>OY288280.1:83722255-86189604 GCA_958450335.1 Hibiscus tridactylites
ATGGCTTGAATTTTGGATACATCCATTCGGATTTTCCCTCCTCCGACAATGTGGCCGAGGAATGGAACTTCTTTTTGGGCAAACGAGCACTTTTCTTCCTTGACATATAGCTCGTTTTGCCGTAGGACTTCGAACACCTTCCGCAAGTGTTCAACATGCTCCTCGATGGTCTTGCTATAGATCACGATATCATCAAGGTAAACTACAACGAATCGATCAAGAAAGGGTTGTAGTACCTTGTTCATAAGTGTGCAGAATGTGGCTGGAGCGTTTGTGAGGCCGAAAGGCATCACTAAGAATTCATACGAACCGTACCGTGTCACACAAGCTGTCTTTGGTTCGTCTCCTTCGGCGATCCTTACTTGGTAATATCCGGACCGCAAGTCTAGCTTGGTGAACCACCTCGCACCACCAAGCTGGTCGAACAAATCGGCTATTAAGGGAATCGGGTATTTATTCTTGATGGTGAGCTTGTTCAATGCCCGATAGTCGATGCACATTCGTAGGGTCCCGTCTTGTTTCCGTTGAAAGAGTACTGGCGCACCATAGGGTGCTTTAGAGGGTCGGATGTATCCTGAATCGAGGAGTTCTTTTAGTTGGCGACGTAACTCTTCAAGCTCGGGTGGAGCCATCCGATAAGGGGCCCGGGCTGGTGGCTTTGCATTTGGAACAAGCTCGATCTTGTGGTCCACTTCCCGCTTTGGTGGGAGAGTTTTGGGCAGTTCTGGGGGCATAACATTCCTAAACTCGGCTAGCACTGTTTTGACTTCGTCGGGGACTCTCTGGGCTAGGGGTGGCTCCTTGTGTACCAACGATGCTAAGTATGCGGGTTCTTCCTTGCGCATCCCCTTGTTGAATTGTATGGCTGACACTACTTTGGCATTAACTCCCGTTTGTCGGTTCATCGGGACCATACAAGGGTGTGCTGGGTCTAGTATGCACAAGCAGTTTGCAAAAGGGACGGGGAAGGCCTTAACTCGATCAAGAAAACTAATGCCCATCACTAAATCAAAGTCGTCAAGGGGAATTACCTTGATTGCTTCTTTACCGGTCCATTCACCTATGACAAGCTTGATTCCTTTTGCTACCCCGGCAATTGGAGTCTCCTTGGAATTTACGGTTTTAATGAATCCTCCTGCCTTTTCAACGGTAAGGCCAAGTCTCTTGGCGGTTTGTTCTGACATAAACAAGTTGGAGGCGCCGGTGTCTACTAACGCACTTAGTTTTCGGCCCGCCACGGTGATGTCCACGAACATCAGCCCCTTTTTCTTGGAGCCCTTCTTAATTTCCATGGAACTGATGATGGAATTTAGTTTGGGGACCTCCTTCTCATCCTCGACATCCTCGGAGTCTTCCTCTTGGATGGCTGCTGCTTTTTCGAGCTGGGGACAGTCCCTTTTCATGTGATTACCCCCGCAATTGTAGCAACTAAAGTTGGTGTTCTTTTCCCAGGGCTTTCGGAATTTGAAGTCTCCATTTGCTGCCTTCCTATTTCCGTCCTTGGTAACCACTTCTTTACCCTTTCCGCCGTTGCTCTTGTGCTTCGGTTTTTGTTTAGGAGTATCTGACTTCCGATATTCAAATTCTGCAAGGGAGTCGGCTACCTCTAATGCTTTGGCAAGTTCATGGACTCCTGCTCGGTGTAGTTCCATCTTTGCCCAACGTTGCAGTCCGTTTTTGAAGGCAAAGAGGGCATCGGCTTCACTCATACCTCGGATTTGAAGCCTAAGTTCAGTGAACTTGTTGACATATTCCCGGATCGCGCCGTCATGCTTTAGCTGGTGAAGCTTCTCGCGAGCTTCCTCTTGAGCATTCTTTGGATAGAAGTGCTCCTTGAATTGAAACTGGAACTCCTTCCACGTTTTTATGGGAATTGTCCCATCCCTCGATAGAGAACAACTATGTCGCCACCATAGTAGTGCGGCATCAACCAAGTAGACAGAAGCGGTGTTTACCTTGGTGTTCTCGTCATCGATGCCCGTGAGTCGGAAGTACTGCTCCAACCCCCATATGAAGTTGTCCACTTCTTGGGCGTCCCTTGCCCCTTTGAACTCCTTCGGTTTTGGCACATCGATCTTGGGTTTGACATCCATTGTCTTGCCCACCATGCCGGACAATACGGCATTCTTGTAGAGGGTCAGCTCGGCATTGAGCTTTTCGATCTCCCCCAACAATTCCCCCCTCATTGCCTCCATTGCAACTTGAAGGGAGACGTCCTGTTGGTTCAGCTTCTCGTATGAAGAGTCGAGGAGACTTTGAACCCCTTCTTTGAGTTCGTCTTTGAGAGGAACGAACCTTTTTTCCAGCTCTTCC
Organism: Hibiscus tridactylites; assembly: GCA_958450335.1. Lineage (NCBI taxonomy): Eukaryota > Viridiplantae > Streptophyta > Magnoliopsida > Malvales > Malvaceae > Hibiscus > Hibiscus tridactylites. Next base: position 83,724,569 of record OY288280.1, read on the forward strand.
AAGCGATCATTAACAGAGTCGAGCGACTCAACCGTCCCTTTGGCATTGATCTCGAGACGTTCTATTTTATCTTCGAGCGATGTAAAACGATCCTTTGAAGCAGCTCTTTTCTTATCATGGCCTTTGTCCGCAACTTTGTCGGGAACCTTCTCGGGAACCTTGTCGGTGGTCTGGGCCTCCACGCCCTTTGGTGCTGAACTGATCTCGTCTTTCTTTGCCATAACGAGCAATTACCGTAGCTCTGATACCACTTGTCACGCCCCTGGACTTTATAACCGAGACGTGCGGCTCTAGGTGCTCGTGAGATGGTGCGGCGCCTAGGTTAGCCTGACGGATCTAAGCTAGAATGCTTAGATCGGTGCGGAAACGAGTTGTTGGCGGCAAGAAAAGGGAACACGAGATAGTTTGGGCGAAGCCCCCTAAAGTTTTATTCAATTGAATGGAAATAAAGGCTGAAACCTAACAAAGCTTAAAGCAATTCGAAAACTAAGACAAAAAGCAAATAATGAGGCAGGGGTAAGCCTCCTTAAATAGCCCCTCTAATCCTATTCCTACTCCAATTAGGATAGCTAGTATACTTGTCCTTCAAGGATAAGTTATCCTAGTCCTAAATGGATTCTAAGTCCCTAAAACCCTAAGGGAAGCCTTGGGTGCGCGGAAGGCAGGCCCAAGCTTGTGTGCGGACCGTGCTTGGGCCCGTGGGGTGCTGTTGGGCGGCTTTGTCCGGTTCTTCCGCGTGCGCTGCTGTCGCACCCTAGGGTGCGGCGTGGTCGGTTGGATCGGGCCCTTGGTGTGCAGCCGGATCGGCCTGCACGGTGCTTGTGCGTGGGCTGCTTTTAGCCCCCTGGTGTGCGGTGAGATCGGGCCGTAGGGTGCGGTCCGTGACAATATGCTCTAGCCTCTATGTAACAAATATGTAATTTATTTATTTATTTTTAATCAATTCTTGTTGATTTGTCAAATTGACTGGGAAAAAACCCCCCACAAACTAATTGAATAAATCGCGAAACCATTTTTTTATTGGAACCAACCACATCCAAGTGAATGGACAGTGAACCAACTTTATTCGGTTTAATCAGTTCACCCTGCTTCGCTTCTAATTGAATATTCTCTTTTAAGAATGATTTTAAAATAATTAAATTAAATTTGAAATGAAACATGATATTATTATTTTGACCATAAAAGATCGTATAATTACACATTAAGAAGACAAAACAGATAAGGGCGACAAAACTTTGTAATGAGATGAATACATTGGAAAATAGAGAGGATCCAAACAAGAAAAATAAGATAAAATCATAATTTGATAGGAAGTTTTGTTTGGTAGTTGCCATAGAGACAATCTGATAGCGGACCCAAATTTGAGGATTAGTCATTTCTCGTGTTTAAATATCTTCAATAAAATTGAGGTTGAAAAGTAGAAACAGATTGGATATATATATATATATATATATATATATATATATATATATATATATATGAATGCCTGTAAATGGAATGATAAACCCAATACTATTAGTAAATCAAACTCCACATATAATTGGATAACTTCAGTATATGGTTGGCGATAGAAAAGAAACTGAAATAGAGCACAGAATTGGAGGTACTATAGAAATCAACAACATAATCTTCTCCCATACGGTTAACTATATGTAAAAATTAAAATATTTATCACAAAAGGATTAGTTAAATCAATAAAATATAGTTGGTGGCATTCTTTAAGAATCATATATATTATTGTAATAACTTGAAACCCACCATCAAATGGAAGCTCTACAAGTTTATAGTTATTTCTGCTTAACATGATTATTTAATTCATATTTATGAACGACGATCGCACTTATATAGGATAATAATGAATTAAAAAAACAATGGGGATGAGCTTCATAGTAAAAAATAAAGAATTTTGAGAACAAAATAGGAATGATTATTTGTTTTTGACGTATTGCCTAATTACATAGAAAAAAGATACATTTTTTTTCATTTTTCATAATAAAAAATTCAGTGATTTTCCCATTCCAGTTTCATCAAATAAATAAAACCAAAAAAATTACATAGAAAAAATTATTTATAGACTAAACTGAATTAAATATTATAACAATTCCTTTCCATCCAATTTATTTATAGACTAAACTCAGATTTTCTTGACCAAAAGCCCAAAAGGGTTTTAGGGTCCACCACACGATTTAGTTGACGACCTTGCCACTGCCAGCTTGGCATGACCTCCTAGGCTTAATAAATAGTATAGTACTAGAAAAAAAATAAGAGGGAAAAGGGAGGGACTTTCTCGGTTTCTATAGAAAAAGCTGCAAATTTGTTTGTTAGCGGCCAATTTAATTCATTCAATTTTGATTCTCCGTTTGCATTTTGCATGGCACTGTGACTTGCTGCTTTGCTTAGTTAGCTTACTTGTTGTGGGTATCCAATATCCATCCTCCTCTCTCCGGTCTCCGCCCCCATACGTTTCTTTTTTCTTATTTGGGTACTCTTCTTTTCATCGTTTCTTTATTTCTGTGCTCACCCATTCTTGCTTTGACTTTTCTTGTCCTTTCTTTTTCTCAATTCTTGGCTTGGTTTTTACCGTGACAGTGAAGGATCTTGTTTTCTTTTTGAAAGCAATCATGGTAGACAAGGATGATTGGGATGCTGAAAAGATGTGAGTTGTTCTTTTTCTTGCTCAAGGCGTTCTTGGCATTGCGATCATCGTCTGGGTTTTTATGGTTCTCATTGTATTATTCACTCGTTGAAGTTGTGTTTCTTGGATTTGGGGGACATAGGCTGGACCTTTACTTGCACGATTACTTGGTCAAGAAGAATATGCACAAGACGGCCGAACTATTTAGACAAGAGACCGGTATTTCTCACCGTTCAGTTGGTATGTATATTTTTTTCTTAATGGCTGATTCTAAGGTTTTTCAATAGATGATTCTTGATGCTGAAATGCTTGGCACATAATTTCATTTCGCTTATGAAACAATACGATTAAACTCACATCCATGTGTAGATCAATAGCAATGTCCATTTATGTTTCTGTTCTCTAATTCTATATGCAAGAACAACGATTAATCATCAATTGGTCTAATTCTTCTAAATGGGTGTTTTGTTTCATTTCTATGCAAGGTTTGTTCTGATTTTTAGCATTGACACGTGAAAATATCAGGAGTTTCCGCTTCTCTTCTTCTTTCTTTAAATGTTTTTGAGATTATTTGTTGCATATGGTGTAATTTGTTGATTTGAGAGAAGGGTCTCTTTTTTTCAGAGATTGGTTCTCCCCAAGAGTCCCTTCAAGATTGGTGGTCGCTATTTTATGACACATTTTCCGCATCTAAGGTGACTGTTTTTGGATTTTGAGATCATGTTGCAAACCTCAAACTTATGTTGTTATTATCTGTATCTCAGGCTGAAAAAGTGGAAGATCAATCACAAAATCTCGGTCCAATGCTTTCGCCGCAATTGATGAAAAATCAGCAAATGGCTCGACAGGTTCCTATTCCCCGATACTCTAATTCCAGTTCAAGGTAATATATGTGTGTTTTATTGAAATGAAGGCTTGCATAATTGATGCAGTTTCTTCGGCTTCTTTATTTCCCTTCTGCCAACACAAAACATATGGAGTGATAAATAAAGTGTTTCACCCTTTTGGTACAATTTTTAAGATCTATTGCAATTTGAAACTAGCAAACTTTAGACCATTGGTAAAACTATGATTTAGAGTTAGTAGAGAAAGTATATATGTTTATTCATTCTGGTAGATGGTAATTTGCTTCAACAGTAAATGATAGTTTCATATCTTCCTTTCTCATTTTTTCATGTATCAGCCTTCTGCAACGTCAGAAACATCTCGCTCAGCATCAAGTTCAGAAGGTAGAATCTAAACTACTTACTTTGTTAACAAAACCATCTAGTTGTCATTAATTTCTCTAAATGTTAGAAAAATTTTCAATTTACACTACAGGAACGAAATCAAGGCATTAACTTGGGAAATACCTTTCCTATTAATTCAACCACCTCCTACGGGCCACAAAAAGGCAAACTTCCCGTTACTTTGCCTCATGCTGCAGGTTGACTTTCACTTTTGTCTGATTTGAGTTCATGCTGGAAAATCTGATCCGTTTTTACTTGTGTATGAATTATGGATATCTGATATATTTTGACAAGCAGGAGATGCACACAGCATTGGCCTTGCTTTACTTTATTTTGTGGGCACTGTAATTATATATATGTTATATATATCAATCGACCCAGCGCCACTGAATGGGGATGGCCTTTGGATGTAAGTGGCATGTTAATTAATATTTGTTGGAGCCTTACAAACACCATTTTTTTGGTCCTTTTTGACACCATAGATGTTTAAGTCTGCCAAGTGTAAATAGAAGTGTGCTTAAAGTTCCACTAACAATCCTGTAGTTTAGCTTACCTGGTTTGGGATATAATTTAAATTTACTCTTTCAGGCACCAAACTATCAGCAACAATTTCAGATGCTGAATTGTCAGCCAGAGAATCAAATAAGGGGCTGGCACTTATCCCCAGAAACCTGACACCTACTTTTCCCAGAAGCTCTCCTAAGCAGAAAATAATTGAGAATAACAGACAGGTCAAATGAAGTAGTGACAAACTTTTGGGCATTAATTGTTGTCTTTATTTCTGTAAAGATAGTATATATTCTGCATCTAGATACCCTCTGTAAGATGTTATGACCCATGATTATATGTATGCTATCAACTCTCTCCTTTAAATAGTCATAAATTAAAAAGAGATCTTACAGTAGGAATTGCATGCCAAATTATATGCTTGTGTTTATTGGTTTCACTTGTTAAAAGCTCTTTCACTCTCATTTGGGGAGGGGGGACTATCATGATTTTTTTCTCATTAGTGACTGATTGGTTATGAACCAGATGGCAATCCGAACAGCACTAGAAGAACAATATAATAGTCGATATAATTTGCTGCAGCAACTGCAGGTAATATGCAAGTAATTCTCAAGGAAATCTAATGCTGATGCTAAGGCTTCCCCCATTTTGGATGAAAATCATGGAAAAGTATGTCTGTGTGCATGTATAGTATGGTATCTTCTTACAATTATATTTTCTTTGATCAGGCAGAAAGAAAGAAAAAGAAATTATCAAATTTGACAATGGAAGATCAGAAAATGGTATGCCACAAAACTTTGGAAAATCTTTGTTGTCTTTTCCTGTCATTGATCTTTGATATACAAGGGTAATTGTTCCATGTTAGTGGAGAATATTGTCTTTTTCTTGATCTATACTTCCTGTGCTATCTTTTTGCCTTTTTTCCCCCTCTTTGAACCGATCTTTTTTGCTTTTATTTACATTATGATTGTTGCTTGCTTCATGAAATGTTCTCCGCAGGATTGTATCAAGGCTGGGGAGGATAAACTTCTTGATGACACCGTTGATTCTTTTCTGTCCCATGATGATTATAATGCTGATAATACAAGCACCCCTTTCAAGATTTTAAGGCACCGTTCTAACAGACCTAAAAAAACTGAACATAATGGTAAGCCACAATTCTATCAAGACTAAAAAAAATGGTTTTCAGTCCTCCTTAGGTACTGATGGTAATGGAAATAGATGATTTTATACTGATTAAGTTATCCTATATAGAAAGGTGCAGCTCAACTCACCTTTAGATGTCTATAAACTTTCCAATCTTTGCCATCCTCTGCAGTGTGTCTTCCTCTAACCATGTTATATTGCTGGAAATAGTTAAATAGATAGAGAAGATTATATTTGGTTGTAGCAATTAATCAGGTTTGAAAATGAAAGCTTTCTCTGACGTCCTTCTCCACCAAACTTGGTGTAGATTATGTCTCTGTGTGTATGTATATACGTATAACCTGTGATTTTTCATAACAGAAAATAATATGAGATTCTGTCATGAAGAAGCACTTGTGGCAGTATAACAGTAAATATAATATTAAAACAACCATAATTAAATGATATGTACATCATTGGTGTAGGCTTCACATTTGGAGAGGTTGGTTGCCTTCACTCATGCAAAAGCAAAGTCTTGAGCTGCCGCTTTTCATCAGATGGGAGGTTTCTAGCGAGTGCGGGGCATGAAAAGAAGGTGGTATTAAGATGTAATGCAGTTTTTTGTTCAAACATTTTTTTTGTATTAGCCTAGAGCTCATTGCAGTTTTCTTCTGCAGGTCTTGATATGGAATATGGAAACCCTTGATATTGTTAGAACTTCGGAGGGCCATTCTCTTCTCATTACTGATGTTTGTTTTAGACAAAGTTCAACAATATTTGCAACATCTTCTTTTGACAAAACTGTCAAAATATGGGATTCTGCCAAAGTAACAGTCTTCTTTTGGAATTTTATCAGATATTTATTTAGTATTCGCTAAATTTCTGTATAATTGATGTCTTTTATGGGTCTCTTTTTGTATAATTGATGGACAGACTAGTAAACTGCTCTTATTTTATTTTTGACAATATGTCTTCATTTCTTTGCTTTGCAGCCAAGCAAATCACTTTTCAAGCTTGTGGGTCATGCTGAACAGGTTTTGTCATTGGACTTCCACCCTAGAGCGGTAGATCTTCTTTGTTCCTGTGATAGTAATAATGAGATGCGATTTTGGAATATCAACAAACGTACTTGTATTCGTGTCTCTAAGGTCAGTTTCTGAGCCTTATATCTATTAGAATTTCTCGAAGACATGTTAGTTTAATACTAATTTAGATTAGAAATGTTACCATTTCCGTAGTTTCTTGAGAATAATACATCATTTTTATCTCAGGTTAAAATTACGAGGATGTCTAAGTTTTTTTCCTAGAAAATTTGTGTTAGATTGTGAACTTTGGTGATGCTTCTATCACTTGTTTAGTCTTTTCTTGTCTATGCATTTCAGCTCAGCATACTTCTTGAGAGAGTTTATACTTCACAAACATTGAAATGGTTGAAATCTACATTTTTAGAATCTTCAATTTTACATCCTTATGGGTTTCTACAAAATTTATTCTCTGTGGAAAGGGAGTTTTAACAACATTAAATTATTCTGTCTGGCATGACTCATTTAGTAAGTATTAAAGTACTTGTAATTGACAAACTTACATCTGGTCCTACCCCATTAGATTACTGTGTTCTCCAACATAACCTCGCCTATGCTTATCACAATTTCCTTATGAGGTGACTGCAGGAAGCTACTAAACAAGTCCGATTCCAGCCTGAACTAGGAAAGTTAATTGCAACTGCTTCGGGGAATGTTGTCAATGTAATTGATGTTGAGACTAACAAGCCTCAATCCTGTTTGAAGGTTGATTCACTCTCTAAGTTATCATAACTTACATGAATCTAAAAGTCCATTTGCCTCCTTGCTTATCCGAATGATTGTTATTATTATTTCAGGGGCATGGCAAAGATGTTCTTTCAATTTGCTGGGATCCATGTGGCAAGTATATTGCCTCCATCAGTGAAGACAGTGCACGAGTGTGGTCAGTACCAGGCGGAGAATGCTTGCATGAATTGCGCTCAACAGGCAATAAGTTTCAATCCTGCACATTTCATCCAGCGTACTCACAACTCTTGGTCATTGGTGGCTACCAGGTGAAGTATTCAGAATATTATTTACAAAGTATTGTCTGTTCCTCGCAAGTGATTTTTTTGACATAGATGTTTATCATGTCTTGATGATGTCTGAACGTATACATAAGAATGCCAACTGAACCTCTTGTGGGGGAAAGGGTGTAAAATAAGTTGTAACATTCAAACTCAAGGTTGGCTAACCTGATATGCTGACATTGTCTTGGCCTAATGTTCATTTAACACTCTGCTCTGCCATCCTTTTGCAATCTTTGCTAATTTCTAATGTCATTCTACCTTTCTATTAAGATCAAATTTGTTTTTTTATCAACAGTGTCTTGAATTATGGAATCCAATTGAGAGCAACAAAACATTGACAGTTGAAGCACATAGGGGACTTATTTCTTCACTGGCAGATTGTCTACAGACTGAAATGATTGCCTCCGCAAGCCATGACAAGTGCGTTAAGCTATGGAACTAAATATCCTTCTCCATGAGAACTCATGCATTTGCTTGTACATCCAGAGCAAGACAAGTACCGGGCAGAAGATGCGCCCGTTTAGTGGTAAAGTGTATAGATAGATAGGCTATACTCACATGACATCTTAACTACAGGCTAAAAGCTATACAACCATAGGTAGAAAAATGAAATACAATTGAAGTATGAAATGCCTGGTTTTTCTTTTCATTTTTGCTTCTCCTTTCTAGTTGACTGCACTTTCAGACATGGATCCTTTTGGTTTTTACATGGGAAATAGAGGAGTATGTTTTAAACTGCTGAGTTCTGTAAACCGATCCTAACAAAGCCCCCAATGGAAGTGGCCTATAAAAACTCAAGCCCAGAGCAACACACATTGGTCCATTCAACTCACAGGACTCCAAATCTCAAACACTAACAACAGTCCAAGAGACAACCTCCGAAGAGGGGTCCATGTAACCGTCATCTTTTTTTTCTTTTTTCTTTTATCAAAACCAATTCTCAAAGGTTGACACGCCAGTGTCTTGCCCTCAAAGTGGGGGCCTACGGGAGTAGTTGTAACCCCCAGGCCCCAAATCCCAACGAGAAAAGTCGTCATCCCCCCTACTCCGCCATCTCTTCGGTTCCACTTCCATCATGTTATTATATACATTCGATGTTATATTGTTATTATATCCATATATACACGTTGGATGTTATATTGTTATTATATCCATATATACACATTCGAGTCAAAATAAGTTCAAAAAATAGAATATTTTATATAAATTTCAGAATTTTATATTAATATTATTAAATGTTGTAATATAAATTAATAATTTAAGTTAAATGTAAAAAAAATAACTCGGCATGCCGAGTCGATAATTTAAGGATTGGTGGATTTAATTAAATTTGGGACTAAAATGATAGATATGTAAGTAACAGAGATCAAATATATAATTACATCACCTTTCCCGTTAGGTTTTAATGCCAGGGGACTTGATTGATATCATTTAATTAGTTTAGTGATCTTATTGACAAAATCTAAAGTACAGTAGTTAAAATAGAATTGTCCCATAAATAAGTGGTCATTATTGTAATTTGCCCAAATAATAATAACAGGGAATAGAAGGCCCGGAGAGCTTCAGAGTTCAGACAGAAATAGGAAAGTGGAATAAGAGAAGACAAATGGGATGAGAACAAAACAAAAGAAAACAGTATACAGTTAAGCTGAGGCCTGACACAGCCCACCACAGCATTGCCGACCGCCGCGCCGCCTATCTGCCCTCTGCGCACTGGTCCATCCCCTATCATATTGTCTCTCTATAATTCCTCTTAAATTCCCTGTCTCTACCTGCCACACCTCATATTCTTTGTCTGTCAACCAAAAACACACAATAAAGACAAGGTTTCGCGTGCCTCGGGTGTTTTCTTTTCTTTTTCGGCTATTCTAATGAGCTTGACGATGATCGATCAGGTGAAGCTAGTAACCGGTGTGTTTTTGTCCTGATTCTATTCTCTGTTTCCAGGATTGATGTGCTGAACCCAAAGTCCGAAACCAACCCATTTCAACATTTCTGACTTAAGCTCTAGATTGAGACCTGGGCTTAGTGGACTTCGTCCACGCCCGACACTCGTACAGATTCCCTTCTTTTACCCTCTCTGGTAAAAGCAGGTCAGCCACTCCTCAGCTTTCTACACGATCAAAAGTGTATATACATAAATTATCGGTGGGGATGGAAATCTGGCGACACTTTTCGTTGCGTTTTAAGGGGATACTTTTTATGAATTCAGATTCTTGATTATCGCTTTGTTTGTTTTTTCCTAAGAAAAAAAGTAATTGAGACTTGGGGAAGAGCCTGGTTTTGTAGAGGCGGGTTGGTGTTGGTGGATAGGAGGTTTAGGCATGTAGACAAGGTAACAATCGCGCGCCGTGGTTTTGTTTGTACAGTTGAGATTCTCAGGAACCAGATAGAGACACGTAGAGTTATCATACAGCTCTATATCTCTTTCAAGACCTACATGCACGAAACCCAAGTAAACCCAGATTAATCTCGATTCGATATCAGATTATCGGAAAAGGGGTTTATAAATCAGCGTCGGAAAGAAGAGTGATGCAGCAGCAGCAAGATAGAGGAGGAAGAGGGAGCATGAAGCAGAACCAAGAGCAAGATCAGAGATTGAAGGCGTTGACGGCCGAGCAGCAGCAGAACCCGCCTCAAACGTGTCCTCGTTGCGAGTCTCTTAATACAAAGTTTTGTTACTACAACAATTACAGTCTCTCGCAGCCTCGTTATTTCTGCAAGGCTTGTAGAAGGTACTGGACACAAGGTGGAACCCTAAGGAACGTGCCCGTCGGAGGTGGTTGCAGGAAAGGGAAGCGAACAAAGGTTTCTTCTTCCACTGAAAACTCAAGGTCTCAGCAGCAACACAACTTGGCATCACCACAAACTATGATCTCTTCTTCTAATCCTATGATCAGCGTAAGTGCTGCTCTGAGAACCAACGAATCTGGTAATTTTGCTTCATCGTCACCTATTTCTTCACTGGGATCTCTTTACCCTGGTGCTGGATTTTTTTCTTCTTTACCTGCAATTAAGTCGACGAACCAACCGCAACCTTTTAATCAAGCACTAAGTATTGGTGGTGACCTGGACGGTTCTTCAAAATTGGGTCTTTTTCAGGGATATGGTATTCCTTCCTTCGGGTCACAACAGCATCAATCAATTCAACAAACCCAATTCTTTTCCATGGTTGATAGTGGTCAAAAGACTGGTAACGTGTGCCCATCTGATCAACAGAGGCTGATTCAGTATAGCAGGCCTGCTGCATGTAACTCTTCTCAGCAGAATTGGCATCAAAGTTTCATCAATAACCGTGACCCTACAGTTTCTGAAGCGGCTTTGTGGAGTATCAACAACAGCAGCGGCAGCACAAGCAGCCCTGGGAACACAAACACAAGCAACGCTACGGGTGCTTCTTTGAATCCAAACCAATGGTCTGATCTTCCAGGTTATGACGCTCCTCCATAGTCATCTTTTGTCACCCATTGTTGTAAACGTCCAAAGGTAGACAGCTTAAAAACTCTAAAATTGAAATTCATTTTTCGCCTTCTCTATACAAATTAAAAGCAATCGAGCTTTGAGCCTGACATATAAAAAATTGCATCTTTTATCGTCTGTCCAGCTGCTGTCGTCGGGTTGGTTTTAATCTGGTTCAAGTTCAACTTGAGGACATGAATTCAGAGAGAATCTTGTAATGTGGGTTTTGATTACTGTAAATGAATGAACAGGACGGCTAATCGCCATTTGTTTTTTTTTCTTCGAATGTTATACAGATTCTGGGAATCTGGGTTGTGTTTTTACTTTAACTCTTTAAGCTTTTTAGTATTCCTGGGAAAGGAAACATCATCTGAGTTGGGTTTTGATGATGTTCTTTCAAAACTTTTTTATATTATAATAATGGGCAGTATATAGTTTCGAGTTAATGTTTGATCAGTGCTGAGGCTTTTGTTTGATTGCTTGTTTAAGTTTAACTTCTGGGTTATCAGGTTCCATTCAGAAACTGAAACCTACCAATTTGTTCTAGTTAAGTAGGGTTTGCATTTGGAAGAAGACATGGATATGGTGGTGCTGATGTCTTTTGTAAAAGTAGTTGATACTAAACGAGATGGTTTCGTATCAGGGATGGAAATCCTCTGTCCTTTTCGGTTCTCTACTTATGACTAACACTTAAAATTAAATTTAATGTTTATGATTTAAAATTTATTGTTTAAAATTTAAAGTTAAAACTTAAAATTTATTTTTTTAATATTTTTTAGTATTAAGACATATATAAAACACCAAAAAGGACATAAGATTTTTATCTTCGTCTTAGTGCTTTCGGAACTAACAAATTCCATCACTCCTTTTAACAATTCCAAGTGCCATATCCCATATATCACCTTCTCCACTTTGTTACATCACCTGCATGATTTTGTTTTCGTAACAATGTTACGTTATGGTACGGGGTTGAAATTGTCAATGTAACTTTGGATTTGGTGGACACACAAGTATAACAGCAACATCGAAAATACTGTTTAGAGAATGTGAAGCACTTTAAACTTTAAAGTGGGTTTTTTTGGCCTTCCCCAAACCAATATATATAGTAAACTACACTAATTTATTCAATCGAGAATACAGTGGAATAACAAGATTGAAAATGATGATCAAGTGAACGAATCCAACTGTGGAGGCGTGGAACTGGATATTGTGGTTTCCAAGTAAACCAAATCTTTGATCTGTCATTATATCTCTCTTCAAAGAATATAAATATATAAAAATATTGATACATGTTTAATTAATTTATTATTTAATAAATATATCTCACAGTTGATACTATGATTTAAATTCTATTTTTACAATAAATTGATATAATAGATTGTTATTTTATTTGGTCCGTGTATGTTGTATGTTGCTTCTTGATATATTGCTTAGCCTTAAACCATCTCCTTTTATCTTTGGTCAAAAATCATGTTACTTTTTTGTGTTATTTTTATAGCCCAATATTAAAAGTAAAATTTTAAGTTTTATTATTAAATTTTAAACATTAAACATTACAAAACACACCATGCTCTAAATTTTTTAAACTTTAAGTCTTAACTCAAAACATAAATTTTTAATGTAAAAACATAAATAGGAATACCGAAAAAAAAAAACAGAAAATTATATTCCCTATCTCTTGTATATTGCTTCTTGATATCTCATCCCTATATCACCTTAAGTCATTAAATTCTAATATGAGATAAAATTTGTTTACACAGTGTAAACTCTTTAAGTTTTATACGTTTTTAGAATGTTGGATGAGTGAAACGAATGGATGAGATTAACAGTAAATATGTAAAGATTATCGCTTGAAAAAAAGAGAGTAAGAAGTTAATTTGAACCATCCATTCTCCCATCTAACGATCCATAAAACGTGTAAAACTTAAAAAAATTTACATTGTGTAAGTTAATCCTAAAACACTCTCTCTGTATATATATAACACAACTGAATCCTCCAATATTATATGCATGTATTTATTTATTGTGTGTTATTTGTAATATGGTAGACATTTGAAGTGGAGGTCATAGGATTAGGAGGTTTCTAAGAAACTTTCCACAGTGTGGATTGGAGCTGCTAACTTTGCAGTTCATTCCATGAAAAAAAGTAATTTCATGGCATTGGCATTGGCATTGGTGACGAATGCATAATGCATGGAAGAACAATCCAGTGTCAAGCTTTAACCCCACATCCACATTTGACATTTCAATGATGTTGAGTGCTGCTGCTACTGGCCCTTGGGATTGGGGCCCCACTTTAATTTTGAAGATATCAGAAGCATGCATTAGTGGGTTACGCCACTTCATATCAAACATCGCATCGATACATGGTATATATGGAGACTCACAACTCACAAGGCCCCATTCATCCATCATTTGCTCACTCCTCGGTTTTGTTGTTCAAATGGACAAATGGACTAGCCTCAGCCTCAGCCTCAGCCTCAGCCTTAGCCTTTGCTTTTCCTTGGGCGAATTATCATCATTCTCCTCAGCAAATAGCTTGCTATGTCATAGTCTTTCGCCATCTTTACTGATAATAAAAGGATACCACAATGTCATAAGCACGTTCATAAGACTACACCGATATATAATATGTCGGGTGGAATTTTTCTTCGCCCCACATCCTACCCTATACTGACTCATCACCAAAACCCTTTGCCCCATCAACCCAACTAATCAAACCCTTATTTCCACTTGTCTCGCTATTATTTTCTTTTGAATTTTTAGTACTGTCTCCCGGGAGAATCATCTTTAATGATATATAACAATTTAACTTTTTTTGGTGTAATTTATGCACCATCTAGTACCATTAAAGAACAAAGTCAAGCAAGTGTTATGGTCGAGCAATTTCTTCCTTTCATCACATGTTTTTATTCGTAACGCTAAATTTAGTAAGAGGTTATATAAATTGTAGATAGGTCATTTCCAGCATTTAACTTCCCCCTTTCATTGTATTTGAATGATATTCAAAGAAAACGCCATATTTTCTTAACTTTAGGTTGAAGCAAAGCCTTTTTTCCTTAAATGAAGAACCAAGGGGAATAACTTAGCAAAAAAGGCAGTAAAGGGACGAGGCCGGTCCATGCATGCACATGCACCATTCCCCCCTAGAAAACTGAAATTGATGAGTTGTTTCTTTAGACCCCAAAGTCCCAAAAATGGGGCAAGGAACTAAGAGTCTTGGACATGGCCCCTCCCTCTTCATCCTAGCTAAACATTTTTTCCAAATGAATGAAACACAAAAAACAAAAATGGTCCTAGAAAAAGTGCCCCGACATTCCTTTTTAAACTATGTTTTGTTGGACATGAATGGTCATAATTTAGATACGACTTAAAGCATTCAATGGTCAATTTCCTTAAAATCCATATATACGATAAAGTATTCTTTTTTCAAAGGAAATGAAAAAAAATGCGCGTACATAATTCTCTACTAAAGACTATACGTGCGGATAGAGACCATTGAATCAACAAGGTTGGCCGAAAATCAACAAGAAAAACCATAAATCTCCAATTGAAATAGTAGGGTAGTTGCTTGGAAATGAAGGGTTGACGCCAAAACATGCCCCATACGACCCCAAAATCATACGCATTCTTGGGCGAGTATACATTCTGTCAAGTGTCAAAGTTGGATAGAGATGGGAATTGAGATCAGCAATATGTATTCCCCAACTGCTCATGTTTTTCGTGGTATTGGGCTACTTGTCGTCTTCCCTATGGCTTCCAAAAGAATGATTTGGTCAGCCTTGCAAATGCAGTATTTGACAAGTTAAATATTAAATTATTGCAACATGGTAATGTAGTTGGTGGATTTTGGAACCTCTTGATTAAGACGGGTTTTGGTTATTTAATGATAAAATTATGGAGCTCTCGTTGTCAATTAAAATTAGCGCAATTGAGTGAGATCCTTAGTCTAATTGTCTTCTTCTAATTATATCAGATGGTAGTGGAGAAGCTTGTATGATAGCTACACAAAGGGAATTTTGTTGCGAACTGTTGGACAATTAAAAGATGGTTTAAGGCTAAGTTTTGATAAACTTTAATGGTCAAAAAGGCTAAAAATCTTGGACTGCATGTGTGTATATATATATATATATCACTAGGGGAGGAGAAAAAGACTGCTTATTGGACCTAGTGCGAAATACCATAGAGAAATAATTGAAATTCAGTGTCCCAACTTAGAAGATGGAAATCGTCTGTCCACAAACTATGTCTTTTGGTGCACTTACTTTAAAAAAATAAGTTTGGGGTTTAAAGTTAAGATTTATAGTTAAAATTTAGAGAATTAGGAGTATAGTGTATTTTTTAAAGTGTAGGATTTGGGGTTTAGAGTGTGGAATTTAAGATTAGACTTTAAATTTTAATTATTTATTATTTTTTAGTGTGGGGCATAGAAAGATGCATAATTAGTAGCAGATAATTTTTGTTCACTATTCCCCTTTCCCAATATATATTATGTTAGATGTGTGTGATTCAAGATTGGGCCTAATGAGTAGGATAAGCCGACAGATGAATTATGTTTGGAGAAAAGCCCATATTTCATTAAAAAAATATCCCAAAAATGTTATAAATCTGGCCAGCATGTTCAAAAAATATATATATAACACATGATTCGAAACGAATCAATTGGAATCCATTAAGTTATTAAGTTGATAACTCTTGTGTTTGATTTAACCCCCATTAATCTTCCACTTCATAGTTGGGTGTGGTTTTAAAAATTGGTTGCAAGTTGCAACCGAAGAGCCAAGGTCCGTAACATGATGTTAATGCAGAGATGAGCTCAACCACAAACACTGAGCTGCCTTTTCTTTTAAGGATAGTAGTTGATCATGGTTTTGTCAGACCGTAAATTCTGAAACATGCAAGTAAATCTAAATCTAAAACTAAAATAATAGATTCAATTATAAATATAGCTGATAATAAGAGAATGAGAATGGTCCCCCCGGACACTGTTCCCACTACAAGTTATGAATGAAAGCAATGGGACAAAGTGGGCATGGTGGCAGCCGCACCACTGCCTTATTCTTTCCCCAGATACTAGCTACTCTACTCACCCGACTATAATATTATACACTAGATCAAAATGATTCATTCTGGGTTTCTTAGGCTTTAAATTTAATTAATGTTATCGCACCAGACACCATCCTTCCTATTTTTGGACACTGAATCAAGGGCCTTCGGTAATATTGATATGCACAAGTTATCATGCAACTAGCACGGTATTAAATTACGTGTAACGACCGCATCGTAACGGTTTTGAAGGTCCTCGCGACACCGCAAACTACAATCGCATCTAAAATCATAATTATATTTTAGAGAAAAATCACGCCGTAACGTCTACAACATCCGCAATCGTAACGTTGCAACCGCGACCGCAATTTAATACTATGGCAATTAGTGCTGCACATGCAGCTTGTATGAACTGGTTTATTTTACAACTGTGTTATCACGGTTTCCTGAGAGAGCGTACGAATAGCTAAGTGAAAAACATGTTGGAAAGTGATGGTTCGAATCTCCTTGTTCACTTTATAGCAATGTTTTCAGAACTGTGTGTGTATATATATATATATATATATATTTCCTGGTATTTGTATGCATCGGTAGTGTTTCAACTGATACGTACATATCAAACGACCTACACTGATACAAGTCGGCATTAGTGTATTAGTCAAAATGGATTGTACCATACTTGGACGGATATTGACAAAATAATTTAGAATCTCACCTAAATTTTTCTAAAAGTTCGAGATTTAATAAGGATTTTTTTTTCTAAATATAAACAAATTTAATTAAAATAATAACAAAAATTAAAATATAATAATTTTTAAAAAAAGGATCAAATACTAATTTTGTAAAATTATGAAGACAATACCCCTTTAACACCATGACTGTTCGCCTCTAACTACACTGAATTATGACGTGTTCTACAATGCCTGTTCTCAAATTTCTTTTTTACTTTTTTTTTTCTTTGAAAGAAGACTTATTCTCACCTCCACGTGTGAGATCAAATAAATTCGATCAAGCTTAATTGAGCTTTAGTAATTAAAATGACGTGTTTGTTAGCTGCACAATAATCACCGAAACAGACCTATTCTACCCCTTTTTTTTAATTTACAAAATGGGTAAACTATCTGTTTGACCACCAAACTATTGTGAAAGTTTTAAAATGACCACCATAGAAAAAAACGCGCCATTTCACTACCCAAACTATTAAAATGGGATCATTTTGACCACCAGCCGTTAATGGGCTAACGGAAGGTGACGTGGCCGTTAAAAAATTAAAGGTATAATCACACATTTGGTCCTTATTATTTACACATTCTTTCAATTTAGTCCCTCTGAAGAAAAATCACCCAAATCCTACATAAAAAGACTCTCCCATTCATCTTCTTCCCCACAACACCCAAATCCTACAATTTCCTCCTCCATTGGCTTCGTTCTTCAAGGTAAGAACAACCTCATTGATGTTTCGTGGAGTTATTAATTCAAGAACAATATCAAGTGTCTTCCTGAAATGCTATATTAGCTGTCATGACGATATATAAGCTTCCACAAGGTGAGCAATTCTTGGTTGATGCACCTGAAATGATTGAGAAAGCCCTTTCAACGGAGCAGGATCCATCTGCCAAGCGAAATGCATTTCTTATGCTATTTACCTGTGCACAAGATCGAGCCATTAATTACCTCTTGACCCATGTTGATAGGGTTTCTGAATGGGGTGAACTGCTTCAGATGGTTGTGTTGGAGCTGATCCGCAAGGTTTGCAGAACAAATCGTGCGGAGAAAGGGAAGTATATTAAGATTATTATATCTTTATTGAATGCCCCATCAACTGCAGTTATTTATGAGTGTGCTTGCACGCTTGTTTCTCTGTCATCAGCTCCCACTGCCATTAGAGCTGCTGCCAACACTTACTGTCAGCTTCTTCTTTCTCAAAGTGACAACAATGTGAAGCTTATCGTACTGGACCGGCTGAATGAGCTCAAGTCGTCTCATAGAGAGATTATGGTTGATTTGATCATGGATGTGCTTAGGGCACTTTCAAGTCCAAATCTCGACATCCGGAGGAAGACACTTGATATTGTTCTTGAATTAATAACTCCACGAAACATCAATGAGGTTGTTCTTACCTTGAAGAACGAAGCCAATGGAGGAGGAAATTGTAGGATTTGGGTGTTGTGGGGAAGAAGATGAATGGGAGAGTCTTTTTATGTAGGATTTGGGTGATTTTTCTTCAGAGGGACTAAATTGAAAGAATGTGTAAATAATAAGGACCAAATGTGTGATTATACCTTTAATTTTTTAACGGCCACGTCACCTTCCGTTAGCCCATTAACGGCTGGTGGTCAAAATGATCCCATTTTAATAGTTTGGGTAGTGAAATGGCGCGTTTTTTTCTATGGTGGTCATTTTAAAACTTTCACAATAGTTTGGTGGTCAAACAGATAGTTTACCCTTACAAAATTAAGCTGCAACTGCAAGAGGAATAAAATTCAAATGAGTATATTAACATGGGTAAACTACGTTAAATGGTCACCGAGCTTTTAAAACGGATTCATTTTAATCACTGTACTTTTAAAATATTCGATAAGGTCATCTAATTTTTAGTTTGAATTTGATATAGTCACCAAACTTTTAGTTCGCATTCAATATGGTCCCTCTCGTTACCTTTCGTTAGAAGTTGACCGGTAATTTACATTTTTTCTTAATAAAAAAATGAGTAAACTACACCAGTCATCACTCAACCTTCTTTTCACTTCTATTTTGGTCACTAGAGTTTAAATTCTTTTAATTTAATGACTTAACTTTCGAATTGTTCATATTTTTGTACTTTACATTCAAATGACATGTTTATACAAATAGAAAAATTCGATTAATCCTTAAATTTTTTTGGTTAATTGGTAAATTCAAATTATTCAATTCTTGATCTTATATTGTACCAATTAAATTAAATAATTGGTTAACCAATTAACCGAAACATTTTTTTTGAAGAAAATTAACTGAAACATTTGATTTTGTAACTTATTTTTTTACTTTGTTTATTAAAATATCAAATATGATGGTATGATCGATTTAATAATTGGTTGGTTGTGATAAAAGTATAAAAACAACTAGAAAATAAAAAATTAAAAGTTCACAACTATTAATCCTAGCAGAGCCAAAACTTTTTTTTAAATTAAAATGATATCAAAATCACTAGACTATAAGATATTGTGATGCTTAAAATATAGAAATATTGTATATAATAGATCTGATATGTTAATCAATTTTGCTTAAAAATGTGAATCGTAAACGAATCGAAATAATTTATTTTAAAATTTTGTACTAATATCGGGTTCGATTAATCCTAAAAAATTATTTTGGTTAATTTCTAAATTCATATTATTCAATTCTCGATCTTATATTGTACCAATTAAATCGGATAATCGATTGACCGATTAATTGGAATATTTGATTCAAGTAATATTTTTTTTACTTTGCTTATTAAAATACCAAATATGGTAATATGGTAAATTTAATAAGTAAAGTGAAAAAATCATTACCTAAATTTTTTAAAAGATTAATCAAAATTTTTTATTTGTATAACTATGTCATTTGAGAGTGGTTAAAATATGAACAATTCGAAAGTTAATTTATTAAATTGAAAATTATTAAACTCTAGTGACCATAATAGAAGTGAGAAGAAAATTGGGTGATAATTGATGTAGTTTGCCCATTTTTTAGAGGTAACGAGAGGGACCGTATCGAATTTAAATTAAATGTTGGGAAGGACTATATCAAATTCAAACTAAAAGTTTAGTGATCTTATTAAATATTTTAAAAATACGATGAACAAAATAAACATATCCTAAAAGTTTGGTGACCATTTATGTAGTTTATCCTTAACATATTGAATAGCAAAATCCCATAAGGATTCTGAATTTTGAATATTGATCCAGTGACGCAATTAAGCATTCATGATTCCATAACAACCTTAGGAATTCAAATTCAAACTAGTAATAATTGGAGTGGTTAGGTCAACTATTACAGTTCCATAACTTTCTTGGGCATGCTAATCAGGATCTATCACTACTCCACTACAGAGAATCTTTACAGAGTATTGATTTTTGCAGCTTTTAAAAGTACCTCACCACCAAAACAAAGTATAAGGGTGACGTTATTACAACATTTAAAATGTTATAAAATACAAAATCTATAATATTACTACATAACCGAAATATTATAAAAATGTATAATATTTTAGGTTCGTGGTAAATTTCAAAAATAGTCATGAAACTAAAAACTAAATTTCGAAATTTGTCGAAAAACAACTAACCTAAAATGTAGTATTTTTTCTAACATATGTAGCCTGCAGGCTGCAGGTAGGTAGTAGTTAGTAGTTCAAGAAGAATGGATAATATTCAAATAATGCAATGAAATGGATAGTGCATAGTGTAATTAAAAGAAAATCTAACATTTAGATTATAGGTCCCCATATTTTCTCTGATCTTTCCTTTTCTCTTGTTAAAACAAAGTTTGTACAGGGAGGGGGAGAGGGAAAGAAAGTGGTGAGGGGGACTCAACTGTTTCTTGATGTCTGTAGTCTTTACTCTTTCAATGGATCGTGCTGCTAAACCAGCACATGCACTAACGCTACCCTACTAAAATCCAATCCCTAAACTACAAATATCATATCCATTCCCAGTTTGCCTTGAATCTTGATGAATCCATCAGGTCTTACATTCATACAATAAATATGCATACACACACATACATACATTTCCATGCATGGTTTAAAGATATCATGAAAATTTTCTTGTTTTCAAACAAAACAAAGTTCATATATGTATAAAAACTTCAAGAACAGACTAACCATGATAATAATAGCTTAAATTGCAGTTTGCAGGTACAAATCCCCCCTCTCTTTTCTGTACCATTGATTATACCCAACCCCCCAAAACCAGAAAATGCAAAAACAACTGTAAACATAAAATAAAAAAGTGGGAAAAGTAATTAGTTCCTCAATCCTCGCCCTGATCTTTTACTTAGGACTAAAAACCCATCATGATAGCTAATGGCAATGCATTAGGGGGGGAAAAGGGAAGAAGTGTCAAGCAGTATATACATACAGAATAGAAGCCGAACTTACTGGTCTAAAAAGTTGCAGCAAAATGAGCTAAACCTATCTCTTCAACATGCGCGCGCAGCTTCATATGACTGATGAAGAAGATGATAGCCATCAGCGATGAGAAGAAGAGGATCCGAGGTTCCTCTCAGCGCAAATAGTGATTTTTCTCAACCTTTGATGATAAAACTTTAGGCTGAATTCTTGCGGCTGACATGATCCATCCGATCCAATCTTCTCACATCCATGCTTCTATACTCAACTTTAATTTATTATAGCTTTTTTCTTTCTTTCTTTCCAATCCCACCCCATTATGACTGTAGAATCCACTACCGAGTACCGACAGTAGTAATTAACCAAAACTAAGTACCTATAACCCCCCCAAAAAAGACCCAACAAAGAGGGAGACGATTTGAAAAATAACTGATGATAAGAGTAATCTAGTTTGCCTAGATCAGAGAAGTGACTGAGGATCCAATGTTTGCTGGATCATGCCAAGCACCCACGCTTGCGGTGTTCCAATAAACCGCAGGATCATATAAACCGATTTGATCGAGCGGATTCTGGAATGCCTCATTCCATTCCATTCTTCTTTGTGCTTCTTCAACTTTGATATCTTTCATGGTTAGCCCGTTTTCACTGTTACCTGTCATTTGAAGGTCTTGAAAAGGTTCCAAGGCTTGCATTTGGCTAGGCAGTTGAGTATTTTTAACACCGCCGCTCATGAACTTGTGTTGGTAAAGAGTAGAAGCTAACAAAGAAGCGACGGTTGGTGTGGTAGTGGTGCTAGAAGATGAGGATCCAAAGATATTAGAGTAGCTTGAAAGAAGTGGATTTGAAGTCACCACATCCTGGATTTGCTTACTCGGGTTAGTGTTAAAACCATTTCGATAATCACCGTCCCCGGTTTCACTAGACCCCATCACAGAAGAAAACCCTAATCCCAGAGCATTCAGATCAGGCTGGAGATCATAGGCTGTTACGCTTTCCACACCTGGAACTCTTGAATTGAACCGAGGGAAGGGAAGATGGATATCAGATGGGGTATTAGCTAACCCATAAAACAAAGGGTTGATATGATGTGTTGAGGTTGAAGAAACATCGATTTGAGGTTGAGATAGTGGAGTGTTAGTATTTGCACCAGATGTTGGAGAAGCTCCATCAATGGCAGAAGCCGCTGGTCTCTTCACACGCTTGTTCTTCCTACATCCACCGCCCACCGGAACATTCCTTAAGGTGCCACCGCGAGTCCAATAACGCTTACAAGCCTTGCAGAAGTGTCTTGGCTGTGATAAACTGTAGTTGTTGTAGTAGCAGAACTTAGTGTTTGATGAATCACAACGAGGACACTTTAGGGCTTGCTGCTGCTGCTGCTGCTGCTGTTGTTGTTCTTGGCTTGGTTTCTCCATAAGCCTAGCTGTTGACGCCATCAAGTCCTTCTCATCTATATGATTCTGCAACCAAAGTGATGCATGGCCAAAATGGGGAAAGAAATGAAGAGAAAAAGAAAACAAAAAGAGTTAAATGAGTGTTCTTAGGGTAAAATAACAACACAACATAGATATTCTGTTCCAAAAGCAAAACAACAAAAATGGGGTCATGTTTTGTCGAATAATTGCTGGAGAGTGAAAGCGGAGAGAGAGTACTGAAAGTTAAACCTGTGGCCATTCATTGTTAGCGGTTGAAGAGACGATAATCATCTTCTCGCAATTACTCAACATTTTCTTCTATCAAAGGAATCGTTGAGTAAACATACAAAGAGCAGGTGGCGACGCCGAGTCTTTGTTGATGGAATTCAAGTAATTTCTTCATCTGACAAGAGTATATAATTTATGTTAAAGAGCATTACAATAATTCTTTTTATCTATTTAATTTGTTTTTGTTAATCAAGTTTTTCACGTGCTAGATCTAGTCTTAACTAGTGGTGTTACAATCGGGTATCTGTATTTTTTGTACTAGAAGGTTCGGATACCCAATTTTCGAATAGTAAAAAGCCACTGTATACAAAATTATTAGATGAGCTTGACTCAAAACGTTATTCATGGTCTTATTCAATGTAATTTTTCATCTCATTTTTTTCAATGTGAATCTTCACCTCTTTACTACATGTAATTAAAGAGTAAATAATTACTTAAAAATTACACTGAAATAGGTGAATGTTATCGGATGGACCATAGAAAAAGTGGTGAGTTGGATCTATCTAATAATTTTCCCGCTCCTTATCCCAACCCATGAAGATGTTTGTTCACAAGTCAAATTACAAAATACACAATAAAATTTTGCATTTTTTATACAAATTATACCATTTAGAAAAACCCAAATATTGTCAACAACTTCTAGAACAAGTGGTTAAAATTCTCAGTTGACATTGTCTCTTCTCTCTTAAGTTGTGGGTTCAATACCCATTAAGAGTAAAATTCTCCTTCTCCACCCCTAAGTAAAAATTGTTAAAAAAACTCAGATATTTATGTCAATGTGCTCACAAAATAAATACAACATCAAATTAACCATTACTTAACAACTAACATTGTTTTTACTCTATATCTAAGATAAATTAGCGTTTGGGAATGACAAATTCTTTTGCATTTTAATTCAAATACAATATAATATTTAAATTTGATCTTAAATTTAGATGAATTTATGTACACCTACAAACTACGTTATTCAAATTCAAGTCACTAATGGATAACAATGTCTATCTTTTATTATTGGCGTCAGTCGATGAATTCGGACATGATAACTTTAAGATTAAATAAATAAAAAATGAAAACCTAAATAACTATATACTATTAGGAGAGACAACGGGTGGTCATTGGTCAACCGGTAGTGAGGATGGGACTGGGAGAGACGACGAGTGTGACTAGGGATGGGCACGGGTCGGGTTTTTTGTCCACTCGAACCCGACCTAAAATTAAACACTCTAAATCCGCACCAGACCCAATAATATTTTTTAAAAAATCCAACCCGACCTAAAAATAAATATATTAAATTCGACCCGACCTATATAAAATAAATTAATTTTAGGGACCTAATTATAAAAAAATAATTTTAAGGGACTTAATTGTAAAATTATATAATTTAAAGGACTAATTATAAATAAAAATTTAGTTTTAAGGGCTTAATTATAATATATATATATATATAAAGAGGAGTATTATTATAAATATCCCTAAAAAACTTAAGAAAAAATTACACTATTAGTCCCGGGTCGGGTTAAGTCGGATATTTTTCACCCTAAACCCGAACCTAACTTAACTTGAGTCTATCCTTAACAAATATCCGAACCCGATTTTTTTATTAAAAATCAGACTCGGTCAGGCCGGGCCAAATTAGAACCCGTCGGGCTTGAATAAAATACCCATCCCTAAGTGTGACAGACAGGAGTTTGGATATAAAATTAGGCGTAAAATAATTGGGAATGAAAATAAGGTGTTTAAAAAATTAGTATAAGATTAAAAATATAAAAAAAATAGTGAACCAGATATTACGTATTCGTCTAAGTCGGATATTACGACCCGACTCTGAACTTGTGAACCTGTCAAAGAATCGGGTGAGGTACCAAAGTTTTTTATAAATAAAAATATATAATTTTCTAATCGAATCAACGAATTAAATATCTGGAGTCAGTTGTTTTAAAAGACCCTTAATCCTAACCGACTAATTAAATACATTTGAGATTAAAAAAATGGGACAAAGAATATATGTGTGGAAGACAAACATTCAAAATCCAAGAAGACGACACAAAGGTAAAGCAGCAGAAGAGATGAATCTTGAGATGTTCAAGAATAAAGGAAGAACATTATAATATGAGAGTTCTAGATCAGTTGATCTCTGTATTTTTGTCGTTATCCGTACTAACTTTCAACATTATATTCGTGTACAAAACTTTAATGTTTTGTGCTATATAAATTTTGATATTTCTTATATTATAATATTATATTTCAATTATTTTATTACATTTATATTACGTATTTATATTATATATAAAAGTAACAAAAATTAATTTAAATTTGTATATATGGGAGACTTTATTTAAATGTTTATTTTTTTGTCCAAGTTATTCTACGACTCTTAGCGATGAGAAAAGGCAAAACATAATCTTAAAAATAATGAGAGTACTATGGTGAAAAAGTAAATTACAAAAGATGGAGAAATTGATAAAGAATCTGAAAATTCCAAGAGAAAGGGACAACAAAGGTTCCATGTGGAAATCTAGCCAAAGTAAACATAATCTTAGCTCAGCCTGAAAACATAGAAAGAAACTACACCTTGCTCGTGCCTACTTTTTATTATCGGGGCTTCTTTATTTTGATCTGCTCTATAACGTTCCATCCTTAAAAATAATGAGAGAACTGTACTTGTTACACCTTCGAAAGCTAATAGCTCCATAAAGATAACTTCAAAGGGCAAAAGATGATATTTTTTTTTCGAGAATAAAATTCTGAGAGGACATGTATTCTTAAGAAAACTCACCTAAGATCCAACTACATCTTGCGATGGACTTCGATCTAAATCTAGGGCTAATATAAATAGGAAAGATAGCTGGGATAAAAAAAAGGACACGAGATTTAACGGGAAAAATTTATCTTTTTCTCCTATTCAAAAATTATATCGATATTCTGTCTGCAGCTTTCCGCTCTAAATTTACTTGGATGAATCGTCTAAATTAACTATAATTATCTTGTTCCGTTGCCTCTGTTTTACTTAACCGATGTCTCCTTATTTTGGCATCACCAATACTCCCTTTCATTTGTTTTTTATTTATAAATATTTTTTTATTAGGAGAGAGAAAGAAAGAATTTACCTGTGATAAATTTTATACCCAGCCATGAAGAGAAGGGTGTCAACTGAAAACTTTAACTACTTATGCTTTAGTGATTGTTGATAAATTAAAATTCTATTTTAGAAGTCATTTTTTTATTTTTGTCACTTTTTAAATCTTAATCATAAACATTTGAAATAATTAGTTTTAAAAAATTGATTAAAAGGTTTTAAAATATTTTGTGTTTTTATTAAAAATACATAAATTTAACAAATAAAAATAGTTTTAATATGACTAGAGGGAAAAAACCGTTAATAATGTCATACTAAAATAAGAGTTACAGCCTTACAGGGCCATGTGGTGGTCAGGCCAGCTCAAGCTAATTATGTATATTGTTTTTATTAATTGATGTATTCTAAATAATATCAAATGCATGTTTTTTTGACATATATTAATACATGTAATTATAATTAAATTGTTTATACTTTATACAGTGGAGATATAAATATCAACTGTTAAAATAATATTATAACTAAAACATCGGTTTAGCAGAATTTTCGAATTAAAAATAAAAAAGAGAAGAATTGGATTTTGTAGTTTTTCAAGGGATTTTCTCACCTCCCTAACAGTAACAGCCCATCATTATTCTCGCGCAGTCTCTCTTTTTCTTGGAAATAACTTTGATGCTCCGTAAATAAAATACTACCTAAGGAACCATACGGACCTACATTAAATATTACTACACTGTAATTTTTGCTAGTTACTAAAACTTTATTTTAATGTAATTCTCCAAACATGCACTTTATTTTAATGTGATAAGCATTCTGTCAATTACAATTCGTTAGGTAATGATATGATATAATTGATTAGTTAATGAAGTCTTGGGAATATATGTATGTATATTTATTTTGCCTAGATTTGGGCAAGGACAAATTTCAAAAGAAGACCAATTCTTAAGCAACAAAACGGAACTGGTCTTTACATATTTGTTGAAATATTCTGTTTAGCGGTAAATGCCAACAATCTATGTGTATGGCCAAACTCGAAAACATGGAGACCCACCGGACAAGATGTGACACAATCCCAATTTAATCCACTCATTACAATCTTTTATTTTAATTAATTAATTTAAATTAAAACTCGATAATCTAATAAGTTGGTATTAATTCCGACGTTTATTTCTAAGCTTGGACTCTGTGGAGTGGAATAACAGATAAGGGGAATCGGGTCCTACCCACCGACACACCCAGAATTGAGTGACTCATTGCGTCTGGACAAGAGATTCCAAACTGGTAAACATGAAGGAAACCCAACGCCCACGTTAACAAGGGAAGTCTGTTTTTTCTTCTTTTTAATATATTGGGGTGAGCAAAATTCGACTAGACTCAAAAAAATTGAATAACTTGACTCAAAATTTTATAAACTCGACTTGATTTAAAAAAATTTCAAATAAAGTTTGAGTTGTAAAATGAAAATTCAAATAACTCGGAATTTTTAGTAATTAGTGTATTTGTTTTTAAGTTCGAGAGGAATCCCTCAATTTTTTATTGATATATACATACTGGTATATAAAAATATGAAGAAATACTGCCACATGTGAAAAATATGAATAAATATATATATGCATATCTTATATGATTAGAGAAAGCCATTTAAATTAGAATCAAACCGTACTATAATATGATAAATAATTATAATTAAATTTTTATAGGAACTCGAAAACTCGATTCGACTAGAATTTTTTCAACTCGAATCGACTCAAATGAAAGTTCGAATGATAAAATTAGACTCGTCAACTCGAATAACTCAAAATTTTTTAACTCGACCCGACTCGACCGAACGCTCACCCCTAATGATCAGAATAAGATATAAGATTTTATATAAAAAACGTAAAATTAAATTGTTAATAGAAAATACATAAAATATTTAAATTATAAAAAATTTAAACCTTTTAAATGGTGTGACTGGTCCCTTCAGCATCACATAAACATAATTATATAATAATATTCGTTTATATTTTTTTAATCTTTTATAATATATATTTTTAAATCTAATTTTTTTAAAATAAACATTATCATTTCATCCCCCAATAAATCGAAAAATCTATACTTGTTGAGTATTGCCATCGAGTGAGAAACAATGGCATTGGGGTGGGGGGACCAAACCATCAAATCAAAGCCAACTGTACCCATCAAACTATGTGCAGACAAATATCTCCCTCTCTACATTTTGTTTTATTTCCCTTTCGTTCTACCATAAATCTCCACTTATTTGGGCCACACCACTAACTTTGAGTTCCAAGTGGTTCAACGATAAAAACAAAACTAAAGTACCCCTTTGCCCTCACAATAAGCATCAATCATTCCATATATAGGATAAGGGTAGGTTTGACATTTCGAATGACATGAGCTAGGGTTATAAAACACTTCAAGTAACCCAAATGATTTTGCATATATTATTTTATTTCCTTCCAAAACAGAACATACATCATATAAAGTGGTAGTATATGATGGCCAAAGGGACAATGTGAGTGGACTATATATTCCATTTGATGACTTATCTGTCATGTACCTCATGTACCTGCATTTGTAAATTTGTATTCTTTTTTGTGTGTGGACGCTGATGACTGTTCAAAAAAAGCTTTGATATATATGAGGTCATGTGGGAACAAGCTATCACATGCCATTCTCATGATGGTCCAATAGGGATATTAGCTTTTTTTTTTTTTTATCTGATAGGAAGGAAAAATAAAATGAGTGTGGTCACATTTTTAATGAAACTTGGCTCAACAACACAACATATTATAGAAAAGCAATAGTAATGATGCATTATATATTCGCCCAATCCAAATTACATAAATTTTATTTTTGGGTGGAACTTTACCCTTATTATAGAAAGAATTAATTTGATGTTTAAGTTAAAGTTGGATGGTTGGTTGGTACCATCCAAATTAAAGTTGGATATAGATATTGATACAAGGCATATGGGCCAAGAATATAATTATTTTTATGTTTTTATTTTGTTTATATACGTGGTAATAAAATAATGAGCCACTCGAACAAAAGTAGGGTAGTGGAGGGAGAGTCAAACCTAGGAATTGGGGGAGTAAAAGTATGGAAAATTCGAGTGAGGCCATTCATGTCATGGGTCGTCTTTATAAAGAATCTTCATTCCAAATTCCCAATCTTACTTATATATAAATTATTATTATATATTAATATGGTTATGAAGGAAATATTCCTGGCCCGTAGCACATGGAAGTTTTTACTTTTTAGTGCCGACGGAGCGGGGAGGGGACGTCTCCATACCATGCTTAATTTTTTTTATTACAAAACTTCCAAACCCAAACATAATTTTACCTGTAGAGATAGGAGGGGCCGATCTGTTTGGAAGGACTAGGATAGGACTTGGAGGAAGAGAAGATTGATTAGAGATTTCCCCACTTTCTTAATTCACTAAAATAATTAATTAATATTTTCATTTGAGATAGTGTTATAAAACTAATTAATTAACCAATAAGATTGGTCCAAGTGGTAAACATGTTTCAAGTTCCAAACTTTGTGTATGTAAAAAAAATTTGTTAGAAAACTCAACCACCAAAATTAGAAATGCAACGCGGATCATCTAAATTTGTCAGGGCAAAACTCTAGAAAACTAGGATGGCAATTAAAAAAATAAAATAAAAACAGATTAATTAGAAAAAAAAAGTAATGAGTTTAGGGTCATTATTTCCAAACCTATCACGACTCATTTTTTTTTCTTCTATTAAATGTTAATGTTGTTGCTTGATATGAAGTCCAAAACTCCAGTCTGCCCCATGAAGAATGGGCCAAGTATGGGATTCTTGTGGTAGCTTATGGGCCTCTTAACCATACTGAAGTCCAATTCAGACATTTGTTAACTCATCTAATCTGGTATCGGTTAGGAGGAAAAGACTAAGGAGGAACCAAATCCATAGTCCAACAGCCACCGGCTTGGTGTAGTGCGGTTCATGTGTAACCCAATATTATTGGTTTGTTACCAATCTAGTGTTATTAGTGTAATTAGATCCATTGTATGCCTGTGTGTGCGTCACTTATATATATATATACATACAGAGAGAGAAAGTAATTCTAGATGCCAGCATCAGCTTGAAACACAATGGTCAATAAAAATTAAACAAAGCAGGAGCAAAGAGTAGCAGAATATAAAATCCCATCTGCAGTCATTGAAATTCCTCCATCAACTAAAAAGGTGCAAACTCTGTTTTACTTCTAAACCGTAACGAAAAGGGCTATAAAACCAACCATGTCTGCTTCGTTTCAAATTGGTTTGAACTCCAATTTCTGAACCTGCTACTTTCAAACTCTAGCCCTCTTGCTACTGCAACTTGGGCACTTGTACTGCTTGATATGCTCGGCCTTTGCTGGTGTGATCTTCACACATTTGCCATGAAACCATCTCTCGCAGATATCGCAGCAAATCCAGAATTCATCAGTTCCATAGCTATCCCCGCAAGCCCCACAAGTGGCACCCTGTTCATCATCTTCCTCGTCTTCTTCCCCACTCTCATCCTCATCCTTGGATGGTGGTGACACCTTTACCATCTTACTCTGGGGTTCAGATTGACGAGACTGCAAACACCAAGGATATCCATGTGACATTAAATGAGAACCCTGCATATAAAAGGACGAAAAGAATTTACGTTTAACTTCATATCACCTTAGTACTTGATTTGCTTTTGCCACTGCTGTTGTGATTAGCAGATTGGTCCTTTGATGGCTTAGCGTTTCCTGTCACAACTTCGAATATGCTTGGAAGATCATTTATCATCAGAAAGAGTCTTTTCCTGCCAATAAAAAAAGAATTAGAATAACATTAGCGACAGGAAAAATCTGTGTCATGAAATACACTCCCAACCCTCTCACACTCACAGCTCAAGTCCCTTAGTGAGAGGAGAGCATGCATGTGTTGCAAGTGGGACCAAATCCCTTGGTTCAATGATCGA
The DNA here is from genome assembly GCA_958450335.1 of Hibiscus tridactylites. Taxonomy (NCBI): domain Eukaryota; kingdom Viridiplantae; phylum Streptophyta; class Magnoliopsida; order Malvales; family Malvaceae; genus Hibiscus; species Hibiscus tridactylites. The sequence continues at coordinate 83,755,506 of OY288280.1, forward strand.
AGATTGCTAAATAACTAAATGAGATAAACAATTGTAGGGCTGAAACTCAGAGATGGCAGGCGAATTGGTATTTTTCTACATATTCCCAGCAAACATGACCTTTCCCTTTTCTCTCACAAGTCACAACTGCCTCTTGCTGTTTTATTTTTTGTTCATATATCACACCAATGCAACAATGGATCAACATTCCTGACAGTGTAGACCAGAAAACATGTGCCCATCATATTGGAAGGCAAGGAATAAAAAACTGGACCGGAGGTTGAACTGTCGAGCCTACCAGTTCAACCGGTTGAACTGACCAATCTGTTTTTTAATCATTGCTAGTTGCTTAGACAGATGACAAACTTCTATTTAACATGAGTGCCAACGCATTTAGGTCAATATTTCATTGTATGACAAGCACGACTTTAGACATGATAATAGTCAAACATCTCGGTTACCATTTTGACATCCAGACTCAAAGCTTAAACCGTTCTATCAAACATGGTAAGACATACAAAGTGAAAAAGGCAGTCACGTCCTTGTTTGAATGCAAGGCATAAACAACTATGGCATGCAGAATAGTACCAAATTCATCTTACTAAATTTAAAACAAAAAAGTTAGCAACATTAAAAATAGAAATGAAAACGATTAAAAAAAGTTTCCACAATTTTGTAAATGTAATATTGCTTCATCCTGCATAAACTTTGTTCTATGCATCAGATTGGTAACTTTCTATAAATTATAAATGAACTCATTTGAAGAGAACAAGATACTGTTTTTCTATACTAGAAGATGCAAAGAGAATTATGCGATTAGCAATAAATTCAACCAAATACCCCAACCGAGCTGTAAATGACTTAGAGAAAGCAAAACATACCTCTCATTCTTGCCAAAACCAAACCGTGCACCAAAATAGAAAGCAACGGAAAGCAACCACGAGTCGCTGTGAACTGCAACCAATGATAGCCAGTCCTTCTCCTGCATTCCATCTCTAGCAAAGTTTATGCCAAGAGCAGGTTCTGGAAGCTCAGGAGGCACCTCCTCAACAGGCAAGTTAACTTCCCATGTCTCATTTGGAAGTCCATATAAGCATAAGTTCTCCTTCTCTGCAAATGTAAATTCAAAATTTTCAACAACATAAGTTTGCTGGAGTGAATCGCAACAAACATACTGCACATTAACATCGTTTAGGTCATTTAGAAGCATTTATTGTAGATTCAAAAATTTCCTGTTAACATATAAAATATAAGCATGTAGGAACTGAGATGTTAAATTGAACCAATAGCCATAAACACCACATTGCAATGGTAATTTTTCAAGTAGAATCAGAACCAAAGTGCTCCTAAGACCGGAACTTTAAGAATGAAAAATGACATCCAAGATATGATATTATTGTATACAGATAGAATGACGAAGTGGCATATTGAAGCCAAAGACTAGTTCCCAGATAAATGAAGAAAACTAGATGTTCCATTTTCTGCTATCAGTTCATATTAAGGTGTATTCATTACATGGCACTACATAATATGAATAAATAATATAGAAATCCAAGCAAATCTCAAGCTATCAAGGAAGAAAACATATAGGAAAGCATGATAAGTAGTTTTCAGTGCCAACATTAAAGACATAAAATACAAAGATATCCGTAATTCTATTCTTTTTGGTCATTCCAATCAAATGATGCCACTCTCACCTTCAAAAAAGAAAAGAAATGACGCCACTCTCATGTTAGACTAATGAAAAATTCTCATTACTGTTAATGGGCCAATACTTTGGAGTTTTACACAAGAAATACACATTAACAAAGTGACATGTAAACCAACAGCAGAAGTAATCCTAATGTGATCAGACTATAAATGCCAACAATCACAGGAAATAGAACAAAATTTCAGAAACAATAAGAAATAAAGGTCCACATCCAAAGAAAGAAATTTTAAAAAAATCAGCTACTTCAGACACTAACTCGTAGCAGGTTGCTTAGTGCAGCAAATAGCCAAATGCTTGTCAACATCATCAAAGGGAAAAGGCTATAAAGAAAACAAGTTAGACAACCGTTTGAAACATGCTTTTGGGCAGCTTTCATATCCGAGCTTCAAAGTTTCAAGAAGCTGAGATAAACACTCAACTGAAAAAGTTAGTTTGAAAACAGCCAGCCCACTCTATCCAAAAAGAAATGCAGGTTCATTAATAATTAAATAAAACCTGATGCTAACGCCTAACGGTATACTAGCAAGAAATAGTTCATTCATGTAACTTTCTGCAAATTCTATCCACCTTGCAGGCAAAGCAAGGAGCTTTTAGCAAATAAACCAACATTACATATCATCAAAAAGAAAAAGGGGCTGATATGAGAAATGATCTAAAGGACCTAAACAAGAAAGGTGAGCAGAGAATACAAGGCGTTGCACAATTGAAGTGAATTGGAGCCATTTGACATGTTGGCAAACAACCATGAACCGTTCAGGGATTGATAAGACAAAAAGGAAATCAAATACAAAAATAAAGATAAAACTGCAAATTAGAATCCAACCGCCAGACATTTCGGAATTTATCTGATCAAGCAGCCATCGTGTAAGAAGACAAAGTTAGCTTTCACTGAAATACATTTGTCAATGCGGTTTTCATTAGCTTTACTAAATAGTCAGCTGCTAAGACATTCAGAAAATAGCAATGTGGACAGAATTTTTGACTAGAAAAACGTAAAAACAATTAGTACAGATATAGAAAGTAATCCAGATAAAAGAAAGCAAACTTGAGAAAAAGGAAACCAAACAAATACACAGTCAACGGTGCAGCGTCAACCCTCAGAAAGAAAATATACACAAAAACACAGCAAAGTAACCCACCAGGATCACACTGTTGGTAGAACTTATCAACATCTGCCATAAAAACCCAAACATGAAAAAGAAAAACTCGTCAATTAAATCCATCTGTAATTCGGAAAGGAAAAAAAGAAAAATCCAAGAAAGAAAGAGAGGGGAACGAACCAGTGGTGAGAGCCTTAATCAATCCAGAGCGTCTGCCTTTAAAGTCGTTGAAGACCTCTTCTACCGTTCTCGGTATTGGGTGTGGTATCCCTTCCATTTGTTTTCCTCAAATTCCACCTTAAATTTTTCACCCCACTAACCCAAAATCCTTAACCTCTCTCTCTCTCTCTCTATATATATATATTGCAAATTGAAATGTCAAATATGAAAATAGTACGTGGACAACACTTTTAAATGGAATTTTCCGGGTATCAAATTAGGAATTAAAGGAAAAGATGAATTAGGGTTTTCATCGTAGGGTTTGGTGGGGTGAAGATTTGGGGAATTGGGGATTCACTTCAAATTGTAATTATATATAAATATACACTTTGTGAAAGAGAGAAGGAGACGGATAACGGAAACTCTAAAAAGCCAATTTTAGACCAAAAGATTGAAGGGGGTGGGGGGTTTCAACTAGTGCCTTGTTTGCCTCGGCTCTAATTCTTTTAAGGGTAAACTATAACATAGGTCATTCAATTATAGTTAAAGTTACATTTGGATCACTCAATTATTAAAAGTTACATTTAGGTCACTTAATTATGTGTAAGGTTACATTTGGGTCACCCAATTATTAAAAGTTACATTTGTATCACCCAATTATGGGTACGGTTACATTTGTGTCACCCTTCATATTAAAAAAAGGTATATCAATTTGTGTATTAGATTAATTAATGATTTCAAGTGAAGTACTCTAATGTTAACGATGGTATACAAGTGAAGTACTCAATTATTAAAAGTTACATTTAGGTCACTTAATTATGTGTAAGGTTACATTTGGGTCACCCAATTATTAAAAGTTACATTTGTATCACCCAATTATGGGTACGGTTACATTTGTGTCACCCTTCATATTAAAAAAAAGGTATATCAATTTGTGTATTAGATTAATTAATGATTTCAAGTGAAGTACTCTAATGTTAACGATGGTATACAAGTGATTTGGAAGAAAAAATGTATAAATTGATGAAATTTTTTAAATATGAAGGGTGACCCAAACGTAACCTTACCCATAATTGAGTGACCCAAATGTAACCTTTAATAATTGGGTGACCCAAATGTAATCTTACCTATAATTGAGTGGCCCAAATATAACTTTTAATAATTGAGTGACCCAAATGTAACCTTAACCCCAATTACGTGAACTCAGTTGTAGTTTACCCTACTTTTAATTAAAATTCAGATTTTCAAAGATAACTTGGATTTTGACGGGATGGATCTATCTTTTTACCCGCAAAGAAAATTATTATTTTTAGGGTAAATTACATAATTAACCATCTAACTATTTGCATATTTTTATTTTGGTCGCTGAATTATAATCACTTTTAATTTAACCACTAACATTAAAAGAATTAATTATTTTAATCACTGACTTTAAATAGTTAAAAAAAATTGATGATGTGTTTGACTATAATTTTGATAGAATTTATAAACGTGGAAGATTAAATTCGTTAAATACACATTCATAACTCAACTAATCATCTTTTTACATTTTAGTCACTATTTCCATTAATCGATAACGATAATACGTTACATCAGCTTCTAAAATTGACATTATTATAAATTTAATCCTCAATGTTTGTATATCATATCATCTTGATTCAAAATATTAACCTTTCATCAACCCTAGTCGCTCTCCACTGCTAAAATTTCTTCAACCTTATCCGCTTTTTATTTTGATCAATCTCTTTATTCGGTGGACGACAATCAATTTTAATATTGGTTGTCGACGATCGGATCTATTAGTTTTCTTGTTTTTTATTTTAATAAGAATCTCTTTCTCTATCCTGTGACATGTTTTTTCCTTTGTCCTTGTGACATGTCTTTGTTTTTGTTTTGTGGTTTGGTCCATCTGTCTCTGTGGCATGTTTCAACATACTCTAGCGATCGATTGTTGTTCGCATAAAGATTCAATCGGCGCTAGTTTCTTATTTATGTTTTTGTCGGTGGTCACTTGAAAAGTTATATCCCGACTCGATTGATGGTTGTTTGCCAATAAAATCAGTCCTGGGTAGCGGTACTTTTTGCTTGATAGTTTGGATCACGCACCACTCCTTCTTTCTTTATGCGTCTCGTTTGGACAGAGACAAGGAGATTCAAGAGGCTGCTAAATTTTGTTGTATACATATCTTCATAAATGTTTTCATTTTTCTTTGTTTTTGGGTTATAAGAATTTTTTGAGTTGTTTAATTCAAATATTCTTCTTCTTACATGCATTGTAATTGTTATGAATATTTATCTATGTGGATGTCTTTCATTATTAGAACTTTATCAAAGGAGTTTGATTTATTTATTATTAGGAATATTATATCTATGAATTAGAGTTTAATGTATTATGTACTTCTTCTGCCTATAAATAGATGATTCATTGAAGGCATTGTATATAAGTCTATATTTGAGAATAATACAAATCTCTCTCTTTCTCTCATCTTTTTGTTCTTCTTGTTCTTATTCTTGTTCTTCTTTATTTTATTCACAACACGTTATCAGCACGATCTCGCTCGCTCAATTACTGTGATTATTGTTGATGGTTCTCGAAAAGAATTTCAATTTGATATTGGTGACTACATCTATCATATATTCAGCTTACCTTGGAAAGTATGGTACGTTTTACTTATTTATATACTAATATAATGATTGATTTATCATTCTCCAAAAGTTAGTATATTCATATCTATTATTTGGTTATTATTTTAATTTATTATTATTTTATTCATACTTGAAGTAACTCTTGAATTAACGAAAATTAAAATTATCGTCGTACTTCATTAGATGGATTGATAAAGCAAACCAAATTAAAGCATATTAGTTTTATTCAAAGTTTTTATTATTCCATTCTAATTTATAATTGATTCAATTCAAGGATTGTGTTGTCATGTGATTGTTATATAATTGTTTTATTATTATTATTATTATTATGGTAATTTATATGAATAAATTCGAGATATAAAGTAACTTTATTATTTGTATCAATTACTTTGTATGTGAATCAAAGGCAAAAGGAATACGTTACTTTGATGTGTTTATATATTCATCAAAATGTCGCTTGATTTTAACTATGGTTGTTTATAATTTGATCACATCAATTATAGTTATGTTTATTCAACTTGATCTATGACTACTTTTATACTTTTTGATCTAGTCTCAAATAATTTTTTTATTCTATTGATAAAAGTCGATGCTTTTAACCGTGTTTTGAGTTTTACATGTATTCAAATGAGTTGGAAAGAGACATGGTGTAAAAAAGATTATGAGAAGATGTCTTGGTTCATTTGCTACGTCATCATTGTCTTTGAGACGAAATTCAATATCGGTAAACTCTATTTTATTTTTATCTTTTAAAATACAATTTTAAAGTGCGATAAATCATGATGATTTTGGATTTACAAGAAGATTATTATAAAGTCTATATTTGCTTGAAAGCAATATTTCTTCTTCGTCGAAAAACTCGACCATAGACTTCTCCCAATTTCAAGTTACGAAAATTCGTCTTGATCCAAAAAGTTTTATGGGAGGCATTCCTTGAAGTGAATGCAAAGCATGATGTTTATTCCATGCGATTATCAATGATGGGGCATTCCCTGAAGTGAATGCAAGCATGATGTTTATTCCATGCAATTATCAATGATGGGGCATTCCCTGAAGTGAATGCAAGCATGATGTTTATTCCATGCAATTATCAATGATGGGGCATTCCCTGAAGTGAATGCAAGCATGATGTTTATTCCATGCAATTATTGGATCTGTTTCATTCCCTGAAGTGAATGCAAACATGGTAAATCATTATTCAATTAGAGACATAATTTCGATATAATCCAAGTATAATTGGCTGGACATCCCGTTCTGCGAGGCTACTGGTCTCAAAGGAGGTTTTTAAAGGACCTTGTGGACAGGTTTAACAATGCCGCGTACGAGGATTAAATCTTTGTTCTTTGTGATAAGGATATGTGAAAAAGGTTTTAAAGGCCCACTGGCTCTACTCCATTCCCTGAAGTGAATGTGAGATTATATTATGGAAGGAATAAAAAATCACATTAAAAGTTGTGGTCGTTGTCGAGGCTATGAATATACACATGAAAAATATAGTCATTTTAAGAATACTTCTACCCGCTGGTAGCAAAGTTATAAGGATGACAAGAGTGATAAAGATCATTCTAAGGAAGTGAAATCCTTTTACCAATGTGATGTTATAAACCATTGGTTTCGTACTTGTCAAACGCCAAAGTATTATGGACTTTATCCATAATCATGAATGATAAATGAAATAAAATAGGCTAAAGGGGTACTTTTGCCCCTGAGTTCGACCCAAAAATGTAATTTCGCCCCTCGCCGAAAAGTGCACTCAATGTGGCCCTTTAGTTCATGAAATCGATCAAATTGACCCTTTGACCGACGTTGACCGTTACGGTGCTGACGTGGCAGTTAACGGTGATGATGTGGCAATCCATGATGCTAACGTGGCGGTCAACGATGCTGACGTGGCAGTACACGTGGGATGATGACGTGGCAAGAGGGGTTGAATTGATTATTTTAACTGAATTCGAGGGCATAATTGATTTTTTTCCTGAGTTTAGGGGCATAATTGATTTTAATTAAAAGTTCGATAACTTATTTAATATTTAAGTTAAAAATTAAGAATTTATGAAATTATTAAAATTTTAAAATATTAAAACTAGATAAATAAATTTATTAAGTGAGAATAATTAAAAAAACAAAGTGAAGACTCTTACAGAAGATCAAAATATTCTTCAATTTATTTTATAAAAATTCATAAAGTTAATAAAAATAAATAAAATATTCTAAAAGTTACTGAAAATAAAAATTATATAAAAAATTAAAATATATTATGAATTAAAAAAAGAAAATTTAATGCACGAACCAACTTGACTCAGTGGTTAAGGGAACGGTTGTTGTTCCTAGAGGTCACGGGTTCGAGCACCAGCAGCTGCAGCAGGGTGATTGAGCGTTCATTGTCAAATGGTTGAGAGTATATTTAGAACAGATACTACTTGTAATCACCTTAGCTTTCAAAAAAAAAAATTTAATCTAAAAACTTAATAATTTTTTTATAAATTATTAAAAAATTAAACACTTTTATCGAAAAAAATTCGACTTCGTCATTTTGAGTATTACTATTCGTTAGATTTTTTTACTGGAATCAACATTGTACTAGAGTAACAATAGAATTCAATTTTTTCCCGCTTTTTTACATCAAATTAATGCTCATTAATATTTGATGTACAGAAATGAAAGAAAATTTTGGCTTTATTAATACTCTAATACAAGGATGTCTCAATTGAAAATATGTTCAAGGAACATTAGTACGCATAGCATAACGAGAAACAATCGAAAGATTCTCTAATGGTTTATAAATATTTTTTTAATTTTTTATATTTATAACTGTAATGTTTTTACTTATATTTAATTCATTATGGTGTTTTTTTTTAATATTTTATGAATATTTAAATATTATTTAAATATTAATAGTTTTTATTTTTTAGCTTAAAGAATAAATAAGTTATCGAACTTTTAATTATGCCCCTAAACTCAGGAAAAATATCAATTATGCCCTTGAATTCGGTTAAAATAATCAATTCAGCCCTTCCTGCCACGCCATCATCCCACGTGTACTGCCACGTCAGCATCGTTGACCACCACGTCATCATCATGGACTGCCACGTCATCACCGTTAACTGCCATGTCAGCACCGTAACGGTCAACGTCGGTCAAAGGGCCAATTTGATCGATTTTATGGACTGGAGGGCCACATTGAGTGCACTTTTCGACGAGGGGCGAAATTGCATTTTTGGGTCAAACTCAGGAGCAAAAGTACCCCTTTAGCCAATAAAATATAAACAAAATTTGTTTATGGCGAAAATAATTATGGCGTTATTGGTCCAACTCAATTGGATATTGTTAATTTTCTCATAACCCTTGAAGGGAATAATTTACCATTTATTTTATTTCCCTTATAACCTCTAACATGAATAATTGTTTTTTATTTATTTTATTTTTTTAATGTTAATTCGTTTTATTTATTATTTATTTATGTTAGTTTGCTTTATCTTTATTTATTTCATATATTATTTATTTACGTTTTATGTTAATTTATTATTTGAAGAATAAGATTACTTCCGGAATAAAATATACAATGAATTGTGGCTATTTATGCCTAGCAGATAATGCAAATACTCATATTGTACGTAAGCATAAGAAATATTTTTCCCATTTAAATGCAAGGAAAAATATGAGTAGTATTTCTCAAAGTACTAAAATATCAATACTTCGGAAGAGCACTTGAAAGTTTATCTCTGATAGATAATCGACTTGATATGATGTGATATATTTTATTTTTCATTCCTCGAAGTGAATGATAGAAGGTACATATTTTCATTACCTGAAGTAAATGAAACAAAGCACATTTTAAAAGGTGCACAATTATGCATTTCTCGATTAAAATGCAAGGGAATAATGTGAGTACTATATCCGAAAGTATTAATATCACAAAAGGCTCTGGTTGAGCAAATATGTTATTGTCAAATGGAACTTTATTCCATATTCAAAGTGCGTTATACTTGTCAAAGTCATAAAGAGAGCAATATGAGTTCGCAAATTATCCCTTTTGGAATTATAGATAACATATGTTATCAATTGGCATTTGAAATAAGCCAATATGGATATAAGTTCTGGTAGCCAAAAAGTCAGTTGAAAGCTCTAGAAGAGCCATATATTGCTACCAAAAGATAATTTCAATTGAAAGCTACGAAAGAGCTAAATATATTCCTATTTAAAGGAACAATTTTGATGGTCGTACTAGACATGTACGAGTGAGATTGAATTACATGTTATGGTAAACAAGGAGTTTACAAATTCAGAGATATATACACACATATATATAGTTGGCATGATCGGTTAGACCATCCTGATCAATGGTGCAGAAATTATTGAGATTTACATGCACATGTATTAAAAGAACCTGTAGTTCTTGTGGTGCTTATTCTCAAAGGAATGGATTAAATTCCACTTATTAAAGAACGTGAAGTTCTTGTGTTGCTTAAAGGAATTGATTAAATTCCACTTACTAAAAGAACTTGAAGTTCTTGTGTTGTTTGTTCTCAAAGGATATAGATGATCCCACTTACCAAAAGAATTAGAACTTAAAGTTCTTGTATTGAAGTTGAGACTGTATGTCTTGCATATCTGAACGAAATATGGGCACATATATCCACAAATGTGGAAAGTTTTATATGATTTTAGTAGATGCATCTACATTGTTTTATCGACTTACAACCAGAAGTTTGTGAGATTGATTCTAAAAATATTCAGATTATGCAGTTAGACTATTCGTCTTGAAAAGCTAGTGGGTTTATATTTTAGGCTATATCAGTTGTTACAAAGCCTATTGATTATGAAAAATATAGTTTAGCAAAATTTCAATTGGATGCCTCCTATTTAATAGCTAAACTATGAGAACAAAAGAGTTATTATTTATATGGTGTTTCCATATAGCAACACTTATACGCATCAAGCCAACGAGTTATAATAAACTCCCCGTTATGATTGGTTTTTGGTCAGAAACCATACATTTCCCATTTTATGATTTTTGAATGTGCGATATGAATTGCTCCACCACAACGCACAAAATAGGTAAATAAAAAGGGTTGAGAATATATATTGAGTACGAGTCTCCTTTTATGTTTAAATTCTTAAACATTAATTGGAGAATCATTTATGACATGATTTTTCTCAACATCAGGGGGAGGCAATAATCAGCTGGATAGAGGAAAATGAATTATCATTATCTAGATCCTCGTATATGAACTAGAAGTTCATAAGATAATTCATGTTATTACATGTCATCTGCCAGACATATTTATTGACCCAATGAGAGTAATTAAGTCTCATATACCAGCTGAAATACTCTAAGTTTAAATTACATGTTAGAGCGAGAGAATGTAAATCATGCCTGAAGCATGATAGTTGAAATGGTTCCAATGATCAAAATTCTCGTAAATAGAAAGTAATATGAGATGGTCATATATTGGAGGCGGGTGCTCCTGAAGAGACCCAAGACATAACAAATAATAAAACTCTATAAGAGTTTCAGGTAACTGAAATAAAGATTGAAATCTTGAAGAGATCTCGATGAGTTATGTCATTACGAGAATGGAACCAGAAAATTGGAAAGTTGTCGACAACGATTTTACAAACAATTTTACATAAAATACTTCTATAGAAGTAAAGAAAGAAATCGATGATCTTGTATAAAATCTATCCGGAAGTATAGATATTGAATTGGCCAATGTTGAAAGACGCTTTGAACTTCTAAAGTAGAAGTATTTGGACAAGCAGTCCAAACATCTAAAGGTGTAATGCAAGTAAGGCACAAATAAGTAGTCGTAAATATGACTTGAACTATGATTTATGAAAAGTTTTAATTACTTCATGGTGAATGCAATTACTTTGGCAGTTTTGAAAATTTTACATGCGTCTAATTATTTGTGGATCCATATTTATCCTTGAAGGATCTAAAATGCTATAAGCATTTGGAAATTTCTGAGGAAATTTATTTAGACATGTCTCATGAATATTTTGGCGCATTTGGTATAATCGCCTTAGTGAATACTAATTGAGAAAATACTATAAGAATCATCAGATTTCCTTATGTATTTTATAAAGGAGTTTGGATCAAGATCCATTATGATAATTTTAGAACTCCTAAAGAGCTTCAAATTGGAAACTCATGAAGTACTTTCAATACAAGTACTTGAATCTTGACATCAAGTTTATCTCGACCTGAAGATCGAGCATTTTTATATATTTCTTTTGTCTATGAATAGACATAAGCAGAAAGAATCTTAAAAAAGATTCAATATGAATATAGCATATCTATTGAGTATCTCAATAATTGTAAGATTGTTGGATGTGAATAAAGATAATTATATCTTTTCTTGGTCTTGAAGCACTATATATTAGTTGGTCAAGAAATATCTATGAATATACAAAGATCATTACATTTAGATCTTCAAACATTCGTTGATGCCTCCTCAAATGTCGTAGAAATAATTGTTATGCACGAGGCAAGCCAAAAAATGTGTTTGGCTAAGACTATTGACCCAACATATCCAAAAGATATGTGGATTTACTTTTACAAGATATGATAAAAGCTATCTTGTGTGAAGATAACACAAGATGTATATCTCAGTTTGAAAGTGGATACATTATGGAACATATTACTCCAAAGTTTCATCCCTCACGATCTTTAGAAAAATAATATTCAAGATTAAATTATGAAGATTCAAAGATCTTTTGTGATGTTTGCATGAGGGGGAGTAAATACGCGTTGCACTCTTTTTCCCTTAACCGAGGTTTTGTCCCAATGGGTTTTCCTGGTAAGGTTTTTAATGAGGCAACATGTTATGCGTATCAAAGATGTGTGTACTCTTTTTCCTTCACTAAAGAATTTTTTTCCCACTGGGTTTTTATCTTAGTAAGGTTTTAAGGAGGCACATTATCTTCATAGACATCCAAGGGGGAGTGTTATGAATATTTATCTATGTGGATGTCTTTCATTATTAGAACTTTATCAAAGGAGTTTGATTTATTTATTATTAGGAATATTATATCTATGAATTAGAGTTTAATGTATTATGTACTTCTTCTGCCTATAAATAGATGATTCATTGAAGGCATTGTATATAAGTCTATATTTGAGAATAATACAAATCTCTCTCTTTCTCTCATCTCTTTGTTCTTCTTGTTCTTATTCTTGTTCTTCTTTATTTTATTCACAACAGTAATTGTGTTTTTTATGAATTTAATAAAAATTTAGTGGTTTTTATATAAAAAAATTAACCTTTAATATCTACATCGTGTTAATTTGATCTTATTAAGAAAAATCAATATATATATATAAATATATAAATTCAGAAAACATATGAAAAAAAATCATTAATTGATAGAAGTAATAAGCTATAAAGTTTAATTTCCTCTGTTTTTACGACGTAAATTCTCCCTCAACCTTTTATAAACCATCATCGAACCACAATCCACTTTAACATACATTTTTTTTTACATCTTTTCTTATAAGGATAATGTACTTATTATTTAACTTTTTTTTTCTCTCTCTTGATAACCTATTGAACTATGCATGTAATTTTGAGTTAATTATTTTCCATTAATCGGAATCCTTTCAAACTTAGAAGAATATATTGTAAGTTTGATCACATTAAAAAGTAAAATTGAGAGATAATAAGGGAGCAGCAATTAGAACATACATATATAAATATAATGGATATGAACAAATAATAGTAGTAAAAGTCTGTATGTACTATCATTCCATTTCCACCACTAGGATGAATGCGGTGCGGTGGTTTGAACCAGTTTCCTAAGATTTTCAATGATCATAACTAGCTTGGTGTTAAGCCGATTCACAAACCACTTTGGAAGCCATCCTGCAGGATCTAACTGCACACTCAAATCAAAAACATCAAATTTCAGCATTTAAAACAAGTTTAGTTTTCTAAATCATCAAAAAATCAACACGTAGATGTATAAACTAGTTTAGTTTTACCTGAACAACATATGTAACAATACATGAGTTAATATCTTCAAGCTTTTCCACAACCCATCCTGATTGCAGCAATAAGCCTCTAATTGCATTGTTTTGCTGTGGAAGCAAACCGGCAGCAATTTCCTTGGGCAGTGAGGCCACGGCTACAACCTGCCAACATAATTAATCTGTAAACTAATCTCAGTTTTGCGTTAATTAATTAGATTTTATACGTGGATTAAAACTTTTATGTATATACCAAAGTGCCATCTTTCATGGTTTCACGTCGTTCGTACACTATGAATTCTCTTTTTCTGAAGAGGGGCTTTGAGTTGTCGCCAAACCTAAGACGAATGATGCTCAAGTTATCTTCAAGATCTTTAATATATCTGGCTTCCACAAGCTCACTGTCCCATTGCTGTCCACAAAAACAATAAAATTGTTGAATTTGAAGCAACAAAATATATGTTTATGGTCTAAATAAAAGAAACCGTATAAGGAAACTCAACCACATGTATTCTAAACAAAACAAAGGACAAAATTTTGTTTTCCACCCAACAAAAATCAAACGGTCAGCATTCAACAAGGGATAAAGTAGAAACACAAATGAAACATCATCACCTTGGCAGCATCTATGGCGTTGGCGACGGTGATGAACTGCTGTGGCGAGATAGATCTGAGCACCCACCGGCTACGGAATATGTGAAGAGATCCAGTCCTTCGCTTTGATATCTCTACTCCATTTTCAAGGGTCAGGATCTTCCATCCGTCACCGCCGTTCCCCAACTTGTTCGGCTCCGAAACGGATGGAATCGAGACGGAAGCCGACATTAAAAGCTCCTGTATACAGCTTTCGCTTGCATGTTGGACGTATCTTCTTAACGAGTCGTCGCTGATGGACCTTTCGGAAACCAAAACACAGGAAATTAATATACGACGCGCATTGCTTTCTGGAAAAGTTTCAAAACAGAAAGACAAATATCGGTGAGAATTTACCAAGACTGGTGGTGGCCGCCGGCTGCAGGACTGGTTTTCATTTGCAAGGTTCCAAAGTTTTGATTAGTAGCTTTCTGGACTTTGAAAGAAGATGTACATAAATTCACACGCAAATTAATTGGTGTGTGGATTTTCTTTCTTTTTTTTAAATCTTGTTGAGATTTGAATGTTGGCATCCACAATTCTTTTGCGTAATTCAAACCCCCACTAATGCTTCTTTTGTAAAAAGGGCAATGATTATGAGGGGAAGGGGAAGATTGTAAAATAATGGGGAGTGGGGAGAGGTGATTGAAGCACATGAAGTGGCAGAAGAAGGTCCATGATTATAGTGCATGTCTCTCTCTGTAAATATACAGAAATGGAGATTCTTTAGTGGGCAAAACAGGAACAAGAGGCAAAGGTTAGGGAAGACGATGCACATGGAGTGGAGTGGAGGTAGCTTTTCGAAAACAACATATAGAAATTAGACAGTGACAAAAGACCAATGCCAGGTTAATGGGAGGCTGTCTTAATTAAAAACTCCATCAACAATAGATAACTATCATCGGTAATGTAGATTTCATGTCGTGAATTCACTGCATGTACGAAATTTATATGTGATTAGGTAAATTCTACCACGTGCGTCGAATACCGTTAAATGTTGGTATACCACTAATGTTGAACAATATTAAATTGAATAAATAAAGATTAAAAATCTCATGGACTAAACTTACAATTATAAGTTATTTAAAAAAATTCAATTAAATTATTTTTTATATATATTATATTTTTAATTTTTTTTCAAATAATTAGATAAATATCAATTATAGTTGATCCGTAAATTAAAAAACCCTAATTCATGATGAAGGTCCCCAATCACGTGCCACACCCAAGTTCTATGTTGCCTATTCAAAACATAATTGGACATATTCGTCCCAAGCTGCAACTATATGAGGTCCTGCTAAATTCTGATCAAAATCAATGCATAATATTATAATTCCTAGTAACCATCGCCACGCCATCTAGTAAATATCTACCTAGCCTAGTGCTGAAAATCGAATCAAACTCACAATGCAATTGCTTGCACCCATTTGAATTTCTTTCGCCCATATTCATATTACGTGTGTATGATAAAATCTAATAAATATTAAATAATAAAGTTTATTAAAAATATAACAAACAACATATTTTAAATTCAATCTCTTAATCCAATAACTATTGCAAATAATTCCCTAAAAATAACCATTAAAATAGCGATTTTTTCATTAATTTCTCCAAGGTGGAGCTTAGAAAAATACTTTTACATCCTGTATGCATGTGAAGAAGCTTCAATAGGAAATGTAAAGCAGAGCATATGGAATCATAAAAGCTTTGTTGGGACCAAATTCAAAGCATCTAATAGAAATGATAGCCTTTTAGATCAAAAGAAAACTGCTGAGGTCTTACGACTTTATATGTATGATTCTATTTCCATTCCAGTTTAGCCACATTTAAAATAATATAATAGATTTTCCATCATTCTTAGGAGAATTTAGTAAATGCATTACCCGGTTACTTTATACTTATTTTCAATAGAATTTTATATTTCAGTGTACAAATACCTCCTTCACTTAATCTTCCTGCTCAGCAATTGTCCAAACTCAACATAATAAAGCATTCGAATCAACAGTTGTATTACCTATTTACATAAAAAGAATTCTTCTAATTACAGTACCATTGTGATATCCAGCAAACAGAAATAAGATCCCACAAGATTAAGTTTGTTTGTCACTCATTCCATGGGAAGGAGAAAGAAAAGGAAAATAAAACAGAAACAGCTCCCAATCCCATTGTTGATAAAACAAAAGAAACCCACATTCATTGGGGCTCCATCCTGTTGGCAGAGAGAGGGAAGCCTCCACTATAAGCAAAAGACTGGTCACTGTATGGATGGAGATCAGCTCCCTTAGCAGCATCCTCATAAGTTGCCGAGCTTGCTGCCGATTCCGCATTCGGGTTCATGCCGGCCATCTGCATAATGACTTCAATCTCCTTCACCACTTCACCCATTGTAGGCCTGGCAGATCCTGATTCTTCAACACATCTCATTGCCAGGTCTACAAACCTTTCCAAGCCTTTGGGTGATGTACCTAAACCAATAGCTCGGTCCAGAATCTGTTGGAGATTATACAAGCTTTTTGATTTGTCCATCAACGTTCTCACCTCCCTTACTATATACGTCCCTCGCTCTATAGGTCTTCTTCCAGTTACTATTTCTAGCATCAGCACTCCAAAGCTATAAACGTCACTCTTCTCAGTTAACTGTTGGGTCATATAATATTCAGGATCCAAATAACCCTACAACACAAACAAATTATTCTTAGGACTGTACATACTATAAAAGATGCTTAAATGCTTGAATGAATTCAGCCTCTATAAAAAGATGGCCTAGGAGGAGACACTATTGGCACCAGCTGACCTTGGTGCCTGGGAAAATTGCCAACAGCTGAGCTTGGTGCTCAGGTCTCTACCATTTTAAAGGCTGTAATCTGTAATGTATGCATGAGTCAGCATATGGAAGAACTCACCATTGTACCCTTCACTTGAGTACTAACATGACTCTTTTCACTGTCACCCATAGGTTTGGAGAGACCGAAATCGGCCACTTTAGCATTTAAGCGTTCATCTAATAAGATGTTAGGGGACTTGATGTCCCTGTGAATAATGGGAGGATTTGCAAGCTCGTGAAGATATGCCACACCTCTAGCTGCACCAAGGGCTATTTTTAGTCTCCTGTTCCAGTCCAATCTGATTCCCGACTTCCCTGCATTACTTACAATGTGTTATTTTTCAAAGAAGTAAATCCATGAGGACATGCAAAATGCCGTTTAATTATTGGTAATGTACCTGACAGACTGTCACCAAGTGAGCCATTAGGAATATACTCGTATATTAGCATTTGTTCGCCTCGCTCAAAGCAAAATCCCAGCAGACTAACAACATTTTTGTGATGAACTCTAGATAGAAGCTCAATCTCTGTTTTGAATTCGAGCCCACCCTGCATAGATCCTTGCTGAGCTCGTTTGATGGCAACGAGCTCCCCGGTCGGGAGAGTTCCTCTATAAACCTTTAAATGAGGGAATTCCAAATTATTTGGAAAATTAATTTTATAACTCACAATGACCATGCTAAAGAAATCCATCTCAGCAACACAAATAGTTACAGACAGAAAAAGTAACACAGATTATTATTAGTAGTAGTAGTAGTAGTATTTTCAATCTATTTAAAACTTCTCTTCATTAAGGTAAAAAGTTCAATGCAAACACATAACCTGCAGAAAGGGATAGTGCTATTGGCCTCAAATGAAACAAATCAACAATGGATCAAACCTATGTTAGTCGAACTTAGGTGTAAGTGTCGAACATGGGTAGTGTCCAACACATATGGTCAGTTTTTATTCAAAACAATTCAAAACAACATGATGTTGAACTGTGCATGTGAGACCACCTCTAGCATGCATGTTTTTTTTATAAGAACGTAAGCAATACAGAGAGGATGCGAGTCAAAATAAACCTTTCCATAACCCCCCGATCCGACATCATTGGCATCTGAAAAGTTGTGCGTGTATTTCTTAAGCTCTTCAAAAGAGAAGCATCTTGCTCCTTTTAACTGAGGAATGCTACCGCTGCTCTTCTTAGGATCCCAGTGTGCTATGTTTTCATGGAAGAGAATCAATACGTCAGATATTCCACACAACCAACAGCAAAAGACTGAGCAATAATTATCATACCGAAAGGGTTGCTTTCTAAGGTTGCTCTGTCTGCTCTCTTCCTCTGACGATAGGCATAAATCCCAGCAAGCACTAATAGTACAAAAAGCACTGAAGCACCAGCTGCCGCTCCTATTGCGATGCCAGTACTTGATTTGCTTGAGTGTGCAGGTGCATCTAAATGATACAACAAATTCAAGTAAAAAGATGAATCTATGTAAACAGAAATTTACAAATTCATTTTAATTCCATTGCAGGTGCATTACCAGAAAAGTAATCATACGGGTGACCATTAAAAACATAAGGTCCAAAGTACATGTCAGGTGGCTTGTAATCCTGGCTGCTAAAGGCAGATGCAATCTTAGAAATTCCGGTTCTATTGAACCTATCTTGGCTGTATGGAAATAATTCAAGGTCCAAGAGAAGATACTGATATGGATCCATCCGTGGATTGTTTAGTGAAACAGAATCCACGGGAAATTCAGGGAACTTGAAGAACTGAGTCAGGTTCTGCTCAAGACTTTCGAATGGAGTTTTGCTTCGCAAGTCCGAGAAGAAAAGACCTCGGAATTGTAGTGTTCCTGTATATGAATAGTCACATCTGCACATGGGGCTGGAACTTTGACCATAACTGCATGAATAAGGCTGGCAGTTCATAGGAGCGGTTGAATACAAAGGAGAGGAATCTGTTGGCGGTATTGTACAATAAGTGTTTGATGATCCTGTCTCCCGGCACACTGGATTATCTACAAGTCTACAGAAATTTTTAGAAAGAACTTCAGTGATGTTAAAAGGTACACTAATAATCTTTAACATCAACTATATGTATCTGCAGAAATCCATCTTCCAAGACGAATGAGAATACAAGCCTAGTAATTCAGCAGATAAAAGATAGACTAAAGAATTCCGGCTTACATTAACTCGAATGTGTATGGTCTGCCGGTGTTATTGAAATCTGTTATGGAATTTCCCTGCAAATCTATGATCTCCAGCTGGTTGCTAACGCCTGGGCCAATATCCAAGGTACCATCAAGCTTGTTGCGTTTTAGTACACTGTCAACGATACAACAACAAAAGGGGGCAAAAATCCAACCAGTCATTTCCTGAATGTGACTTTTTTTTTGTCTAGGATCTTCATTTTCCATTATAATGTGTAAGGTCAAGCACACTTACACAGTTTGCAACTGTGGAAGATCAAAGAATGCGGCAGGAATTTGGCCTGTAAGTTGAGTATCTTCCATCATTCTGCCACACAAATGAATTGATTATTCTCTCAACTACAGCAAAATACTTGTGAGAAAGAAGGTTATAATGTTACATGCCCAAATTAGCAGCATCTTTATGTAGATTTGTCGGTAGAGAAAGAAAAAGAGGCAGAGAGAGAGAGAGAGAGGGAATACAATGTTGTTAAGGACGACAGGGTCGGAAACCATGAAGGAATGTCTGTTGAGTTGAAACTATTATTACTCAAGTATCTGCACATTATGCGATGGAACAAAGATTAGTGATAGAAATAAAAAGGTGTACTGTTATTAAACGAGATGACTATGACTATTGATAAGCCAAATGCCACCGCGACAGGCGACAGACGACAGAGTGCAGTTTGGGAAGGCTAAAGACACACTAAAGCATTTGTTACTTACAAGGTGTTCAAATTGGTCATGCCAGCAAGGTTAGGCAGAGGGCCAGACAGCTTATTGTTGGACAAAAACCTGAAAAACAGCAGCAAATGTTCTTAATCAAAGAGAGGATAATAGTTCCCTCCGTCCCAGATAAACAAGTACAGAAGACTATCAGCCTTTTATGCTCATAGCTTACAGATCGTGAACACTAGTAAGGTTGTTGAGATTCAATGGAAGATTCCCATTCAGTGAATTGTTGTCAAAGCGTCTGTAGTAACACAATATGTTTATTAGTCATGGTCAAAAAAACCGTACATGATACTCTTTCATAAAAAACCTCTACATCAATCCGGTCGAGTACTTGGTCTAAATACTCACATCACCTCCAGAGTGTTCACGAGCCCAAGGGTGGAAGGAAGAGCTCCAGAGAGCCTGTTGCTTTCAAATAGCCTGGCAAAGAGATGGAAAGATAATTGTGTTTCAAATATACAGAAATTCATGCATGCAGAAGGAGCGGAAACGAGAGGAATAATTCATTCCTGCATGTAGAGAGAAATTGTTGTTTATGGGAAAATGTTGTTATGCAAATGTGCCTTCTTTTCTAGTTGCAAAGCTCTTTCCAGGTAAAGTCAATCAATAAGTTGCAGAAAAAATTGAAAGAAAACAGAATGGAACTTACAAATGTATCAGACTCATTTCTGAACTGAAAAGTTTAGATGGAATTGGACCAGAGATTTGATTCTTCCCAAAATGACTGTCAATAATGGAGAACATTGTTACCGTATAAAGAAAATGGAATCATGGCGAGAAAAAACATCCAAAAAGTCAAACTACAAAAAAAAAATGACATACAAGTGCTTGGTATTAATCAACCAGTCAAGACCCGGTGTAGTAGGTCCATCTGAAACTGGAATTTCTCCACCAAGCTGGTTGTCAGCTAGATCTAACCAATAAAGGTTTGATAGATTACCAATGGACCGTGGAATAGACCCGGTGAAGCCATTAGAATTTAAAGATCTGTAGGTAATACAGGACGAAAGCACTCTGATTAGAAGATAAAAGAATAACAAGTAGAAATAGAAATGCCAAAACATCATACAGCCTACGATCAGAGAGTCTCAAATACAAGTTTTACCAAGGTAATGTCCTTCACTTGATACAAACTATACATAGAAAGAATCCAAATGAAATTGTTTGTCACTTGAGAGGAATAAGATTTAAAGATCAAATTCTTACAGGACCCTCAGCTGCGGCAATGATCCTATTGCATCCGGAATTGGACCGAAGAAACCACAACCAACCAAGATTCTGCCATTCATAAAAAATATATATGTTATAACTTTTGAGTAAATAGCAAAAAGAAATCTGCTTCCAGTTGATGCTTTGTCAGGAAATAGATCCCCTTACAAGTTTACTAGCTTCTTTAAATTTGCAATCCCGGAGGGAAGAGATCCCGTGATGCCTTCATTGTAAGATAGATCCCTGAGTGAAAAATGAATCCAAGACAAAGATGTTAAACTAACCATAAACATGAACACAACTGCCTCTAGCTAATTCATAAAAATGAATCCAATTGCACAATGACATCCATGAACAATGGAAGCAGATAGTAGGCAAAAGGACCTACAAGTCTTGTAATTCTGATAGGCTGAATACATCTCCCGTCAGCCGTCCCTCCAGTTTCATGTTTGGCAGTTGTCTGAAACAGAAAAAAGAAATGTTAGGAAGATCTCAAAGCTGGAACAACAAAAGTAAACAAAGTTTTAAAAGGTAGAAGCACCAACAACTTACAATGAGATCACACGCGAACCACTGCAGTCAATTCCAACCCAGTTATCATCACAAGGATCCCCAGTCCCCCAATTAGATGGTAAATTCTTCCACTCACCCATGAGAGATCTTAGAGCACTAGCTGCACAAAACGTTCAACATAAATTTGCATGGAATGGAATGAATACAAATAGATTTAGCCCTTTTTCAGTTGTGAGTACATTTTGTAGCACAGGAAGAATAAGAATAATATGCCAATATAGGTGATCAATCACATATTCTCCAACACAAACTATACTACAAGAAAACAAGTGAGTAGAGGCAAACTTACCATCATCAGGGTTAGTTGCAGCTGCTATGATATAGATATGAATCGAAACAAGAAGCAAAAATAACCAGACGGCTGAACCCATTTTGTGAGAGAGTCAAAGACCTGGAAACTATTTGGTTTCTGTTTCAAAATTTGCATAACATAGAACATCATCCATTTAACATTAACCAGTTTCAGTTCAGGAAGCAACGTCCTGGAATGAAAATAAGAACACAATATATATCAAAAGCAAGAAAGGGTAGGAAACAGGAGACTTTGAATGGATTTAAAAGTTGCAAATTGCTCCCCAATAAGATTAGAATTAAAAATCTTGGCTTTTCATACCCCCGTTGTTTCATTCAACAGAGGTAGAAGATGCGAAAGTCAATGTTATTAGAAGCATAGGGTGGGTTGTCTGTGACAAATAGCTGGAGCCCGCCAAGTGATTTGGTGGTGTACTTAAAATATGAAGCCAAAAGGCCGAACGCATTGAAAAGGGATGCAACAACCAATCTTCTCCTGTAAAATAAATGTCGTTTTCGAAGAAACATTCAAACCAAGAAGGCACAATAGAGTATAGAGAAAGTGGCAAGTATAGCTTTTATAAATGATAGAGACTTAGAGGAAGAGAATCAAACCTACCGCTAATATTTTAAACTCTTAAGCTTTTAATTATTCGGCCGTTCCTACATGCGTTGGATTCATCGTTCGTCTTCTTCATGCAGACTTGTCAAAGGCAATGGCACTGTAGATGATCAATGATCAATGATCATGTGACCTAAGAAATGCGTAGGCACCGCCAAACAGTGGTGGTTAGAGCTGACATTGACGACCAAAGAGGTTTTATGTCTTAAAAATCTTCAAGTCTTGAAGTTCAAGGCAAAAAAATGAACCAATGTTACCTGGTACCGAACCGGAACGTAGTTTGTAACTTTTATAAAATGGAATTGGATAGGGGCTTCTTTGGTTCACATAAAATGTTTTTTCTTGAATTTATATATATGTAATTTTTTTGTCCTATTGGTTATCCAGTGCTTTGCTTACATTAATCTAGACTGACTCGCGTCGTACACCTAACTTGTCTCTGGTGAGTGAGTCTCGCATGAGGGACTTTTCGCATACACTAAGCCTCAAACTGAAGACCTACTTAAGCAGTGGCGGATTCAGGATTTTCATATAGTGGGGATCATAATAGAGTTTGAAGTACGAGGATTCTCATACCACTACAATATAAATATTGTTGACCTTATACCCAAACAAATCAAGTGGTGTCAATTCTAATATTTCCATGAAAAATTTTATATTAACTCCTTGAAAATTCCATTTAACTCTTTGAAAATCTCATACCATAACAAATCAAACTACATGTCGCTCATGTGCTTAAGCGATATCAAACTGCTCACCACTTGGATCAACCTTGTTAGTTGAGAACACTTGTAATTTAATTAAGTAAACTAATAATTCTATTAATATATGATTTATTATAGAATAAAATACTCAGTGAATCACTCAACTTTTAAGGTATTATCAACTGTTTGAATTATTTATTTAGAATTGTGTGTTTATATAAACACAAAAATTAAATACATAGCCGACGAGGTTAGTATTCAAGTGGTAAACAATTTAATATCGTTTAAGTATATTTTGAATTTGAGACTTTGTGTATGTAGAAAATCTCTGCTAGAAGACTCATCCACCAAAAATAAATATGTAATGCAGATCGATCGAGATTAGTTAGGACAAAAACATAAAAAATCGAAAATACAACAACAACAAAAAATATAGGTGTTCTCGAATTTGCATTGAACACACTATTTTAAAATTTACTAGTGGAGATAATAATTTCTGGTAATAGAGTAGAGATAGAAACACGCACGAGTGTTTGAGTCGAAACGCAATTAATACTTACAATTTCGAAAACTGAAACCGTCCTCGTTTCCCTAAACAATGGTTAAGTGTGTGTTTTCATTAGGAAATTTACTTAATTTAATATTTTTTGTTCGAAGACTTCATTAAATTAATTAAAAATCGGATGGAATGGTTTTTTCTATAATTTTATTTGAATACAATTTTTTTGAAAGGACGAATGCAATTTTAATTTATCTGGATTATCTACATTTAAGAGGAAATGAAAAAGTAGCTTATGACAGAGGTTAGTAGTATAACAACCAAAGTAATATTAAAAAAATGTCGACAACGTCTTGGCGTAGTCATAAGATAATTGTATTGTATAATATAGATATATGAGTTTAATTTCTATTGATTCGTTTTTTATCTATAACATTTTGATTTTGTGTTGTAGGAAATGGAAGTTTTGACTTAATAATTTTGTTTTTATACAATTATATATTTTCTTCAATATTATAATACATATAAATGAGTTTCGAAAATTATTAAAAATATTAAAATATTACTATAATAAAATTGGAATAAAAAATGTTATTCTCTTTTGACTTTTTTATAAGACGTATTTTTATTTATAAAAATCATAAAACACCTTGCTTCTAGGTTAAAAAATTACCAATGTCATTAAAAGAACTTTAAAACTTACAATAAAATAAATAAAGCAGCACTCGGCCGGTCGGCATTGTGTGGCTGGACCAATTCTAATGAGTTTAAAGATGATTAGTTGATCACGCAATTCAATTGAAAAGATATGATAAATATTTATTTTTAAATATATTAGTTTGTGATTATATAGTAGTATTTGTTTATATTTTTTTAATTTTTTGATAATACATATATATCTTGTACATGTAGGTGCTTAAACTCGAATCATTTAAATGAACATCATTATCTTTTTCACTAAAATTACTCGAGAGATTCAAAATATGATAAATATTAAATAGATAATAAAATATGAATTTAGCTTGATTGTATGGAATTTAATATCTACATTCCACCCTATATAATGTTCTTAATTAAATTAATATTATCTCATTTCACTGGCCACGCCAACTCAATTTTAGAATCGACTAAAGAGAAATTTATAAAATAAAAAATATATTAATAGAGTTGAATTAATATCATTATTTTAAAACCTGATAAAAATCAAAATTAATTATAAAATATATAAATATAAGTATAAAATGAATATTTAAATATCTTATAATGTAAGAATAATAAAATAATAAGTTACCAAGCCAAGTTGAATTCAAGATTGGACATCAAATATTTGACAAATATTGATAGAATTTTAGGCAAATATTACTGCCTGGTGTGGTTTCTAATCACAAGCCAACATTTTCCAAAAAAAAAGTGGAAGTAGAATGAATAATAAAATTATTATTATTTAAAATCCATTAAAATTAAAATAGTCACAATGATAAACATGATAAATTAGTGATTCAATCGGCCTGTGGAGGAGTTCTTCGATCATCGATGGGTGAGTGAATTCTAAGTTTTTTTTTAAAAAATTGTGGCTATTTGCTCGATTCTTGAAGCGGAATCGTGAGGAATATTAGAGGGGCTGCAATGAGCATGATCTTTAGGTTTGCGGCAAGTGTGGATTGAAGTTGATAATGTCGATGTGGTTAGGATTTTGAAGGACAATGATAGGCGGCACCAGTATTGGTCGATTGTGCATCATATTAGGCGGTTATTACGCTTGGATTGAGAGATTCGCTTGACTCATATTGGTAGGGAGGCGAACTTAGTAGCTTATGCTTTGGCAAAATATAGCTTAGACCTCGATGGTGGTGAGATATGGTTTGCGGCACCGCCAGTTATTGCTTGTCAGGCGTTTCAGTTGGATTGTTCTCATTTATCTTTTTGATTTTTATGTTTTTTCTTGTTATTTAAGTTGCTAGGTGTACTCTTTTCCTCTATAGGCTTAGGGAGGTTTTTAATGACGCACCTAGTTAACTCCATCTTTTTATCAAAAAAGTAGTGATTCAATTACTAATTTAATTTATATTTCTTTTAATATATATTTGTTATCTTTAAAAATTAATTTTTATTATTTTATTTTATATCTAAACAAATTTTATGATTCGTCCTTGAAATGCTTACTTTGATACCGAGTATAAATGTATGATAGGTTCCTACTCTTTTAGTTGACAAACTACAAATGCGCAACTAACCATTAACTTATGTAGATCAAACCAAACACTACCTATAATTGTAATTATAAAGAGCCATACACAATTATTCAACGATTACCTAATTACGCCTGGAGGTGTATATTTATTTTTACCATCTTCAAGTTTTTTTTTTGAAATATTGGAATTGTATTATTTAGAAAAAAAGCGATGATACGAATCAAAGCACACGTCAGTAACTTATTACAAAGGGGAAATTTCAAGGCAACGATCCTAGCAGAAAGAGATGACCTTTGCTATTTCCACGGTTAGATTAAAATTCGTAATTGTGAGCACATATGTAAAATGTATGTTGCTATTATAAAGTATGACACAAAAATAAAGTGACCAATTAAGTTAAGCGTGTCATAGGTATTAAAATGTCATGGAAATACAAGTGTAGATACCATAAGATATATTTATAATTTAATGAGGGGCAGAGTTATAAATATTTAATAGTTTGATTTAATAATCAACTATATAAAGAGGTAGTGGTCCGCAAGAAATAGGTTAACTTGTTTTTCTCTCCTTCCCAAGAGATAACCTATCTTCTTGGAAGATCAATACCAAAGTTTTGAGATTTCCACATCAAGATTCAAGATTTTCAAACAATCAATGAATTCAGGTACGCTTCCGCATTCAGTTTATTGTTCTTAATGATTTGACATGATAGATCCTGAGTTTTAGATTTTATATTAATTTATAATTTAATTCTAACAAGTGGCATCAGAGCCGCTTTATGGATTTAGAATTATATTAAAATTTTAGGTTTTAACTTTCTAGGGTTTTGATTTAATAATAATCGAATACATTGCTTTTGGTTTATATATTTATGCGATTAATTTACAGAATTACATTAGAAACAAAGTTTTCGGTTGAATTATATAAGTCTTAAAGAGAATTCAAAATTGTGCTATCGATATGCTTTATGTTTGATTGAATTTATGCAAATACAGCTTATCGATTTATATACTGTAATTGACATATGGTTGCTTAATTTAGGGTTCATCTATTCGATGAGTTTTTTTTACTGTTTAAGCGCATTATGTTTCGGTGCAATTTTCCTTAACCTATGCTAATGACCATTGAATTCAAGTCTGGCATATTGTATTTTTTTACCTTTTAGAACCAGTAAGACTATTTTTTTATATGTTTTAGGGTTCTAATTGATGGTTATTTTGGTTGTTATACTTCGGTATTAATTGTTTGTCAGTGATATATACATTTGGTTTTAATTTTAGAAAGCATGTAATTAATTTTATGGAATTTATATTCGTTTCAGTTTGATTAAAATTTCAATTTTAATCATTAGGTTATTATGGATATTTTAAGGTTTTATGTGATTATTATATGAATTACTCATTTGTATAATACTACTGATTTTGACTTTTAATTAAAGTTTTATTGTTTGGAATTCTACTTTAATTTCGGCAAATGCATACTTAAGGAATTTTTTTTAAAGAAACAGTCAAGGATTTAGGTTTTTCGATTTCTGATAGCCCCATTCAAACTATACCATTGACCACCGAATAAATTAATTATTTAATTAAGTCCTAATTTTTGTGTCACCACCGAACAATTTAGTCCTAATTTTTTTTTTTGAAAGTTAAGAGGTTTTTATTAATGA
This sequence comes from Hibiscus tridactylites, assembly GCA_958450335.1. Lineage (NCBI taxonomy): Eukaryota > Viridiplantae > Streptophyta > Magnoliopsida > Malvales > Malvaceae > Hibiscus > Hibiscus tridactylites. The sequence continues at coordinate 83,783,195 of OY288280.1, forward strand.
TCCGTTGCCCCGTGCCTCGTTAAAAAACCTCCCTAATTAAAGTCCTAATTTTAAATTAATAAAATAAATTAATTATTTAATTAAGTGGTGACACGTGTCAACACCTTATTGGATGACTTTAATTATTTATATTTTAATTTTTAATTTTTTTTCTTCGTCCAATCAAGTGGTGACACGTGTCACCACTTGGTTTAAAGAAAATGATGCAAATTAGGGTGAATGGGGATGGGGTGGTTCGAACCTAGGACCTATGGGTTTTTATCTCACACCCTTACCACTGCACCAAGCCTCCTTCTATGACATGAATTGCTCCATTTAATATATAAGTTATAATGCAGTATATGTTAGTGAATAAAGTAAAAATGGTTGAAAGGGGATTCGAACCTATACCACTTGAGATGTGTATAATCACACAAACATTCGATTTAAAATATTCGAATATTTTTCTTTTTCATATTTAAATTAATTCGAATACTTGATTTAAATATTTTAAATCGAATATTTTAAAAATATTTTTTTCTTTTTCATACTTTAAATATTCGATTTAATTTAAATACTTTAAAATATTCGATTTAATACAAATTTTGCTTTTCCAATTTAAAAATTATTTATTAAAATGTTTAATAAATTTTATTACAAATTTTAATACAAATATTCGATTTTAATAAATATTCGATTTAATACACATTTTGTTTTTCCAGTTTAAAAAATATTTGAATATTTTAAATCAAAAATTTAAAGTATTTAAATTAATTCGAATATTTAAAGTATGAAAAAGAAGAAAATATTTCTAAAATATTCGATTTAAAATATTTAAATCAAATATTTAATTTAATTTAAATATGAAAAAGAAAAAATATATGAATATTTTAATGGAATTTCTTTTCTTTATATCGAATGTTTGTGTGATTATACACATCTCAAGTGGTATAGGTTCGAATCTCCTTTCAACCATTTTTACTTTATTCACTAACATATACTGCATTATAACTTATATATTAAATGGAGCAATTCATGTCATAGAAGGAGGCTTGGTGCAGTGGTAAGGGTGTGGGTTAAAAACCCATAGGTCCCAGGTTCGAACCACCCCATCCCCATTCACCCTAATTTGCGTCATTTTCTTTAAACCAAGTGGTGACACGTGTCACCACTTGATTGGACGAAGAAAAAAAATTAAAAATTAAAATATAAATAATTAAAGTCATCCAATAAGGTGTTGACACGTGTCATCACTTAATTAAATAATTAATTTATTTTATTAATTTAAAATTAGGACTAAATTGAAAAAATGTACAAATAGAAAGGATTAAATGTGTAATTTTATAAAAGTTCTTTAACTGCCACGTCATCACTCTGTTAGCCGTCCGTTATTTTTTTAACGGCAGTGGTCAAAATAGGTTAATTTAATAAGTTCGGTGGTCTGATTGACGAGTTCGTTAGTTCGGTGGTCAAAATAGGAATCCCCAATTTGTTCGGTGGTCAATGGTATAGTTTACCCTTTATTGTATACATTTTAAAATAATTTAATTGAAACATTAAATCACCAAAGTGACCTCTATTGTGGAAATTATTTTATTTTAAAATATAGAAGGTTTTGTGCATGTAAGTCGGATTATGTTAGTATTAATCGACCCAAAGGAAGGTTAATAATTGACATTATTACCTGTGCAACTATGGTAATAAACATGTGATAATTATTCGGTTTTATATGTGAGCAATAAATTGGCCCAAAGGAAGATTTCTGTTTGACATGTTCTTATTATCAATGTTTGATTACTATACCAAGATATCACTTGCAAGTTAATGTTTTGTCCAAAGATGAAATATTAATGGAGTGTTTGGTATCTTGATATGAGGTTTACCTTTATTCAAGTTTACTATTATTTTGCTTATCTTTTAATTTGATTGAAAGATAAAATTAAGACAAATATTTTGAAACAATTAAATTCATATTTTGGCTTCGGATGTCTAATATTTTAATAGATTAATTGAAACATAATGTCACCAAAGTGATCGCTTTTGTGTAGATTAGTTTATTTAAAATATTAAGATAATTATGAGTTTTTGTAATTCATGCGTTTATTAATTGCCCCAAAGGAAAGTTAATATTTGGCAGAATTACAACGACAACTGTGGCGATAATTGTGTGACGATTATAAGGTATTTTATGTGAGCAATACGTTAGTCCAAAGATTAGCCTATTGTTTGACATAGTTTATTGCCAATGTTTGATTGCTACAACAAGAGTACCGCTTACAGTTAATATTACTGTCCAAAGACTTGATATTAATGTTGTGCTTGGTATCTTGAGGGGAACTAGTCATTATTTTGAATTTATTTGTTTACTAATGAATATTTATGTGAGCTTGTTTTTATTTTATTTACTTATTTTTGTTCTATATTTAGGTAATTTATTTTTGTTGTCACAATATCTGTTAAATACATTCTACACTCATGTTTAGTGAAACTAATTTCAAGGAATAGAAAAGACACTTACATATAGTATTTTGATGTATGAACATAGACTTTGCACTAAAGAATGAACAACTTGCACCTCTCACTACGGTAAGCACCCATAAAAGGTATTTTAAGAGGTGATATCGTTCGAATCGCATGAGTCTAATGATCATAAAACACAACATTCTAAATGTCTTTAGGAGCACAAATCTAAAGAGATTATTCATACTAAGGGTTTTCTTAACGAAATTAAGAAATGTTTTACCCAAAACATTAAGGTTAATATGACATCACTTATGCCTTTTTTGATGTTTATGAAGTATAAGGGTCAAGAAAATGTGAGAGAGTAGATTATAAAAATTCTTTATATTGCTTCAAAATTTAAGGCACATAAGATCGAACTCTCTAACAATTGTTTGTTCTTATGTTTTTGACACTGCTTCCTATACAGTTTAACCAATTCAAGTTACAATTTTCAAAGGGAGAAATAGACTCTATTTGGGCTCATTTCTCATTATGTTCTAGAGGAAGAAAAGTAGAAGCATTATAAGTGTAAAAGTATTAATTTAATTAGTGCTCATTTAGTTAGTGTCTCTAAGAATAATGGCCAAAAAAAATTAGAATAAAGTTGCTAAGGGTCCTACTAAAAAGAAACAACAATAAGTTACAAATGGTTGATTTCTTTTGTAACAAGTTAGGACACTTGTGAAGTAATTCAAGTTTAAAAGCGAGCAACTACTTTGGTTATTTTGAGTGATCTATGTGCTGTAAATTTTATGATCCCACAATGAAGATTACTTTAAGGAGAGATTTATAATTTTTTAGGATGTTGAGTTTGGGGGAGAAATAAGGTTAGATACATTACTATTGAGGGGGAATTGAATTATAATTTAATTCATACTATCACTTTTGATGATGTTTATGTTTTCACACCTATCACTTTTGATGATGTTTATGTTTTCACACCTCAGCAAAATAATGTTGAACAACTCTCATTCAAGATAAGATAATTGTTTTAGAAGAACAAACTCAACAACCTTTAAAAAAGAACAAGTGTCATTAAAGAGGTCCACGAGAGGAAAATGAAATATTATTCCGGATTATTATGTTGTATTTCTTTAAGAAAATAAGGTAACAATGGAATGATAAAAAATGACTCAATCATTTTTATCAGACCATAAAAGTTTTAACTCTCAAAAGTGGATTGATGTCATTCAAGAAGAGTATAATTTTATGCAAGACAATAAAATTTAGGAACTTATCTCATTTACTTAAGGTGCAAACCAATTGGTTGTAAATGGATATTTAAAACCAATAGAGATAGAAATGGTAATGTAGATAAGTATAAAGTACGTCTTATGTCTAAAGGATATACTCTAAAAGAAGACATTGATTTTGTAGAAATTTTCTCTCAAGTTTCATTGAAAGAATCTTTCAAGATATTCATGACGCTTATTGCTTATTTTAATCTTAAGTTACATAAGATGACTGTTAAGCTTGTGTTTTTCAATGGTGACATTGAAGAAATGAATTATATGGTACAATCATAGATTTTTGTCTAATGATACAAAATCAATGATATGCAAATTAAAAAAAATCATCTATGAGCTTAAGTAGGACTCTCATTAGTGAATCTATAAATTTCATGTTGATTATCTCATTCGATTTTGGGATAAATTTGGTTCGCAATTGTATATACTACAAGTTCAGTGGGAGTAAAATCAAATGATACTCATATTGCTAAAGAAGACAAATTTAGTCTTACTCAATGCCCTAAAAGTAACCTTAAAATTTAGAAAATCCAAAAGATTATTTATGCATAAGCTATAGAGAATCTAATTTATGCTTAAGTATATATACGTTCGGAAATTGTGTACATTGTTGGAATGTTAAACAGATATTTGAGGAATCATATTATGGACCATTGGATAGCAGCCAATGAGGTTATGAGATATGTTCAGAGAACAGAAATTACTTGCTCACATGTCGGAGTTCTGGTAAGTTAGAGATCATCAAGTTTACAGGCTTCGATTCTATTAGAATATTGACGCAAAAGAATTTTGTCACTTGAGCTGCTAATTGTAGATTGAATAGAAAGATCACTTCAGTTATTTTGTGACAATAAATATGCATTCATTTATTCTATAAACAATAGGAACACTTCAAATTTGAAGCACATAAATATTAAGTTCCTAGTTGTTAAAGAAAATTCAGAGTGGTTCTGTGTTTATAGAGCATGTTGGTACAAACTCCATAATTGCGCGCATATTAAGAAACTGTCACCCTAGGTCTTTCATGAGCACACTACTCATGTGGGTGTAATGTTATTTAAGGATATTCGGTTTTAGTGGGAGTTTGTAATTTTGACAAAAGCTCATTCGGTTTAGACACAATTTCAGTTACTTCAGTTTAAAGTTATTTAAGATTATTTTCTGCAGAAATAAAGTTCTTTTGGTTTATGCACACTCTGAATTCAGTAAAGTTGATCTCACTAAGGTTTAAGAGGACCAATTGGAAATAGACATGTTACACATCCATGATTGATCTATGTCATTTGACTATATCTGTGTACGTGACCATTGATGGGTCCAGTCATGATTGATATGGCGAAGACCGGTTTGATCCTATGTGGATATAGTTGATGGACGAGATTGTTATAGAATACCTATTACATAATAGCAAAATTTTGAGCTCATAAGATTGTACATTTATCAGGAAACATATGTTGCCCAAGTAGGAGATTGTTGGATTAAAATCCGTAATTGTGGGCACATATGTAAAATGTATGTTGCTATTATAAAGTATGACACAAAAATAAAGTGATCAATTAAGTTAAGCGTGTCATAGGTATTAAAATGTCATGGAAATAAAAGTGTAGATACCATAAGATATATTTATAATTCAATGAGGGGCAGAGTTATAAATATTTAATAGTTTGATTTAATAATCAACTATATAAAGAGATAGCGGTCCCCAAGAAATATGTTAACTTGTTTTTCTCTCCTTCCCCGTCAAAGAGTTTTACTTCAAGAGATAACCTATCTTCTTGGAAGATCAATACCAAAGTTTTGAGATTTCCACATCAAGATTCAAGATTTTCAATCTATCAATGAATTCAGGTACGCTTCCGCATTCAGTTTATTGTTCTTAATGATTTGACATGATAGATCATGGGTTTTAAATTTCATATTAATTTATGATTTAATTCTAACATCCACCACTAGCCAACAAAACGTCTAAGCTTTGAGCACAAATCTCATGTCAACGGCATCTACCTTTTGCTCAATACCTTTTTTTTGCCAGTGAATCTGCCATTTCCTTGCATTCTCTAAATGCAAACTGGAAACTAATCCTACAGTCTGCACACAATGTAAGGCACGAATCAATTAGCGTTTTGAACACAGCAGGCGTGGACACAGGATTGGCTAACCACTCTACAACCACTTTCGAGTCGCTATCCATAATAACCGGATACAAATTGGCCCATGGCGATCTTCTTAAAAAGGTGATAGCTTCTTTAATAGCTAAAATCTCTGTTGTCATAACGTCAATTCTGCCTACCCATTTAGAGAATGTGATTAAGGATATCAAATGCTCATTTCTAAGACATCCTCCAATCCCAGCCTCTCCAAAGCTCTTCGTACCGCTCCATCGGTGTTAAATTTTAAAAACTCAAAAATCCATGAGCTGCCTTTCACATTGGTCTTTTTAAATTTGATAGACCCAAGATTTCCTGGGCTCATTACCATGTTTGAAACGAACATCTCTAAATCTAGCCATTTGACTTTGCACCACCAACATAGTTTTGCGCATAAATCGAATAAATACTCTATATCAACCTTTGGGCCTTTAAAAATAATCTCATTTCTATATAACCACATTGACCAAACTATGCAATAAAAACTAAGGAGCCAAACCTGAAAATGCAGTGATGGTTGGTAGAAAGAATGATGAAATGAATATTCCATATCCCACCATCGTTGCCACAAACCCCATATTAAAGAACAATGACAAAACAAATGATTGATAGTCTCCAAGTCTTCTTGACAATAAGGGCATAGTAATGAAACATGAGCTGGGCTCCCTCTTATTAACAACTCAACTTTAGTAGGTATTTTATCATCTTCAAGTTAAATCAAACGACTGATGATATAACATCTCCTAAGTTTCTTGTATGGTAAAACTCGACTTGTTAGAGTCAGGGCGAAGCTAAAAATTAAAAGTTAAAGGGATCAAAAAAAATTAAGGGTATAAAAGTTCTTGAACTTTAAAAAAATCAATCAAACCTCTAAACTTTTTTGCACCCAATAAAGCCTTTAAATCAAGAAATCGAATCAATTAAGCCCTCGAACTAATTTTGACCATTAAATCTCTATTTTTTTGGATCTGTTAGTGCAATACATTGTGTCATAGTGCCTCGACTTGACATTTCCAAAAAAATTTATTTAAAAAATTGTTTGAAAGATTTAAAAATTCTAAGAAAGGTATAAAGATAAGAAAACTACATTTTTTAAACAAATATGTAAATGCAACATGATAGGACTATGTGTATCATGTGCCAATAATATCTAAAGAAAACAATTTCAATATTTAATGGTCAAAATTGTTCAAAATGCTTAATTAATCCATTTCTTGGTTCTAGAGCTTAATTGAGTACAAAAAAAGTTCACGGGCTTAATTAATTTCTCTGTAGACACTTTAAATAAAATAAATTTAATTTTATGTACACACTTTACCACTAAGACAACACTCATTTTATAATATTAAAATAAATAAAATAGCTGATAGTCCACCCCTCTAACACTTCACCAACAGGATAAAAAAAACGGTTGACTTTTAGTCTCTGTTAAGTAAATTAATTGCAAAATAAAATAGACATTCAGATTTGATGTGAAAAAATATAATTAAAAAAATTACGAGTAGAGAAAGAAAAATTTTACTGATACCAAAATAAGGAGAATTACAAGGGATTTTATGGAACTAGCTTAATGTTAAATATAATCTCATTATGTTTACAAAAGGAAATTTGTAAAAATCTACTTATAATAAGTATTTTTACTATGATCCAAAATTGTTAGAAAAAAAATGTATTGTGTCGTTCAATCTACGGTTGTAGTCTACCACTAGGAGTGAGCATTCGATCGAGTTAAGTCAATAAAATATTGACTTATTCAAGTTGACGAGCCTTATTTTATGACTTATTTTTTTTGAAAATTTTTTAATTTGTGTCGAGCCGAGTTTTCGAGTTTCTATACAAAATTTAATTGTAATTATTCATAATGTTATATAGTACAAAATGATTTTAGTTTAAACGACTTTTTTTAATCGTATAAGGTATATATATATTTCTTCATATTCTTTTCTTATACATATATATTTCTTCGTATACAAGTTTCGCATGTTATTTAATAAAAAAATATCATATAAAATTTTAAAATATATTTATAATGTTATTTTAGACAGAATTTTTGAGGACAAGGTATTGAAATGAATATAAAAGATTCAAGAAATTGATGAGAATAAAAAAAATTATATTTCTTCCTACACAGTTGCTTTGGGACGATGTTTTCTTGCATGATATCTCCATGGACCATGAGCTAAGGCGACGTGGTTAGGTGGTCCGGTTAAATCATATTTTTCGGGATGGTAATAAAATAATAAAGTAACAGAAGGTCCCGTTAAACTTGCGACAGATGACTTTTCGGAGATCGTGCATTTCTTCAAGTACAAACCACCAGGCTCGATTTTGCATCTTGTTCATGAGGATATGCGTGACTAGGGATGTAGGTGTGTGACGTGGCTTTCCTTGGTGTGGTTTTTTTAAGTTGTTATTTCTAGTAGTTTCTATGATTTGATTATTTGTTGTAATTGTTACTGTATGCATTCTTTTTTCATAAAAAAAAGAAATTATAAAAAAATAGTTGAAGGACCGAGTTGAATAAAATGCAAAATTAAGAAACTAAATTGTAATAAGATTTTTTTGGTTAAAAACTGAATTGAAGTTATATATTATATATATATATATATATATTAGTGGTAGTGGTAGTGAAGCATGTGATTTAAAGTTAGTCAAAATGGACTTAAAAGGAAGGAAAAATTGAAAAAATTGGAAAATCATACAAAGTTGAGGGATATATATATATTGGTTAGGATCCACTCAAACTGTCACACATTGTAAAACTCTCTAAGTTTTATACGTTTTTTAAATCGTTCGATAGTGAAAATGGATGATTGAGATTAACTCCTTACTTTTTTTCCCAAGTGATAATGTTCACAAGTTCTACTGTTAATTTCATTCATCCGTTTAACCCATCCAATGATCTAAAAACACATGTAAGACTTAAAGAGTTTTACACTGTGTAATTGGATTATATTCAAACTCCGACATTTACTTAGAGAATGTAATATATTTTTAATCAATCAAAAATATTATATATATATATAGGAGTAATATTTATTTGGAAAGAAATGAATTGAACTTTTATCACTTTGAAATTGTTTGCACAAGCATTTACGAATAATTTTTTTGACAAATCTTAAATTTAATCTTAACTTTATTTAGAAGCGAGGGGAAGAAGACTCTAGGAAAATAAAGGAGAGTGTTCTTAGTGGGTTTAGAACCCATAAACTAAAAAATACGAGAAATAAAAATGAACACTTTGATTAGCTGACTAAATTTTTTCGAATGAGTTTTAACCATCTAATAATATATTATTTTGTTTGAAGATGCAATCAGAATAATATCCTATTGAAGAGAAAATGATTGTTGAGTGTTTGACTAGTTGGCATCGAGGACATGCATTTCAGACAATAATTATAAGGGCAACGGAGGGTACTAACGGAATTTGATAAACCTCGAATAAATTCACAGAATTGAAGTACAAAACATAAATAGAAAATAGAAATCCAAAATCTGCGTGTACCACTTTCCCTTCTCCGCAGTATTTCTCTGACCGGTATGTTTCCTTTCTTAAATAAGTAAATCGACGATCATTTAATTTGGCCGTAATGTTTGTTTTGTTTGCTGTTTACCGTTTGTTAGTCGTCTAATTACCTGTTAATTCTGTATCATCTCTGTTTCTTCGGCCGCCGACTTGTTTTTGGATCCTATTGCCACTCACAGATCTTTGTAGACGATAACATTTGTTACCTGGAGTTGCCATTTTGTTTTTGCAGATCAAGTGTTTGAACATGTATATTCATTTTATTTTGTATATATTGCTTTGTTTAGTTATTAATTATTATTGATTCTTTTGTGCTTGACAAATAATCGAAAATTCGAAGTACTCTAATCTAATGAAGATCCAACGAATCGCCGAAGAAGAAAGAGTATGGTCTAGAGTTTTCTATTATAATTTTTTTTTTGTTTTCTTTTGCAGTCCGCAATGGTGTTTTTGAAGGGTGTATCAGCGCTATCTAGGCTAAGATCCCGTGTGGTAAGTTCGATGCGACTGCCTGATTTGCCATATAATTCTTTTCTCCCAGTAAGCAGTGTGCTTAAGTTCTTATATATTGGATTTCTTTATGCCGCAGAAACAGCATTCCAGTCTCAGCAACTCTGTTAGATGGATTCAAACGCAAACCTCATCCGATCTTGTGAGTTATTTTTCTATTCTCTTGCTATTCCTTTTTTTGATTATCGGTGATGAGAGGAGCCAAGAATAGATCACATAATAGTGATCAAAATGACACGTTGTGGCTTCCATTTAAATCCTTGCCCGAAAGTGGCAATCTTATCCTTTCCACTTAATTGCACATTTCGACATCAAAATGGTTTAACTACTTCATATTTTTACCATTTGGTCTTTTTAGCTTTTGCTTGTATTCAGCATTGCTTATATTCGTTAATTAACTTCTTTGGGGCCATTGCAGGATCTTCATTCACAGTTAAAGGAATTGATTCCAGAACAACAGGTTTGTTTTGCTTGTCTGAACGGGGTTCCGTTTGTCCTTTTAAGATATCTTCAGATATCGTTACTATTTGAGCCAGCATTGCCTAGTTTTTTTTTATCCATGCCACTCCATTGATAAGTTGAAGACTCTCAATGTTGTCATTTAATCCTTTATCCCAACTTTATCCAGCTGGCAGATATTCTATCATTTTTGTGATTCCGCCAATGATTATAGATCATAGCCAGTTTCAAATTTTCCTTCACTAAATGGCTTCTTGGTCTGTTCCAGGAACGCCTGAAGAAGATTAGGGCAGAACATGGAAAAGTGCAACTTGGGAATATCACTGTTGATATGGTACAACATATATGTTTCTAGTGTTGCACTAGTGAAAATTTCTTTTGTGTTCCGTTTCTCGACTCAAAGTTGGAAATTTTTTAATTACGTGATTATATGTTTGGGTTTCTCATTAACTGATTTCTGCACTGTGTTTGAAAGGTCATTGGTGGAATGAGAGGAATGACAGGGCTGCTTTGGGAAACCTCATTACTTGACCCAGACGAGGTATGGTTCATTCACTTACCATCGGAAACAGGGTCTTGAGCAGATTTTTGTATTTGGTGGTTGTAATTACAGGAACATAAAGTAAAATTTATCTGATAGTTCTAAAAGTTGGTCTTCTTGTTTTAGGGAATTCGCTTTAGGGGTTTGTCAATTCCTGAGTGTCAAAAGCTTTTACCAGCTGCAAAGCCTGACGGAGAACCTTTGCCTGAGGGTCTTTTATGGCTTCTTTTGACTGGAAAGGTGGGCAATTGTGAATGAGGTTCTAGTAATGGCAGGATATTCTTTTTTTTGCCTGTAGTGGTTGATGATGTACCCCTTTTCTCCTTTACCTCAGGTGCCAAGCAAAGCTCAGGTGGATGCTTTATCTCAGGAATTGCGTGACCGTGCCGTCGTTCCAGGTTTGTAGTTTCTGCAATATTCCTTGCAGGTGTAAACATTAAATCACTCCTATCTCTCTCTTGGCTCAAACAGTGCAATTCTTACTTATCTTGGATTTCTGTTTTTGGCTACAGATTACGTGTTTAAGGCCATTGATGCTCTACCTGTCTCAGCTCATCCAATGACTCAATTTGCAACTGGTGTTATGGCACTCCAGGTTTAAAAAGTTGATGCTCTGTGTTCTTTAGTTTCATACATAAGATAAACACTTAGAGGAACTGCAACTCCTTAGTCCTATTTTTTTTTTTGTTAACTTGTTAATCATCTCATTTGATGAGATGAACAGGATGACCTTTGACAATAGCTATTGTTCTTCAAAAGTTCACGAGCTCATGTTGGCAAGGTTGCTTTGGGGTTCAATGCATTAAATTTAGTATTTAAAACTCATTACCTGGGTTTGAACTATTATATATTTGAAGATCCCTATGTTTATTCTTTAAATCACAAATTGTCATTTTAGGCTGGATGTCCTTTTTTTTCATCTCCTGGTAATCAGAAAACACCACTTTCTAATAACCTGATAGCATCTGAGAATTAACTGGATAATCTTTATGTATAAGTTTTTGAGTTTCTCTTGTAAATGTCTATATTTGCTGTTCTGGTTCTATGATTTCCTTTCCTTACTCTCTTTCTCCTATACATTACAGACTCTATAGGAGATAGACTTCTTTATTCTAGCTTTATCTTCTCGGTGTAAATGTAATGCTTTAAATCGACGGTGGCACGTGTAGGCCTAAAGAGTGTGTAACTGATTTCAAGCTTGTATTATTAAGTTCATATGCGTGTATCTAAATTGAACGACTGTAATCTTTCAGGTTCAAAGTGAATTTCAGAGAGCATATGAGAAAGGAATTTCAAAGACAAAGTAAGGCCTTCTGAGCAACTACTATGATGCCGTAACTCAACTTTCTAGTGGTCATGCATTCTTTTATTTATTATATTTCTTTCAGGTATTGGGAACCAACATATGAAGATGCTCTTAGTTTGATTGCTCGTGTGCCATTGGTAGCTTCTTATGTTTATAGAAGGTTAGTGAATAACTTGTCTATAGTCAGATAAGTTGTTCGATGACTTCAGTTTGTGAAATTTTCTTTTAGTGTTCTGGAATCTTGCAGATTTTTGTTTGTGTGGATGTAGAACAAGAAGAGTGAAAGAGGCAGAAAATGTTGAATCTAGGACTTTTAGGGAGATTACAGGGAATAGAGAGGAAAGAAGTGAGAAACAAGTTGAACCTGAGAGAACAAAGAGAGGCAATCTGAATACTAAAAAATTTAATAATCCAAATCTCAGTTAAAAACACACTCACCAAATTTATAGACAGAAGTTGGAAACACTTGGATATAAATTTGCAATTCCAAATACCTAGCCCATAATTGTCTAAAGTTTTCCTTCATCAATGTGTTGATTTGATGTTCTGTTTAATTCGGTTTTGGCTTGGCCCATCAATAAGCATGTTATTTCAATGTTATGAACTGATGTGTGGGTGACCTATCTGACCACTGCAGCATTTCCTTGTAATCCTAGTTCAATAAAGTTTTGTCTCTTAAATTATGGCCCCTTCTCTTTGATTTTGAAGGATTTATAAAGATGGAAAATTTATTCCTGTGGATGACTCGCTGGATTATGGAGGAAATTTTTCACACATGCTGGGATTCAGTAGTCCCCAAATGCACGAGCTTATGAGGCTTTATGTCACCATCCATAGGTTAGTTTTTGTTAATCTCCTATAGAACATATGATTTATGGGATACAGTCGTACAAAATTTAGGTTGTGTATTTACTTTTAGCAATACAGTATGTTCTAAATTATCATATTTGTCATCATCTTTGGTCAAATAATATGTCACTTTAATGATGCGTTTTCAATCTTGTGCTCCAGTGATCATGAAGGTGGAAATGTTAGTGCCCATACTGGCCACTTGGTAAGTTACAAATGGTTAGAACCTTTTTCGGTGTCTCTGATCTCTGGTTATTACTATTTCATACCAAGGTCATTTTTTTTAAAATTTCAAACACATATAATTTTTCAAGCTTATGCTGATCTGACCAATGCTTGGTGTTTTTTTAATTTGTTTATATTGATGATGTGAATTCAGGTGGGTAGTGCCCTTTCAGATCCTTATCTTTCCTTTGCAGCTGCACTGAATGGGTTAGCTGGGCCACTTCATGGTCTGGCTAATCAGGTATTAGATCTTTCTGACTTTGAGTTGCCAGTTCTAATACTAAGTTCCATAAAATACTGTCATGCAGATCAATATGCTTTTTTGATTCTAAAACTTAATTTTCAAAGTTTGTCCATAACTTCTTAAGTTTTTATTGGTGTTACCTAATTGTAATGGTTATAGATTTCAAGTGAGCTGACTTTGCGAAGACTTGAGGGGAAAATTATAGTTATATTTATTATTCATAAACTTCCTATGATATGATTATATACTGAATTCTTGTACATGGGTTCGTTCTGTCAAATCCCCTTCCACCATTTTATACAGAATAAAAGAAGAAGTGCATAAATAGGCAATTACCTGTAATCGGCTTCATTTATCTCTTTGGAGTCTGGTTGTTCCTAGATGCTTTCCATGCAATTACACGTGCATTACTCATAGAAGCAGATATACTTGCTTCAAATGTTTAGATTGTTTGTGTATCTTGCTACTCCCAATGCAATCAGAAAGTTTAGATTTGTTACTCTTTGCAAAACCACTATTGCAGCTTGGAATCATCTAATTTCCTAGACGAAAACAATGAATGACTAGCAAAGACACCTCCTGATTATTGCCATCATAGTAGTCTTTACCCATTTAATTTGGTTAATGTATCATCACTGATATTCCCGAGCTTGAATCTGAAATTATGAGCAAATCTGCATCCTGGTGATTTGTTGCTACATGTTTCATTGCAGGAAGTGTTACTGTGGATCAAATCTGTGGTAGATGAGTGTGGAGAGAACATATCCAAAGACCAGCTTAAAGATTATGTCTGGAAAACACTGAATAGTGGCAAGGTATTGTCTAAAGTTTATTTATTTGAATATAATTTAGTTTAGAGATGATTTGTGAAAATTCTTCTGCCTCAGACATTTGCTACAGAACCTGTCCATCTGGTGATATTGTAAATCTGCAACTCTTGGTAGATGTGTAAATTCCATTCCTGCTTCTATGATTGCAAATTGTTCAGGCTCGAAGGAGGGAACGTGATGATCTCTTGAGACCAAGTTCTCGAAGTTTTCAATGAATTCTCCAGCATAATTTTTTGTTAATTTCTGATGTCATATATAGATGATAGATAAACTGATACTAAGAGTGGAGGAACACTCTCCTAAAAAGTAGAAAACACAACTAACAAAAACTAAAGTGGTGGAGCCCTTCCTAAAAAAACAGGAAACACAACTTCATAGAAAATAACTAAAGTTAAAGACTTCCAAAAATCATTTAACTAATTATCTTGCAGCCTGCTCTTTGGCCTATGAGTGTAGCACTTGTACAGTTGATATGGCTTGCTAACATGCTGCATCTGATCTCAATACTCTTATTTACCTTAGAAGGAAAACGATTCAGTACTTATAAGCATCTTGTGATTGTTTCTGAAATTTCTATTTGTTTTGAGCTCTTTTGTTGATTTCCTTGAAGTTGTTGTACTAAGATAGCATTTTACTTTTGAGATCCTCGACTTTGGATGAGTGAAAAGGGGTTTTTAACATCCTTCATATGACCAATAGCACAATTTATTCAGTTCTTATTAGAAGCTCAATTAGATTAATCTTTAATGTTGTCTTAATTCATTGTACTTTCTGTCTGCAGGTTGTCCCAGGGTTTGGTCATGGAGTGCTGCGTAAAACTGATCCAAGATACATGTGTCAGAGGGAGTTTGCATTAAAGCACTTGCCTGATGATCCCTTATTCAAGCTGGTTCTCACTTATGATTGAATGTTAATGATTGTCATTTGTCTGCTCTTGTTTATACTTCTAGTTTATTGCTAAGGTGACATTTTTTTGTCATTGCAGGTTTCACAACTTTATGAGGTGGTGCCTCCTATTCTTACCGAGTTAGGCAAGGTAATTTCTGGTTTACATTGGTAATTTCTGATTTACATTCTTTGAGCAGAAATCTTTCAAAGAATTTGCATATGCTGCATGTTTTAACCCATTACAAAAGAACGGCCTTGAGTGTAGTGGTAAAGTTCTGAGCATGTAAATCTATGGTTAATGGATAGAATCTGGAATCATTGCTGTTTTGGTTTATTATTTGAAATGAATGGTAAAATTTGGAAAGTAGGATAAGGAAAGGTAGGAATCCTCATGGTCTCACGGATGTAGTCATTAAAGTGTATGTTACTTGAACTCAGGTGAGTTTCAGGTACGGGCATGTGATTGGCATGAATATGTTCAATTTTTTGTAATAAAGTCATGTATAGTTGAAGCGTCATACCTACATACCCTTATACGTTGTTCGAGATGGGTTCTTCAAGTAAACTTATGACTCTGTCACTCTGACCTATTTAATTTGTATGTTTTTAAGTTTGTGCTTTTCATTTGTATAACTCATCTCCATCTCTCTCTTATATTAAAATTACCAAGTTATTGCAAATTTTATATTTTTCCATTGAATATTAGGATATTAGTTGGCAAATAAACTGACGCTCAAGTGATACATTGCCTCTATCATGTCAAATTGGAATTCAATGCCTGCATTTGTAATTTTGGGATGCTTGTAGGTTAAAAACCCCTGGCCAAATGTTGATGCACACAGTGGAGTGCTGCTGAATTATTATGGTTTGACTGAAGCAAGGTACCATTTGATGATTCGAAGCTTTTCTTTCATTTAGTATGGTTCATTTTTTTTGGGAAGCATGAATAGTTGTTGTGATCTAGTGATTCTTAATATTTTTTTATAACTTTATGTGCAGATACTATACCGTTCTTTTTGGTGTATCAAGGAGTATTGGGATTTGCTCTCAGGTTTGTTTCTCCTGCAATATTTCATCTGCATTCGTGTGAATCTCCAGATGTTGCGTTGAGTTTGTTTTCTGTTGGTTCAGCTTATATGGGACCGAGCACTAGGATTGCCCCTCGAAAGGCCGAAAAGTGTTACTATGGATTGGCTAGAAAATTACTGCAAGAAAGCAAAAGCAGCTTAAATGTTGGTGGATGAACTAATTCTTTGCTAATAGTGAATAAACTACTTGGCATAATAATTTCTCACAATGCTTGGTTTTGTGACGAGCGGAGCAGCTATGTACAATGGTCAATGGCACGTTGTTTCGTCTTTTTTGTTTGTTTGCTGGAAAAAATATTATGATTCGTTCAGTAGTTGAGGTATTTCAATACAATTTACCAAGCTTTAGGCTTGGATATGAGAAATAAACTTCACATTGCTGGTTCTACAATGTTTTGTATTATGGATAACAATTAATTGAAATATAAAATGGGTTGTTAGGTTTAATACCAAGAAAATTTACGGGAACTTGAATAAGCAGTTTGTTTATGATTGGTTTAATGCATGAATTAGTTCCTAAAGTATACTGCTTTTTTCCCACTTCAGTCCTTTAATGTTTTTGGTCCAGATTAGAACCTAATGTTATTATTTTTCCCATATTAGTTTTTATTGTCACCAATGCCTTCAAAAAAAAAAGGTGAGATCAATTATGCTAGTATGATTGGTCTGAACCAGTTAAATCTGTAACAAGCAACATGAGCCTTACGTAAGCCTGGCTAAGATTACAAAGACGGGATCGAGCATCAAATTGCTTGCTCTCGTCAATCTTCTACGCATGGATAATTTTATGGTTTTAAGGCATATGCCTAGGGGGAGCATCAAATTACTGGAACCCAAAACTACAAATATGCAAATTATGAATCAAGCAATAAATGAACAAAAAACATATTTACTATGCCTTTTCTATGCTTCACACTAAAAAATTAAATTTTAAACCTTAACCTTAAATTTCACATCTTAAACCCTATATTCTATACCCTAAAAAATATACACTACCTCTAATTTACTAATTTAAAGTGGAACACCAAAAGAAACATACTTAGGGCAAACAATGCCTCGAACAACTTAACATCGGTTATAAAACACTGCATAAACGAAAAATGCCGGCTTAGACTATAGCGACGAGAACTTAACAAAATAATTTAGAAACTATATAGAACTTTTAAAATCTAATTAGTTTTTCAAAAAAATGTAGAACTTAAAAGTTTTCAAAAACTTTAAACTTTTTTTTATTTAAAAAAAAAGTTTTCAAAAATGTGAGACTGAACGAGAATTTTCAGAAAAATGTGAGATTTAATTACAAATAGTCGGAAACGAATTGTTACGATACGATAATCCCTGAGAATAGCAAAAACAAAACGTGCAGGAAACAGCACTTGGACGTGCAGAAAATATACAAATCAATTAAGTGACCACTATTCCACCAAAGACGTAAATCCATTCACTTTTTCGAAGAGCCTTCTAAACAAGATTTTTTTTTCTGTTCAAACGATAAATAACTTGATCGAAAGATGATAAGACATCAATGTATCCACATTTTAACATTACATGAAGAGGAAACATATAAAGCTTAAAGAGAATGGCTCCAGTACAAGGTTCAATAATCAAACTTGAAGCAACTCCGTTTTATGTTAGTACGAAGCTTATTACCGCAAAGTACAGACGAAACTGAAACATGACAATGTCCAAACTTTGTTTTTTTTCCATTGAGCATCCACACCTGCAACATTGACTATCCGATGAACATAAGTTTGCAGACACAGTATATCGGAGAAATTCAAGAGAATAGAGCATTTATGTCATCTTTCATCAAAGCTACCAAGTGTTTTTCATAGAAATTCAAGGCCTTGGCACAAAAATAAAAGAGGGATAAACGTGTAAAATTAGATGCCTCTAAACAAAACATTCATAAAAGCTAATAACTTAGGCAGAGCACGACAATAAAAGCCGCAGAAAAAGGTAATGCTAGCCTTCGTACATTAAATCTTCTTGGTTATTAGGCTCTATTTGTTCCATGAAATAGGCTCTCGGAATATAGTTTTGTGGGGACTGGGGAGTATTTTACTGGGAGCTTAATGTTTTGTATTTTTGGAAGATGCTACATTAAAACTTCACTTACTCAACCCACAAAACGGTCTGTGGTACATGATGACAATGTGGACAATTTTCACCCATGGCACATAAAAGTTACTGATGGCAAGAAAACATTGTTCCATCTACTTAATGTTGAAGATGAAAATTGCAACTACTGAAAATATTGTAAAGTCGAGCATGAAAATGAGTTTTGGGTGTAAGTTGGACAAGCTTCGGTCTAATTAACCTTTTCTAATTAGGATTATAATAATTTCACTCTTATACTAACTGGTAATCAACTTCAAAGGAAACTGACAGATATCTCATGGAATACGGATTAAACAGCAATTTCAAACAACACAAGGGAAACTAGTAGTGACTTTTGAGAACAAGCTTGGTGTGGATGCCTTCAATGGCGAATTAATGATGCAATAAAGCTTATGCAAATGATACAACGTTAGTAGAAGTAATGCTTGCAACAAATGAACCCGTTGCACCTGTGAATTCCCCTATTCAGATTCAAAAACCACTCTAGACCCCAAAACATATTTCCAAAGTTTCTAAACCATAAAAACAGTTTCACATATTTGTCATATCCTGATCAGGGACGGATTTACATGGGGTCCCGAAGAATTTTTTTCTTCACCTCTGTAAAATTGGTTTATTTATGAATTTGCCCCCACTTTTAAACATTTATAGTTTGCCCTCCCAACCTCAAATCCTGGCACGGTCCCTGATCCTGATGCCCTAAAATTTTAAAAATAAATAGCAAATTCAACTCAAGATTTGAACTTTTTTAAAATGAAAGGAACTCAATGAGAGAAATTTCTTTTTTCTTTCACAACCAAAGGTGAAAAACGAGAAATTGTACACATTTCATCTAAAGCATAAAAACCCAAATCTGGATATCAGTTTTGATTACAAAACAGAAATGATCGGAATCCCAAAGTATAATGAAAGAGAGAAGAAAGGAAAGACCTGATCTCAATGAGAGTGAGAAGAAGATTGTTGTTGATGATGGTGAGAGGAGGAAGGAGCATAAACCCTGTTGTAGACCTGCTCCCCGACCAGATAAATGCCAAAGGCGACGAGGGCGATGCCTAGCCCAGGGGTGGCGTGGCGGAGCTGATTGCCGAGCATCGGATGCTTCCTCCACTCGTCCCTCCTCTTGAAGAATTCCCCTGTCGGTCCCAGCGTCTTCCCCATTCTCTCAAGTCTCTTCCTGCTCCGTTCGGCGTTTCCAGATTTTGGGCTACCCCTCGATTGTGTCTCACTCTTATATATTGGGTTACTTTCCTACTCTCACCTATGGTATGGCTCAACAAATTGGACCGCATTGACTGATTCACCTATGCAGAGCCCAATACATTGGTAAATTTGGTATGCGAGTCCTGATATTATAACTACTGTGATACAATCGGATAAAATTCGTCTACCCCTTTTCGGTGCCCCTACATATGCCCCGACACTAAAAAACACTACAAAATTAAAATCTAAGCCCTAACCCTAAATTCTAAATCCTAAACCCTACACCCTATACCCTAAAAAATACACCCTACCCTAAATTCCCTAAACCCTAACCACAACCCCTAACATAAAACCATAAACCCTAAACCCTAAAATTAATTTTGAGCGTAGGGGCATATGTAGGGGCACCGAAAAGGGGCAGGGGAATTCCATCCGATACAATCATACAATTTGTTACAAAATAGGCTTAACCGTCAAATAGGTACTCAAATAATGTTTTTTTAGTTAAGTGTCAAATTATTTTTCGGGTTAAATTAAGACTTAAAATTTTATTTCGTAACTCATTTAAAGTTCGCCGTTAATTTTCACCGTTAAATGTCACATGTCACCTCAAAAAAATTCAAAATTATATTATAAATAAATAAAATTAATTAATTTTAAAAAATCTCGGAATTTTACAAATCTTACAAAAACAGCCCCAAATTCCAAAATCCCTAATCTCCCAAAATCTAAATCTCGATTTGGACCGATTTTGTCACCGATTGCCACGTCGTCGTCCACCACATCGGTCACCGGACCATCGCAACCATTTCTCCCACCATCGTGTTGTCAGAAATCGACCGACGCCGTGTGAATCGATGAAATTATTGAATGGTTCTTTCGAATGATTCGCAGCGAAACAGCGGCAAGAGAGGCGACGAATGGCGTGTGGGTTGTTCGGCAAGAGGAGGGCGCTTTATTCCATCCCTGGCAAATGGGTCATGGAATGAATTTTTAGGTCCTAATTTAACCTGAAAAATAATTTAGACACTAAATTAGAAAAAGAGCATAATTTGAACAACTATTTACTTATTAAGCCTACAAAATATACCATTTTTACCCGGGAAACTAAGAAAACTCAACCAAACAACTGGTTTTTTATTTGATCTACAATAATTATTTTTCCAGGTTTTACAGTGTATGCGTTGGCTCACAGGTCGGAGCCCCTGAGCTACAAACCTTGTCGAGCATTCAATTTGTTTTATGACGGTACTTGACGTATTATAAATTGAATTGTACTAAAAAAATCTAATTGGGATAAATTTTTGGCTAGGCAAATTCTTTTTGTAATCAAGTAATTAGTCATATGAATAGAATAAAGTTTATCTCATTAGATTAAGTTGTTTAAGGTTGGCCGCAAATTTTTTTGTACTGTTTGACTTAGACCTCATTTAGTAATGCGTTTGAAGAAAAAAATCAACTGTTAAATAAAAAGCGTCGTTAAATACTCTCTGTATACCTCTTTTCATCGTGATTTTGTGCGTGAATTTAGTTTCAAATGTTTGTTTTAAAAAAGTTGGAACTTTCAGCTTCAACGCTTGTTTATTCACCGCAAATGGAGTTCTGCTAGCGGAAGTGAACGGAGCCTTAATTCAACGTAGATTCTTAAACTATATCGTATTATGAATTAGATAGTTAAACTATTTATTTTATCGAATGGGGTATCTGAACTATAATTTCATATTTCACTATGAACATAATCATTACTTTTGCCATTAAAATGATTTGAACATAGCCATTAATTATATTGTTAAAATGATGCGACATATTTAGAATATGCCATGTAAGTATTAGAATAATAAGTTATTTGTCGCATGGTAGTTTATCCAGCACCACCTAACATTTTTTTCTACTTGCACCACGCCATATTAACGGTGGAATTAAGCTGTTGGACTCGAAGTGATTTTGGAATTATAATTTAGATAATTAGTTCGACCAAAATAGTTTATGTACCTAACTAAAAAAACAGTATAGTTTGTGGGCTTACTGTTAGAATAAGCCTAAAAATTTCTCCAAAAGAAAACTCGTTTTTCCTTCACAATAAAAGATCGTGGCCCAAAGTGTATCTGGAGCTCAATTACTAACCCCTGTAGCACGCTCTAGGAGAAGCGCGTGGAGAAGGAAGAAACAGGGTCCTCATCCGATGATGATCGGCAATCCAGATGGCAAAAGATGAATAGAGATCATACACTTCCCCTCCGTTTCACGACCCCATTAAAAATGCCACATACAGCCGCAATGTCTCTGTCAAGTGTCAACCCCCGCGGATGTTCCAATCGCCGATAAGGACGTCAACAGCTCCGATATGGAAATCGACGACGACGTTGAGGAAGAAGGAGAAGATGAATTGCACGTGTCTTCGAAACGAAACGGTTATTATAAATAAACCATCGTTTCAATCGATTTTTCATTGAATTAATTCGGGACGTTGATAATCTATGCATGACGATGATAACATTATGCCTTTTGTAACATACGAAATTTTACACATTAAAGATAATGGTAGCAATCCTAGACAACAACCTGAGGAAGATGTAGCTGTAGGCTGTAGCAGATGAGAAAATAGCTGTTCAGGTTGGTGAAGGTACCAAAAAAATTATGTATTTTGGATGATCCAATCTTCTCTATAGTGATATCTTAACAAGAACCTTGTGCATCAGGTATTGGAAATACTGCTGAAATATCAAGACCACCATCACCTGGTTCTACTGATTGATATTTGATTGTATTCATCAGTTAGAAATAAGACATTATTGTCCCGTTTAGTCCAGAGTTTGCCTTCTGATAATTATGTTAGGCCTTGTTTGCTGAGTGATAGAGGTAGTTCTACTTTCAGAAATAGTTTTCTTCCTAAGCATATACCTTCATCAAGTGGCTCAGTTACATCATTGGGCAATACATACAAAGAGGAGCAAAAAGTCCGTGTCTCGACATGGCTAGCTTCATTACCTTTAAGTTCTTCTTAAAGTGCACGTACTCTTGTTGCCCAAAAGATGTTGGACAATAACAGAGAACACCATACTTCCCGGCCGTCTTCTTTGCTGCAAGGCTCTTCCCCCTTTTCCAATTTTGAACCGGAAAACTTTTCTTCAGACGATTGGGAACCATCAGTGCACTTTCGACCATCCTTTTTTGTCACTTTTGGCCCATCACCCCCACGACACCAGCATGATCCTCTTCGTGATAGCATTGATTTGTCCATTGTAGGGAAGGGTTCTCTTAAATTTTCATTTTGTAGTCAAGGTCAAGGCCCATCCCTCCTGACTGTAGCATATCCACCAACATGTGCTGATTCTGCATCGGCTGGGCCATTGGTCCCTGAATGTAATGCTGATAAAAGAACTGCATCTTCCCATGGTTGACACCTTGAAAACTTGGTCTATAGTAATTGCTACACTTGTGTGAAAGATTCAACAACTGATGCAAATAATGGGACCTCTGCAGTTGATATGCAAAATGGAACACTGGCTAGAGAAGAGATTTCCTCAGTTGCTTCTCATGTCAAAGACATTTTAAAGACTAGAAAAATTGATACTGGTCGTGATGCTAGACATGGAAGGGATGGGTTTGGATGCAAAATAGACCTAAAAGTAGATGAAGTTAGAGAAAAGAATGAAACAGATATTGAGCATAACTCAGACGGAGAGAGTCTAAAGCAATGAAGTATTTCGACACTGCTCTTGTAGATTTAAGTAAAGAAATTTTGAAACCAACTTGGCGTGAGTAAAGATGTTCATGATAGAATAGTCAAAAAAGCAGTTGACTAGGTTAAATGAGTTCTAAAACAGTTTGAACTTATTAGTTTTTCGGCAAACTATTAGGTTAAATGAGTTGTAATGTGAAACTTAAGCTTCATGCTTATATAGATATTTTTGGTCCCTTATAATTCAGGATTATGGTTCAAACTGATGTAACACACCTGGTTTTCCGCTTGACTTGTTCTGTTAGCTAATAGCTATTGTTTTCAGATTTCAGTGTTTACGGATGACATTTTCATCGTTATCTTGCTCAAGGGACTTGTCTGCTAATTTTTGTTGGGTGGATTTACCAATGAAGCCGGTGAAGTAAAACAATGAGCCAATCTCTCTTATTATTAGATTTTAATGAAACCCAATGATTCTATTTTGCTGTTATTTGACCAGGAGAGAATCTTTCACTCGTTGCAATTGCATGAGCTGCGGATACCGACAACGACAAGGGTAAATCAATTTTTTAAAAAAAATATCACATAATTTATTTTTAATTAATTATATTTTAAGGGTATGGTTATATTATTAGTTCATTTGTGAAGTCTAATTTTTTTTTTCAATGATAGTTTCTTACTACATTTGATTAAGCTATTGACATTTGTCAGAACTCTGTCTTAAGATTCAGTGTCCAGATCCTTCCGCTGCCTAACTCTCCTTTGACAAAAAGACAAAACCTTTAGCTTCGGTCGCCCGGGCTTTCATTACTCAAATATGAATTCATTGAAACAATTTTACAATACACGTATTTAGAGTGTTACACTAGCATCTACGTTATAATAGGGATAGCAAAATAACCGTCTTCGTCAGGTCCGGATCGGACCCGACTCAACAGGGGCAAATTCTTTTAATTAAAAAATTAGGTTCGGGGCGGAGTAAATTTAGAGTTAAAATTTTTTAACTCGATATATTTATATATATATATAATATTTTTATGTTACATTTAATATTTTATTAATTTTTTAAGGCAGGTCGAATTTAGTCAACTTTTTTTATTAAAATATTAGAGTCGGATTACATTTTTTATTATATCAGAGCGGGTCGAACGAGAATAGAATATATTAAAATCGAAATAGAACAGAGTCGGAGATTATTTATATTTCAGGTCAGGATCGGACGATCAAAAACTCACCCCGTTGTCATCCCTAACGATAACCCTGCCAACGACCAAGATCATAATTCTTGAAGAAAGAAAGTAAGAAAGTGGGAACGACATGATTGAAGGAAAGAGAACAAAGACGACGCAATAATTTAAGTTAAGGGGCAAATTTATAAAATTTTAGGATAAACTATAAAATTACCACCTAATTATGGAGCTGGTGTCTATATGACCACTATACTTTTATTTTTAGCAGATATACCATTAAATTATTTAATTGGTTTCAATCAGGCCACCAATCGTTAAAAAAACAAATGTTAACGTGATTGTTAAATAAATTGGTATAATTACACATTTGATCTATATTATTTACACAACATATCAATTTAGTCTTAAATTTAAGTTTAACAAGTAAATTAATTATTAAATTAGGTGGTGACATGTGTCACCATCTTAGAGAAATGAAAAATAAAAGCAAGAGAACTTGCCTGGCAAGGATTTGAAAGATTGTAAAAATATCGGGGATCAAATGTGTAATTATACTAGTTTATTTAACAGCCACGTCAGTCACTCCGTTATTTTTTAACGATTGGTGGCTTGATTGAAACCAATTAAATAGTTTAATAGTATGTTTGTCAAAATTAAAAGTATAGTGGTCATATCGAAACTAATCCCATAATTAGATGGTCATTTGTGTAGTTTACCTAAAATTTTTAGTATGGATCTCTAAGCACGACTGCTATTTTTTTCCCTTTTTATTTAGTTGTGGACCCCTAGTAATGGATCTAAAGAATAGGACAAACAACTGGACATAACTACATAAGTTTGCTGACTTGTGAATCAACCTACTCTCATCATATTAAAATTAAATAAAGAGTAGATATTGTTTTGTGGGTCCCCTGCACCTTCACTCGGTCAGTATCCTGTATCCTTATCCATCTCTCTTTGGATGTGTTTATATGTCCACTCTTCAACCTTCTATTGCCAATATTCAACCACCACTGATTTTAACCTAATTAATTAATCTTGTCTACCTGTATAATACTTGGAAATAGCAAAAGCTCATTTTTCTTATGAAAAGGGAGATCCAAGATATTTTCAGCTAAAACTTCCCCTATATAATATATGACCAAATAGATCCCATTCCCACCCATCAAAAACATCACCGAGAAGAGTAATCAGAAAGTAAAAAAAAAAGGGGGAAGAAAATGGTTCTGCTAGATAAAATGTGGGACGATGTTCTAGCTGGACCTCAACCCGAGCGTGGTCTCAGCAAGCTTCGGAAGATCACCACCCAGCCCTTGTCCATCAAAGGTAAATTGATCCTAATAATTACTCCTAGTATGCATGGATTTTGATGAGTCTTTGAGCGACTGACGTAGAGAATTGATACATATGTTTTGGTTAGATGACGGAGAAGGGAAAAGGTTCCAGAGGTCGTTGTCGATGCCAATGAGTCCAGGGGCACCGCCGACACCCGTGACACCGACGACTCCGACGCCGCGTAAGGAGAACGTGTGGAGGAGCGTCTTCCATCCTGGGAGCAACCTCGCTACTAAAAGTATCGGTGCTGATATGTTCGACAGGCCACAACCTAACTCTCCTACTGTCTATGACTGGTACGTACCTCGTACCACTTGACATGTTGGTTTTGGGGCTTGGTGATCCACTAATCCATCGTTTTGGTTGCTGAGATCAATGGATTTAAATTAATCATGGCAAGGGTGACATTAACCGGATATTTTCTTTTGTTTTCGTATATGTAAAATTTATATACACAATGAAATTAACAAATTTCAAAACAGAATCCTCAAGGAATTTCCTATGTTTGTTCTTCTCTAACGTTTTCTCAGCAACCAAACGGAGGCTCAGAGACAGAGAAGGAAGGAAAACTTGGCTCTTTGTTTGGTAGCTGCGTGGAAATAATTCCTTTTGACCAGTATACACACTTGTATATGGTATAACACTAGTTGTTTCTTATTCTTGATTACTTATAAAAAATGTTTTAAGACAGCATTTCGTCAGAAAAACAAAGCCGACTTGCTTTAAATAAGTAAGAGAAAAAATGTATGTATAACATTTTAATCGATTTCACGAGGATTCTGAATCAAAGGGGCTGAATCTGATTTCTGGGGCATCAAAACTAAAAGTGCACTAAAATGAAAGTACTTGGTTTGCATGCGATTGACAGGCTTTACAGTGGGGAGACCAGGAGCAAGCATCGCTGACTCTGAGTGGCCGGCTAGCAGCCTCGGAGAAGGCTGCTCTCGTGAACCAGGGTCGCGTGTAAATAGTGTCTTTATCTTTTTAATTTTCAATGTGCCTAAGGTGTCTTTGTTTTAATGCTAGTTTGATCATGCCTCGAGTTACTGTAGTAAGTGTTTTAAGAGCTGTATTAAAAAAAAGTGTCTTAAAACTTTAGTTTGGCCTTCCTTTTGTTGCGAGCAGCGATGACCAAGGGTGCGCTAGCCCACGGTGGTTAATGGATGTTTTGTCATTCAATATCCGGCCGTGAGGGGCGGCTATATTACTTAAATAAAGAAAGAAATGTAATGGGGTGTTGTGATGGTGTGCATAAGTAAGATGTTTTAATTTAATCAAAGCTTGAATTTTATTAAATTTATTTTGGGTTCATCATCTATCTATGTATTCTTAAGTTGCATCGACATGATTGTGGTGGGAAAAAAGATAAGGGTTTCGCTTTTCATGGTACTATTTTTGGACCCACCTTTGATAAATAAAGAAGGATGATGGAAATGGCGTGATGGGGGACCTATTTGTTGCCATTAGAAATGACAAAACTTTGAAAAATATCAAAGGCAGAAGGAATAGCCACGAGTTGGGTCGAATCTTTAGTTCATCTGAACTCGATTCGAAAATAAATACTTTAAACTCGCACTTAACTCAACTCGAATATTTTTTTAAAAAAAATTCGACTCGACTCAACCCGAAAATAAATATGCTAAACTCGATCCCGACTCGACCTATAAAAAAAATTAATTTTAGGGACTTAATTGTAAAAAAAATAATTTTAAGGGACTTAAGTATAAAAATTATAATTTGAAAGACTAAATTGTAAATAAAAAACTCAATTTTAAGGACCTAATTATAGTATATATATATATATATATATAGGGGTATTATTATAAATATCCCTAAAAATTTAGGAAAAATTACACAATTAATCTCGAGTCGGGTCGGATCGGATACTTTCCACTATAAACCCAACCCAACTCAAACCCGATTTTTCATTTAAAAATCTGATCCGAACGGACTGGGTCGGGTTTTAAACTGGATCGGATAAAATTTCCATTCCTAAATGCAGATACATCAAGTTGATTTCAAGTAATAATAAGATCCGGGGCTTAGCATTTTCATGTAGCATTATAGCGCTATGGTTAATACATTATCAACGCCTATTGGTAAGATATTAAATTCTCAATTAAAATATAAGAATTTATATTTTGATAATAACTATTTAAATTAGAACTCATATTATTAGAAATTACATATAACACTTGTCCATGATATGACCTAAACATGAATACTTAAACTTTTAACACCTTAATTAGTAATTTTTAATAATTTATATATAAGACTTAAATATAAATACTTAAGATTTCAATGCCTAAATTAGCAATTTTTATGATTTTAAATTTAATAAAATCTTGGGATTGTTAATATTCAAGCTCGGTAAGATTTGTAACCGTGTATTAAATTACTTGCATTAGTGCGATATAAAAAGGGGTGAAAACATCATAACAATTTATGTAATATATTCTGAATTGTACTTTGGTTTTTTCAATCAAATGGGTCTCTATGTTTCGGAAAAGAGCAAATTGACCCCTTAATTAAAAAATCCATCTTTTTTTAATACAATTCCATCTTACCTTTAATTTATTGATGTGATAATTATAAAAAAAATAACTTCAATCTACCACTCACTCAAACTTGGGAATTTAACAGTGCCTTTTACGGATCCTCCGGTAAAAGTTTGTAGGTGAAATTCTATAACGAGTATCTGAGTAAGAAACTTTTCAGAAGGGAGTTGTCTATCCCTTGTACAAGTTCAGCTCAATAATGACTTCGACTACTATTACAATTTTCCAGAAGGGAGTTGTCTATCCCTTGAACCCTGTCTGAATTTATTTTTTCAAAGAATTGCTCATACTTGAACCAGTCTCACTCTCATCAGGTCCACAATTATTTTCTTGGCTATTTCTATCGAACTGTTTCAAAGACCTCAGATCCATTTATTACGTTCACAGCTGAATCTACCGTCTTGGCTAATTCAATGGCTGCGCCGACATACGAATGTGGTGTCAACTTCATTAGATCACTCTTAGCTTCTTCGGGTAATTCCAAGCCTTCAATAAATTCCCTTATTCGTTCTTTGGTAACTGCCCTTCCCCTGGTTAGCTCCTTCAGCTTTTCATAAGGCTCTGGAACACCATATCTTCGCATGACCTATAGATCGAGTTAAAACAGAAAGATGAATCCATTCAAAATACAGAATAGGATAAATGTATCAATCTGAGCCGCTATATAGAATAAGATAAATGAAGATCAGAAGATACATACAGTCTGAATCGGCTCTGCAAGTACCTCCCATGCCTTGTTCAAGTCTTCACTTAACCGAGCCTCATTGACCTGGAATCAAAATGGAGCACTAAAATGAATAACCTAATCCAGCACTTGATTACTAAGAACCTTCAGCACTAAAATGATCAACAAGTACACAGAGATAGGAACTTTTCTGTTGTGCAACATACCTGGAGCTTTCCTATTCCTTGTAGTGCACTTTTGTAAGCAAGAAGAGAATGACCAAGTCCTCCCCCCATGTTCCTCAAGACGGTCGAATCAGTCAAATCTCGCTGCAAATTCAACACATAAGATGTATTTTGTTAAAAAAGACTTATACTAATTAGTTATGAACTAGCTTTACATGCATAAAATTAATCAGCTATCCCAAAACAGAAACTGTCATACCTGCCAACGAGAAATAGGTAACTTCATGCTCAGGTATGTTAGGTCTTCATTAGCCTTACCAAGATTACCTTCACTGTTTTCAAAATCGATAGGGTTTACTTTATGAGGCATTGTTGATGAGCCAATCTCACCGGCCTTAGTTGTCTGGTCGAAATTTCAATCACAATAAGATAATTAGGTTGGGGTAACATCAATGCTTATAAATTTAAAGTCAACACGCTACATCAAACAGTCACCTGCTTGAAGTATCCTAAAGATATGTAGCCCCATATATCTCTGTCAAAGTCGATCAATATATTGTTAAATCGGATAATTGCATAATAAAGATTTGCCATATAATCATGTGTCTCAATCTGCAAACAAGCAAAAAGCACGTTATCCCAAGTGAAGTGCATAAGCTCATTACATATCAAACCAGTACAAGGCTTCATTCCTTCAACTGAGGTATATATTTTTACATCATAAGAGGAAGAAGGCAGGAAACGTACCTGAGTAACATAGGGATTAAACGCTAATCCAAGAGAAGTGACAAACTCTTCCGCAATTTGAGGCCAGTTAACATTAGGATATGCAACAATATGTGCGTTGTAATTTCCAACTGCACCAGCAAATTTTCCCATCATCTTAACTCGGGAAATTTCTTGCATTTCTCTGCTTAGCCTAACAGCAAAAATGGCCATCTCCTTCCCCAAGGTTGTAGGTGAAGCTGGCTGAAAGAAACCAACTATTTAGGTGATCGAGTAATAACAGTCATCCACAGAGCAAGTAATAGTAATAAATCACAAGCAAATAAAGGAACAACAACAAAAAATCAAGCAATGTAGGTATATATGATGCTCTCTCTCTAGGACCAACTTGAAAAGTTGAGAGTTCAAAGACAAGCGCATCAATTTAATTCTAAAGATTATTCGCCAAGTGCCTATGACACATTAAGAGTGAAAAGATTATTTCAAGAATGAAAGTACTCATCTATCTACCTGGCCATGTGTGCGAGAAAGCATAGAAATGCTTGCATTAGCCTTAGCCATCTTACATATTGCCTCGATCAATTTATCCATAGTTGGAAGCATGACTTCGGTCATTGCTTCTTTCAGCATCAATGCATGGGCAAGGTTGTTTATGTCCTCAGACGTGCAAGCAAAATGGAAAAATTCAAGGACCTGAAAGCAGAGAGAGAATGTTATTTGATCCCAAAATGGATCACAATTTGTACCTATAAAAGAGAATGTTGGAATGAATGAATGAACCTGAGTCAAAAAAAAAGGACAGTGTGTAGATATATAAACAAAAAAGTAAGTCCCAACCTTGGCAATCTCCGGCTGTGATTGGCATTTCTGTTTCAAAAAGTATTCAACTGCTTTTACATCATGGTTAGTTACTCCCTCTATCTTTTTAACTACCAAGGCATCATCCATGCTAAATCCATCAATAAGTCCTTGCAAATAAGACTGAGCTTCTGCACTAAAGCTTGGCACTTCAATGACTTCAGGAATTTGTGAAAGCATCAACAACCACTTAATCTGACAGAATTTATGATCAATAAGTATCCTTCTAGAAAGCAAGGGGGGAAATACACTAAGTTCGTAGACATTGATTTTAAGTTCATTAGATTTGGAAATAAGTTATTATACTTCATACATCAACCAAAAGTGTGTTCATAAAATTTGTGTTCTATGATCATTTTCCTCATAGACCTGCTTCTAAAACATGTCCTTCTGAAGTGAGTATGATTGTAGAAAATATTGATCATACCCCAATCAAACACATACCATATCTAACACTCAACATGAAGTCAAGTACCATAATTTGCATTTCACAAACTCATTTCTAAGTAGGCAATATCCAGTCCAGTGTTGCAGGTTGCACCCGAACTTTCACAATATTAAAAATGAATATATAAAGAGAATGTTGATGAGAAACTTACCTCAACAAGAACCCTAAAGTAAATTAGCCCAAATTCACTCATATAGGGAGCTAAGTCCTTCACTTTACCCCAATAACGACCATCCAAAGGTGATAATGCGGTTAAAGTTGACAATTCGAACTCACAAGAATTACCTTTAGAAATATTAACCACCTATAACAAAATAAAGAAATTAGAACAAAAGGCAAACATATATCTAATCTTCCACCAAAACAAGCCACTTAAAATACAATGGAGAATCTTATATACCAATTTAAAACCTAATAAAACGCATGAACTTGCTAAAACCAACGTTTCCCACCTAAATAAGCTATACTTTTTTTTTCAAAACCCAAGCAGAAACAGAGCTCCAACAGTAAAAGAAATCAATATTGCAAATATAAACCGAGGAAAGAGCAAAACCTGCTTGAAACCATGGCTTCTGCTAGAAAAAGTAGTGCAAAGATGAAAGGAGACATTTGAGAAATGGTGGATGTTTTCGGTATTGTTCAAAGTAGAGATGCTTCTTAAAGTTTGGAGCTTTCTTGGTTGTATATTGCTTAGAAAGGGAGCACGATTGCTGGTAAAAACACCAGAAGAAACCCTGGCATCCATAGAAAGAGAGTAGAGCTTCGAACTGTGAAAAGAGAGGCGGAAGAGTCGGGACGAAAATGGTGAGGTTGGCGGTATAATCTCACAGGTCTTTTGAGGTATAAATTCTAATCCTCAAACCCCAATTAAATTGGTCTCTTTTCTAGGTTTAAATTTGTTTTTTAATTAAAAACCGGCCCAAAAAGTAGAAATTGTTACAGATCCAGATTGGGCTCGATTGGTCACACGGTTGAGTTGGATTTTTTAATAAAGCAATTTTTAAACCGATTAGCCTCAAGAATATGAAGATTTTGCGGGGGAATTCCCACCACCTCTCACTCGCACTCTACGATCTGGCGCGGAGTGGAATAAAATCTCCGATGGCCCTTTTAATTTGAAACTGAAAAAGGGTTTTAGAGTTTTATCAAAACACCGATAGAAGAGAGTTTCAAACCTTCCGGTTACGAGGAGTACCTCGCGGGCTTGTTCGCCGGTGTTGCCACCGCCATCATCGGTAACACTTCGGGTATAAGTTCTTGCTTATCCTTTTACTTTTTCCTCCAAAAAAATAAAGCTTTTTCCATATGGGTCTGACTAATTTTCAAGAATCATGCTCGTTAACTTGTAATAATTTACAATTTAACCAGTGGGTTTGCATTTCTAGGGATGTGGGTCAATCATTGAATTCTAAGATTGGAAAAGTTCCTCTTTGGGAACATGTAGATACGTTGATTTGCACTGCGCAACTGAAGGGTTATGGTTCTTGGTTCTTTCTTTTTCCTTTCCCTATCAAGAAAATCTGTTCGTGGATTTGTTCTTTGGTTAGAGTTAGACCATTCTTGGACATCTAAAGAAATACATGCGATTGAAAGAGTTTTATTCTTTTATAACTTTTTGAACTCCAATTTATTTTGTTTACAGGGATGCTTGCTGTTCAAACTTCAAACTGCAAAATGAATCAGTAGGATATAAAGAGATAAATGTTTAGCTGTCTCAGCGTTCAACATTTTCTGCAGACAAGCTCATTTTTTGTGTTAATTCTTACACAAGATCTTGTTTGCTAGTGTCCTAAAATCTAAATGTTGATAATGGTAATGCTGTACAAAGGTACTGAAGGTATCTAGGAATTTGTGAACACAGAGAGAATTTCTTGCAAAATGTATATGTCCAAAGGGGAAAATAGTAATAAAAAGAATCGTAAGGAAATCTCAGTATCCATAGTTGCTTTTTAAAACCAAGGTATTGGTCTACTACATGAGTTGAGAGGATCCTAAAGCACGTATAAGGTAGTCTGTGGAATGTAAATCATCAATTCACTTGTTGCAGGCTTGCAGTAGTATAATCTTATCACAATCCATAAATCTTTGCGTAGATTATATGTAACCCCTCGTTCCGGTCTGGTCGGATGACCGGTCCGAGTGGGCCACACGGGGAAAACCGAAGCGAAACCCGTTAAGGTTTCCCCTCGGTTAACGACCCAGAAAATTTCTTTTAACTTTAGTCTTATCTAGATGCATATTTAATTCCTATGTGGAGCACAACAGCGGAAGATACAAGCAACGAAACGTTCACCGACCAACAAAAAGGGTAAACAGTCCATTTTACTTCATTACAGCAGGCCGTTTCGAAACACCTATAGGGTGTTCCGAAACGCCTTGACCTAGTCAACGGGCCTGGGTCAACCACAAGGTGACCGTTCCGAAACAGGGGAGACCCGTATCGGAACGACCTTGACGGTCAATATCTCGTGGTCAACGAGATTTGACCGTTTCGGAACTTCAAAGGCCCGTTTCGGAACGGCTTCATCTCGCCAATTTCTCAAAATTCCAGTAGCGAAAACGTTCCGGAACGACCCTCATCCGTTTCGAAACGGCAGGCCATTTACACAAGGGCCGTTTCGGAACACGGGGACCCGTTCCGAAACACCCCCTGTCTGCAGACTTTTCTGGGCTGTTTTGAGGCACAAGGATGCCCCAAAACATCTCCAAAACACCATACAATAGCCAAACATTTAAACCCAAGATACAACAACATTACTAACATGCTTTAACAAGGTTTGGACATGTCTAATACTAAAACAACAATCCACAACATGCATTCATTCCAAACAACATTCAAACACATGTAAAAACTCTTAAGGCATAGGCTAACATTCAAGCAAGCAAATAGGCATGAGTTAACATTCATCATGGCAACACAACCATGCAAAAGCAACATATATATAGGAGTCTACACATGCTCCTATCAACCAACAACAATCCAACAAAATCATACATGTCCCATTGCTCAACCATTACATGTTTAAATACTAAAACCCATACTTGATGAACTCAAGTCACAATCACACTTGGAGGCCCTCCACTTGCCCGAGCAACCCACGAACTAAGGATCTGCAATGTTGAACAAAGAGAGCGTAAGCA
The DNA here is from genome assembly GCA_958450335.1 of Hibiscus tridactylites. Classification (NCBI taxonomy): domain Eukaryota; kingdom Viridiplantae; phylum Streptophyta; class Magnoliopsida; order Malvales; family Malvaceae; genus Hibiscus; species Hibiscus tridactylites. The sequence goes on from OY288280.1 coordinate 83,817,644, forward strand.
ATGATGCTTAGTGAGGGCAAGCTCTAAAAACAAACCTCAACATTGCAGGGTCCGAGCACGATCTAGCCAAGGCAACTTACATAAACCAAGAGTCCACAAGATATAGATGCATGAGCAATATATCACATATATGCCATAATCATGAGCTCAACGCTACCATACATGTAATCACATTTAAACATCCAAACAGCTCATATATTCCAACACATTGATACACATATCAATCAACATTGGCACCTAGTTAAGACCCGAATACGCGGATAAACATGTTGGAAACTCAAATCCAACAACCACATTACCTCGGTGGGATTCCACTCATCACCGGTCTCGCGGAGGGGATTCCACTCATCCTCACGCCCCGTCGATGGGATTCCACTCATCACCGACTATGTTCAATTACAATTCCGGGCGAACCCGTACTCCTCCTTGGTGACTCAACGCCACCAAGGCCACGCGCGACTTTAGACTCATGTGTACACACTAACATCCTAATGATCGATCATTTATATCCAAGTTTACTAGTGCTAATATTTACCCACATCACAATACTCATTTCATAAACCTTGTGCTTAGCACATACTCAACAACAACCATCATTATGCATGTCTCAAGCATCATAAGTCCAATCTCATTTCACATGTATAAAGCAATATACATAGACGTTCATATCGAAATTCATGCAAGACATACACAACCATAAAGTGAGTTCAACCAAGGGCTCTAGATCAAGTTTAGGATTAGGCTACCACCCTAATCCTAACTCTAGGTGGGTCTACCAAGCCCAACCTAGTCCATATACTCGAACAAACCAATTTAAAACCGTTTAAGACAATTAACCACTCACCTAAGCTTCCAAGCCCAAAGACCAAGCAAGCACAACCTTCAATTTCCCGGATTCTCTTCCGATGTTCCACCGATGCCCGAACTTGATTCTAATCAAACAAAACACATACATTACTTCTCAACCCAATGCTAGTTCAATCATCAATCCACTTTGCAACTCACAACCCATTTCCACAATTTTCCAAACCACATAACATCTCCAAAAACCCAATTTTCGGACTCCCACAACCAAGGACTGAAATACCCAATTCCAAGCACCCAAATGGCTTCCAAAACATCCCAAAACACCCTCCTAACATAGGTAAACCATCAGCCCTTCAATTCCAACATTAAACCTCTCAAAAACCCAAATTCTAATACCCTAAAATTTGCCCTAAAGACCCACTACGAAAATTCATCTAAAATTAACCAAATTAATATATGTTGTAAGTTTCATCATGATTAAGCATAACCCCAAAACAATTTCTCAAAATAAATTGAAAAGCCCCATCAAATCCCCAATTTTCCATAAGAACCCTAATTCCCAAAACTCATTATTTTTGAAATCTAAAACAATAGGTGAGTAGAGAATAGAGAGGAGGTTAAGAAAATATGTTTACCTCTTGATTTGGTGATAAAATCGATTAGTCAAACCAATGGAATAGTGACTAGGGTTTTAAGAGAGTTTGAAGTTGGAGAGGGGGTTTTGAAATTGATAAAGAGGAATAGAGGAGGAAGATGACAACTTTTATGGAAAAGTTGTCTTCCTTTATTTTAAATGGGGTAAATCACAACTTTGGTCCCTCCCTCTTTATTTAAATTCAAATAGGTCATTATTCAAGATTGGTTTATTTTAATTAGACTTTATTTGACTCGAACAACAACCCGGCTACCTCCTAGGCCCTAGACACGGGTGTTACAACTCTCCCCCACTTAAGGAATTTCGTCCCCGAAATTACCTGGTGGAAACAGATACGGAAACTGCTCAACCATATCCACTTTCCTCTCCCACGTGGCCTCTTCCACACCTCTATGCCTCCACAACACATTGACCAACTCTATGGTCTTTCCACGCAACACCTTGCTATCCGAAGCAAGTATCTCAACGGGCTCTTCATTATAGGACAAATCCGGATTCAACTCTATCTCCTCAACGGGCATCACATGAGAAGGGTCTGATCTATATCTCCTAAGCATAGATACATGAAAGACATCATGGATCTTTTCTAACTCGGAAGGTAACCTCAAACGATAAGCTACGGGCCCAATCCGCTCACATATCTCATACGGACCAATTAACCTCGAACTCAACTTGCCTTTCCGGCCAAATCTCATTACCTTCTTCCACGGAGATACTTTCAGAAACACTTTCTCACCCACTGTGTACTCAATCTCTTTCCTCTTCAAATCTGCATAAGACTTCTGACGATCCGAAGCCGCTTTTAAACGGTCACAAATCAACTTCACATTTTCTGTGGTTCCCTTAAGCAAGTCTGGCATAGGTAACAACCTCTGACCTGTCTCAGCCCAACAAATCGGAGTTCTACACCGTTTACCATACAAAGCCTCATAAGGAGCCATCTGAATACTAGACTGATAACTGTTGTTGTAAGCAAACTCAACCAACGGTAAGTGCTTCTCCCAAGAACCCTGGAAATCAATCACACAACAACGAAGCATATCCTCTAGAATCTGTATCACTCGCTCTGACTGCCCATCGGACTGCGGATGATAAGATGTGCTGAAATGCAGACGACTACCCAAAGCACTATGCAAACAACTCCAGAACCTCGAAGTAAATCTAGGATCCCTATCTGAAACTATAGACTTTGGAACTCCATGAAGTCTCACAATCTCACGAATGTACAAGTTTGCCAACTTATCTAAGGAATCCGTAGTGTTCACTGCTAAGAAGTGAGCACACTTAGTGAACCTATCAACAATCACCCAAACTGAATTCTTCTTCGAAGGAGACAAAGGCAACCCCGATACAAAATCCATGGTGATTCTCTCCCATTTCCATTCCGGAATCTTCAAAGGCTGTAGCAAACCTGAAGGAACCTGATGTTCTGCCTTCACTCTCTGACAAACCATGCAACGGCTCACATACTCGGCTACATCTCTCTTCAACCCCACCCAGAAGTAATCATTCTTCAAATCTCGATACATCTTGGTACTACCCGGATGCATAGAAAAGGAACTCGAATGCGCTTCGCTCAAAATCTGACGTCTCAGCTCAACATCTTCTGGTACCACAATTCTATCTCTAAAGCACAACAAGCTCTCACCACTGAAACTATACTCAGTCGGTCTTCATTCGGCTATATCTTGAACATGAGGAACTAAGCTCGCATCTTGCAACTGTTTCTCTCTAATCAACTGAATCAAAGAAGGCTTCACTTGCAACTCGGTGATCAAACCACCGTCATCGGACACACTCAATCTAGCAAACATAGCTCTCAGCTCAACGACCACTTTTCTACTCAAAGCATCGGCTACTACGTTTGCTTTACCCGGATGGTACTCAATAGTCAAATCATAATCTTTTAACAACTCTAGCCATCTCCTCTGTCTCAAATTCAACTCTTTCTGTGTCATCAAGTACTTCAAGCTCTTGTGATCGGTGTAAACAACACACTTCTCACCATACAAGTAGTGACGCCAAATCTTCAATGCAAACACAACTGCGGCTAGCTCTATGTCATGAGTAGGATAGTTCTTCTCATGAATCTTCAACTGTCTAGAAGCATAAGCAACAACTCTCCTATCTTGCATCAAAACACATCCTAAGCCTACGTAGGAAGCATCACTATAAATCACAAACTCCTTACCTGAAACAGGCTGTACTAACACTGGAGCATTTGTCAAAGCTTCCTTCAACTTCTCAAAGGCCTTTTGTCTTGCATCTGACCATTCAAACTTGACTCCCTTTTGCAACAACTTAGTCAAGGGAGCAGCTACTCTAGAGAAGCCATCAACAAACCTCTTATAGTAACCAGCTAATCCTAGGAAACTCCTAATCTCGGTCACGGACTTAGGTTGTTTCCACTCAACAATAGCCTCAATCTTCGATGGATCAACTCGGATGCCTTCGGCCGAAACAACATGGCCAAGAAATACAACCTCTCGAATCCAGAACTCACACTTGCTAAGCTTCGCATACAACTGATTGCTCAACAACCTCTGTAAAACAAATCTCAAGTGCTCATCATGCTCTTCTTCTGTCTTCGAGTACACAAGTATATCATCAATGAAGACAACCACAAATCGGTCTAAATAGTCTCTGAAAATTCTGTTCATCATGTCCATGAATGCTGCTGGTGCATTCGTGAGCCCAAATGGCATCACAAGAAACTCATAATGACCATATCTAGTCCTAAAAGCTGTCTTCGGAACATCACACTCTTTCACCTTCAACTGATAGTATCCGGATCTCAAATCTATCTTCGAGAATACTGAAGCACCCCTCAACTGATCAAACAAATCATCTATACGAGGCAACGGATACTTGTTCTTCACGGTCAACTGATTCAGCTGTCTATAGTCAATACACATACGCATGCTACCATCTTTCTTTTTCACAAACAACACTGGAGCACCCCACGGAGAATTACTGGGCCTAATGAAACCACGGTCTAATAATTCTTGCAACTGACTCTTCAATTCTTTCAACTCTTTCGGAGCCATACGATACGGAGCTATCGAAATTGGATTAGATCCCGAAACTGTCTCAATCACAAACTCAACATCTCTATCAGGAGGCAAACCCGGCAACTCTTCAGGAAACACATCTGGAAAGTCACACACTATTCTGATATCTTTCGGTCTAGCTTCACTCATATCCGGATTCATAACATAAGCTAAATAGGCCCCACATCCAGAGTCCATCAACCTATGAGCCTCTAAAGCTGACACCACATTAGACAAGAACTTAATGTTCTCGCCCACTACCACTACCTCGTAGTCATCAGAAAGCTTCAAGGAAATTCTCTTTGTCTCAAAATCCACACTAGCCCGATGCTCAACCAACCAATCCATACCCAAAATAATATCAAAACCGTAGAAAGGAAGTTCCATCATATCAACTGAGAACACATGACCCTGAATCTTCAGTGGACACCTCCTATACATACGTCTAACCACAACTGTCTCACCAAAAGAACTAGTAACATGCATACCTACATCTAAGATCTCAACAGGAATATCTAACTTATGTGCATGCTTACTCAAAATGTAGGAATGCGTAGAACCCGAATCAACCAAAGAAAGCAAGGACATAGACTGTAACTCGAAATTACCTGCTATCACATCGGTGTCGTTCCCGGCCTCTCTCTGAGCATAGACCCTCGCTGGTCCTCCCGCCTCTGGCTGCACAGCCACAACATGTGCAAGGTTCCTCTGAGCATCTACCTTAGGTGCATCAGCCCTCGACTGGAAGTAGCCACGACCGCGCCCACGACCTCTCTGAAAATCATTACCCCTCGCAGGAGCCTGAGCAATATTCGGTGCCTGTGCTGCCTGACGTGGACAGTCCCTCCTAAAGTGGTCCCTCGAACCATAGTTCCAACAAGCATGAAAGTTACCCCAGCACTCTCCAGTGTGCTGTCTCCCACACTGTGCACACTCGGGCAAGCGCCCTCCTCCTCTATGGCCCTGATGGCCCCTACCATGGTGGCCACCGCCACGTCTCTGATCAAACTGATGTCCGCCACCCTTGTGTCTCTTAGCATCTCTACCATCAAAGTGGTTATGCCTCTTTCCAAAACCAGAACCACCAGCTCGTTTGGCTGAACCCAAACTATGCTCCAAATCCTTGGCCCTCGCGACCAACACATCAAAGTCTGAGTAGTCAGAAGCCAACGTGTACCTCTTAACCTCTTCATTCAATCCGTATCGGAATCGGTTGCAGCGTTCCATTTCAGTGGGAACCAACTCTGGGGCATACTGACTCAAGCGAACAAAGCGGATCTCATAATCAGTCACAGAAGCATCCCCCTGAGTAAGAGCCATAAACTCTCGCTTCTTCTCATCCAAGTACCTCGGTCCCAAGTACCTCTTTCTAAAAGCAAACTCAAAGAAATCCCAGTCTATCTCGGCCTCTGGAACCCCGGCAGTAATGGTGACCCACCATGTGTAGGCATCACCCTGAAGCAGTGAGATCACACAACCCAATCTACGTGCGCCCGCACAACCCATCTGAGCCAAGATACGAACTGTCTTCTCCAACCATAACTCCGACCTCTCCGGAGTAGATCCTCTAAACTCCTCGGCTCCTAAGCTACGGAGCCTCTCCAAAGGTAAACTAGCATCATCACACCTAGGCTGAACTGCAGCCTGAGCTCCCGCAACTGCGGCCTGAAACGCTCCCGCTATCGCTTGCACTAGCGGAGTCATATCAACCCCAGCTGGACCTTGGCCACCTTGAGGTCCCTCTCCTCCAGCTCCAGGTGGAGGAGGTGGTGGTGGTGGAGGTGGTGGAGGAGCGCCAACTCCCGCGGCCCCCGGTCCCTCTATGTGAGCTCCCGCACCAACTACCGGCTCAACAGGAGCCGCAACTCGTGGTTCCTGACGAACCAACCTCGGTCTACCTCTCGGTCTAGACATTGCTCTCTCAGATAAATAACTACAACCACAACAACAACACACAAGTTGGGTTAGCAAGGCAAGGCTTCCAAGTGTCCAAGTATGTTTCCTCACTTAAAAATCATTTTTTTTCAATGTAATAGTAGCAATGGGACCCACACGCACATGCTTAAAAGTAAAACAATCAGCATACTTGTCACATAAGCAGCCATTCTTGCAGAACAAGCAAACACCGTGCAATTCAACTTAAAACTTAAACTTACCTCACTTACCTGCCCAAGGTCTCGGTAACCTTAGGCTCTGATACCAACAAGTGTAACCCCCTCGTTCCGGTCTGGTCGGATGACCGGTCCGAGTGGGCCACACGGGGAAAACCGAAGTGAAACCCGTTAAGGTTTCCCCTCGGTTAACGACCCAGAAAATTTCTTTTAACTTTAGTCTTATCTAGATGCATATTTAATTCCTATGTGGAGCACAACAGCGGAAGATACAAGCAACGAAACGTTCACCGACCAACAAAAAGGGTAAACAGTCCATTTTACTTCATTACAGCAGGCCGTTTCGAAACACCTATAGGGTGTTCCGAAACGCCTTGACCTAGTCAACGGGCCTGGGTCAACCACAAGGTGACCGTTCCGAAACAGGGGAGACCCGTATCGGAACGACCTTGACGGTCAATATCTCGTGGTCAACGAGATTTGACCGTTTCGGAACTTCAAAGGCCCGTTTCGGAACGGCTTCATCTCGCCAATTTCTCAAAATTCTAGTAGCGAAAACGTTCCGGAACGACCCTCATCCGTTTCGAAACGGCAGGCCATTTACACAGGGGCCGTTTCGGAACACGGGGACCCGTTCCGAAACACCCCCTGTCTGCAGACTTTTCTGGGCTGTTTTGAGGCACAAGGATGCCCCAAAACATCTCCAAAACACCATACAACAGCCAAGCATTTAAACCCAAGATACAACAACATTACTAACATGCTTTAACAAGGTTTAGACATGTCTAATACTAAAACAACAATCCACAACATGCATTCATTCCAAACAACATTCAAACACATGTAAAAACTCTTAAGGCATAGGCTAACATTCAAGCAAGCAAATAGGCATGAGTTAACATTCATCATGGCAACACAACCATGCAAAAGCAACATATATATAGGAGTCTACACATGCTCCTATCAACCAACAACAATCCAACAAAATCATACATGTCCCATTGCTCAACCATTACATGTTTAAATACTAAAACCCATACTTGATGAACTCAAGTCACAATCACACTTGGAGGCCCTCCACTTGCCCGAGCAACCCACGAACTAAGGATCTGCAATGTTGAACAAAGAGAGCGTAAGCAATGATGCTTAGTGAGGGCAAGCTCTAAAAACAAACCTCAACATTGCAGGGTCCGAGCACGATCTAGCCAAGGCAACTTACATAAACCAAGAGTCCACAAGATATAGATGCATGAGCAATATATCACATATATGCCATAATCATGAGCTCAACGCTACCATACATGTAATCACATTTAAACATCCAAACAACTCATATATTCCAACAGATTGATACACATATCAATCAACATTGGCACCTAGTTAAGACCCGAATACGCGGATAAACATGTTGGAAACTCAAATCCAACAACCACATTACCTCGGTGGGATTCCACTCATCACCGGTCTCGCGGAGGGGATTTCACTCATCCTCACGCCCCGTCGATGGGATTCCACTCATCACCGACTATATTCAATTACAATTCCGGGCGAACCCGTACTCCTCCTTGGTGACTCAACGCCACCAAGGCCACGCGCGACTTTAGACTCATGTGTACACACTAACATCCTAATGACCGATCATTTGTATCCAAGTTTACTAGTGCCAATATTTACCCACATCACAATACTCATTTCATAAACCTTGTGCTTAGCACATACTCAACAACAACCATCATTATGCATGTCTCAAGCATCATAAGTCCAATCTCATTTCACATGTATAAAGCAATATACATAGACGTTCATATCGAAATTCATGCAAGACATACACAACCATAAAGTGAGTTCAACCAAGGGCTCTAGATCAAGTTTAGGATTAGGCTACCACCCTAATCCTAACTCTAGGTGGGTCTACCAAGCCCAACCTAGTCCATATACTCGAACCAACCAATTTAAAACCGTTTAAGACAATTAACCACTCACCTAAGCTTCCAAGCCCAAAGACCAAGCAAGCACAACCTTCAATTTCCCGGATTCTCTTCCGATGTTCCACCGATGCCCGAACTTGATTCTAATCAAACAAAACACATACATTACTTCTCAACCCAATGCTAATTCAATCATCAATCCACTTTGCAACTCACAACCCATTTCCACAATTTTCCAAACCACATAACATCTCCAAAAACCCAATTTTCGGACTCCCACAACCAAGGACTGAAATACCCAATTCCAAGCACCCAAATGGCTTCCAAAACATCCCAAAACACCCTCCTAACATAGGTAAACCATCAGCCCTTCAATTCCAACATTAAACCTCTCAAAAACCCAAATTTTAATACCCTAAAATTTGCCCTAAAGACCCACTACGAAAATTCATCTAAAATTAACCAAATTAATATATGTTGTAAGTTTCATCATGATTAAGCATAACCCCAAAACAATTTCTCAAAATAAATTGAAAAGCCCCATCAAATCCCCAATTTTCCATAAGAACCCTAATTCCCAAAACTCATTATTTTTGAAATCTAAAACAATAGGTGAGTAGAGAATAGAGAGGAGGTTAAGAAAATATGTTTACCTCTTGATTTGGTGATAAAATCGATTAGCCAAACCAATGGAATAGTGACTAGGGTTTTAAGAGAGTTTGAAGTTGGAGAGGGGGTTTTGAAATTGGTAAAGAGGAATAGAGGAGGAAGATGACAACTTTTATGGAAAAGTTGTCTTCCTTTATTTTAAATGGGGTAAATCACAACTTTGGTCCCTCCCTCTTTATTTAAATTCAAATAGGTCATTATTCAAGATTGGTTTATTTTAATTAGACTTTATTTGACTCGAACAACAACCCGGCTACCTCCTAGGCCCTAGACACGGGTGTTACATTATACATGGCCGTGAACTCATGGTTAGCTTCTGCAGCACCGACTCATTGGTTCCAAAGTGCAGTGGCTATAGTAGTTCTCTTGATTGTGCACTGAAAACCTTAAAAAGTGACCGGGGGGGGGGGGGGGGGTGCGAAATACTCTGCTTTTTGGCAACTTAATTCATACATGAAATGAAACTAATTGAACACCTTTCAGGTTACAGGCGCCTTCCGTAGTGCCTTTACAACATTGTTAAAGGAATCTGTTGGAAGTGCAGTGTTTTGTAGTGTGTATGAATATGTCCGTTATCTGACCATAGCAATTTGGTTGATATGGGAATTGGAATTTGGAGTGTTGGTCTGGGTGGTGTAGCTTGTAAGTGTTCTGACATCCTTGCATTTTGGTTCAATTGAGTTGCAATGTGGTCTACTTAAATCTAGTTTTATTCTTTGTTTCCCCCCTAGTTCTGGTCAACTGTTTTACCTTTGGATGTGGCAAAAACCATTATCCAGACTGCTCCAGATAAAAGCTATAGAACAAATCATTTTCAAGTTTTAAGTTCGGTGAGACGATCTGGGTCCCTCCCTATATCATATGGTGTCAGAATTCACCTTTCCTAGGACAAGAAGATGGATAGGCAATGGTGGAGGTTTTATATAAGATCAAAAGGATATTGAAAGAAAAGGTGGATATTCTTACTGTTTCCTTGCCTCATAAATTTACCGGAGGATTGCTTTGCAGGCCCGGGTCCTACTACTATTCCGAGAGCTTTTCCAGCTAAAACAGCTGCAATTGTCACCTGGGAGTTGGCCACGAAGCTTCATGGAATCAAAAACATCTAAAGAAGGTAATAATTAATTCATATATTCCGTAGGGACTTCTTTTTTCATATTGGTTGAGGAAGAATTTTCACAGGTATATTGTTCTGGTTGAGGATGCTCCTTTAAGAAAGCTTATACGAGCTAGGGTCCGTGCGTGCGCATGCGGGAATGAGTTGAAATCCTCCACATCTGTATGGATGGATTATAAACTCTGGTCAACAAACATCACCGATTAAATCCAGAGCTTCACTGGATTCATGCCATCACATTGACATTTAGCGGGACTGAGTTTAAATCCTTCACATCCGTAACCGTTTTTCTTGTTTCTTAGTTGAAGTCTCTTATCAACAAAATCCTCGATTCTCTCCCACAAAATCTATACCTACTGCCAATCAGAATTATTATAAACAAATTGAATATATATTTCTTTAAAGTTTTAACGGATTTTTGAAATCAAACATAAGTGTTACTTATTCAAATTTAAGGGAAGTTTATCAATACTTCTATGTTGGACTTTATTTTTAAAAGGTAAATTTCTGGTATTAAAAGCAGAAGAATTATAGATTTTAAAAATTCAAAGAAATAAAGGGATTGTAGTAAATTGAACCTTTTTCTAAAACAATCATTGAATTACATATGGAACACTTTAATTTTATTAAATTAAAAAGTTAATTAATTGAAAAATTAATAATTAATTAATTTAAATATATATATTTTGATTCAACGTATTTATATTATTCTTTATGTATAATGCCCTTGGGTACCGCAATAAAATGGATGCCAATTACCTGTTGGACACGAACCTACATTTTAGTAGAAAGGAATGCATCTATGAACTTGATACGATGATTAATGGCTTTGAGTACCGCAACAAAATGGCTATCAATTACCTATTGGATCACTCGGGTGAAATGATAAATGTTTAGAGGTCCAAAGTTTAAAAAAAATTGTAGCTAGTGTTATTGAAAATCCTATTAAAGATGATATAATGGATTTGTTATTAATTACGCGGTATGAAGCACTCATTGCAACAATAATTTTTCACATTTTTTTTGTTGCAGTATGAGAACGTAACACTGAAATTTTTAGATGCAATAAGAAAAGTTAGAGATAGAAATATAACTAGATTTAAATTTTAAGAAGAAGCAAACAATAATAGAATCATAAATTTATAAAATTATTAATTTATAATATTGAAGGAACCATAAATTTATACAATGATTTTTTAAAAAATTATTATCTTATTAATTTATCAAAATTATTAATTTAAACCTTAGAGTCAAATCAAGATTAAAAAAATAATTATTTTAGAGAAATTATTAAGTTATAGAAGTTTATTGTATTAAGCAAGCTTTAGCGTCAAATCTAAGGCTAAACTTTGTCGGAAACTCTTACTATTAAAGTTTAAGGTTGTCAAGAGTGTATATATATATAATCAATTTTTTATTTTTTATTCAATTGATTTTTCTAATTGAGAAAATAAATTTAGTAATTAAGTTTTTTATCATTAAATTTTAATAGATTTTTTAAAGTTAAAAGGGTATTTTTCTCTGAGTTTGATTCAAAAAATTAATTTCGCTCTTCGCCGAAAAATACATTCAATGTAGCCTCATAGTCCGTGAAATCGATCAAATTGACCCTTTGACTGACGTTGACCATTACGGTGTTGACGTGGCAGTTAATGGTGATGACATGGCGGTTTACAATGTTGACGCGGTGGTCCGCATTGTTGACGTTGTAGTACACGTGGGATGATGATGTGGCAAAAGGGGTTGAATTGATTAATTTAACTAAATTCAAGGGCATAATTGAATTTTTTTACCAAATTCAGGGGCATGACTGATTTTAATTGAAAGTTCGATAACTTATTTAATCGTTAAGCTAAAAAAATATTAATATTTAAATATTCATAAAATATTAAAAAATAAAAACACCATAATGAATTAAAAATAAGAAAAAGCATTAAAGTTATAAATATTAAAAAAATTCAAAAATATTTATAAACCATTGAAAAAGTCTTCGATTGTTTATCGTTATGCTAAGCGTACTAATGTTTCTTGAACATATTTTCAATTAAAACATTATTGTATTAGAGTAGTAATAAAATTAAAATTTTCTTTTATTTTTTTACATCAAATATTAATGAGCGCCAATTTAATGTAGAAAAACGAAAGAAAATTTGAGTTTTATTGTCACTCTAATACAATGTTGATTCCACTGAATTTTTTAACGAATGTTAATACTCAAAATGAAAATAATATTCGATGAAATTATTCAATTTTTAATACTTTATAAATATTTTTTTATTTATTAAGTTCTTACATTAAGTTTTATCCTTTCATAATTTCTAATACATTTTAAATTTTTATATAATTTTTATTTTCAGTAATTTTTAAAATATTTTATTTATTTTTATTAACTTTATAGATTTTTATAAATAAATTTAAAGAATATTTTGATTTTTTGTGAGAGTCGTCACTTTACTTTTTTTAAAAATTATCTCCACTTAATGATATTATTTATTTAGTTTTAATATTTTTAAAATTTTAATAATTTTATAAATTCTTATTTTTCAACTTAAATATTAAATAAGTTATAGAACTTTTAATTAAAATCGATTATGCCCCTGAAGTCGGCAGAAAAATCAATTATGCCCTCAAATTCGGTTAAAGTAATCAATTCAACCCTTTCTACCACATCATCATCCCGCGTGTACTGCCACGTCGGTACCGTGGACCACCATGTCAGCATCGTGGATTGCCACATCATCACTGTTAACTGCCAAGTAAGCACCATAACGGTTAACGTCGGTCAAAGGGTCAATTTGATCGATTTCGCGAACTGAGGGCAACATTGAGTGTGTTTTTTGTTGAGGGACAAAATTAATTTTTTGGGTTGAACTTAAGGGCAAAAATATCCCTCTAGCCTTATTTTTAAGATATTAAAGTCATGTGATATTTATAAATTTTATAAAAAAATATTCTAAAAATAGTAAAAAAAATTTAAATTAAAATTAATAAATTTCAAAAAATGTCACACACAAAAAAAATAATGATACGTTATGTTCAACAATTACTATAAAAATCGTTAAATTTAACGACCAACGTTAGTTAAATCAGTGAAATGATAATAATATAAAGTACAAAAACTTAGATAAGTTAAGAAATTAAGTGTTGAATTATTTTTTAAAATTCAAAAACTTTTGACATCTTTAAATCTTCTATTAAATATAATATTACAATTTAATATGCAAGAACCAACTTAACTTAGTAGTTAAAAAACGATTGTTGTTTTTAGAAGTTATGGGTTCGAATTTCAGCAATTACAACAAAGTGATTGAGCATGTATTGTCAAATAGTTGAGAGTATATTTAAAAAAGATACTACTTATAATCATCTTAGTTGGGAATTGGGATGAGATAATATTGATTTTATTGGGACCATGTCTATAACGAGACGAGGGAGTGCTCATTCCGAGCTTTTGGGGCTGCAAAAATTCTCAGATTGATTGAATTTGATCTGTACAAAACAACGTTAGCGGTTGTGTTTTCTACTTGTCTGGTCTTGGGTCTCCACAATTGACATCCAAAAAAACACACTGTTTCTCAGTTTGAAATCTTCAACGGCATTTAAAACGCTTCACTTAACATTTTCTTTTCAGCTTCCCGAAACAGACATCGGAACCACCCCAAAGTCAAAACTCCATACGTTACGCAATACGCAGACGCAGGTACTAGAAATTGCTCTTTTCATTTGACTTCATTATTATTTAATATTTATTACCTGACTGTCTCCGCGCCAGCTTCCTCGTAATTTTCCTAATTTACATTAAGCCTCTGTCTGAACTCTGGAGTCAAACGCCACAATACAAACCGAAGACCACGTCAGTGAGTCATCCCCTTCTTCCGCAGTGGCCTAAAACCCCACAATACAAACTCAGTTTCACTAACTCCTTACGCAACTCCAACGATTGCCTCATCAGGAATCCATGACCGGTAATCTATATCAAATGGATCCTCAATTGGCGGCTGAAAAGGCGGTTTCCGTTATCGGATTCGGGTACGACTTGTGCAAGGATATCAGGCTTTCGGCTTGCCTGCCAGGCCCTTCTGGCTCGAGATTGATCGAACTTGACTCAGCAGCGAGTCGGGACCTAGTTTTTCCTGGTGGGGTTGTTGTAAAAGATGTGCCCAATTCAATTAAATGTGATAAAGGCGAGCGCACCAGGTTTCGCCATGACGTTCTATCTTTTAGTCAGGTAATCTTTTGGCTTTTTGGAAGTTGTTTTGCGACCTTTTACTATAAAGAAATATAACAAAATGCCAGGCATATACCAGAATCCGGGGTCTGATGTTTTTCCTTTAGGCTTTTCTTGATATATGTGTTGCTTTCTTTGTGTTTTAACTTGGGAATCATCTTGTGCTAGATGTCGGAAAAATTCAACCAGGATCTATCATTATCCGGCAAGATTCCTTCAGGCTTATTCAATGCCATGTTTGATTTCAAGGGCTGCTGGCAGAAGGATGCCACTTCCGCAAAAAATCTTGCCTTGGATGGTTGGTTCATAACACTGTACAATGTTGAGTTGGAAAGAACAAACATAACTTTGTCCGAGCGTGTGAAACAAGAGGTGCCTACTACATGGGACCCTGCTGCCATTGCTGAGTAAGTCGATTATACAAAAAACTTGTGCAAAGCAATTGCACTCTGTGGGTGTTAGCATTGATATTTTTTTTACTAAATCAGTGCCAATTCTGGTTTTTCCCAGGTTCATCGAAAAATATGGTACTCATGTTGTTGTTGGGGTTAAAATGGGAGGTAAAGATGTTATACACGTAAAACAATTACAGAATTCAAATATTCAGCCAAATGAAGTGCAGAAAATTTTAAAGCAGTTAGCTGATGAGAGATTTTCAGAAAATACTCGATTCTCAGAAAAACCAAAGGTACACTTAATCTTTAAAATCTGAGTGAATTGTCCATGCTTTTTAGGGGAGAGCAATCGGTTTTTTCATCTAAAAGTCCCTTGGCAAGAAGTAATTGAGGTATGGATCCTTTTTTTATTTTATTTTCTAACTTTGTTTACATTGATTGATTTAGGAAGGACCTTATATGCCTTGGGAACTTCAAGGGGTGCTCGCTGGATCAATCAGGCCACCTGTTGTTACTTGCTCAAAGAATAATGTAAATTTATATTTGAACTGTTGTTTATGAGCACCTGTAAAGAAACAAACTGCTTTCAGTAGAGGTAACTCCTTCATTTGATTCTTGTATTTTTGTTTTGCAGGACACTAAGAATATCTATATTCGAAGGGGAGGCATTGATTTTGGTCAAAGTCATAGCCAGTGGCTGTCGACAATATCGCAATCACCAAATGTCATATCCATGGCCTTTGTGCCTATTACTTCTCTACTAAGCGGTATTCGGGGAAATGGATTTTTAAACCATGCAGTCAACTTGTACCTACGATGTGAGTTTGCATAATTGTTATGCTGTCAGTTTGTTCTTAGAGTTATGACCAGTCCACACATTTATAAAGAAACAGTGACAAAAATTGGGGGATTCTCGGGCCAAGAAGCCACTGATTGCCAAACTCTGTTACAGCACCTTCTTTGTTATATGTGTGCACTGATTTTTGCCTCTAATGATTGATGATATCATGCAGATAAACCACCGATAGAGGAGCTCCATGTTTTCCTAGAATTTCAATTACCTCGACAATGGGCTCCCGTATACTGCGATCTGCCTCTCGGTCTCAAGCGCAGAAAACAAGCATCCCCTTCACTTAAGTTTACTTTTATGGGGCCTAAGCTTTATGTTAATACTGCAAGGGTATAGTTTTTCTGCGCACATTTTCACTATTCTAGATGCAGTATTGATGTTTAGATTGTTAATTGACTTGTCATTTTATTTCATTCTGTCGTCTAAGCTTCTGAACATGCTTATAAAGTGCTTGCTCTGTGAGCTCGTAATATGACAATGTGGACCAATCTTCACATCTAATTTAGGAAATATTGCCTTCATGATGTTGCAGGATGATTGCCATGATTAAAATGTATCTTCAGAACTCATGCATGATGCATGTGATGTGAGTGTTCTCGTTTGACTAATTCCCAAGTTCGAAATCTGGTAATTGCAGGTTGATACTGGAAACCGACCTGTGACAGGAATACGCCTGTACTTGGAGGGTAAGAAGAGTGATCATCTAGCAATCCATCTTCAGCATCTCTCAACTCTACCTACAACCCTGCAGCTCTCAGATGATCACAGCTACGAGTCGATCGATGAGCCAGAACGCGGGTACTTGGAGCCCGTCAAGTGGAGCATATTCTCACATGTATGCACCGCCCCTGTACACTACAATGGATCCCACTTTGATGATTCAGCTTCTATTGTGACCAAAGCTTGGTTCGAGGTAAAGGTTGTGGGGATGAGGAAAGTTTTGTTCCTGAGGCTTGGATTCTCCGTTGTGACTTCCGCTAGGATCCGCAGATCAGAATGGGACGGCCCCTCGACACAGTCACGAAAATCCGGAGTCTTCTCAATGTTGATCAGCACAAGGTTCAGTTCAGGACTGAATCCAAACGAGAACCCTACTAAAGTGGACTTAAATTCAGCAGTTTTTCCAGGTGGTCCGCCTTCGCCACCAAAAGCACCCAAAATGACAAACTTCGTAGACACAAAGGAGATGGTTAGAGGACCCGAGGACGCACCTGGATATTGGGTGGTTACGGGAGCCAAACTTTGTGTAGAAGGTGGCAGAATCTCAATTAAAGCTAAGTATTCATTGCTAACAATAATGTCAGAAGAAAGTATGATGTTGATGTGAGAAAAATACGTATTATTAGTATTGCTCTGTAAGTAAATGCTATCATGTACTGGTACACCATTTTATCTGAAATTTCCTTGAATAGATTTCACTTGGCACAAGCCCATTTTTCCGAATTCTGGTTGAAACTTTTTAATTCTACTTAAGCTTCGTTCGGCATAAATTCTAAAACGGGCGTTTGGGTAGAAGTTGGATTATCCAGCTTTTACGATTTGCAGCTTTTGATGCAAAATTTGAGTTTCAAACAGACTTTAGGAAACATTCTCAAACGGAGCCTACCTAAACGAAGACAACTTTAAAAATGAATATGAATGCAGACAAAGGAACACCCTCTAAATGCTTATTATTGGACTTGATCCTGAAGCCACCGACTATTAATTAACCAACCAATGATGAATTTAATATACAAAAATGATAAATGATAACCCTAACCCTAATTAAACAATACTATAATTGGTTATTAGAATGTTCAATTATTGATGGAAATACCGCAACTATTCATAAAGAAAAAGGAGTAATATTCGATAATGCCATATCATTTTATTTAAATTACACCATATAATCAAAATTTTATAAAACATAACAAAATCATTAATGAAATGTCGAATGAATTTTTTTCATAATGGTGAAATTATTACAATTACAAATCCATAGAGAAAAAAAAATGGTTTCAAACTTTCAAAAGTTGCTAAAACGCCATCGTACTGTCCATGGGAGAAAAACAGGAACGGTTCAATTTCTGTTCTACATCTAGGGCTTTTCCATTTCTCATTTCCCCCCAGACTCTGTAAAGGAAAAAGAAAAGCAGAGAAGAGAGGAGAGGAGAACAGCATTTGAATCAATGGCGACGACAGAACAGCAAAAGCAACAGGGACAGCAGCAGCAACAACAAGAAGGGATGCCACAAAATAAAACAACAGAGAAGAGAAAGCCAGTGTTTGTGAAGGTGGATCAGATGAAACCAGGGACCAATGGCCACACCTTAATCGCCAAGGTTCTGTCCTCAAACATGGTCCTTCAAAAGGACCGAGTCGCTTCTCGAAATCTCCGCCAAACCCGCATCGCTGAGTGCCTTGTTGGAGACGAGACCGGCACTATCCTCTTCACTGCTCGTAATGATCAAGGTCCTTTTTCTAACCCCCATTCTTTCATTTCTTAAAAAAGATTTGCGCTTTACTGATCTGATCTTAATTCTCTCAAAAGGTTACATTTTATTTCATCCTTCAATTCAAAAGCTTTGATCTTTCTTTTGGTTTCCTTTTTCTTTTTATGGCTTTCTATATATGAAATACAGTGGCATTTCAGAAGCTTTTATTTTTTTTTATTCTGTTTTGTTTTGTTAGTGCTTGTGCGGATTTGATATAATCTAGGATCTAGCTATCAATGATATTACATGAATTGAGTTTCCTGATTAAATCCTTGATTTGTTGAATAAACCTCTAGCAAGGTGAACTACATTCTTACTCCACTTGTTTATTGTGATGGAACCGATTTGCCACTGAATAAACCAGATATTGGATTTAATTGCTGTTTAAATCCTTAATTGTCACATGCTCACAATTGCAAAAGTTTTGAACTCATTTTACTTCAAGTTTTTGGTTTTCACTTTACAGAGGTAAGACATTTGGTACATTCAATGTCAACATTTTGAATCTACTTAGTCTAAACAACATAATGATGCTTGAATCATTTTGCAGTTGACTTGATGAAGCCAGGTGACACTGTAATTTTTCGTAATGCTAAGATTGATATGTTTAAGGGTTCTATGAGGCTGGCGGTCGACAAATGGGGCCGCGTTGAGGTCACCGACCCTGCAAACTTTGTTGTTAAAGAAGATAACAATCTATCTCTTGTCGAGTATGAGTTAGTTAGTGTAGTTGATGAATGATAGAGATTGCATGGACCTAAGCTGGTAGATGCCTGAATGAGGTCCGATGAGTTGGCCTGATGATAATCGTTTACTCTTCATAATGTTGGTGAGATGCTATTATGGTGCAATTGCCATTGTGCAAGTATTGGGTTTGGTATACGAATCTTGCTGATGGCTAGTCTTCTGCTTTATAGTTTTTAACGTCTAATAGTCTAGTTTAAGTACTAGTCAAGTATGTAGAAGACTGTTTCTTTCTTGTGATCGAAATGCATCTGGAAATTTAAGTGTTGAGAGTAAAATCTTTCTATATCAAGTTGTTTTTTCTTCGTTGCTTTAAAAGCTTTAATGAGGCTCGTTTGTTCTTCAAATATTTGCTTCAAAGTGATATCAAATCTTAATGGCATTCAATTGAAAGATTTTCCTTCTTAACATGTTCATACATTATGCAAGATTGACATTCTTAAAATGTCAAGCCATTGCTTTCTGGAACGGAAGGCAAAATGCAAACATTGTCACCCTTTCCCGGACTAACTATGAATAGAGGGCCACAACCGTCACCATGACCAATAACCCCAATGTAACCGATTGATTCGGTGATTGATGATAAAACCAGGAAGATGATTTTTGCCAAACTTGATATTAAAACGAAAATAACATTCAAATTTCCGATTTGTTGTAAGGTTACAAACAATGTTAATGGCTGATATATGAATACCCAGGAGAAAAGAATTTGGTAGACGATGATTGAAATCAATCCAGTCGCTTTGACTTCATCCTGTTTCTGGATATCTTTAGAAGAGCGCCTAGTATGAGAGGAATGCAAATTCCCTGAGACGTATCTGCACTGTGTCCTCCGGATACATCCCGGCAGTTGCGGGCACCTCTTACTTGTAACCGCCTATTGCTTTGATGGGTATGGTTTGTGTTTTGTAAATACAATGGCCCTCTCTCACCTGCTCCGAGTCCAATTAGCTTCCCCAGAGATACACTGCTATCTTGGAAAAATGATGCTGAGGACTGGCCATGGAAGAAATCATATATATTCATTGCAAGGGACAGGGTTGAGTTTGATCGAGTAAATGGTTGGATCATTGGAATTACCTCGGTGTCAAGGTTGGAAGAGGAGAATGAGGTGAAACTGCTTGAAGGAATGTGGAAAGAGTATGGTTCCACCGCTGGAGCAACACTTTCTTGTAACCCAAGCCTCATGGTCATTATTTGTAGTCCAAGAGGCCACCCGTTGGACGTCTCATGATTCTGGGAAAAATAATCAATTCAATATTTAGCTCTCAAGTATGCATTGTTAAATCATTCTCAAATATAATAGTAAATCATAACTTTTGAATTGGTTGTCATGGGCATGATTTTAGTTTTTGTGTGTGGCAAAAATGGGTAAAATTGAAAGAGATTGAACAGAGGAAGTTTGGTAAAAAAGCATGCGGGGGATGGATGGGGCACAAATTAAAAGTTTAAAACACTAAAAAAGATTTGACATTTTACAGTCTAATCTCCTTAACACACGTAAATGTCACTTTCACCTTCAAACACAAGCCAGCCGCCCGTCCAGTTCTGATGAAACATTACTTGGGATTTTCCTTTGTAAACAAACTTACTAGTTATTAGTTAACATCCAATGAAGATTTCTCACCCTTCTCTCTTACATCAAGCACCAACAGTTTTAACTTCTAATTGCATTATTTGACTACATCTGATGCTGTAAGAATATCAAAAGCACGGGCTAAACTCTAAGCTAGGAATTTCTTTGAACGACACCGTTTCCACTCTCTACTTTCACATATTATTTTCCTTTTGGGAAGACTGTCGGTGGAATCACAGATCAGCAATGCTAACCAGAGAAAGGCTCGTGGTTGAAATCCTACTTGGACATCAAACTTTTAAGCACACCTTCTCTCTAAAATCCCATGAATCAGGATGAGAAAAAAAAACACTTTTAGATTATTCTTATCCCTATCTCTCTCTCCCCCTGTAGTAAACAGCAGAAATTGAAGTAATCGTAGTTTAGTATTACTGCACCAGCGGCGACATTCAGCATTACCAGAGGCCAAAATCTTATTAGTTTCTGTTTCCAACCACACAAGATACAAGCAAGAAGAAACCAAGAAAAAATGAGGAAAAAAGAGAGGAATTCAACTAAAACCCAGAAACAGATTCTTAATTACCAGACGATCAAAACAATCAGAACAAAAATTCATGACAAAATTGCACATGCATGATCAACAGAAAACAAACCAGTAAGAACAAGAATGATTATTACCTCAGCAGCCATAGCTTGAGCTCTCCAATTGCAAGAGAAAAAGAAGAGAAAATGGGACTGAATAAATGAAGATGAGGATCACAAAATATAATTGCAACCCGGAATACAAAATCCCTGTGTGACTGTTAAGAGTACAAGAGGTGGTCAATAAGAGCGCCTGTCTTGGGTTGGTTCATCTGAGAGATTCTTCCTCAAACAAGGAACAATTAATGAAATGGGCCCCAGGGGAGATGAGTTTCAGCTTTGTTAATCACATGAGAGAGTTGATTAATATAAACCAAATTCTCATCTTCATTTGCTCTGATAATCACACCTGTTTAGTCATTAATAACAACATTTTAACCATCAAATTACCGCCTTATTTCAAAAACCTCTTCTTTTATCTATGGACAAGCAAAGGGGTTGGTAATATAATAATATTGCATGTATTAAACAGTAATCACAGAAAAATATATTTTTTAATTATATCTTAATGTGACAAATCATGAATAGTATTTTGCTAACACTACTTCCCCCACGCATTAAAGAAACAGGACACCTCATATCAGGGGAATTAAAGAAAGATGTGAACTCAACTCTGCTTTTTCTGCTAAATGATTACCGAAACAAAACAAGTATTCAGAATCTTGTAGGCAGCAAGAAAATCAGTGCTGTTAGCCTGTTAGGACCCTATTCTAGTATATTTCCTTATGGGGATTTTCATTTATTTATTTATTTTAATTTCCCTCCTTTCTTTTTTTTCCACATAAATGGAGTATATACATTCATACTAATTAAACAAAGCTAGAAACAAAAGAAAATGGGATTCTTGTTGGCTTGTCTATTCACAACTCTTCACTCATTTTCTGTTTGATGTGTATTACTCTGTTCACTTTCCCTCGAATCAGAACAACTGCATTTTGAAAGGAGCCAAAACTATTAAATAGTAAAAAAATTTGAAATGATTCTTACTTGTTAACCAATACTTTTAAGAAAGGCATTGATTGATTAGTTTCCTTTAAATTTAAGGCCAGGGATTTTAGTTTAGAAGTAAATGGCAGGCATTGCCGACAGGTGAAACTTAAAGAGAGACAGGTCATGACAGGAATATGAGAGCAGAAAAAGGCTGTGGTTTCAGATTTCTGGGGAAAGTTTATTTTCTGCAAAACTAACTTAAAAGCGCAGATTAATTTGGAGTTGAGAAGTTTAAATCAATCAATGTTTTGTTTGTTAGAATCATTAACTTCACAAACTCTCTTATTTCTTTCTTTATTGGCAAAATGATATAAGATACCTCTAAGTTTACATGTTTTGTTATTTGGCTTATTATTTTTTTAGCAAACAAACTTTGATATTTTAATTTAATTCAAATATGTTCTTATTGGATAAAAATTGTCAGTCAACTAACGATCAACGACTAATTCTAACTAAATTTGTCACGCGTTAAGATTGGTTGACGTGACACGTCATATTTTTTAAAAAATTATTTTGTCATACCATTCTTTATGGTGACACGTGACTGACTATCATGCTGACATGTGGTCGAATCGGATGGTAACACGTGGTGAATATGATGTTGGCACGTTAGAAGATCTTAACACGTGACA
Organism: Hibiscus tridactylites; assembly: GCA_958450335.1. Classification (NCBI taxonomy): domain Eukaryota; kingdom Viridiplantae; phylum Streptophyta; class Magnoliopsida; order Malvales; family Malvaceae; genus Hibiscus; species Hibiscus tridactylites. Next base: position 83,840,512 of record OY288280.1, read on the forward strand.
AATCCAGTAAACATCAGCTGTTAACCGTCAATTGACTAGCAGTTTTTATCCAATAAAGATATATTTAGACCAAATTAAAATATTGGAGATTATTTACTCCAAAAAAAACAAAGAACCAAATTACAAAATATGCAAACATTAAAGAATTCTTTTGTCATTTTACCTTCTTTATTTGTTATTTAACTTTCACGTCACTGAGAATTCAGCTCAAATTTTCAGACATTGATATAGATTCTGAAATGAATTGAAACTCCACTAATTTTCGTTTGCCTTTTCAGTATTAATGAAAGGAGGGCCATTGTTTTTCGAGTCGTACACGGACGGCATTAGAAAATTTGGATTGCATGGGAAATTGAAGGCGTTTTACATGCCGGTCTTTTGCGTTTCGAGACGAAATGTTTAGAAAATAATTCATTTTATTTAGTAAGCCGAAACTCCCGCCGGCGGCCCCGCCAAGTGTTGAAGGGCCCGTCTTTCATATAACAAGAAGGGAGAAAAGGACACGTGGTAAGTGAAAGTAATTTATGTCCAAATAAATTGAAAATTTACCATAAAAACCAAATTAAAATAAAGTGGAACAATTTAGCTTGGTTAGGCCTTCTTAAAATGTACAGTTAAACAGCTAAAAATTAAACACGAAAAATGAAAAAGATCCCAAACGCATCAACTAAGCATAAATCTGGATGTTGTTAGGAAAATTAAGGAGAAAATAATATAACCAACTTGTTATACTTATACCAAGTTATGGACTCAGTTCAAGGCCTTAAAGTATTCAACACATTAATAAAATGATAGCTGGCAGTGAATTAAATATTGGACTATGACTTTGAACATACGAATAAGCAGTAGGTAAAGTTTAGGAGTGTTTAAATCTGGGTACTCAAATTTTTAGGTATTTGAAGTGTCGGGTACTCAATTTTCCGAGTATTATATTTATCGGCCCGTGTTCTGATCCGTGATTATCAGGTACCCGTTAGTCGAATACCTATAAAATCGAATATAGGGTACCTGGTTTACAATTTGTTGAACTTATTTTGATTTTGATATAACTTAAAAAGAAATTTTAAGGACTAAATTGTAAAAATTTGTAAAGTAATTTTAAAGAAATAAATTTGTCAAAAACTCGATTTTAACTTGACAAAATGTTTTGAAAAAGTTCGACTTAGTACCTATATCGAACTACACTTTTAAAAGTCGACAAATGCCCAAAATGTTCATTTTCAAAGGAAAGTTTCGAAACTTTGTGAAAGTTTCGAAACTTTACTGGGCAGTAGCTAAATGTTTTTGAAACCTAAGCAAAGGTTTCGAAACCTTCACAAAGTTTCGAAACCTTGGCTTAAAAGTTTCGAAACCTCTATAAAGGTTTCGAAACCTTGGCCCTGTAACGGCTAGTTTTTACAAATCCCTTCTTAAGGTTTCGAAACCTCTGGTAAAGGTTTCGAAACCTCTGTGCAGGTGAGCATTTAATGTTCGGTTTTAATGGCTCCCAACGGCTCCAAAGTCTCCCAACGGTTAGAAAAGATCAAAAGCATATAAAAGGGGTCTCCAAACAGTAATGAAGTAACAAGAAAGTCAATCCAAACATCCAAGCAATCAAATTTCAATTTGTGCTCAATTTTCAATCTTTCTTGTAAAACACTAGAGTGTTCTTCATTGTAATTCTTGTGCTAGTGTTTCTTTGGGTGTGTGAGAGAGCTTAAACTTTGCAAACACATTCCTAGTGAGGATTTTCTAGTTTGCTTATTTGTATCAATTCTTGGGATAGGATTCAATAGACTTTGGGGTATAAGTCTATTGAATTGTGTAAGGTTACTCCTTATCCTTAAAGGAAAGACAAATTAGTGAATTTGTGGAAAATCCTTAGTGTGGTCACTAAGGTAGTGGATGTAGACTCCAATTAGGGGAGTTGAACCACTCTAAATCTCCTTACAATTTTACCTTTACAATTAGTGTCCACCATTCCATTCAAAAATCCAATTCACCCCCTTTTGGTTTTGTTCGATCGATTGCCACTCTCATCACAATTTTTATTTTCTAAAAATAAAAAATTAAAAAGAATCACATATTAAAACATAGATTTTAAATGCTCATAATACATACTCCAAACACCTTTAAAATCACAATTTTTTAAATATATTTACAACTCTAAATGATTAAAATAATTAAAAAAACTTACATGGTACGCATAATTCAAACCCTTTAAAAATCACAGCTTTTGTTTTAAAATATTTACAACTCTAAAGTTGGTAGATTTTGCAGTGTTGAAACGATTATGCGTTAAAGGTGTTTGCAACTATAATTTTCATATATTTTTGAGATGAGAAGAAAATATAATAGCAAAGGAATGTGGTGAATCGATTATGCTAAAGCCCAAAGAAGAAGCTTACATAGGGATGAAGAATGCAGAGGGATGAAGAAGAAATATACTCTAATTTTAAGCATATACTGGGTACTCGAAATTTTAAAATTTTTCGACCCAGGTCTGACCCAAAAAATGACGGGCCGGGTACCTGACCCAGGAAGTAAAAAAATCATAAAAATACCCGAATTCTTTTGATCGGATCGGTGGGTCAACGGGGCCGGGTCACCAGATCGAGTATTTTTTAACACCCCTACTAAAGAGTAAAGACTAACTCAATTGTATACTTTATTCCTTATTAGAACTACTGATAAAGGATAAAAGAATTATTAGAACAGAGAAAAAGAATTATTACTGGACTTGAATATGTTAGTCTTTACCTACTGATAAAGGATAAAAGACCAACATACAAAACAACTTAACCTTAACAGTTCTGTTAATTAACTTGTAAAATATAATAGTTATATCAGTTAATGATTAAGGTTTAATATGTACACCCTAATTTTTTATTACAACAGAGAAAAAAAGTTATTAGAAACCTTCCCAACTCTGTTAACGATTTCACCCACAGGTGCGCCTCGACTAATGCCTGCTATAGCATCCACAACTCTGTTACTATCACGGATTCACGACCAATCTTACGGACCCGCACTTCTCAATCAAGAGCAAGCATTTGGCGAACCGTTGTACACCCGTACTTGATAGAAGAGTTCGTGGAAAGAAAAGTGAACAATTTTCAGGCCCAGAAGAGATAGGTACTGGTCCTGGTGGACTGCTGGGTCCGGGGCCAGGGTGGAGTCTTTGCCTGGCCATTTGGGCCATTCTTTTTAGTACTCCAATTGGTTTAATTTTAGTAATAATCTCCGATCGAAGAAAATTTGCTTTCGCTTCGCTTTCTGGCCAACTTAGAGAAATGTGTGTTTCTCAAATCTCAACATGCATAAACATAAAGCAATAATTTTCATCACCAAAACTCTGTTAGTGTTTGCATCAGAGCACTGAAAAAGAAGAGGAAAAATACCGGAGGTAGTATTGGAGAGTAAGAGAATGTGATTTATATAATTGTTAAAACTATAGCACTGCAATTATTATTACATCTATCCAAATGGCCCATTCTTCTGTTTTTAACCATAGAATCCCAAGTACTCCCACAGTTACATGCTCTTATTTCGGAGGGTCAATAAATCCCCCCTTCGTTGAAATGGGGTTCCCCACACCTTTTGTTGGTAGGGCACCCCTGGTCCCCTTTAGTTGGGTTCGCCCCTAACTTTAAGTTCTTCTCATCAATATGTTCACTTTGTTAAGGGTCTTAAACTAACCCTAACAATTATCTATATTCTATACTATTATGAACATTCCACAGTCCACACCCACATTAGATGCAATGCGGACCTCTACCAGTTATAAGTCTTTGGATATTGCATTGAGTTCATATGCATATATTACGAGTCAAAAAGACAGATGGCTAAAGCTTGAGAACACTAATAAAGTTGGACAAAAGAAAAAAAAGAAAGCACAACTACTATCCGTCATTCACGGTGACGGAGATTGACAATCCAATTGAAATGCATGATGATTTTCCCTCTCTTTTCTCTTTACAACTTTTACTTTTCTAGGTGGCCTTGCATATTTAAATAGTTTGAGCCCCGATACTGTTAAGAAATTAACAACTCTCAACCAAAATTATCATTTGGTACTATGGAATTGATTATTTAACCGTTAACCTAAATTATATTGATTAATAAAAAGATTTATTAAAAGTCATGAAAAAATTATTATTTGAGAACAGACCAAGACACATGCATTTCTGTTATGTTGGGTGGATTTTGCATTTACCTATTAGTGGAGATGGTGATTAAATTACTTGAAAGTGCTCAACTGTTTACCTCAAAGAATAATGTTATTGCTTGTAAAGATAGTGATGGGAGGAGGGGGCCATATGCATCATCACATGGAATTGGTACACAACTATAGCTAACTAGACACTTTCCTTGGTTTATGGGATTTCATGCCCTTAATAAAAGTTCTCTGCTCCTTTCCGGTGTTCTTATTTATGCTTCAACACTAAAAAACACTATAAAATTAAATTTTAAGCCCTAATATTAAATTTTAAATCATTAACCTTACACCTTATACCATACACCTTAAAAAATACACCATACCTTAAATTCCCTAAACCCTAATCATAATCCCTAACATAAAATCCTAAACCCTAGACCCTAAACCTAATTTTGAGTGTGGGGTATAAGTAGGGGCACCGAAAACGGGTAAAGGATTTCCATCCGTATAAAAGAGATAAAAATCCTCTGCTTATGCCCCAACACTAAAATTAAATTTCAAGTCTTAACCCTAAATTTTAAATCCTAAACCCTACACCCTATACCCTAAAATGTACCATATCTAAAATTCCCTAAACCATAACCATAAACTCTAACCCTAATTTAAAGTGTGAAGTATAAGTAAGAGCACGAAAAAGGGAGAGAATTTCCTACGTATAAAAAAGACGCCATGTAGTTATTGTTCCACTAATCCTATTGGGTCCATGTTTCACAAACTTGTTCAAATTTAACTTTTTAATCAATTGGCTATGCATGGTTTGGTGAACTGGGGGATCGTCCACTAGAAGACAAGATCATGAAAAGATTCAATATAACATCAGATTATAGATTAATTAAGCTTTTGAATCTTAGTTTAATGAGGTCAAGGCTGAAGATTATTATCGTTGTGCATGCATGGAATATGATGTCAATATAAAAGGCCAAAGAATTGTTGTTTTCATCTTCTCTTTGGGGTTTTATTGTTCTTTAATTGGATTTTTGATAGCTAGATAAAGGAGAATATTAAGAGCTAGTATTAAAGTATACTTACAGTTTTTATTCAATAAATTGTTTGATAAAGTTAAAAAAATGAGGAAAAAAAGAACATTAACATTTCAAAGCAAAGGAACTGTAACCAGTAAGAAACATTACATCACAAGAAAGTAATAGCAAAACTCTATAAATAAAATTTCATCTTCTTCATTGATTTTGCTAATTAAATTACCATACTTAACATCTAATTAAAGCCAGTGCTTGTTTTGCTTGATGATCTTCATAAATCACACATCAACCGTAGAGTAGTAGTATACAGCAGCTTATCAGGGCTGGAATTCTTCCTCGGTATCCTCGAACTCCTCTCGGTTCTGGTTGTATCTTCCCATGTTGCTGTAACGATTCTCATTGAACTCGTTCCTCGAAGCAACTCCTCTTGAGTTCTGGAACTGGTTTGGGTAATAGTTGTTCTCACTCTTAACGTCATGGTAATACTTTCCATTCTCCAAGTACCTAGTGTCGCTCATGCCTTGCTTCTCACCATTGTTGCCGTTGTAGTAATTGTTGTTCCGGTTTTCGTTGGTGCTCCGTTCTTTCTCAGTGAATCTGACGTCGCCCAAGTTTTGCTGCTCAGTGGACTCGTAGGCGTTCTTGTTGTAGTAGTAAGTGTTTTTGGTGTTGGAGCTGGATTCGGGAATGCTGTTATAGGGTTCGTCGGGGTGGTATTTGACAGGGGTGACATAGGGTTCATAGGTTTCTTTTGTGGTGAAACTGGGCTCGCCTGCGCCTGTCTCGTGCCCGTAGAGGCCATAACCATTTTGGGTTTCGGGAACAAACCTTGGCTCTTGCTCTTCTGACTTTTGGGTGGTCTCGGTCCCATGCTCTTGCTCTCTTGTTGCTACTGTTGTTGTCTCTTTCTCATTGGTGTTAGCCGTTGGGATTTTGCTGAAAAATTCCCTGCCATGGATTTGCATGGAGAAGAGGGCTAAGAGGAAGAGGACAGAGATAGGTTTTGGTGAGGAAGCCATGGCAACAGCTAATGCTCTGCGTTTGCTTGTGTGTGATAAACGATGATACCCAGTGTTTATATAGGAAGGAAGAAAGGGTGATCTTCTTCTCTCTTTTTTTCCTGAATGGTAAAAAAAATCAAGTGAGTTAGGTGCAAAATGGGACGTGGGGATGGAGCGGTGAATGGTGATGATTGTGGTCCCTTTGCACGACACACAACTTTATCAAAAGAGGCCTTTCTTTTGTGTTTGTTGTTAATGATATTTATTCCTTTTTCTTTTTTTCTAATGATCCCATTTCCCCCCACTGTGGTAAACATGTTTTTGGCTATTTCTCTCGAGCTTTCCTCCCGCCAGCGGCCAGTGTCCACCATTTCGCTAAAATTGTACTAACATATCACTTGGTATTGCATTTTATCCGGATCCGATGGGTTTTGACCCGACTCGACTAAGTCGAATCGCATTTTTTAATGAAAAGATTGAGTTCGGGTCGGGTCAGATCGGATTTTTGCTAAAGGTATATTCGGGTCGAGTTCGGGTTTAAGGTGGAAAATATCCGACCCGACCTGAGACTAATAGTGTAATTTTCCCCTAAATTGTTTAGGGATATTTATAATAATACCCCCTATATATATATATTATAATTAAGTCCTTAAAATTGAATTTTTATTTATAATTTAGTCTTTTAAATTATATTTTTTACAATTAAGTCCCTTAATTTTTTTACAATTAGGTCCCTAAAATTAATTTATTTTATATAGTTTGGGTCGGGTCGGGGTCAGATTTACTATATTTATTTTCGGATCGAATCAGGTCAAATTTTTTAGAGTATATTGTCGGGTCGGGTCGGATGCGAATTTAAGGTGTTTATTTTCGGGTCGGGTGCAGGTGGGCCAAAAACCCGACCCGTGCCCATCCCTACTTGGTACTAATAATAAAGCATTTTGATAATCATTTGCATGAAACTCTTCGAGTATTTCGTATCGTTTAAGGCAAAGCTAAATGGATTTCTTTGGGGGTATAATGTAAGGCGTATCATTGTAGCCAATAAAACAGGTTTGACTAGGTGGATGATAAAAAACATAAAATAGTATTAATAATTAATGACTTAACAGTTAAATAGGTGTCCAAATTATGCTATTTTATTCCAGTTAAATGTTTAAATTATTTTTTGAATCAAATAAGCGTCTAACGTTTCATTCTGTGACTTATTTAAGGTTCTCTGTTAATTTTCATTGTTAAAAGACACATGTCATCTCCTGAAAATTTTGAAATTATATTAAAAATAAATAAAATTACTTAATTTTGAGAAAATCTTTAAGTTTTCCCGATTTCACAAAAACAACCCTCAAATTCTAAAATCTCTAACTCCTCAAAAGTTAAATCTCGATTTGGGTCAATTGCCACGCCGCCGCCCACCACATCGGTCGTCGGACCATCACGATCATGTCCCCCACCACCCCGTCGCTGAAAATCGATCAGCACCGTGTGAAACGTCGAAATTGTTGAATGATTCCTTCGAACGATTCACGACGAACGACAACAGGATGGACGACGAACGACATATGGGTTGTTCGACGAAGGGAGGGTGCTTCATTTCGTCGCTGGCAATGCGGCCAACCCCGGCGGGAGTGATCGGATTTGGGGGTTTAGGGATTTAAAGACTATTTTGTGAATATTTGAAAATTTTAGGATATATTTTATTTTTATTTTTATTTATTAAATTTATTTATTTTTAATATAATTTTGGAATTTTCAAGAGATGACATTTGTCCTTTTAACGGTCAGAATTAACAAAGAACCTTAAATGAGCCACAGAATGAAACATTAAGCATCTATTTGGCCTAAAAAATAGTTTGGACACTTAACTAAAAAACATAGATTAGGCACATGTTTGCCTATTAAACCATAATTAATCTAATTATTATTTTAACTCCTTAACTTTACAAATAATAAGAAATTAGTTCATCTATTTTAATTTATTAGACCTTCATAAGTCAAATGCACAAAATCAGTAACAATTCAATAGTAATTTATATGTAACGAATCCCCTAAAATCAGGAATATAAATTCTCTCCTCTTAATTATGTATCTTTTTATGTTTCACACTAAAAATTAAATTTTAAACCATAATTTTAAATTTTATATCCAACCTTAAACATTACACCCTAAAAAAACACACTTTATTTTAATTCTCTAAACCCTTACTTTAAATCTTAAAGTCTAAACTCACATTTTTAAATTAAGATATCCAAAAAAGCATAGCCTTAAGCATACCATTTTTCATCCTAAAATTAGTGGTTCATGTGAATACAGATAAATGAATTGATTTTTACAATTTTAATGAAATATGTAAATTTAACTTTAAGTAGAGTGGGACATAAAATAATGAGATATAGTTGGGGTGTGCATGTGCTGCCTCCTACTCATTGTCTAATTTTAGGGATACACCTAATTTCCTTTTTTCTAGTCGAAGAGGATTGAATAGCTGCTGCACCCGGACCCTGCCTTCTTTAAAGTTGCATGCTATGCTTATTTTAAGAAAAAATATTGCTTGGTCCCGGACCACCACGTCATTCATCAGCCACATAATTTATTTTTTATATATATTTTTTAAAGATGAATCTTTACCTTTTTAAGCCATGTAAATAGGGAGTGGGTGTTTACATAGAAGTTGATTATAAATAAAACAATGACATGGAAAAATGAAAATTATGTGGCTTATTTTTAGTGGATAGGGACCATGGATGACGTGATGGTCCGGGACCATGTAATAATTTCTCGTATTTCAAGCCTAGTTAGACCGAACATATTTCATCATCTCTTTTTTGTTGTTTCTTTTTATGATTCAACATTATAAAATAAAAATTTAAATTTTAACTCTAAATTTTAAAAATACATTATATTCTTAATTTTTAACCAACTTCAACTCTAAACTTAAATTATTAATGTGAAACATAAATATGAACACTAAAAAAAATTCTATTCAATCAGACCACCCATTAAGTTATCAACAAAAATGTGATTAGTTGTAAAGACTGAGGGGGTGATAACATAAAAAGAAACTTATTGTAATCTTAATTTTAATTTTGTAGTTTTCTTTTGTTCTATAATTTAACGGATAAAAGTTTTTTTTTTGTCATTTTTGATGTTTTTTATGTTTAACACTAAAAAATTAAAATTTAGGTCATAACCCTGAATTTTAAATCTTAAACTATAAATCTTAACCCTTAAAAATACAATATACTTTTATTTTCCTAAAGTCTAACCCTAAACACTAACCTTAAACCTTAAACCTAATTTTTGTGTGTGAGAACATACATAAGATTAGTGAAAAGTGATATAAGATTTTTATTATATTTTAACATGTACAAGTTACTTGGCTTTTATAGCCAAACAATCAAACATATCCATAATACCAATTTAAATACATCCAACTGCTTCCTCAATCAATTCGTGTTGCAATCGAAAACCAAAGGAGACAAATATCAAAACAAGTCCACATCGTCAACCAAAACGTGTTTCTTCCTCGCCTCTTGTTCCTATGAATATATGAATTAAAAGCTTCATAATATTGTTGAGTGAAAAAGTTGCAACATCGTCGTGAATGAGGGAGGGGTAGACATTTTAGTCACCAAATGTCTTTAAAATTCTTTTCATACTCATGCTGGCTGAACATTGTGGTTCATGCATTGAAATTTCAAGCACCGATATCATAGCTCCATCAATAACAATATATATAAGCACAATTAGAACAAGAAAAAATAAAGAAGGTTGAATTTTGATAGTAAATAGTAGTAACATTTTAAATAATAATAATAAAATATGAATAAAACATGCTACAAAGGAATGATTAGATTAAAAAGATATGTTATATAAATAAAAATACTTTATTGTCAATGTTAGAGTTTGACCAATTAATTGAATATATTTCTTTTGTTTTTGGCTTTTCCTTGGATTAAGTGAAGATTGAATGCTTGATTAACGGTGGAGATTGGGGAAGCTTTCAACCGTGTATCAATCTGGCAATAAGATTTTGAAAAGAAAAAAACTTTACCAAGCTTCAAAAGCATTAAACATATTTGAAGTTAAAAAGAAAAAGCCAGAATTCAAAGTGAGGTGAATTCTTTTTTGAAAGTGATGTGATTGTTAGTGTAGTGAAGTAGAAGCTGTAGAAAAAACATGGTACTCCTATTCAAACGTGATTGATGCGGATAAATATTTGATATTTGACTTTCCTAAATTTAGACTCTTTAAAAAAATGTGACTAGAAAAATGTATTAATACAAACCAGGCGTGTTTAAAAATAAATACTAACTCTATTAAAAGATAAATAAATATTTTATACACATTCGGTGAAAAATGAAAGTTTTCAATTTAAGATATAAAAAGTTTGTTTAGGGTATATGGTTTAGGGGTTTAGGTGTAGGGGTTTAGAATTTAGGGATAATTGTTTCAATTTAAGGTTTAGAGTTATAATTTAGGGTTTATAGGTTAAAACCTAAATCCTCACTATATTACCCTAAAACTAAATCCTAAACCCTAAACCCTAAATTAAAACAAATATCCCTAAGTTCTACCCCTACACCTAAACCCTATACCCTAAACTAACTTCTTGTACCCTAAAACTAAAGCATTTGTGGAAATTTTTAGTTTTCACCGCCAGTGTATAGGATATTAATCCTAAAAAAATACTAACATAAGTTGTCACACTAGAAAAATGGATGATGTTCATCTTAGGATACTCGTGTTCAATCACTCTGTCTATAAGGTATGTGTACATTGTCAAATAACTAAAAATATCTATGAACAAATATTACCCAAAATAAACAGTTGGTGATTTGGGCGGGATGATTAATGAATAAAACAGGTGGGGTCATGGACTTTACTTACTGGCGTAGTCTACCTTTGCCCTGGCCCTGGAAGGTAAATTCGATGAAGCAAACTGAATTACTACCCTTTATTTTTGTTGATCAACAATTCTTTAGTTCTACTTCTGCTTTATGATGCTGCAACTTTTAATTGATGGTTTGTTGGGGCCTCAATTTACGCCCCTTTCAAAGCTTTTCTTTTTAATGCCAACAATTCAGATTTTACTCGGGTCGGGTGCTCTTGAGAATCAAATCCAAAGTACACAAGTTGATCAAGAGTTGAGACTTGAGAGTGGTGAGGTTGTGGGTTAGAGGCTTAGAGCCTCGAGCTTTTGCTCCCATGTTTGCCTTTTTCAGTCTCGTTGAGTATGGATTACCCCTTCTGACATGGGAAGGTGTCAAAATTTTTGGAGGGGCCTTTAGTCAAGGCCTGAAACACCTCAGCAAAGGAAATGCCATATCGCCACGTATTTTATGCCATTTGCCATTATTAACGTTAATTTAATCATGAATGAATTCACGTTCCTTTTTAAATTTACAACAATAATATGCAACCCAACTTTACCACTTCTCTCATTTGTTTTTGTTCAATACCACGACTTATTATTACCGAAACCAAAGTGGTTAAACGTCAGATTTTCATGTAATAATTGTAATAATGACGACAATTGTTAAGGGCCTTACGATTTGGTCTTTATTAAGCCTAATATTTTTCCTGGATCAAGTTAGCTCATGTTAATTTCTACAATCCCTTCCTCGCGCCTTTCAACTTTTTAATGCACAAGCCTGGAAAATCTAACTTTGGATCAATAAGTATCATATTATACTGATATGACCCTGGAGCACTGATAGTAATATATTCATCAAGACCCTGCAATTTTTTGTTTATACAGCAACCAACCCAGTGCTGTTTAATGTGCCGACTCTTCTTTCATATTTCAATACCAAAACCAAAATGTACTAGAAAGAACAAACTCTGCAGCAGCTTGGAAGATTCCCACTATTTCAGTGTAAAGACACTCCCTGGACTTAGTTGAACCGTGATAAAAGCAGCATCCAAGCACCCAGTATAGGGAAGGTGATGAAAGCAGAAGCCTGAAGTACCATAAAATGATTTACAACAGCTATTCAAGAAAATTTTCCGGTACATAAGAAGGCAGCAAATACACAAGAACATACCAGAAAGAATACCAGTTCATCATTGACAAAAGCTGGAGCAACTTCATTTCTTTTCATTTCTTGTTTGATGAAACCTTGCAACTGAAAACAAACACAGCCCAAGAAAAATATTTATTTATTTCAAAGGATATACTTCTTTCGACTTGGTCGGTATGGTCTATAGAGTATAGACAATACATATTAACTTGTAAACTGGAACTTGTTTTATATGTATTCCCCAAGCAAACCATATAAACCACTGTGATCAGCACAAATTAGAAGCAAAATTCTGCGTGTTGGAGGAAATTTGAATTGTCACTGAATAACATTTTGAAGTAAAGCACAGGATTGCAGAATTCATGTTTGCATAGACCAAACAGAGATGCTTGTTCACAGAGGCAAGTTGGAAATGCAAGACAATTCTTGACCGTTCTCTTACAAGCAACCTCAGTGTTTTGGTGATTAATGTTAGCATATGGTCATTATCATTCAACGCAACATTGGCATATGATATAGAGCCGGTTAAGGTTCACACTTTAAGTAGGTACATGCTTTATGTTTCAAGATATACTTCTCTGAGATGATGGAACCTAAATTCCATGAATACTCAATCTTCATTACATAGCCTACCTACCCACCAATCTTCCATTTTGAGGTTGGGACTTGGGAGAGACCAGAAGATTCTACAGATCAGTTTCCATAATAAGGCTCATTACTGATTTAATGTAAGAAAAAAATGCAATCTTGAAGCCATTATATACTAGAATCTTCTAAATCAAATTGCTTAGGAAGAGTGGAAGAGGTGTTACGAGAGTGTAAGTTTTGACTAGTGAAAGCCCTCAAGCGTGACATCATTATTTTTCAGACAAAAGAATCTAGAAAGGCATATGCAATACTAAACATACCTCATGGTGGAACTTTTTAATTGCCAAGTAAAATCTTCTCAATTGTTGCAGAGCTTGAGACATGTAGGATTTTATGATTGTTCCTTTTCCCAATGAATAAGAATCCAATGCCTTGAACATCTTCGGAAGATGTCTTCCAGAAACGTCATTAATGAACTATTCACATACAAGATGAGATTTTCTTACTACTCACATTACAGATGAGCATATGATGAAATATCTTGCTTTTAAAAAATGGAACCACAAAAGCTATAGTGTTGATGATGCTTTGATAAAAAAAGATAAAAATAGCACAGAAATTTAAAGAGACTGAACTGGAGGAAAAGAAAAGGTCTGAAAGACAATCAACTTATTATATTACCTTCAAGAATGTGCATCTCATATTCCTTTCCCTTTGAGCTTGCAATGCCCTCATCTATAACAAAGAGCAATAATGCAAATAAAGTTTATTATAATGAAAAAACCTTTATTTTCATTTTCTTTTAAATTTCCCTATGAGTATAAAAAATAACTGATATCATCATTAGGGCCCAAGGAAGACTGTACTTCAGCAATTTGAAGTGCCTGCTCAAGATGTTGAATTTGAATCCATTGTTCTGTAACAACTTCTGCCATCTGAAAGCAAGGGAATGAAATTTTGAGCGAGTAAAAGGGAATAAACAAATTTTCTACATATCAACAATCAAAAGAAAGCCCAAATTAACCAAGATTGAGTTCTGATAAAATGTGGTCAATTTCATCATTGACAGAAAAAGAATACAAGGAGAAAATATTTCTATTTTCATCATCGACGTAAAGAAATATAGTTTAGCAGTGAACTAGTGACTGGTACCTGAACCCTAATATTTGATAACACCCCTTCCCACTGACCAACCCAACAATGATACTTAAATCTAGAAATGAGGCAACACAGAACTTCAATAATTGGAACATCTACAAGTTGGTGCTTAGATCATTTTTGCTGTTATTGATGAAAATTCTTAAAGTATATCAAAGATTATACAATTTTATAATATGATAAATGCTTAGTCATTCAGCACTAGATGATCATAAATCATAATGCACAAACAAGAAGAAGCCCTCATCGTTTAAAAGCAGAGTCTCTACACAGAAATGGAACTAATGAATGTAAATGCTGACCTTTTCAACTCGTGAAGCAACAACTTCCAGTCTATCCTCAGCATCCTGTGCCTTCGACTCTAAAACATGAAGGTCGAAATTGTTCTTTCTTGAAACAGCCCAAAGTCGATGTACCTAGGATCATGAAGCCTAGTACTAAAGTCAGTTGAATGCTGCACTAAAGCAACATTTTCTTGCCACTCACCAATAGAAACATGGCAAGGAATCAAACAGGCCGAAAAGAATTGAAAGAGTGATTATATTTATACAAGTATTTAAAACGAACCTCCTCTTCTAGAGCCTTGATCCTTTCGTCAGCAAGTAATGAGTGATTCTGCAATTCAGAAATTGCAAAGCAACATGTCAATCTGCTATGTACTTATCAAGAAGATTCCCAAGTTAATAAACCCTAAAAATCTTCAATCTTCTGCTTTCGAGAAGTATTTTTTTTAATTGACAAGAAATTGAAGATTCATAGGCGTATTATTCATTGATCATGTTTGAGTACATTTTGGTACATGAGTTAACTTAACTTTGTAATTTTCAAACTCATGTAATAATTAAGTTTTATCTTATGTTATTCTTGTGTAACAAAAGTAGAATCAATTCAAATAACCTTAAAACGAATAAATGAAACAAAGCGAAAACATAAGAAAGGTTTCTTAGAAAAGAATTGAACCTTAAGATTGGATAGAGCAGACTGCAGATAAGTGATAGTGGTTGCCATGTCTTCTAGGGATTTCTCGAATTCCTTCAGAAGATGGGTTTTAGCAATAATGTTTTGAATTTTTTCTTCGAGAACATATTCTGCATCCATATTTACGATAATCAAGTAATTAAGATTTAAGACTAGTATTTGTTCGGAAATTATAAGCAGGCGTTTACTTATCGGTAAAGAGATTGAGAAAAACTTTACCCAGACGAGAGACCTTGAGCTTGACGTCGCGCAATTCTTGGATCAAGAGATCGTGGCTGTTATTTTGTTGATCTTGGGATGTGGCGGAGAAGAGGGAGAAGAAGAGTAAAGAAGTGAAAATGGAGGGGAGGAGTATCATATTATCCGCCATTATTGCCTCTCGTAAACAGCCCTTTTACCTTTCTTGTTCTTCAAAGAAGCAAATAGAAATATTGGCGGGTAATCGAATCCGGGAGTACAGATTTTTAACTTCCAAGAGAAAAATGTTTTCTCTATTTACGGAAAGGAATGCTAAAAAAATGTTAGGAATGGGCCAGACCGTGTTATTTCTTCGGATATCATCAATGATATGGGATTAGTTACTGTTTCTAACCGTGGAAATTTTGATTTCGAAAAAAAAATAGAAAAGACCGAAACAATAATAAATACAACGAATATTAGTAATATACCACAGAGAAAAAAATTGCGGTAAAAGCATTATTCTCTGCAATACTGCTATTCAATTTAAATTTATTTTATTTTATATGTGAAAAAGAATCCCACACATGATGTTGAGACTTGAGAGAGCATTCAAAAATCAAAAGGGACATCTGCAAGGTTGAATTCCCCAAGTGTTTTCAGCATACTGTTGGATGGTCCTATCACTGCTAAATTTCCCAGAGCCAGCCGCACTTAGTATACTCATTTTTGTCCATCTCTCTTCATCAACAAACGCTTTATCAGCCGCTGCCTGTTCATTTCAACACAACTCCACGATTAAAATGCAAAATTCCCTTCCAACCGATCCGGTGGAAAACCAACTATTTACCTGGGCCTCTAGGTAGCTTGCAAAATCAGCACCAAGTAGAAAATAGTCATCCTCACACTCTATTTTGTCGCACAAAGATTGGAAGTAGTCTTTAAACCCAAAATGACCCTCTCGGATCATCCTACATATATAACAGTAGCACAATGCCACTCAGATCAAAACTCTGATATACCTCCTTTACTGAGAAACTAAGATTTAGAGTTTTGATAAAGCTATACACTACACAGAAATGATTGGAGTGTAATACCTTACAACACGCAAAAATTGAAGAGGAACTTTAAGAGCAGGTCCTTTCTCGCGCAATGCAGGAACTTCATCCACTTTTGCACCAAACAGAAACTGAAAGAAATTTTATCAGAAATCTCCTGCTAATGTTTGTATTTGTGGTGATGTAGCACTTACCATGTTATCCTGACCTATTTCTTCAATCATTTCAATTGTAGAACCGTCTTCTGTGGCTAGAAGTAAACATCCATTCATCAAAAATTTCATGCTGCTGGTTCCTGATGCCTCATGCCCTGCAGTGCTGGATCAGAATCAGGAAATACTTTAGCTAAAAGAAGTGTATGTCAGAAGTAGAAAAGTTGAGTGGAAATTGAATTTTTTTTCTTTCTCGAAAGGGTTTGAAGGTGGAGAGAATAATTCTGCCCCAACCAATCACTTAGATGTTATATATTATCATTCCACCATCCTAATGTTTTGAACTGCTTAATATTTACTTTTGACAATCAATCGAAAATATCATTCATTGCATAAGCTTAATGACAATTAATGCTAAAGACAATTATTTTTTTCCCAAATAGTTGACCATACAAAAATAAGTAGAATCCAATTTGAAATCACTGCAAAAAAATATCATAACTGCTAAAGACGTTGTTAATACCGTATAATGTGCAAAACTTGTGCATACTACCTTAGGTGTTGAGAAAGGTCAGCCCCTGGTATTACCAACTCAGCAACAGAAACATTGTAATCGGGTATAAAAACCTGCATCATGGTTGCTAATTATTTTTGTTCAAGGGTAATTACTCACCCTTCTGAGTAAATACTAAACATTTCAGAGCTCCATTCAACAAACATATTGGGGAAAATAGTAATGGCTTACCAACTTTAAAAGATCTCCAATATCATTATCATTGTTGATTTTTTCAGCCACAACATGAAAAAGTTTAATAATCTTCTTTGCCATTTCATAACCTGGAGCAGCTTTTCCTCCCATTACGCAGACCCGTGGGACAACTTTTTTCCTATCATTCTGGTTCATACCCTGCACCAAATAAGAATGCCATGAGCAAGATACCTCTTAGTCACTCCTTTTAATGTTAGAATGTTCAGAAATATATACAACTTTATAACTTGAACATCTTTATTCAAACCAAAATGATTATGATAAAGGAAGTGGTTAATCCTAAGTTCCTAACTCATATCTGACAGTTTCAAGACATGAAATCAAAATAAGGAATCGTTGATCTTGCAAAAATCCAGCCACAAGAGGGTAATAACTTAAAACCTAAGGGCAATTCAACAAGACACCCATAAAGCAATATTTTATAAATTTCACATGTTTTCATGGATCTATCTGTCAAAGATAGTGTTTAACCTTGATGCAGTCGTATCTATGGATAATGCCAAGTATATTAAGCAACTGCCGCTTATACTCATGCACCCGCTTTGTATGCACATCAAACATTGCATCCAAGCTGACCTGCTCATTACCGATAATGCACACCAACATTAGATCATACAGTGCTTCTTAAAGACAGGCAAAAAAATGTTGGGACACAAATTATAGCTTTCTTCACAACCTTCAGACCATTCATTGCTTCAATGTACTCAGCAAGCCTTATTTTGTTGACCTTTTTAACCTATGAGATAATAATTAACATTAAACGAATGGTTTAGCCAATGATATGTTTGTTTCCAAAGCTGAAGCATGCTAACTAAGAAAAGTACCATCTTCCATTGTTGATGCAATTCAGCATTATCTGCATGGTCTTTCAAGCCTATTAATAGGTCAATATCACGGATCCAAGCTTCAGTTCCAAGCCATTTTGAGATAAGAGCACATAAACTAGGATTGCTGACAACAATCCAGCGACGCTGAGAAATTAAATGTCAACAGATCAAAATCACTACACAACAGATTAATTTAAGTTATTCATATATTTTTAGTTATCAGGGTTAGATGCACCACGACATCAAATTAACAATTCTATAAGTTATTTTTGGTAGGTAAGTAACTTAACCTATCAATAACTTAAATAATCACAGAACACTGAACATATTTTGAACCTGGGTCACTCCATTTGTCTTGTATTGAAATTTGTGCGGCCACAGCTCATAGAAGTCCTGCAAAGATTTAACAGACAACAAATAAGATCAACTAATTAAAGATGTTAGAAGCTGAGTTCTATTTCAAACTTATACAAGACAAGGAAAGATAATGTTTAAGCAGGTAAAAACAAATTTAAGATTTACCTTGAATAATTTTGTTTTCAACAACTCTGAATGTAATCTGGAGACACCATTCACAGTATGGGAACAGATAATTGATAGGTTTGCCATCCTAATATTCTGAAAAGAAGGATGGTTATGAAGTTCAATTTCCATCCATTCAAGCAATTAACTAACACAACAAAAATTAAACCTATACAAATTGAGATATACCTTCACTGCACCTTCCTCAACAATTGACATCCTGGTCAGACGATCATAATCTAAACCAATCATCTTCTTTAACTTTTCCACAAAGTGAAAGTTTATGTCATATATAATCTGAAAAGAGCAATTTTGTAAAACAGTAGTAACAAACTGACAAGCAATCAAATTAATATATTACAATCTAAATAAGTGGATAATACAGAAAATGTTGTGTTGAAAATAATAACCAACCACATGCATGTTTCTGAACCCTGAGATGCATGATGTCATAATTAAGAAAATAATTAAGATGAAGATATGCCATTGACATCAGATATAGATAAAAGGATATTGCAAGAAGAAGTTTTTACCTTGGAACAAATTAGGCTTTAAATCATATAAATTTACTCAATGAAACAGGTAAAATTTGTTTAAACAGAAAGTTGCAAAATTCAAACAAAATACACCTGCAAATGTCGAGGGAGAAGGCTGCCTAGTAGATCCACAGGAATTTTCACTGGTGCTTCAGGTGATACAGTATGAGTTGTGAATGAAAATATTTTGCATATGATGTCCCATGCTTTGTTCCAACCTAGATGCTCTTCATCCAAAAGAACTCTCATTACCTCAACTATTGCGAGAGATGGATGAGTGTCATTCAGCTGCAGTGCAACCTATATAAAATGCAATTGAAGTTGATAGAACATGAGTCAAGCATCAGCGCAGCACTCAACCTAAGGATGATAATTGAAGTCGAAAGAAAAATCTTCCGAGTATAGAGAAACCTTCCTCACTCAACTCTCAGTACTACTATAATCTAAAAGCACAACCATTTATTGAGTATATGACATTGAGAACCTACGTAAACCTTGAGAACAGCTACATTACTCAAGATTCAGAAGAGTACAGCTGGACCATGTCATCTCACCACATGATCAGACCAGAACCAACTAGTCGTATTCGAGGTGTTTCTACATATGCTTATGCACTAATAGATACATGAAACATGCAGCTAACAACCTTCTCTGGAAACTCATCAAAATTTTTATGTGAATCTTTGAATCTTCTGATGATGTCTTGTACTGATGCAGAGACAAAAAAATATTGCTGTTTCAACTGCAATTCTTTACCCTGAGAGAAGCCACCACAAAGAAGTATGAATGTAGCTCTATATAAAGGCAATAAAGAAACATATTCGTCAACCACTCAATCGTTTCAAACATTTCAACCAAGTTTTGAGTGAAAACAAAATGATTAATCTCTAGCTAAATACATTTAATTTCCCATGAATCAAACAATGGCAATAAAAGCTTAAGAGGATGCAGGAAAGGTTTGATAGATAAGACTGATCTAAGCATGATGTGTCATATCAATCAAGTTTTCAATGGAAACAATATGAATAATCTCTAACCAAGTACCTTTTATTTCCCATAAATCAAACAATGGCAGTAAAAGCTTTAGAGAATGCGATATGAAAAGTTTGATAGATAAGAGTCGTAAGACTGAGTCTAATCCTGATGTTAACTAATCAAGTTAAGGAAAAGCAACCAAAACTTGATAAGATCGATCATCGAACCTGATAAGATCGATCATCGGGGTATAATATGCTACTAATACTTTCTGCTTTCTGTCTATTGACCACAGCATCAACATAATCCCCAGTGTTATAAGCCTCCTGCAATGTCATGCTCCAAATCCGAGGATTTAAGATATAAAAATGCCACATACTTACAAGAATTCATAATCATATATGACGATAAAAATCATACAAAACTAAAAATCAGAAATCTTAGGAATTTCCAAAACAGCCCCTTACAAAATTAAGTCTCCAAAACTAAAAGACACAAAATATATGAAATATAAAAAGTTATTAACTAACAAATCTTTCTGGAACCGACATCAAATAACACTTCAAACTTCGAAGGTTATACAAGAAAAAACATAGATGCTAAAATTTTACTGACATAAGAGAGAGCTCGCGCCAAAAATTAATTATCCGAAATGCAAATAGTGAAATCTAAAAGAGTAAGAAAAATAAAAAGAAAAAAGTAAATTGACTTAGCAAATAACTGATATAACTTAAGTTGGATTAAGCATGTTTCAAAATACTTGGGCCAAAACAATCAGAAAAAAAAAAAGCAAAAAGATTTCAAAACCCACTGTTTACTAAGCAGAGCTTAATGAGTAGGGTATGTAAGAGAATTCAAACAGAAAAAACAACATAGTTGCACATATGACTATGTTTTGAGCAATCAAATTAGCACTTGTAACTTGTAAGGTCAATCCAACTATAGCACAATAAATATAATTTTATGTGCCGAATCTTCATAGTTTATATAATACTATCAATATGGAAGCAATCATACACATAGAATTCCTGCTTACAATTACTAATTGGACTTTGTTGAAATTACCATATTGTGTTGATCACTTGGTTTGGCAGCCCAAAGGCGAAGAACAATGGTATTCCTTGTTCCATAACCGGGTATTGGATTGTCATATGCCACAGCTTCAACCTACCATCGTGAAAACATATTGCTAAGCTAAAAAGAATACCAATTACATTCACTTAAATTTAGTACTCATTTAAACCATGCATCGCCAACAAAGGATAAAGAATTTTTCGCAAAAATGAAGGCTTCAATTAATGAAAAGAATTACTGCCTTACCATTTCTCCAGGAACCCAAACTTTATATTTCTCTTGATTCAAAACTTCGTCTGTGACAGTCCCATAGAACTTTACAATCCAGAAACATAGTGGACAGAAATTTAGTAAACAAAATAGAATAAAAAAAGAACATAAAGATAATGTCAAACATCCAATATTACTACAGATAATTAAAAATTCTGAATACGTACAAACCTTTACTGGATAAGTTATATGAACCCGCTCTATCTCCCAAGGGTTTCCAAAATTCAACCAATAATCCGGTTGTTCATGTTGAAAACCATCCAATATAATTTGACGAAACAACCCATACTGGTAGCGCAATCCGTAGCTGCAAATAAAGATGCATAATTCCGTAGAGTTAGATTATCGTAAATGTCAATACTCATTTGAGGATATACAAGTCATACTCATTTGATGTAAGAATTCCTTAACTGATCTTAGAAAAAAAACTAACACAAATTATAAATAAGCTAATACAAGTTAGAAGATATGCAAGTCAGCTTCACAGCCCATAACCCATTTTTGTTTCAAATCCAGGTGGATAATTATTCAGTACAATTACTTAATGGAAGGTGCAGATGTATTACTTTTAACTTGAAATATCTCCACAAATCTTACAAGTAAAATATCTAATAAAGGCATACCCTATAGCAGGATAGTCCAAAGTTGCTAGAGAATCCATTTGGCATGCTGAAAGACGAGCAAGACCTCCATTACCCAGGCAAGCATCTCCTTCCTTAGAATATCATAATGAATAAGCTATTGAGTAAATGCATAATTATTTGAGTATACAAATATATATATATATATATATATATATATGTGTGTGTGTGTGTGTGTGTGTGTGTGTGTGTGTGTATAACAAAAACTTCCTTCCTACATGATTAAGAATAGGCTTATTTTTAAGAAATTTTTAAGTGTCAATACATGGGTATGGTTAGATATTTTTAAGATTTTTCGTATATTTGAAATATCTTTGGAGGTCATATGCCCATATCCAGTGTCAAACATGTGTACTTTATGAAAATAAAGATTCTGAGCAACATAGTTTTTCTGTCTCTATACTCCCTATAATATCACTCATTGGATTAACCTAATTTCAAATCTCCAATTACTACACAACATGATCTCCGATATACATATTTGATGTGTTTAATTCTACTGGTAGAAAAAAAATTACTTTTCCGAATCTAAGATTAGGACAATAAAGGAGTACAGAAAATCAAATGTCAAGTTAACCTGTTCAGCTAAAACTTCAAACTCGAAACCAAGCTGACTTAAAGCCTCTGCAAATTGGTCACGAACTCCAAGATTGATGACACTATTTGACAACGAACGGCCTGAAATTATAAATAGCATACAAATTGATTAGCGTGAATGATAGTTAAAGCAGTGAAGAAAATCCAAAATAAGATGGGAATTCAGGAATTGGTTCTCCTTGTAAAAGGAAGCACAGTTCGATCCTCTAGATTTGATAAATTATAGGTACAAGGAGAGTAATATAATCCATAACCAAACTTTTAGAGAGCTCTAAACTTATCGATAATTTTAAATACAGTAAAATTAAAAGGCTCGTGAAGGTAGGAAAATATACCCTTAAGAAACTCAAGCGAAAGAAAGTAAAGTCGTTTCGGATCTTTCTTGCTGAAAATTATCTGAGTATCATGCCAACGTTCAATCAAGCGATCTCTTACACTATGTGCTAAAGCCTGTTAAACAATTGAAATCAAGTTATTAGCAATACATTCCCGCCAAACATTAAAAAAATGTCAAAATTCGTTCTCAAGCCACCAATGAAACCATAATCTTACTTGATAAGCTTCAAAATCATCGAAATTAAATCGCGATTTAGCCACCGTGAACTCCACGTGATCTAAAATATCCTTTTGTAAGCTAATCGGGTCGTTCTCCAAGAAAACATCCATCAATCCAAATATCCTCTCGGCTTTGCCTTTCCCCTCCCCAAATTCCATCTGAGACTTCCTAACTACGATCCCTCTCGCAGCCGGAGCAACAGAAACCGAGGCATCACCGTCACCGTCACCATCGATTGCCTCGACCAAGGCGTTCTTGATATTCTCCAAGCTCTTCTGATCGTCGATCTTGTTGCCTCGTGAATCGGTTACGAAGAACGTTTTGACAAAATAGTCTCCTTCGCATTCTACAGTGGCATTTTCGATGCGTAGACCGAGGACATTGAAGACGCGCGTGATGATTTGGAGGAGACCGATACGGTTACGCGTACGGAAGACGAAAGCGGTTGAATTGTCGTTATTATCAGGAGCGACGGTTACTGAAGTGTATGCATTGGTTTCAGATGCGGCGGGAGGGTGTTTGCGGGCGGATAGAGTGAGGGAAAGAGTGTTTCTATGAGGAAGAGTAACGAGAATTGGATAGGAAGATACGTTTTCAGAAGGGAATGGAAAAGAAAATGCTGTGTTCGGACATAGTATAGAAAATGGGAGGGTAGCCATTGTACCGAACAACTGAAATTTTACAGGTTCACGTTACTGAAAACAAATGAGGATTAAATTTGGAGATTCATAAAATGATAGAAAGTGAGATCGAGGTCAGTTGATAACCGTGGGAGCTTTTATAAATTTATGCCACATTAGCCGTTTTAAGTGGATCACCCAGCCAGACTATCGCCCATATAGGAAATATTACGTGCAGTGCGGATCACTTTTCCTTCTCTTTTTACCAAATCATTAACAAAGTTATGTTGATGCTTACAAGTTATATCATCCAATATATAAAATGGCTTATTATTCGTGCGAGATTTAATAAAAATAAGTAATTTGCATGCATGCTTCGTAAAACTGAGTAGGCAACTTCTTAGTTAATATGTTTTGGTCCATAATTAAATTAGTATTAGTGCCTAGAAAAATTGATGAAGAGAAAATGATGTTGGGTGGATTTAAACCTAGATCATTAGAGTGTAAACCATACATGTTTACCACCAAGCCAACCCTATTTTTATAATATAAAACCCAACATTTAATATATGTCATATATGGATTTTAATGCTAGCAAAAGAAAGAAAATGTGGTTTTAGGAATTTCGAACATGACATATGTGTATAAGCATCTAACCTAATTAAATAAACCTAATAATTAAATTAAAGTTAACAATATTTTATATATTTTTTAAATTATAGTTCGTGCACTATTTAAAATAAAAGATTTAAAACTATATAAAATTCATTTTGAATTATGTTCGTGGGTTTGGATTCCCTAAATAAATTTACTATAATTCTAAATTTTTTAATATAATTATATATAATAACTTAATTAGTTTTTTAAAAATTAAAATTATTAAATTGATTTTTTAACTTAATTAATATTTTTAAATGACCACTATATTATTTTTTTAACTCAAAAAACGACTAGTTAATTCATGTTGATTCGAATAACTCGAAATAAAAATTATTTTTTCGAGTCAATCGAGTTTTGCACATGGCATATTCATAAAATCTAACCACACGAACAATGCAGGTAGTACAGGAACGAAGCCTAAAACTGTTAAAACTTTCAGCCTCTTCCTAGGAGAAACTATGGAGGTCTTTGAAATTGGTACCGACTAGAGAAGGCAAAAGCTGAACCAAATTAGCTGGAAAGTCAGAAATCTGAAGTTCAAAATCCAATCCAAATCAAACTCAAAAATTACCTGAAAGGTGAATTGACCTGCCGAATTGCTACCACTAACAGATACACTCTTTTTTTGACCAAAGATACTTCCAAGCTTAAATTAAAAATATAAACGGGCCCCACAACCATGCAAGGGCCATGCATGAGAACAAACAACAAAAATGCCAGAAGGCACCCATCAACAAACGAGGAACAACAAAGGTCTCCGGAGAGGCCAAACAAAAAAACCGTTCACAAGTGGAACAGGAACCAGAAAAAATCAAAGATGGATCCAAGCGAGAACAACCGAGAACAAACAAGCGTCCCACAGATGGTGACGCAGCACCCTTCTCCTTCCTCTGGGGATAGGTAGAAGAAACAACACTGAGACCCCTATTACATATCGACGAACGACCAAAACGAGTTCTCGCCAACCTCAACCAATGGGCCTTCGCCGTCATTGCGCCTGAGAGCTCATAGCAGAGACAGGCTTCCGATAAAAGATCGGTCCTTATCAAGGCGGCGGCAGCAAAGATCCGATGGAGAGTGGACTGTGAGAACACAAGATCGTCCATCTGTAACGAGGGTTCATCCAACCTACAGCAAAAAAACAGAAAACAACTAATCGAAACAACGAAACGTAGCACCAGATCACCACGGTCACTCCTGAACTCAATGATCCAAAGGGAAGGCTGGAAAGATCGTAACACCCAGATATCCTTCCTATCCCTGGGTGCGGGAAATAAGGCCGTCATTTAGCTTCCGGATAACTCGCAAGGGAGTTATCCGTAGTAACATTGTCCGATAAGCATGGGGACAGCGGTGCGGGGGCTTGCGTATCTGCAATGTCTTCATCACTTATGGTATCCTTTGAACAGCTGGTCCTCTCATCCAGCACGCTTTTCAAGCTGTCAAAGCTTAAAAAAGGAAAGCGTGAGCTGTTGAACTTTTCATTGTATCGCCTAAAAAGGGAAAAACCAGCTGGACCAGGCCATAGCACCCCTTCACCACCGGCAGGGGTAAGGCCTAAAATTGAACCGATTCCGGCAGCGATGGTGATGTTAGGTTCCAACGGGACGCCAACTGTCGGGACTACGACGCCTTCAACAACTTGACTGTCGGAGCTGGACTTTGCAGCAGAAAGGAAAAATTTCTGACCCTGTAGGTATACTAGAAGACCAACTGAACCAACAGGAAGAATGGGGCGTTTGAAACCTAAGCTCGAGGCTCCCTTTCGATCAGTCACGCGTTTCCGATGGCGCCAGAGATGTGGAGATGAACAGATGGAAGGAGGAGACGGTGGCAAGCACAAGCTCTGACCGGAGTTTCTGTTGGGCGAATGTTGTGGCGGCGGGGCCACATCAGTACCTCGTCTGAGAAAATCTTCCTCCCATGCGTTCCGTCCCAAACCCTTTCCATAAAACCTGACCAAACCATCAACTGGGCTCGACCACCGAGTCGCCGGCAACTGACGACCTTTGGAGGGGGGACTCCGCCCTCGCACAACGCCGTTCAAGAAGACCGGATCGAGAGGAACAAAATACCAGCCGAGGGTCACGAGCTTTGGGAGAGGGTGAGATCTGAAAAGCGCGTGGTGCGCGTTGAAAAACATATTTTCGGTGAGGATCAATTAATTCCTAACAGATACACTCAACTCAAAAAAAAGGCTGGCACTAAATGTAACATTGTTTTCAGTAGGTAGCAAACCAGCACTAAAAGTAATAAGTTTGGAAATATTAGAATGCTTTGAGCTTGCATGCCCATTACTTAATCCATGAGCACTTCCTTCAACATCCATAGCCTCATCAGCAAAATCATCATATGTTTCAAGCCGTCTGTCAAGTGCAACATGAATGAATCAAATACTCATTTTTTTTGGAAACAATGAATCAAATACTCAGTACTGTGAAAAGGGTAACTAATTACAAAACAAGAAGAAAAGAAGCAATACCCATTAACTGGTTTCCTATGCTTCTTAATTTTATCAGGCTTTTGGGTGTTGGAACTAAAGATTCCCTTCTGCTTCAATTTTTCCTCAAGAGCTGCTCTTACTTTTAGCATTTCCCTGCTCTGTGAACCAACTTGGTCATTCTGCATTTAATTTATTTTGTTATCTTAAAATTATGACTAAATTGATATAATGTATAAATATATAAGATTAAATGTGTAATTATATTAATTTTTTTAACAGTTCCGTCAACTTCTTCGTTTTTTGTAACGGCGCGTGGCTAAAATAAACCATTTAAATTGTTGTGTGGTGCATTCGTCGAAAAAAATAATATAGTGGTCATTTTGACACCAAACACATAGTTCAGTGGTCATCTGTATAGTTTACCCTATTATTAATAACAAAACCTAAATCCCTCTCTATTCTTCGTTTTCTCTTTGGCTTTCAAACCCTAACAGGGTTGTTTTCACGCTGTCGTCATCAGACCAGCATCTAGAGCCGCGCGATTTCACCTCTTGTCGTCGGCGCGCCGACAATCCCCTATCCTCAACGTCGACCAATCCTCTCCCTGTAAGTCTCATCAGCTCGCCTCCCTTTACACTCTCACGCTCACCCTTATCGCCCGCCTATGGATTTTTTTAGATTTTACAGTAACGGGAGAAAACGGAGATAGTGGCCCGTTACTACCGTTGTTTACCGCTACCCGTTAAATTGCGGCCGCGATCCACCGCTTCTAGTGTGATTCGGCGTCCCATCGTTGTTTTCGCCGATAGCGGTTTCGGCCGGCGGTGTTATCGCTAAATAGCGGCCACGGGCCGTTTTTTGAAACCCTGGCTATAATGTGTACCAAGGTCGCGTTTAAATGGTCGAAGCAAATCACTCCTTCCCAAGTGGTGCACTTAATAAAAGCAGAGAGGAATGTAGACAAGGCTCTTGCTATATTCGATTCGGCAACAGCCGAGTACGCCAATGGTTTTCGTCATGATCACAGCACTTTTGGTGTTATGATATCTAGATTAGTTTCGGCAAACAAATTTGGGCCAGCTGAAGATCTTCTTGATAGAATGAAGGTGGAGAAGTGTGACCTAAGAGAAGATATCTTCCTTTCTCTTTGTAGAGGGTATGGAAGGGTTCATAGACCATTGGATGCCATGAGGATCTTTGGTAAGATGAAGGACCTCCAATGTGAACCAAGTAAAAAATCTTATATTACCGTGTTTGATATTCTGGTTGAAGAAAACCAATTAAAGCTCGCTTTTAGGTTTTACAGGCATATGAGAGAAGCAGGTGTTCCAACCAGTGTTGTTTCTCTGAATATTTTGATTAAAGCACTCTGTAAGAACAGTGGAACCATGGATTCTGCTCTTCATATATTTCATGAGATGCCCAATCGTGGGTGTCCTCCAGATTCCTATACTTATGGAACTTTGATTAATGGGTTGTGTAGATTTGGAAAGGTTAATGATGCAAAGGTGCTATTCGAAGAGATGAAAACGAGAGATTGTTCTCCTTCTGTTGTTACATATTCCTCCTTGATACATGGCTTATGCCAGTTAAAGAATATAAATGAGGCTATGAAATTGCTTGAAGAGATGAAAAACAATGGTATGGAGCCAAATGTGTTTACTTATAGTTCTTTAATGGATGGTCTCTGCAAGGATGGGCATTCTTCAGAAGCCATGGAACTACTGGA
Organism: Hibiscus tridactylites; assembly: GCA_958450335.1. Classification (NCBI taxonomy): domain Eukaryota; kingdom Viridiplantae; phylum Streptophyta; class Magnoliopsida; order Malvales; family Malvaceae; genus Hibiscus; species Hibiscus tridactylites. The sequence continues at coordinate 83,869,044 of OY288280.1, forward strand.
GACGATGGTGAGCAAGCGTTGTAAACCCAACATGATAACTTATAGTACCTTAATTAATGGACTATGTAAAGAGGGAAGGCTTCAACAAGCTGTGGAGATTCTTGACAGGATGAAACTTCAAGGTCTCCAACCAGATGCAGGGTTGTATGGGAAGATCATAAGTGGATTCTGTGATATTAACAAGTTTCAGGAGGCTGCAAACTTCCTTGATGAGATGGTCTTAGGCAGGACCTTTCCAAACCGATTAACTTGGAGTCTTCATGTTAGGATTAATAATATGGTTGTCCAAGGCCTTTGTACCAAGAGTGATTTAGGCCGAGCTTTCCACTTGTATCTAAGCATGAGAACTAGAGGCATCTCGGTTGAGACTTGGACTTTTGAGATTCTTATAGAATCTTTCTGCAACAACGGAGACCTACTCAAAGCTGCTCGTATGGTTGATGATATGGTGATTGATGGATGTACTCCAAACGAGGGAGTATGGAGTATGCTTCTTGGTGCATTTTGGGATCAACAAATGGTCCAAGAAGCTGTTGAATTGTTTCAGGTTGAGTTGAGATGATTAGTGAATTCGCACATAGCTTTTAGAGCGGCGCTTCGAGATCTATCGAGTCTTATTGGCCGAGCCTCTTTGCTAAGCTCTTTGAGAATCTCGACATTGAGAATCTCATAACCAATGTTGGAGCTACTGCTGGTGGGGCTCCGGTTGCAGCTGCTGCACCAGTCACAGCTGCTGGTGGAGGTGGTGCCGCTGCTCCTCCCGCTGCTGAGGAAAAGGAGCCAGAGGAAGAGAGTGATGACGATATGGGATTCGGTTTGTTTGATTAGGAACTCCTTCTGGTTAATGGTTTGGTTGATTATGGTTTAGAGCATTAAGCATGACACTAGTTACTCTTTTAGATCTTTAATATTGGTTTTTGTTGATAAATTAGAAGCGTCGATTCGAATGAAGTGATGATGAGTAGTGCTTTCCTTTTGAATTAAAAAAAAAAAAGAGAGTGAATTCGCACATAGAGATTGAAGATAAAGCTTTTTGATTTGGTATACCAAGTCTTGTACTTAATTATTCTAATTAAATACATATTTCTCACTTGGCTCCTACCCTCTAACCAAACTTGATTGATTTGCATATAACAATTATTCTAGTAAAGAGTTTTATGACTTTGGAAACGTACGTACCAAAAAGGGGGACATCTTAATTTGCAGACAGGCAGAAGAAAATTGTATGTGTGGTAAGATGGACACACCATACTGCAGAAGACACATCGCAACCCAGAGAATCTACTGAGCCTGAGTTGATGGTGTTCGGTACAAGTAGGGATGTAAAAACAGGTAATCGGTCAGGTTTCAGGTCGGGTTCTGTCAGGTCGGGTAAAATCGGATACAGGTCATTTCAGGTAAAAAAAAAAAATTGACTCGACTCGGGTCGGGTGCGGGTCCATTTCAGGTCGGGTCCATTCCAGGTCGGGTCCATTTCAGGTCGGGTCCATTTCAGGTCGGGTCCATTTCAGGTCGGGTTAGAACGGGTCGGGTCTGAAGCAGATAATTGGCAGGTTAATTCGGGTACGGATACATTTCAGGTCGGGTCCATTTCAGTTCGGGTTCATTTCAGGTCGGGTTCGTTTCAGGTCGGGTTCATTTCAGGTCGGGTCCGTTTCAGGTCGGGTCTATTTCAGGTCGGGTTCATTTCAGGTCGGGTTCATTTCAGGTCGGGTGCATTTCAGGTCGGGTAATTTCAGGTCGGGTAGCTTCAGGTCGGGTAATTCAGGTCGGGGTATTTTTGTGATTGAAATTCATATTCAGTTTGAGTTCGGTCGTACAACCATATAAGTAGTTGATAGACTTTAGGTTGACCTTCGTCAATCGTCGTTAATTTTGAGTTAATTATTTAAAGTCATATGAAATTATAATTATAAAACATTAGAGTAATTAAAAAAAGAATCAAAATGGGTCGATTTGGACAGAAAATGGGTCAATTTGGATTACAAATAAAATTTCAGAGATTATAATGAACATTAATATCAAATTAAAATTATAAAACATTAGACAAATTAAAAAAACAAGGAAAATGAGTATTTTGGAATAAAAATAAAATTTTAGGGACTATAATGAACAAAAATATCAAATTAAAAGTATAAAAATTAGAGTAATGAAAAAAAAATAATAAGTATATGTCAATTTAGAATAAAAATAAAGTTTAGGGTTTAAGGTTTTGTGTTGAGCGTTCATGTATTAATATGTACACACGTATATAATTAATTACTTATATACAATATGGTTGGGTTTGAGTGTTTATGGTTTAGGGTTTGGGATTTAGGGTTTAGGGTTTGAGGTTTGAGATTCATGTATTAATATGTACACATGTACATACATACATTAGGGGTTGTGTTGTAGTGTATGTAGGTTAGGGTTTAGAGTTTAGGGTTTAGGGTTTAGGGTTTAGGATTTAGGGTTTATGGTTTGAGGTTTGAGATTAATGTATTAATGTGTACACATGTACATACTTACATATATTAGGGGTTGTGTTGTAGTGTTTGTAGGTTTAGGGTTTAGGGTTTGGGGTTTGGGGTTTAGGGTTTATGATTCAGGGTTAGGGTTTGAGGTTTGAGATTAATGTATTAATGTGTACACATGTACATACTTACATATATTAGGGGTTGTGTTGTAGTGTATGTAGGTTTAGGGTTTAGGGGTTATGGTTTAGGGTTTAGGGTTTAGGGTTTGAGGTTTGAGATTAATGTATTAATGTGTACACATGTACATACTTACATTACATACATTAGGGGTTGTGTTGTAGTGTATGTAGGTTAGGGTTTAGGGTTTAGGGTTTAGGGTTTATTAATATGTACACACTTAAAGGACTTGAATAAAAAACTTATATAATATAAAGGGCTTTATTTATAATTTACCCTAAATTGAAATTCAATTTGAAAATTGGCGGTTTGAAATCAAATTTTCCCACCCATATATATTATAATTTAATATTATTTATTAATTATTGATATTAATAATTAATATTTATTATTGATAATTGATATTTATTATTGATATTAATCATATTATTGATTATTATAAATGGGTGGTAGGATAAGAGCCCAAAGGCCCAAGGCCCAAGGCCTAAATTATTACCAATTATTGTTAATTATTATATAAATTATAAGTTATAAGTTTATATATATATATATAGTATATATATATATATGTATATGTATATATATACATTATAGGTTTTACTACCAAAGGCCCAAGGCCCAATCTATTACTAATTATTATTAAATTATAGGTTATAAGTTTATATATATATATATATATTATTTATACAATATAGGTTTTAGGGCCCATCTAAAAAAATGGGTGGTGGGATAAGAGCCCAAAGGCCCAAGGCCCAATCTATTACTAATTATTATTAAATTATAGGTTATAAGTTTATATATATATATTATTTATACAATATAGGTTTTAGGGCCCATCTAAAATAAATGGGTGGTGGAATAAGAGCCCAAAGGCCCAAGGCCCAATCTATTACTAAACCCTAAACCTTACAAACTAATCACTCGAACTAACCTTAGTTCATTATACTAACGTAAACCCTAAATGCATAAATACTTACATACTTTAGGGCTTAGGGTTTAGGGTAAGGATCTAAGGTTTTAGTGTTTAATGCTTATGGTTTAGGGTTTAGGGTTTAAAACCATAATGATAACCATATACCCTAAACATTAAACCTTAAATTGAAACTCATAAAATCAAAACCCTAAGTCACTTGTTATCGTAACATTAAACCCTAAGCATTATACACTAGACCCTAAGCACTATACCCTAGACCCTAACACTAATCCCTAAACCTTACAAACTAATCACTCGAACTAACCTTAGTTCATTATACTAACGTAAACCCTAAATGCATAAATACTTACATACTTTAGGGCTTAGGGTTTAGGGTAAGGATCTAAGGGTTTAGTGTTTAATCCTTGTGGTTCAGGGTTTAGGGTTTAGGGCTTAGGGTTAAGGTTCAAAACCCTAATGATAACCCTATACCCTAAACCATAAAAACTAAATTGAAACTCATAAAATCAAAACCCTAAGTCACTTGTTATCGTAACATTAAACCCTAAGCACTATACCCTAGACCCTAAGCACTATACCCTAGACCCTAACACTAATCCCTAAACCTTACAAACTAATCACTCGAACTAACCTTAGTTCATTATACTAACGTAAACCCTAAATGCATAAATACTTACATACTTTAGGGCTTAGGGTTTAGGGTAAGGATCTAAGGGTTTAGTGTTTAATCCTTGTGGTTCAGGGTTTAGGGCTTAGGGTTAAGGTTCAAAACCCTAATGATAACCCTATACCTTAAACCATAAAAACTAAATTGAAACTCATAAAATCAAAACCCTAAGTCACTTGTTATCGTAACATTAAACCCTAAGCACTATACCCTAGACCCTAAGCACTATACCCTAGACCCTAACACTAAACCCTAAACCTTACAAACTAATCACTCGAACTAACCTTAGTTCATTACACTACAGTAAAACCTAAATGCATAAATACTTACATACTTTAGGGCTTAGGGTTTAGGGTTTAGGATCTAAGGGTTTAGTGATTAATGCCTAGGGTTTTATGGGTTAGGGATTAGGGTTTAGGGTTTCCAATTTTCCATATACATATATTGTAATATAAATTCTAAAATTAAAAAAAAACATGAAACCCTAATGATAACCCTATACTCTAAACCTTAAACCCTAAATTGAAACCTATAAAATCAAAACCATAAGTATTATACCCTAACCACTAGACCCTAAACCCTAACACTAAACCCTAACACTAAACCCTAAACCCTAAACCTTACAAACTAATCACTCGAAGTACATTGCTTCATGAAACCCTAAACCCTAAACCCTAATAATAACCCTATACCCTATACACTAAACCATAAACATTAAAACTAAAGGATCGAAGTACATTGCTTCATGAAAACCTAAACCCTAAATCAAAACCCTACAAGTATTAAAACTAAAAATTAATTACTAAAACCTAAAACCCTTCAACCCTAAACATTTAAATTAAAACCCTAATTAAAGATCATAAACCCTAAACCACATTAACATTAAATGAAAAACTAAATAATCAAAGCTAAATGAAAAACCCTAAATTAACATATTAACCCTAAAAAAACTAAATAAAATATATTAGCCATAAAAAAATCAGTAAACCCTTAATTTATACCCTAAATTAAAACCCCAAACCCTAAATTAAAACTATAACCCTAAACTTTAAAAGTTAAAACTGAATTAAGGATGCAATTGAAAAATAATCAAAGCTTTAAGCTCAATTTCAAAACAAAAAGGACGAAATTGAAAGAAATCAAAGAAGGAGTGCTTGCGGAGCAAAACCCGAAGACCCGTTTCAAAGTGCGCGGATCCTCTGACCCGGCTCGAGCCCTATAAATAAACCCTCACCCCTCAGCCAAATTTGCTCCTTTCTCCCTACTGTTACTCTGCCGAAATATCGTCTCAAATTCTCTCTCATCCACAAACACCAAAATCCCAGATCTTCCTCATTTCTTTCGATCAAAATCTCGTGTTCTTCCCAAGTTCTTCCCTGTTCTTCCAAAATTTCCTCCCAGATCTTCTATAAACACAAATTTCTTCCTTAAACCTGTTTTTTTTCGATCAAACCCCCTTCTTTTCTCAAGAACAACCTCGTGTTCTTCCCTGTTCTTCCAAAATTTCCTCCCAGATCTTCTATAAACACAAATTTCTTCCTGTAACATGTTTTTCTTCGATCAAACCCCTTTCTTTTCTCAAGAACAACCTCGTGTTCTTGAGAATTTCTATCTTCAATCCTTCTAAACCCAAAACCCAAAATCATTTTTGTTTTACCCTAAACCCTAATTTATTCTTAACCCTAACCCTAGATCTGAAACCCTAACCTCTACACCCTTAATCCCAAAACCCTAACCCTAAATCTGAAACCCTAACATCTAAACCCTAACCTCTACACCCTTAATCCCAAAACCCTAACCCTAAATCTGAAACCCTAACATCTAAACCCTAACCCTAAACATCTAATCCCCAAACCCTAACCTCTAATCCCAACATCCTTTCGTATTCTCATCTTACCTCTTCAGATTCTGAGATCTGTTCTACTCTGTCTTTTCATTTTCCGAGAGCTGTTCTCTGCCTTTTCATTTTCCCAGATCTGTTCGTGTAAGTTATTTATTCTTTTTATTCTATTTATTTTTTTGTTTTATTTTCAGATTCTTACTATTTTCCTTTTTTTCTCAGAAACGTTTCTGGCTTCTGTCTGTCTGTTCCTGTTGCGTGCTGGTCTGTTCATCAAGCTGGAAGGTTGTATATCTCCTTTTGCATGTTTCTTTCTGTTTGTTTATATGTATGATTATCTGAGATCTGTTTATTGCATGTTATCTGAGATCTGTTTATTGCATGTTATCTGAGATCTGTTTATTGCATGTTATCTGAGATCTGTTTATTGCATGTTATCTGAGATCTGTTTATTGCATGTTATCTGAGATCTGTTTATTGCATGTTATCTGAGATCTGTATCATGTATGTTTCTGTCAGTTTGTATTTATGCATGTCAGTTTCTATGATTTTATTTTTATGCATGTATTTATATGTATGGTCCGAGTCTGTTTATTGTATCATGTATGTTATATCTTTATGCATGTATGTATATGTATGGTCCGAGTCTTTAGGGTTTCGTTGGTTTAACCTGAGTATATCGGCTGGACTACCTGACCTGCGGTGCTACTGGTGCCAAAGGGGGATTTATAAATTTTGTCCCTGTGGACAGGTGTAACAACGCCACGTACAACGGTTAAACTGAAACCATTAGAAATTTTATTCTTTGTTTATGGATGTCTGTATATATGATTTTTTATTTTTTTATTTTTGGTTCTCTGATTTGCACTTTTTCAGTTTTGTGACAGCTATGAATTCATTCTCTTATGAGTTGGACTTTCCTGGAGAAAGAAATCTAAATGACCAAATTATATTGTCTCAAGGTAATTTATTAATCCTTGTTCATTATGATTTTTTTAACTTAAATTTTGTATATTTCTAACTCTTTTTTTGTATGTTTTTGCTAGAAGAGGATGCAAATTATCAACTGTCTGAGACAGTTCGTACCTCCAAGAGGAAGTCTGCAGCTTCAGCTGGAGGGGACATTGGGAGAAGAACATCCCCTGTTTGGGATCATTACACATTCATCAAGCTTCCAGAAGGGCTTTTTGCAGAATGTAAGTACTGCAAAAAGAAAAGGTATAAAGCTGACTCTTATATTGGTACTTCTAATCCTAAAAGACATACTGAAAAATGTGATGCTTATAAGGAGTTTCTTGCTACTAATCCCAATAGTAGTTCAGAAGCTGCTTTTGATCAGAAAAGATATTGTGAACTGTTTGCTGAAGCAATTCTTTGTCATGGTTATGCTTTGAGTGTTGTTGAGCATGATAAACTTAGGGTTTTGCATAATTATTTAAATCCTAATGTGAAAGATATTTCAAGGTACTCTATTACTAAGGCTTGCATGTTAAAGCATGAGATGCATAAGAAATTGCTTTTTGATTCAATGCAATCTGTTCTGAGTCGTATCTATTTTACATGTGATGGCTGGTCTGCTTGCACTTCACGTTCTTACTTTGCACTGACTGCACATTATGTTGATAATAACTGGAAACTTCAGTCTAAGATTTTAAATTTTCGTCGTTTCCCCCCTCCCCATGATGGTGAGTCTATTTACAAGTTTGTTAAAAATATGTTAACTGAATGGGGTCTTGAGAAGAGAGCTTTTACAATGACTCTTGATAATGCTTCTGCAAATGAAAGAATGGTGAGGCGTCTGAAAGATGATTTGCATGCAATTTCTCCTCTGCCATGCAATGGTAAGTTTTTTCATATAAGGTGTGCTGCCCATATCCTGAACTTGATAGTTCAAAGGGGCTTGAAGGTAATCGACTCATCTGTTGTTAAATTGCGTGAGATTGTTAAATTTATAGATTCTTCTGATTCTAGACTTTGTTCCTTTGATTCTGCTATTAATGACTGTGGTTCTGATTTTTCTGGTAAGTTGGTCTTGGATGTTCCTACTCGATGGAACTCTACTTACCTGATGCTTCGTAGGGCACTTGAAGCTAAACATGCTATTAACTTGTTTGTTAATAGGGAAAATGGTTTGGATGTAATCTCTGATATTGAGTGGGAAACTGCTCAATTAATTTGTGATTTCCTTGAGCCCTTCTTTGAAATTTCAACTCTGTTCTCAGGATCCAAGTATCCTACTGCTAATTTGTACTTGGCTAATGTTGTTGCCATTGAGAAACTTTTATGTGATGCTCACAATGATCCATGTGAGGGCATCTCTGCAATGGCTGGTCCTATGCTTGAATTGTATGAAAAATACTGGTCTGATCATTCAACTATTCTATCTTTTGCTGTTTTACTTGATCCTCGGTATAAGTTACAACTTCTGAAGGAGTTGTATGGTGTCCTCTATGTTGAGGATGAGGTTGAAAGGAGGGTAAGTGTTGTTTATAATGAGTTTGTGAGTATGTACATTTATTATGCAAGATCTGCACGTACTTCCTCTAATAATTCTTCTGTCCAAAGTAACGCTACTCATACTTCAAGTCTGTCAAGTTCTGGTCGCCCTAGGACCTTCAAAAAATCTAATTTGTTTCAGGTCAGTTTATCTTTTAGCTTCTGTTTTTATAGTTAATTTTTTTCATTTACAGTTTACTAATTTTTTTTTATTTAATGCAGAACTTTGATGCCAATTTGGCAGCTTCTAGGAGTGAGAAGTCCGATGTTGACTCCTACATTTCTTTGCCCCTTCTCCCTCGCACATCAGATGTTGAGTTCGATATTTTAGAGTATTGGAAAACACAATCTGTGTCTTTTCCAGTACTTTCACTCATGGCTAGAGATGTGTTAGCCATTCCAATCACCTCTGTAGCTTCTGAATCCTCATTTAGTATGGGAGGTCGAATATTGAACAAGTTGAGGGCTAGGCTTTTGCCTAAAAATGTAGAAGTATTTGTAACAACCAGAAATTGGTTGTATGGTTTTGAGCCTGAGGAAAGGGATGAAGAATTTCTTGCTGTTGGGAAGGATGCCTCAGTCTCTGATGTGTCTGTTGAAGATCCACTTCAAGGTTAAGGTATAATCCTTTTTTCTGTTTTTTTAATTCTTGTTTTATTTTTACATTCAGTTACTGACTTTGTTTTGTTTTGCAGGAAGCACTTCAATGTAGAAGTATCTGATGTGTATGTTGCATCTGATTTTAAGTGAGGTATAATCCTTCTTGTTAAGTGAGGTGTAATCTTTCTCGTTAATTGAGGTATAATCATTGTTTCTGTTTCTTTAATTTCACTTAGTGTTTCTTGTTAAGTGAGGTATAATCCTTGTTTCTTTTTCTTTAATTTGACTTAGTGTTTTGTTTTGCATCTGATGTTGCATCTGATTCTGTTTTTTTCTTGCTTCTTAGCTGAATGTTGCTGCTGTTTGTGAGTTGGTGATGCTGTTTGCTGCTGCTGTTAATGGCTTGGTGTTGCTGTTGGTTACTGGTAGCTTGTTGTTCCTCTCTTATCTTAGTGTTGCCCATAATTATGTTGGTTTCTTACCAGTTACCCATAATTAGCTGTTGGTAGCATTTAGATGAGATAGCCCGATGAAGAATTATCTGGTAGCAAAGTGCTTTTAGCTTTGCTATAAGATCTGAGGGCTAATTTTATTACAAATTGTATTTTGTGACATTCGGTTTGTAAAATTATAAGTGTAAATTTTTATCTTGTATTTTTTTACATTCTGTATTGATATTTTTTTAAGTAATAAAGTATTGATAACTGAAATTCTAGTTATTTTTATTTTATATCTGTTAATTTATTTACTAAGTGTATGAATTTTTTTTATATCTTAACTTAATTCTACATTTTGTAACTTAAGACAACAATTACTTAATTTGTTCTACTTAAGTAAAATCATTTACTTTATAATCTTATCAATTTTGAACTGCAAAAGTTAATGAATAAACTTTAAAATTAAAAACAACTTAAAGAATCTGTTAACTTAAGACAACAATTACAAATTGTATTTGTTCTAGTTATAATTTCACTAAGTTTTACAATCTTAAAGAATCTGTTAACTAAGTATAAAAAAATTAAATTGTAGACTTATAAAATTTTAGACTTGTAAATTTTTGAACTACAAATGCTATACATATATATGTTATAACTTTAGTAAATTTTATGAACTACAAATAAGTTTACAATTGTTATTTAATTTTTTATAATTTGTAAATTTACAATTTTATTCAAGTTAATGAATAAACTTTAAAATTAAAAACAACTCTTCATTTAATTTTTTATTTTCATAAATTATCAATTACTTATTCTTTTTTCAAATTTTAGTACTTAATATATATATATATATATATACTTGTATGCGTGTATATACATCACCTATATTAATATATGTAAGTGTATATGTATATACATTATATATGTATATGATATATGAACTTTTATAAAATTTTTAATTCATCATGTCATTGGTTTCGGGTTAATTTCAGCTCAGATCAAGAACAGGTCGGGTTCAAAAGCAGGTCGGGTCCATTTCAGGTCGGGTCCATTTCAGGTCGGGTCCATTTTCAGGTCGGGTCCATTTCAGGTCGGGTCCATTTTAGGTCGGGTCCATTTCAGGTCGGGTAAAATCGGATATCGGGTCAATTCAGTCGGGTAATTTCGGTTATTTGCCAGGTCGGCTTCGGGTTCGGGTTCTTTTCAGTCGGACGCAGGTCGGGTTTCAGGTCCAAATTAACAGGTCCAATTCGGGTTCGGGTCGTTTTCAGTCGGACGCAGATCGGGTTCGGTTGCTACAGTAACAGGTCAAATTCGGGTTCGGATCAACAACAGTCGGTTGCAGATCGGGTTCGGGTAAAAAAAAACTCGGGTCAAATCAGGTTCTGACTCGGGCAGGTTTCAGTCAGGTTACCAGGTTCTGACTTGTTTTTACATCCCTAGGTACAAGTAACTTTCAACATTTGATCAAATAGTACTAGTGGCATGCCTGAAATCCACAAAACACGTATTTTGCGGTTGAAGAGTGACTGACCCATAATCCATAAAATGTGGCAAAGCCATTCCTTGAACCTCAACGCCAGACATGATAATCCCTATGAAGACAGACAGAATCACCCTTCTCATAGCTTGTGAATATGGGCCAGAGAAGTTGAAAGCTCATATCAACGCTAAGAGAGGCATTTGACATGTTGGGCCTTATTCATTAAGATCGAGCCTTGTTTGCTTCTTTTGGTGAAGACAAAATGCACACAAATTGTTTAATTAAGCAAGTAGCTCAACGCTATATAATTTAATTAGTTAGTAGGCAAAGTGGCCGCATCTGTAGGATTAGGCTATTCGGTTCACCCAACTCCGTCTCCTAGATTGGAACAAACCCTTCAACATCTCTGATCGTAAAGCTGACTTTCAACACCTAGAGTTGGTATAAGTTAAAAAAAATGTTGTGGATTAGGATTAACTAATAAATTATTTTTTATTGGTTATTGAATGGGATTGTATATAGATAATAGTAGCAATATCTCCACCTTTGCTGCCTTCATATGCTATTAACTGTACTCCACAAACCATGGTCCACATAGCAACGCATATCAAATTGTTCAATTATTATGTATGTACCATAAATGTGATGGATTGTAAATATAAAAGTTGGACACTGACACATTAAGCCACGCCTCTTGCATGCCTCGGGTTCCTTTCATCAAATTTAATATTGGTACTTGTTACTCAATACTCAATACATATAAACTTAGAATTTAGATTGTAATTTTTGTCGGCTTAGAGACTTCAAATTTTGTTTGTTTGTTTTTGGTATCCAAAAGTATTTTTTATTTTTCATAAATGTTTTGGTAAAATGGAGCAATTTTGGGTGGGTGTCTACAATGTAGCTATCACAAGCTACAACAATTTTGTTTCCAAATTATTCAAATATTAATGTTTATTTATCCCAAAATTATTGAATTATTTTTTCAGGAGAGATTAGAATGCAGAATCTGGTCCAAAAGGGTTAGGTAGCTGTCTGCAAGCTAGAGCTTGGAAGTTGCATCTAATGTATTATAATCTGCAGGGGAATTCGGGATTAATTGATCTAATCATAGCTACCATTTAATCAATAAAAAGCTTTTCTATTTTGGTGCGGGTCATTTGGTAATCATTCTAATATTTAGTTTAGTTAACTATTTACCATTAAATTAACATCTTCTAAACTCACAGACAAAAATCTTTTATCTCTTTTCGGTGCCTCAACACTAAAAACACTAAAATAAATAATTTTTTACTCCTAGCTCTAAATTTTAAATCCTGAAGTCTATACATAAAAATACATTATAATCCGAATTCCATAAATCCAAACCTTAAAACCCTAAACTTAATTTGTAGTGTGGGGCACAAAAAAAGTTGGAGGATTTCTATTCCCACACCCACAGTCCAGTTGCCACCTCAAATATGCTTTACTTGTGATATGATCATGTGACTGTTCTGATAACATGATGATGAGACGAAGATGCCATGCATGCCTACTTCACATGAACATCCCATTAATGGTTTCAAGCCCTAAGTTTTCCTTCTGGTTAGATGAAACCAATCATCATGATTCCCAACAATGGCTATTGCTTCAAATCATGTAATCAAGATGCACAAATAACAACGCAATCAAAATGGTCCCTAGATCCTGACGTTGTTTCCTCTAAATTTTATGACAAAACCACATAGGAAGCTGTCAATGTCTGATCCTCTGTTGTTTTTTCTCTAACGTATGATTATTGCTTCATTAACAAAAAAAATAAAGAAGCAAAAGACAAATTAGTGGTTATAACTGAAATATTCTGTCTATTTGCAACACCCTCAAATCTCTTTTTTGCTCAAAGCTTAAAAGCCAAAATTTTGCAAACAACGTATGGGAGTAGCCCAGTTGCTTGCTTGTATGTACGTACGTACGTATGTATGTATGTATGCATGTATGAAAGAGTGTGATACTTGATTATTGAGTTGGAATTTCTTTTTAAACCCTCACTCGCTGATAATTGAAAGTTCAAAGCGTTTTTTTCTTGAAATGGGATTCCTTTTGTTACTCTCTGGTTTCTGTCTTTTTCTGGTACCCAATTGATTAGCTACCTAAACTTTTCCCCTCAAATTCTGGTGATCTACTTGTAAAAGTCTCAATAATGACCTCAGTTCTTTTTCTTTTCTTTTTTTTAAATAAATAATGACCTCAGTTCAAGACTTTAAAACATACTGCCCTTCTCAGCAATAGCAAAAGCGTCTTTCGTTTTCTTAACAAAAGATTTGGTTAAGAAAACCAGATCGAAATAAAATTTAATTAGATGGGTCCATTCATTAATCACTATCCATTTTTATTTTAATAAATGATTAGATAACGATGCAAGTTCTTGTTAGAATGTCGTTACAATTCAATAGTGCTAGTTAACATGGGATGGTTTGTTTTTGCCCCTAGTTCAACAGCAAAAGTGTCTTTCGTTTCCTTATGTCACGTTATAAACACGTGGATTGCTAGCATTTTGAATGATATCTATATCTATTTATACAGTTGGATTCTTGTGAGATTGAGCCTGAAATGATTATATATACCGTTCATGTGATTAATTGTGTTGAAATCATGATCATCTCTTTTAAATTCCGGAATCATTCTCGATTTCTAACCACTTAGCTTACTTTATCAACAAGCAATTTGTTGATTGATTAAAAGTATTGTTTAACTGATAATAATTATTAAATTTTAGTTTTTTAAACTCAATCCCAAATTTAGTAATTTCAATACAAAATTCTTGACTTCAATAGATCCCCTTCGGATGATCTGTAAAGAAATGGAGCTTCCTTTTGAATAAACAAAAAAGATGGGGCATGGTGGGAATGGGAGAAATATTGAAATGAAGTAAGAGGACAATTATGATTATGGTTTAAGAACATACTCAAATGGGTTGGCCATTACTAAATTATTGAATCTTTTATCCACCTTATTATAATGAATCAATGCATATGCTTGTTACATTATAATTCGATGAAAGTGTCATATACATATTTGTGTAAGATTTAATACATTAATTAATATTATACTTTGATACGTTTAACATTATTTATGTTATTACAAACACCCATTTGATGTAATGATTAAAACATCTAATGCTGCACCTTTACATTCAGGATTCAAACTAAATGAATTATATCCTTCTCCACCATATTGTAACTTGTAAGATTGTAGTGCTACCAAAAAGATATTATTTATGTTATTTTTTATTGTATAATGTTTATTTATATTTTATATCATGTTATTATATATGGTTGTATCATGCATAAAATTGATGGGTGCTTCAGAGTTTGATATTTTGGTCCCACTCAAATCTTGTCGATGGGTCCATACCCAATATTTTTTTAGAAAAAAAGGCTGTCATGGGGTTAGCTGAAATAGTTCTAGCAGTAGGGTGTTTTTTATTTTATTTTTTTGTACTGTGTTGTTTTGTTTATTTAATTTTTCAATTTCCAAACAAGATTGGATCATCATTGGGAAAGAAAAGAAGGTGCTAAGTCGGGTCTCTAGTGGTTGTATGTACCACTAAAGGTTTCATCTTTTAGACTAGGAATATGAAGCTCAAACTATTTTGTTTTAAGGTGGACTACCATTTGTACATGGGTTTATCTTCCAAAACATGTTTTGCTTCTATAAAAAATGCATAAAAACGAATTTCGAATTAAGACACTATAGCCATAATTGAGAGCTGACAAGCATTATATTAGACATAAACTTTATTGTATCCCACAAATTAGAAATTATCATTGCAAACATCTGGTTTGGAGAAATCGCTTCATTCTTTTTGTCCATTGCAGCAAATCAACTAATTTGTACCTTGAAGTACTTTACAAGTGAATTGAGAAGAAGAAAAAAAGGCTGTGGTCTCTCCTGTTTCTGGGTCTCCATGACAACTACTCCTTTCTTTTTGTATTATTACAAGTTGGGGAAGAGATTATATCTCTAGGATTTGAACTATATATGGTCATTTGAGATAATACCACAAGGGATTTGACAAATGTTTCCTTTCTTTTTGAGATATATATTACATGTCAATATTTTTTAAACAAAAGTCAGATTAAAGATAAAAAAATAACAAAATACATCTAAACATAAAGAGAAATTTAGAGATTATGTTCACCAATAATTTTATACATAAAGAAAAATAAAAGTTGAAAACATAAATAGCGTGAATAAAATAAAATCTTCCGTTAAACATGACCTTCAACTTTCTTAAAAATTTCACGATCATCATCAAAGTTCTTTTGTTTTTATCCAACTAAACGCTTATGTAAAGATGTAGGAGAGGCGATGGTCAACATCAATCTTACAGTTTTGCTTTGCTAATAGTACTGATTAAGTTGGCAAACTGTCACAGAAGTGGATCTAACCATACTAGATTGTAGACCTTTCCTAATAAGGGATATGAGGCATGATGATCGCAACAGAAACACAAAATTACTACAAAAGTAGATGAGAACCAAGTCACAAAGTAAAAAAAAATGTATCACAAAAGTATAAGGAACAAACACAACAAGCTGCGTGTGAAAATGAGAAATTCAAGATAAAAAAAAATTATTAAAAAATTTAAAAATAAGAAAGATCATCAGCAGTCGGCAACTAGTACAAAACTAATGTTGTTGTTGACAACTTAAAAAAATAAAGAGAAAGACGAAAGAAAAAAAAATAATATATATCTACTAACGTTGACAATTAAAGAATCCTAAATTATTCAAAACCAAACTGATTAATAAGAATTCATGCATGTGACAACCAATTAAGAAGAATGTACTAGTTTTAAAGGATTATAAGTGAATGGTGATGGAGCCAAAAAAAAAGTACCAGAACTATTCTTAATATCTTGATATGATTTTTTATTAAAAATAAATAAAAAACATATTGTTGACGCCATATCTATAAGCTGGCTCCGGCCTTATATGTGAAGGCATATAGAGGTGCTTGGGAGACAGAAAAAGGGTTATTATAGCTCATTATTACATGGATCTTCTTGTGTAAGAAAGTAGGCACATACTAATTGAACAAAAAAACTATAAAAATTAAATTGTCTTAGCTACTTGTAAGATTTGCTCAATTATGGTTTCGAACTATATGCTCAGTGATCATTGAATGTTATTGATAAGTTGTGCATACACCTTTAAACAAAACTATGTACCATTCGACCATAAATTGTCTCATAAAAGTTGAGCAAACATTTCACCTCCACATTTGTACATTTTACATTAAAAAGTGACCATAATTATGAGTTTGACCAACTACAGCCTTTTAAGTTAAAGAAAAACAAATGCTATGATTTTGCAGTATCATCCTCAAACATCAGAATGCCAAAGGAAATGATCGCCTAAACTCAAGGCAGGCACATCTAACTGCTAATCTTAAAAGGGAATGGCTACAAATCTCATGGTTAAAATAAAAAGACATGAAAAGTTTTCGATGCTTTTGAAAAACTCATCTTCGCATTTCCTCGCAGCTCTTCGGTCATGCATGTTTTTCACGCGGATGACGTGTCATTATTGTTATTTATTTTTATACTCAATCTATTGCTAAAAAATTGTTTCTGGTTAACTTTTCACGTAATTTTAAAAAGAAAATATTTATGTAAAAAATATATTATAAAATAATTAAAATGACAGTTTAAGCTTAATAGGACATAAGGAGTAGAAAGAAAATTTGTCTCTTGTTAATTTTTCAAGTGATACAATTTGAAAACACAAAAAATACAAATTTAATTGAACATAAGGGGTAATTTTTTTATTATTTGTGTCTAAATTTTGTAATTGTTTATATTTCAACAATTATATATTTTTTAAGTTTGAACTTGAATTAATGTGTCTTACTATTCATTGCATTCAACATTTATTAGTAAAATTTATAAACTTAATTCACGAGTTTAAAAATATATATATACAAAATTATGATATTATAAACAGAATCGTATAAAATCATGAACACTAAATTTGTAAAAATATACAAAAGCATTTTTAATAATGTAAAATATTAAAAATACATATTATTATTAAAAAACAATGTTATTATCAAATTTAAGTTTGTATTTGATATGAGACCATGTGTGTTAAATGAAATAAAATTATGATATATTTTGGAAAACCACCTCTTTAGGTGAAATTTGAATAAAAATCTGAGTTACCAAATCTCTTTCTGAAAATTTTAAAAATTCACATTTAGTAAACTTAAAATAAAAATCCCTTACAAAATTCTAAATTCTCCAATATGTTTTATCCAAACAAGTAATTCATTTTTTTAATATTTGTCAAAGCCTTGATAAAAAAAAAGTATTCTCAAAATCATGCATCCAAACACATTTTAAAAATTCACATTTAGTAAACTTAAAATAAAAATCAGAAATAAAGTCGAACAGGCTCAGGTATCCCTAATCAAATACATTCACGCGTAATAAAAAAATACATTCATGCGTTAATAAAACATTTCAGATAATACATATATAAAAATTATATTCGCAAAACACGAATTAACTTGTCTCAGTGGTTAAGGGAACGATTGTTGTTCCTTGATATCGTGGGTTTGAGCACCAATAGTTGCACCAGTAGTCAGTGCCGGCCCTAGGCAGGGGCAGCAAGGGCGTCCGCCCATGGCCCATTGTTCAAGAAAATTAAATTTGTATATTTTCAATTCTAATATTTATTATTAGAGCCTATTTTTTTAATATTTGCTAATAGGAGTTAAGATTTTTTCAACATTTATTATTAAAGATCTACTCTTAATATTTTTTTTCTAATACTTGTTATTAGGGGCCTATTTTTTATATTTGTTATTAGAGGCCGAATATTTTTCAATATTTATTAGTAGGGGTCTACTCTTAATATTCATTTTTTTCTAATACTTGTTATTAAGAGCCCATTTTTAATACTTGTTATTAGGGGCCTATTTTTTATATTTGTTATTAGAGGCCGAATATTTTTCAATATTTATTAGTAGGGGTCTACTCTTAATATTCATTTTTTTTCTAATACTTGTTATTAAGAGCCCATTTTTAATACTTGTTATTAGGGGCCGAGTTTTTTTCTGATATTTATATTAGAGATCTACTCTTAATATTCAATTTTTTTCTAGTACTTGTTACTAGGGCTCCAGTTTTTTCCAATATTTGTTATTATGGGCATAGTTTTAAGGTAAAATTTTGATATACAAGTTGGGTAACTAATTTTAATTATAAAACTAAACCATAAAACTTAAACCATATACCCTAAATTCTCAAAATTAATCTTAAATTCTAAACCCTACAACATAAATCCCTACACTTTAAACCTTAAACTAAAACCCTAACCCATAAAACTAAAAGGCACGTGTAAACTAAAGTTTACACGACATGTGTATCAAAGTTTTTTTTAATAGTTTTAAAATTTAATTTTTTCAATACTTGTTATTAGGGGACCAATTTTTTCAATACTTGTTACGATGGACCAACTCTTAAAATTTAATTTCTTTCATTACTTGCTATTAGGGACAAAGATTTAAATAACGACATGCAACCACAACAACGATTGTTATATGACGGTAGTGACATCATGTAAAACAGCGATATATGGAACCATTATGTCCACAATATGTTAGTAAAAAAATTCATAACTGCGATTCTTGCAATAAACAAAATAACATCTATTATATCCACAATCATAATAAACACAACACAGCCGAAAATATGACTGTAACTATAATTACAATTTAAATACTCAATTTAAGGCCCATTTTTTAAGTTCGCCCCAGGCCTCCAAAAATTTAGGATCGGCCCTGCTAGTAACATTGTCAAACGATTAAGAATATATGTAAAACAAATATTACTTATAATTACATTAGCTTTTTAAAAAAATTATATTCGCAAAAACAAAACAAACTTGAATAATTGATATCTGATAATTAATATATACATCCATTGCGAATAGTTATTTTAAAAATTAAATTTTTATAAGCATCTTAATCAATACTATTCATTATTCCTAAATAATATTTTTTCCAACCAAAATGTGAATTAGCATCAGGCATGGGTTAATTTGTGATAAGATCTAGGCAAAAGCATTGGGACCCTTTGCCCTTGATGTGTGGTAGCATTCTTAACTATGGAACAACCACCACCCACATGGGGACCCTAATCCCCTTCAATGCTCCATTCTTGACCCACTTAAAAAACAGTAATGACCATGTTTCTAACCATTCGCCAATTTGGTCATTAAATTTTATGGTTTTCTAGTTCGAGACTAATTCTTTTGATAATTCATTTATATTTAAGAAATAATAATCTAGCACATTTGAAATTCAAATTTACAAATTACACTTATTTGGATGTATATTTAAAAATTATACTTTATTCCACTACGTCTTAATTTAATGTTATGGTCGACACATTTACAATTTCAGAATCTCAAGGTTCAAGTCTCACATGACCTAAAATTCAATTTTATTATGGGTTTGGATTTAGATATATTTCAATTATTAATTTATTCTTATTTTATTCTTGTACTTATTACTCACACGCATATACAAGAGATTCATTTGTACTAGTATAAAACTACATGAGTTATACACATTTTCATACGTTCTTTTACAATTAATATTTAGCAATTTAACTATTGAAAATTATGTTTTAATCAAGTAGGTTTTGCATGTCAAGTTTCAACTAAATTTAAAATATCTAGTTATTTATTCTATGTAAAAAAATTAACCCTTAAATTTTATTAATAAAAGCTTTACTTTGATTTCTCGTGATAAAGATTACATACTAATACAAATTTTTTATGCATAACAAGTACATGTATATATAAATTTGATTGATCATTCTTTGTGTCCTTGTGGTAAAGGTTAATGTTTATCATCTTTTGAGACTCGGGTTCGAGCACCAGTAATGCATGTTGTGTGTGTTGTCTTTGTAAAGACTAAGAAAATTGAACAGATGCTACCCTTACATTGCATCAATATAATAAAAAATATTAGTAGTAAAAAAAACTTATGAAAAGTGGATTCCTCCTTATATATTAATAATGTAATTGGAATTTACAATTTTAACCTGGCTTGTACATGTAAAACGAGTATCCCTGTTAAGTATCAACATATTTTTAGCATAAGTATCAACAGTATATTATTAAGTAATAATCCTTTTAACTTTAATACAAGAACAACAAGAATAATTATTGAAACTAACATGTTTGTAATTTGTGGATATATGTTGTTTTCCAAACAACAGTAAGTTGTGGTATCTTTCAATTTTATTATTATATTATATTAAAAGTGGTTTTCCCGGGACTGTTTACTTAAATTTTCGGACTCTAGAACTCGATGCAATCCCAGAAACCTAAATTTATTAATGAAAATGTTTTATTTTCTTCTTCTTAAATGTAGCAAAACTTTACATCGTTTAGGCAATTGTCTTGGCCCACACGAGATTGTATTTGTCTACAAGGTTTTCCTTAATATTTTTGACACGCCGATTTTCTCAAGCACATGCAGCTTGGTTAATCAAAATCATTATCAATTAACGTATTTACGATAATTTTTGCAATAATAATACTAGATTTTTTTTTTGGAACTTTGTAATTTGTATATCTTGAAAGAAGAAAACAAAAGGCAAAACTATATAATTATTCTTTTTGTAGCCGCCAACCTTGACAAAAAAGAACCAAGACCCAATACAATAGGAAGTGTTTTTACACGGTCCAACCGATTTCTGGAAGCAATACTCGCTGTTAGTGCCTGTTCTACTCATCTCAACACTATTGACTAAACAATGCTTTTTAAGCAAGCGTTCATTGAAGAAAATACCCTATGGTCAACGACAAGTCGATCCATGCGTTGTCAATTTATTTTTCCAAATGTATTTACAAAATCATAGGCCATTATTTGCTTTAAATTTTTGTGGCTGTAATTTTTATTTTTTACGTTTATTTTTTTTTTCAATCCCAACAACAGCAGAATTAATATGCTTATGAATATGTCTGACCAAACTTTCCTACCATATATAATAGGCAATAGCTACCAAGATTAATATTCACCCTTATTTATTACTCTACCCAACTCTGTGTTACAATTTCTTTACGTTGAATATGTATTCATTTGAAGTTGGTTCATAAATTTAGTTGTTGCAAGTCATTTTAAATCCTAGCAACTAAAAGAATGCACATTTAATATGCATTTTTACAGCAATATTGTACTGCCCTAAGACTTCTAACATGCAAAACTGTAAATCCAGTATTTTGTATAAAAAAAATTATTTATCTTCCTCTCACTCTCTCAGGTCCAGGAAATTTCCTGAGAGTTGGATTTTGGAAAAACGTCAATGGCATTTAAACCTTCTTTTTTTTGAATGTTTATTTAAAGACAAAAAAGAAGGTAATCAGTAATCACATGGATAAGGTAACTGTCCTGGTTCAGGGTGTTTGTGGTTTAAATCGTACCCACTTTCCAGAGAATCTTGAACATATTTCACTGTTCTAATTGACTTTTCCAGTTACTGTGGTGAATTCTTATTTTCCTGTTGTCACTTAAAAGGTGGAATTGGGTTGTATTACGCATGCTTAGGAGTCAAATTTTCAATGAAAAGTGCAAAGACTTTCATTATGTTTTGATTTTATGGAAGCCTTGCTTTTCATCCTGAATAGCCTTAACTAAGTCAACTTCAATCTGAATATATAACTAAAAACAATAATGTTACATTCTCTGTTATTAATGAAATTTACCACCTATTCTATAAGTACGCATTCCTTGTTGGGGTAGCTTAAGATTATCATTCATTATTATTCAACTCATCCCTTGTGAATGTTTCATTGTTCCGATTTAAAAAAAACCACTTAAGATTTTGGACTTAATTTTTCAACAGTGAGAGAGGCAAAGAAATGATGATGTCAAACTTGGTCTGCGAACTTGACTCTGCCTATGAATGACGTCGTATATTTTGACCATACAAGAACGTTTACCCCCAAAAAAGGGACTCACTCACTCGTTTAAACCGTCGGCCAAAAGCTTTGTTTATTGCTGCAAGCAAATAAGGGCTTTTGTCTTTTGAAGCGTGACTCAATATGAGTAGTACAAACAAGAAAAGAAGAGGGATTAATGTTGTTTTGCCATGCAGTCATAATAAAACCGCAGCTTAGTTAAGAGTCTCTGTCTCTGTCTCCCACGCCAAATCTCCGCCATTTATCTGTTTTTGTATTTTAATCATCCTCGAGATCATTACCCCACTCCCCGTGATGCGACCGATTTGATGAACCTTCTTGGGTCTTGGCTTCCACTCTCTTGTCTCAACCCCATTCATTATCTGTTTTCAAAATCAGGACCTTTTACAGCAACAAAAAGGAAAAAAAAAACACCCCTTTTCTGCCATCATTTTCTTAGCTTTTTAGCTTTGAGAAATGAGAACGGTAATACTAATACCCTTTGCTTCAGTTTTCAGTATTCTCTCCCACCATGATTCTGTTTAAAAACTCAGCATAGACAACAATAATACTTACCCACATCATAACAATCCCCACTCTTCCCCTGTCTCTCCCAATGGCGAAACACAATCTTCCTCTCTCAAAACCCTTACTCATTATCTCTTCATTCCGTTGAGGCTCCACCCAAATATATTCTCTGCAAATCTCCACTTCCTTCCCCATTCCTTCCCCTCTGCAAACAAAGAAACACACAAGAAAAAAAAATGCTGCTCCTTTTCGTCTCCTTTCTCTTGTTCACCTTTCCTTCACCTTCCCTGTCTCTCAACCAAGAAGGTCTCTACCTTCTTCAAGTCAAAGCTTCCCTTTCGGACCCTGATTCCGCCCTTTCCTCATGGAACCCTCGTGATCCGACCCCATGCAACTGGCGTGGCGTTTCATGCCACTCTGCCACCGCCTCCGTCACTTCCCTTGACCTCTCCAACGCCAACGTCGGCGGCCCTTTCCCCACCCTCCTTTGCCGTCTCCAAAACCTTTCCTTCATTAACTTGTTTTACAACAACATCGATTCCACCATCCCTTCCGATATATCCACGTGTCAAAATCTCGTCCACCTTGATCTCTCCCAGAACCTACTCACCGGTGAACTCCCCCACACTTTGGCTGACCTTCCTAACCTTAAGTACCTCGACTTAACTGGTAACAATATATCCGGAGATTTTCCCGATTCATTCGGGAGATTCCAGAAGCTCGAGGTTTTGTCGGTGGTTTACAACCTTCTAGACGGTACAATCCCAGCCTTTTTAGGGAACATTAGTACGCTGAAAATGCTCAATTTATCGTACAACCCGTTTAGTCCGGGTCGGATCCCCTCGGAGCTTGGCAACTTAACGAACTTGGAGATTTTGTGGCTCACGGAATGTAATTTAGTCGGAGAGATTCCTGATTCGCTGGGCCGGCTCAAGAAACTCACCGATTTGGATCTTGCCCTGAACAACTTGGTGGGGAATATCCCGAGCTCGCTAACTGAGCTGGTTAGTGTTGTCCAGATTGAGCTCTACAACAACTCGTTGACCGGTGAGTTACCTTCAGGCTTCTCGAATTTGACCAAGCTGAGACTGCTCGACGCGTCGATGAACCAGTTAACGGGAGCGATTCCGGACGAGTTGACACAGCTGCCACTTGAAAGTCTCAACCTATACCAGAACAACTTTGAAGGGACTTTGCCATCGAGTATCGCCGACTCACCAGCTCTGTATGAACTCAGACTCTTTCAGAACCGGCTCACTGGAGAGTTGCCCGTGAACCTCGGCAAAAACTCACCTCTAAGATGGCTTGACGTCTCCAGCAACCAATTTACTGGCCCTATACCGCCGAGCTTATGCGAGAAAGGGGACCTAGAAGAGCTTCTAATGATATACAACTCGTTCTCGGGCCATGTACCGTCGAGTTTAGCAGAGTGTCGGAGCCTGAACCGGATCCGGCTCGGGCACAACAAATTATCTGGTGAAATTTCCGAAGGGTTCTGGGGTCTCCCTCACGTTTACTTACTTGAGTTAGTTAATAACACGTTCTCTGGTCAAATTGGGAAATCAATTGCCAAGGCAGCGAATTTGTCTCTTTTAATCATATCTAGGAACGAGTTTAATGGCTCATTGCCTGAAGAAATCGGTCTAGTTGATAATTTAGTTCAAGTTTCAGCTAGTAACAATAAGTTTAGCGGGCCGTTGCCTAAAAGCATAGTGAAACTTGATGGACTAGGGATTCTTGATCTTCATGAGAATGAGTTGGAAGGGGAGTTGCCTGGTGGTATCGAGTCTTTGAAAAAGTTAAACGAGTTGAATTTAGCTAGAAATGAGTTTTCAGGGAAGATTCCTGATGGAATAGGGAGTTTGTCAGTCTTGAACTATCTTGATTTATCGAACAATCAGTTAACTGGGAGAGTGCCTTTTAGTTTGCAGCATTTGAAGCTTAACCAGCTTAATTTGTCGAATAACTTGTTATCCGGTGAGTTACCGCCTTTGTTTGACAAAGAATTGTACAAAAGTAGCTTCATAGGGAATCCTGGTTTGTGTGGGAATATCAGTGGTTTGTGTGTTGGGAGGGATGGAGATAAGCATAGGGGTTATGTTTGGTTGCTTAGATCCATTTTTGTCTTAGCTGCTCTGGTGCTTGTTGTTGGTGTGGTTTGGTTTTACTTCAAGTACAGGAGTTATAAGAAAGCGAAGGCAATCGATAAGTCTAAGTGGACTTTGATGTCTTTTCATAAGTTGGGTTTTAGTGAATACGAGATTTTGGATTGTCTTGATGAGGATAATGTGATAGGGAGAGGATCTTCGGGGAAAGTTTACAAGGTTGTGCTTAGTAATGGAGAGGCTGTTGCTGTCAAGAAGCTCTGGAGAGGCGTGAAAAAGGGTTGCGAAAGCTTAGATCTCGAGAAAGGTCAGGCTCCGGCTCCAGCTCTGGATGACGGGTTTCAAGCGGAGGTTGAGACTTTGGGGAAAATTAGGCACAAGAATATTGTTAAGTTGTGGTGCTCTTGTACTACCAGGGATTGCAAGCTTTTGGTGTACGAGTACATGCCAAATGGTAGCTTGGGTGATTTGTTGCATAGTAGTAAAAGTGGTTTGCTGGATTGGCCGACAAGGTACAAGATCATCGTGGATGCAGCTGAGGGGCTTTCTTATCTGCATCATGATTGTGTGCCCCCGATCGTGCATAGGGACGTCAAGTCCAACAATATCTTGCTGGACGGGGATTTTGGTGCTAGGGTTGCTGATTTTGGAGTTGCCAAGGTGGTTGATGCAGCTGGAAAGGGTGCTAAATCGATGTCTATCATAGCCGGTTCTTGTGGCTACATTGCTCCAGGTTAGTTGCTAGATTCTTTATCATTCTTATGATTGAATGTCGCACTCTATTTATTTTCGTTGCTGCTATTTGGTTTCACTAAGCTCTTTGAATGCTCAATCAAAAATCTTCCAAAAACTAGTAGTCTTAATTGCTTCTGAAGTTATATTGCAATATATCTGAACTAAATCTTCCTTTGGAACTTTTGATTCAGAGTATGCATATACACTAAAAGTGAACGAGAAGAGTGACATATACAGTTTCGGCGTGGTTATACTTGAGTTGGTGACCGGCAGACTCCCAATTGACCCGGAGTATGGGGAGAAGGACCTGGTAAGGTGGGTCTGCACCACTCTAGACCAGAAAGGAGTGGACCATGTTATTGATTCCAAACTCGATCCTTGTTTCAAAGACGAGATATACAAGGTCCTTAACATCGGCCTCCTTTGTACCAGCCCACTTCCAATCAACCGCCCATCAATGAGAAGGGTGGTGAAAATGCTGCAAGAAGCTGGTGCCGAGAACCTGCTAAAATCTGCTGCTAAGAAGGATGGAAAATTGACTCCTTATTACTACGACGAGGGCTCGGATCAAGGAAGTGTGGCATGACAAGATAAAGTAAAAGGAAGGTTTATTGCATAAACAAAGACGAATGGAAAGGATTGTGTGAGTGTGATACGCCTCAGATTTTGGTCTTCAATCATTGTACCCACTTGACTTGATGGGGTGGTTTAGTGGGGACGGGGTAGCCGTAGGGTTTACAATTTTCACATTGAGAGAGAAAGAGCAGAGCCAGATTTATTAAGGAGTTCAATGTACACTGTAAATCTATTAATTTGAATCATCTACTACCTTACTATTCGAATAGCAATAAATCCGTTAATGAAGTGGTTGGGCTCCGTGGGGCCTAAACCATAGCTGTGTATTGTTGGGTCTTTACATCATTCTTGGAAAGACAAGACAAGACCCATAGCTGTGTTCAAGATAGCGGCCTTAGGATGTTTAAAAATTTGTCTTTGGTTGCTTGTTTTACTTGTTTGTAATTGTACCTCTTCAAAGTCAATTTGTTACAACCTTAACAAGCTTTTCCCATGATTTCAACTGTTTTAATGCAACACCAAATCTTTCACTTGCTTTGCAGTGATTCTTAAATTATTTCTTCAGAGTCTGGCTTATTTAGGAAAATATTATGAAAAATAAAAAATAGGCCATCTAAAGAACTATTAACTAGCTAATTTGCGTACATATTTTAGCCAATATCTCTAAATAATTAGCCTCCAAATCAACTAGCAGTTGTCAGTTCAGTGCACGTGTGGCTTAAACTTAAAGGGTCTGAAAATACCCTCTACGCTCTACCTAACACTCCGGAAATGCATTAAAAGCAAACCTTTGACATTGGGTTAAGCCTATCCAGGGAGGGGGACCATACTTGATTCTCATAACCTGTGAGAAATTTGCGTTTAGTTCCAGAAGGCAGACGTTATTATTGTTTTCATTCTTCTTAGAAAATGAAAAATTATGAAGGAAATGTATTTGGTTTAAATTTGTAAAAAATGGTGTTTTAGAAAATGAAATTATAAAATAATTCTAATAAAAGTTTTAAAAAATTATATTTTTTAAACACAACGAGTGATTCCAATGAAAAAAATAATATGTTTATCCCAGGAGACTCGGTTTAAGCACTTGTATGTGCAAAGTGTGTGTGCCTTGTCAATAGTCTTAAAAAAACATGAACAATTACTATCATGTAATAACATCAATATATACAAAAAAAAAAACATTCTTATTTTCATCTTTTTCAATTATACAAAATATTTTCATTTTCACATCTTAAACAATTCGATCACATATTTTCTCAAAGGAAACCTAAGCAATCTTCCTTTTTCTTTATATTTTCCCGTATCTATAGCCCATTTTCAGGAAGTTGGTTTTGTTTTCTTTGTTTAGGGCTGTCGGCAGTAGTTCATTCCCAATAATAAGTCAAAGCGCCAATCAAGAAGCCCATATGCATATGCTATGTCTTACATTTGATGTTGGGCCATACTGGAAAACTAAATTCTTGCATTTGTTGATATTAATTAATTTAATTTTCGTGGGTGTGTTTTGTATTAAAAAAACCCAGGTATTGCCAACTTTTTACAAGCTGTATAAAATTTGCTGACACAAATAATAATAATAAATAAATGAATGAAAAGAGATGGATACAAACACTTGACTCGTATGTTAGGTAAACATCGGTGATTAAAGATGATTGAATAATCAAAATTCACGGTGTCTTCTACCAAACTTGGAAGTTGGAACCACTTCATGTCTGCCATTTAGGTGCAATCAAGCTTGACCAAATGGTACCTGCATTTGTTGCAACTAATGTCTGTTTTAATTCAATGCTAAATTACTGTTGACATTTTCAAACTCAAGAGAAATTTATTCGGAGACGTTTTTTCTTTTTTCTTTTTTAAAAAGAGTGGTTCAAACTTTTTTTTTTTAAAAAATATATGCTTTTATGGGACGCATTTTTTTCTGTCCTTGTAACATGTTTTTTTTTTGTGGTTTTGTTTCATCTGTCCTTGTGGCATGATTTAGCATATCTTAGCGGTCGATCGTTGCTCGCATAGAGGTTGTAATCGACGCTAGTTCCTGATTATGATTTTGTCAGTAGTCACGAAAAGTTAGATCTTCACTCGGTTGATGGTTTGCCGATGTAATCAATCCTAGTTAGCGAAACATTTTGTCTGATAGTTTGGATCGCTTAACACTCCTTTTCATCAGTTATGAGTCCCCAATTGAATAGAGAAAGAGATTCAGAAAGTTTCTGAATTTTGATGGTATGCTTATTTCCATAGATATATGTCACTTTTCTTTGTTTCTGGGTTGTAATAAATGGAAGTAGATTAGTCACATTATTTTTCTTCCTGGATGTGTTGTAATCGTGATATCTTCTATGGTTATAATAAAAATTCAGTGGCTATACTTAAAAAAATATTATTCATTAATTTAGTGATTAATATAATATATTGATAAGATATAAAATTAAACCTTGCTAAAATTAATAAATTATCATAATTTGTTTGATTAATTTTATCCGGGCTAAACATCGGCGGACAGCAGATATTTATGTAGTCCACTAATTTATTAGTTTATTATTATTAGTATAGAAGAAGATGCATCGGAAATAGGATGCAAAGTTTTTTTTTTTTTGAATATAAAGAGCATGCAAAGTTGAGCTTACCAATCTGTCGTTGTCCATATCTTAATCAGCATGAGATTTTTTTACAACCATTTCACATTCTAAAGTCTGCAGAAGTTAATAATTTATTTTTGCAAAATTTGACAGGTCGAATCCAGAGTCAACAACTTGCTGTCTAAGCTCCATGACAAAACAAACGTCAAAGAGACAAATCATTCACCAATTATCTCCCTTAAGCTTACCTTGTTTCATTACCACTTTTTAATTGGAGTTGGGCAAGATTTTAACCATAAATATAGGTATGAAAGTCATTTAATCATTGAAATAATGGAACAAAATTACTCAAGATTAAATTTATGGTCTAATATTAATTAGGTTAAACTACATAGATGACCACTTAATTATAGGATTGGTATTAATTTCATCACTATACTTTTAATTTTGGTAATTTTATCACTTAACTATGTAAGTGGTTCCAACCGCTGTTAAATAAACTGGTATAATCTATCAATTTAGTTCTAATTTTAATTTAATAAAATAAATTAATTATTTAATTAATCACCACCTTATTGGAGGACTTTAGCTATTTTAATTTAATTTATTTTCCTCCTCCAATCAAGTGATGACATGTGTCACTTGATTAGAGAAAGAAAACTAGCACTAGGTAGATTTGAACCAAGATACTCTTAATGTGAAAGGCACACTTATGCCACTGGGCCAAGAATGAATTTGTGATATAAAGTATAAAATATATTATATGTGTTTTTTGGTTGTTAATGCTAAGAAAAAAAAGTAAATGTGCTTTTAGGGAAATCAAACATGATATACTTATGATGCATAAAAACATTTAATTCAATTAAATAAATTTAATAATTAAACTAAAGTTAACAATATTTTATATATATTTAAAATTATAGTTAGTGTACAATTTAAACTTAAAAATTTAAAATTATATATGTTCGTGAGTTTCAACTTACTAAATGAATTTAATATAAATTTAAAATTTTATTTTTTATATTAAATAATAATAATAATTATATAATTTTTAAAAATACTAAAAATAAATTTATTATAATTTTAAAATTTTGATTTTATATTAAAACGTTAAAAATATTTTTTGAAAAATTATATTTAAAAATGAATTTAATATAATTTTAAATTTTCTTCTATTATATTAAAAATGATAAATATATATATGCTTTTTGTCGTTTTTAATATAAAAATAAAAATTTAAAATTATATTAAATTCATTTAGTAAATTTAAACTTGCGAACATAATATAATTTTAAGGTTTTTTTTTATTTTAAATCGTGCACTAACTATAACTTTAAATATATACAAATTGTTATTAACTTGAATTTAAATATTAAATTTATTTAATTGCATTGGATGTTTTTATGCATCATAACGGTGTCATGTTTCATTCCCCTAAAACCACATTTTACTTCTTTTTTTCTTGGCATTAATAACCAAATAACACATACAATACATTTTGTACTTCATATCATAAAAGCATGCTTGGCCCAGTGGCAAAAGCATACATCTTTCATCGAGAGTAATGACACGTGTCATTACTTGATTGGAAGAGAAAAATAAATTAAATAAAAATATCTAAAATCCTCCAATAAGGTGGTGACATGTGTCACCACCTAATTAAATAATTAATTAATTTATTAAATTAAAATTATGACCAAATTGATAGTTTGTATAATTAATATGGATCAAATGTGTAATTATACCAGTTTATTTAACAGCCACACTAATCTATTCGTTATATTTTAACGGTCGGTAGCTTGATTGGAACTATATAAATAATTAAGTGGTAAAATTACCAAAATTAAAAGTGTAGTGGTCAAATTCACACTAACTCTATAATTAATTGGTCATCTGTGTAAAATATCATAATATTTAAGATTGAAAATAATATAGTTTGTCAACATACCATAAATTTGATCAACACATTTCATTATATTATAATTTACCTTTGACTTCAATATATTAGAGGTACACTTACATATAAATGATTATGGAGCGGTAAAATAAAACAAAATAAATATCTTAAATCATAGTCGGCCAACAAAAGTAAATTGTTATTGATAAACATGGGGAAGAAGGAATACCAACTCTTTTACCAAACCTAACCCATTTTTTCAAATGTTGTGCACTTACTCAAACAAAGACAACCTTGTCATTTCCCTTCATTCAACTCTTCAAAGTTCAATGTTCAAAGTTTAATCCCAATCCCATATATACGAAGTAAGCATTTTCAACACGTTATTCTATGGAATGAACCAGACAACACAAGTAGCCGAGCCAAACCCTTTCTTCTTCTTTCTCCAATTCCCCTAACCCATTTGAGAAAAAAAAGATGGCCCAAGGCGAGGATATTGCTTATGATTTCGTTTTGGTTATTCTCTCCGTCTCTCTTTTCATTCTCGGAATCATCCTCTTCATCATATGCAGAAAGAAGCCACAAAAATCCGATCAAAAACAAGAAATACTCCCCGTCAAGTCTTGTGCGAGCACTTATCAGTTAACCGACATAGATGCAGCGACGGATGGATTTAACCACAGAAGAATCGTCGGTAAAGGCCGTTTGGGTACCGTTTATTCCGCCATATCGCCGCGAGGAGAACTCATTGCGGTGAAAAGGATACATCCACGACTCGTCTTAAGCAATGCTGGATTCGGGTTCGCTTCGATAATGAAAACACTTTCTTTAGCACAACATCCGCACATAGTCCCCATCATAGGGTTTTCACAAGCACCGGGTGAGAGAATCATTGTGATGGAATTCGTCGGCATGGTGAATTTGGATTTCTATTTGCACGAAAACTCCGAAGGCGCTTCGTTATTAGATTGGAACAGGCGTTTGAGGGTGGCAGCCGGTGTGGCTAGAGGGATGGAGTATTTGCACGAAGGGGTGGCACCAAATATAATACACGGGTGTATCAAGGCATCGAACATATTACTAGATGTGAAATTCGTTGCTAAGTTGTGTGATTATGGGCTATCGTTTTTGGCACCGGAAGAGAAGAGAGGGGTTGTGGGGTATGTAGACGATGAGTATTGGGGTGAAAGGGGAGGCGGTGCTTGCAAGGAAAGCGATGTTTATGGTTTCGGGGTGGTTTTGTTGGAACTTTTGACCGGGAGGAGAAGTGAAC
The DNA here is from genome assembly GCA_958450335.1 of Hibiscus tridactylites. Taxonomy (NCBI): domain Eukaryota; kingdom Viridiplantae; phylum Streptophyta; class Magnoliopsida; order Malvales; family Malvaceae; genus Hibiscus; species Hibiscus tridactylites. The sequence goes on from OY288280.1 coordinate 83,900,788, forward strand.
AAGGGTTGCTTGTGAGATGGGCATTGCCATTGATTAAGTCCAAAAGGTTTAATGAACTTTTGGACCCTAAACTTGTATTTCCTTCTGATATGAAACCTTTTCTTAGACTGGCCAAGGTTGCATCGGCTTGTGTTGGTAATTACAGAAAGGACAGACCTTCGATTTCTCAAGTGGCATCCATTTTGAACAATTTGGAAGTTGAGGTTTGTCATTAGAGTCAAATTTACCATATTTGAAACATGAGGTTTATGTTTTGACTCTGATCATTGGAAAGCCAGAACTAGATTGTATACACGTGGGGTGGGTGTAAGATAGATTTGGCCAATGAGGGGAAAATATTGAAATGTAAATATTATAAAGATGGAAGGAGATGGGGAATATTCACTGTTTCCGGGTGGAAATGAGGGATTTTCAATCTTTGGTGGGGAAAGGGATTATTTATATGTCTACCAATGAGGCAATGAGTTCCTTTTTGTGATCATCAGATTTCGGGGGATTTGTCTTGGATACTCATTCTTCTTTTTTTTGTAAACTAATCATTAACAAATTATTTGTGTTTAGTGATAATTGTACAATTTTGGGGGACCCAATTGGTCTCTCTCAAATTATCCATGTTTTTGTATCCAAAATATTATTAAATGTAATAATGTCTTAATTTTCATTAGATTCTGTTACCAAGTATGTTCTGTACTTGCATGTGCTATGGTGGCCAACTAATCTCTAAGTAAGTTAAGAACATCGATCGAGTCTGCCTGTAACATCTCATCCACGCAAAGAGGAGCTGAATGGAAAATTTATATCGAGAGTGAGGTGGAATCATGCATATTGACAAGGGTATCCGTCACTATGTTATCGGATCGTAGAATATGCTGAAAACGAATAGTCCAAGTCTGTGATTGCATCATACGTATATTTTTCAGCAAAGCACCATCCATGAGGTCTCGACGATAATCCAAAATCAATTATAGGGCCTCGAGGCTATCCATATCAAAGATGACGTTACGTCATCTCCCATTCCATGCACATAACATACCCACGCCCCAAATCTCTGCCATGATAGAAGAGCATATACCTAAAGATTTGCTAAAACCCAAGAGCCATTGTTTTGTGTAGTTGCGCAGCACCCCACACGTGGCATGGTTCTCACCAATCAAGATATTATATTATTTTATATTTGACAAACTGTATTAAAAGAATTAGTACGTCTTTTTTTTTGAACAACTTTTCTGTCATTTTTAGTACACCGAAACGGCATGTATCGTCCCAATTGGTAGAAAATATAAATTGTAGTTGTAATTTCTTTGTCAGCTACGGGCAACGGGCCGAGGATGAAGTTATGGGTTGGGTAATTCTGTTGTATCGAAGGAAATTTTTATAAGGCCCGTAGTACTTTTCGTCCAAGTAATATGTAATTTCATAGCCCATTTACTTCCAAAAGTTGGAAAAATTAAATGCAGCATAAAGAAAAACAAACAATACTAGTAAAGGGTAAAACTAAATGAATAAGTGAATTGATTCCATTTTTTGAGTTAAAATTCATATATATCAACAAATATTTGTACTTAAATTAAAATCAAATTAACATTATATATGGTTGATAGTATCATTTTGGATAGATTAGTTATAAGAAATAAATTAGTAATGATTTTACGAAACCATCCGTACATATGTATATTTATTACTTATTAGGTGTTTAATAGTTAAGTGATAGTGCATGTCGAACAATCACATACGTTGTTTATGAAACTAAATGGAGGTAACATGGAGTGTGACAAAGTGGTCGGTGGATGCATTAGAAAGGTACAATATTATAAATTACACTAAATCAGACTACTCTTAATTTCTAACTGCCACCACCATACATACACTAATGAAGCATCAAACAAGAAAAGGAACACCCGAGCTCCAGCATAGGGCTATAGCCTGGCACGATGGTTTCAAAAATAATTTTTAGTGGACCCGTCTAATAATTAAAATTATCATGTTAACTTTTAAGGGGCCATGCAAAAAAGATTTAGTGTGGCTGATGGTTTCAAAAATAATTTTTAGTGGAAGGAGTTGGAAATTGCAAAGAAGTCGTTGATTCCCATTGAAGAATAATGGCATTGAAGACTTTACGATAATAAGTAACTAAAAAAGAAAAACACGACTTGGAAATGACCTTTCAGTTTCAGTGTTAAAATTGAAAGCATGAATCCTGACCTTCAGACATTAACGGATCTATAAATTTAAGAATAAGGTCTAAAATATTTATTTTCTCAAATGGGTATATGTAAAAATAAAATATAACTCTACATATTAAATAAAATTATACTTTCTAAAAATAAAACACTAAATTAAACATATTTTTAAAATAAAATAAAAAATGGGATGCAGATACACCCTACCATGGCTGGGTGTATCGGCCACGGCCCCCGGAGTGGTATCAAATGCTTGAAAACGAAGTTGCTGCCAATATATCCTTTGGCTTTGTCTCCCCCTTCCCCAAATTTTACTACATACCTTAATTGGGTTGCTAATATGAATCCTTTGGTAAACCAAACAATCATTATATTTTTCGATTGTATGCACTTTTTTCCCGTTGGATTTTCTGTATGAAGAAATTAAAAGAGCTCGATGAGGCAGACGCATGCAGCCAAAACCTGATGAGAAAGGTGACAATTATTTCTGTGGAGGTATCTGGGGAACTAATAATAAATTAATAACCATGTTTTTTCTTTTCAAACAAGGCAGGGAATACATATCCTTCCAAAGTCTTTAAATAAAAACCCTAAGCCATACGTTAAAGTTGAAAGCTTAATGAACAAGTTTGATGCTGTTGCGTGGCTTCTCAGACAAGCTCTCCTGTCTCTCAAACTAACTGTTAAAAAGTTCTGGGTTTTGTATTTGCTATATTCTGAGCGTACGAATGTACAAATATGAATCCAACGAGTGGACCGAAAAAGATAATAATGATATTTATAGGTATTTGAGTTCGAACAATTTTATATATAAATGTGCGCAAATTTTATTAAGAATTTTTTTAAAAAATAAACTTGTAAATATTAATAAAAGTTTTGAATTAGGTAGCTGTTAACTATAAAACCTATAAACAAAAGCACATGTTTTAATTAACTTATTGGTGTGGCATTTAAAAAATTAATTGAAAATGTTGGACATTAATATCAAACTCTTTTTCCATTTCATTTCGCATATTAATTACATAATTCCGAAATAAATGACAGTAATTAATATATATAATTATCACCAACTTGATAGGTTGGAGCGGGCCATGCTACATATGAGAAATAAGAAGTCTTCACATTACATTAATCTCTTTAAATTGAAATGAAATCATCAGCCCTAAGCATATTTGACCAGTTGGTCAAACTGCTTATCTTTATTTCTTGAAATCACCTTAGGTCATAGGTTTTAAGCTTACTAGGAGCACTTCCTTTCTTTCTCTTAGGGTCTTCTTTCCCCTCCCCTCTAGGTAAGATTAGGATTAGATTTAAGATTTGTCACAAAAAAATTAGCCCCTTTTTGATGTTCCTATTTATGCTACACACTAAAAACTTAGGTTTAGAATTAATGTTTAATGTTAGGGTTTAAAATAAGAGTTTAATGAATTTGGGGTATAATTTATTTTTTAGTGGTTAGTGTTTAAGGGTTAATTTAATTTTTTAGTGTTGAGAATAGAAAAAGACCCCGAAAAGTGACATGAAATTTTGTCTCTTTCAATTATGGTTATGAGAGAAATTTTCAAAACCATTACTATTGATCTTTTATATGATATTTAACTTACCCAAATCTCCTCGGAACATTTAAATAAGAGAATATATAGTACTTGTTTAACGTGGTTGAATTCATGTTTGTAGATATAATAATAAATAATTAAGACTCAATCGATATTAATATTGATATTATATAAAAGGAAAACTTTAGCCGTAAAAAGATTACAATTTACTACGGGAATTGATTTAAAAGAGTCGTTAACACGAGAAATTATTAGACGGACTCGACTCACCACATTATATGTGGTTCCAACCAATAATGTCCATCTACCTTAAAATAACTATTTGATAACTAACCATTCTATTAACATGTAGGAAAGAGGTGATGATTCACCTTGAAAAAAATGAGATAAATAGACTTTATTGGTTGAGACCACGGATGCCGTGGTGAGCCGAGTCTATCTAATAATTTTTCCATTAAAACATTGACAAATATCAATGCTAGTCTTACCAGCAGCATTTTCATCAGTTCTTAGAAAAGAAGTGCAATTTGTCCGAAAATGAACATCTAAACCCTAAAAGAGATAGAAAGAGAAAGGATGGGTTGCTTAACACATGAGAAGTTTACGTGAAGAAATGGATAAATAGTTGCTATACAACAAGTTTGGTGCAAAATACCAATATTTTGTTACATTCGGATTTGTTGTTTCGTATTTTCTATGCTACGATATTGTATAACTTCACCTATTATTTATTTATTTGTCTTATAGCTTTCAGAATACTCCAGTTTGACATTGGAGCTAACTAAAAGAGCTTTCTCACGAGGTAAAATGTCTCGGGAAAAATACCTACAGCTTGTCTTCTCCACCCGACTCTCGTTATTACTATTATTTAGTAAATAAACGAAATAATAATGTAAAATAAATAAATATTAAGATTTCAATCTGAAACTTAAACTGATTTATTTGAAGTGTTTAAGTGATTAAAATGGTTTAAAGGTTTAGAGGAAACCGGAAAGCAAAGTCCAAGACTACATTTATTCTGTTATTCAATCGTATCTACTTTAGCATAACCAAACTTAGCGTGCAAGCAACAGTTATTATAAGAATTTATTATATTTTTTTTTCTGAAGAAACGAATTAAAATAAATAAATCCCATTCTCTCCTTTTTCTTATACCCTCTCTTTAACCTTATTTCTCTAATTTTGTTTTTATTTTTTTTATAAATAAACCTACCTTCATCTTGTTGATATTAACCTTATTTCTTTGTCTTTTTCTTTTCTTTTCTTTTCTTCTTCTTCCAAGACCTAGGAGGAGGATATAGCAGACAGCAGCTATATGCTCGCAATCATAAGCAGAAAATTTGAGAATTAGAAAAAGCGTGGAAGAATTAAATTCCTTTGCCTAACATCAAGAAAGAGAAAGTGGGTAACTGAAAACGTGCTGTAAAAGAGACAATTTTTGCTTTACTTGTTTATTTTTATTTTATTGTTTAATGTTGTAAATCTTGCTAGAATTCTCGTATGCGGGTGTTTGCCAAGAGGGGAAGACGGTGGAACCAGACATCAGCTTTGTGATGGGAATCAGACCATCAGCAGAAGAACCGGAGACATGACATGGTGCAATAACCCAGACGACGACACAGGAACTCTTAGCTCAGTTACAGCAGCCGCCACCAAAGATCCCTCCGTCGCCATCGCCGCCACCTCTGCCGTTCCCTACCCCAAACCTCATGAAATCTCAACCATTATTTGCCCTTCATGTGGCTATAACATACCCTACCAAGATCAGGTAACTGTTTTAATTAATCATAATATTATAGTTTTGTTTTTAATTGTTTTGTTCCAATATGGTTTGATCTACTAAAATACTAATATTTTTTTGTGGGGTTAGACGGGAATTCATGATTTGCCAGGGTTACCAGCGGGGGTGAAGTTTGATCCGACTGACCAAGAAATTTTAGAGCACTTAGAGGCAAAAGTAATATCTGATCTGCGCAAGCTTCATCCCTTGCTTGATGAGTTTATTCCAACGCTAGAAGGAGAAAATGGGATTTGCTATACTCATCCAGAGAAGCTTCCAGGTGATGCTTTAATTTTAGCTCAATTTTTCTTCTTTAAATACATTGGTTTTTCATTTTTTGTGTTGAATTTTCTATTTTTTCTAGGGCTATATCAATGATCTATATATCTATCTGTCAATTTATGCGCGCGCGCATATATATATATATATATATGTGGTTTGTGCATCAGCAATGATCTGTGTTAGTATATATAGATGAAATTTAAATGAAAACGTACAGCTTTACTGCATTTTTTGAAAATCCAGTTAAGTGTATTGCAAGGAAAGTACCTAAGTTGGCTAATACTAGCTGCCGCCTGCCAAGCATGTTTCTTGGGTGGCCTAATTACGTGAGATCCTTTGGTTCTACTTCGATCAACACATAATTATCTTAGAAACATGTGATTAGGCCGCTTAGATATCCCCCTTGCTAGCTTAATTCTAAGATATAGCCATTGCCCTTCATCATTCAATGATCGGGATCGTATTTTGTTAGTTTCAAAGTAGTCGTCCATAATCTAATAAAAAGTAAAAACATTATATAGCGTGTGTTAATTTCGATTCTAAACTGACCTAATGGTGCAGGAGTAAACAAAGACGGCCAAATCCGACACTTCTTTCATCGACCCTCCAAGGCATACACAACCGGGACAAGGAAGAGAAGAAAAGTCCACACGGACGAAGATGGGAGCGAAACAAGGTGGCACAAAACGGGCAAGACCCGAGCAGTTTTGGTTGGCGGGATAGTGAAGGGTTTCAAAAAGATCTTGGTGCTCTACACCAACTATGGCAGGCAAAGGAAGCCCGAGAAGACAAACTGGGTGATGCATCAATATCACCTTGGCAACAACGAAGAAGAGAAAGATGGGGAGTTAGTGGTTTCAAAAGTCTTTTACCAAACTCAACCTAGACAATGCGGTCCAAGCAGTAGTGATAAGTATACGCTCGATAGAAAGCTTAAGAACCGAAGTACCATGGCGCCTAGGAGTAGTAGCAGCGCGGGTTTTGTGGGGTACAACAATCCACCTTTTGTTTCATACGGTGATGGTGGGAGTCACCACCATATCCATAATAGAGAAAGCCCACCTCAGCTAATCCCAAATCTGGTTGTTCAAGGTGACGGAGCCTCGTTTGTTAGATTAACCTCTGATACAAGCAAAGCCCGACTTGAAAGAAAATAGCAGCAATGGGAAAGATGAACAGCCACGACAAGGACTTATTTGGTTGTTGTTGCTGCTGCTGCTATGTAATAGTCAAATAAATGATCAGATTGTTGTTTTTGCTGAGGAAAGGGAGGGAATATGGAAGAATAAGGTATTAAGGTCAATGTCTTCTTTCTTAGAGATTAGTGGCATTTGCATAATATTTTATATTTTTTTTACCTTATTGTATCTATTTATATATATATAATAGGACTGCACAAAGATGACTCCTATAAGACTTGTACTTATACTCCCTACAATGTTAATTAGGTTTACCAATTATCATATCATAATCATATATGGTATATATATGTAACTATTTTTTATTCTATCATGAATCCTCTTGTGTGATTGTTGAATCCTCCATCTCTGGATTAATGCATATGACGATATAGATTTTATTATTTCTTTTAACTTTTGTTTTCTAGCCTGCAGCATTGTCTCCCATTATGTTTTTACCCAATATTCCAATGAGTTAATTTGCATACACAGTTGGTGGTTTCATTGAAACAAGATTCAAAGAGATTTTAGCGAATTTTTGCAAGTTCATACTTTTTTTATATCTAGCTGTACCTGTACAGGAGTAAAATGTAATACAAAAACATTCATAATTTTGATTGAATAACCAAATGATAGTGATTGAGACACGTATGACTTGATAGGATATTAGGTTGTAAAAAAAATGGTGTGGTTAAAAGCCTACATCACGCATTAACTCGATTAAATTTTTATACTTCCTTGGGAAAAAGAAAGGAGACCATTTTGGCTCAATCGGATTGCGATCCTCTTGTAATAAAATAGCCAGGGAAATGTCATTATCGGAAACATGCATGAAACTTAATCAAGAAGGCGTTCCCGTTTACACTTGCAGTAACTGTTTTGGCTTTTTCCGCCTAATTTAATTCTCCGACCGACCTGTTTTTGTTTTCCTGTTCCGTATTAATTTTTGGACCCAAGGTGGTTACATGGAACTGAAAAACTTAAATATCTTAATCCCAACACTCGTTGCAAGGATTTCAGCTTCAGTGAGGGAAAAAACAACAACACATGATTTGCTTGCAGGGACAGTAAAGGGTATGGTGGTTATTCAGAAGAAGCGCAGAGATTTTCGTAGTGGTCAGCATATAGAATCATAAGAAATTCGGATCAGCCAGCTCAATTAGAATCAATTGAATACCTAACAATCCACTTTTATAAAAGCCAATAAACAAGCTTGAAATAAAACAAAACCAGAAGACAAACAAAGAATTTCCCTTTTGAAAACAAAACAAAAAAAAAAGCTCATATGTTCTTGTCTTGCAGACAAAGCAAATGCTAAACCCTGAATATTTCAGACTGTAATCTATGTTGCCAAAACGCAGACAGTAGGCTTTGATGCGGTATATTTAACATTTTTTTAAGTTTTCTCAATTCATTGGAAGATTAAATATGTGGAACATGCAATACAATGCACGTAGGCAGGAATAGGATAGTGAACCCGAAAGTTCTATCATAAATATATCCAGTGAATATGGGATTCAAGAAGTCCATTCCACCACAGCGTTTAATTATAAGTCCATTATGATAAGAAAAAAACTGGACTTTTATCATTCATTCTGAGCCCAGCCCACAATGATAGCGACGCAAATGACGCTTGAAATCCAGAAAATAATAGTATTTTTTTTCCAACAATATCACTAGGGACAATAAAATGAGATATTTATCATTGTTTCAACTAAATAATAATTGAGATAACAAAATGAAATTGAAACAGTCAAGGAGTTATCCAAAATCCAAATGGGTTTTAAATTTGTTTCTTAATTACATATTTACCTACACCATGGACTTTGTGGTTTATCGACTATGTCTATACGTGCGTGACAGGTGGGCTATTGGATGGTTAATAGTCTCCCTGAATTCAAATGCACAACAACTGTCCATCCTTTGAAGTAGGCATCAGTCACATGCCAGGTGACCAAATCAAAGTGTTGTGGATATGAAATTAAGTAATCAAATACACTGTGTTATTTATTGCTAAAAAGGCAATATAGGAAATAAAGAAGGAAGAAATGGGAGACCGACCATCAAACCCCGACGTGATTTCTTGTCCCTCAAAAGCTTAGGTTCATTTTGAACGTAATCCGGATCACTGGGGCACAACTACAACCGCTCAGATCCTTAGACGCTCAAATATTCAATTCTGTAATCAGGTCCAATTCACAAATTAGGTAAAAACTTCGCACATTTACTTTTAAAACAAACTTGTGGTTTGGTTAAGTTTTTGAAAGATTAAACAACTCGAATCTTGAAAGTCTTCCCTAATTCAGGTTTCGCCTGCGGAAATCCAAATAGATAATCATTCCGCTTCAAACAAAACATATGAAGAAATGTTCAAGTCCTGGAAGTAAAGCCCTTTGTCTGTCTCAAATTCTCAACATGCATACAATTAGTAAATGATCCAATCCAACCCCTCAAACACATAATTAAAAGTTAAAATTCCTACATTCCTACAACCAGAGATAAAAGAAAAAAACAGAGGGAACAGCAGTATAAACACACATTCACAACTTCTTCTCATAGCCATAAGGCTCCGGCTTCTTTCAAAATAGGCACCAATTCACCTGTAATATGCGTTGACATCACCCTATCCAAGCCACCGAACAACTTCCCTCCCACGAATACCGCCGGGAACTGGATTCCCCCACCGTTGACCATCGACAGTTCATTGAGCACGGCCTCTTCCTTCTCTTCGTCCACTTCGCAGACCGCGGGATTCACCCCATGCCCTAATAGCAACCTGTTCACGACATGGCACATGCAGCAACCACGTCTGCCGAAAACTATCACCGCATTCTCCTCCACCAATTCCATTACGCTAGTTTTGGTACCGTTGGTAACAAGTCGACGCCCCCCACCATTATCAGCGCCTTTGAGAAAATTGTGAAACCGCGAACGAACACCGGCAGTGACAGCCATGTGTGATTTATAAGGGATTGCTTCTTGCATGGAATATAACATATATGAATTGGGAAGGGGGAGGGAGGATTATGATGTTGGTATGAGAGTATATAAATAGGGAGAAGACTGTAACGTCAACGCCAGTTGCGCAATCTGGTACGTCAAGGGGGGTGAGGGTGATGTTGGCGTACGTCACCGCCTAGTAAACGGATTCCAAGCAAATTGAACGCGGCATTTCCTTTTATCTTTTACAATGTGTGTCTAGCAACAAAAAACGAAACGAAAGACATTTATTTCCCAATGGCGATCACACCTTCGTTCCAACAAATTCCATATGAATTATAAAAATATAATCTACACATGTATTAAATTTATTCAAAAATTGTATTATTTGTACGGTGCGTTCAATTTTTAGACATTAAAATCAATTTACAATGAAAACAAATTAAGATCGATTCGAAAATATGTGTGAAATGCAGATACAACTCAAAAAATAGTAACTGCCTTGAAAATATTAGGAAAGTGCTTTAGTTTAATATCCAATTTACATTGGCCGTTCCACGAAAAGATGAGGAAAATTAATGTATAATTGCATTTTAATTAAAAAAATTAGTGTAAGTCAAAATAAACAAAAAGCTTACCATACAAATATCTAAACATCATTCGTTAATTATTGATGAAAATATTTTTAACAGAGAGTATGATAATAATTTACCTACTACAGATGGTCCAACTTACTAGCTATGGTAAACGTCAGCCCCGAATACAAAATTTATCATGACATCAGGGTCTAAATCATAGTGGAATTTTATTACATATATGAATCTGCCCAGAAAAGTTAATCCAAAATAACATAATGTGTACATTAAATTAAATGATAAAACAATTCTCAATCTTAAAATTTTTATATTCTGTTAATAAAATATACATAAGATATCGACTACTTTCATCGTTATCTTATTAAATGTTAGTCCGTTTAAATTGTTCAAAGCAATGTTGGAGGTGTCAAGGAGATAAGTATGACGCAAAATATGAAATAAACAAATTGTGTTGGCCGTCGGATAACGTAACGAAAGGTCGAATGACAAATGAAACAATTTTGAAGTGGCGACATGGACTCATGGGACGACACATGGCATTGGTGTGGATAAGATAACATTGAAGATCCACCTAGTGGGCAGTGGCTTTTTCGTACTACATTATTCTAAACCTCTCATTTCCATCCACGTGTTAGACGTAGTCATCGATTAGGTGATTATACAACTACAAAAATTACTAGATAAACCGGACTGACCATGTTATATATAGTCTCAGGTTCATCTATTTCATTTTTTTCGAAGGTGAATTTTTATATTTTTTTGAATGTTAATAAAGATTGTAGTTATTGAATAGTTATTTTTAATTGGGTGGACTTTATTAGTTGGGATTATAAATAACATGATAAGCCAGATCTATCTAATAATTTCTAATTCAACTAAGTTGGGACCCAGCCTGACGCGTAACTAAATGGATGGCGTTAGTATCCATGGAAAATAAGCTTCGTGTAATGTATGTCTGCTACTTAATTAAATTTAATATTCCTCAAATTGGTAATGTTCCTTTTGGTTAATAATTAACGATTATGGAAGGTTGGTTTGTCCCCCTTAAACAAAATACTGTTTTTAGTCTTATTAAAGATAAAGGGCGACTAAAGTTAGGGTGAAGAATCACTCACTCTCAATGATATTATAAATTACAATATTTTAAAGAAATAAAAAATCAATTAAATTTTTGTTCAATTATTATTATTGTTACAGTATATTGAAGATTTTGATTAAAATTTTAAGAGATTCTGAAGTATTTTTGAACAAACCAATTCGATCACAAGATAATATTTTAGTCAATTTTTTTAATATGATCACTGAATTTTTATTATAATTATAAAATATATCACAATTACAACGCATTCATGAAGGAAAATAATGAGACTAATCTATCAAAATTTCCAAACATGTTTTTGAGATTTTGGTAGCCATAAGGAGAATAAAAAATTGCCCCCTACTTAAAAATTTAAATTACGATTGCGGTCGTACTTTCAGCTACGTTGCGTTTATCGCGACTGCGGACATAACGGTTGCGGACATTGTAGTTTCGGACGATGTCGCTACCGCTATATAACGGTCATTGTTGCGATTGCGGGCCGTTATTTAAATCATTGTCCCTGATAACAAGTATTGAAAAAAAATCTTAAGAGTAGGTCCATAATACTCCACAAGCATTGAAAAAAATGAGCCTCTAATAACAAATATTGAAGAAAAAATTTAAGAAAGAGAAAATTGAGGAGAAATTGAGATGTGAAGAACAAGAACAATACAATAATTATTTATAGGTCTATTTAAAAATTTTGTTCTCATTAAAAATAAAAATTATTATTAAAACCTTAATAATTACCCTAAAACCTACTAAAACATATACTAATTAGGAATTAACGGTGCCTTTTTATTTTTGCAAAAATAAAAACTAACGAAACTATACATGATACTAAATTACTTGTAATTTTGATTAAGTTGTATTTTAAAAAAAAATAATGGTTCGAAGTTAAAAATGTTGTAAAAAGAAAATTATGAACTATCCAAAAATAATAATGATGATGTGATCTCCATGCAGTCAACTTTATTTTGATTTTCAAATTGTAGTGAGCCCTCAAAATTCTTTAAACTCATACAAGTCTTCAGTTAACATATTTGGGTATGAGCCCTGGGTCGTCGCCCTTATTGTCCTGGCCTAGGGACGACCTTGCAAATTTCTTTCAACCAAAAAATAAAAAAAGTGAAAAACTTTTATGAAAATAAGCATACCATCAAAATTTAGAAGCTTCATGAATATTCTTGTCTCTATCTAGTCAAGATTCATAACTGATGAAAAAGGAGTGGTGAGCGATCCACTCTATCAAGCAGAATGTTTCGCTACCTAGAATTGATTACATCGGCAAACAACCATCAATCAAGTGGGGATCTAACTTTGTATAACCACCGACAAAATCATAATCAGGAACTATCGTCAATTAAAAACTCTATGCGAGCAACATTGACCGCTAGGGTATGCTGAATCATGCCACAATGACAGATGAAACAAAACATATTACAAGTACAGAAGAAAACACGTGTCACAAGAATAGAGAAAACATGTGCCATAAATGCATAGATTCTTATTAGAAAATAAAAATGAAAAAACAAGAAAATAATAAACACCGACGATCGACAATCAAAAGCTAGGTGATTGTCGACCGTCGGATAACAGCAGAAAAATTTAAAAAATTTGCCGGCGACGTAGGGTTGTTAGAGAGAAAAAAATTAGGTTTGTTATTTAAAATTTAGGATTCATGGGGTTATCTTAGTCAAATTTTTAATTTGAATAAACTCATGCACACTTGAAAATTATGGGTGTTTATTATCGAGTACTTGAAGTCCCGAATACTAAATTCTTCGGCACGTGTTCCGGCCCGCTCTATCCAGGTACCTGCGAAACTCGGGTACCCGAAATTTGTGTAACGAGTACTCGTATTTTTACCTTTTTTAAATCATTTAATTTTCAATTTAGCGATTTCATATTTCAATTTAGGTATTCTATATTTTATTTTAAGGATTTCATATTTTATTTTAGGAATTTCAATTTTCAATTACATCACGTGTTTTTCTTTACATATTTTAAATTTTCAATATTTGTATAAAATATATATATAATAATAATAATAATAATAATAGTAAACTATAAAATTAAATACAAATCAAATTTTCGAGTATCCGATAATAGGTATTTTTGCAGCCTAGAACCAACCCGAAAATATGAATATTTTACTAAGCTATGTACCCAACCTAAATATTTTTCCAAATAAATACCTGATAATTTTACATTCGAGTAAACATGTTAGGTATTTTTGAACACCCAAATTATACTACTCCATCTACACTATGAAGGAGGGGATTTTTTTTTTTTTTGAAATTTTAAATGGCCGGTCCATACACACTATGAATGGAGGCCGGTAAAAAAGTGGTCACTTCTTACCAATAATCAAACAACAAATAGTACAAATCAGAACAGAACCTTCGGTTCTCAATTAATTCAACAAAACCAATCAACTGTCAAATGTTCAAAGCTGCAGGCGCATACACACAGTTGTTTTAAAATTGCTGCTGTTTTTCTGGGTTTGAAGTTCGACTTCTTTCTCCCATTTGGAGCATATTCTGATCCATAGATTTCTCCCATTTGTTCTTTAAATATATCATCAGAATTATTTAAGAGATTAACTAAACTTACATATAAAGTAGTATTAGAACGCTGGAATTTTCAAATATATATATATATATTTCCGAATATGCTAGTGTAATGTAAGGGTAGCTCATCCCTTGTGTTTGGGATGAGACCTGAGTTCAAACACCAATTATACATGTTTGTACTGACATGTTATTTATTAATTTAACTATTAATGTAATTTCAAAATAAATTTTATTATTTATCAATTTAAATATTAAAATCAAATTTATGGTTGGTATAAACTTTAAATTGATTCTTAACTTAAGTCATCATGTACGATTTAAAAGTTAAAAAGGTGATTTTGTTTTCTCTCGAGCGAACGGGTCCAATCATATATTTATGTATATGTATATAATATAATTTAAAAAATAAACAAAACAAAATTTTGCAAACCAAATTGTTGATTCTTTAAGATCAAGTTGACTAACTAAAAAACATTCTAATAACATTATACAATAATACCAAAAGCATAAAGGTCGATACAATAAGTTCTCATAGCAACAAGGCGGTTAAAAAGGCAAGGATTCTCGCAATCGGAACACTCATGCAACAAGAGCAACAATAGGCATCCTTTTGCTCATCGGCATCCACATCCGCGTCGGTATATGTCATAAATTTCGAGACAATGTTGCAGAATTCCATGTAAAAAGAAATGCCAACAACTTGTGAGATATCATTTTAACTTGAAAGGGTTGATGAATCTCTCAGGTTTGACACTCGGTTGTAAAATGCTCCCAAAACAAAGAACCACTGAAAAATTAAAGCTTCAGATGTTGATCTTCACAAACCGCCACAACGAGAATAATCCCCAACCGTTCTCCTTCAAAATAAGCAGACCTAATAAAGTTACAACTTCCCAATCACATCATGATATTCAGCAAGCTCTAGCGAGAGGTTCAAAACCCGAGTATATAGAACTCCTTATTGGTGGGCCGGCACTCTCTATTTCATCACTAAACTACAATGCAACATCGAAAAGCATATCTCTGACAGCATATAGGTTGGTGGCTTTGGTATAATTGCTTCCGACTGTGTTTGTCACTGTTGGAGGCTGTGTGTTGAACTGTTCTGCTATACCAGGTAAGAAAGCTCCGGGACCCAATGATGAGGCTGCTTGTGCCATGTTGTCCTCGTTAGTACCATTGTGTCCTCCCTCTGTCAAGGAGAAACCGAAAAGCCTGCAACTGCTTTTACACGAGGTAGCTAATTCTTGACTCGTCCTAAATGCTGGTTGAGCCGCCAGAGTTTGAGAATCACCAAGCTGAGCATCAACAATTGAATGACCAAATGAATACATGCTCCTCCTATGGGAATCGTGTTCACCAGTTGAAGATGGCAGTAACCTTCCTCCATATGTTTCAGGAGCACGAAAAGAACTTCGTTTGTTAACTCCTAGCTCTTTTTCCAGGCTATTGATGGTATGAATAGGATTGAAGCTTGGAAATGGATTGCTTGCACGTTGGAACTTTAGCACTGAAGATGGCGAGGACACTTGTGCAGAAGTTCTAGTTTGACTATGAGTGTTATAGCTACGCATCAATGGCGACCATCCACCTCTAGTTCCCGAAAACTGACCCACGTCAGGCACACCGGGACCATCATTTTCTCGATTTTCATCTGCAGTTGGACCTCTTCTACATGAAGGGTTTACAAAAATTTCTTGACCTTGCAAGACCTCATGGAATCTGAAAGATTCCTCACAGCCTACACCTTTATAGGAAATATCAGGATTCACCAGTGTGTCTCTACTAACATTTCGCATTGCAGCAGTACCAGAACCATTAGAAACAGGAATGCACCGTCTTATTTCAGATTGGTGCATTACCTGACTATTAGCACCATCATGACGAGTGTTAAGACACAAAATTTCTTGACCTTGCAAGACCATCTGGGACCGCAAAGATTCCCCAAAGTCCGATGATCCAATTCCATCTGTTGTCAAGGGCTATGTCAAACAATGTTGCATGACACATCAAAGAGAACAAGTTAAGCAGAAGAACTTACCAGGAAATACAAATTCAGGTTTCCCTGAAGGAACTCCAACCCTGTTCCTTTTGGAACCAGGAGAGAGCGAACTGTTAGAACTAGATGCTGAACCAGACGGTTCAATTTCCCAGGGAGAAACCCTGTTATGCCTTTGGCTGTCAATATCATCCCACCTTACCTGCAAAACAAGTGGGAGAAAACTACCAGGTTAACTCTCGAGTAAATTTTTGATAAAATCATAAACTAATGAGGAGACATTCGAAACATTGTGTAACAGTGACAACTAGTTAGCTAAACCAAACCAAGGCATCCAAAACAATCATGTGAAATTCTTCCTGCAATAAACTGAAAACATTATTTTTAAATTCCCAAGTACAAGCACCTTCCAGGTATGAAACCAAAATAATTTGGCACTAAGAGTGATTACAGCATTTACGCAAGGAAAAAAGGTGCACCAAACAATACATTTTTTTCATGTTCATTCGGCTTAAAGCATAGTCTAGGCTGCACAAATAAGGGGTAGTTATTAAGTACCCAGGAAGTATTTTTGCAGGATAAGGCAGTATTGCTTGACAGTGCTTCTAGGCTAAGGTAGACTCACTGTCTCTACAAATATTAAGCAAAAGGCAAGAATTGTACAAGAATCATGTAATAGAATAAATACTGATGTAGAATGTTATCCTTTCAGGTATATCAAGCTTAACTTCAAGGATGGACGGACAAATAATTAAGAGAATTTCATACATGTAAATACTATTATCGATTAAAACATATCCCCTTCTTTATAATAATAACCTTTCAGGCTTGACAGGAGCTTTTGTTACGACTTATGACAGTTATAAGTTGAAAACAGAAAAGCATACTTCAGCATGAACTTATACGATACTTTAACAGAATAAACAATGTCTGACCATACCACCAGGCATCTCCATTTTGAACCAGACCATCTAACAGGATCCATATCACTAGTTCCAGTTACAACCCCTGTGTATCTGCAAAAAGTAAAGAACAATTAAGGCTTGATAGTGTGGTACTGTAGGTCTTTCATCCCTTCTTTAGGTTAAAAATCATATGATTTAATAACTGTAGAGTTGCTGGTTCAATCCGGTCAGACCTTCCTTCACCCGCATCTTCAGTTTCAAACCACATCTTGAATCTCATTCCAACAGGAAAAGAATGATCAAGACTCTTCCAGAATCTATGCACAGGTATTATGAACTCTGATGAACTAGCCCTGCTATATATCAACAACAAAAAATTAGATCACGTCGAGAAAGTGACTGTAGAGAATGACCGAGAAAACAAGAGAACAAGTAGAACATGCAAATTTCAGTAAACAAAAAG
The DNA here is from genome assembly GCA_958450335.1 of Hibiscus tridactylites. Classification (NCBI taxonomy): domain Eukaryota; kingdom Viridiplantae; phylum Streptophyta; class Magnoliopsida; order Malvales; family Malvaceae; genus Hibiscus; species Hibiscus tridactylites. The sequence continues at coordinate 83,918,324 of OY288280.1, forward strand.
CTTAAAAGTACCATAAACACAAATGGATCACAAGAACTTAACCACAAATAATAAATAGGGGTTGGGACCAACGGTAATTTAAACCTTTCACTGCATGAAAAAGGACATGACACCTCTTCCTCTGGATTCATACAGAGTGAGGACCAAGGGACAAGCTTATGATGATCTTCCAATAATAATATCAATTGGTATATAAGATTATTTAAACTATAGAGAACTTTTCAAACTTATTTTATATTAGACATTGTAAATTATTTTGGGATATAGAAAGGATGTCCGAATAAGGTAGTGTCATCCAGGCTTTAATAAAGGAATCAAGAGAAAAATGCCAGCCCAAAATCAAACAAATCAACCCAAGTTCTTTTATTAGAAAATCAAAGTACATATAGTCACATATGGTCGCAGCTACAACCACTAAATTCACCATTTAAACATTTATGTATGTTTTTCATTCAGATTCAAATTATTTCCCCTCCCTAAGGCCAGCATTGCACAATCTAGTTCACTCATAATGTTTCAAATAGCATCATCATAAATATACCTTGGATTGTAGTAAATGCTGAAAACACTTTTCATAGATATAGCATGGACCACATCTGCAAAAGTGCTGCGGTTCAGCTGCTGGGTACACACAGAAGGAAGTGAAGTACCATTTTTAATCTGAGCAGCTCTTCGGACTCCCAGCCTTAGTTCTCCATTCTCACCCCTACCATGGACACTAAATAAGATTACATGCTATTAATTAAAACTTCACGAAAGGGGAAATTTGTAACCTCAGAAAAAGCACAGCATCTCCAGAGACAAGCTTCTTCTTATTTACAAAAGCACTCCATCCAGTAGTGAGCAAATGCCTCCGTGGTTGCCCTACTCAAACCAAAAAAAAAAAATCTTTAGCAGCAAATTGAGAAATGAACAGCTAATCAAGGATCTAATTACCTTTGCTCCATGAGAGGAAATCCATCATTAGTGAAATGTTAAAGTAAAATGCATTCAATATTTACTGCATACCCCTATATATGTGTCGAAATCTCCATTCCAAGCCATGCAGGTCTTTTGCAACAAGCTCTTGTGAGGGTCGCTGCTGATTATAATCCTATAACATCAATCTCCTAAAAGTCATAACCATATACATACAAAAGAGTGCTTTAACAAAACATAAGGAATTGTTGTAAACATACGTAGAAATAAACAACGAAACTTAACAACCAAAAAAGGAGAGAAGAGCAAGCAATTACCAAAGGAGGGAAGCAGTCCTCAGCAGCTCGACGAGGAACAGAAAAGCCTCCATGAGTACTTGTATCAGAAGCCGTAAGAGTCTTGCAGAACATGTGGGGTGTGGCCGACTTGATATCTGCTTCGGCATCCTCTTCGCCATCTACATCCATGCAGACTGTGCTCCCTTCTTTAAACTTCTGCTCCAATTTCTACAGCCGGGAAAATTTAAGCTAAATAAGACTCAAATTGGATGAAACTAGAAAAAAGCACAATGAACAAGTACATTAACCTTGATAATGACAAACCAAAGTTAAGAATTAAGTTCAACTTATCATTGAACAATGATTCTAATTCAGAGTGATGCCAGTGCCCTATCTCCTTTCGTTTTAAGAAAATGAAACATCTAACTAGAGCAACTTGGTTCATACGGAATATAATCGTCCAATGGTTACTATTTTTAAAAGCAAACGGTAATCAAACAAAACAAGAAACGAGAATAAGCCCCACCTCATTTTCAGGAACCAGTGAAACTTGGGCGTAAACTTCATCTGTGGTACCCTCAGCCTGCAAACAAAATTAAAAACTTCATACCGAATTCACATTTTAAACACCAACACACGCTGCAGCACTCTTCTTTGTCCCCTGAACCTTATTGGGAAAACAAATATAGAGATAATTTTGGTAACTTTTAGTAACTTGCAACACTTAACTCGCCATGACAAACTTAACTTGACATAACCTATCACATTTCATCATAGAATTAGCAGTTTGTTAAGCCCAAATCTCTTGAAAGCTGAATCAAACCCATGTGCAAAACCAATAAACAATGGGGGGAACCCTGAAGAATTCAAACCCAGAAATCCTCAACCACAATTCCACGCTCTCAGGGAGATGGGGGAGCCAGACATCAAAACTTCCCCTTAGTAAGAACATTGATGAGATAAAGACAATATATATATATAGATTAGCTTACATGGAGCTTAACATCAACAACCCGACAAAACACGTGGGGAGGGAGATCATATGCTGCAGCTGAGGCTACGCCGGGAAAATCGGAAACTTGTTCCAAGTGGCCCTGAGGGAAGTACACCACTACACTTCCTCTCTTTGGCAAAGATATAAGTGGACCGGCACACGCATGCCAAAGCTCCAAACAAACGGAAGAACTTGAAGCAGAACCAGAAGCACTCAACACTGAAGCCGAAGAAGACGATGGAGATAATGAACCAGACGACGGCGTTTCGTCGTCTTCAGTAGTGTTCAGATCGATTAAACCCCCCATTGAGTACCCAGGAAAAATTGATAAAAAAAGAGCTTTGAAAGAAATGGTAATTTTGAGGAAGTAAAGTGAAAACTTTGGGGCTTTTTAGCAGACGAAATGGGTTATGAAGAAGAGGATAAATCATGACTGCATTTTAGAGAATGGGTTTTCAAGGTAAAGGCTAAAGAGCTAAGTTCAACCTTGGCATTGCAAAAAAGGAGGTTTGGAGGTCATCAAGACACACTGAAAAAGAACCACAAACAAACCTTTTCTTTTTCCTACATATCAAATCAAAGCTTTTATGAGCTTTAAATTAATTGGAATTACAAATAAAAGAAAATAGAAAATCTAGTATTCATAAATAGATATTGAGTATATTTAAGTTTTGTTTTTGACTATAGAAAGAAAGAAGGTGTTTTTGATTTTATTTTTCTGGACTGCAAGCAGCAGTGCCTGCAACTGATACCGCTGCAATGCTGCGACTGCTGGGTGTGATGTGTGGCAGAAAAAAGAGAAATAAAGTGATGAAAACTAAGTGAGCTTTTAAGGGTTTCACTTTAGTTACGTCTAATTCTATTTTACATATTATTATAAAATTAATTACGGTTATCTTAGATTTTTTAGGAATTAAAATTTAAAAACTAAGTTAAAAAATGTATTGAGTGGTTCCATAATAAAAAATTATTATTATTATTTTTAGAAGATTCAAGTTTGAGTAACGTAATTTACATAGTTTATATATCTTTCAAAAAAAAATGTTAAAATCATTAATATTATTGATTTACGAACATTAATGTTCATTATTTTTAGATGATTAGTGTGTATAGGAATTTGACCTCCTCCCCTTCAAAATTTATATTTTATTCTTCAATTTCAAATCTTAAATCCATCCTTGACTATGGTGGATTTTGATGAAACAATGGTGAATGGTTAGGGAGATGGTGAACGTTAGAGTTTAATGAGTCTATGTCGAATATGGTGGTCAAAGTTAAACAAGAACTTATGTAGAACAAGCCTGTTAAATAAACACATTTATCATATATATTTTCACAATTCTAATGACGGACATTAACAGTTGAGTGGAGTAAATACATTTGACTAGTCGGCTAAATTGATCATCTATATTTTCTTCACATTTTTTTAGATTATAGATTTTAGACTTGATAGAAAACATTTTTTGTTAATTTATCATTTCTTTCTTTTAAGATTAAAATTTATCAAAAAAAAAACAGTTGAGTTATCATTTCATTAAACATCAATAATTTAACATTACTTTTTAAAATTTAGTGATGAAAAAACAAACTTGTCCAGATATTAGAGATCATTGGTGTAAGTAAATTGCCCAAAAATTAAAAATAGATGTAAACTGGGCTAAATTAAATAAATATTTCTCTTTTAAAAATTATCTAAAAAATCAACCTCATTAAAGATTATATAAAAAAATACTTACTTTTCATTCCATGCAGGTTAAACTCTCATCTAGCCAAAAGTAAGTTTAAGGCCCACGTTTAGCTAAAATCGAGTTTTATATAAAAAATTAATAAATTAATTTTTTTCTTATATACACTCAAAACAAAACTCGTTTTTGTCTAAACCTGAATTTTATTCTACGTATGATGGAAAAAAAATATTTTTTTTACATAATCTTACTTGAAGGTTATTTTTCTAAATAATTTCCCAAAAGGAATGTTTATTTAATTTAGCCAGTAAACTGATTATTGATTGTGTACGGCTCCCTGTATTTCCGGGAAATGAATCGCTCTAAATTAGCCGACCCCCGAAAGAGAACATAGTTAGCAAACATTTCTATTACAGGCACACTATTCTGTCCACATAGCCAGATCCTACATTCACTGCTCATTTAGTATCCTATCCTACATATTTGATCAACCCATAATCCCAAGTTGACGAGTTTTAAGCATCTATATCATACATATATTTATCCACACAAGTTATTTTAATTGGTTAAGTATTTATTATCGTATTTATAATTATTAAAAGATTCAAATTTGACTAACAATTATATTATAATAAATAATATTTTACTTGAACTTGTATTTTATCAATGCCTTTGTTCTGTATAATTTATAGCCAATCAATATATGCAGAAGAACACCGTGAATTTGTAGTAAGGGGGGCTATAGATCATATGATTTGCATTTATTTAAGCTTTAGTAAAAAAAGTATTTATTTATGATAATATATATAACTCGCATTTTCGATCTAATTAATATGAACATATAAATACAATATGGTGTAACAATTATCACTCAACAAATGAAGGCAATGCATAGTCTTTCTTAAAGTTTTCTTTATGCTGGTCGCCGGTCGGAAATTAAATGAAAATGTAAGCATCATCAATCTAAAACAAAAATGGTGCGTGCAGTTGTTACTATTTCCATTAATTTATACATAAAAGCGCAAATTAAAGAATAATATCCTCACTTTTTCAAAGAAAGCTAAACAACATTTATTTTATGCAGAAAATTAAATGTTTCAATAGAAAAGTGTATGATATTCATCCTATAAAACACAAATTCAAATCGCTTTGTCTACTAGGTGTATGCGCATTGTAAAAGGATTAAAAATATATACGAACATATATTACTTTATAATCACCTTTAGACTATTAAAAAAATGAATGCCACAAAACCAACAATGCTTAGTATTGGTGCAATATCCAATTAGGTACTATATAGTTTCTTAATCAAACACCTCCCCTGAGCTAAAATATGATGGTTAGCATCCGAATTAAAGCGATATATTTTTATTTTATTTAATATTATAAATTGGGGGAAATTAAACAAATAAATTTTAAACAGTATGCTAATGAAGAAATGTAAAATTTTGATATACAGGTTGTGTAAAATTATTTTTGCACAAGCCTGTATATTTATATTATAAAACTTAAATTCTTAATTTTTAACTCTAACCTTAAAAAACTAAACTCTATACCCTAAATTCTAAACACTAACATTAAATTATAAACCTTACAAGCTAAACCACTAAACTTTTAATCCTAAACTAAAATTCTAACCCCTAAAATTAAAGGCATTGTGTATCAAAAAAAAATTATAGAAAAAAACCCCTTAATCAATGTTGGTCATATGGATAAAAAGGGGTGTAACTGTAATTATACGAGTAATGAGCTCGGAAGGGTGGAAAAGGGAAATTGAAAGAGTAAGGACAAAGGCGTCACAGTAATGAAAAAGGCTAGGTCTTTCACCAGAGCCATCAATTGTTGAAATGAATAACCCAAGCCTAAAGCCTAGCTGAGACTCAATGCCCAATTGGCCCTCACCTCCTTCTTAAGCCTTTTATCCTTTTTTCTTTAACAAAGTAAGGGGATTTCTTGAAATTAATCCCAGGACTTGAGAAAGTGTAGAAGAATATGCTCCTGTTAGATTTAAAACTCAAAATTTAGAAGAAGAAAAAAAAGGAGGTAGGTGAGAATATTTTGATCACCTAATTATTTTCTCAAATCTTTTATCCTTTTCTAAACTTGTAATTCCACTCGCCCCATGTGGCATTTAAATAATTAAGCTTTCTATAAAAAAAACTACCAATATTTTCATATCATTTAAATTATTAGCATGCGACTATTTCTTAAAACAGTTTTATTGTTATGTAGGAGTACTTGTTTTTTAATCAGAAATTTTTATATTTTACATGAAAATTAATTTAAAAATTAAAGGTGCATTAACGCGCGTGAAACGAGCGTAGAGAAAAAAAATTATGTCTTTCCTTTTATGTTACTTTAATCTTTTGCGTCAGTCCCATCAGGCATAAACAGCAATAAGATTGTCCCACTATTAAACTGGCGTCAGTCCCACTCTACTTTTTGATAAACAAGGCGCCTCTCCAGTTAATTAAATAGAATTATCTACTAAGCACGTCTGGGACACTATTTCTCTATATCTATATTTTTACCCGAATATCTATATTTATATATTATGCACGGTTCTTGATTTAGCTAGTTTGACAATATTTTTAAAAAATGTGAAAAGAAAATAATTTTAAAAAGTATTTTTTCTATAGTTTGGTTTAAACATATATCAAAACACTCTTTTTAAAAACATAATAAATTTGTTAACACTATATAAAAGCTTTATTTGAATGTTGTCATGAGTTGATTAAACGTTAATTTAAATGAAAAAATGACTAAAATGTTTTTGACAAATAGAGATTAAATATATGAACTTGTTGACAAAATGTAATCCGCTTAAATATATATGAACTTTAAGTGTTTTGGAGTGGAGTGAAATGTGAGACAGTTACCCTTTGAGAAAAGCATAAAACATTATTCATACCCTTTAAGTGCGCCTGCTTCCATAAAATATGGACATGGTTAGGCGTTGCTGTTTTTGGCTCAATTTTAAGGGATTTGTTTCCCTTTAGGTAGACCTCGGAAAAGATGCGTTAATGGTAAAAATATTTACGTTGGACGGCACTCTATACTCTACATACTCTCCTTACCTTTTAGTTTAACAATAAAATAAGTGTTCAAACTATATTTTTTTATAATAAATGTTTAAATTATATTTTAATTAAAATATGTGGTTAAAGTATTTTTTTTGGCTGAAATATATGTCTAAAGTTTAATTTTAGCTTGTTTTAAAGTCAACTGAGTCTGAGCATATTCGTTAACATATATTTTAGCCAAAATACTTTAAACACATATTATAAAAAAATAGACATAGTTTGAACACTTATTTTATAGTTAAACTTATTGTTTTCAATATGTTATTAATGTGTCTCTAAGCTAAGGAGCTTCACAGTATTTACATAAGATTCCAATATTTAAAGCATAGATTCTACAAGGCACATACACGATTTAATAAATAATAAAATTTAGTTTTTTTTTTTTAAATAGAGTAAGAATATTTGGTCGGTTGGTTAAGTTGTCCATTTTTGTTCTCTCATATTTACTTAGGTCATGTATTCTAGACTCACTATGAGCATTCTTCTTCTTCCCCCTAGAGTCACCCATTTTCCCCCTCTAGATAGGATTATTATTAGATTTAAGATTTGTTAAAAAAAAAAAAGAATTCTTAAAATGTACCCACATCCTTATTATTATAAATAAATTAAAAATACAAAATAATAAATATATTCATTTCTTGTATGGTTAAATAAATTTATTCAATCTCTTAAAAAACTATCAAACTTTTTTTCTATTAATATTTCCAGGTTTTTTCTTGGGGTAAAATCTCTTTTTTTTAAAAAAAAAAAATCCAAGTTTTTAACGTCTAAAAGGTATTTCTAAAAAAATAGTTGCTAATTTAAAAAAATTTAAATTTAAGGGGTTAAAATAAATTTACCAAGACCTTGGGTGCACTTGCCACCGGCCCTAACTAACTACCGTCCGTTTGAGATATCATAGTGTTTAGACAACCATGATTATTTATTGTTAACATAAGTACTCTTTTTTTACCTTAACCAATCCTGCAAGTTATTATGATGCATCTTTGACTGGCCTTTTAAGATAACAATTTGATGGCATCCAATGAATTTGGTGTACAGCATTATTCTAAGACGAAAATCGAAATAATTACTTAGTCCATGGGTTTTCCCAATGCTAATAATTGCATTTTGAAACAACAAAAAGGATACCATGAAATAAAGTTATTCAATTAGATTCACATTGAGACCAATCCAACCCAAATGTACTTCCACTTTTTTGAAATTAGACAAAAAAAAAATGAATAGTACTTCGGGCCTACACAAACATATATAGAAAAGCAATTTTTTTTTTGCTAAGAGTATTATTATTTTAAAAGATGACTTTGTTTTATTTGAACCTAATGGTCTTGTATGTATAATAAAATCATTAAAAACTAATAAGACTTAAATAAAATATTTAATTTTTTAATATGCTAGTGTGATGCAAGGGTAGCATATGTTTAATTTTTTTAGTCATTTTTAAAGACGGCACACACATGCATTACTGGTGCTCGAACCCGAATTTCGAAAGATGATAAACAACTACTTTTGTCATCATGACACCAGAAGATGAGCAAATATTTAATATTTTAATTTTACGATCGATTTAAATGTGAGAATACCGAAATTTAAGGAGAAGGGAAAGCAAGATATTTGTGATTCATTTTGTCGTAGGTTTCATGTGAAAATCATTGCGATGTTGAAAATATAGTGGTGAGATTGCAATGATTTCCGATAGATAAGAAAGTAGAAAAATAAACGTGGTATCAATCATTGTGTTTGTTTTAATATATTAGAAATTATAATCATACACGAGTAGACTTATGCATCATAAGCTAATTAACCAGACAAACTAAAGCATTCGAAACACGCCGAGAAAAGAGAGAAAAGAAGCGATGTTGTCACATTACAGACAAAGCGTATCTAAGCCTTTTGTGATTACCACTTGGATTTCAATTCATTTGGTAGATTAATTCATACGCAACTCTTTGCAGTTTGCCCTAATCAATATCATAATCACATCGGATTAGTAAAAACAAAGGGTGAAGGTGGAGGACAGTCGTAATCGGTTCAGCCTTGTATATATTTGCAGTCTCCCCCTCACATGATTGTTTTCCTTTTCTTTCCGGATACGAACCCATTACCACTTGTCTTGAACTTATTACGACAAGCTACTATTACCCATTGCCTTTTCATTTCCCAATCTTTGTACCTTTACTTATGTCCTTTATATGTGTAAAGAATTGTGGAATAATTACGTTCAACAGTTTTCCTTGGAAGATAATAAGGTGAGTCGGAGTTGGAATGGACCAGCAGCTTTATCGAAAAAGGGATGAAGAATCTGCCAATGCATCTGGCTTGTCGAGTTTTCCAATTGAACAATCTCTCCCCTCAATCTAAATGACCCTACCTTTGCCTCGCCTGCCTTCAAATTCCATCCTTTTTCATCCGAACAAGATTCTCTGCTGCCTTGCCTTAAAACTTATCTCATCAATTGCAAACCCCACCTCCCTCATCAAATATCTACAATTGATTTTTTCCCCTTCAATTTTCATTACAGCTGTTGAAGGCTGGGCGGGTTGGTGTTACATAGTTTGGAATATCTTCCAAAGTCACCTCTTTTTTAAAATTTTATTATTAAATATGTAATATTAGTACACAAATGCATATTGTCACTGTCCGTTTGCGTGATAGGCAAGACCGTGACGAGATGCTTGCTGGTCGTGTTTAAGTCGGGATGCGGGATAGCATTAAGGGTGTAGTACGTGCCGTAAAACCGTTCAGTCCTGGGGACGGGCGTGCAGGTTAGGCACCACACTGGTCGGGAGCTGTCCCCGCTTCCCTGATGAGCCCATGGGAGGGCGAAACCAGTAAGCATTGAGCGGATAAGGCTGAGCCTCGGGCTGGTAAGAGCCTTGGGTTGCCGCACGGGGGCTATGTCCCTGCACCAAGACTCTGACCCCGTGATAGATGGTATCAGAGCAGGTCTGTGTGCTAGCTGTGAGCTTACCAAGCGCTCTATGTGCTGCGCGTAGCGCGTCAAGTGGACGAGCGTGAGTCTCGCACCCGAGTGAAGTGGTGTTCGCGAGTGGGACCTCTATAAAGAGATTGAGACGAGGTCGGGTAGGCATGAAACTACAACGAAAGTTCGCCAAGCACTTGCAGAACCTCGGTGATGAGGGCGAGCAGGCAGGGAATTGCACACTAAATCTGGGTTGGTTCCCCATAGGAGTGGGAACGAGTTTTCTCCCCATGCACGAGGGCGTGCATGAATTGAGTGGGGGAGATTGTCACGGTCCGTTTGCGTGATAGGCAAGACCGTGTCAAGATGCTTACTGATCGTGCTTAAGTCGGGATGTGGGATAACATTAAGGATGTAGTACGTGCCGTACAGCCGTTCTGTCATGGGGACGAACGTGCTGATTAGGCACCACACTGGTTTGGAGCTGTCCCCGCTTCGCTGATGAGCCCATGGGAGGGCGAAACCAGTAAACATTGAGCGGATAAGGCTGAGCCTCGGGCTGGTAAGAGCCTCGGGCTGGTAAGAGCCCTGGGTTGCCGCACGGGAACTATGTCCCTGCGCCAAGTCTCTGACCCCGTGACAATATGTTTACCCTTTTTTATATATTGAGCATCGGATCAAAAAGATTCATAACAACCATGAACCCTTACAGCACAAACAAGCAAATAACATTTTAATTTAATTATAAAAAATACTTTAGTATACAAATTTATGTAAACTTTAATTTCACAAGTTTTTTTTAAGATTTAGGGGTTGAGGTTTGTGGTTTAGTAATTTTAGTTATAGGGTTTGAATTTGAATTTAGAGTTTATGATTTAAAGTTTTAAGGTGTTAGGATTAGTGATTTAACTTCTAAATTTTATAATTTAATTGTGAAGGGTTGTGTAATTTTTTTCATGCAACTTGTATATCCGACTATAAACCTATTATTATAATTAATAATCATAATTATAACCCTATAAATTAGCAATGTTTATTTTTTTTATGAATCTTTAAATACATATATTAAAACTTTATCACTTTTGATATATTTTTTCTATTTAATAAGAGGTATAGTACTGGTGTGACGCGTGTGTTTAATTTGTTAGCTTTTTGTGTGTGCGTGTGAATAGAACTGTATACTAGCTAGTACATGAGTAAAAGAGTCTGATTTGACATGACATGAGAATTCACACATCTTGAATCGATTTCCTCACGTAACTCGCCATAAGAAATTCATAAGAATGTCGTACTTGTGTGCTTGAAGATTTATATTTAGGGATGAGCATGAGATGTATCGAGCCAGATTTTTTTATTATCTTTTTGTCCAAATAATAAATATTTGATTTGATTTTGACCTGTCTCGATTAGTTATAGTGTTTCACTTAAAACTGAAGTTGAAAAACCGTTGTCGACCCGAACAAAGCTTTTAATCTTGTTTATAGGTCACCATCCGTGCCACTATCATCGACACCAACTAAGAATATTGAGGATGATCTCAAGAGATTAAAGAATGATATAACGAAGATGGAAGACGAACAATCAAGGAGGAACGAGCGACAAAAAGACGACAAACGACATTTTCAGCGAGGAAAAAAAAAACATGTATCTAAATAACGCAAACTTATACATTTTTGAGTTTATTCAACACACTAACGAAATTGGAGATGAAGAAGAGTATGAGTAGCAGAAACACGCGACTTTAGTGAAAATTTAGAAACAAAATTGACAAGTCTCAAAACCTTAAAATAATTTAAGGACATATTAATAATTTAGTGCGGGTACACCTTAAATCAGACTTTGTCCGACCTTAGTTTTCTTACTTAAAACCCTCACCTTAAATCGAATTAAAAAATTCAACCTTATAAAATTAAGTTGAATAAAAACCTATCGAATTCGATTGTTTTTGACATCAACCTTGAGATATAGTTTTTTCACCTCACAACTATCAATTGCTTTGCCGTAATAGTGTACGACGCTATTGTTAATACGTAACACAATATCAAGTATGTTTCATTTTTTAAAAATATTTTAAAGGTCAGTTTTTCCTAATTTAATTTTTTAAGTAATATCGGAAGATATTTTTTCCCTATGTTATACAAGCACGGGCCAGATATTGAAATTGCAGCAAAGAGCAATAATTATAATTTGGAGTGGGGGAAAAAAAAAGAGAGCCCTCGACTTGGGCCCTTTTTCTGTGCAGAAGAGAGCCCTCGACTTTTACGCGGGTTGTAACTCCCCCATTTCCTTTTGCGTTTGTCTCAGCCTTTCATCGTACTTTTGTCGTGTCAAACCATCCTCGCACGCGCCCCAATGGTTCTTTTGTGCCTGCGCTCTGTCTCTTTCATCGTTGTTTTGGCCTCAACCCTCATCTCCATTATCACATGATGGACGGTAGTCTCATCATTTTATGATCGATCTTGCGGTGAATATTTTTAGGGTTTAACTACCGGAATAGTCACTTATTTTACCTCTAGTATAAAATTGGTCACCGATTTTGAAAAAAAAACGAGTAAGGTCAGTTATGTTTTCGGGACGTAAACGTTTGATCACTTAGCCATTTAGTGTTGTTAAACGTTGACGGCTTGGTGAACTGGCAGCAGAAAAATAAACATTATGGTCACTACTGATTTATGCTTGGCCTTTTTATGCCATGGCACATGAGTTCGAATCTTATTGCAAGTCATTTGTTTCAACTATTTTTTAATTTTTGGGGTTCATTTGATTGCTTTAAAGATAATTTGTGCTAAAATATATTAGCACTTGGAGTTTAGTGTTGAAAAAATTATTCATTCTCATTGATCAATAATAAGATTACAATGGGCCTTATATAGTCAGCCAAGAGAATTAACCAACAAGTTATAAACAAACAAACTAACTATAGCTAACAACCCTTAACAACTAACTAGAAAATGAAACTAACTATTTACATTCTCAACACTCCCCCTCAAGTTGGTAGTTGAAATACATCTTTAACTCCCAACTTGCTTAGAAGGTACTCATGTTGTTGCACTCCAAGTGCCTTTGTCATAATGTCTGCTAACTGTTCTGAAGATGAGATGTGATGTGTTTGTATCAACCCAAGTTGTATCTTCTCTCTCACGAAATGAAGATCAATTTTAATGTGCTTCGTTCTCTCGTGAAATACTGGATTAGTTGCAATCTGAAGAGCTGCTTTATTATCACAAAAAAACTTCACAGGATCAGACTCATACATTCCAAGTTCCTTCAGAAAACCAGTTAACCAGATTACTTCAGACACCACAACAGCCATGCTTCGATACTCGGCTTCAGCTGAAGATCTAGCTATTGTGTTCTGTTTTTTAGATTTCCAGGAAACTAAAGAATTTCCAATCTTGATGCAGTACCATGTTACTGATTTTCTTGATATTGAGCATGATGCCCAGTCTGAATCACAGTAAGCTGTGATTTGCTTTTCATTTGATGCTTCAAACAGCAACCCTTGACCAGGGTTCTTTTTCACATACTTTACAATCCTCAATGCTGCTAACATATGATACTCCTTTGGTTGATGCATGAACTGACTCAAGTTCTGCACAGCAAACATTATGTCTGGCCTGGTATGAGTGAGATAAATGAGCCTTCCAATTAATCTCTGAAAAATGGAGACATCTTCTAAGAGCTTATCTTCAACATTAAGCTCTAGCTCCTTGTCATAAACTGCTGTAGTGAATTTCATATTCTGCTCCAAAGGAGTGGATGCTGGCTTAGAACCACCAAGGCCCAAATCTTCAATCAACTCCATCGCATATTTCTTTTGGTTTAGCAAAATACCTTCTTTGGATCTCATCACTTCAAAACCCAAAAAAAACTTTAAATCCCCTAGGTCCTTCATTCTGAAACTTTGATTCAGTAACAACTTCAAAACTGAAATTAAACTGCTATCATTTCCAGTAATCAGTAGGTCATCGACATAAATCAACATTATCACCAGTGCATCTCCTTTTCTTTTTGTGAAGATTGAATAATCTGACCTACTTTGATAATAACCAGCATTCAACAATGCTTCGCAAAGCTTCATGTTCCATTGTCTTGAAGCTTGCTTCAGAACATAGAGGGATTTACGCAGCCTACAAACCCTAGACTCCCCATGGCTGCAAAATCCAGGAGGCAATTCCATATAGACCTCCTCCTGTAAGTCACCCTGAAGAAATGCATTATAGACATCCATCTGGTAAAGTGGCCAACAGTGAGCAGCAGCAAGAGCCAAAATGGTCTTAACAGTAACCATTTTTGCTACAGGAGAGAACGTTTCAGTATAGTCAACACCAGCTTTCTGGTTGTAACCCTTGGCCACGAGACGTGCTTTGTATCGTTCAACAGCACCAGAAGAGTTATACTTAACTCGAAATACCCATTTACAACCAATGAGAACCTTACCAGATGGAAGAGGAACTAAGGACCATGTGTTATTAATTTCAAGAGCCTGAATTTCCTCTTTCATAGCTTCAATCCACAAAGGGTTTTTACTAGCCTCAAAATAAGTTTTAGGTTCAATGATAGAGGTATGAGAAAGAAAAGAACGAGTAGAAGAAGGAAGATGATCATAAGATAAAGAAAAAGAAAGAGGATACTGGATATTAGAAGAATGACATGCAGAAGCAAAATCATTCAGCCATTGAGGGGGCGAACTGTTCGAACAGACCTTCGAACAGGAGGATTGGAAGGTAAAACTGAACCTGCAGAATCACCAGAAACAACTGCAAGGACTGAAACATCTACTGGAACCGAAGAAACAGTAGAAACAGGATCAGAGGAGACATGAGTGGAATCTGTTGAGATATTAGGAGACTCAGGAGTGAGAAACAAATCATCAAGACTAGAAGAAGTAGAAGGAAACAACCAAGGAGAAGTAGTAGATGTTGCAGAATGAAAAGGAAAGATGTCCTCATGAAAGACAACATCCCTACTGACAAAAAAAGATTTAGAATCCAAATTAAACAAGATGTAACCCTTTTGAACATCAGAATATCCAAAGAAAACAGAAGGAAAGGCTCGAGGAGAAAATTTATCAGATGGATTAGTATTGGTGGCATAGCTAAGACAACCAAAAACTCTAAGATGTGAAAGAGAAGGAGAACGATGGTAAAGCATTTCATAAGGGGTTTTCCAATGTAAGACTGAAGAGGGAAGGCGATTTATAAGATAACAAGCAGTGGTGACACAATAACCCCAAAATTTAACAGGGATTTTAGCATGAAATTTTAGGGCACGAGCAACCTCTAATAGGTGTCTGTGCTTTCTCTCAGCTATGCCATTTTGCTGTGGAGTATGGATGCAACTACTTTGATGGACAATACCAAGAGAACGAAAAAAATCAGAACAAGATGAATTAAAAAACTCAGAACCATTATCTGTACGAACAAATTTAACAGAAGCTGAGAAGTGAGTTTGAACATAAGAAAGAAAAGACTTGATGAACAGAATAGTATCAGATTTTAACCTCAACAGAAACACCCATGTCATCCTAGAATAATCATCAACTATAGTGAGGAAAAACCTTTGACCATGAACAGTAGAAGTCCTATAAGGACCCTAAAGATCCATGTGTAAAAGCTCAAAAGGCAAAAAGGTATGAGTAGAACTTAAAGGAAATGGAAGCCTAGATTGTTTGGCTAGAGGACAAACAGGGCAATGAGAACTACTAGAAATAGTGTCAGCAATAGGCAATTTAGATATAGTACTATAGGGTGCATGACCCAAACGAGCATGCCACAACAATCCTTTATTAAGCTCAGAATGCATACAATGTGAGATAGCATTTGGAACATTTGAAGAAGGAAAAAAAGAAGGAAAAGCTAAAGACAAACCAGGCACAGAAGCTGGAGGAATGAAAATGTAAAGTCCTCCAGACAGTTTACCAATCCCCAACATCTTGCCACTGGAGAGTCCCTGAATCAAGCAGAAATCAGGGAAAAAAATCACAGTACAATTCAACTCAGAGGTTAATTTGGAAATAGAGATGAGATTATGTGTAAAATCAGGGATGAAAAGGACATTTGACAAATGCATATCAGCAAGATGAACAGAACCAATATGTGTAATTGCAGCATGCTTTCCATTAGGCAAAAAAACAGAACGAGAAGTAGATGAGCATGAAAGAGGAGTATCCAGAAAAATGAAATCACAACACATGTGATCCGTAGCACCAATATCTAAGATCCAAACAGAACTGGAACGAGCAGAGGAGCAAGACACATCACCTGCTAGGTTTGCAGAAGATTCAGCCTGAGACGGAGCACGATTGATCAAATCCAACAGCTGCTGATATTGAGACGGTGTGAACACAGGAGACAAAGAAGAACCAGAAGAAGATGAGGAACCAGAAACCTCAGAGGCATCAGTAACCAACGCAGCTTGAGCATCCTTCCTCTTGTTGAACTTAAAGTCGGCCGGAAAACCAATCAGACGATAACATTGGTCCTTCTTGTGACCCCGAACCTTGCAGTGATCACACGTCCCAGTGAAACGACGGCGAGAGCTAGCCCCTCCAGAAGCATAAAGAGCCGTCGGATCAGAAGACAACGAAACCGAGGAAAGACCATGAAGATGTGCCCGTTGGGATTCTTCTTGAAGAATCATTGAATAGGCCTGGTTAACAGATGGCAAGGGCTTCATGAGCAAGATTTGACTCCGCAACGCAGAAAATGTCTCATTGAGACCCATGAGGAACTGGAAAAGTTGCTGTTGAAGATGAGCCGCCAGATTATCTTCAGAAGCAGGGCACTCACAAGTCGAAAAAGGAACCAACACCGCAAGCTCATCCCACAAAAGTTTCAGGCGGGTGAAGTAAGAAGAGACAGAAAGATCACCTTGGACGGATGTAGCAACCTCCCGGTGAAGAAAAAAAATTCGAGCACCATCAATTTTGTCAAAACGCTCGCGAAGGTCCTTCCAGATTAAGGCAGCGTTCGACGCAAAAACAACACCAGCTAAAAGGTCACGGCTCACAGAGTTCAGAATCCAGGAAATAACCGCCGCATCACAGCGATCCCACTGTGAACAGAGAGTCTCAACAAAGCCGTCTCGCTTGCAATCACCGGTAACAAACCCTAGTTTGTTCTTCGCAAGTAAGGCGAGACGCATCGAACGGCTCCAGACGCCGTAATTGTCGATGCCGGTCAACTGAACGGAGACGATCGGAGCACCGGAAGTATCGGATGGATGGAGATAAAGAACGTGGTGCAAATCAATCGTGGTGGCCATCGGAAAAAACAAGAAAAGGGGAAAAAAGAAGAACGAAATGCAAAATGAGAATGAAAAAGAAACTGAAGAGCCGGCCGAAACAGAAAACAGGCCAAGGAAACAAAAAACGGCCCAACAGAAAAAATCAGAATTGGACTGCTGATACCATGTTGAAAAAATTATTCATTCTCATTGATCAATAATAAGATTACAATGGGCCTTATATAGTCAGCCAAGGGAATTAACCAACAAGTTATAAACAAACTAACTAACTATAGCTAACAACCCTTAACAACTAACTAGAAAATGAAACTAACTATTTACATTCTCAACATTTAGCCCAGTGGTTAGCTCAATGACTTTAGAACTAGGAGACATGGGTTTGAATTCCAGCTCCCCTCACATTCAATTTATTTATTTTGTTATGGTGGTGACATGTGTCACCACCACATTAGTCTGAATAAAAAATTTAAATAATATATATAGGAGAGAGAAAATATAAAAAAAATATTTAAAAAATATAAAAAAATCACATTAGCATTTCCGTTAGTTTTTAACGACGGGGACCAAAACAATAGAACTATGTAACAAAATAGACGATTTTGCCAGAAAAAATAATTTTAGAACCAAAATAAGAAGACAATAATAGTTTGGGGACTACCGGTGTAGTTTTCCTTTAATAATATTTGTCCATTCCTTGGATTGTAGTGACCTGTCATTAAAAGTGTCACGGTCATTTTTTTTTGAAACATAGTGTCTCCGTCATTTTATCTTCCAATATTTGAGAAATGAATCGCCATTACGCAACAAGTTTGGTTTCAGGTTCTTCAAAGTTTTCCCTCAGCTCAACTGTGCGTTTCCCTTTCATCTTCACATTTTTGTAACTGTAGCCACAAGATGATTGTGAGAAGGACAGGAAGGAACGAGAGGAAGTAGACCGGTGTTTGTCTGATCAGAAGCCGTCTGCTATCCATCGTCACCAAAATTGCATTTGAAGTGGATGTTGAGGGAATCAGACTGGGATTTAAGTGACGGCTCTGACCGTCAGTTATCACACACGACCGGAATTTAGGCTTTAACAATAATTCCGGAGTAGTCTGTTCACGAACTTGATTCCAGGCTCATTATCACCCTCATCATCCTTTGTTTCTGAAATTTGGGGCTGGTACTGTTACATGGGCCTCACTGAGCCCAGGATTTGGTTAAATTTCGCCTATAACTTATTTTTTTATTATAAAATACTAAATTTCATTGGTAAATTAGAGAGAAGTCTACCTAAACAGATTTTAAATTATAGATAATGTTGAACAACACCACCAAGAAAACTCATTATGGAAATTAAAAAGATTACAAATTGAAAACTTGAAAAAGTAAATGATAACTCGTTCCTTAATTTTTGTTAATATTCATAGAATCCAACATCATGGCTGAAAATGTAGAGTGTTTACTGTGAAGAGCTCAAATTACATAAATAATTTAAGACCCCAAAGGAAACAAAACACCTTCGTTAGACTATAAAAGTACACAATCTTACACGTTATTGACTATTGTACGTCAATTTTAAACTGTAACAGAACAATTTTAAACCAAAAAAATCTTTGTATAAGGTCGTCTCAAAATAGAATGTGCACTGTGTTATATAACAATATATTCCATAACCATCAATATATTATATATAATAATAACAAACAAAACGTACTATAACAATAGATAAAATATGTCAAAATGATAAATGAAGAATGAAACTCAAAAACAAAACAAAAAACAAAAAACAAAAAAAAAAAGTAATAAACTTCAACCGGCGGCTCTATAGCCACCGCTAGAAACAACTTAACAAAGAAGAAAATTATAGAGAAAAAACAAGGCTTAAACTAAAAATAGGTTTTTTAACCTGAAATTTTAAAAATAATAAATCAATATGGCTGCTTGAAATTTTACAAGGATCTTAATTAAAAATCTAACTTGTTTGTGGTATTTATGTATGGTAATTTGGCTATGTTAATAGTCACATTGTTGGTGTATTCAGTCTCAACATTTGGGTGACATTAGATTTATGAATCTATAACATATATTTGTATAGCATATGTGACAACTTAAAACTATTTCTATCCATTTGTAAACCAATATGTCTTTGCATTTGAAAAAAAAATGAGAAAACATGGTGAACTTGAGTTGTAAAACGCTGAAACTAGCTTTAGCTGGAATAGAATTTAATTAATCTTATGATTATTTTTTATAATAATTTTTGAACCAAATAACTAATGGGTAAACTACACAGTTGACCACTGAACTATGAGTTTGGTGTCAAAATGACCATTATATTATTTTTTGCCGCAAATACACCACGCAACTATTTAAATGGTTCCATTTTAGCCACACACCGTTAAAAAAAATGAAAAAAACGACGAAACTGTTAAAAAATAGGTATAATTACACATTTGGTCCACTATATTTATACAATATATCAATTTAGTCCTAAAATGAAACCATTTAACGGTTCCGTCAACTTTTTCGTTTTTAACGGTGTGTGGCTAAAATAGAACCGTTTAAATAGTTGTGTGGTGCATTTGCGGCAAAAAATAATATAATGGTCATTTTGACACCAAACCCATAGTTCAGTGGTCATCTGTGTAGTTTACCCATAACTAATTTACTATATCATGATTTGATGACATTCAAATTTTAAATTTCTACTTGAATTTTTTAGCAGGCAATTAAGCTAGTTAAATGATTGATTTATCTTAATTTTAGATGTTAGTATGTCCAGTCAAATGAATGTGAATTACAAGATGAGGGAATGACTGTAACCCCCTCGTCTCGGTCTGGACGACTGACCGGTTCGAGCAGGTCACACAAGAAAAACCAAAGTGAAACCCGTTAAGGTTCCCCTTCGGTTAACAACCCTAGAAAATTTTCTCACATATCTTGTCTAGATAGATCATTAAGTCCTACGTGTGAAACGACAACGGATAACAAGACAAGACTTTGCTGACTAAACGTGAGTTACTTTAAATTTACCATGTATTCAAATTAGTCTGATTTCTTACGTACGCGCCCAAACCAAACATAAACGACTACAAACAGGGCTCACAAGCAAGCACACAATAACCCAGACCCAAGCCCAACACTTGAGGACCTTCAAAGATGCCAAAAGCCCAAATTTTAGGCCAGTGTTTCGAAACATGCTTGCATGTTTCGATACACGGGCCCCAGTTTTAAAAGCCAGACTACCCATACCGATACGACCCACCCCGTTTTGGTACATGGTCCCTTTTCGCCTAGAGGTTCCGAAACACGTTCCGGAACAGGCCTTCACAGTAGCCAAAACGTTTCGGTATGCGTACCAGAACATGAGTTCATAGTAGCCAAACCGTACCGGAACACGTTCCGGTACGGGTGTCCCTAGAACCACACCTATTCCAAAACAACCCTACCCATTCTGAAACGCCTGCAGTCTTTGTGTTTCTAAAATTAGTTCTAGGCACCTCCAAACGTCCCCAACATGCCTCAAACATCAAGAATCAGGATACAATATAGATATACATACTCTAAAGGCATACACCCTACTACAAACATGTTCGAACACTTAACATACATAAAAAGCCATCCATAAAGAAATTCAAGCATTCACCAAAATATATTACATATCAAGTCTACATGCTTTTAAACAAACACACATAGCATTCATAGAATAAGGTCCTAAGCCTTCAAACACAAGACATTTAAGCAACAAAATAAACATGGTTTACATTCCACTACATAGAAGCATAACATACTTAACATAGTATCATCACTCAACATGCTAGACCATTCAAGTCTACACCCTCATTGTCTAGGCATTATTAAAAATACTTAAATCATACCTGAGTTACTCGAGAACTCCAAAGAGCTCCTCCCTTGCCCACTTGTCTTCTGAACTCTAACGATCGATGAAACTCAACCGAAAGCTGAAACACTGATCTCAAGTCTCCAAATATTTCGGAATAGTGCCCGAAGTTTCTCCGATGGTTTCCCTTGATTCTTGATGAAAACACTTGAAATGATGAAGGAAATGAATGGAATAGTAACCAAGAGTTTGGGAGGTTTTAAATGTCGTGACTTTTGATTTTTGAAAGGGGAGGAAGATGATGAATAGTAAAAACCCATTTTCTTTTCTCATCTTTTCCCTTGTCTTAAAAATTACAAGTTTGTCATTATTGAAAACTAAACTTTTTTAATTTAAACAAAAGCTTAATTAAAATTTTAAAACGAACCCACGACTCAAACTTGATTTACTCGAGTAACAATCGACCCCTAAACCTGTGGCGTTACAATGACCTCTTATATACACATCAAGAATCGCATCCTAGAAAGGAGGGATGTAACTGTAACTACCTAACATACTCTTTAATAGATCGAGGCTAATCTTTGGCTAATCTCAACTAATCACAGCTCATACATTATACTCTAACAATGATACTTCAATGATTTTATTCAAGGATATTAGATTTTAACCAACAAGTGTAGGGTGCATTGGTAAGACACATTATACTCCTAAGAAGAGTACGTCATAATTTTTATTTTGTCCTGCATATTATATATTAAGGTCTTGTTTTTAGTTGTTTTTACCAACTCAAACACATTTTTTTTCTCAGAAAAACAACAAAAAACACTTTACTTTTGAGTGTCAAAACTTTAGTTTGCCCACTATTTTAGCTTCTCAAACTTTAATTTGTGAAAAGTTAATTTTTTTAGCTTTGACAAAACTTTGATTTACTCACCATAACCAAAAACAAAGCTTTTAAGTGTTGTGATATATGTCACTCATTACCTGGAGAATTTCACGGTGTTTACTAGTGAGTAAGCGTTGAGCTGATTAGATGGGTGATTCATAAATACTACCTGCTACAACTTTAGTTTGGTGGGGAAATTATGCCATGTTGCTTATCTTATCTTCAATAGAGAGCCATTCTCTTCTTAAACACTGCTGCTAATTGTTATGTTTAAAGGACCCAATAAATGTGAAAGAAAAGGGCATCTTTGATCTTAGCGGCAAAGATAAAAGGAATCTGGTGTTGGTATGGGTACTAGTGCGACTTCTCTTTATGCCTTTCTTCCCCCTTGTTTTGATGGGGAATCTATTTGGATATATATGAAAGGTTTTTAGATTTTAATTTGATTTATTTTTAAATCAAAGTTTATGTATAATATTATATATTTTACCAAAATTTATACATACTTTTGAATTTTTTCCTTTTCTAAATTATTTAAACCATAACATTTTTTTTTCTTTTTAAACTCCAGTCTCCAGCTCCATTTTTTCTCTAACGCAACCTTTTTTATCTATCGAGCGCCGCAAGTTTTATTTTTTATTTTATTTAACCGGTAGTAGCACCGATTTTGATACTAGTTGCCGACCGTCAGATCTGTTTTTTATTTATTTTCTAAATTTTTAATAAAAATAATTTTACATTTGTGATACATTTTTCTCTGTCTTTGTGGCATGTTTATCTATGTCTTTTGGCATGTTTTTTTCTTCTTCTTCGGTCGCTTGACCGTTCTTTTATTTTATGTTTTTCTCAGGGTTGGATTTGACGACGCCACGAGTGATCAAGATGACGCTTATTTTTAATATGTTGATCTTCCTTGTTCTAGACCCTCAGATCGAAATTAGATACGCGGTTTGTGCTTGTGGATAGTTTCTCACGACGTCGGCTCTGATTTGCAGTTCTAGGTGGTCTTTCAATAACTTAATCCCATTTTATAGTTTATTTGCCGATGCAGTCAGATATGTTCGAGTCTATTTTTCGTTCGAGTCTTTTAGATGTGTTTTAACTCTTTTCATGTATGGTCCTTGTATGATCTAAACTGGCCAGTTTTAGGAAAATGTTCAAATTATGTATTTAGTTTACAATGATAGTTGTGAACCTTATTGTAATTTTAGGTATTTTCTCGTTCAATAATTTTAGGTATTTTCAAATTATGTAATTAACGACTGGTCGTGATTATACTCGCCCTTATAAATCTAAGATCAAAAGTGTGTTTTTAAGTCTTCTTATGTCATTCATACTCGATCTGAAATGATCTAAGAAGTTTTTACTAAAATATTTCTATTTTTCAGGATCTATTGCTAAATTTGAAAATTTCGAGGACGAAATTTTTTAAGAGTGGAAGAGTTATAACACCAAAAAATTATGCTCAAATTGTAAATTTTATATTCCAAGTATCTTTAATTTAAAAATCTAATTTAAATTTTTTTAAAAACTTAATAATTTGGGAATTTAATTCAAAAGCTATAATTAAATTTAAAAGTTAAATTTTAAATGCGACTTTTTAGATTAGGCTATTTTTTTCGGGTTTAGGGGTTAAACAAGATCATCTGTTCTTTTAGATTTTTGTTTCATCGGGTAAATTTTATCTTTTTTTTTTTGCCATTTCCTAGCACTTAACTTTCTTATTTCTCTTGGTTTACTCTTGCCTCATCGCTTGCTGACCCATACAAAGTGAGGAACTTTGGTGTCTTTGATCACTCTCTGGCTAGCTTTCTAAGGTAACTATTTACATCTCTTTTGATTATACAATCTGTCTTTGACCTGATTCTGTCTTCGTTTAATCTCAGTTTTAAGGTATTTAGAAAACTTTAAACTGGGTTGCCTTTCTTTCTAGATATAATTCAGATTTTTTTTTAAAAAAAAAAGGTTTAGAATCTTTCTGCGTTTATAGGAGTTTGTTTGTCTGAATATGATGTAAATTTATGTGTCATGATTTTTGTAATCTTTTTTCAGCTTGGTTTTTTCACTCTTTTATTAAAAAAGTTGTACAACATTGGGAATCCCAGTTGTTTTCATTACAAATGTGGAGTTTCTTTTTCCCACTATTATTAGTTGTGAACCAAAATTTAGTTATGAATTTCAGCAACAAGAATAGTGACAATTGGATTGTAGGCTTGGTGAGAGTTGTTGAAGGTTCTTTATTTTAATGGGGAAAGGTTCGAAAATCAGCTGCAAGTCTGCATCCCACAAACTCTTCAAGGACAGGGCATCTTCATTGCAACAAGTTAGCACTGCATCACATGTATATTTTTAAAATCCTTGTGACTGAGAATTGTATGCCGGATAGATGCTTATAAGTTTTGACCTTAAGAGGTTGGAAATACTATCTAAGATGTTGTGATTGAGAATTATGATCTTAATGTGACTTACAGAGAGGGGGTCTTGGTTCATTTTCATCGGACATCTGTCGGCTGCTGCAGTTTTACGAGGAGGAAGATGATGCAACTAGTGTACTAGCTGCTCCAAAGCCCGAGCCTAATGATCAAAACCTGCAAGTAGAAGATACTGCTGCTTTCCAAGAAGTAGTTTCGCTTTGTCCTTGGATTCCTTGCCTTTTATTTTGTTTGGAATTTGCATGATGGTTGGAGTGATGACAAGTTTATTCAGTAAGCTCTGGTCAACACGAGCATCAAGTTAAGTTGTCCATCTTAGGGGATGAGATTTCTTTATTATTTGAAGCATTTGGTTTCATTCTTATGTAAACATGGGATTGGGAGCCGTATATGTTTATATAGTATGTTCATGATTTCTTAGTTTCTAGAATGTTGTCAAGTAGTGAAATGATGAAAACTCATGTTTCTTGATGATTGTTTTTAATTTGTTTCTTTCCTGGAATGGTGTTATAGAGTAGAGAAGGTTACTACAATATGCTTGCAATTCTCTTCTAAGTTGGTAAACAGGATTTGGTTACCTTAGACCAGAGTATGATGACATTGGTTTCTCTAGTAACTGACTGGGTGTTTCTTTGATAAATACGGAAGGATATATGATATTCTTGGAAGTGGTCAGAGCATCAAATATGTTTCATTTGTTGAACACTCAGTGAATAGGACTGGTACAGCTAGTGAACTTCATTCTAAGATATCTCTTCTCAGCACCAATGATTGCTAACCCCCCTCGTCTTCATCATCATGCATGCTTTTGTACCTAGATCTTTATTTGAGCTTACTACGGATTAATTTACCATATTTTGTTCGTACTTTTGCATTAAAGTTATATTTCCCTAGAGCATAATTTGGCACATCTTTGATTATACTTCATGAATGTTTTGTGGTTAACAATTCCCATTTTTCTTTGGCATGCTATAAAGTTGAAAAGGCATTCATGATTTCATTCACTGGCAAGTTTTGTAATCAACATGTTTTTTACAGGGTTATGGAGTGAATCAGGGGCCACATCAGCGTGGCTTTCCATTAATTGATCATTGTAAAGACTCACCTTCAGGAGTCAATGCCATGCCAATTAACAACTTGGAAGGGGCTACTCAATTGGAATACCATGAGTTTGATTTGCATCAGGATTTTGAGCACTTCTACACATGTTACAATGGTACAGGTTTCACCGGGGAGGATGCCATGCTTCATACCCCTGGCTATCTGCCAAGTATATGCCTGCCACCATCTGCATTCTTAGGTCCAAAGTGTGCACTTTGGGATTGTCCAAGGCCTGCTCAAGGGTTGAACTGGTATCAAAACTACTGTAGTAGCTTTCATGCTAGTTTAGCAATGAATGAAGGGCCTCCTGGAATGGGACTGATTTTGCGACCCGGTGGCATAGGCCTCAAGGATGGACTGCTCTTTGTTGCTCTCAGTGCCAAGGCACAAGGAAAAGATGTGGGTATACCAGAATGTGAGGGAGCTGCAACTGCAAAGTCTCCGTGGAATGCTCCTGGCATGTCTTATTAATATTTCTTTACTTGGTTCTGGTGGAAACTTTTATGAGTGGGAACAGAATATATTCTCTAATCGGACATGGTATTCTTTTTGATTTGTGAAATTAACTAATTTTCTTCTGTGATTACAGAGCTCTTTGATCTTTCGATTCTTGAGGTTGAATCAATTAGGGAGTGGCTCTTTTTTGATAAGCCTCGAAGAGCATTTGAAAGTGGGAACAAAAAGCAGAGGTCTTTGCCGGATTACAGTGGGCGTGGCTGGCATGAGTCAAGGAAGTTATGAATGAATTTGGAGGACTGAAGAGATCATACTACATGGATCCACAGCCACTAAATCATTTTGAGTGGCACCTTTATGAATATGAAATCAACAAATGTGATGCTTGTGCCTTGTATAGGTTGGAATTGAAGCTTGTTGAAGGCAAGAAAAATGCAAAAGGGAAATCAACAAACGACAATGTCGCTGATTTGCAGAAGCAGATGGGAAGGCTCACTGCAGAGTTTCCAACTGATAATAAACGCTATGTCAAAGGAATGGCTAAAATTAATGCGAAGGTCAGTGTCGGAAATCCTTATTCTACTCAAAATACGGTGGCACCAACAAGCGAGAAGTTTGATTACGGGAATAGATTGCAGTACGACTATCTTGTTGACGATTTGAGTTGTTATTATCTAACATAGTCAAAGAAAATGAATAAAGGCTGAAATAGCTATACCCATTCATCTAGTTTCATTATATTTATCTGCTAAAGCTTTTAACTCAGAGAGTGGTGGGAGATCCTGCAGTTTTACTAGTCCCTTGTGCAGTTCTTAATTACTAGAAAACCAGGTTAAACTCTTATTTTTGGTGGCCATAATTTTGTACAGTTCATTTGCACACAGAAGTGCTCGTATTTTTGGGGTTGATGCCTTGATCTAACTTCTGAAAGATGGTGAGAAGCAAGAGGAATGGCAATTTTTCTTCAGACCATTTGAAAAACTTTAAGCAAATTATATTTTTAGGGTTCTAATGCTTGTATGCTAAATCTTTCATCTGCTCATGAAAGATGATCTCAGTCTATAACTGAGTATATATGAATGGTATACATTTCTCTGAGTCATTATAACTAGCAAATGAGTCTGGATTAGGCTCACACGGGATTTTCAAATGATTTCTTGTGGTGAGGGGTGAAATACAAAGTATAGAGAGATTCATCGACAGATTTGTTGTCAATATTTATGCAACTCGAGCAAGTTAGATTTATAATGGACAGCAAATACAAAAGCTTTCATCATTGTATCTTATTATGGGGTGAAAATTGGTTCATACCACTTAGACACCATTTTTTCTCCCCAAATAACCGTCTTTAAATCACGTTTAACCAAAAATTTTGTAGAAAAATGCAAATCTAATCTTTGTCTTCTGTTGCAAGCAGAAATATATGTATCCTGTCCCATTTAGGTGCTTTTCATGGCGGATTGTGAGAGCCTACCTCCCTAGCATAGCAGCAGCAGCAACAGGCAACAGCCTAGCAATCTATGTTTTGTTTGCACTATGCAGTATAACGCCACAACTATCCAATCAAACCTACTGTTGACCCACCTAATCCCACCACGTATTGATTAATCCCATCACTCTTGTTAAGCCATGTGTCCTGTTATCAACTGTTCTCCCATTTCTTAGCCTCCTGAACCTCCCCAAGCTAAACACAACGAGAAACATTGATATAGGGGAAGGGTTCAAAAGTTGTTGACCTTGCAAGTTGCAACCGCCATTGCTTCTTTCTCCATCTACTTGGGAATCATTCCAAGTTTGAATTTTTGGGGTTCGAAGGAGTTGTCATCACTCTCAGTCATGATTACCTTGGCTGATGGTTCATGCATAAAACCAGTCACTTTTGCAAATTGTGACGCAAGGGAACTAGAAATAGCTAGGGAAATGATTCCTTTTCTTTTTTCTGAAACACCCCAACACTTGCTTTGTCAAATCCAAAGTGAGAGGGGTTAAAACTGTTCTCACCAAAGTGCACGTCAAATATCTGCACCACTCAACACACCAAACTTCACTCTCTCGTCCTATAACCCGCTCGTCAGGTTCTTAGCTTGGCTCATTTGTTGCCAACACGGAAGCACAACAGCGAAATGTTTAGACCGGCCAACCTTTTTGGGGAGGGTCGGTCAGGGTTTTCAGTCTTTTAGATTCGCGTGATGCAATGAGTTTTGAAAGTTGAAACAACCAACCAAGACCTTGTTCGACGCTTACATAACAGATGGGTGTTGTTTGATATTTGGATGAATCCTAAGTAAAACCCTATTTCTGAATGCAAAGCTTATCGTATACAGACAAATTTAGAACCCTACAAGACATACATAGTTGTTCTTCATTACGTATATATCATGATCCTGTCTCTCATATATTTCATTTGTCTCTTTACAACATCTTTTCTTTTCAAAGAATCAAAGGGTTCACAATAATAATATCGCATATATGAATATCACATATGTTTGTGTTTGTAAACTACCCTCATAAATTAAAATTCCATGGCCCCTGCCTGGTTGGTCGGTAATTAATCATTTAAAATCTCAAAACATTTCCATTAAAAAAATCTAAAATTGAAGTTTTGAACTGAGTCTTGCATGCATGAAATACAGCTGCCCGGCATTGACAAAGGTCGTCTCTCATGTAATATAGATTCTCAAATCTCAATAGTATTTTGGCTTGCTGAATGGTATAGCAATTAAGGAAGTCAAAGCGGCTTTCAAATTTGTTCATGGCCATCGAGGAGATAATTACTCACCCTATGTAGAATTGATTTGGTAGGTGCCAAATTTAATTGCTTAGAGATGATATTATTACTTATTTCCAAGCAAAACCATTATGAGGTTCATATCAATAGTCCCATATCCCCACGTTGTAGCATTAGATTTTGATATGTAGTTATACTCTTTAATTAAAAGATTTATATTTATAAATTGGATTAGTCAAGTTTAGGGATGGACATTTAACTAGACTCAGACGGCTTCTTATTCGACTTAGTCCGATCGGGTTGAATTTTTTGTGTGAGAAAGTTCAGTTCGAGTTAGGTTCAAGTTTATGGTGAAAAATTCGACCCGACCCGAGACTAATATTGTAATTTTTTCTATATTTTTAAGAATCTTTTGCAATAATATCCCTATTTATATATTTTTATAATTACATTCTTAAAATTGATTTTTTTACAATTAGGTTCCTAAAATTAATTATTTTTTACAATTAGGCCCTTAAAATTATTTTTTACAATTAAGTCTCTAAAATTGATTTTTTTAATATAGGCATGGTCGGGTTCGGGTTAATGTATATAATTTTCGGGTCGGATTTTTTTAAAGAATGGAATCGAGTTTAGAGTACTCCTTCTGTCCGAATAAAATTGTCACTTTTGTATTTTAAATTTGTCTCAGTCAAATTATCACTTTGAAAATCTCAAAAAATTTATTAAACATATTTACTTTTCTACTTTTTTTTTAGTTTACAACAAAAACAAAAGTTAACTTTCTAAGGTCAAACTTGTCATTTAAATTATTTAGCATAACACAATTTTTTCTTCCTAAAACTCCGTAAAAAGTTAACATGTGACAATATAAATGGAATGGGTGGAGTAATTATTTTAGGGTCGGGTTTGGGTCGGTCAAAAACACGATCTGACTCGTGCCCATCTCTAGTTAAGTCAATAAATTGAATATCGATAATTAAATAAAATATTAAATTAAAATGGAAATTGTAAGTAATATTCTTTAATTTGGAAATTGTACCAATATAAATAATATCTCACATTTATCATATAAACTTATTTTTAATTTAAAAGCTAAAAGTAAAACGTAAAGTATATATAACATGAAAAGCTGAGTTTTAAGTTTAACTCTACTTTCGGAAGAAAGCATGCAAAGTAAAATGTAAAATACTATGTTAAAAGCATGTATAATTTGCAACTTCTATGGTTATTTCATGCACATCAAAAGTAAAATAGCATATAATTCATACACATTGCTTAACAAGAAAATAGATAATACATTGGTCCAGAAAGTTTTCATACTACATATCCATCACATATATAGAGAGAGAAAGAGAACCCTAAGGACTAGCTAAACCTAAATTTCAACCTTGAGATTAGACTTGAGAGAGAAATGATGGTGGCATCAGAGCGAGAAAAAAGCTTCCACTTCCACATCTCTAAACCTGCAATTCAAGAAGAAAAAAATCCCTAAGTGATCTCTTGATTTCTTACATGAATGAATAAACAAGCTGTCATGCACATTATCTAACATAAAAACAGCGTATGTACGTTATACCGAATTGCAGAAGAAGATCGATATAAATTTTCTATACATACATATTTGATACCATATGGAGTACAGTACAATACAACTTAAAGGTTTTCGATCGTCACCTTCCTTAGATGGAGAAGGGGCTTACTGAGCGAACCAGATAGTAAAATCCACCATGTTGAAGGGAGTGAAGGGTTAACCCCCACTCGTTCGTGAGAACAGGTTGGCCGGAGGAGTTGATCAAGATTGCATCATCACCAAAAGCCTCCCTCACGTTGAAGGGACCCACCGTCACCTCAAAAGCTACATCATTGATAAACACCGTCGATCTTCCCAGATTGCCAGGGTCCACTGCTGCCGTTTCCCCAACACCTGCAAACCAGTCAACATAAAACACCAAAGTAGTAGTCAATTTGCAGATTGAAACAAGCCATGCACACGTTCGTCCAAAGACAAATCATACCAAATCCTGGTCCTAAATGACACTTTTATCCTCTTCCTTTTTCTACTTTATAAAGATAAAACTATGTATTACCGTCCTGAATTGTGAAAGAACGATTTATTTACCATGAACATGTTGAATATTAGATGGAACAGTAATGGTAGCAGTGGCGGAAGCAGTGTGAGGAGCAATCGAGTGAGTACTAGGAGCAGTTGTCACAGTACTGTAACTAAGCTGGAGCTGCATATTCGTCTTTTCCTCGTGTTCTTTCCTTGAATCCCCATGGCTTAATATCTCACTCAACAATAGACTTGTACAGGGTCCAACTGGTGTTTCAGGGGCTTGAATCACATTGGTTAGCTCAGAAAAGCCAAACGCTTGTGTAAACCCGGTTCCTGCAGTAGCCTGTTGCATGGGAAAGAAGAAAGGTTCATTCAGGAACTCGGTCTGAGGCTGATGAAAGTAGGTCTGGTTCACAGAAGCAGTTGGAGAGTTAGAAAAGTCGAGGACATTTGCAGAACTCAAAGAGAGAGTACTGCTGTTCGCTCCTTTCGGTGAAGATTTATCGGATGAGGAAGATGAAGAGGACGGTGCAGTGATGGTGGTAATATTAGTGATGGGAAGGGTTTGTTGGTTTTGATGGGACTGCTGTTTAGTGTTTTGGAGATTCCTCAGCTTATGTTTGCTTCTTGATTTCCGGTTCTGGAACCAGTAAAAGACATTAGCATCCCCTACTTGGCCATACTCTTGCAGTTGAGCTCTGATTTTCCTTATCTCATCCCTTGGTGGGTTAACCATCCCGGAGTTGAATATGGCTTCCAGTATGCTAATTTGTTCAGGTTTCGGGTTCCATCTCGGTTTAGGCTCCGGACTACGCTCTTCACATCCTGCAACTATTGCAAAAGATATCAGCATCTTGTCAATAATTCAAACAACATATTCCTAATTAGGGTCATATCAACATAAAATCATAAACATCAGTTTAAAAGGAGGAAATTAATGAGATAACCGATGATCTATTTATGTAGGTAAAGACAGATCCATGATGTCTAACGCATAATTGTTCAAGAACAGAAGCCACCATAGATAAGGTTCTTATTCTCACTTACCAGAGGTGTAAGGGGCTTTTTGGCAACCAGTTGACATGAGAGATGGGTTGATATCATGCTGCCATTGGTGGTGAGTGTTGCAGGGCTTGGATTTGAACATGCTAGGCCAGTGTCTGTTTGATGAAGACATGATGATGATGATGATAATGGCGAAAATCTAAGTTAGATACCTAATCGAAAGTAGCCAACCAAATGAGAGAAGAAGAAGAAGAAGAAGAAAAGAAAAACACAAATGCCCTTTTGTTGTTCTAGTTTTTGGAACTGCTTTGCACTAGGCCAACATGTTTAACATCTCTTCTTATAAGCCTCCTCACCTACTCCTGTGATATTCTTTTTCCTCTCAATTAAATAAATAGTCATGAGCCATATTCCCATCTCCCAAAGAAAAGAAAAAAAACATTTAATAAATGTTCTTTCTTGATAAATTAAACCACGTAACTGGCAAAACCCACAACAGAAGTCCCTTGAAGAAGATAAACAAGAAAGGAAATCAAAATAAATGAAAAGATGAAGATTGAAAGTACTCTCCCATATCGTCCCTTACAATTTTAAATGTTAAACAACAAAAAAACTTGTTTTCTACTCAAAAGTACGAACTAATTCCCCGAAACAAGAAGCAAAAGGGAACAAGGATATGAATACATGCTTGGTGTTTAATTAGAATCTTCCATCAATGGTGACAGAGAAAGTGAAGTAAGGTCTGAAGAGTCCAAAGAGTGGAGAGAGAGGGGAAGAGGAGTAAAAGGAGGGCTTTTTCGTTGTTTTTTGCTTTAGAGAAATGGGTTATTCTGGTCAGCTTGTCTCTCTTATTTTATGTTACATTTATATAGATTGGAGTTCTTTTGGGTTTCTGCTTGCAGTGTATTAATGAGAGGGTGTAGGGGGCAGATGTAAGCATGGGATTATTCTATTGGAAAAGGTTGTTGAAGAATAAATACGGGTGTTTGAAAGTCAAGAAGGGGGATGTATAGATTGTAGGGCTTTTGATACTTTGGTGGCCTTGATACTTGAGAGTGTATTTGGATGAAAATTATCTGCCCCCAAAGTATGCCTCTATTTGTGCCCATACTTTAAAATAGTAGGTTTAGAGTTTAGGTTTTGGAGTTTAAGGTTGAGGCTTAGGCATAGGGTGTAGGGAATTAGGGGTATGGTGTATTTTTTAGGATTTAGGGTTTGGGGTTTAGGATATGAAAATTAGGGTTATGGAGCAAGATTTAATTTTTAAGTATTTTTAGGCAAGGCATAGAAGAAAGCATAATTAGGGGGCAGGAGATTTTTACTCTTCAAGTAGTGGTTTGTTTTGGGAAGAGTAGGAACGGAGCGTAATTTTTTTATGCCTCATGTTAAAAAATATTTAAAAGTTAAATTATGAATTTTAATTATAAATTTAAAATTTTAAACCTTAATTTATATCCTCTAAAAATACACTTTATCTTAAATTTTATATATCTTAATACTAAACCCTAAACTCTAATTTTTAGTGGAACATAAATGGAGACATATTTAGAAGCATACGTTTTCCATCCAAGTTCGATGGCTTTGGATTTATTTGCATGGTATTTTCTCTTCTTTTAAACTTAAATCTTTCGCATCTCATATTCATAGTGAACTCAATTGATTAGTTCCATAATTACATACAGAGTATTGAAGAGGGCAAAAACATGTGTGCACTCTTATTCAAAGGATATACATTTGGTACCGGAAGAATATTATGGGGGAATTGTGCTGCCTTCAGTTGAATAGTTTGTATGAATTAGCTACTCATTAACATTGCAATCAATGGTCATATTCTCTGTCTTTTTTCTTAATGCGCATTAGAAATAGGCACGGAAGTTGAAATCTTCTAAAAGTAATGGTTTATTAGTTTTTTCTTTTACAAAAAATAACAGCCTGTTTTATTGAGGAAATACCTTAAATCCATCATTTCCATATAAAAATAAAATATTAATTAAATAAAATAACATAACATAATACGAAATAAAATAACACAAATATATATTTAGAAGAGAAGGAAAAACCAACTGTCAACAACCAACCCAAAGTTAATATTGTTGTTGGCAATAAAAAAATATAAAAATCAAGAAAAGAGCAGTAAAAAAAAGGAGAGAACGGAATCACGTGTGTATATATATATAGTGATTAAAAAATAATATTTGTTCATAAATAATTTTAATCTTTTGACAATATACATACCTTACAAACATTGTAATTAAACCTATGTCATTTAGGATGAAGATCATCCGCAATAATATTGTAATAACTTATATATGATAATTGTTAATATATAAACCTTTACTTTGTGAGCGGGGTGTCAAAATTTGACTTATATCATAGCATGTTGTTAACTTGTAATGCATATATCCAAAAAATTCCTTATTTTTTTCATCTTACGGTGATGAAAAGGAATAGAATTAAATTTATTTTTTTTGATTATATGCATGTCCGTCTTACGGTTAATGTTCGGGGTGCGTGGCTGCCCCTCCCAACAATGTCTTCTCCAAGGATCGAACTCACATGGATTAAATTTATTTGTCTCTCAAGAAAAATAGTAATGCGAAAGCTGGCAGCCGAGGTGTCACATGGATTAACCTCATACTTCAACACGCCGTTTCTTTTTCTTTTTGTAAATCAGTTTGTGGATTTACATTTACATAGTGGAGCACCCTGTTTTCATGGCTAGGAAAGAGGGTAGCAAAGCACGCTCTTGATTCGTAATTTGTAAGGGTGACACGTGAACAGATGACCGAAGCAACGAAATTAGACTGCCCATGCAAGGAATGAATGAGAGGATTAATTATATTGTGAGTAAATTTGGGTGTCGGTCCTTTTCCGACGTGAAATTTTTACACCAAGTTTAGCTGCCTGCAATCTCACTTCTCCTATTAAATCCTTCCTCTATAGTTATGCTGCACTTCTGATGCAGCGAAGCTTGCGATTTTCATTAAACAAAATTGTTTTACTTCTTTCTAAAGTTTGGCTGCAACTTTCTGGCTAACTAGTTGGTTGAACTTGAAAGGATATATTTTATTGATCGTAATTTTCATGGTGACATCATCACATATAAACTAGAATTGTTTTTTTAATATCTACAAGTTCTTATATTTGAGATGAAACTTTAATTATGTAAAGAAATAAGGTGCGTATGAGTATCCAATTAAACAATTAGGAGATATATTATCATAATATGACATATTGTTTTTTTAATGCAAGCCTCATTAAAAATTCCTATACAGTTAGCACTAGAAGGTTCAATGCCAACTCCTAAGGGAAAAAAGTACTCACTATTATCTACTAATTGCATCGTCAATTACAATCTGTTCAATACAAGAGGGGCGGGCATTCATAATAAAAATAATTACATTGATGTTCCCTAAACGCCCAATGTACTAGTGTATGGGCCGCCTTGTTTGCAGAACGATGAATGTATGCAACCGAGATGTGATGATGACGGCTCAACATGCTTCTTGCCTCGGACAAGCTTTGTGCTAGTACAGACCGACCATTGCCTTGCGATTATAAGATGTTGACCACATTTGCTGCGTCCCCCTCGATTCTAACTCTCGACCAGCCTTGGTTCGACGCAAACAAGATTGTCGCATAGAATGCATGTCCTTCAACTGTCTCTGTCGAAGTAGCTCTCAGTAATGTGCGAGCACAACCCGCTACAACAAGGCCATTATGATCCCGTGCAAGTAATCACATCGCGCCAATACTTGTTTGTGAAATGAAACATACCATCAATCGTTAATGTAATCATACCTAAAAGTAGTTTTGCCTAATTCTCCGATGCTCGTGGTTGCTGACCACCCGAAGGTAGTGGTGTAATAGATATGCCATGGTACTCATTGTGTAAGTGTTGAGCATTCTCAACAATAAGAAATGCATGTTGTAACTTTTTGTCATGCACTAGTGTGTTACGACGGTTCTTGATATTCTAAAGTAGCACAACAAAGTCAACAAACATATAAGTAGTGAGGATAGCCGCACAATGCTCTAACCATTCAAAGCAAGATTGAGAAGGATCAAATAATGCATGACCGAGAAGCTTAAATAGACTATGCACTTTCTTGGTAGCAGGACAATCTTTCAACGCATAAACCACCGTTTTTATCTCTATCTGGTAAAGAGGACACATGCCATCCAGTGAGCTAAGAACACATATACTGCTATTAACAGGTAAGGCCTCATGAGCCACCCGCCAAATAAAAACATATATCTTCGGTAGGACCTTAAGCTTAGATAGAGTAAACCAGAGCTTCAGAGGTGGTATTGGATCATGAAATTGCCACAACAATCATGCATATCCTGATCTAGTAGAATATGTACCACTCGAATAATTTCCCCAGATCAATATATTCGAACCTCTGTTTGCAATAATACACTGTAAAATTATCTCAACATCAAAAGGATGAAACACATGGTGAACCTTATGCACATCCCACCCATTGAAGGATGGAATCATGAAATCACCACATGTCAATGGTGCAAGCATACTATCAACATATGTCTATGATGATCAAACTCGTTGTGCACCTCCCTAATTAGCTTTGAAGTTGAGAGTCACGCTATCAATCCTAATTTGCCAACAAAATTCATCACGAAGTTGTTGCATAACATTAAAAATGAACCTCCAAACATAAGAAGATTGTCACCAAGTCTCTCATCTAGCACATTTCGTCTTGTAAAATACTTGCAAGAAAAAACACGAAAAACAAGACAAGTTGGGTCAATCAATAATCTTTAAACTTGTTAATGGACCTCCAAACATAAGAAGGTTGTCACCAAGTCTCTCATCTAGCACATTTCGTCCTGTAAAATACTTGCAAGAAAAAACACGAAAAACAAGACAAGTTGGGTCAGTCAATAATCTCCAAACATGTTTTTCCAGGAGAGCTATGTTGAATTGATGAAGATCCCTGAATGCAAGACCCCCTGCTCGTTTAGGAGCATACAATCTTTGCCAAGCAACCATCGGCCATCTTTTACCTGACATTCTCTTAGACCACCAATAGTTACGCATTAAACTCACAATCTGAGATATAAGTCACCCCGGAAGCATATAAGAAGTCATGACGTAAGTGGACAATGCTTGTGTTACTGTTTTGAGAAACAACTCTCGGCCACCGTAAGATAGAAGGTTTTTTGTCCATCCACACACTCGTTTAGCCACACGGTCAAGTAGAAAGCCTAACTTGATCGACTTATTTTTGCCAATTATCAATGGCATACCTAGATAATGTCTCGGGTCATCAATCATTAATCAAAAGAATCACCTAAAATCGGTCTCTACTCAATTGAGAAGTGGACGAGCTAAAATAAATTAGTGATTTGTCAAAGTTTATTTTCTGTCTAGAAGAAGATGAATAAGTATCCAAAATTTCTTTTACTCGAAAATCTTCAGCAACCAAATTCTTGACAAACAACAAGCTGTCATTAGCATACAACAAGTGTGTAATGCTTGGGCCATTCATAATATGACATATTGAATTAAACTATAGGGGGTGTAAAAATTACTTTGGATGGAACTCTTTAATAAAATGTGAATTGTCTCGAAACATGCTATTATAACAATATTTCATGTTGTAGTTTTAAGTGATAAGTTATCAATCATGAAAGTGATGTTCCATACATATTTGGATTTAAGACTCTCTCTTTTCGACGGATGAGAGACTGTCGGTTTGGATGTCCGACTCCATTCTCTTCAGTGATGTCCATCTATCATCAATGAAAGCGATGATCGGCAATGATGTTGTTTTGTTGCATTCTTCCACAAGCTTTATCTATTGGTGACCCCTGATACGTCATGCAGTTGAAGATCGATGATGCCGGCTCTGTTCTTACTCGGTTTTCTTGTTGGTTTCCGGAGATTGTTGTGACTTTTGTTCCTTTTTCTTTGTCCTGTATTTTTCTGTTGTTCTTTTTCCTGCCCTGCATATCTCTAGTCATGTATGTTTCTTTCTGCCTTGTTCGTGCTGTTACTGGGTTTGCTTTAACTCTTTCCTTCCTCATTGTATTGGATGTCGGCACTTATGTTTGAAAAAAATTCTCAAGCACCATACAACTACAAAAAAGTCTTTCTTTTTTTTTACTCTCTGTTCGGGGGAAACATGCAGAAAAATTTACAGAAAGTTGGGAATATAGCTCATTAATAGTGTGATTGTTTTATGAAATAATTTATTAGAACATGTATAATAGCCAATAGGCATCTTTTTATTTTTAATTAGACTTAGATTTTTTTAGAAAAAGATTAAATTAATAAATTAAATGATAAATTAGACCTAAATTTAAGAATAGGTCCGTAATATTAGATTATGGACGAAGTTGAGTGCTATTAGATTACAGTATACCCGTAATATTTACGAACTAAATACCGTAAATTTATATTAAAATTTAACATTGCACTCTTTAATCTAACACAGACCAAACACTGTGGGTGAATTTGCGGTGCAACAGGTTCAGGATGCGGCTAAAAAACATCAAGTTTTGAAACTTGTTCAAGAACTTAAAATGTTAGACTTTTAGATAATTTTTTAGAATAATTTTTTAGTGATTTTTTTGATAATTATCGATACTTTTTTTAATAACATTTTAATTTTTGGACAAAGTATTGATACTTGTCAAAAGTCACACAAAAAAACAATCCAAAATGTATCTAAGTCTAACATTTTAAGTTTTTAGATAAATTTCAAAACTTGCCGTTTTTTAGCCGCACCCAAGACCTGTAATAGATTAGAATGCCCCAAAAGCTGTGGAGTATTTAGCAAACTGAAACAAAAAGTAGTATAGTATGCAGGGAGAAGTTCTAGTTTTGGCATAGTTCGGCCTTTATATCGCTGTCTTCGCAAACGTGTGTAGGGGCTTTGCCTTCGTTACTTATTGATGAATGGCTGAGAGCGAAACCAAAGTAAATACCCATCACTCTTCACTTATAAGGCAGAAGTGTGGTTATGGGGGTGGGATCTCTGCCTCTCTTCTGCAATTCCGTAAATTACAAAACGTGCATGGTTTTTATTTACCAATACTCCATTTCCTTCTTTGCGACATTTTCTGCTTTCTGCTCATCTTTTTATCTTTGCTGGTTCTACCCATTTTGTGTATGACAAATTTTATTTTATAAGTTACATGTACATTTTATGATTTATGTTCGAGATTGTGATTTTTTTTTATAATTTTTTTAAAGTTCGAACTCGAATTTTTTGCTTGAGACATCAATGTGTATGATAAAATTCAAAATGCATTCTATACCCGGCATTTTATCTTCTAGTATTTTATATAATTTTTAAATAAAACTTAAAGTATACACCAAGATCACTTTTTATATATATTTAGAATATAATCACTTTACTTTAGCTTAAAAATTCAATATGTTCTAAATTAAAAAATTTAAGTACAATTATTAACACTGTTATAATTATGTTGTTAACTTCATGTTCATTTGCCGAGCAAAAAAATAATATTCATATTCATTATAACGTAATTTTGTTGGTTACTATGTTAGCAACTATAAAAGAATGCTTATTTAACAACAAAAAATCTAAGTACGTCAACAAAGTCAGTATTTTGTATTCTTTAATGTTTATTCAATAAAAGCCCTTATTTTTATTAGTTGGTATTTTCCTATGACATGAAGAAATACTACAAAGGTACAGAATAAAATAAAATTATTCATTTACTTTTATAAAAAATCTTATCGACTAATTGTTTGGTTTTTGACATATTTTATTAGGGAAAAAGATTAGAGAGTAGAAGTTGAAAGCACATGATTACAATAAATGGAGATGGTATTTAATCAATCAGAGGCAGGCGCAGGTGATTGATAGCTGGGAAGGCGGTGAAGAGAACAGTTACTTAATGCAAACGTGCTTGTAGTAAATACTAACATGACTCTACTTAAATGCCTTAATTTGGGTGCACATGCAAATCATCTTTTAATATTCCCAATCTTAAATCTTTTGTTTTGCACACTCTAGTGGCAAGGCACGTCACCATTCATTCTCTTTTGGAACGATTGTGCTTCACTGTTTTGAGGTTAATTATTTTTTTATTTAGATTTTGCTATATATTCAATTTCAATAAAAATATTCTTATAAAATTTAAATAAATTCGCTTATTTTATTTTTAATGAAATCTATAAAAATATAATTATTTATGTTTTTAAAAAGTTACATTCCAATAATTTGGGGTGTTTAATGTAATTAAACTATAAATCCTATATCATTAAACCTTAAAAGTCCTAAAACTATAGACTTTAACTCATAAATCTAAAATTCTAAATCTTTTTAGGTGAGTATTAATTACATCAAACAACCTAAATTAATAGAATTAAACTTTTTAAAAGTGTGATTAATTATATTCTAATAGATTCTATTGAGAAGCAAAATAAACATTAATGATAGAGATTTATCTATTTCTTATTGATAGCCTTAGGGTTGCATATAGTAAAAACTTTTTTATTTATAACAATATTTCACATTAAATTTTAGTAGCTGACACTTAATATCACAATGTTCAACACATTGAAAAACACAAAAATTAAGAGAAAAAGATGTATCGGATTACACATGGGATTGAACTCTAATATTTGGTGTCAAAATATAATACTAATTGAAAAGGAGAGAAGAAAACTAAACCTCTAAAACCCACCATGGTTGAATTATAGTTTAATCCGGGAATAAAGGACACAACATCCTCTTGGGAAATTGAAGGAATTCCCAAACTTCCTTTAAACTAGATTAGTTCTTCATTGACGCTATTTGATTATTAACTAAGAACCCATTATTTAAATCAAATCAAAGCTCAAAGTCTCCAACAGTACATATATTATAGGAATGTCAAATTCTAGTACTATATTGATTGAAAGAATATATTTGTGAATAGGAAAAAAATGTTAGTGCTTAGTATTCTTAGAAAATACTTGTCTCACAAAAGGGGGACAATGTGCTAATATCTATACAATCTCAATAGTAATTATACAGTAAAGAAATTGTTTCTAACACGGTATTTAAGGTTATCATATTATACATGATATCTTTTATTTAATGCATTTGAAGTTATAATTGAACTTATTGTTATTGTATTTATTACATTGAATATATGTAGCAATTTTGTGCTGTTTGTAGGCAGTCTCAATCATGTTTGAAGTTGATTTTATGAAGGTGGGATCATAGCTTGCCTAGTTTGGTTCCAACCAAGGAAAATGGGCACATCAGGAGCTATGAATGCATGGCAGTATTTATGTCAAAGTGTGAGGTACTTGTTATGTCAGCACAACTACGTTTTTGTAGACATTTTTCATAACTGGCAGAGGCAGTGCTAATCAGACAAAACATATCAGCTCCTCTACACCTCAAAAACCTTAGCCTGTGCTGAAATTCACAAGTGAGAAGTCGTAGGCATTGATTTGAATGATGAGTATGATTTCACTGAAATTAGTAGACGCTAGGATCACAAGGATGTTCAGCCAATGAACTCACCGGCAGTGCCCCCATAGGCCAAGCTTTACTGCGCTGTCATCCACCCTCACATTGACACTACAATTGTCTGTTACTTACTGTTGGGACATAAGCCTATATGAAATCTCACTGCATTACTATGCCTTTCTTTTCCTTCTTTCTCGTGATGTCATAACCAGCATTATCAAATCACCCACGTCCATGAAATATCCCAGGACAACGTTCAAGGACAGACGCAAAATTTTATATAAGAGAATGAATTTATAAAAAATTTAAGTGATAAAAATAGATTTTAATAAAGAATACATAAAAGACTTCTAAATTATATAGAAAATTATATTTTTAGCCGGCGACCACGCTGACTAGCCCCTCGGACAATCCATGTTAACGTTAGAAATGTATTACTCATTTTCTCTTTCTGAGACCGCCTTGTTTGATGTCACTTGGAATTCATTAGCGAGAATGGTGGGATATAGATTGGCAGAGCCCATTTTGTAGGCCTAAATTGAGAATGGAGTAATTGGTCTCTTAGCCTTTGGGCCCGGCAAATAACAAATAGAATTATTTAAACTCTTTGGTGGGTGAAATAAAAAGTTATGCAAAATAATATTTATTAAATATTTATATTAAAATATTGGTCTTTTATAGGTTTTAAGAATGAATGGTAGTTTTTTTTACTGAGGTAGTATTAATTTAGGAGTAATTTAGGTTAGTGCCCTATTTAGTAAATAATTTTTTGAGTTAAAATTAGATGTTTGAATAGTCAAATATGCTAATTTAGATGTTTGGTAAATAAAAAATTGTAATATTGAATTGAGCTAAACCTTTCAATTTGAAAAAGCTCGGAGCTTTTTGAGTTAGATGTTTGGATAATAAAAAATGTAAATACTCTTTGTCCTTGACAATTACGAAAAATTCTCTAAATGACTAATAAAATTAAAATGATAATTTCACAAATAAAAAATTAATATATATATATACATATAAATTTAAAATTATATTAAATATATAATTTCACAAATAAGAAATTAATATATACACTTAGTAATAATATTAAAAAATTAGTTTTCATAATATAGTTAATATTAAAAGATACAAAATATTAACAACTAATAAATTATTCAAACAAGTATTGTATATAATCATGTTCTTATATATTATTTTGCTTGTTCAAATAATCAAATAATTATCATCTATTAGTTAATTTTACCAAACACTTTTATACAACCAGCTAATGCAATCTACTAGTCAAATCAACTAATGATATCAAATATACGACATCAGCTAATGTAATCCTTATCCGCTAATTGTCAAACAAGGTCTATATTTTCTGAAGACTTTTATACTAATGTTTTACTTTTTTAAAAAAATTACAATTGTTTTATTAATTAAGTTGATGTTAAGTTAATTTGTGATGTTAAATATAATTTTTATATAAATAAAAATAAAAATTTTATGTTAATCACTCTCTTGATGAAGAGTAATATTTATTAAAATCAAACATATTTTAAAAGTTAAATAAAATTTAAATCTATATTTTATATAAAAATATTTTAAAAATAGAGGGGTGAACAAGTTCCATAGTTGTAAAATGTTTGAAGTTGTGAAAATACATGATTATTTATATGAACATAAAAGTTTGAGGCACATTTGACTTTATTAAATTTTTTTAAACCCATTATAATATAATTTTAGTTCCATCGCTAATTATTTATAATTTAAGTATTGGGTGACTTTTAATTATTTTTGTTTTACTAAAAAAATATTTTTATTACCAATTATTTTTTTACCAGATATTTATTTACTTGTATAATTCTTTAAAATAATATTTTACAATTAAGTCGCGACATTAACAAAAATAAAAATATTGATAATAAAAAGGTTTTTATTTGAGATTAATTATAACTAATCATTTAACAATTAATAGTTGAAGTTATTGTCAAATGGCTGGATTGCCAGTCTAGTGAATCGTGCGGTCTTAAATAATATTATTCAGACAAATGATGAAGTTAACTTGATTATTCTTTCGAAAGATCAAAGTGTTCTTAGGTATTAAAAAACGCGAAATTATTTTAAACGGAAACAAGCAAAAAGAAAGGCAACAAAGAACGAAATAAGAATACTCAAAAGAAAGTTTTAGAGTAAATGTATTTGATTACTCAAGAAATTTATGAATGCAAATGTGATGGAAAAGCTTATATTTATAATTGAATCCTCGTACTATGAATGACCGATATCTATTTGCATTAGCGGCTTAGATCGAAAGCTAACTAAAGGAATTATATCACCTTGGAATACTTTACTTAGGTTCACGTTCACATGTGATGTTCACATTGATGGATATTTTTATCCCTTGGAATATACCTAGTAAGATGTCCTTTTAATTTCCAACAATCGGGCCAAGTCAGGTGGTTTTTTAGACAAGTCTAAAATTTTGAAAAAACCTTTTAAGCGTGTGTCTTATTGTTAACTCGCGAACTGTGACATTATGCTCTTTTGGTGGTTTAATTGTTTAGTCGAGGGGTCGAGGGGCGACAAAGCCTATACATCGAACACTTTTATTCACTGGGTCACCCAAATACTAATAAACATCTATATTTAAATTATATTAATAAATAAATAGCTTACTCTTTTAAAGTTAAATAAATAAGTAAATCTCGAAATCAATTAGGTTTAAGATAATGTTAATTGTTTTAACCTCTAACGGTTCGGCTAACTCGGGTGATTTTTTAGGCAAGTCTAAAATTTTACAAAGAACTTCTTGAGCACGTGTCTTTGTTGCTAACTCGCGGACTGTGACATTTTGCTTTTCTAGTGGTTCAACTGTTTAGTCAAGGGGTGACAGAGCCCATTCATCGAACACTTTTCTTCACTGATTCACCTAAACACAAATAAATATATATTTAAAATATATTAATTAATAAATAATTTATTTTTAAGTGAAATATATTTTTATTAAATTATTTTTTTACCCAATATACAT
The DNA here is from genome assembly GCA_958450335.1 of Hibiscus tridactylites. Taxonomy (NCBI): domain Eukaryota; kingdom Viridiplantae; phylum Streptophyta; class Magnoliopsida; order Malvales; family Malvaceae; genus Hibiscus; species Hibiscus tridactylites. The sequence continues at coordinate 83,962,420 of OY288280.1, forward strand.
TTACTTGTATTATTCTTTAAATTTATATTTTACAATTGAATCATGTTTGATTAAGGTGTGACATTTACCAAATAAAAATATTGGTAGATAAAGAGGTTTTTATTTGAGATTGATAATAACTAATCATTCAACCCTTAATAGTTGAAGTTATTGTCACATGGCTAGATTGCTAGCCTAACGAATCGATTAGCCATAAACGATGTTTTTTAGATAATTGAAAAAGTCAGTCATATTTATTCTTTTGAAAGATCAAAATATTTTGAGATATTAAAAAATGCAGATCGTTTCAAGCGAAATCAAACAAAAAGAAGTGCAGCGGAGAAAAAAGAAGAATGCTCAAGAATAAAATAAAGAATTTTAAAGTAAATACATTTGATTACTCAAAAAATGAATGAATACAAATGTGATGGAAGACCCTCTATTTATAGTTGAATCCACGTACTATGAATGACTGAGATCTATTTGCATTAGCGGCTCAAAATCGAAAGCTAACTATCACATCCTAGCTAAAAAACTCTTTCAACTTAGAATATTTTACTTAGGTTCGCGTTCAGATGGATGTTCACATTGGTTGATACTTTTATCCCTTGGAATATACTATATGTCATCTATTTATTTACCAGACTCAATGAATCGAACCTTCTTTTAGTCTCAAATGGGCAGGGCAAGTCAGGTGATTTTTTAGGCAAGTTTAAAATTTTAGAAAGAACCTCTTGAACATATATCTTTTAATGTTTCAGCTGTTTAATCGATGGACGACAGAGCCCATTCACCGAACATTTTTCCTTACTAGGTCACCCAAGTACTAATAAGTAATAAATATCTATATTTAAAATATATTAATAAATAAATGGCTTATTTTTTGAAGTTAAATAAATAAGTGAATCTCTAAATTGATCAGGTTTAAGAGAATACTAACTGTTTCAGTCTCCAATGGTCGGGTTAAGTAAAGTAATTTTTTAGGCAAGTCCAAAAATTTGATGTAAGACTTAGCCCGACCATTACTTGACTGACATGTGAAGAAAAGTGTACGATATATAAATAAATAGATTATTTTTTGAAGTTAAATAAATAAGTGAATCTCTAAATGTTGGTTGCTAACTCGCGGATTGTGACATTATGCTCTCATGGTAGTTCAATTGATATATCGAACACTTTTCTTCACATGTCAGCCAAGTAATAATAAATATATATATATTTAGAATAAATAAATAAATAACTTTTTTAAAGTTAAATAAATAAGTGAATCTCTAAATCAATTTGATGTAAGAGATTATTAACATATATAATACGATTCCTGCTAATACTATATATTATTACGCCATGTAATTGCTAAGTCGTTAGACGGAAAGTCAAATTTGCAAAACCCTAGATTACCTTGGAGAAAAAGTAATTTAAGTTGTCTCAAACCCACCATATATTCCGCCCCCAAATTCGCTTTCAATTGTAACAATGTCAAGCGCGGAAGAAGCCTCAAATTCTCGCCACGCATGCGCAGCATGCAAACACCAAAGGAGAAAGTGCGAAACCAACTGTGTATTCGCTCCCTACTTCCCTGCAAACAAAGCAAATAATTTCCGAGAAGTTCACCGGATTTTTGGTGTTAAAAACTTGACGGCCATTTTGTCGAGTTGTAGTCCTGATGAGAGAGAAAGAGCCGTGGCTTCCCTTGAATGGGAAGCCTTTGCATGGAAAAAAGATCCAGTTGAAGGGCCTCTAGGGCTGTTCAAGCGGCTCAAGAGAGAGTACGAACAGACGGAACAGTTGAAACAACAACAGAACGACGCTATTGTGCCTTACTCTAATTACCAGACTAACTCTGGTTTGTTTGAATTTGACCACAATGACACACCTGTTACTTTTCTGCCCAACCCCAACTTCGACGCTGCAAACTTTGGTTATGTTTTTAATCCAAATATAGGAAGCGAGCCACCCTTAAATAGCTACACTGGATTGCCGCAAATTAGAGGTGGTGAAATCGAAAATCATCAAGTATTGGTACATAATGGAATCCCCATGGATTCTTACTACAGAATCCCGCAAGTGAAAGATAGGTCCGCACTGCGAGAAAGATCAAATGGTGCTGATAATGTTCAACCCAAACAAGAGATGCTGCAGCAGAGAAACCCAATGTTGTTGGCTACTTCTTCAATGGGGCCACCGGCTAATTCCTTTGGTCAACACAATTATCCGCAAAGAGAAAGCCAACGACAAAGAGTTCATGGGAATCTCCCAGGACCTGCTTCTCAATCTCAAGGGAGGGGTTTGCGTTAAAAAGTAATGCCCTCGATTCAGAATTCTATGTTTATTTATCTTCTATGATTAAATTATCAGGCTTTCTGTTCCCATTAACAAATTTATATATATTTTAGTTTTAGATAAATGAGTAAAGTTTTTTTTTATTATGGAATGATTAAAGATTAATGTATAGTACAAGAATGTTAAGTTTTTTTACTCATCAAGATTGATTTTTTTTTCTCTGTGAATTATTGTATAAACATTAACCATACATTGATAAGCGAAATATATTCTGATATCTGAGGAAAACATTATTTTTTTAGGGTAAACTATCTGTTTGACCACCAAACTATTGGGAAAGTTTTAAAATGACCACCATAGAAAAAAACGCATCATTTGAGTACCCAAACTATTAAAATGGGATCAATTTGGCCACCTGCCGTTAAGAGGCTAACGGAAGGTGACGTGGCAGTTAAAAAATTAAAGGTATAATTACACATTTGGTCCTTACTATTTACACATTCTTTCAATTTAGTCCTAATTTTAATCTAATAAAATAAATTAATTAGGTGGTGACACGTGTCAACACCTTATTGGAGGAATTTAATTATTTATATTTAATTTAATAAATTTATTTTCATCCCCCAATCAGGTGGTGACACGTGTCACCTGATTGGAAGATGAAAATAAATAGAACTTTTGCAACCAGCGTGAATCGAACCTAGGTGGCTGGGTAACCTAGGCAAGAAGCACATGGCAAAGCCACTGGGCTAAAGCCATTTTTTGTGATACAAAGTGCAAATAACTAATATAATTCATAATTGGTACCGCCTAATTAATAAGCCACGAAGATGAAATGGATTGTTCTAATTTTTCTTTGATTTGCAGAGTTTGTTTTCCAGGTTTCAAAATTGAAATGGATCGTTCTAATTTTCGATATGGCCTCGAAGATGAAAACATTTCGGAGTTAGCATCATTAACGATTCTCTTCATTCATCTGGTTTTATAGAATTTCACTCAACTTTGATTCAAATCTTTTCTTTGTATATATGTTTTGTTGTTGCAGAGATCAGATGAATACGTTCTGGTCCCCAAATCCAGTAACGGTGATGAATGGTGAAGATAGGAAATATACGAATCCGGGGCATCAACTCTGTATGGATTCATTTTAGAAGAAGCTTATGAACGCATATTGCGACCGTCAATCTGTGGATTTCAACTCCATTGCCTTCTTGTTTGATGGCCGCTGCCTGCGAGGCGAGCAAACTCCTGATGAGGTATCATTCCATTTCCCCTCATACATAAACAATTACTTGTACTAACATGCATCCGCATTTGAACTTTGTTCATGGCATAATGATTCCTTTTTTTTTTCAGCTGGAGATGGAGGATGGAGATGAGATTGATGCTATGCTGCACCAAACTGGGGGCACGAATTCTTCGACCGCATTCTCGTTTGTGTGAAGCAAGTACTACTTTACTGCTTTTAGTATCAAAAAGAGTTGGTTATTGTCGGACGATATAAATTTTACAATGTTATCTAAAAAGTTATTGCCGTGGAATGTCATAAGACTTTTGCTGGTATTGTTCTGAATCATCTTGCTAGTAGAAGTGCTTGAATTTCTATGTTTGCCTATCTATAAGTATTAGATATATATATATCTAATTGAGTAGATTTGAGCATAAGATTGAGTTTGGTGCAGTGGTTATGCCGCTGCCACTCAAACATGAGTTCCTGGGTTCGATTCCCATGCCAGGCATTTTCTTGAAGTCATTTTTCTCCTTTAAACAGGTGGTGACACGTGTCACCACCTGATTGGAGGAGAAAAATAAATTTATTAAATTAAATATAAATAATTAAATTCCTCCAATAAGGTGTTGACACGTGTCACTACCTAATTAATTTATTTTATTAGATTAAAATTAGGACTAAATTGAAAGAATGTGTAAATAGTAAGGACCAAATGTGTAATTATACCTTTAATTTTTTAACTGCCACGTCACCTTCCGTTAGCCACTTAACGGCCGGTGGTCAAATTGATCCCATTTTAATAGTTTGGGTACTCAAATGACGCGTTTTTTTCTATGGTGGTCATTTTAAAATTTTGCCAATAGTTTGGTGGTCAAACAGATAGTTTACCCTTTTTTTTAAACGGGTGCATTCAAAGCTCTTTAATGATGTTGAATTGAGGATTGAATGATTAGAGGTGCATTCTTATAATTTCATTCTCTGGTAGAAGAATGGTTTTCTAATGCCACACTTTCGTGATTCCTTTCTCTGTTTGTTACTTAATGAAGTGTTTTCTTCTTGAATGTAAAGTGGAAAAAATTTAAGAAGAAAACACTTCCTTAAGTAACACTATAATATATAATCACTACATTATGTCTGTCAATTAGCTCTTAAGAAATATTAAAATAATAGTCATCTAAGATGTGAGAACCTATTAAGTGGTTTTAGTGGTAAAGAAAATATTGTCTTTTTAAGTGACCCGAATTCGAATAACATAATATGTAGGTATACGAGAACTTATCCAAATTTAAAATCAGACTATAAGATATTATCTTGTAATTGATTTAAAATGCTAATAATAATATGTAGTGTTTCTCTATTTTTTCTTCAAAACTGTATGTTTGATGTTCAAATAAAAATTTCATTCGTTTTGTATTATTACTTTTCGCATATCTTAATGTGATTGTTTATTCTTTTTGTATTATTACTTTTCGCAAATGAGAGTCGAACGTCGTGAAAAACGTATTCACGAATACAGATCTACCATAACGGTAGACGACAATGTGCCATAAAAAAGAAGCATACCACAAGACAAAAAAAAACGTGTTACAAGACAGATAAAAACTAAAAAAAACACCAAAATATAAAATAAAACAAAAACTGAATACACAAAATAAATTAAAAAGGCTATTAATGGTAGCGACCAGCATTAAAACTGATGTCACCGCCGATTAATAAAGAATTAAAAAAAAAGTTTAAGATTAAAATTGGGAGAGCGGCGCGGCACTAGGGTTTTGGGGAGTTGAATAAAAGTTCTAGAAGTTTTCCCAAAGTTATTTAGTCGGTTGTATTTGTTATATATTTTTCCCCTATTTTTAATGAAACCCAGCTTTTTATTGTGATATATATATATATATATATATATGGGTTAGGATCAACTTACACTGTGTAAAACTTACACCATGTAACTTGATCCCATCCCTATATATATATATATATATATATATATATATAGGGATAGGATCAAATTACACTGTGTAAAACTCTTTGAGTTTTACACCTTTTTTGGATCGTTGGATGAGTGAAACGGATGGATGAGATTAACAGTAAAATATGTGAAGATTATCACTTGGGAATTAAAAACACGGAGTTAATCTCAACCATCCATTTCCCCCATCCAACGATCCAAAAAAAATGTAAAACTTAAAGAGTTTTACACAGTGTAAGTTGATCCTAACCCATATATATATATATATATATATATTGAATTAGTATATACTCCTACTCTACGGTAGAAAATGGGTAAATTATTTTTAGGCGTTTGATTTCGAGTAAAAATCTTCTGCCTTTAATCATGCCCTTATATGCCCTTACTAAAAAACACCTAAAAATTAAATTTTATGTCCTAACCCTAAATTCTATATCTTAAACCCTAAACCCTAAAATATACATTCTACTTTTAATTCCCTACACTTTAACCCCAAGCCCTAACCTTAAACCTCAAACTCTAAACCCTAAACTCGCTATTTTAAAATAAAAACACCAAAAGGAATATAATTAGAGGTAGACAATTTACATCCTTTGATTTCAAGCTGAGTAGATAATTCTTGTAATTGAAGGGCTAGGATTGGATTTATTTCTCTCGCTGTTATATATAGTTAGACTTTCAAAGAAACTCAAATACTATTATCTACTTGTGGTTGGCTTCCGGGTGTGTGGATAATTCTTTTATTGTAATTGAGCTGTTAGGATTGATTTTATATTTCTCATTGTTATATTCGAAAGAATCTCAAATATGTGAAATATTTATCTTTTACAACCTCCGTTAAAAGAAATGATATTTTCACAAATACAAGTGAATTTTTCATGCATGCATGCATGTGGACGAGAATTAATAATCAGAATGACGATGCATTATAGGCTGAGAAAAAATATCGATCAATAGAAATATAAAAAATATTAATTATATAAAATTTTAGAAATTCAGAGAATGTGACCGTCTTGCAGTATCTTTCAATCCAATTTTAAGGACATAATCTGAACTATAGTAAAAAAATTCATTGTCGTTAAAGAAAATGCTTTCATTCCAAACACTCAATCGTTAACTTTGAATTAATATATTCATATGTCAATTTTTTTAATAAATCAATGTTCTTTGTAGGAAAATATGATCCTAGTCATGAGAGTTAGAACTAGAGGTGATAATGAGCTTTACTTGCTCGCAAGTTATTTAGACTCGGCTCAGTTAAAGTTCGGTTTGAGTGAGCTCGATTCGAGCTCGTGCTCGACTAGAGGCCTTAACAAATCGATCGACCGAAGTTCGGTTTGAAAAGTTTGTGAACATGCTCGAAATAATTATATATACACATCTTAAAATATATTTAAAGCAATTTGAGGAAAGCAACAAGCTGAGCTCGAGCTGAGTCTGAGCCTCAAATCGAGCCGAACTCAAACTGTCCAATTCGAACTCAAACTCGAACCTAAAATTTTGAACTCGACGAGTCTCGAGTCCGAGTCGAGCATAGTAATATTATTTTTAGACAGGCTCGGCTTAGCTCATTATCACTCCTAGTTAGATCACAAGATCCTTGGGAAAAGGACTTACGCTTATCACGATACTAAAACTAAAACATTAGTACATTATTGATAAAATCATAAATAAACTTTATTACATTATTGGTAAAATAATATTTATATTAAAATATGGTTAAAATTAATGGTTCGAGACAAAAAGAGGTGTGGTTTCGGTTTGATCTTAATTTGAGTTTTATTGTTGGTTTCGATTCTTTGCACATGATTGTGATATTTTAGCCGAGTAGTATGAAATTTGGTTAAACTACATCTTTGATCATCTAATTATTGGGGTGTTGTTATTTTAGTCAATTAAATTTATCAATATAAAATGCCGTCAATAACATTATAAATATTTGATTATTTGGTTATCCATCTGTTAAAAGTTTTAGAATCATGACCAAATTAATAAAATGTGTAAACATTAAAAATTAAATTCATTATTATCAGTGGCGGAGCCGCAATGAGTTTAGGGGTCAATTGACCCTACTTGATTTATTGTGGTATGAGATTTTTAAATAGTTAAATGAGGTTTTTAAGAAGTTAGTATAAAATTTTTGAAATATTAAAATTGACCCCACTTGAATTATTTGGGTATGAAGTCAATAATATTTATATTGTAGCGGTATGAGAATCCTCGTATCAAAAAATCTACTTTAAGCCCACTATATAAAAATCCTGACTCCTCCATTGATTATTATATCAATTAAAAAGATCTAACTTTACTGACAAAATTAAATATTTTTTAGAATTAGATAGCCGAAATAATAATAATCCAATAATTGGGTGGTTAACTGCATAATTTATCCAAGATTTTTTTATTGATACAAATAAATTTTTCATTAAGAAGAAAATTACAAACACGATTATATAGAAATTCCGTTTCATTTTTTACTTTTCATCTTCCATTCAAAACCGCGTGTGCTCGTGGTTTACACTAGTCTAGAGTTTGGACCAAATTTGTGAGGAGATAAAAAAGAAAAAAATATTGGCCATTTTACACGTGAAGAGTTGGTTGATTTTGTGCAATTTTTTTTGTTGTTGTTGCTGTAGACGGAATCCTTGATGGTAGAAAAATCAAAATAAAGGGTAACGATCTTGATGAGCCTAATGATTGCAGTGAATGGCAAAACTCTTAACGTCATTCATTACATCTATATTGGAGCAGGTCAACCTCATGATTTCACTCTCAATAGACTAAATGCTCATTTAATAAGAGATGGGAGCTGCTGTTCTAGGATATACTATCTCAACAAATCCACGGAATAATAGTTTAACCATCACTTTTGGGATTATTTATGGAGAAAGGTCGTTTGTTTTAAAAAATTGAAAATTGGTTCAAATAAAAAAATATTTAGAGAAATTATCATTTTTACAGTACCAAAAGGGAGTCGTCTTCGGCTGGCAATGACTCACATGGGGTGTGAGTAGTCTCTGGCAGCTACCAACGACTTTAAGCCATTTTTTCATTTTAAGGCTAAAACGAAATGAATTAAAATTAGAGAGACTAACATGAAAATTTACACAAATTTACTGCAATTGTATAATTATACTATGTTCGGAAACTATGTAATCTTACTGCACTTTGAAATATTTCATTTTGGTTATGCGGTAAAATACCAAGACCCATTAAGAAGGAAATTAAAATTAAAGGGGCCAAAAAGAAAAGTTCTATAATGCAGTAAAAGTACACATATCGAATCTTTAAGAAGAATGAACTATACTCATTTATAGAAATGAAAATTTTAAGGCAGACAAATTAAAAAAAAAATCAAAGAATTAAAAGTTTCGATAAAAATTAAAAGAAAATAAAAAATTAAAGACCAAAACGAGATTTTCCAGGATGAAAACAACGACAAAGCGACAACGTCCTCTTGTAAACGTGTAGATTTTGAAATTTATGTGGATTAAAAAAATCACCTCAAATGGAGACAAGCATACAATTTTTGTCTTTCAAAGTTTTGCACTTCTCAGCATAGTGATTAAGCATGTATTGTCAAATAGTTGAGAGTATTTTCAGAACAGATACTACTTGTAATCATATTAGCTTTCAGACAATAAATAAATATGTGGATTTGTGTGGTAAGGTTCATGTGGTTGGTCTAATCATTTGGCGGCTTAATTTATGGAGATACCTGCACTTTGCTGTCCGTCCTATAATCCATTATCCATGATCAAGAACCAGCGGAAGCACGGGACTGAGGAATCAATTGACTTTTGCTATTTTATATTATTCCCCAGTATTATTATTTTTAAAATAATTCTTCATAGACATAAATTGCCTCGGTTTCCTATTTGAATTAAGCTCTAATTTCCCAGATAAAGGCTTGCCCCCTTTAACCTGTATACCAAGGATAATGAATTATTTATGTTTGAAAAAATATATAATCACAGCTTTTTAAAATGTTTGTTCCATTGAGATTAAATTACAGGTTTATGTTGAATACCCAACACCATTATCTACAGATTATTGACAGGTTTTTGAGTGGATAAGATTGAAATTTTTATATTGTAATCCAGTTTGGTATGGTTTGTTACTGTGAACAGAACAAATGTGGTAGTTTGGCCGCGACTCTAACTCTATGCAAAATCCATTATTGTTGAGATCCAAGCATTGCTATCCTCAGTCAAGGAATAAGTTCCAACTGATTGAAAATATAACAATATGGGTTAACTACACCGGATACCACTAAATTATAGTCGCTGAGTCGAAAATATCGCCGAACTATATAACTCTTCAAAACTAGTACTGAACTTTAATATTTGAGTCGAAAATGTCACTCCGTCGTTAACCGTTAACTCCCCCGTTAAGTCAAAACGACGTCGTTTTGGTGCGGCTGTTTTGAAGTCTAATTTTTCTCAAAACGACGTCGTTTTGCTGGATGAAAAAAAATAAAACCATGCACTTGGGGTGGTTTAAACCCAGAACTTTTAAGAGGTAAAGCTAAACCTTAACCATTGAACCAACATAACATTTGTATTTTACCACAAGTATTATATATGTTAAACTATTTTAGATTAATTCAAACTATCTTATGAAATAAATAATATTATAAATAATATTAAAATATATTAATTATATATAATATATATAAATAAAAGTGTATTATTTTTATATAAATATTATTTATAAATAATATATATTTATATTTTTATATGTTAATATTATTTATTTCATAAAATAATTTGAATTAATATGATGTAGTTTAAGATATATAATATTTGTGGTAAAATATTACTCCTCTGTCTCATAATTTTTGTCCCTTATTAACTTTTTTTGGTCAAATTTTTTTAACTTTGACTCATAATTATTTAAAATATGTCATTGATAAAAATATGAAAAAATATATTTTAAAAACCTCTAATCAAATAGTTTTTAAATATATATTTTATAAAAATTAATTATTTAAATATTCAATATAATAATAGTCAAAGTTTAAAATTTTTGACTTTCAAAAAGTCAATAAAAGGACATTTTTTATGGGACGGAAGGAGTACATAATGTTATGTTAGTTTAATGGTTAAGGCTTAGCTTTACCTTCTAAAGGTCATGGGTTCAATTCACCTCAAGGGCATGGTTCTAATCTTTTTCCTGCTATAATTTAGTGGTATCCGGTGTAGTTAACCCTAATAATAAAAGTAAGGGTAATCTTCACCAGTGGTCCCTTTCGTTTAGGGTGTGTTTTATTTTGGTCACCAGAATTCAAAAAAGATTATTCTGGTCACTAACGTTTAGAATCGTTTCTATTCTGGTCCCTTAGCCGTTAGTCTCCGTTACTTTAAAAAATTAGTTTCTAATTTAACCCCCAAACTTTCAAAATTTTATTTTTCACCATCTTCCCCAAAAATTATAAAACTAAAACCCCATAAAATTAAATCAATGGCTATATAAACCCGAATTTCCTAAACTCAGTTGTTCCATATCTGAAACTGAAAGAACCCAAATCCGAAATGAATCGAGCCAAATAAACCCGACAAACCCAAAAGACAGGTCTAGGCCGATGCAAACCAAAATCAATGCTCGGGAGATAATAAAGCTAGCAACGGAAACAAACAATTACAACAATGAAAATTCGAATTCATGTTCAGTTCATACCAAATTTCAAACTAATGGAAAGCAGTAGGGAGTAAGGATTCATAAAAAGCATTGAAGTTTTCAAGGGCTAAATTAGAAATTACGTGAAATCAGATAAACAAAAGAAAAAACAACAACCAGTGAACAAAGGCAAGATTAAAAAAAAGAAAAGAAAAGAATGAAGGAGTGAAGAAAATGATATAAACATACAGATGTCATAAGAGCAGCTCCAGTGAGGCCTCCAAAGAGCGATCCCTTGCTCCCTGATTTAGTAACTAAAAGCAAGTTTGATATTGAAAATTATGTTAACACATTTGTTAATTATTACTCAATTGATGATAAATGAAAGGAAAAGCAAAGAGAGAGAGAGAAAGGATTCCATAGGTAGCAGAAGTAAGTGGAGCAAAATCTGGTAGCTGAGATCTGCAGCAAAGGCGTCTTGGAGAGGTTGAACAGGTTTTTGGTTTTCTCAAACAAATGCTTATCTCATTCTGATTATTTAATGATGAAAATATTGAGTGTCGGTTCGGGTTTAAGAACGAAGCCGCCTTAACAGCGGTACTACCCCACCCACAATGTTCGAGCAACCAAACAAAGATCAAGAAACAACCTATAGATTGTTAATCAGTAGGTTCAAAACTCGATTAGAAGAATGAAATACACCTGAGCAAGCTCTTGCAGTGGGAGTTGACGCTTTTAATCTTGGGGGAATGATTTGTAGTGGTGGGTTATAGCCATTGATTTAATTTTATGGAGTTTTAGTTTTATAATTTTTGGGGAAGATGGTGAAAAATAAAATTTTGAAAGTTTGGGGGTTAAATTAGAAACTAATTTTTTAAAGTAACGGAGACTAACGGCTAAGGGACCAAAATAGAAACGATTCTAAACGTTAGTGACCAGAATAATCTTTTTTGAATTCTGGTGACCAAAATAAAACACACCCTAAACGAAAGGGACCACTGGTGAAGATTACCCTAAAAGTAAAAGGAGGCCACACGCTTCATCATTTAAAATTTAAAGCTGAAAGGGAGGAGAATTAAAGGTTTAATTAAAACGAAAGAAAGATGGGGGAGTGTTATGCAAATGCGGCGGGTAGGATTCGATGAATGGGGAAGAAAGCTTCAGAGACAAATCAACGGATTTAATTACTGGGTTCAGGCGCTAATCTTACAATTTGACTTTTGCTTCCTTGCTTCAACTCTGAGTCTCTGACAATAATACTCTATTATTTAAAAAATGTTTAATTATTGATAAATGCACATTCATTTATTTATTCATAATTAATTTTCATTGGTTTGTAAAATAATAATCAACCTTTTTTTTTGATAAATTTTAATATATATACTAGGATAATTATTTGATACATTGGCGGTGGAAACTAAAAGTTTCCACAAGCGCCTTAGTTTTAAGGTTCAGAGGCTTAGTTTATGAAGTAAGGTTTATGGGTTTAGGTGTAGGGGTTTATAATTTAAAGTTAGTGGTTAAAATGTAGGGTTTATGGTTATAATTTAGAGTTTATGGGTTAAACATAAATCCTCATCATATAACCCTAAAAACTAAACCTTAATCTCCAAACCGTAAATTCCAACCCTAAACCTTAAATTCTAACCACAATCCCTCAATTATAAATCCTAGTTCTATACACAGGCGGTAGAAACGGAAAGTTTCCACAAGCGCCTTAGTTTTAGGGTATATGGAGTTAGTTTATGGTATAAGGTTTATGGATTTAGGTTTAGGGGGTTAGAATTTATGGATAATTGTTTCAATTTAAGGTTTAGAGTTATAATTTAGGGTTTATAGATTAAAACCTAAATCCTCACCATAGTACCCTAACCTATAAACCCTAAATTATAACTCTAAACCTTAAATTGAAATAGCTATCCCTAAATTCTAAACCCGTAAACTCTATACCCTAAACTAACTCCATATACCCTAAAACTAAGGCGTTTGTGGAAACTTTTAGTTTCCGCCGCCAGTGTATAGGATATTAATCCATATACTAATCCATATATATAATTAATATTTGATACACTCTCAGTGTAAAAAAAGTTTACACAAACATGTGTATTTTCAAGCATAAATATAAAATTTAAATTTCTAACCATAAAACCCTAAAAATCTAACCACAAACCTAAACCTTAAACCCTAAAGTCTAACCATGAATCTTACATTCTAAACCATACAATCTAAACCTCCAACCTTTAAACCCTAAACCCCTAAATAACCCTACTTGTGGAAACTTTGTTTTTCACCACCAGTATATACGATAATAATCCCCACACACATATATATATATTTCCTTTGTAATCCTTTCACTTTGAATATAATCTAGCACGTCAAAAAAATATTTATCTATTAAAACTAACTTCAAATCACGAAATCTTATATTTGAATTATTATTTTTTTTGAAAATTTTATGTTTTCTATGTGATATTTTTAAAATTTTGAATAAAAAATAAAAATTGTAAACCAGATACCCAGTTTCGATAGGCCGGGTCACGGGCCAAGCTTTTTATACCTAAAAATTTGAGCTTCCAAAAATCCGTGTACCCGAATATAAACACCCTTACTTGTAATTAGGGGTGTTCAAACCCGACCCAATGAGTATCCAGAGGTCTAATAAGTCCAATATCACTACCATATTATTATTATGTTTCATCCTCCCTCTCACTTTTTTAACTTGCATTATGAGCTTATTAAACCTCTGAATATTCATTGAACTGGTTTGGAACACCCCCTACTTGTAATCACTTAAAACTATTAAAAAACAAATTATAACCAACTGATTAACAAATGAGGCAGTCAACTAACGTTGGCTATGTTAAAAAAAAACTGATCATTTGTCTAACAACGGATCAATCATCTTTAAAATTTCAATATGAGACCAGGGTCTTAAGGAGTGATCAGAACACCGTGAAACGGCCAACAAAGAATCCAACGCAATAACTAGAACCTTCGACCTAACCCAGGTTGTTCTCAAGAATATTTCAAGTGCTGTCCGAATGGCATAAAGTTCAGCCACCACTAGTTCACAGTAAGATAAGGGTAAACTACATGAAATGTAATTATTTTTTTTTATTTTTTTTTATCAAAAATACTAATTAACTATAAAATAATATTATTATACCACTGGATTTTATTTTTGGCTTCAATTCAGTGGCGAGTATAGGTGGTGTTGCCCACCCTGAAAATCTGAATCTCCTTTACTGGTTATTTATTTTATCGAGTGTGCTCACTCAGAAATTTTGTTGTGCCCACCTTGCAAATCTAAATTTCTTTTATTGGTTATCTTTTTTACTGAGTGTGCCCACCTTAAAATTTTATTTGTACCCATTTAGGTACAAAAAATTTATGTTGTTAACACTTAACATATGTGATTTAAAAATTTTTATGGATCCGCTACTGCTTCAATCCAGACATTATGCCGTTAAAATGTAACAGTATGTTAAATGTAAAAAGGCGTCGTTTTAGTATGGAGGCTTTGATGTTTAAGATAGGCCAAAATTGTAACGCCCCAAGTTTAGGGTCCGGAAGATAATCATATCCGGTTCAAGTTCGGTTCGAGTTAGTTGGTTGGTTAGGTCTAATTTCGGGGACACCTTTTATAATAAAATAGTTTTTAAAGTATATTTGGGCAAAAAGAAAATTTTTGAATGGGAAAAGAGAAATTTTCTCAAATAAAATTAAAAATGGTATTTTGAATTAAAAAACCATTTTCACAAAATGCTATCATTTTCATTTTGAACAAAGGGTTTTCACTTTGGTTTTTTTCCCTTCAATCCAAATCCTTTCTTTTCGTCAAGGATTGCAAGGTAACTTCTCATTTACTTTGGTTTTTACTTATTTGACTTGTCATCAATGAAATCTTCCTTCTAAACTCATTATATTTCATTTTGGTTTTGGGCTGGAAAATGAGTATTTTCACTTGATTTTCGTGAGTTTGATTTTCCATAGTTTTACATGTGTTTTAAGCTAAGTTTTGAGTTGTTAAACGTGTCAGAACATTGGCTTAAAAATGGAAAACCCGAAATTGGTCCAAATAAGATTCTTGAGTTGAAAAAAAAAGAGTTTTTGGCATTGATTTTGGGTTGATTTCGTGGCTGTTGGTTCTTTAGTTTTTGGGATGTTTCTAAATGATATTTGATGTGTTTTGATGTTTGAAATCGATGGGTTTAGTTTAGGGTTTAATTAGAATGAAATTGGTGAGATTTTGGGTGAAATTTGGGTTTGAATCAATGTTTTTGTTGCAAGAAGTTAGATTTCGAGTTGTTGCTGGTTTGCAAGTATATTAGCATCATAATGTTCTATTTTGGGTTGCCTAAAAGTAGAAAAAATTGAATTGGGCACTTTAGACGCGAGACCGGGTAGTTTAGAGGCTTGAATCGGTGTTTCGGCAAGCGTTGGTGTGTTGGCTGGTAAGTTTTAAGCATTTTAGTCTTTGTTTTTGATTAATTCTACTATGTGTTATGAATGATTTCTACAGTGCATGTTTGCCATGAATATCCTTGTGTTATGCATATGATTGTTTTAATTGATCCCAAGTTGGTTATGATTGTGACCATGAGAACACGAGGTAAGTGTTGGTTTGATGTGTTATTGACAATGTGAAATCTTATTACCAGATATAGTTGGTCGACCAATAGGATGAGAGTGCACTCGGGGTAAAAGTCGCGCGTGACCTTAGTGATGTTAGATTCTACTAAGAAGGAGTACGGTGATGTGAGATTTCACTGAAAGCTATGTTTTACTAGACGAGTGAGTACGGTGATGTGAGATTCTACCGAAAGTGTCTAGTAGTTTTGAGAATTATTTGCATATCCGAATAAAAGTGTTAAATGTCAATATACCCATGATGCTCTAAATTCTCATGTCGAGCATGTTTTATCGTTCATTTCCATTTATGCTTATGCGTGTAGTTGGTTCGTTGTATGTATGATGAGAATAAGCATGAATTAAGCTTGTGGCTTGTGGATGCATTCGGTAAATGCACGAGGTGTTAAATGCATGTTTGTTTTGTGTTCAAGCATGAGGGAAATGATTTGAAAATGATTTTTGGTTTCAAGCAAACTATGATTTTAAAACTGCATTGTTGTAGCTACTATTAAATGTTTACGCTCCTTTTCTCAACAATGCAAATCTTTAAACTTTCGGAGCAGCTCGGGGAACAAGGGAAAATTCAAGGGGATAATTTGCTCAAGTATGGCTCTTAGACTTCAATAAATGGTATTAAGCAATGAGATATGACCTTTTGGTTTAAGGGGTTGTTGATATGTCTCTTTGCTTTAGACAAGTTTGTTTGGTTATGTATGGCTTGTAATGTCTCTCAACATGTTGAAACATGCCTTGGTTTGACTTTTGACCCTTTTTGTGAATGTTAAGTATGAGTGGTTTTCTTTATGAATCTTGGTTCATAAATCTTGTCATATTGAATCTTGTCTTGTGGAATGTCTATTTTCTTTTAATGAGTATTTATGGTTGCCTTAAGTTGTATGTGTGTTTATGAAAAGAATGAATGCTTATTAGTTATTAGTGTGTTTTGTGTTGGCATCCTTGTGTTTTAAATCTGCAGAATTCTGTTTTCTGGGCATGGGGTATCGATACGCCCGAGGAAAGTATCGATACGGTCTTCTGTTTTAAGCCTATCGTACCGATACACGGGGGCGTACCGATACCTGTTTTGGTCACTGGAAATCTGAGATTTTGACGAGAAATTAAGGTATTGATACGAGCCTTAGGTGTATCGATACGGTTCCTGGTGTTGACATTGGGAGCTTGACCATCGAGGGCATATTGATACCATCCTAGAAGGGTATTGATACGGTCTCTTAAAGTTGACTTAGGGGGTTTGATCGTAGAAGGCGTAACGATACCAGCCTTTGGGGTATCGATACGACTTGTAGTAAAATTGTTAAAAATTAACCTTTAATGTCTGTAATTCTTGGTTCATGTTCGTGTTTGTATCTTCCGTTGTGTGTCTGTTCACATAGGTTACAAAATGGCTTTTAGACAAGATTAAATTATAGAAAAAAATTTAGGGTTGCTAATCGGAGTGAAGCCTTAACGAGTTTCTCTTCGGTTTTTCCTGTGTTACCCGTTCGATGCGGTCTGGTGGCTAAGCCGGGTCGAGGGGGTTACAAAAATGACGTCGTTTTGTTAGAGAGAAAAATAAAGAAAACATTGCATTTACGGAGGCTTTGAACTAAAAACTTTTAAGATGAAAAGTTTACACCAAATCACTATGCCAATTTAAAGACTTGATATAATCAAAACACAAATAGTATATAAATAAAACTGCAGTTGAACTTCATTTCATTTATTTCATGATATAATTTTATAATAATTATAATATAATTTTATAAATTTATTAAGTTTATAAATAAAGATTACTTATAATTTATATTACAAAACTAAAATATTATTTATAATATGTAACCAAACCTCAAATCATATATGTAACTGAACCCCAAATCATAAACTATATATATAATTAAATTCTAAATTATAAACTTTAAACCCCAAACAATATATATAATTAAACCTTAAACTTAAACTCAAACCTTAAACCCTATATATATATATAATTAAATCATATAACGATGCTCTATCTTGGCAGCCGCCGCCAAATTGGTGGTTTAATAAGTTGAACCGAGAATCAATAGTTTGATAAGTTTGACCACGATTTTGATTCTTGCGAATGGGTATTTGTTAAATATTAAGATAAACTACACCACATATTACTCAATTATGTCACTGACTCGAAAATGCTACCGAATTTTAAAAAGTGCAAATTTAACACTAACTTTAGTTTGTGACTCAAAAATACCATTCAGCCGTTAACTCTTAACGTCTTATTAAGTCAAAACAACGTCGTTTTGATGCGGTTGTTTTGAAACTAATTTAGCCCAAAACGACGTCGTTTTGCTGAAGGAAAAATAATATTAAAACCATGCACTTGAAAAGTTTTAAACACAAGACCTCTTCACATACAAGGGCTAAACTTTAACCACTAAACTAATATGATATTTTATATTATTTTACCACAAATATTATATATCTCAAACCACCCAAGATTAATTCAAATTAGTTTATGAAACAAATAATACTATAAATAATATTAAATATATAAAATATAAAATATATTATTTTCATATATATATATAAGTGTATTGTTTTTATTTTATATAATATTTATAATATAAATATATTATTTAAAAAGCCAAAATATTTATAAAATAATATATTTATATTATAAATAATATATAAAACTCTAAACTTTAAGGCCATGTTTGGTAAATAGCGGTTTGGGTAAAAATTAGAGGTTTGAGGTATAATAAGAGGTTTGACTAGTCAAATACGCTAATATTGATGTTTGGTAAATAGCGGATTGAAAGAGCGGATTGGGGTGAAAAAGCTAATTTTGAAAAAGCTCCTAATATGAGCTTTTTGAGATTAGAGGTTTGATATTAGAGTTGTAATGACTCTTTTACCCTTAACAATTACCAAAATTCTCCAAATAACCTAAAATAAATAATAATATTTTTTAATATAAATAATAACATATTAAATATTGAACTTATTTGTTGTTACTACAAATTTATATCGTGACATTTGTAAGTTAATTCTATTTTTTATTATCACATATTTATATGTGCATATAAAAAATTTAATAATTATATAAATAATAAATTAATATATAAATCTTTCAAATATGTTTAGGAAATTTATATTAAAAAATAATTTTTACAAATCTAATTAATATTTAGTAGATACAAAATATTAATAACTGATAAATTATTCAAACAATTATTAAATATAATTATGTCCTTATATGTCATTTTGCTTGTTTAAATAATCAAACAGCTATCAGCTATCAGTTAATTTTACCAAACACTTTTATACAATCAGCTAATACGATCCGCTAGTCAAATCAACTAATGCAATCAGCTATTCGCTATCAACTAATGTAATCCGCTATCAGCTATCCGTTAATTGCCAAACAGGGCCTAAATCTTAAACATTAAACATTATATATTATTTATAATATAAATATATTACTTTTATGAATATTTTTGGTTTTTAAATATATATATATTTGTATTATATATAATATATAAAAATAATATATTTTTATTGATATATATGTAAATAATATATTTTTGTATTATTATATATTAATATTATTTATAGTATTATTTTTTTATAAAATAATTTGGTTGAACTAAATGAAAAATTTTATATAATTTAAATAAAAATATATTATTTATATATTATTTATATTAATTTTTAAAATATAATAAAAAATATTCATAAAATTAATGTATAAAAAATCCTTAAACTCTAAATCTTAAACTCTAAATTTTAGGGTTTAGGTTTAAGGGTTGTGGTTGGGGTTTGTGGGTTAACAATTTAGGGTTTAGGGGATTTTATATATTATTTTATGAATATTTTGAATTTTTTAAAATAATATATTTTTATTAATAATAATATGTAAAAATATAAAAATAATTATTTTATTTATATATATTGATATATATATATATATGCAAATAATATATTTTTATATTTTTATATATTAATATTATTTATAGTATTATTTATTTCATAAAATAATTTGAATTAATATTAGGTAGTTTGAGATATATAATATTTGTGGTGAAACAATAAATAATATCATGTTGGTTCAGTTGTTAAGGCTTCGTCCTTATATGTGAAGGTTATGAGTTTTAAACTCTCCAAGTGCATGGTTTTAATATTTTTCCTCCAGCAAAACGATATCGTTTTGGCCTAAATTAGGTTTCAAAATAGATGCACCAAAACGACGTAGTTTTGACTTATCAGGACGTTAGGAATTTAACGATTGAGTGATATTTTCGAGTCACAACTTATATTAATTTTAAGATCTAGATCCAACTTTTTGAAATTTAGTTTTCAAAATACAATCTAATTCGTATTTTAAGTAGAAATACATGCATGGCTATTTTTGTGGGCTAATAATTAAGAAATATATTAGCTTTCAAGTAAATTGGCAGTTGAGTTCAACTTTCACAACGAGAAATATCATTGGCTTTCCTCAATACGTTATCAATGAAAACTATCTATTTTATTAATTTTTTTCTTGTTATCTTTTTATAAAATGAATCTTTATTTGGTAAAAATAGTTTTTAAATTTAATTTATAATAAATATGAGTACTGAAGATTCACTTAATAAAAAAAATGACATAAAAAATAAATTAATAAACTAAATGATTTTTATTGGTTAAAACTATGAATGATGCGATGAGAAGAACTCATAATATAATTTATTCACGGAAAAGAAAAATGAAATTAAATGTTTCAACATTTAGTTGCAAATGGTGGTTAATGTGTTATCATATGGTGGGGACTACCCATAATAAACCATTGCATGAACAAAAATTATATGGTACTAATTATGTCCCTTTTTATGCCTTACATTAAAAAGTACAAAAAAAAATAAATTTTAAATTTAAATTTTAAATTCTACATCTTAAACTCTAAGCCCTAAAAATGCATTCTACCCCCAATTTCTTAAACTCTAAAACCACTTTTTTTAAATGGAGACACAAAAAAAAAACATAGTTTGGGGCAGACGATTTCATCCCCTCCACAGTATACAATGATAAAATTACACTTTGATCCTACCAAAAAAATCAATTCGATTTTGACTCTCAATGTCTAGTGTATATTTAAATGACCTTCAAAACTAAGATGTAGTTTTGAGCAATCGCTTCGTATTCACATTATCAATTTTTTGCGTAGATATTAATCTCACGCAACGCAATAATGGTTCTTCAGTAACCTCTTATTCCCTATTATCAAAAAAAAAAAAAGTAACCTCTTATTCCCTCATTTTGTTGCTATCTCGCTGTACTATTCCATACCACAGAACTTTCGACTTGGAGCAGGGGGAGAAGCTGTTTGATTAAAACAAAAGTTGGGACAGCCGCATTAATTTCTCCCATTAAATTATGCTTTCCCTGTGAGAGGTCTTGCTTCAACCACAGGGTGGAGAACTCCACACTGGTCCATACGCAATTATGGCAATACGTGCTCAATCCGATTGGCTTGAAAACTTAGCAATCTGTCTAAATACTTATTAATTTATAACTTCTGGTTATGAAGTCCACCGGAAACAACTAAAAATATACAGACATCTGCTCAGCAAGCACTGGCCATGGCCCTCTCCATACCTCACTGCATAAGGGATGGAATATCTTAGTGTGTTTATGGATCTTTTGTTAGACAAAAGGGTTAAATTCGAAAAAAATGTGACGAAACTAAAAATAATTAAGGCTGCAAGCATTTAATTCGAATTCAAATTAATCTGAATTTATCCCTTAATTTTCGAAATAATCTGCTATTCAAAAGAAGAAGAAAATTAGTCCGAACGTGATAAAATATTCGTAAGCCAAAGTAGGGTCCAACTAATTAGGAAATTCGCATTGAAGTCCACCGGAAACAACTAAAAATATACAGACATCTGCTGAGCAAGCACTGGCCATGGCCCTCTCCATACCTCACTGCATAAGGGATGGAATATCTTGGTGTGTTTATGGATCTTTTGTTAGAAAAAAGGGTTAACTTCGAAAAAAATGTGACGAAACTAAAAATAATTAGGGCTGCAAGCATTTAATTTGAATTTAAATTAATCCGAATTTATTCCTTAATTTTTGAAATAATTTGCTATTTAAAAAAATTAGTTCGAACGTGATAAAATATTCGTAAGCCAAAATAGGGTCCAACCAATTAGGAAATCCGCATTGTGCAGGTGCACCCCAACACAAATGTTGGATTTGCACCCACTACGCAGAAGGTAAAATTTCATTTCAAATCATTCAATGATTGCTAGTAGGATAAGAGTATATAAAAACTTCTCAATCCATTTATCCCATTAATGTGGAAAAGGGGGGTTTTCATTTTCTTTTCTTACTTTACAACCTCCTTACTTTGACCATCGATTTTTCATTCATTACTCAACCATTTTGAGCATATGAGATAACGTTCTAAAGATCTCGTGAAGTATAATAAATATCTGTTAAATTTTTATTCAAATCTCAATCTTTATTTATTCGAAATATGGCTCAAAATTTCCATTTTCTCATATTTTCTAGCATCTTTATCCTCACCAATTCTCACCAATTCTTTTTTATTATCTTCTTGTGTTTCCTCATATTAAGTGGCTCCACATCTTTATTATTAAGTATAAAAATAATACAACTTGATATATATATATGGAAAATACTTTGATGCACAAGCTGTGTAAACTAAAGTTTACACAAGCCCTTTAATTTTAGGGTTTAGGGTTTAGGGTTTTATGTTAGGGTTTAGGGGTTTAGTATGTAGGGTATATAATTTAAGGTTTATGGTTAGAATTTAGAGTTTAGAGTTTAGGGCTTAAGGTTTAGGGTTTAGGTTGCTAGGGTTTTTGATTTAGATTTTAAATTTTATAAAAGGATTGTGTAAAAAAAATTTACACAGCTTGTGCATCAAAATAAAACCCTATATATATATATATATCTGGTGACCCTATTTATGCCCCACACTTAAAATTAGGTTTAAGGTTTAAAGTTAGGGTAAGGTGTAGGGTTTAGGATTTATAATTTAGGGTTAGGGCTTGAAATTTAATTTTTTAGTATTTTTTAGTGTTGGAGCATATATAGGGGCACCGAAAAGGAGTAGAGGATTTATATCCATATATACATATATTTGATGGCGGACATGGATGGAAATTCCCTGCCCCTACTTATGTCCCCACGCTCAAAATTAGGTTTAGGGTTTTAGGTTAGGGTTTATGGTTAGGGCTTAGAGAATTTAGGGTAGGGTGTATGTTTTAGGATTTAAAATTTAGAGTTAGAGTTTAAAATTTAATTTTGTAGTATTTTTTTAGTGTTAGAGCATAAGTCGAGACACCGAAAAAGGACATAGAATTTTTACCCGGCGTACATCCCCTCGCTCATTGGTAACTACCACATCTTCTTATAATTAATGTTCAGTACAATATAATTAATACTATGTATAACATGTTCAGAATCAGTATAACGTTCAGCGGCTAATTTACCTTAGCAAATTTTGTCCAAGGATACTGATTCCCGATGTGTAAAAAGCCTCTGACTAGTTAAATTGGTAATATTTTCTCTGTATATCTGGTAGTTGAGAAGCTTTAGACTAATCAGGAAACGTTAGGCCTAGGTTTCCAAATTGCAACAACCAAACTAAAATAGAAGCAGTGACCAATGCACTGTGCATTAACAGGGACGTTTTTGTCGACACACGTCAACCAGTTTCATTTTCACGACAGACAATAAAATAACACACACTCATGGGAGTCTATATAAAAATAAGCTTATCCCATACGTTCAATGTCATAAATCAGTCTACAATATATTGCTCCATTCCTACAATCTAAAATTAGCTGATCACATGGAATCTTGTCATACATATTCTCTTCGTTTTCTTGTCGTCCTCTCCCTCTGCATGTCATTGTTTTCCGGTGCTGATGCTGAAGCTTCGATGTTGCCAAGGCCCTTCAACAACAACATTTCGGCTGGTTATGTCTTTGGAGATTCGACGGTGGATCCTGGGAACAACAACTTTGTGCAGACCATCTTTAAGAGCAATTTCCCTCCCTATGGAAAGGATTTTAGAGGCCAAACTCCGACCGGAAGGTTTACTAACGGGAAGCTGTCCACCGATCTCGTTGGTAGGTTGATAATTATTCATCGAAATGAAAGTATTTGGTATTCGTTTCTTTTGGCACGTAAGTAACATTATATGCTGCAAATAAATGTGAGTTCGTTTTCTTGGTTTAATTTGGTCCATATATGGGCAGTTTCATATATAGGCATAAAAGAATATTTGCCACCATATTTGGATCCCAACCTTAGCATTGAGGAGCTGATGACAGGAGTTAGCTTCGCCTCCGCCGGCACCGGATTAGATCCGTTTACAGCACAGATATCTGTTGGCGTCTCTCCCTTTTCTTTTTCTTTTTTTTTTGAATTTAATATGCTATAAACTATGAATAATATTGATATAATAAGTTTAAATGTTAATTTGTTGAATCCCAGAGCGTGATTTCATTACCAAAGCAGCTGGAGTATTTTAGAGAGTATAAAACACGAGTGCAATCTGGCATTGGAAAGAAAAGGATGGAAGCAATTATCAAAGACGCTGTGTTTCTCGTCAGTTGTGGCACTAATGACTTCATAGTAAACTATTTCACCGTGCCAGTTCGACGAAAGACCTATACCGTGTCAGCCTATCAACAGTTCGTGCTGCAAAATTTGAAGCAAGTCCTACAGGTTTGACTTACGAACTGCTACAATTATTAAGGAGATCATTACAATTGGCTACATCGGTACATATATTAAAGCTGCATGATAATTGGGACACGAGTCTGAAGACTCTGAACCTACTTGTTATATAGAATGAGTACCGGCCAATCCTTAGCTGACTTATTACAATCAATTATCAACCTACTCGGTAGCCAGTGGCCACTTGGGACCAGTGTTTGAGAAAGCACTTAAAACATCCTGCAAGCCCTGCAACTTGGAAAGCATTGATTAATTTATTGTCTCTTTACCACAGGACTTATGGGACGAGGGAGCTCGGAGAATCGCCGTTTCAGGACTGCCGCCGATGGGTTGTTTGCCGGCCATCATCACCCTCTATTCCGAAAATGCCATCCTCGAACGTGGTTGCATTGAAAAGTTTTCTCGGGTTGGAAGGGAATATAACCAAATGCTCCAAAATGAACTGAATTCCATGCAGGGTAGATTAGCTCATCTCGGTGCAAAAATCTCTTATATCGACATTTTCACGCCGTTGATTGACATGATTCAAGGCCTTGGAAAACATGGTAAGCATAATCTTTTAACTTCTGCTAAAAAACATAGTGGTTTCTACTTGGTAATTATATCAGTACCCAGATTTTCTAATTTTCTCTTAATTTCTCTGTAGATTTTGACGAGGTTAGCCATGGCTGCTGTGGGAGTGGTTTAGTAGAAGCAGGATTTTTGTGTAATCCGAAATCATTTGTGTGTATGGATGCGTCAAAATATGTATTTTTCGATTCAATTCACCCGACTGAGAAAACATACACCAAATTATATATGGCTAGTCGTCCGGTCGTCGATTTCATGATCCAAAACTGATTGACCAGTGATATAATTAAAATTAATGATAATATTACTTTAATATATTTCTTTGCATGTGTTGGTGACGTACTCCATTAATTGCTTGGCCACGTCTAAATTAAAGCAATGAAATTATTGAGATTTTTTTGTGACTAAAATTTTCAGTAAAAGGCTTTATGATTCATAACCAGAGCAGATACGTGTACTAATTTCCATTTCCACTGATGTAAAATTAATACATTTTGTACGCTAAAATAAACTCGTCTGTAATTTCATATTTGTCACGTTTTGAACATGGTGCATGGCGTCATAAGAGGAAGGTAAACATAAAAATATTATAACTTTTTTTTGGTACAAAACATATTATAATTTTTTTGACAAGTCTTAATTTAATCTTATCTATAGGGGAGGGGAAGGGTGAGACTCTTGGGGGAAAAAGAAAGTGTTTTCTAGCTGGGACGGAGCCATTAAGGCTTCAGGAGGGGCAATCGCCCCCCACCCCGAAGAATTTTTTTTCACTTTTGTTCCCTTATTTAATTTTTTTTTTAAAAATTGATTTATTTATAAATTTGCCCCAATTTCAAATATTTATAGTTTTCTCTCCAATCCCAAATCTTGGCTCCGTCCCTGTTTCCTAATGGGTCTAGAACTCATGACCAACCGTGTAACATTCACCTAGTAAAAAATAATATAAAAAAATAAATAAAATAGATAATTTTTATTAGTTGGACTATGAATAACGTTATGGGGCGGATCTATAATATAATTTATTATGCTACTTGGAATACATTACCTTGAAGCGTGATAGAACTTTTGACTAATATGTGATAGACCTCAACATTACCAAATTCTACTTCGTTTCTCTTGGATCCCATACTCCAAATGTATTTTAACAAATCATAAAAATCACCGAACAAATCCCTTGAAGCTGCTCTTCAGTAAATGTTTGGATAAATCATTTCAAATTTCTTGGAATGATACGGTCTCTTGGGCAAAAAAAAATCAAATTGGATTAATTCGGATAGCATTTTCTAGTCAGGAGTACTGGACTAGCATTTTTTGGGCACATAGATTGATAAACAAACAATAGGAGCTGAAGCCAAAATACTAAAATTAAACAAAACATTCTCTTATATAAACTCTTAGAGTCTTAGTAGAAGCAAAGCTAATTAATTACTTAATTAACCTAAAGTCATGGATCTAGGCCATCAGTTGTTTCCGGAGAGAATCAATGGCCTGTCCAGCAATTATTTCATACATTCTTTCAGTGGGGTGAACAGCATCCCAGAATATATATTTTGATGCATCAGCGCATGTGCTCATGCCTTTACATGTATCTCCATACTCTACGGTCCCCGTCCCGCAACACCCTTTTGACGTCTCCATCAAACCTATAATTTTTCAATCAGAAAATTAATTAATATTATCAGAAGAGATAAAAGGGATAAGTTGAAAGCTAACCATATTTTTTGGGGTTATTGACAGCATCCTGAACGATGCCGTAAGCGTCGACGTAGCCGATTTTCATCCCCAATGTTTTCCTGGCGATATCCAACTTCACATTTAGCTTGGAATTGAATGATGAGGAGAAATTGTTATACTTCTCCACACATGTGTCCTGGTTCATTAGAGTCTTGACAAGGGGCATACAACCCAGGGCAGGCACCCCAACTACCACTAATCGTGTAATTCCAAGACCGTGCATCGTCTGTAATAATAATAATAATAAACAAACAAATCTGTGAAACTGTAACTCTTGCAACTAATCTTGAAGTGTAATGAAAGTTCAGTATGTTATAGCAGAGAGACAGGGAGGGACCTTAACGTGGTTAGACATGCAAGAGGCCAAGTAATTTTGGTACTCTTCCAAAGTATACTGCTTGGGGCGAATGGGTTCTAAGTAGTAGTTTTGAAGGAAGTCATTTGTGCCCATACTCAACACACCTACCGCATTTTTTATAATATTTTCTGCTTTCCTCGCTCCAACAATTTGCCTCAACCGCATCTTATATTCCCTGAAATACTCCAGCTGCTTGGAAAGCGGCAGGACATTCTGTTTCACCGGCAAAAGCAAAAGCAAAATATGATATACACAAACACATAATATGTTTTGCTAATGAGAGGGACGGAATTTAAAGACTGACAGAGAGATTGGCAGTGAGCTCATCGTAACCAGAAGCAGCAGATGCGAAACTAACACCGTGTAAGATATCAACTGGTCTCAATCTCTTGTGAAGGAAGGGTCGAATTGCTTTCGTGTAACCCAGAGCTTCAGCTGATCAATCATTAGTAAACAGCAGAGGATAAAATTTTCCTTTTGTTGGCTTCGAAATCGGACAAATTAAACTAATCATGCATGAAACAAGGAATATTTGTTTTCACTGCTTTTGAATTGACAAAGATGTTTGGCCAAATAATATCGAAAGTGATCGGTTGAATAGTTATCTCCAAACAATAGTAATACGCCGCTTGTCATCAGCTGCAGCCTGCTACCATTATGTGTTTAGCATTTCGTTACAAGTCTATTTTTGTACATTCGTCTTACACATTTTTACAACTCCTTTTCTTTTTATCAATTCACACTAATCAATAAAATCCTCTTTTCTATTAGTGTTTTAAGATTTATATTATAATTTCATATATCATTAGTAAAACACAAGACGACAATTGTTAAAAAATATAATAATTATATTTATTTTTAATCATTTATTAATAATGTGTCTTAATATATTTATTGACAAAGTATCAAATATTATGAGTTTGTTAGGCAAACTCTAGACTATTTTTTTGACAAACAAACTATAGATTAATTGAAGTTCATGAATAGATTAATACTATATAGTTGTTAATAAAAAAAAATACTAGTATATAGTTTTGAAGTTTTCAGAACTTGTACTCAAAGAATCTGATAAAAAGGATGAATCAAAGTCAATAAGCTAAAAATCCAACATTTTTTACGACAGATTTCATGATGCAGGGCCTCGGGAAGTTAGCTGATGGTGTGAAAATTATAAATTGTAGTTTATAGTTTGAATACTAGTTGACATAGCAAGGGATATTTGGATAGATGTGGCAGTAAATTACCAATAAAATCTGTGGCTAGCCTTCCATTGCTGAACCGTCCAGTTGGGCGGCCTCTGAAGAAGTCTTTCCCGTAAGGCAGGAAATTACCCTTCATGGGCGTGGCGATGTAGTTGTTGTTGCCTGGATCAACGCTCGAGTCTCCGAACACTACCACGCAAGTCACGTTGAATTTAGCTGCCAGCAGCTTCACTTGTTGAGTATCAACACCTCCTGAGAGCAGTGGCATAACAGCGGCCAAGGCCAGTGCCAAAACAACTGCTCTGCTCGCCATTTTTTGGAGCTATATCCGGCTTGCTGAAGTTTAAAAAGGGAACACGGCTTCCGGTCCGGTGTGCTACTCTTGCACTGCTGTACTTGGAATCTTAAATAGGCTTCAGATGGACTAGTTTGTGTTGGTTGAAACATTTAAACGCACCCGCCAAACTCTGGAGAATTGCTATGTAGCAAACTAATTGCATTAAATATTGGCTTTTAACACTTACTGCCATAAAACTGTAGGACTTGTAAAGTTGATCATGGATTTTTTTTCTCAAAGCAATCATAATTTATTAATAAGATGTTCAAAAGAACCATTACCAAAGTTGTGTCTGGTTAAAAATCTCACTAAATCTATACAAAAAAAGAGTATAACACAACTAAAAAAACCTATACTAACAAAGAAAATACCTACAAAACAACATTACAGAAACAACCTAAAAAAACCACACCAATAATAAAGAAAAACATCTGACTCCAAAAACATTCAACATACACAAGCCCTAAGCACCCTACAAAACTCTAGGCTGTTAGGTTTTCAGGAGTTTTACAATCCATTCCAACCCATATGATTCATATTTTAGTAAAGATTGTTTTGCTTAGGGCAGTTTCTAATTATATTGTCCAATGGACTTTCTTCTCTCTTTTTAATAAAAAAACTTCATTTCTGTTATTTATACCCACTCGTCTAACTAAATTTAAATAAATTTATTTACTTAACAAAAAAATAAAACAAATTCTCAGACGCAATTTTGAATTCGATTATTTATATTACACCTCTCGTTTTTTTTTCAACTCAAGTATTTTAAAGTTGGATCATTTTTTTTCTATAACAATTGAAAAAAAAATCAGTTAGATTTGAGAACTATTTCGGTAAAAATTATAATTAACTTAAAATCAGTTCACTCAATAATCGAATTACTTAAATTCAACCTCAATTGAATAATAAACTAAATTAATCCATATAAATTATAAGTACGTATATTCTGTTTACACTCTAAAATGACTTTAAGTCTTTCTTTTTAAATCAATGACCAATGTACATGGATGTATTTTAAGCAAAATTAAAATCATGCTTTAGAGATTTATTAATTGGTTGAGTGGTCAAATATATTTACGTTAACTTATGTTGTATGAGGCAAGACAATGCTACATCTACCCACAGAGTAATCTATCCAGCTGAGGTGTCACATGACATGACAATTAAGATGAATATGATTGAAGAAAAAAATTTAAAATTTTTACCTATAAACAATTTTCAAGATTATAAATGCAATGCATTTAATACATCTTCTACTAATAAATAATTTTTAAGACTGTAAATGCAATGCAATTAATACATTTTTACCCATAAATAATATTTAAAACTATTCAATTATAAAATTAATTACAATAAACAAAATATTGATGATAAAATATTATTATAATTTCAATTGCGCTTATACAAATAAGTAACTAAATTACACATTTTTTTAACTTTAGAGGCATAAAATATTTTTTTTGATAAAAGTATTGCCTAACATTTCTTTTTGTTAATTCTAGATGCCTAAAGTTTCAATCAGTTACAATTCTAAGGTTGTGTTGTTAAAAAAAAATTATCACCTAATCAAATTAGACACACAATATTTATTTTTTGTTTTTAATTTTCTTTTTTAACTGAAAATATAATAATTTTAAAAAAAATCTTAAAATCTTTCAAAATAGTCCAAAATCTCTAAACCAAAACCTCCCAAAATTTTCATCGTTGCCACCATCGATAACCTCGTCAGACATTGTCACTCCTTTCCCTTAACCACCCATCGCAGTAGATGTGTCAATCGGATGTCGTTCAGTTAAAACCTCTCGTGTTTGTTGTTCAACGCTCGATTGACATGTCTCCTATGAATAATAAACACATAATTTATTATCTTTCTCCAATCTGCCTAATCAACTGAATAATTTATTTAGTGGGTAAATAAAGTTTTCTCCTCTTATATGAACTCAAATCTTAATATTTATCTTGAAAATATAATATCTTTATTTAATAAAAAGTTAAACTATGACTTTCGATGAGATATCATGAGTAATTAATATCCGAAAGATATGCTATTAGGAGTGGTCCTTATTTGCCATGCAAAATTCCACCTAATTAGACAACCAAAAAGCATCCAAAAATGTTTGTGGGCAGATTTAATTCTGAAGATGTATTAGTTTTTACTTGAGTTATTGTTTTTTTTCTCTAATTTTAAATGTATATTAATTCTTCCTTATGTCATGATAAATCATTTAAAAGTGGACCAAACGTAGCATTAAAATGGGCCTTATCCTTCTCCAAGAACAAGTTGTTTAAATTTCCATGTGGATCGGTTGACAATATTAAAAGGGTTGAAACAGTGTTTTGGAAAAAATATTAAATTAGTCTGACTCACCATGTCATTCAATGTCTTATAATTAATAGGAAAAAAATTCATCTTATTTTTTTAAGGTGAATATTTATTTCTTTACTACATGTAACTAAAGAGTGAGTAATTATTTGAAAGTTACACTGAAAATGGTGAATATTATTAGATGGACCATGAATAACGTGGTAAACCGGGTCCATCTAATAATTTATCTAAATGTTGGCGATCTAGTGGTTGACATAGATATGCCAGCAACGCGTAATGCATATTGCATATTATAATCAAAGATGCTGGCTCCACATCATCTAATTTCCGGGCCCTAAATGCCGGATTGGTTCTAACCAGAACGCAGCTTATTGATTGCGTTTGCAGTACCCTTTGCCCTTTGGTTTAAAACAATGCTACGGTGCTGCAGGATTCTAAAGGAAACACCGAGTATGAAGCGTTCGATTTGGCAATGGTCGGTAAGATTCATAACTATCCTCAAGCATGCTTTTGAACTTTTAATTGAAGAATACGGAATTTTTTGTTGGTGTTTATTTCTTGGGAAAACTACACCGGTGGTCCCCAAACTATTACCATTTTCTTATTTTGGTTCCCAAACTATGTTTTTCGGCAAAATCGTCCCTTCTGTTACATAATTCTCCTGTTTTAGTCTCCGGCGTTAAATAGCTAACGATTTTGCTGACGTGACATTTTTTTAAGAGGGGAGAGAAATGATTAAAAAATATTTAAAAAATGCCACGTCAACAAAACCGTTAGTTATTTAACGTCGGGGACCAAAACAGGAGAACTATGTAACAAAAGGGATGATTTTGCCAAAAAACATAGTTTAGGGACTAAAATAAGAAAACGATAATAGTTTGGGGACCACCGGTGTAGTTTTCCCTTATTTCTTCAACCTTCCGTCGGATGATAACTTTAAATCAGAGAAGTACACATGTTTAGTGAAACCAATCTTTGTAAATATCAGTTTTTAAAACACAGTGCAACAGCTTCTACAGCGATGAAACCAATTTTGTGCACTGGATGCATTGAATTTCTGACGGTAAAAGTAGTTGCTTTTATTGATGTCCCGACCCATACATATAATAAAAGCAGGTTGCCAATATTGAATAGAAATAGTATATTTTTTTCGGTATTTCTATTTATGTCTGGTCAATAAAAAATAAGTTTAACTTTTAAGATTATGATTTAATTTTAGGTCTTAGAATTAAGGTTTAGAGTATTGTAGGCTATGTTGCACTGATATAGAGAAAAAAAATATATAATTTTTAAAATTACAAGGTACGAGTACGATATATAAAATAAGTTTTTTAATATACATATAAAATAAATTAAAAGTATTAGTAAAATGTAAAAAAATAATATTAAAACATCATACAACCTAAGTTTATGTATCATATTAAATGAAATAAAAATACTTTTGGATTAAATTTTAGAAATAAAAATATAATAGGGTTGAATAGTGTATTTTAATGGTGAAAGGAGATAAATAATTAGGTTTGAATTGTGTGTTATAAATTACATATGGAATGGTTGGTTAGTTGACAGGTCAAAGGAGGAATAGATAAATCATAAATGTAAGAGATTTATTTACAATAAAAAACCTTGTCGCTTTGTGTTTATAAATAATAGCAAAAGCGGTTCGTTTTGTGATAGGGGATTCGTCTTTTTCTCTTGTCTCATTCTTTTTTTATCTCTTTCCGTCATTTCTTCAAATAGAGCATTCAAAAGAGAATTGTGGGGAACGCGCGTGAAAATTACAAGCTGTCTCGAAACGTACATAAAAATATAATAGAACGTCCCTAGTCCGTATTTCTGTCGTACTTGACTCATACTCGTCCTAGGGACATATCGAGTACTTGAAACGGTATTAGTTTGCCATATTTTTACTTTCTAAATTGGATGTAAGGTGTATATTTTAGGGTGCGTAATTTAGAATTTAAAAATTAAGTTAAGGACTTAAGATTTGATACTTTAATATTGAGCACAGAATATGAAAAAAAATGAATGTAAATACTATTATCTCTTAAGTTTTTATTTCTTACAGTACTATATTATACTTCGTTTATTTACGAATTGGAAAAAAAAATCTAATGAAGCATTAGAATTTATTTGCATAATGTGCGAGGTGTTATCCATAGTTTATAATTTTTTACGAAATAATTTTGATAAATGCAAAATGCGAGATTAATTTTTTAACGAAATATTTTTGATAAATGCAAAATGCGAGATTAATTTTAACTTTAGGATGGGTGGTTTGATGTTTAACAGAACTGAAGGTTAGATAAATAAATGCTTCATCTAACTTGCCCCAACTTGATTTCCTTTAGTCAAATTATTAGAAACAAAAATGATGGAAGAAGAGTTATGCAATGCGATTTTTCTTTTGTTTTTTAAAGAACAAATATATGATTGGTATGTGAATTATATTCGCTTTCTCATTATTTTGGATATACTTTCCCCTTAATTTCACATATAATGTCTATCATCTTTAACGAGTTTATTTATTTTTATAATAAATTTTAATATAAACTCTTTAGACCACTTTAAATTTTAACTCTAAATCTAATCACGTTTCTAAAAGTTTAAATATATCCTTCTCCGGTCCCCCAAGTCCCATGCTCTCTAGGGATTAAATTCGCTAGACATTCACAAAATGCGTACAACATCCCAATCAATATGTAAAAGAAGAGCCTACAATTCACATGTGCATGCTGCAAACTTTGCGTTTCTCGCCATGTCTTCTTCCCCTTTTGATACCAATCGAGCCCATTTTGTCCATAGCCGCTGAGAAGGCCTGGAAGAACTTTGCCTTGTCTTCACCAAAAGATTGGACAATAGGCTTGGTCCTCGGGTCCAAAAACAGACCTTGGTCCGAAGCTAACAGACCCAATTTACTCTGTAAATTTCTATAATAAGCATGGTCGAATACGAACGGTGTGGTGACATCAAATGGAGCCACAATGTCAGCATTTCCACCAACTTGTGGGCATGACATTTTCAGGGCTTTTAGTAGCCTTGGATCAATGGAAGGGTCAGCCTGCTTCGTGCCTTTATAATTGTAGATCCTGTCCAAAAAGTTCTTGCAGTGGGCAAAGCCGATAGTGTGCGCACCCGACAGCACAACCAGGTCCTGGATAGTTAACCCCTTTGAGCTAAACAGTTTGATCAGTTGATCCACGGTTGAATTTGCATGCGGGAGATTGGTGGGTACTCTGGTTGCCATTGATATTTTCCCATCCCACCTTCCTTTCTTCACCGGGTAATAAGGTCCCCCAGACTGGAAGCACATTTAGTTTTCGAAATCAGATCATTATAAAATCAATGCCCAGTAAATATTTTAAGAGGAATAATAAAACCAACGATCTCGGATACATAAAGATCGAAAGTCAAGATCAGGCAGGACAAGCTTAGCAGTAGAGTATGACTGTCAATGAACAAGTTTCGTTGCAGACAAATTAGGCCCATAAAAACATGAATATCTTCCGTGTCCTATTAGACCACAGCGTGAACTGTGTTTAAGTATAGCTGTACTGCAGAAAATAAGTAATATAAACAATTTTCAGCAATCCTTCGGCTCTGGAAGCATCAGCCAGATTAGAAAACATGCAAACAAGTATATCAAATTCATTTCTTTGTTTTTTCCCCCTACTGTAAACAGAGATAATATCAAATGCATGAGAAGCAAATCGACAACAAAAACGAGTGAAAACGGTTGAACTAACCAAATGGATAAAATCTCTGGCTGCAATTGCAAGAATATCAGCGCAAGAAACAATGCCAGGGCATTTGCTCTCCACCAAAGTCTTGGCTCTCGTTATTGTATCAAAGCCCTCTGTTCTCAGGTCCTTGTTGTCCTCTGCATCTTTCTCAGCTAATAGTTTACTTTCAGGCTGTGTTGCTATAAGGATAGACGCATCGCAGCCCTTCAAAATATAACAGAAAAAAAAAATGATCAATCATCTGCTAAATCTTATCTGGTTGGAAATCGCAGGAACCATTGTAGCATTGATGCTAACATGTGCATGCATGTGTAAGAACTAATCAATAATTGAATATAAGTAGCATTACTTCAACAAAGCAGTCATGGAAGAAGAGGCGAATAGTTGCAGGTGCAGAAACAGGGGCTTCTTTGAATTGTTGGGAGGTGATGGATCCGACGAGTTGCTCAACTTGAGGACATGATTTTGCATAGTAATTGACAGAAATTTGGCGTGGGCGGCGTTTGGCATTGGTAGAGTTTAGGGTTGAAAAGAAAAGGATTAAGAAACAAGTAAAAACGAATAAAGAAGAAGAAGATGGAGAAAAGACAGGCATGACTGTATAATCTGTTTGGTCGGCAGCTTAGGACAAAGAATGCAATAGTAGTGGAGAATATAAGAGTGTAAAAATAGTTGGAGTGGAACAAATTGCCTCAACCATAAATGAAGATAACCAACTCCCGTGAAAGTTGAAACCCAATAGTACATGAATAGCAGGGGGAAAAGGGTTTCCAGGTAGTAACAGATTGCGCTTTAACACTATTGTATTCTGGTTTATGAGTTATGACTAGAAATATAAGGCAAGGATCTGCTTATCATAGCCATATTAGAAAACAATAATAGCCATGACGATGATTCCTCACGGGTTTGTGTAATGACTAATGATTAAAATTATATAATCATTAGGATGATAACGAACAAGTTTAGAGTTCGAATTTCTAAATTTATATGTAATCTTTCTCTTACCTAAGTGATTTGGTTTCAACATTGTAGTTAATTAATTAA
Organism: Hibiscus tridactylites; assembly: GCA_958450335.1. Lineage (NCBI taxonomy): Eukaryota > Viridiplantae > Streptophyta > Magnoliopsida > Malvales > Malvaceae > Hibiscus > Hibiscus tridactylites. The sequence continues at coordinate 83,998,180 of OY288280.1, forward strand.
CCGTGAGGAAGCAAACAGGCAATATCATGGGTGAATACAAAAAAAAAAACACAAGGCCGGGTAAAAGCAGTGAACTGTGAACCCCACAAGCCAACCGAAGCTTGAGTTGTTAAATGCAATGCATGTGCAAAGGAGGGAAATCACCAGATCATAAATAACTCTTTTGACAAACAGATTAATCAAATTCAGAGCCATTTGCTTTTCAGTCCTTCCTCTCTCTATATAGGGTATGCATCAATTGCTATTTTACTTGCCCTTTTCAGTCATGTCTTAACTCTTAACTCTTAAGTGGAAGGTAGCCTTTTCCCTGTGACCCTATTAAAAGCTGCTTGCACCATCTCACGCTCACATTCCTTTTTTTCCCCCTACTTTTTGTACCCACTAAATTTTTATGGACATTAAAATATACCTGCCCAAGGTAATAGTTCTTAAATTATTTCGACTATTCAAACGGCCATACTTATATTCAAATATGTGCTAGATCCTATTTTATGGACACTTTTCACCACCCAGATTTTGCTACATTTGAACTTTGGTCCCATCACCCTATCAGGTTTTGAGTAAACATATTTCTGTTTTAGGGAGTTGGGTGAAACTACTAAAGCCAAAATGATTTATCTGCAAATATAAAGCAGGTGTGTGATTGTGGGTCTCATGTGTGCATAAGAAGTATAAAACCAATTAATAATTGCAGGATTCTGTTGCTTTTCTTTCATTGTCTTATAGCATGTTCCGATAGTTAATCTTGTCCAGTTATAACTTCCAGATAATGACATCTTATGACAGTTTTAAAGTCAATGTTTTCATTAAAAAAAAAAAACTTAAGAAAATCATGGCAACTGAGATTGCTCCTACTTTTCCAGTCAAAAATAAAAGATAAAAAAACTGTCTCGATTATTGGAACAATATTTATTATATTTTTCGGAGCCGTCACCAAGAACAAGGAAATGTGAAACGAAGTACATTGTCGTTAGACTTCTGTTATAATATATAATATATATTAAACCCTTGATTGGATTCGGCTTGTCCCTTCCGTCTTGATGGAGCCATTGTTTTGTTGCCTTGTTGATGGTGACCTCCATGCAAGATGCAAATTTGGTGGCCTAAACAACCAATTTATTTCCAAGGAAAAGAAAACAGGCATTGGTGGTTAGTATGTCGATAAAAAAATTACGCTTAAATGAAAAATCAACCTCTTAACTATGTTTTTTTTTTCTGTTTTAAGTACCTAAATTATGGTTTGGACAAAATAAGCCCTTAAATTATTATTTTTGGTCACTTTAAGTCCTAAACTATTTATTGATCAAAATAAGTACCTAAACTATGTCATTTTTCTTCTTTTAGTCCCTAAACTATCTATTGGTCAATTTTTTTGTGATGTGTCAACATCTTATTAGTCGAAATAATTTTCTTTTGACTTAAATAATTATCGGACTTAAAGTCACAAAAAATGATAGTTTAGGGGCTTATTTTGCCCAAACTATAATTTAGATACTTAAAACAGAAAAAAGACAAAGTTTGAGGGCTGCTTTTTAGTTTAAGCCGAAAAATTAATTAAAATTTGTTTAGATTGGTGGCCTAAATAGGAGGCTCTTACTGTACTATAGATATATTTGAGTATTTGGTTTTCGGCCTAAATATAGTTCACTTTCGTGGCACAGCCCAATTCATAATATTTTTCCAGTGGGGTAGAGATCGCTGGTGATGTTAATAGACTTTGGGCTAAGTGTTAATTGGGTTAAATTGATTCCGATTGGATCCAAAATGTTATATTCGCAATCTATTAAGCCAGATATTTACCGAACGCAGCGTTTTATTCTCAGCGCGGAACTCTGTTCTTGACTAGTTTCGTACGGAAATTTTGCTATGTTGCCCTTGCGCATTCGGTGTTTGATAAAATCACCCAACGAATCGAGTTTGAACTGAGTCCACTCGGCACCTGGAAGCTCGAAACAATGCAGCGGTTAACATCAAGAATCACCACAACCGCGAAAGTTTCCTCTTTGCTGAGAACTATTCTCCTTAACGAAGCACCATCTTCTTCTTCTTCCTGGCCTCCAAGCCGCTGCTTCTCTACTTTCTCTTTGCAGCAACGTTTCAAAATCCCGCAAACGGTAGCAATCCCCGGAGATTTAGTGAAATGGAGTTCGCTTGTTTTTTGCAGGACTTCGAGATTTGCATCAGGGTTTAAGCCTTTAGAACCCAAGCCACTGGATTCCATCATGGATTTGAACAGAGCAAACAACCGTTCACCTGAGGACCTTGCTTCTATTTGGGATGATGTAATGTACCCAATTACCGAACTTCATTTTCCGCTTTCATTTTTATGTTGTCAATATAAAAGAACAGATTGAATAAGCAAATTTTTTATGCTCAGTATCACTTGGGAAGAGGTCATATTGGATTGACCATGAAGGCAAAACTTTACCATTTGTTGGAACAAAGAAGCTCAGACTGGTAATTCATTTGATTCCTTTTGTTTTATGTTGTTACATACACGTTGTCTGGTTTCGTAATTCTTGCTAGTCTCACTTCTGTCTGTCTTTTCAGCCGATATTTTGTTGTTCCTTTGTGGAGAGGAAGTGGTTATACAACAATGTTTGCTCAAGGTTTGTTCACTAATCGGTAGCCCTTGAAGTTTTTCATTTTGGTCCTATAAGACTATTGATTTGTTTTGTGGTGGTTTAATTCTTTTGTTTGTGATCTATTTATAATGTTTTCTGCACTACAGTGCTCGAAAGTCGAAAACATGTTATGGTTATTGGATCATGCCTGTTGTAGCAAATAAATGCAGTAAGGCATGTATTAAGAAACACCATAGGCCATAGTACCAGTTTAGAATCATAATTATTAACGTGTTTATCATTCTCAAACATACTGTTTGTATCAGGCGAAGCATCATGGCTTTTGCACTTAGAAAAGAGCATTGAAAATGTCTTTCTGCCAGAGTTTCTATCTATTGTCCATTCTTGTGTATGCATGGATGGTTAATTGAAGGAGTTTAACAGACTTTTTGGCTGTTGATTTCCAAATTTCTGAGAACTTGTCGAACCGGGAATCCTATTAGGGGTATTTGCTAATTGCTATAACGAACAATATTAAATACTAATGCGCTATAGGTTAGGCCATTAGTATATTTAGATGGCATATGCCAATGGAATAGACAACAAAGTTGGATTCTTCCATCAACTTGTCTGTTTGCTTAAATGTTTATTCAAATTTTCTTGCAGTGCAATTGCCATACATGCTTTTCACCGGTCTTGAAGATTATAAAGCAAGAGGAACTCAAGCATCTCCGTACTTCACTGCAACCTTTTACACAGACTTTGCGGAAAGCAAGGACTTGGTACTTATTCGTGGAGATATTGTTTTCACCAGCAAGCTTACGGACGAGGAAGCAAAGTGGCTCCTGGAAACCACTCAATCTTTTTATCTGAATGATGTGAGGTACAAACTGGTTGAATGCTTCAATAAAGAACCACGTGAATTCGAGTTCAAGGATGTATTGCGAGCTTTAGACATGCCCATTCTTTAACTTCTTAAAATGATAGTTTCTGAACTGCAATGCTTCGTTTTTGAAGAAGTTTGAAGCAATGATGCTTCAAAATTTTCTAGTTCTGAGATCCTGAACATGTTTCCAGCTGTTGAGAATTCCATATAGCTTTAAACTGAAGGCTCAAAACCCCAGGCAAAGGAATGAAGGAGAAGGACTAAATGATTTTTTCTTCATTTCAGAAAATCCTCAAGTGATCTGGATTATGGAGAGTTGATAAAGGATTTTCATAAATATTTGAATTTCCTTTCTCCGCACCATCCCCTTCATCGGGAATCAGTGTAAATTTAGTATGCCCTGGCCTTAGCAGTAATAAAAAATTTAAATAAATTTAATATAATTTTAAAATTAACAATATTTTGAATATATTTTAAAATATTTAGCGCACGATTAAAATAAAAATTTTTAAATAAATTTAATATAATTTTAAATTTTTTATTTTAATCGTGCACTAAACATAATTTAAAATATATACAAAATATTGTTAATTTTAATTTAATTATTAGATTTATTTAATTGTGTTAGATGTTTTTATGCATGATAAGTATGTTGTGATTGAGTCCCCTAAAACCGCATTTCTTCATTTTCCCTGCATATATTATATGTTGTACTTCATATCACAAAAATAATCTTGGCCTAGTGGCAAACACATGTTTCTTTCCACCAAGGGATCTTTGATTTGAATCCCCTCAGCCCCAATTTTATTACTTTCAATTTTTCCAGACACTAATAACGATATAAACATATACTATATGTGGTACTTCATAACGCAAGAGTAAGCTTGGCCTAGTGGCAAGCCCAACTTTCTTCCACCAATCTAGCCCTGGTTTAAATCTTCTCACCCCCAATCCTTTGCTTTCAATTTCTCTTCTCTAATAAGGTGATGACACGTGTCAGCAAAATAATCAAATAATTAATTTATTTTATTAAATTAAAATTAAGATAAATTAATAGAGTGTATAAGTAATGAGGATCAAATGTGTAATTATACCCTTATTTTTTTTAACTAACACGCCACTCTTCCGTTAACCTATAATGACCGTTGGTCAAATTGCATCCAATTTAATAGTATGATAGTTTAATTGGTTAAAAAAATTAAAATAGTTAAATTACAATTTTTTAATAGTATAGTGGTCATTTATATAGTTTACACTTTATGAAGTGAGACTATTGTAATAAAAAAGCCCTCCAAGCCCTGTTGGGATTGGGATCATTTTTGTTATTTTCCGAAGTCAGCTTGATGAACGTTAGCTAATAAACCAGGTTTACTTCAGAGTTTAAAATCTGATCGTCCGATTCATCCGGTCAACATTCCAGAAAGACCCAGGTGTAGCGTAAGTAAACTCGAACCCACCATCATTATCCCAACAAATAAAATCTGCAGAAACACATGTTGTGGGGGAGGAATCAGTGAATCATAGATTCACATAGCCCACCCTTTCCTCATCAAAAAACATGTCGTTCTTACCATTTTCTTATCTAACCCACACGACAAACTCCACCAGTTCTTCATAATTCACATCAGTTGTTGAGCCCTTGATTGACGAGAGAGGGAATTAAAAAAGGAAAATACTTTGATGCACAAGCTGTGTAAACTTCCCTTTAATTTTAGGGTTTATGGTTTAGGGTTTTAGGTTAGGGTTTAGGGGTTTAGTACGTAGGGTATATAATTTAAGGTTTATGGGTAGAATTTAGAATTTAGAGTTTAGGATTTAAGGTTTAGGTTTTAGGTTGCCAGGGTTTGTGATTTAGATTTTAAATTTTATAAAAGGAATGTGTAAAAAAAATTTACACAGCTTGTGCATCAAAATAAAACCCTATTTTTAATATGATTTCTCTTATTTTCTTTTCCGTTAGACCAGCTTCTGGTTCTCTCTCTCTCTGTGAGACAAAAAACAAAAATAAACAGAAGAAATCTAAAACGAGAGAGGAAAAAGCTGGTAAATGGGCCATGACAATGCACATTCCACACCCACCCTTTAATTATTCTTTTCTTTCATCTCAGGCTTTCCTTCTTCTTTACTACAACTTGTACTATTTGTTGTCACCACCTTTCCCTTTTTCTTTCATCTCCCGATATCTTCGCTTTCAGTCTCTTCCTCCAAAAGCACCTCTTTTGACAGCTTTGTTCGGTATGTCCTTGCTAACTCGTATTTTGGTTTGGTTTGGTTTCTTACTGCTTCTTGTTTTGTTTGCTTTATTTATAATAATGGGGAAATGAGTTATTTGGGAATGCCCCATGATTGGGAGGGATCCTGGGATCTAGATGATTATAATTTAGAAACTAATTTATTTTCTAAAAATCAAATCTTTGGTTTATGGTATTTTGGGGTTAATGTAGCTGCTGCAATTTTCAGCTTGTTTCTGTTAGTGGATAGGTGGGTTGGCTTTGATAATGATAGTTGCCTGGTTGTTCATTTGTGAAAAAGGCTTGCTGATTCTGTTTAGTAATTGTTACTAATTTCCCTTGAATAAATGTCTCAACATTCGAATCAAATCAGGTTCGTATCATAAAATTCAAATTGTTTGAAACTTTTCGGTCATCTTCTTTTAAGAAACTGAAATTTTGTGTGTTCCAATTTATTCCTGCTGTTGTTTCTGATTATATTTGCTTTGGAAAATACTGTCAGGTGGATGTTAAGCTGGGTTTACACTTACTATCAGCAATGGGTTCTGGAAATTTCTTGAAGACAATAATAAGTATAGTGAAAGATGACAGCTCAAAGCAAGTAAAGGTATATATACCAGGTTCCTAAAGATTTACTTAACAATCATTAACTAAGCAATGCAATTCTCTGTATTCCAGTGATAAACAATTAGTTTGCAATTTGAATCCTTGGGGTTTATATTATCCATGATCTAAACCTTTTGGAAGATTGTATTGCCCACTAAAATGGTTTTTTAAAAGTTTTTTCTACTGAAAGTGTCATTACCCATTATTCATTAATTACCACCTTTATTGATACCGTTTATTATCTGCAAGACTGCAATTTATCATTCATTTGTTCCCTTTATTGAGGTGACCTTGACCTTGTAATTGGTTCATCTGTTTGGCACAGGGATCTTCGGCTTCTACAAAATCCAATGGCTTCAAATGGAAGAAACACCAGAGAAAGGCATCCACTAGAACGGGATTAATTAGAAGAAATTCCAACACTCTTGGCATGCCAATTGAGGATTTAGCAGCAACAAGGATTCAAACAGCATTCAGGGCCTATAGAGTATGTTGATTTGGAAGTTCTATAATTAAGATCATAATATATATATATATATATATATATGGGTTTTATTTTGATGCACAAGCTGTGTAAATTTTTTTTACACATTCCTTTTATAAAATTTAAAATCTAAATCACAAACCCTAGCAACCTAAAACCTAAGCCCTAAATCCTAAACTCTAAATTCTACCCATAAACCTTAAATTATATACCCTACATACTAAACCCCTAAACCCTAACCTAAAACCCTAAACCCTAAACCCTAAAATTAAAGGGCTTGTGTAAACTAAAGTTTACACAAGCTTGTGCATGAAAGTATTTTCCTATATATATATATATATATATATATATATATATGTGCTTGCATTGGTGGTGATCATGTCTCAATGATGTTCCTCACAGAGAAAACAAGAAACTTTTACACTTTAAAGAATACATGCATGACCTCCTTTAAGATTATATTGTGCTTCATGAACCTGACAACTGATGGTTTGCACACTGCAGACATATTTGGTCATGGCATCACATAAGAATCTTCTCGTTCTCTCCTTTTGCTTCCCCATAAGTTATAGTTCTCAGATTCCACCTAATTGTCTTTATTTACATTTGGCGATAGAACCTTCTTGTATTTCAACCCTCTAGCTGCAACTGGATTCTGCATATTAATGCATCATCTGCGGTTAACTGAATGGAGTGACCAGTGAAGTGACATTCTCTAGTCTCTTCAAAATGAATTTGTAAAACTCTTTATAAAATATGAGCAATATGGGCACATGGTATGTGATAATCAATCGATATCATGAATATATGCCCGACTATCTCCCCTGTTTCTGAATTTATTTATAAGTTGACAATGCAAGTGTAGTTTAGGTTTTCCTCTGTCTCCTTTTATTCCACTTGCAGGTAAGATATATGCTCACGGCTCACCATTGAGTTGGTAGAATGGTTTAATAAATTCTTTACTCATGATGCAGGCTAGAAAACAATTACGTAGATTGAAAGGTACTGTAAGGTTACAGGCTCAAACCGTAAATCATTCCGTCAAAAAGCAAGCTACAACAACATTAAATTATCTTCACTCATGGAGCAACATACAGGCTCAGATAAGAGCTCGCCGGCTCTGTATGGTAACAGAAGGCCATCTTAGACAGAAGAAAATAGCAAATCAACTAAAGCTCGAGGCAAAACTACATGACATAGAGGTTAGATCAACAGCCCTGACTCATGAGGCCATGCATGGACTAAGATCTTGACAGCATGCTCGTTAAGGCCATTTCTCTTAAACATGTGAATTCATCTAGGAATGCAATTTTAAACATCTTATGGCTGTGGACAATTAGCATCACCTTATTTTCCTAAGTATAATGTTTTACACCTAATGATAGCTGATCATATAGATTAAAAGTTCGCCAGGATTTGGGTAAAATAAGTTTTGACACCTGGAAATCTGTAGGAATGGTCATTTGGCATGCATATTGTGGTGTTGATCAATGGTAGTTTCTGTTCAGCCCAAGTCACCTGTCCATTTTCTGACTGAATCAGTGAATCTTTTGTTATAATTTTCTATACTATTTGCAACAAACCAGTCTAAATGTGAATCACAAAACAAACTATTGAGGTTTAAATTTGTTATGGCCTGGAACATTGGCTGCAATGATCAAGTAATCTATTTTCATGAGTTCTTTTTTTTTTAAATAGTTTCTGATTTTTTACCATGTCTCTTTGTGCAGTCTTTACATGTCTTTACCTTAGTGACATTTTGTCTTTATCAGCAACTCATCAAATAGAGATTCCAACTCCTGTATATTGCAAGCTTATTTGATCTTCTGAGTCGTTAATGGTATGAATAGTCCTTAAGATTTGGTATGTCATGATATGGATCATCTGGGTTCTGTTTTCATCCTGGTCTAGAGTCGTCTTGGTTCTTCTAGACTTCTCTTAAATAGCATTTAGTATGTCATACTGATCCATTTTATCCTTACCATTTTATAGTTTAAGATGTTTGATGTGTCATTTGCCGAAGTATCTAAAACATTGCTCCTACTGTCTGATGAAAGCCTCTGGATTTCTTTGTTTTCTGCTTCGACTTAATCTGCCAGTTCGGGACTGGCCTATTCATCTCTCTCTCTCTCTCTTAATACTAGTTTAAATGGATGACAGGTAGAATGGTCTTGTGGTCCTGAAACAATGGAGGAAATTCTCACAAAAATACATCATAGAGAAGAAGCAGCTGTTAAACGGGAGCGAACTCTGGCATATGCCTTTTCCCACCAAGTATGCCCTTTTCCGAATCTTTAAGTTTTGTTATTTTGGTGAAAGTTGAATAAGCAATAACTAACCAAGGTATATTCATGATTTTCAGTGGAGGGCCCCCAACTCTAACAATAATGGGATTGGCAATTACGAGCTTGCTAAAGCTAATTGGGGTTGGAGCTGGGTTGAACGCTGGATTGCTGTCCGTCCATGGGAGAGCCGCTTCCCTACTCAGCCCATTACGCCTAAGAAACCGCAGAACAGACAGATAAACAAGGCTAGTAAAAACTCGAATTCACCGAAACCGTCAGTATCAGTGAAACCCCATCCTTCCAATGAGAAGGAAACCATGAAGATGAGGCCTAGGAGGTTGTCTTACCCTGGTGCTGAGAAACCAGCTGCACGTCAACAAAGCACCAAAGCTGCAGAAGTGAACAATAAAAAGGAAGAGATAGTGATTCAGCAGCAAGCCAAAGACAAGACATAGTTAGTGCATCCATTTGATTTTCAAAAATTCACTAAATTTATAAGTTATATAAGTGTGCAAAATCCTACTTTAGGTATTGAAAACTTCATGTATTTATATCACCTTGGTTTTGTTTCGTTTTTTGTACATGAAGTGAGAATTGAGAAATATGTCTTGCGTGTGACTACAACATTATCGAACCGCTTTGTTTTGGTAGCAGAACAGAAATGGTGATTCTTTATATGTGTTAGTTTTGTTTTCATTTATCTTCTGTTTATTATTAGTCAGAAGTTTTTTTTTTGGTAATGTAAAATCATAATATTTTTTTTTATTTTGTTCTTTTTAAAATGTTTTATTAGATAGGATAAATTTATTCACATATATCCATTTATATTTATTATTTTTCATAACAAAAGTATTATATTTTAAACAAATTAAATTTATTTATATATGTTCGTTCGTTTATGTTCCTTTAAATTTATTCACATATGTCGTTTTATGTTCGTTCGTTTGTGTTCGTTTATCATTTTAATGAACGAAAATGAACAAGCTACATACTTTAACAAATGAATACGAACAAGAAATCATGTTCATTTAGTTATTCTTTTTATTCATTTGTTCGGTTAAAATTAAATAAAAGAACATGAACATAGTCTCGTTCGTGTTCACAACTTATCATGGAGAATAAAACAGTGAATCTACCCATATAATTTTTAATTTGATCAAAATCCCAAAGTAACACTATTTGATCCATTCTCCGAATAAAGTCCACCGGGAATATGACAAACAAACTTGGCCAACACTAACATCAGCTGAGTTTTGAATTTTGAATCTCTGAGTTGATGAATATTCATTTGCCATGGCAAAGGCAGACTCAAGTATATTCAATGGTGTAGTCAGCAGACCACTACGACATATAGTGGACTTGACATGTGCTCCAAGGTTTAAATGAAAAATATTAGATGACGTGAGATCCAGTTCTAATATCGACAAAATAATTGATTAAAGCAGCCTATTATTCTCATTATTGTTTCTTAATTAAATTCTACTTTAGTCTTTAGAAGAAGTCGAGAAGTCGCGATTCTTGCATGCATCAGTAGTCGACCTTCCCTAAATGCCTATACTATATCTACTGTTACAACATTCAAAGTCTTCCAATGCCGAAATGTACATGTGTGCTACATATATAGGATGTTACATCATTAAAACTAATTTTATATTTAAAATGTTACGGTGATGTTTTGATTCACTTATGATATATATAATTGTACACTATTAATACAGCAAATATGTAGGCATCAAAAGGTGGATATGAATCAAGGTTCAACTATAATTTTAATTTAATAATTTCATGCTCGTGGAGTCCTTTTTATTTACTTTTGTATAAAAAAAGGGGGTCATTTGGATTGGAATCACGGAAAGTAACGTTATTGTGGCCTATATATACTACTTATTATTCAAAGCTTGGACGAACAAGAAGGCTGCAGTGTCTATAACCGCTACAAGAAAAATGGCTCAGTGGCGACCTCTTGCATTATGCTTGATACTGGTATTGTACTCAGTTTCAAGATCTGAATGTCGCCTTCTTAATCCAAACACTGAGGGGCAAATTCCGACGACACCGTCTCGGATGTTGTTCGTTGCGACTAGTTCAGGGAAGGTAATGTACCGTTTCAGTACAGAGATGAGAGATGATTTGACCAAAAACAAAAGCCTTTACGACTCTAAACGTCTTAGTCCTGGGGGTCCTGATCCTAAACATCATTGATGTACTGACAAAATATGTTGAATGTAATGGAAAATCATCAACAATCAAGTAATGCAACGTATTTTATTTATGTTGTTCGGATATAGTTTTTGTAATGTTTCTGGTCTTACATTCTATCTTTCTTCATATCTATGGCGAGTGTGCTGTGCAAGATAATTAAGAGAGTAGAATACTCTTGTCGTTCTCTTCTGTTTAGTAGACTTTTTGTTCTATAGCCATATATAAAAACTTAATCTGGACAGCAAAAAGCACAGTGATAATTTCTTGATTTGACAATTGCTATTTACCAAGGATATTGTTGCACCCGTACACACGGATCACATATGTAGGATTCAAATGCTTTTCCAAGTATCTGCTGAGTGAAGACTCTTAATATTTATTTTGATGTGAGCCCGAAATCTATACCCTCGAGGTCCAGGTTCATGAACATTATCAAAAGTTAGTAACAGTTTTAAACAGTTACAATGAAAACGACCACATGACATAAAACAGGTTAAGCTAAATATTTGCAAGTAAAAAGTATTATAGGAGTAGAAATAATTATCTCTTTTCAACGCTCTTATTTATCTCCATCATTAAACAAATTAAATTTAGGGTTTAAGATTATAGTTTAAAGTTAGGATTTTAGGTCTAATGTTTAAAGTATTGGGTGTGAGTGTCAATTTTAGGAGTAGGGTTTAGGATTCAGTATTTAGGGCTAGGGCCTAAAATTTGATTTTTTTTAGTCTTGTGGCATAAAAAGGGACACCACAAAGAAGTTGAGAATTTTTGTCCGAAGATTGATTTCAGACTAATTGTAAAACATGTTAAAAAATAAAATGTTATTGTACTTTATGGATGTGAGTGATGTTAAACTTCTTTTTTATTTACGATGAAAGAAAAAAGTTTGAGTTAAATTTTGTATTATCTATGATTATACATTATATCATAGGTAAATTTATCAAAGCAATACGCGGATCTCATAATAAGATGGTATGACACAAACTTGGCCTATAGGGTTGACTTACTTTTAGTACTAGTATTAACTATGAAAATATGAATTATGATCATGGGCATGCACGGTCATCAAGCACTCAAGAACCCAACAAGGCCATCATCAGCGTGTCACTTCAATTTGATGTAGTGGATGTCTCGAAAAGTAACTCGAACGTGACTCTTCGATGTTTCCCTATTGGATAAGGAGAAAAGCTAAACCCTAGTTGCCCTTCTTAAAGGCATTGATGATTTTGTCTCACTCTAATACAAGACAAATTGAAACATACGCCAAATATTGCTGAAAACATTTGTATGCGCCACATACATTTGCAATTGTCTGAACCAGGCATATTGGATTTCATAATAATCATGGCATTAGAGGCTGATCGTTTACTACATTGATTGGTCAACTAAAAGTATATCGTCAATTTCTCTGGTCTATATATAATTTACACAACCTCTACCAATTTCAAAGATAAACGCCCACACATGGCTAGCTTCCGGCTTTGTGCATGCCTGATCTTATTGGTTTGCTATGCAGTTTCAAGGTCTGAAAGTCGGCTTCCTAATCCATACATTGATGGAAGGGAGGCAAGTAGGTCTTTTCGAGCATTGTCAATTGCTGCTGGTTCAGGTAAAGTGTACCACTTTAGTGTCCCTGTGGTAGACCAAGACACGAAGAAGCTGTACGAGTCGAAACGTCTTAGTCCTGGAGGTCCTGATCCGAAACATCACTGATCAGTGAATTATAATTAGCTGTAGCATCGAGGTACAAAAAATCTGGTTACTGTCTGATGATCTAGGAACAAAGTTTGTCATTTCAAACTTTGTGGTATTGACGAAATAAATCAAACCCAAGAAGTGCCAAATTAATGTAACATGTAATCTATACTCGATGTTGAGTGAATAAAATTCGTATTTTGAGTTAATGTTACATTTTTTTAATTGAGTCAATTTAAAAAAATAAAATTAGTTTTAGCTATTTTAAAATATAACAACTAAAATGCAATCCTTGGATGAGCCTTATCACTCTCTTGAAGGAGGATGAACTTGGATTCCTAACTCCTCATTTCTAAATTTGTAGACAATATAATTCTTACAAAGATCTGCTTAACAAAGAAGTTCTTTGGTTTTGTAAATGTACCAAGTAACAAAAATCTTTGTCCAATTTGGTGTCACTTTTTATGCCCAACACTAAAAAGTTAAACCATACACTCTAACCTTAAACTCTTAACCATGAACCTTAAAAATTAAACCCTACACCCTAAACTCTAAATTCTAAACTTTACAACTAACCCTAAACTCTAGACACCAACCATAAACCCTATTTTTTAATGCTTAGGACATACATATGATCATAAAAAGAGCATATGATTTCTATTCCTATACCAAGCACCTTTACCTACATTTGTACAGGAGGGAGATTGAATATGCTAGCAGTGAGCTCAAAGCGAACCGTATGCAAAGTTAAGATTTGGTAGCTTTGGATACAATATAATTACACAATAGAAGCACAATGTAAAAAAATTGTTGAATTATTTAGAATAGGGTAGTTTACCCTAATATTTTCATTAATATTTAATACTAGTGATTTGGTTGTTTGGTGGCCATTTGAAGTATGGTTTAGGTCATATGAGATTAAAAATCCGGTAAGTGTAGTGCATAAATTGATACTGAAATGATACCCAAGTACAATAATTGTCTAGTTTTATTAAAAGTATTAACCCACAAAGAATTCGAACAAGAAAATAGTTAGGTCTGCTAGTGTTTTTTTTAGACTTTACAGTCCCACATTCACTAAGCGATTCTTAGAAGACTAATTGTTTTTGTCTTCATACAACCTGGATAGATGCTTAAGACGGATCTGAATAGTGAGTACTTTAACCACCTTTAAAAAATGCTATTTTTTTATGACCTACTAATTTAGGTAAATGAAATCAATCTTTGATAATAAACATGCATGGTCAGAAAGTATGACCTACTAATTTAGGTAAATGAAATCAATCTTTTTATGAATATTTGGATAAGATTGTATCCATCTTTACCGGAAGTGGAATCACCCCAGCTACGATTGGGTCTAATAGCTGCAATGATAAGTTATAAATAATCCCGTTAGGTAAATTAGCGGATTTAAAGGTTTTGTTTTTTTAGAAAATAATAATGGTCGAGTGGTCCAAACTTTCTCATCTATTTTTTATTAGGTTTTAGGTTTTAAACCAAACAGGAATACTCCCCTCCCCCTTCCTTAAGTTTTGAGATTAATTTTCGGCAGGAACCATCCTTTTTCCTTTGTTAAAAAATGTACTTTTTTCACACAAATTAAAATAAAAGTTAAGTCAAAATTCTTTAATCATTTATTTAACCGGCTATGGTGCAATCTTTTTCCTTCAACTAGGTTTAGGGAAATTTTTTAACGAGACCCATAACTGTGCTACTTTGTATGATACCTTTATGACATAACGTACCCCAAAAGAATATGAACCATGCTCAAATATTGTTGTGAGGACAACCATAAACCTAAAATATTATTAGAAAGCAACAACCACTAAACTTAAACATTTCCCGTGAAACATATATGAACTTAAAGAAAATTAGTTATAACTTTGTAACGTTACATGCTCAAAATGGATGAGGATAGTTTTTTTTTATAAATAAAATTCACTTATATAATTAAGAAAATCAATAAAGAATGTCTATTTAAGATGTATGGATCAAATTTTAATGTGAAATTCAAGATATGAAAATTTCAATTTCCTAAATTTAGTAAATCAACAAGGAATCATAATTTTTGGTGTAGAAAAAATAAATAGTTTAACTTAAGTCCCTCCGTCACCTTATGATTAGAAAAGACCGTAGTTAGATGGTTTTGGTCACGCCACCTTTAATAAAATTAACCACAACGATAATTAGATTGCTACACTCTTAGATAAAACATAATAACCCTATATATAGAGAGAGAACAAAAACCCTATATATATTAAGCTACTTGAAAAACAAGGGAATAACAGTTCCTTTGCCTCCAAGTAAATGACATTCAAAGTCTTATTCCTTAATAAAATATAATCATAATAAATTAAAATAATATTAATTACCACGGTAGTTAAGAAAAAGATACATGCTATTTTTTTTGCTCAACCTCTTATAATTTTATTAAAAATTTAACCCAATAATAAGACTCATTAAAAACTTCCCCAAATTTAATTGATGGTAAATAGTACATACTACCGGACAAGAAATTAACACAGTTTGATTACAAAACATTGAATACGAAGTACCAAATTCATCAACCCCGAAAACATATAAGAGCATACGCGTTAAAAAGCAACAGAACCTATTAAAGACTATCTCTTAACAAGCACATACAATTTTGCACCTATTGGGAATTCGAACACTGCACTTTCAAACAGCCAAAATAGGATGTAAGGATGATTAAAAATCTTCAATATGAAACTTTTGTATTGATCCGTATAGAAAATTTTACTAGCGCATCTTTCACTAAATTGATAATATCTTGAATTATTAACGTTCGATTAACACATTTAGGATGTATTAAAAAATAATAAAAGAATCTACCAACAATCAGTTGGTTTAATGAGATGAGACGTTAGATTCCTGCAAAATACGATTCAGATTAGTCAGTCAATAAATCGAATATCAATAGTTAAACCAAAATAATAAAAAAATTGAAAAATCCGACTTCAATTATATGAAAATGAAACAACCAAAATACTTTAGATCATTCAGAAAATTCATTTAATTCAAATGATGTTCCAAACTTATAAAATAATCTCCTAAAAAAAATTAAAATCAATGAACTTTATTCCATCCGTGCACGTGCCAAAATTGGCATCTAAAGGCATAAGGAACATGTAGTTAGTTTTTATTTTTGTCCTTTTATCTAGTCAACGAATATAAAGTACTTGTAATATATAAGAAAAGAAAAACAAGACCTACCCATATCAGGTTTGTGAATCTGCTAATCCAAGCTGGACTCGGATTCCATGCTAATCACTTTATTGGCCGTGAATCTAAATGCTTATGATTTTTATAATCAAATTTAAAGAATGTTTTTTACTAAACGATTAATATGATTAGCAAGCAGATATGTGAATCGTTAGCCCATAAGCCGTAACAAAGCCACGCAGGTCAGGTCAGGTCAACAAAATGCCACGCAGGTCTCTTTCATGCCATACACAACTACACAAGCCCAATCTTAACCGAAACAAAGCTATTGAAAATATAAATTCAGAGTAGAAAATTTAATAAAATTATCAATGTAAAATCGAAAGTGCGACTATTCTCCATTTTTTTGAATGTAAATCTTCTCTCCTTTTCGGTGATCTATTTATATTTTCATATTAAAATTAAGTTTAGAGTTAAAGATTTAAGTTTAAGGGTTGTGATTAGGGTTTAAAGAATTTAGAGTAGGTCGTAAGGGTACCGAAAAGGGACATAAATTTTTTATCATCTTTTGGTGTATACCTGAGAATATAAATTCTCTACCAATTTTCGATGCCCCTATTTATGCCCCATACTAAAAAATTAAGTTTAAGATTTAAGGTTTAAGGTTAGAGTTTGTAGTTAGAGTTTAAGGAAGGGTGGAGTGTATTTTCTAGAGTATATGGTTTAAGGTTTAAAATTTAGGGTTAAGATTTAGAATTTAATTTTTTAGTATTTTTTTAGTGTTACATAGAAAAAGGCGACGAAAAGGGTAGAAAATTTTTATCCGTATACCTGGTTGCTCATTCCGAGTTAAAAGACCTCAAACTTTATAGAATTAACAGATATCATCAAAGCAAGGGCTCTTTGGATTCAAAAGAGAAAAACAAATCGCCTTGACTTGGATTTTGTTTTTATGACCATGGTAGGTTTAATTGATGAAGTTTGAGCAATAAAGCAACTTATAATCTTCATTTGGGTTATCATTTTCTGCACAATCCAACAAACTAGTCAAGCTATCTGGGTTACCTTCAAGCTCCAACAAATGAGCATGTATGAAATAAGCGCCGCCCACCACATTTGCTTAGTGGATTCATCTGAAACTCACGATTGAATATATTGAAGAGATGGAAAAAAGAATACAGAGTACAGACAACAAAAGAAAAGAAAAGCTGGAGTGCTCTGGAAGAAGACAAACTCATTCTTTCAAGCCAATTGGAGAATTGAGGGATTCAAGGGCTTTTCTTACACTTCGATTCCATCAAATCAGATCAGATCATAGGTTTTAATTTGTATTGCTGAAAAAATTTGTTCTCCAATGGCTGCTAATTCTTTTATTTATATGATTGCTAAAAAGGATCCTTGAGATAGAAACGACAAACGGACAAATAAAAAATAAATTCCATTATGTTGTCGAGGCAATTTTCACCCACTTAGAACTCGAACAAAATATGATGCTCTCTCTATATATACCCTATACTTCTGGCTGGAATTGCTGCAAGAAAATGGCAACTCCCAATTTTCATCTCTACCTTGTACTGTTACTTGTTTGTTTTCCACGCTCAGACGGTCGTCCACTTGGCCCGTACACAGAGGGACGCAATCTGATTAAGTCCATTCGAGCATTGGCTGCCAGGGAATCTCTTAAGATTGGGCGGACCGGAATTGAAATCAATAACAACAACAACAACTTGTACGAGTCAAAACGAGTGAGTCCCGGCGGACCTGATCCCCAACATCACTCCATCCATCATTAGCACCGATACTTAATTAGAATGGTTCTTGTAATCGACTTTAAAAGATGGCGCGACATTCATAAGATTTAGAATTGAATTTTGTGGTACCGATGTGGCTCAAGTGTTGTAGTACTATTGCCTTTTAATTTAATTAATCAGATGAAAGCAGTGTATTCCTAGCTTCTGAAAAGCTGGTGTTCCGTAATTAACACCACAAATTGATGTAGCCTTACTGAAACCACTGTTGCCTGTTGGGCGGTGCTCAGTGGCTGAATTAATTAGGATTTCGAAGTGACCATGATCCCGGGATAATATAAACAACCCTACAACTTGCATTATCCTAATTCGGTGCCGAAATCTTCACACTCATATTATTACAGAGCACTGACACCTCACTACATGACTTAATATTACTCATTAACCCGTATAAAATCAGATTGAATCCGGTCTTATCGGTTAACAAAACCAAGGATATTGATTCATCTACCTTTCTGTCACTTTCCAAGTTAAACAGATAGAAAATCCAAACTATGCTGCATGCCCCAGCAATAAAGCAATACTCCCTTTTCGGCACTTTTTAACTTGTAAGCAAAATTAAAATAAGATTTATATTTGATATAATTATACATACATGCAACTTAAAAGATATTGTTGTTATAGAGCCAAAGTCGGAACAACTAAACCATGGAGCTTTATTCTATTTCTGCAGATTATGGGACGGAAAGACAATGCTATATAACTATATAGCTTCTCCATACGAACAGAATAATAAGAAATTGATTTCAAAAAGTGAACTCCAGCAAATACTGTTAACTGGAATTGGTGCTTTAATAGAATGGATAAGATAAGGGAGATTATGGAATGATATCCTGCTTTACCCTCAGAAAATATTATTTTGCTTATTACAAGCTTTTGTTTATATTAGGACATAAAGTAAGATATAAACATATGAATTTTTTTTTAAAAAGTTAGAAATACCTATCTTGTTCTTGAGCACATACCTTAATCTAAGACCAGTTCTTAAGTCGCAGAACAAGGTTTGCAGGATCCTCCAAGTGAAATGTTTATGTTTGGATCAAAGACCATTTATGCCTTTTAATTTCAATTCAAGCTTGCTGCCAAATATTGACTCCCCACTGATCTGCAATGGTAAAGGCAGAAACTTAGCTGAACCATTACATTGACATTGAGTGCACAAACTTCTACAGGACTGCATATTTTAATGGAAAATGATCGTTTAATGTTTACAGCTGCATCCATGTTCGTGCGTGTGGTTAGAAATATTAAGAATAACACAAAGGGACAAACAGTGGAACGGAATGTAAGGACAAGAAACGAGATTTCAATTTTGTTGGAATATGTAGAATAGACAAAATCTAAAGTTCATCCCAAGTATTGGACATTGATTAAGGCCAAAATATCCTTGTCTTTACTCTACTAGCCTATGGCTATTAAGTATTAACAAAAAGGAAAGCCACGACCCTTGATAGAAATGAGACGTTGCTGGCCTCAAATTCCTTGCTGGAGAAATGTACTCGGGCGTGCATTTTCTGAAGTGGAAATTATGATGCGGATTGGTGAATCAAAAGAATCCAAAACTAAAGTCTGTATTTGTTGATACTCTAATGGACAACTAATTGTTAGTCACAAATTCGTCTGTTCTTTGTTTCATTTGTGGTACTTTTGAAGTTAATAATAATCACAACGAATAGAAACAACATGATATGGGCAAATTGTCCTAGAAAAAACACCAGGCCTAACTTGACTATCAAATTGTCCTTGAAAAAAGACCAGGCCCCAAGCCTTGTTGTGTCTCCAATGACAGTAAAATAGCTAAATCGGTGCCGATCAGCTGATGTTGATTGTTGATCTTATCTAGAATTGCAAAAATCCTTGATTACCCGAAAGGATCATCATTGTATATATTAATCTGACGCTTATCTTATCCCTCTTAGGTCCTTACAGTTACCAGTAAATGATTAATCGGTGATAAAATAAAGAACTCTCTACTTTAATTACCAGAAAGAATTGGTTGAATGAAAAGCTTTTTATTTTATTATCATCATCCACTAGTTCTTCATGGTAGCCACATGAATGGCCATGCCTAACATGCAGGTGACGTGTTCTTGAGTTATTCATGTGCGATTGTGAAGCTGCGAACCTTGTAAATCAGTAATAAATAAAAATGGAGTTATAATATTCCACGAACTCAGAATAAGCCAAAGTAAATGTTATGCCAACTCTCTTTACCTGTCAGACGACAATTTACACTCAAGTGATAAGTGATTGATTAACAGCCCCCTCGTCCACTTTGTAATGAACTATATAAATAGGGAAAGACCCTAAACTTTCCATACGTGAAAGCAGCAATGTCTATCTGTAGGTGTCTGGTATGCGTGATCACCTTGATTTTACTTTTGCTTGCAGGCTCTGAGAGTCGTCCCTTGGTAGAGAAGACGGATGTAAAACAACCCATAGAGGCCCTGAGACAGTACCTGAACCAAGAAGCTAAGAGAAACGGGTATGTACATCCTGAAAGAACAAGTCCAGGGGGACCTGACCCGCACCATCATCGTAAATAACTAGGGCTTTTTCTCCATTTGAAAAAAGAGGGACACTAAACGTAAAATGGTTTGTTTTATGTTGTTTACATGTGCTTGTACTATCTTTGACAGATATGAATGAGATTGTTCCAGTTTTTCAGTTTTTATATTCTGATCGTAATATATATTTCCAGTATTTTGTGGATATGTGAGATTATTTGATATATATATTTTGAAATCAATTAACTTTCGGTAGGAACCCCCCCCCCAAAAAAAAAAAGATCTATCGAGATAAACAGATGGATGGTATGTATGATATAAATTTACATATAGCACTAATCTAGTAATCTGATCGTGGCAAGGTATTTTTTTCTTTCAACACCTCAGTGATTTCAGAACTTCAACCCTGTTTAACCATACTCTGTTGTTTTTCTTTATTGTGTTTTGGATGATTGAGTTTATTCATTGATTCAGAACTCACAGGTATCTTAATTTACATACAATTTTTATTTCCTTACACTAACAATAACCCTGTTTAACTATATTTATTTTCAATTTAGATGAATAAGAATTCTTGCCCCTTCTTGGTATCCCCTTCTATGCCTCACATTAAAAAGAATAAGTCTAGGGTTTATGGTTTAGGAAATTAGGGATATGATATGTTTTTAGGATTTAGGAATTGTGGTTTAAAAAATATAATTTAAGGTTAGGGCTTATAATTTGTTTTTTTAATGTTGGACATTTAAAGGGGCACCAAAAAGGAAACAAAAGATTTTTGTCCAATTTAAATAAATTTTTTTTTATCAATTGTTATCCGTATTTTTTTTTCTCAAAAATACATACATACAAAAACTACATATCCGTCATACCATTTATGTTCACAATACGAAATTATTTCTTCCAACAATATTATATCTAAAATTTAAACTTGTGTCCTCTCTTTAGAGTATAATGTGTCTTATCAATGCATCTAACACTTGTCGGTAATGTTCACTCGCATTTCTTGAATGATAGTTATATGGAATTTATAATTTGACTTTGTAATAATGATACGAAAAAGGATGATCAAATGAATGGTTTTAAGTAGTGGAGAACCTGCGTAAAGTGGAAGGGTCCATGAATTTTTTTCTTTATAAAATAGATAAAATGTTGAGTGCTTCCACAAGATGCATTACATTTTAAAGAGATAATTTAGCTTTGAACTTTTAAGATAAATTTATGAAAATAAAACAAAACATGAGTATATAGTAACATGATTGCCCATTATTTCCATACGTGCATTCTGTTATCAAAATCACTTGGAAAAAATGTTATTAATGATTGCTATTTGATAATACTTATCATTAACATCATTCAGTTGTATGTTGACAAAGCCGATTATAAAGTTACAAAGATCTTTGCCCAAGAGAATGAGAAATTAGAAGAAATCAACTTCCTTTAAAGTGATTACGGACGTAATAAGATTAAAGCTAAGTGGGGAAAAAAGTTACGAGTCAGCAATTAAAGTTGGAGTAGCAACAAAAACAACCTAATTTGGAATCAAATAGGTGCTGGAATGTTATTATTATTATTTTTTGGTAATATGCAAGTTTGTCTTATGATTTATGTTCGGCGTGCGAGGCTGACTCTCTCAACAATATTATTTTTAAAGTTTAAACTTATATCATCTTTTTAGAAGTGTAATGTGTTTTACCAATATTCCAACACTTATTGGATGAATAAAAGACAAAAATCAAACGCAAGAATGAGTTGAATAGAATTTAGGAAATATTTGTCTATTTCTTGTCTAGTAGTTCAAGGATTTGATATCCTCTTAACATTCTGCTCAACTTTGTGGACGTTTTGTCTTTTTAAGCACATGCCCCGAGTCCAACTCGGATATTAAAGAGACGATATCGATGATGACTGTGCAGGCAACTTTTAATGGGAGATGAATGTTGAAGCTATATGAATAGTAGGGTATGCTGATGTGGGGACCAGAGACAAATGCTTCAGCCTTTATGCAATTTGTGGGATAATTAAATCATGTGGTAATGGGTAGGAAAAACGACAGTCCATATGGAGATAACAAAAACAAATATCCCTTTAGGGTTTGTCAACTTGACTAGTATCTCCTGATGTGTGAAATTTTGGACGTTTGCCATATATTGCAAAATGCAAATGGATACTTTACTATAAAATGCTGTAGTCACCGCCACTGCCATCCATTCCGCTGCTACTGATCTCAGTATATTCAGCTTATATTATTAACAATGCCTAATCCAACCATCATCCAGGCGTCTCTAGCCATCTTTCTTATTTTGTCAGGAAATGAATTTAACAATACTGTAGAAGCAAACAGATACGGCGGGCGTAGGACAATGCAGAAAAGAATCGATAGCCAGTCTATTATAAAAGCATTGGCAGGCTATGATATTTCTGCAGTGAAGCACGATAGGAGGGTATTGGCGGATGCATCAAGAATTTCACCAGGAGGACCAGATCCTATACACGACTAGTTACTAGTTAGTCATGTCGATCAACCACTGCATTGCCTTAGACATCAGCATTTGAAGGTAATATCTCTATTGTTTTTCAGTATAGTTTCTAGTAAGAATTGCGAAACTTCCGTTATAGAGATTTGTTCATTCTTCGCCAACGAGCATTTCTCATGCATGCGGAGAATATATTGGATTAAGCTGTTGCCAGAACTTGTACCAGGTTTGAATAGTTGAAGAGAGGTTTATATCAGTTGAAATATAACATACAACTTTGTAATGTTAGCTTATTGTCTAGTACACGTGTAATGATTAATTAGCATACACATTGCATTGAGATAGCTTTCTCTTGCATTCACTTTTTCCTCAAAATTTCATAAAATCATTTGAATATAAGAGTAATCAAATCTAATTTAAATTTTGGTATATATGTTTTTTTAGTTGTACTTCAATTTTCTATTAAAATATATAATTTCCAAATTTTTATTTGAGATTACTTATAAAATATATGTAATTTTTACATTAAATACCTTATGAATTATTTTAAATTTTATCAATATATATAACTAAAAACAAATAAATATGAAAATATTTTGTTTTAGACCAACAACCAGTTGATTTAGTGGGATGAGGCAATAGATCGCTTAAGCAAGATTTGAGGTTCGAATCCTATGTTGTGAATAGAAAGATTGAGTTGGGAGGGTCGTCCCCATAATGGACCTCTACAATACTTGAGCTAGATTAGTAAGCCAATGAATTAGATATCGTGATTATAAAAAAATATTTTAACATGCATAACTTGAGGATTGGAACCAAAAAGAACTCTTTTTCTTAAAAAAAATGTTTTAGAATGCATAACATGAGGATTGGAACCAAAAAGAACTCTATTTCTTAAAAAATGTTTTAGCATGCATAACTTGAGGATTGGAACAAAAAAAAAACTCTATTTCTTATAAAAAAATGTTTTAGCATGCATAACTTGAGGATTGGAACCAAAAAGAACTCTTTTTCTTAAAAAAAAAAGTTTTAGCGTGCATAACTTGTGGATTGGAACCAAAAAGAACTCTTTTTTTTTACCCTTGATAATATATAAATAATGTGCAATTTGCCGAACCAAATGTCACTTTTGGATTTATGGTACGAAAAGATTCTTTAAGAGTCAAGAGCATAAAATGAAGAGAAAAAAAATACGAAGGAGCAATTTAGCAATTGTTATGGGTTCTTCCAAAACATGGGCCCAGATAAGATATGAAAGCGTTGATTGAAATAGACCCCACAATCAAAGGTTGGTTAGGTTGGGTTGAACCTGAGAAGTGATGAGAAAGAAAGAAATGATAGGAAAACAAAACTATTTCAAGAGTATAAACCAGCTAATGCTCTAAACAATGGTTCAACGGGAAAATGAAAAATGGAAGATTTCCCTTAATCAAATCGTCCATTTTTTCATCGCCCAACTATCAAACCTTCCTGATCCGGCGTAATAGTACCTTGTCGACAAACCACCAAAGTTATCTCTCTAACCCAGACTCCACAACTCTCTCCACTGCTATTCAACATTTCATTAACTCAGATACCCCTTTTCATGGCCAAAAGATCCATGCCCACATTATAAAATCTGGGTTTTCTCCTAATACGAATATTTCCATCAAACTCCTTATTTTGTATCTAAAAACCGGGTGCCTGAAATATGCCAGCCAAATGTTCGATGAATTGCCGCTTCAGACTTTGTCCGCATACAATTATTTGATTGGTGGGTACCTTAAACATGGGAATGTTCAGGAGTCGATTAGTTTGGTTCGTAGGATGGTTTATTCAGGTGAAAAGCCTGATGGATTCACATTTTCGATGATTTTAAAGGCTTCTGCTTCTGCTTGTGGGAGTAGTAGGATGATGTTACCGCGGTTTTTAGGAAGGATGGCCCATGCCCAGATGATGAAATTGGATGTGGAGCCTGATGAAGTGCTTTATACAGCGCTGGTTGACTCGTATGTGAAGGGTGGGAAGGTTCAATATGCGAGGACTGTTTTTGATATGATGTTGGAAAAGAATGTGGTTTGCTCAACGGCGTTGATCACCGGTTACATGAACAGTGCATCGGTAGAGGAGGCTGAAAATGTGTTTAATAAAACAGTTGAAAAAGATGTGGTAGTTTTCAATGCAATGATCGAAGGTTACAGTAAATCTGTTGAAACTGCTAAGAAAGGAATCGAGGTTTTTGTTGTTATGCAACGGTTGAATTTCAGGCCTAATATTTCGACATTTGTGAGTGTAATTGGGGTTTGTTCTGTTTTATCAGCAGTTGAGATAGGTCAACAAGTTCAAGGTCAAATAATGAAGACTGAGTTCTTTATGGACATAAAGATTGCGAGTGCTCTTGTTGACATGCATGCAAAATGTGGAAGAATTGAGGATGCCAGAAGAGTTTTTGACTACATGCCGGAAAAGAATGTTTTCACATGGACATCAATGATTGATGGATATGGGAAGAATGGGAACTCCAATGAAGCGCTCAAGCTGTTCTATGTGATGCAAGAATGTTGTGTCAAACCAAATGACGTTACATTCCTTAGCGCCCTCTCTGCTTGTGGACATGCCGGCTTACTTGCCAAAGGCCGTGAAATCTTTGAAAGTATGGATAGATGTTACTCAATAAAACCAAAGATGGAGCACTATGCATGCATGGTTGACCTTCTGGGACGTGCAGGGCGTTTAGATTTGGCATGGGAACTTATAATGGGGATGCCCGAGAAGCCCAATTCCGATGTTTGGGCAGCTTTGCTCAGCTCTTGCAGGCTGCATGGCAATGTACAAATGGCTAGCATAGCTGCCAACGAACTTTTTAAGTTAAATGCCGAGAGCAGGCCAGGGGCATTTGTCGCATTGTCGAATATTTTGGCGGATGCTGGAAAATGGGACGGTGTAAGTGAGTTGAGGGAGATGATGAAGGTTAGAGGGATATCGAAAGATACTGCCTGCAGTTGGGTGGGGAATGATGTGGTTTAGAATGTTTCATCTTCCTTGATTGCCTGTACTAGTAATTTTGGCAATGCAGTTGCACCAAAACAGGTTAATTAGTAATCTTCAGAAACATGTAACTGAGATTGTAAAACTGCTGAATGAAAATCAAATTCAACCCTTGAGAAGTATCTATCTGGTGAGGCAATATTCTTTTTGCTTTGGTTTCTTGAAGATAATCATTGGAGGCCGTCTATTAGGATTGCCTTGCCGTCCAGCCCAAACTGAGGAGAAGGTGGATCAAGCCCTCCACCGTGTTTTGTTTGAAAGCATATTTGCAGCAGCCTCGAACTATTTCCTTGGCCTAGCCGCCTAGTCATTTTCGACTTTGTTGACCTTTTTAGTACTAACAAGTGTTTGAATAATTTACGCACTGAATTTTGATATTTTTCTTCAATCCTCTTAAACTTTGCTTCTCCGCGTTGGTTGAGTCTTATTTTGACTGTTCCAACAATTTGGTTAAATCACACTCATGGTCACTGAAGTTTTAGTAAGTTTTTGTTTGGTTACTTAAGTTTTAAATTTTACATTTTGGCTACTAGAATTATTGATAAATCAAAAAGTGGTCCATGTGTCATTGATTGTCATCAAGATGATGCCGTTGATGTTTTAATTAATTTTAGTGATTAATCACTAAAACATAACTTTTAAAACTTTAGCGATCAAAATAAAAACGCATTAAAAGTTTAATGACCATGATTCTCGTGTACCCATAAAATTTTGCTAAATTTAAATTCCACTATTATTTATTCAAAAAAATCAAGTTTAGACGAAAAACCGGCATCCGATAAATTATTCCAGTTTCAATTGTTCCACCACATTACAGTATCGGACTAAATTCAATTAATATAATATTTTGCTAATTTCTGTTCTCGGCAAAAGAGTAACAATAACTCCATAGACTAATAGTTCATAGCCCACCTATGCTGACAATTTAAGATATGGGTGGCAAATTTGGCATTTGCTCTTTTTTTATAATAGGGACAATTAAAAAACCCGGAGAATAGCGTGACCCCAGAAGAAACCGAGAGTAGGGCCATAACAAATCAGGCGGAGGTTTGGTATTGGTTGGTCATCGCTTCCCTTTCAAAAAATGTGGATTGGTGGCATAATGTAAACGGCAGCACCCCATTTTCTTTAATCATTTATTTATATACCCTTGCTTGTCTTATTTCTTGCTCAACTTCGTCGAATCAGAAGCAATCGAGAAAATCAAGAAACCTGCACAAGCAGAAAAGAATATCCGGAAGAAGAAACAAATATGTGTTGCTGCTGCGGCGATGATTGTGAATGCAGGCCCTTAGGCTTCCTGTTGGGTTTGCCCTTTGCTTTTCTATCCCTCCTTATCTCCATAGTCGGCATAATCATCTGGGTTGTAGGGTTAGTCTTTCTCTCTTTCCTTCATTTTGTTTTCAGATTGGTTTTCTTGCTGAATTGATTTGATGATGATGATGGCAGGTTGGTGTTGAGTTGCATCTGCCCGTGTTGCTTGTGCGTAACCATCATAGTAGAGTTCGCACTTGCTTTGATAAAGGCTCCCATTCTAGTCATCAAGTGGTTCACCTCTAAGATCCCTTGTTAGGATTTATTGTATTGATTTCATTTTTGTTCTCTACGTACTGCTAATCACTGTTTATTCTATAACATGATTTCTTCGCTCTTATTTTCAATTTAGCTGAATGGTTGACAATTTTAACTAATCAAAATATAACATGTGATGGATGATGTCATTTATGATATATACGTATTAACACGTGGCATTTTATTATTGGCTGGCATCACCAACCCTTTTTAACTCAACTCCCACTTCTAACTAACAACAACTTTAAGTACTCAAGTTGAAAACTGAAATATAGTTTAGGTAGTAAATTTATCAATTACCCCTTTTTTGGAAAATAAAAGTCAAATCAAATTTAAAATTAAACTAGAGTTTGTTAAAATAGTGAGATTAATAATGAAATTTAAAATCTATCTACCTTCCCCAGCTTATTGTATATATACATGGGGAACTCCTTTACTCACGGAAACAGCACGGCAGCTAAAACTATTATTTGTATATATACGGTTCATGATTTACAAGTTTGAAAACAATATAATAACTATTATTTGTTTTCATTTATTTAAAATTATTATTTTTAAAAATATTTATGAGAAAAGATATAAAATTTTATAAGATAATATTAAAAATATAAAATAAAATAAACAAATCAAACTTAAAATTAATATATAAAAAGAAGTTACTAATCAAATCGAATTAAAAAAATCGACGGGGTCTCATCCCCACAATAGTCCACTAGTTCCATTTCATTTCTTTAATAAAATATATTGTTGGCCCACTATATTTAATTTAAGTTAGGCTGATTTACATGCCACTGGACCAAATTGGGCCTTCTTTGTCATGCTTCAAGTCCTCACTCTGCTCCCAGAAAAGAAAAAGAAAAGAACCCAGAACTGGTTGATTAATGTATTATTTTATGGAGAATGATTTCAGTAATAAGATTTTAATTATAGTAAATTAAATATGAAAAATAATTAATATTAGGTAGAATGATTTTTTGGTCTCTTAACTTTGTCAGTTTTATTATTTTAATCCTTAATTTTTTTATATTCTTTATTAAAGTATTGATATCAATTATTTTGCCCTATTATACCACAACATGAAAAAGTTTTAAAAATATTAACATTTGTAAAAGAAAAATATGATATTGTCATTTTAATACTGTCCATAAGTAAAATATAATTAGTAAGAGTGTACAATTGATTGATTCGGTTTTTAAATATTGAAAATGAAATTAATTAATTAAATTATCAAAACCAAATAATCAAATCAATTTCATTGTCAAATTCAGAATAAACGAACTAAACAAATCGATTAGAAAAAATTATTTATAAAATATAAAATTATCATTCTAACACTAAACAAATCCGGTCGTTCGGTTCGAGTTCGGATTATTTTGGTTCGGTTTGACTTTTAGTCCAGGTTGCTTTCGGTTCATGTTTGGTTCGGGTTAGATCGGATTTAGCTCGGGTCTATGGTAATTCGGGTCAGGTCGGGTCAATATCGGATCAGATGATTTTCGATTCGGATCGCTATCGGATCAGTTGACTTTTTGGTTTGGGTCAATATCGGATCGGTCAAATTTCTGGTCGGTCACTATCGGATCGGTTATTTTTTCGGGTCATGTCAATATCGGATCAATTAATTTTTCGGGCCGAGTCAATATCGAATCAGTTGAATTTTCGTGTCGGGTCAATATTTAGATGTTCGGGGCAATTCAAGTTGATTTGGGCATTTTTCGAGTGTAAATATAATTATTGATATATTTTTCTAAAAAAAAAAATTATCGATCTTATCATGTATGCTCAACTTTAACTCTAAATTGTTCAATATTTTGAATTCAACCAACATTAAGAGGTGTCAATTTGATCCAATTGAACCAATAAGGCGTGTTAGAATTATAACTTGAATTTCGCAATGTGACAATTATCGAGTTTTAACTAGCTATTTTCTATTTTTTAAAAAATAAAATTTTATATTAATTCTAAGACCAAATTATTTTAACGAAATTAGAATCGGACTGTGTAAAAATTATTTAATTAAAAATTAATTTTATCACATTTATTTATTTACTTATGAATAAAATTAATTTAAGTGTATTTTAATTGTTAGACATTTAATTGGGTATTTAATTTTTTTACTTGGTTACTTAATTGATGAGATAAAAATAATATTTTCTAATTTTTTTAATAATAAATTTTAACGTTATTTTTGTTAAAAATAGACATAATAGTGTAATATCATTTTTGAAAGATAATTCTTTATTTGAGACTTGTGTTTCATATTAATTTATGTTCGTAAAAAATGAAATTTCTTTTCTTTTAAAGTAAACTATAATCTACCGTCTAAGAGATGTAAATTAAAGTTAACCACATTAATACACTTTTTGGGTAGTAACTAGTGAGTAGCTTTATATAATCTTTAATATCAAATACTATCAAATTTGACATGAAGATGGTCATTTAAAGGAGAAAAGATATAAAGAAGAATGAAACATACATATTTACTATTTATCATATTAATAAAATTATCTGTTCACTTTGACTGAATTATCGAGTCAAAATCGAGTTGATATGAGGTTTAGATTAGATTTCGAAAAGTTAATTTTTGAGTTGTTTTTTGTTCAGGTTGATTTTTGGTCCGGGCTACTTTCAGTTCGGGTTGGCTTTGGGTTCGAGTTGTATTCAGTTCGGATTACTTTAGTGTAGAGTTGTGTGGGGCTCGATTCGATCAATTGTTCTTGCTCGCCAAGTGTGGAGAAGTTGGATAATTGGGTGTTTTAGTGGGAGGTGAAAATTAGGCAATTTGACACAAGGATTTATAGTGGTTCAACCTTCTAACCAAGGTCTACATCCACTACCTTAGCTCCCCACTAAGGATTTCCAAACAAATTCACTAAGAATTTCGTCCCCTTTTCTCGGATTAGGAGGAAACCGTTACAACCCTCAAAGCTTTCTACCCAAAGTTTGAAGGAACACTCTCTTTACAAAGAAAGACTTAGCAAACTAGAAATCCCTCTAAAAGGTGTTTGTTTGCATTTCTAAGTTCTCACCCAAAGCCTAAACACTTGAGTAAATTTAACAATGTAAGCTCACAAGTGTTGTCTAAGCAAGAAATGGACAATTAAAGCTCTAGACAAATTTTGACATCATAATGTTGTAACAATTGAAGCATTAACCATTACAAGATGCTTGGAGGTCCCTTTTATACTCCCAATTGAGTTTATAGCCGTTACTAGCCGTTGGGGATGATTTGGAGCCGTTAAGGACTTTATTTCTCTTCATAAATGCTGTTCTGCAGCCTTCCGTATCGATACGCTTGGATCCGTATCGGTACGACCTTCATTAGAAACTAGCCGTTGGGCTCTTGCCAGCCTAGGCGTATCGATACGCTTGAGGGCGTATCGGTACGATTTCACATTTAAATGACCGTTGGGAAAATAGCCGTTGGGGTGGTTAAAAGGGGATCGATACGCTTATCAAGCGTATCGAAATGATCCCGATCCGTATCGAAACGGCCAAGCCTGTTTCGATACGGGTTTTGACAGTGACCAAACTGGAGCAAAAAGGTATCGGTACGGGTACAACCGTATCGATACGGGTAGCTTGAAAAGTCAAGTTTGACTCTTTAAAATTAGTAAAAACATTTCCAAAAACCCTCTAAAATATCTCAAACATAATTTCAAGTTGTTTGGACTTAAAACCAAATTTTAAATTCTTTTCAAATTAGTCCAAAACATTTTTCAATTATTATATCAAAACACTAGTTCTACAATCTCCCCTTTTTGATATAATAAAACTAACTTGAAAAATTGTTTGGGATTCTCCCCCTTTATCTTTAAAAATGTGAATAAGAGATTAAAGATATGAAATCAAATAAAGCTCCCCTTATTCATTTGAAAATTCAATTTTTAAACCATTTCTCCCCCTTTTTGTTATATCAAAAAGAATTTAAGACATTGAGTTTCAAAATAACAATAGAGGTAAAAAAATTTGACACACTTAAAATTTCGGTTAAAATTGGCTCCCCCTTACTCAAAGCATCATAAGAATGTTAGTTCAACATATATGATTAACTAGTTGACTTAAATGAAAATTAATCAAATAAAAGCAAAAGCAACTAGATTTTACCACACTTGAACTCAAGGGAGGATGTGAAGTCTTCATTCTTCAAGTGTTCTTCCTATGTGTGCATGGAGCTCCCCCTCAAAGTTTGACTTGTTGATCACTCTCCGTCACACCTAGCAAAAGACAATCAAGTAATTTTTTGTATCCAAATTGCTTTGGATCCATAGACATTAGTAGCACAAAATTTAGTCCCCTTAGGAATCCATTTCATCCTTTTTAGTTGAAGTGGTTAGTCCTTTTGGGACCCAAATACTTCTAAAACATTTTCCATTCACAAATCTAGGGGCACTAGATTGTCTTACATAAAAATTTGATTTTCGAAAATTATTTTTCTTTTCAAGTTCATTGGAAATCAAATCTTTTTCTTTTCGAACTTTAAGAAGCAAATTTTGTAAATCAAGACATTTTTGTTCAAAATCTTTCAATTTTGCTTCAAGTTCAAGATTTGTTTTGGAAAGCAAATCATTTTCAATTTTTATTTTTGAAATCAACTTTTTGTTCTTGGAAAATGATGCATTGAATTCCAAAAGCAAATCATCATAGGCATCTTGTAACTCATCAAATGTATAAGAATTTGAAATAGATAAGTTAAAAGTTACCTCCCCCTCATTGAGGGCCATCAAGCATAGGTGGGCTACCTTAGCTCCCTACTAAGGATTTCCAAACAAATTTACTAAGAATTTCGTCCCCTTTTCTCGGATTAGGAGGAAACCGTTACAACCCTCAAAGCTTTCTACCCAAAGCTTGAAGGAGCACTCTCTTTACAAAGAAAGACTTAGCAAACTAAAAATCCTTCTAAAAGGTGTTTGTTTGCAATTCTAAGTTCTCACCCAAAGCCTAAACATTTGAGCAAATTTAACAATGTAAGCTCACAAGTGTTGTCTAAGCAAGAAATGAACAATTAAAGCTCTAGACAAATTTTGACATCATAATGTTGTAACAATTGAAGCATTAACCATTACAAGATGCTTGGAGGTCCCTTTTATACTCCCAATTGAGTTTATAGTCGTTACTAGCTGTTGGGGATGATTTGGAGCCGTTGAGGACTTTATTTCCCTTCATAAATGCTGTTCTGCAGCCTTCCGTATCGATACGCTTGGATCCGTATCGGTACGACCTTCATTAGAAACTAGCCGTTGGGCTCTTGCCAGCCTAGGTGTATCGATACGCTTGAGGGTGTATCGGTACGATTTCACATTTAAATGACCGTTGGGAAAATAGCCGTTGGGGTGGTTGAAAGGGGATCGGTACGCTTACCAGGCGTATCGAAACGATCCCGATCCGTATCGAAACGGCCACACCTGTTTCGATATGGGTTTTGACAGTGACCAAATTGGGGCAAAAAGGTATCGGTACATGTACAATCGTATCGATACGGGTAGCTTGAAAAGTCAAGTTTGGCTCTTTAAAATTAGTAAAAACATTGCCAAAAACCCTCTAAAATATCTCAAACATAATTTCAAGTTGTTTGGACTTAAAACCAAGTTTTAAATTCTTTTCAAATTAGTCCAAAATATTTTTCAATTATTATATCAAAACACTAGTTCTACATTTAGGTTCGAGTTTTTTTTTTGTTCGGTTGGCTATCAGTTCGGGTTGTATTCAGTTTCGATTTCTTTCGATTTCGTTTACTTTCGGTTCGAGTTAATTTTCAGTTTAACTGAAAATCAGGTCGGGTTTGGTCCAGTTCTATTCGGTTCGGGTTCAGATCAAATTTGAACGATTATGTTCGGGTCCAAATCGAATCTCGAGTCGGATAAATTGGTTTGAGTCTCGACTTTCTGGTCATGTTTGTCATGTCTATTCAATTTTATATTTAGATTATATATATACAATTTATTATTTGAAAAAGCTTATTCGTTTGTATTTCTAAAATCAAAAATCAAAATGAAAGTACTATTTAAATTGAAAAGGTCGAAAAGTCCGAATAAATCGATTATTATTATTATTATTATTATTATTATTATTGTTGTTGTTGTTGTTGTTGTTGTTGTTGTTGTTGTTGTTGTTGTTGTTGTTTGATTTAACAGACTATCTACTCACCTTAACAAAATAATGATTAATGTGTTTTTTTTATCATTTTTATTAAAAGCGGAAAAATTCAAAAGTACAACGTGATCTTAATAGCACGAAAATTAATATCTCTAGACCATAAACATGATCCAACCTATAAAAGGTAAAAATCTTAACTCAAAGGTTCAAAACAAAATAGATGCAAATCCAACCCTAATAGAAATTGATTGAAAAAAGAAACTGCCAAACAACCGATTAAGAGAAGAAAAACATGTCAAAAAGCAAAAAAAAAACATACCAGAAAGTAGATAAAATCGTGTCGAAAGGACAAAGTTATTAAATTTTAAAACTAGAAAATAAAAAATAAAATAAATAAACAGAAAAAATTGTTGACGGTCGGCAACAAGAACTAAAATTGGTGATGCGATTATTATTATTGTTGTTGTTTGATTTAACATACTATCTATATTATAATGTTTGACTTATGTATACACCAATTAAAATCAATGTATTTTTTAATTATACACAATTCTTAAAATAAAATGATAATATTACAATGTTTGACTTATGTATACACCAATTAAAATCAATTTCCTTATTCGGCTTGTGGTATGCCCAAGAAGTTAAGTTGTCCTATTATTAAATAATTAAGAACTCTATCTATATTTCTCCAAAGAAATGGATAAACAAAAATAATACACGATTATGCCCCATGCCACAAGGCAAGACGACTAAGCATATACCATTAATTGTTAAAAGGAATCACTTACCTATCTGGGAAGTCTAGGCACTTCTTTGTCTTGATCAATTGGCGAATGGCAACAGCCAAAGAATTTATTTTTGAAGAAAAGCCCCACTATATTCTACATAAAACCATTTTAGTATTTGGTTGATCCACTCCAATGTGTAATTTCATAAGCAATATATACAATAATTGCATTAATCTTTGATCTTAATAACTATACTTTGTCTAAGTAATTAAATAATATCTGGTTCATGATCATCCAATATCCAGGAGCCATCATCTTGCTGAACCATGCCTTTATTCTTCTCTATCCACCATTCTGCTGGAACTCTGTGTTCGTCTTTCAGTGAATCCATGTACTTGTTTACAAGTGAGATGTCTCGATTCACCTCTAACTTGAACTCTCCTTTGTCCCCATGCGTACCCGCAACTCCATGCAGGTAAATCTCCAACTGGTGAGCAATCATCATGTTCTTAGTCAAATCTATGTGAGTTTTTAGGTACGGAGATTTTCCGGCATCGATAGATAATTCCATCCCAACATGGGTATAATTCAGTAGCGGTAACGGCGGTGGCAGCGAAGGGACGATGTCGAAGGCGTTTTCGATGCGCAAGACACGAAGATCTTTCAGTCGTGAGAAGGTTTTCT
Source organism: Hibiscus tridactylites (assembly GCA_958450335.1). Lineage (NCBI taxonomy): Eukaryota > Viridiplantae > Streptophyta > Magnoliopsida > Malvales > Malvaceae > Hibiscus > Hibiscus tridactylites. The sequence goes on from OY288280.1 coordinate 84,033,215, forward strand.
TGAAGCCAGAGTTCCCAATGCGAGGGCTGGCAAAAACAATAGCAGTAACCAAGGAAGCCTTGTCTGGTCGGGTTGTCGGCTTGTTATATCCGTTGGTAACAATGTCAACCGCATTGAGAGTTGCCACCGCGCTGCCTAAGCTATGGCCTGTCAAAGTTATGCTGACTTCTTCGTCTTTGTACAAATCCATCAGTCTCCTAACCTCACTCAGAACCTGATAATAAATAAATAACTTCGTATTAGATCATGAATAATGGATCAAGTATAGAGGTTAAATTAAACTTGCCTGTTCTCTAGCGCTGGTTCGATTGTAAATGGATTTGGAGTCATTTGCTGTGTATATAGAATGCCAACCATGGTGCACCTTGGGATCTTCACCATTGTCTCCAAGAATATCAGCGGCTGAAACAAAGTCTGCTTGAAGATCATTGATGGTTTCATAGGTTCGCTTTGTTCCTCTCCAGGCTATCAAAATCTCCCTCCTTCCCAACACCGTCTTCCCTTCATCGGTGGTCACCGCCACATAGCCGATCCAATTGGACTCCCCGGGGGAACACCAATCAAGGATTTGGATTTCTGATCTTGCATAAAAGAATTTTGTTATTCTATACTTGTATGGATTGCCTATCTCCAAACCCACTTTGGAGAACAAATCCTCCATCGAATACCGACTTAATCCCACCCATTTCGATACCTTTTCGCCATTAAAGGCATCTAGAACTGCTTGAGTTCTTTCACCGTAGTGAATAATTAACTTGCGGAGATCATTATCAAGAGGTTTCAATAAACCCTCCCAGTTCTTCTCGCCACTTAGTTCTCTCCACCTTTCTGCTATGCTACCCATCAACAACAATTTTTTTCTTCTTTTTCTTTGCCAAAACAATCTAAAATGTTGAGCTCTTAATTCTTTCTTATTACAACCTATATATATAGTGATCTGGCGTCACTTGTTTTTTTTTTCCAAAGAATTTTTGGTGCTTAAGTTTCCAACTTTCAAGAATGGAAGTTTATCTTTATACATTTTCAACATGTAAATGACGGTCGAGCACTACATGATAGACATGCGAATGGAAATCTTTTATCTTTTTGGTGCTCTATTTATATTTTTATACTAAAAATTAAATTTAAGTTTTAAAGTTCAAGATTAGGGTTTGAAAATTTTAGAGAAGATATATTTTTTAGAGTGCAGAGTCTACTATTCAAAATGTAGAGATAAAGTTTAAAATTTAATTTTTTGTGTTAGAGCCTAAAAAAGACCGAAAAAATAGAGAATTTTTGTCTAGACATAGTCAAATAATATCAATCAACTTTTTTGTCCCAAGCCACACACTTTGTATTTTTATACGTAGTTCCTATCCCATGAAAGCTAAACTTTACCTATTATTAATTGCTTTGTATAGATCATCTTGCACTTGAAACATAATAAAAATCCATATTTGACATAAAAAAAAGTATAGACATTCGGAGTTTGGCTAACTTGTCTTTTAAGTTTTATCAAGTACTTAATTTCTTTGAGTATTTATAATTTCTTATTCATGAATTAAAATCCGACTTTGAAAGAGCAAAATATATAAAAGAATACAGTTGACCATTTAAAATAAAAAAAATCGGGCATAGAGGCTAACTTGTTTTTTAAGTTTTATAAATTATTAAAAAAAATTATATATGGCATTCAACGGATCAATTGTTCAAGTTTTTTTTTCTCAGCAATTTTTATTTATTAATGAGGATGGGAAAAAACATCCTAACCCTGAATTGTGAGCCTCGTTAAAAATTTTCCTAACCTAAAATAGAGGAAAAGAGTACTGCACAACCAAGTCAATTGAATCATTTAAGTTTTATAAATTATTAAACAAAATTATATATGGCATTCAACATATCAATTGTTCAAGTTGAAATGAGTTGCTCACACATCTTAAACAATTTGAATCAACTCATCTAATTATGATTTTTCCTCCTATACGTTTTGGTTGCTTCCTTTTTCTCTCTGTTGAGTGTGCATGCTAAATAGGGTTTTCTTTTACCTTTTCTTACAAGCATGCGTTACTCAACTTCCTTATGGTGAAAAGAAATGAGTGGATATTTTGGGTTACATGAACTAACCTTGTTCAGGTAATCCTGATGCTACCTTTTTTTCTATTAGTAAAAGATAGTAATTCATGAATATATCGACTAATATAAATTTAATAAATTGTTTAACATAAGCTGATTATAATTGAATACTTATTACTTATAAATTTAATAAATTGTTTAACATAAGCTGATTATAATTGAATACTTATTACTTATAGCATTTATTATTTTTAGTAGATATGTTACGTATGTATATTATATGTAGATTCAGAAATTTTAGGGTGGATATAATTAATAAAATAAATAACTTAAGGAAATTCAGATTTCAGGGTGTATACAATGGATAAATGAATAACTAACGGAAGGAATTTTAAATTTCAAAGTAAGCACTAGCCCATTCTTTAAGCCTTCACTGCACATGGATCCGTCACTGAATTTAAATACAAATTATAAAGTGTTTATAAAATATTGTGTCTAACCAACTCTAAGATGTCAAAATTCTATCTCACGGTGTCGGAATTGGTCACATGTTGGACTGAATTTGTAGTGTAAAGTGTGAATTTTAATTTGATATCAATGGCTAGAACTAAGATTTTATGGGTTAAGAGAACCAAGACCTTAAAGTGTGCTACTTAAAACTGACATATCCAAAATTTTGATATTATGACCATCAAATATATGATTTCTAATACCCATAGTCCATACATTATGTCTTTTACTTTTATTTTGAAGTATGACATGTGAACTTCATTTTTTGTATAAAATACACCTCCAGAGCCCACTACAGCAAAACAGGTCTTTTGCGGCGTTTTTTCACCCTATAGCGGCGTTTTTTAGCGCCGCTAAAAACTCTCCCGGCGTTAAGAAAAACGCCGCCAAAAGCGCCGCAAGAAGCAGCGTCGCAATAGGTAGCGGCGTTTTTTTCGTATAAACGCCGCTATAGGTTTTGTTCTATCGCGGCGTTTTCACATACAAACGCCGCAAAAGGTCAATGTTCTATAGCGGCGTTTTCACATACAAACGCCGCTAATGTTATTATATAGCAGCGTTTTGATAATAAAACGCCGCAAAAGGTGAATGTTCTATAGCGGCGTTTGTATATTAAAACGCCGGGAATGATGCTTCTATAGCGGCGTTTCTATTCATAAACGCCGGGATTGGCTGCTCTATAGAGGCGTTTTTATTACAAACGCCACAATATGTTACGGATTTTTAGCGGCGTTTATTCCTAGCAAACGCCGCTATACTCACTGCCTGTATAAAGTACCCAATCAGAATTATGATGAGAAGGTGGATTACTCGTGGAAGAAGCTGTACGAGATGTCAACTCTCCATGGAATACCCATTTTCTATAACCCGGAACAAAGCCAAAAATGACTAGATGTTCATGCACAACTTCACGAACGTGCCAATTCATGTTAACACACTTCTTACAGGGGCAAAGGATCATATTTTCTTGGCTTGCATTTGCAAAAGCTAAATTCAGAAAATATTCTACCCCATTTCGATAGTGGGCGTTTACCCTTGGCAAATTCATCCAACTCCTATCCATTTTCAATTTCTGTCATATCCAAATTAAAAAGATATAAACTACCTATCAGTCATACTTGAAGGATGAAAAGAGATATAACTATTATATTATCAATTAAGTCAAAGATAAGTCAAATACATAAATAATGATAAGCATTACTAAAAGATAATGATAAGCATTATTAAAATGACAACAAAAAGATAATGTTAAATTTTAATATTAAAAAAAATTAGATAATGATAAGCATTACTAAAAGATAATGATAAGCATTACTAATAATATTATTTTATTGCACACCAGATACGCTATATATTGTGCCTATGTTGAAAAATTATAAACTTTTACAAGCTTTCATATACATCATGTTAATAGGATTACGATTGATGTTGCTGATGGTGTTTATTACAAATATGAAAGAAGTTTCTACTTGAACATCGGTTTCATAAAGATTGTTGAGAACTTAGATGGATGATAATTATATGGGTTTCATTTTGATGCACAAGCTGTGTAAATTTTTTTTACACAATCCTTCTATAAAATTTAAAATTTAAATCACAAACCCTAGCAACCTAAAACCTAAACCCTAAGCCCTAAACCCTAAACTCTAAATTCTAACCATAAACCTTAAATTATATACCCTACATACTAAACCCTTAAACCCTAACCTAAAACCCTAAACCCTAAACCCTAAAATTAAAGGGCTTGTGTAAACTAAAGTTTACACAGCTTGTGCATCAAAGTATTTTCCTAATTATATTCACCATTGAGTTTTATAGTATATAGAGAAATGTTTGTCCTGTTATCTATTATCATATCCTATAGAGTAACTCTTTCATTGAAGGACTTTAAACCATAAAATTGAAAAATATTAATCAAATTAAACACTCTCAACCATACAATCTAAATTGAAAAATATTAATCAAAATAAACACTCTCATCCAATTTCTTTAGTTTATATACTACTTCTTATTCCCAAAGTAATTTTGTCCCAATATCCAATGTCTGTTCCAAGACGCGACTAAATAAAAGGAAATGATTCCTACTTTAAGCTTTTAAAATGCAACATCAAATTCATTTACAATTAGGGAAATTACACAAACCAAAAGATAATTGCATTTGCATGTTGTCTGGGGAAAAAATATGAATGATGCCCTCACTTTCTAGTCTGTGGTTTCTAAGCACTCCATTTATTCTATTCCCCCATTGTACTGAAAACACTTAAAAGATAAAGACAGGTCGTTGCAGTTGTTCATTGAACCCATATTTGTGGCCCTGCTTACAAGTAGATACTGTAGTAAAAGTTTTTGAGTCGATTTTTCAATGTAATTATCCGAATACAGAAAGGGATAGAAATTTTTCTGTAGAGAAGAAAAAGACTGGGAATCTAAAGTGCAATTATTTACATACACCCACCGGGTTTTTTAGGTAGAAGAAAGGAAAAGAAAAAGAGGGTCATTTCTACACATGGTAGTTACAACTTCAAGTTATTTCAAATGTAATCTCAGTTTACAATCTACACATGGTATATTATTTTGATATGTTTATTACTATAGTGCTTGTATCAAGAATTACTTGTGAAGGAAATAGAAACGATGAAACCTTAACCTGAAACCTATGGCGGCAGAAGTGGAATGAGCAGAGGGAGAGTCAAATTAAATTCGGTTTAGGATTTTTGTTACTATTTTGATATCTTATTAAATTCGTGTTTTGCATTTTAATATCCTGGAGAATTAAAACTGGGTTTTGCATTTTAAATTCGGTTTAGCATTTTAATGAGCAGAGGGAGAATCAAATTATATCAGCAGGGTGGTTTTAATCCTAACCTGAGCGGGAGGAGCGGCGGTCGACGGCGAGGAGCGGCAGGGGCGACGGCGAGGAGCGACAGGAGCGGCTAGGGCACAGGTTTTAATCCTAACCTGAGCGGGAGCAGGAGCGGCGGTCGACGGCGAGGGCGAGGAGCGGCAGGGGCCGAGGGGCGACGGCGAGGAGAGCAGGAGCGACTAGGACACAAAATTGGGTTTTTTTAAATTTGCACGACGAGGATGAGCGGCTAGGGCAGAGATTGGGGATATATGTTAAGTTGGCGGCGTTTTAGCTTTACAAACGCCACGAACCACAAACCTTTTGCGGCATTTCCTTTTAAAAACGCCACGAACCACAAACTGTTGCGGCGTTTTCTTTTAAAAACGCCACGAACCACAAGCTTTTTGCGGCGTTTTCTTTTAAAAACGCCACAAACCACAAATTGTTGCGGCGTTTTCTTTTAAAAACGCCACGAACCACAAACTGTTGCGGCGTTTTTATTTTAAAAACGCCACGAACCACAAACTTTTGCGGCGTTTCCTTCAAAAAAACGCCACTAACTCAAACTTTTTTTTGTGGAAATCTCACTACAAAAAGTTTATATTTGTACGTGTCGAAGACACGTGTTACCCTTACCCGTACCCGTACCCGTACCCGTACCCGTACCCGAGCCCGGCCAGACGGCGGCGGCGGCGCGCGAGGATGTTCCTTGTTCTTTCCCACTCAACAAGGGAGGGGGGAACTTGTGTATAAATACCCTTTACACGCCTTTTTCCTAACCCATGTGAGATATAGGCTTATGCCTTTGGTTCTCACTTTAAGTATTATCAATATTATATAGTGATTTTGCCACTCCAACATTATGATACTTTTATTTTTTGAAAAATTCACGATGGCAATACTTACAACGGTCGTGATTACATTCGTTATGTGACCGAAAATACAAATCTCTATATTGAACCTTTAGTCTTATTAATTGTTTATACATGGTTACATCTGTTATGCGACCGAAAATACAAATCCTTATATTGAACCTTTAATCTCATTAATTGTTTATCGGTTTTCTAATTGAGGTTTAAGAAATCTATGGCGGCGTTTTTCGAAGTAAATGCCACTAAAGCTACACCTATGGCGGCGTTTTAAGAAACAAACGCCACAAAACGCCAACATTGGCGGCGTTTACTTTGAAAACGCCACTAATTTGAAACAATTAGCGGCGTTTACTGAAGAAAACGCCACTATATGTCACCCTATGGCGGCGTTTGTGGTAAAAACGCCGCCAATGTTGTCGTTTTGTGGCGTTTGTCACAAAAACGCCGTTATAAGTGAAATGTTGGCGGCGTTTGTATCAAAAACGCCGCGAATAGCGCCGCCATAGAACAAGTCTGGTGTAGTGGCCTTTATATATGAAGTGTGAATTATAAGTGTTCAAAGTAAACTAAGAAATTGAAATTTTTGGAATTACTAAAAAAATATGTGTTTAAATGTTGTAAAATTTTGTTTTTGTTAATATGATATATTTTGCTATAAAATTGGGGAATTTTTTAATATATTAAAAAATAAAATGAAGTTCCTGCTATTATTTGATATAATATTTTATGTTGCTCTTTCGGTTTTTCAAGGACCGTGACTTTACTTGTCTCCCAATAAAAATTTTATGTATGTACAATGCCTCAAACTTAAAACCTACTTAACTGATATTAAGTTACTTATCATTTAGACCAACTTCGTTACAATAATTCTCTTATTAAATCTTAGTATTAAAGAATTATACTTATTTAATTGGCAATTAGTCTAAGAAATGGGCTAATTGCATGACTGATTGGCTCTAGGGAAACTGAAAAGTTTTCTACGACGGAATTTGGGCTCATTGAAGAAACTTCCATTTTCCAATATGGATATTATCCAGTCTAGTTAGCCCCATATTGGGCTTACAACAAAGTTGAATTCACATTCCATCTCTACCCGAAGCCAATTTTTGAGGTCCTGAAGCTCTTGAGCTCTGAGAGAGAATTAGATAAGAAAGTAAGAGACAAAGAGTGGAGATAGCGTTGCAGAAAACAATGTCTTTACTAACATCACCTCAATGGCTTCCTACTCAATCCATAAGAACCCAAATCCCTTCAGCTTCTCTCAATCTTTTAACTGGCTCAAGAAGGAGGATTCCCATCTCTTCCAATGCAGCAACCAACCCCAAAGCTTGCTCTTCCCTGCTTCACTGCTCCTTTCTCCCTTCTCTCTCTTTGCATTCATCGTTTTCAGGTAACAAAGTTCCCTCATTTTTGTTTTTTTTACAGAGCACCTTCCATGGGTGGTGTTATTATTATTATTATTCGTTTAAATTTCAATTTTGCATGTAGGGTTATCTTTGGGGATGGATTTCAGTTCAAATAATGGGCTAAGTAATGGGAAAAGACGAGGCCTGGTTGTTAGGGCTGGGAAGGCTGCCCTTTGTCAAACAAAGAGGAACAGGTCTCGGAAATCCTTGGCTCGAACCCATGGTTTCCGTAGAAGGATGAGAACCACTAGTGGAAGAGCTATATTGAAACGTCGACGTGCTAAGGGTCGGAAGGTACTCTGCACCAAATCTAATCCAAACAGTGGGAAGCGCTAAGCTTTTTCTTTTTGTTTCTGTTTGCAGAATTCTATGAATATGATCATTTCTTTTCTATGATGTCTAAAGCATAATTGAGGCAAAACTTAATCAATGCATCTTTTGTTTTGTTCAATTTGGTCATATTTGTTTGACAGATACTTGTTTCTGTTATGAGTTATCTGGTGAATGATTTGTTTGAACTATGCTGAGATTTGTAATATTTATATGCTTTGGAATGCTTTTCTTGCATGCATCTTTTCCTAGTTGCAGACCTAGATATGGAGCCATGATTATACTGTTCTTTTTATTTTTATATGTTAATTGCTGCACAAGCAATGAATTCTTCCATCTGTATTGGGAAATAGCCTTCATTATCTCTCTTTCCCATCATTTGCAATAATTATTAGTTACATAAAACGTTTTAGTAAGGCAAGCTCTTAGAGCTTGTGCTGAGGACCAAGGACTTGAGATTTGAAGAATCGCCGGCTGCATTGGCTCGCTGGGTGATCAGTTCCATATTCTTATGAAGACTTTGCTTCACCAGATTCTTCATCATTTTCTTTCCTTCCTGAGCCTCCCTCGGATGCAGAGGCGAACCAGTGGCAACCCTTCCTGTTTGTGGTCCAGAATGAGGCCCCATCTTTGCTTGCCTTTCATCTTTGAACCATTGTAACAACTTCATTGCTCTCTTCTGAGCTAAAGGGCTTCCTAATAAGGACACTTCGAGAAGAGCAGGAACAATTCCCGCCTTTGACATTTTATCCCTTTGAGTGGAGCTTTGATGAGCTAAAATCATTAGAATGTAGGCTGATAATTCTTGACATTTGTGTTTATCCTCCCATGTTAGAATCTCAATCAAGCGTTCGGGTACCATCGAACTATCTTCCATGGCCTTTTTTCCCATTAAGGTCACCACCAAGTGACCTAGTGCTGCAAGGGCTTTCTCTGAAAGTTCTTTGAACGAAGATAGCTTCAAAAGAGTGCCCACAGTTCCATTAGACACCAAAGGTCCGGCATTTTCTAACACAGCCGAGAGGTTACAAACAACACCTAAGCAGGTCTCCTTAGTTTCAATTCCGGAAGCTGACTCAAGAATGCCAATGAGAAACTGGAGGGCCTCAGTTTTAGATAGAGCGAAATGGGTATTTGATATCGAAGACAATGATAATAACAGGTGTGCAAATTCATGCCTCGTTTGGTCGTCTACAACATCAATGTCCTTTGGCAAGTTCGATAATATACCAGCCTCAAGCACTAGTGCCTTGTTTCTGAAGCAGAAAAAACAAAGTGATTAGACTTTTGAATTGATATACCTTAAGTTTTGACATAAGCAGAATCAACCCGGAACTTTTAAAGTCGACAATAAAGCGAAATTTCAGTTGAATGATAGAAGAACGGTAAAGTAGGAATGAGAATTCCTACAAGTCAAAGCAAATGTGGGAGCTGAGCTAACTAGTAAATAAAATAAAACAGAAAAAGTCGGAGAATCTGAGATTTAAGTTGAGGGTAGGAAGGTGAAGGTCAACAAATACTTATTATTTTCCTTAATTAATTAATTAATTAGGGAGACAACGTTGTCTGTCTTGTAACATAATTATTGCCCTCCCAACTCTTACCATCAAGGGAGTCCGGTGGACAGTCGACAGCCACCGAACCTTGCGGGACGCAGGATTTCAGGATCATTAAGATCATTTTCTAAATGGCAGTATTAATGTGAAAGTTCAATCCATTTTGACACCTCCCCAAACAATATTTAAAGCCCAAGGACTATTACCAATTACCATAAATTCAGAAGGAAGTGCAGATGCAGAGCCTATGGTTATCAAAAAGTTGCAGCCTGTAGCTGTAGGGCTGTTGACTAGGGAGATTTAGGCTTTAAATCAGACCATTAGGGTAATAATACCGTTATTAATGTGAACTTATCCTTGTCAACTAATTTTATAGATTATGAATTTGATCAACCATAGGGCAGGGGACCCCTTTCCCCTATTCCGATGAACTGTACTATGGGATGGTGCCAAAAACAGAGCTCCATTATTTCAAACTTGGCTGAAAATGTCCAATTTCGAAACAAATTTGGTTTTCTTTTTCTGAAGCAAAAATAAAGAAACTACAACCTCCAGGACAAAAAACAGGGGACCTTTCTCCTTACCAAGTATCTATCCTAATCAACCATTTATGTTTATGTTAAAAGAATATCAATCAACAAGAATTATCTCAACCAACTAAAAACATTGAAATGTCTCGAAAGATATTCACATGAATAGAGTTAAAAAATGATACAGAAAACTTACGTAAAAGTGTCGTCAGCAAGCTCGATCAAGGCCTTGATGGCGGCTAGACGGCGGCCAGCCACCTCTGTGGCCACCATAGATACAAGCATATGTATAACTCCGAGCTCTGCCATCAACTTCCTAGTCTTAACGTCTTCTTTAGCGAGTTTCTGAATCGCCTTAGCAGCCATCTCTTTCTCTTCCCAGCTCCCAAAGTGAAGTCTCTTGACCGATTTTTGCAACGCCATCGAACCGTCGAGCTCAGTTTCAGTTTCCTCTATAATAACCCGATCTTCCTCTTCATTAGTATTGCTTTTAATTCTTAACTTGTTTGAATGATCAGATGATGATGACACGCATCGTTTCCTTGCTGCTTTGGATTCCAAAAACCTCCGGATTCTAGTAAAGAACTTAAGCTTCCTACAGGAAAGTAACCAAATAGAAGATGAAGTAGAAGACATGCTCTGAGTTTGAGTTTGAGAGCGAAACATTTAGTTTTTTTTTAGGAGAGAAGGGAATGTATAAGGATCATAAAGAGACAAGAGAGAAAGGGTTATGTATCAGAAAAAGGCAGAGTAGGGAAAGGAGCAAAATAAATCACATGCAAAGAAAACAAAGTTGTTGTCTCTTTAACCTTCAATTCCCTAGACCCTGACAGACGTATTTTAAGACAACAAGATTTCTCTGCTTCATTTGTGTTTCTCTTTTTTTTTTGGTTCCCAATTTGCCCCGTTGGTTAACACTTTAATGTGCTGAACTTAGGGTCATTGGTCTAATTAATCCGACGGGGTTTTGGCAGTATTTCTAGGAAAGTCCCTCCACGTTTCAAGATAAAAAACCATAGATTTTTGGGCCAAGATTAAATAATTTGTTTGAAGTTTTAAGAAGCTTAATCTGGGTTTTGATGATGGCATGTGGGATGAGGGAGCAATGAGCATAGATGCTCCCAACCATAACAGCAGGCTAATATATTATATTTAGAACAGAGTACAGAGTAGAGACCCCATGCTAAGAAACAGGGTTTTAAATCTCAACCACTGCTAAAGAATATCTGTATAAATGAATTTGATAATTTCATATGCATGGTTGGTTTCGGGATTTCTGGATCCGATAGAAAATTAACAATTTCGATTATCTTAAACACGTATTCTTGTCTCTTTCCGGACGTTAATCAGAACTTAGTTTACATGAAGGTGTGGCGTGGCTGTGTTCGCCGCCATATCATTTCTGCAGGACAAATCTGATATTGGATGCAACATGGTGCATAAAAACAATTCATGTGAAATGTTAAAACGCTTACCTAATCTGACCTCGATTGATTAATTAATTTCTGGTGGCTGGCCTTGCCCACAATCATCGCATGCTGCGACTTTAGGTTTAAATTGGATGGAAATCATCTGCCCCCAAAGTATGCCTCAATTTGTGCCTCCACTTTAAAACAGTGGGTTTAGGGTTTAGGGTTTGGAGTTTAAGGTTGGGGCTTAGGGTTAGGGTGTAGGGAATTAGGGGTAGAGTGTATTTTTTAGGGTTTAGGGTTTGGGATTTAGGATATGAAAATTAGGGTTATGTGACAAGATTTAATTTTTAAGTATTTTTAGGCATGGGGCATAGAAAGATGCATGGTTAGGGGCAGGAGATTTTTACCCGTTTAAATTAAGGGTTTTATTTTGATGCACAAGCTGTGTAAATTTTTTTTACACAATCCTTTTATAAAATTTAAAATCTAAATCACAAACCCTAGCAACCTAAACCCTAAACCCTAAGCCCTAAACTCTAAACTCTAAATTCTAACCATAAACCTTAAATTATATACCCTACATACTAAACCCCTAAACCCTAACATAAAACCCTAAACCCTAAACCTTAAAATTAAAGGGCTTGTGTAAACTAAAGTTTACACAGCTTGTGCATCAAAGTATTTTCCTTAAATTAAAGGGTAATTGTTCTATACACAAGCGCTTGTGGAAATTTTTTTACACAAGCGTCTTAATTTTAGGGGTTAGAGACTTCGTTTAGGGTTTAAAATTTAGGGGTATAAGTGTAGTATTTTTGAATTTAGGGATTGTTGATAAAATTTTGGGTTTAGGGTTGAAATTTAGGGTTTATAGGTTAAAACCTAAATCCCTACACATATTACCCTAAAACTAAACCCTAACCCTAAACCCTAAATTCTAACCCTAAATTCTAAACATGAACCATAAATTCTAAACATTTACGTTAAAACCCCTAAACTCTAAACCCTAAGCCCTAACCCTAAACCTTATAATTGAGGCGCTTGTGGAAATAAAAAATTTCCACCGCCAGTGTATAGGATATTAATCCTAAATTAAAACCTATAGATCAACTTGTTTCACCTTTCCACATTATTATTACGGCTTTAATTTAGGTTTTTTAATTTAGTATTAGATATTTAAGGCCTAATATATGTATAAATATTTAAATTTCAAATAAAGATGAAAAATATCTTATAACATTATACATATATAAAAAGAAGAAATTTTGTCAATAATTTTTAAAATAAGTTATTATAATTTATAAGCTCTCAATTCATATCTTCTCATCGCCTTTAAATTGTGAATTTAACACCTATTAAAAGCTAGAGAATAAAATTAAGAAAACAAATATGAAAATGTACAAAAAAAATAAACGAAATTTAGCGTATCAATAAAAAACTAATTTTACAACAACTATTTAACTTCATTTGCTTTCCATGCACGGATACTTGGGTAATTGTTTATAGATATAACATAACAAGGGTTTTGAGTAAAAAATAAATAAAAGTTTTAGAAAAGACAAATCAATTGATTTTTTAAAAAAAAATCTAAAAAATAAAATTGATAACTAAAATTTGTAGGGTTATTATTTCAACGGTGCAAAAAAAAAAACTCTCTAAATTTTCTTTAAATATTAAATTATAAAAAATTTAACTCTAAAACTATAAGCACTAACCTCTAAACATAAATTATAATTATAAACCACAAATTTTAAAATTTAATACTTTAAAATCTAAACCCTTAAGTATTAAATTTTAAATATAAAAACTTAAATTTCTAAACTATAAACTCTAAATTTGAGAATCACGTAATTTTTCTCTTAAATAGAATAGTAATCCATTTCAGCACAAAGATCTGTTAGTGCACCAGTTTAGGCCAACTTGGCCAAGACACACCAAAGTTGACCTCTCCTCTCTTTCTCTCTGCTCCCACCGCTTCCTCTTATCAATTATCTCTGAAGCTTTTGGTGAAAATATTTGGCTGAATATGCATTCTGGGTTCTTCCGATGGCGTAGAAATTCCAACGTCAGATCCCACTAACACCATCTTTTCACCCCCCATAATCCATTGGCGCATTTTCTCACATGCCAAACAGCCCCGGGCCCCAACAATCCTAATCGCTTTGCAGTAGTAATTAGATTTTAACTCCAAAACGTATAGCTTTGGTGCTTCTATGAGGTGTACCACAACTCATTTTCAACCCCAAACTCACATTGTTTTTAACTAAAACACGAATATAACATGCTTTTTTTAATACAGGAAACCCATATCGTTTTTAATTTCCCCATATGATATATGAAAAATGTTTCAATATTTCTATCTTTATGAAAGATTAAAAGACCTTTTTATGTCTATCAACTTAAAAAGGTAACCTTCGTTTTTAGAATAAGGTATATACTAAAGTTACCCTTACAAGTCTTCAGAGAATCATTTTTAATGCTTTAGCTCCAACCATATCTGCTAAAAGTTTTTGGTGCACTTGAACTACCAATAACTAACCTTTCAAGTTTCAACTCTTAAAGAGAAAGCATATCTTTCATTTTCTTATAAACTTATCTTTATTATCCTTATAAAATAACACGAGTTTTAAGGGTTTCTAAGCTTATATTATTTATTGAGTTGAGATCCAATCAAATATTTCTCATCCATTAATTGTTAATGTATTAATTATCACCATTTAAATGTGTGGTTCTATTCAGAATTTGTATAAATGATGATAAAATTATATTCCCATTCATGAATGAAATACCTTCAAATGAACAAACCCTCAAGAAGCTGAAAAACAGAGGAGTCGATTTTCAAGTAGTGCCACATGGCAGCAAACAATTGCAAAATCAGCTTAATCTAAGTCTATAATGGAGTAATGGGCACATCCCACTGATGTATTAAACATGAGCTTCAAAATTAATGGCCACAACCAACATTGGCATTAGCAAATAGCAAAGGATATAAGAATTTATTGGAAGATTATATCATCCGCAATGTACAAACATATAGACTATTATGAATTCAAATCCTAATTTGACACGATCGAAAAGTGCAAAAGTCACTACCTATAAGCTTCGACCTTTTCACAAGTCTTTTGAGGTTCCAAGGAACTGGAGACCTTAAAAATTCTGGTCTTATTTGAGCAACTATTGCTTTTTCTTCTTCTGGTGGTGGCTTCAACCGAAGATTCTCAGGAAACTGTCGAATATTAATTATTTGCATTATGAGATTTCTTGGAAAATACATAAGATCAACCTTTGAAGCAGAAAAAAAGAGTAAGATTTTATGGGGTGGTGGGTCTTTTAGGCTGTCAGATTCTGCCATGCTGTTTGCTGCACTTTTTCTTCTGTTTTTAGCACATATCGCTAGTTTTTATGAGACCTGAGAAAGTTCAATTTAAGCCAACAGGGACAGAAATGCTGTCCCTCCTCACATCTTGGGTTCGACATCGGAAACAAGAAAATGTATACACTTTCCACTTTCCACGACCTAAAGAAGAAATGGTTGTTGAGTATTGATCTGAATATCCACCTGAATTTGATTAGACATTTCACCAATTTAATTTTATAAAACTCCTTTATTTTGGGTGAAAAACCCCTTTTAAAATATTATTTTTAATAATGGCTCCCAAAAACATTTATTTGGCAAAATGACCCCTTTCTTGCCAGGTCGGCAAACCTCGCGTTTTGTAGAACGTGAGGTACGATATCGCGTTGTACAGAACGCGAGGTCTGTCGACGTGGCGTTGCAGTCCGTTTTAACGGTTTAACAGTACCTCGCGTTCTGCAGAACGCGAGGTCCCCGAGAAATTGAAAAGGCGGTTGGGAATATATCGGACGGACCTCGCGTTCTGTAGGACGCGAGGTCTGTGCAATTCCAGGCTAAACCGCAAGCAAAAACATGCGTAAGTAGGCCTTTTCGAACCCAATTTCGAGCGTGTAAATGGTATATTTTTAGCGATCATCGAGTTTGGGGTCGTAGTACTGAAAATTGTCTATCGTATGATACCAACATCGTTAATTTCCGTCCATTCTACAATGGTTTAAAATGGCTTCGAAAACCCTATGCTAGCATACTTTTTTCGATTGAAGTTGTATTTCAACTAATGTCGATAGGCATGTTCGAGCAGAATTTCATACGTATAAATAGAAGTAAACTGACTTTATTGATTAGATTGTCATGTGCAAACTCGCATATACAAATTAAAAATAATTAATTAATACGAGGGGCTGAGCGATTAGGACACTTAGGAGCTGTGTGCCCTGTATTTCGACATATAGAACAATTTTTCTTTTGTCCGGTTTTCTCTCGATGTTCGACCAAATCCTCGGCACAATATATTCTTGTAGAAGGTGGACGTCCTTTGGCTCGTAGTAGTGCTGGATCTGGGCGTATGATCGGTTCAGTGTCCACAGCATTTGGATCAACCTCATTTCCGATTGGAGGAAACTCTTTTTCGTAAACTTTAAGCACCGTTTTGAGTAAGTATATCGGATCAACCATACGAATGTATTCTATTCGTTAGTTAGTGCAAGCAGCAATGGCGTGTGCGCACGGGTATTTGAAAGTTTGGAATATTCCGCACTCGCAGGTTTTTGCCCTCAGATCTACAACGTAAGCGTTGTGCTGAATGCCTTCTAACCGCCTGGAAAATTCCGCAACACGAAACAAGTGTCCTTCTCGCGAGAAGAGGGTTGCTTGCACCTGTCTTGATTGGGCCACTTGAATATGCAGTCTGTCGCGGAAATCTGGATGGACTTTGTGTCCACCGGCCATGTACTCAGTTGCTTGCTTGCCCAAGGTTGCAAAAAGGGTAGCTAAACGATAATAGGTCGCCTTGACAATGGAAGTGATAGGCAACTGCCGAACTCCCTTCAGTGATGAGTTCACTGCCTCAGCCAAGTTCGTTGTCATGTGACCATAACGTTTACCTTCGTCATACGATCGAAGCCATTTTTCTTTTGGGATTTTTTCAAGGTATTCAGCTTCCTCTTTGTTTCTCGCTCTCAGTTCCTCGAGCATTTCAGTCACCTCTTGTTTGTAGTGCGAGTTGCCTACGAGATGACAGTTGAATAGTTATGGTCGAAAAACACATGAAAAAAGGTCGTAAATTGAAGCGAGTAACAAGTAATATAGTAAATGAAAATGACATAAATGACGTACCCATATCGAGCACCATTTGACGTTCATCACGATTCTTGTATTTCAGCAGGTAGTTGCGGCTATGTGCCGCAAGCAAAAACGGTGGTGAATGTATGGAGGCTTCCAATAATCACCCAAATTTTGTATCGCCCACAGCAGCGCTGTGCCTCTGTCAGAAATAACACACACCCCTTCATCACTTCTTCTTCGTATTACAGGATCAAGGACATATTTTCGTAGGTTCGTAAGGAAGAACGTCCAAGACTCCAAATCCTCCTTCGGGACGATTGCGAATGCAACAGGAACGCATTTGCGATTGCCGTCCTGTGCTATAGCTAGAAGTAGGATCTGTGTATATTTTCCGTACAACCATGTGCCGTCGATTTGGACCATCGGTTTGCAGTGCTTGAATGCGTGGATGCACTGGGGGAAAGTCCAAAATAACCGGTGGAATTGACAAACACCTCGGACGACACGATCATTTTCGTATGCCAGAACCGTATCAAGTTTGACAACCATTCTGGGGATGTGTTTCTGCAGGAGATTAAGCCACGGGCGCAACTCTATGTAAGATTCCTCCTATCGGCCATACAATTCCTCTTTGGCCTTTTTCCTTGCATACCATGCTTTCGAATAACCTGGACGGAAGCCGGTGACAGCTAGAGCTGCAGCCTGACATGTGGGGACCGACACAGTGGGATTTGTTTTCACCATTGTGGAAAAGATGTCGGCGAGGTACTTTGCATCCAGGTTCTTGTGATCCTGGTTGAGGCTACCAACGGTGCATGTATGGGGCCCCTCAAGTTTTGTTATTTTCCAACGGTTGCCTGCCCTCTTCAAGTCTGATATACGAATTTTCCATTTACAGCCTTGATCCTTTTGGACGCACTGAGCCTTGTAGTATTTTGCTTGGGTTTTCTTCACCGTCGTCTCAACATTATGACGAAGGTTGTACTGCTTAACTGCCGCCACCGCAATTTCCTTGTTCGCGAACGCCATACCAATTCTTAGTTCACCATCAGAACGGTGGAGTCGGCCATCTATTGTGTCGTCATGGGGAAAATCAGGGACGTCCATTGCATCCATATCAACCGTTGTGAAGTGGGATGGTGGCTGGAACATAGAAATTGGTCTTGCGTCTACAGGAAAGTTGGTGGCAGTCGGTTCTTCGTCCAAATCTGGTGGTGGAACGGCAGTGTCTTCTGGGTCTTCTGGTAACTCTGTCAAGTCTTCTGGTTCCGGATAGAATGGCCCCAGCTCGTCTCCGTCTGGCCCGGGTTCTCTAATCGGTTCTTCGTCAGAAGCATCCTCCGGGAGCTGGAATAGTAGAGCTTCTGGAATCACTACCCTTTGAGGCGACGATTGGGGTCGAGGAGCGGGAGACCTCTCACGAGATCGCTCAGGAACCTCATTTCCAAGACCAAAATCAAGATCACCATAAGAAGAATGTATTCCCATTGATGGTTGAACGTACTCCGTGCTAGGGACATACGTTGAGTGTCGTCCATATGATGAATCATGGTCGTGCATAGCGTAAGAAGACGACGCTCCCTCACCCCCAAAAGAAGAATGTCTCCCCATAGATGGTTGACCGTAGTCGGTGCCAGAGACATACATTGAGTGCCGGCCATATGATGCTTCATGGTCGTGCGTAACGTTAGGAGCCGACGTTCCTTCCCCCCAAAACTATAAGGATTGTATGGATTGTATGGATCGTATGGACTGTACGATGCATTTGTTGGTGCATCGAATTCATCGTTTGGGGGTTGGTTGAGGTCGAACCCGAGACTAGCTACGCAGGACTGCCTTGGAGGAGCAGATGACGATGCACCAACTTCGTTGTCTCGACAGAGTAGGCCAAAATCACGTCGTAGACCTGCGGTCGGGCTATCAACGTTGGCATTCGGATCGAAGTCGAAATTCGCCCGGCCCCAGCTTGGTATGTCGACAACTGGATGAGACTCGGAGAACGATACATACAGCTCGAGGGGCCCCCCGATTGAATACTCGAAGTGGGCTTCCATCATCATTTGCACATCAGCATTTGCCGCCACTTGGCATACAATGTACCGTATAGGGTCTATAGATATTGGCAGCCGATACTTCACGTCGGACAAACGATGATTATTGAAATGAGGAACTTTTGCCTCCAGTTCTTTGACCAACTTCTTGAACGATAATCTCCTCGGAAGCTTTATCGTTACCGGATCTTCGCAGTAAAAAAGGACCCCCTATTTAGTACCCTCGAATATCTGGCCATCGTAGTAAACTTTCGTAGTAACGCCTCGTCCGGCCATTTGAATATTTTGAAAGACTTTTGAAATTTTGATACTTAGAAAATTTTAAGAATTGATTGCCAATTGAAACTTATATTTTCGTTTTATGGTTAGGGTTCATATATAGGCAAAATTTGAAAGACTTTGCTCGTCTATTACCTAAAACCGATAAGCAGGTAAGGGATAGATTTGATGGGAGGCAGGAATGGCGTGTGTGTGCCTGGGAGGCAGTCCTTTTACTTTCGACAAGTAAGGGATAGATTTGATGGGAGGCAGGGAACACCAGTATCTCGCGTTCTATAGAACGCGATATTCGTACCTCGCGTTCTATAGAACGCGATATTAA
This sequence comes from Hibiscus tridactylites, assembly GCA_958450335.1. NCBI lineage: Eukaryota > Viridiplantae > Streptophyta > Magnoliopsida > Malvales > Malvaceae > Hibiscus > Hibiscus tridactylites. The sequence continues at coordinate 84,052,517 of OY288280.1, forward strand.
TACCTCGCGTTCTATAGAACGCGATGTACTATAGATATCGCGTTCTATAGAACGCGATGTCACTTCAGTCGTTACTTTGTTTCAGACATTCCGTCAGAAGTTATAATAACCGTACTATTCACTATTTGTTTGTTTCTGTAATTGAGAACATGTTCGAGAATTTTAGACAATTGTAGTATTGTAATTGAATACTACTACTGGTGCCTATAATGTAATTGAGTACTAGTAATTTTACATTATTTGAAGTCCGTTTAACATTCATAAAGGATGAAATAAGACGTCATATAACATAATTGGAAGATCATTTCATAAGTTAATGGTTAATCTGAATCATCGTAGTCAGTGGACACGTCTGAACTTAGGTTTAGTTCTTCGATCATCTGTTGTTTTCTTTGTCTACGCCTGTACATAAAAAGTTGCAGCTCCTCCACAGCCGCATCAACATCCGGTGAAGACGGTGCGTGTTCAGTGTTCGGAGCAGGTTCTACGGGTGTAGACGTACTACCTTCGCCGGCGTTGACAAACTTAACATTGAAATCGACGTCTCTAGCTCCGACGACATTGAGCCGGTCATACATGTTACGAACGTCTGTTTCGTTCGTAAGCTTCATAACGTAGTGCGTTTCATTAGCTGACGGTGATGGGATTCGACATTCCATGGCCGCAATTTGTTTGTCGGTGTGTTTACTAACCTCGATTGTTGTCAACTGTATTAAATCTTTCAGTGACATTTTCCCGGTGATTGTTAACTCAAAATAAGTATCGAGAAAATAAAATGTTGCCTTAAATTTTGCCATAAGCTGAGCAAGGATTGGGTGTTTAGAGAGAATTTGGAATGAGTAAATGATGGTAGAATTCGTGGGTATTTATAGGAAAGGAAAAACACCACATAAATAAATTTAAGTCGAATTTCATTTTACAAAACTTTCAACATGTATTCTTTAATAAGTAAATTGAGACAACTACATAAATTATCTATAAAATTTGAAACAATAAATTCAGTAGCTCCGGCGGGAAAATTTGATCGGAGGTCCCGACTAAAAGAAGCAGAGAGCGAAATCCAAATGTAAATGTTGACTGCCACACCACATCTGAAATGAGTAAATGGTAGCAGCTTTGATTCACATTAACAAATGTAATCGGCACCCGCCGCATCTGAAAATGTCGATCTGAATCCGCCCTCCGCTTCCTAAAAGTCCTTTCTTTTCAAAACTGTAGTCGGGGATCCTCTCGACGGCAGCTACAGAAGCAGCCATTGAAGCCACTAATGCAGCATACAACCTCCAAAATATTGCGATATGTCGGTAAATATTAAGGTATGTACCCCGATGAACACAAATCTTTAAGTGAACTCCAACTATCATAAAGGAACAATATTTCGGACATAAAAATTGCAACGGAAAAAAACTCAGCATTACACGAACTCATATTCAAATAAACTTAACTGCTTACAAAAATCCATCTCCCTGCATATATATATATATACACATAGACCTCGCGTTCTGTAAAACGCGATGTATGAGTGACCTCGCGTCCTACAGAACGCGAGGTTGCCACGTCAACCCTAAACCCTCTATAAATAGCAAACTCTTGGAGTGGCAAGGAGCACCGAGATATATTTTTTCTGTATTCGCGTACGCAGTTTTCGCTTGAAGCTACTAATGGCAACATAGCGCATATTTTGGAAGTTTTGTTTTAATTTAACTTCCAAAATATTGCGCTATGTCGTTATTTTTAGTTACTACTGAAAATATAACGCGTATTTAGTATGATTCATTGTTGTTGTTATTATTATTGTTCTTACTACTATTATTGTTATTATTATTACTATCATACTAATAATTTTTATTGTTAGTATCATTTATTATTATTGTTGTTATTATTATTATTATTATTATTATTATATTTTTTCTTTTTATTTTTATTGTTATTATTATAAATCAAAATTGTAAAATTAAATATTATTAAATGAGTTTACCGCTTTAAAAATTCTAATATTATTGTTCTTAATATTATTGTTGTTATTATTATTATTAATATTATTATTATTATTTTAATTTTAATTTTAATTTTTATTGTTATTGTAAATAAATTTTGTTATTATTGTATATTAAATGAGTTTCCGCTTTAAAAACTCAAATTTAAAAAACCCCACGACCTCGCGTTCTACAGAACGCGATGTCTTTAGAACCTCGCGTTATATAGAACGCGAGGTACCTTTCTGACCGTTCAGTTCACGCGTCTGATCACTGACGCGCCTTTTCAGTGAACCTCGCGTTCTATAGGACGCGAGGTACATGAACATCGCGTTCTATAGAACGCGAGGTTCATAAACCTCGCTTCCCAAGCGCCGCGAGGTCCTCTATAAATTGGAGGTTTTTTTTCCTAAAAACCTCCACAGAACGCGATTTCTATAGAAGTTTCACAAAAATTTGAGTGCAATTTTTATATATCGTTTGATCACATGGAGCCCTTGCTACGCAACCGAGCGAGTCACTGCAGTGAATATTGGCGAACCAATCCAGAGGTATTATTTTTTTCCCTATTAATTTCTAAAAAAATTTATTTAATTAAATTTTATTCTTTTATTTTTACTAACTATTTTATTTTATTTTTTTCAGAGATACGAACGTAACTTACAATGTTACGTTAACCGTATCACCGTCGCACCCATTCCTGCTGTTAGGCGATTGATTGAGCGGGCTGGTTTTGGGCACATAGCTCGCTATATAGGGGGGTGAAGGTTAGACCGTCGTTGATCAGCGCGCTGATAGAACGGTGGAGACCCGAGACGCACACATTCCATCTTCCATTTGGCGAGGCAACAATTACGTTGCAGGATGTTGCCTACATTCTCGGGTTGCCTATAGATGGCAGCGTTATTACTGGTGTGGCGATGGGACATTGGCCACTCCTATTTGCTGAACAAATTGGGGTGATGCCCCCTGATAGAGCGTGGGACGGAGGAAAAATTTCTCTAACGTACTTGGAGGAAAACTTTGGAACCCCTCCCTCCGATGCAGATGCTGTTACACTTGAGGTATTTTTTTATTAAATTTAATATGCTTTTATTACATTTATTATTAAATTAAAATTATTTATTTGCACATTAGCGTTTAGGGAATTTTTTATGATGAATAGGGACAATATTTAGGATCTTTTTAGTAAATATTTAGGATTAATTATAAATATGTAGGATAAATTTTTAGGATGAATTCAATAATTATTTAGGATACTTTATTAAATATTTAGGTTGCCTACATTAAATATTTAGGATACTTACAATTTTATTATTTAGGATGAACTTACAATTTTTTTAATTAGGATGCCTTTATTAATTTATATTTTCACAGCGGTATGCGCGAGCCCACATCTTGCGCATTATTGGCAGGATATTAATGCCCGACAAAACTCGCAACAAAGTGCACGTTATGTGGCTTCATCATCTCACAGATTTAGCTGAGTCTGGACAAAAATCTTGGGGGTCAGCTGTCTTGGCGTTTCTTATCAGAGACCTCTGCAGAAACGTTGACGCCTCCAAAGCATCGATGGGAGGATGCTGTTTATTCCTGCAGGCTTGGGTTTGGCTTCGGATCCCTACTTTGGCACCACAGCTTCGGATTCCCAGTCCTCTGTCATTTCCGCTTTTACGGAGGTACTACATAATCTACTATATTTTTTTATTAAATTATTTTATTTAACGATCTTTTTCATTATTTAAAGGTGGACCGCCAACCTATCCCACGTCGGCCTACCGGACTCTCAGAAAGCATACAGATATAGATTCGATGGCTTGACGGAGGACGATGTAATTCAACAATTATTTTGGTTTTTTCCATACTATTTTTTCCAATAATATTTCATATAGAAATTTTACTAACTTTTTTCATTCTTTTTAGTTCGTGTGGACGCCCTACGATTCAGAGGAGATTCGCAACATTACTCCAGCAGATATTGTGCAACAGCGACAGCGAGACCTCTGGATTTCCGTAGTTCCGCTGCTGAACTACGAAGTTTGCGTGTGGCATTCTGCGGATCGGGTACTCTGACAGTTCGGGTACGTCCAAGATGTTCCACGCCCTCCGCAAAATATGGACGAGTTCCACCATCTTACGCGTCAGGGGAAGACGGAGACTGACTGGGCCGAGCACCACGCTGTCTGGATAGCGCTTTGGGGTCAACGATTTCACAGACGCCCACATTTTCTCCAACCAATTATAGAAGGGGGTCCTTCGGTCACTTTCAATTATGGCCAGTGGTATAGGGACAATGGGATGCGACATATCCTTACTCCGGAGGAGCTGCAAGCCGGGCTTCCCCAGCGACCCCAAAACCGCCCACGCGGGAGCGGGCGAGCGAGCCAGACCCAGAGCCAGTCCCAGACCCAGAGGCAGTCGACGCAGCGCGGTCCCAGACCACGATATGACACTCCAGGGGCATCATCTTCAGCCCCACCATTGCATAGCGGTCCATCGACTTTCCAGCAGACGATGCCTCCACCCCAGTTCGGCTCCACTGATGCCTATCGCCCCCAGACGCCCACGACTGACCTTCTACTTATCGATTATCCACCTCAGTATGAGTTTCATATGGTGGAGAATACGCCGATAGGTAGTTTGTTTTACTCCCCGCCTAGGCCCAACACAGATCCGCAGATCGCGCACGATGGTCAGGATGATAGGGACCAGGGACCACCACACGATGGACCGAGGAGGAATCCGGATCGCCAGCGTCATCCACCCGACTGCGGACCGGGTGGACATAGGCATTTTTAGTTTTTTTTGTTGTTTTCTACTTATGTTTTTAATATTTATGTAAAACACTTTAAAATTTTATAATGTCGTATTCTAATTTTATTTATGAATTATAATTTTGTTTGCATATTATAATTAAACTTTATAATGTTTATTTAATTTTTGTTTTTAATAAATTTAATAGGATTAAAAAACAGAAAATCGACATTAGTTGAAATACAACTTCAATCGAAAAAAGTATGCTAGCATAGGGTTTTCGAAGCCATTTTAAACCATTGTAGAATGGACGGAAATTAACGATGTTGGTATCATACGATAGACAATTTTCAGTACTACGACCCCAAACTCGATGATCGCTAAAAATATACCATTTACACGCTCGAAATTGGGTTCGAAAAGGCCTACTTACGCATGTTTTTGCTTGCGGTTTAGCCTGGAATTGCACAGACCTCGCGTCCTACAGAACGCGAGGTCCGTCCGATATATTCCCAGCCGCCTTTTCAATTTCTCGGGGACCTCGCGTTCTGCAGAACGCGAGGTACTGTTAAACCGTTAAAACGGACTGCAACGCCACGTCGACAGACCTCGCGTTCTGTACAACGCGATATCGTACCTCGCGTTCTACAAAACGCGAGGTCTGCCGACCTGGCAAGAAAGGGGGTCATTTTGCCAAATAAATGTTTTTAGGAGCTATTATTAAAAATAATATTTTAAAAGGGGTTTTTCACCCAAAATTGCCTATAAAACGTAAAAGTATTTTTACGAGACCTTTCAGTGTTAATAATCATAAAGGTTCTAATTAAATTTGAAGTCAAATCAAATCAGATATCAACTTAAAAGATTTAACTTTTTCAATTTTATTTTCTCTCTACATAATATTTGAATTCGAAACCTTTGACATCGAATTCTTGCCTTTAAACCCAACAAGCATCGGTAATGTAATTCGGTCAAAAAAAGCATCGGTAATGTAAAAGTAACTAGAGGATTGATGAATTAATTGCGTGGGGGTGAGATTTGTCTTCAACTCAATTATTTCTCTCTTTTGGCTTAACACTCAAATAAGTATTCAGACTATACAATTTTCTTTAGATAGGTACCAACTATATTTTGGACGAAACAAATGCCCAACATTTTATTTAGCGACCCATATTAGATTTTTTCGTAGCAGATGTTTTTTTTTTCGTTATCCAATGAAATCCGAACACGTAATATGATTTATCATTTTTTATCCACAGATTTAACCACGATCGGCCACCTTTGTCTTCATCGGACCCTTTATACTGAAAGCTTCATCATCTCGTCGTAAAACATCAACAAATGAATCGCCGATTTTACCATCGACCAACACCCAACAAATGAAGAAAATAGGTCGATTTTGTTTCGATTGACGACTAAAAGGTGGGGAATGTCAAACGGTGAGGTACCTAACATTTAGGCGGTGAACAATGAACCACTGACGTGTGGGGATTTCGAACGGTGAGGGACATGTGATTTGGAGGTTTGCTTGAAAAGAAATTAAAATCTAGAAATTTTTAAAGAAATTTGAAAATTAAAAAAAGCCATGTGTTATATTTTGATTGGATGACGAAATTTTTTAACGGTAGTTGACAGAAAAACCTTAAATGGATCATAGAATGAAACGCTAAGCACCTATTTAACCCAAAATATAATTTAGGCACCTATCTAAAAAAGATAGTATAATTTAAACACTTATTTGACAGTTAAATTTTTTTTTTTTTTTTTGCTGTTGGTTCTAGAACAATTCACTGCACAATCACAGAGCCAGAAACCGAAGCAAACAAGTGAAAAAAAAGTGCAGCAGTCATTTTCCGACATTAAAAAAATGCAATATTTGGTTTGTCGTGTTATTGTTGAGTCACTGCACAATCACGGAAAGAGAGAATGAAGAAGACACTTGTGAGCGTCTCACACTCAATCAACCAAGACTAAATGAATTCAATGCTTTGTTTGTGAACACAGAGTCGGTTGTGATGTTAGATATTCACGATTCATGGTAGATGATGATATCAAAGAATTAGGAGATAACAAATAAAATAAAAGAATGGTGGATATTTTGGCAATGTTTTTTTTTTGTCAAATAAAGAATGGACAAGTTTCATCCCTACAAGATCCATTCTTTTTGGATAAAATCAATTAAATACGAATCCATTTTTTTTTTAAAATAACGTCTAGATAACATAACCAGCAAAACATCTTTGCTCCAATATCAACTTGTGTGTTAATGGTTTCACGCTTCAAATTCCTGATTTTTTTTTCTTCTTCCAGAAATCAAGTGGAATATGGGAAATTGAGAATGGACATAAACTTGCCATCTTTTTCCCGGTTTGTTATTATACAATTGACAAAAGAAATAACTGCGAGGGAAACTGTAAAAGTACAACCGACCTCTTCATAGTTCGACGCATTCCTCGATTTCATCATCCCAGTCTACTTCAAGAGCGTTTGCTGATCTCATCAGCTCTGTTAGTCCAGTAACATCCTCCAGATAGGTTGGATGATTTATTGCTTGGAGTATGAATTCCATCCCCCTCTTGCGATATTCCGACACAACCTATAAGGGATTCTTCTTAATCATCAAATTTATTCCAACTTTCAACTAAACCCAGAGCTAAATCAAACTTTAAATAAGAATGCTAATCTCAATCATACAATAAAATTTGAAATTTATTATTAAAGCTTCCTATAGAATATGTTCTGTTTCAGAGACTGCACCAGCAATATAGGCATGCGAACTCTTATTATACCCTCTGGGATAGAAACCCTAGTGCCAAAGTGCTCTGAATTTACCCATGATCAAACAAATTTATCGATTTCTGAATCTCAATATCAACTATAAGAAAGCCACCCATGTAAACTCAAACAAGGCAGTGTTGCAGAAAAATTCAGACACTGTAACCTTTAACGGATGAGTGAGAAAAGATGGGGAAAAAATAGAATCAGTGAGCTTACAGTGCTGCAACATGCGGTGCAACTGTTCGAGGAGTGGCCCACAAGGGTCATCTGTTGAAAGTGGGGAAGGGAACCTCGAATCTGATGGGGTAAAATACCCAGAGGTAGCTCAAAGTTCCCACCGCTATTGGAGTTGTTAATCTCAGCTTCAGCAAATATCCTGCATATATGATTGGGTGGTTAATGAAGCGACCTAGACTTCTGATTACTTCATGATGATTAGAACTAAAGGCTTATTGAATCTCCAAAGAAACTACAGTGAGAAAGACTTTCTTCATATAGTTCCAAGGATTTACCCATTAGGGTGATGCAATATGCCCACTAAAAGTTCAACCGCCAGTGCAGAAGCAATAGGTGCAAGCCCGGGACGCGTTACAGTGCATTGCTGATCCAACGTGCGGTTTGAAGTTGACTGCACAGACAACCATAGATAAACAGTTAAGCTGAACATACAGAATTGCTATAATAGCAATTATTGCATTATAGGAACTCTAGAAAATTACATCTGTTGGGGCAACCACATCATTACAGAAGTAACAACCCAATCTATGCCGTCCGTCTGTATTTGTTAGGGCAAGGTTGTCTATGCCAGAAGCTAAAGAAGTTTCTGTTTCAGCTTTCAAGTTACGGGTGGAGTTAAGAGGACCGGGCCCATGGCGCATAACCAAGAAACTGTCAAATCCTAGAGCTGCAGTAATGGTTATCTGCATAATAAGAATGGATGAGCAAAATATGCCATCATCAAATGACTCAAATCCAATATCAAGTCTTTACAAATCCTAATCCATGATGCCACAACAGAACACCAAACATCAAAGCAATTGATGTATGAATAAAGGAGATGAACCTTGTTAGTGTTGGCACAGAGAAGGGTAGGGAGCCATCGACTCTCTCTAGTATCAGTCAACAAGAAAATTACATCATGAGAATCAATCAAATCCTTGAGTCGTTTACAATCTTCAAGCACACTTTTCTCCTCTTGGCTGGATACTGGATGTCCAGGCATAGGAATGGCCATAACAACGCCTTCTGCTTCCTAAGAAACAAATCATAAGATATATGGTGAGAGAAAATGGATAGATTTTTCTGTTCTGTGTTGAGCTTTGTGATATAGGCCTCGAATAAAATAAATTACCACTGCCGGAAATATTCGTTGCAGGCTTCTCACTGCTGCTGTGGCTTTAAAATCACCACCATTAAGGCAGTCGTCCAATGTATATAGTGATTGCCTCAATGGATTAGACATGGCCACCCTGCCATTATCAAGTAGTGTAATTTTCCGGACACCCCAAGCCTACAACACACAGTCTTCAGTCTCAAGAGATATGAAATATGATCCAAAATTGGGGTTGCTGCTTTCTGAATACATACCATAAGCATTCTAGCAACCTGACATCCAAGGGTACCTGCCCCAAGGAGAAGGCACTTAAGAGAATACAAGATGTCTAAGTTAAGGGATGGCAAAGCACGCCATCTCATTAGTTTCAAGTTTAAGTCTGCAGCAGATATGGCTAGCCTGTGGGAAAAAGTGGGAAAGATCTCAAAATGCTTTTGTTAAAATAAATAATATTTTTCCTTTTGAAGTTACAAGTACAATACAACATCTAAATAACTACAAACGGAATCAATCATGACAATGTACAACCAGATTGATAATAGGAATAAATTCAGACCTAAACCAGAATAAATCTGGACAAGGCCCACAGATGGTTGGACTTAAACTATATAATAAATTTGGAATGGAACCTATACATAGTATTTAAGCATGGTGGACTTGAACCTAGGATCTCAAAGTTTCCAGAGCCTCAGCCTTGCCATTAAGCCAAGGCCTCATTGGCAGATAAATAAATAATACTATAATGCTTAGTAAGGTGACAATATCGGGAAAAAAAGATTTTTTTTTTACCTAGTTGGATCCATAGATTTAGCAAGGTTAATACACCTCGGTACTTTTCTCCCCTTGTTGAGTTCCCATCCTACAGCATTGGGCACACATTGACGTTCTCTCCATCCTAAAGAGACATTGTAGGTCAAGAAAGATAGTGTAAAACAAATTCATACTATTGGAAGTTGGCACAGCTAAAAAATGATCGAAAATAAGCTGTTATCCAAAATTGTGCCACTCTACCTGGTTGTATTGTAATCAAGGCTTCACCAACAAGTGACAAATTCAAATCAGCAAAACCTCGATTCTCTCTATAGCACAAAAAGCGGACAGTTTTCAGATTCCATCTGGCAGAAATAAGTGCAAGGAAGTTGCGGAGAGGCCACCCAGGATTGTTCGGTAGATGACATGGGTCATAAAATGCAAATAGCATCTGCCAATAACAGATGTGAAAACGTTGAGAAAGAGATGTCTAAGATTTTGCATTTTAGCCTATTGACATCATATATCATATAGAATTTGCATTGAAACCGTCTCCTCTGCAATCATATACCAATACATATTCCAAAACCTCATGAAGAGAAAGGTAGACAGACCTTTTGACCATCATGCTGACAAGCTTCCAAATCCTTAAGATGCCTTGCTGCAGCGCGTGAATCAGAACCAATAGTAACCAAAAAGAATGGAACATCTGCAGTAGACTCATAAATTCAGGCTGAGAAGGGCATAAAATTATGGATAAAGAAAAAAGGGCATAAAATTTGAATTTCAATGCAGCAAGATAAAAAGAAGTATAGAACTTGCAACAGCGGAGAGGGTACCTGCTGTTGCACTTGAATTCCGCCATTCATTACATGCTACTGATACGGATTCTGCCTGCATGTAAAAAAAGTAACAAAGAGAAACCTTTTGAGCACTCAAAAAGACACAATAATCCAACAATTTGCGAGTGTTAACCACATTTTGAGCACCTCTTCCAAGGTGAACCATTGAGAAGCTGGCCTCAAATCAACCAAGGTAGCAGGAGGATCAAGTGCAAGAGCAGGGAAAGCAAACCAAAAATGAAAGTTCCATTTTTTCAGGTCTGCAAATGAGATAAGAAGGACCCTTGACAATACCGCACAATCCTCCACCGCTTTTCCACTATGAATATCCTCCCAAATCTAAGAGTAATTGACATAAAACACAAACTTCTCAACCAAGATTTCAATTGAATTAAACCAACTACAAAATCCAAACTGTTCTACCTTCATCGCTTCTGCCTTGAGCAGGCCTTGTTTATCCAAAGCCTGGAAACTTTCCATTGTATTTGTATTGTAAAGAATGCCCGGAACGGAGCACCTATTTCGATTACTCCCAATAACAGGCGGCATTGCTGATTCATCATTTGAATCAGACGGCAGGGATTCAGCAAGAAGAGTTAAATGATTCGATACTTGAGGATGGGAGCACGGTGCATAGAAACCTGAAGGGGTAAAAAAAAGGTGACGAATTTGGACCATAAAACGCCAAATTTACACTCAAAGCTTCCAAATTGAAAAACCTTTTGCATTAATTGCGATCTTTAACAACAGAAACTTGGATCAAACCCAGTGCAATCACCAATTAATTGTAATGAATTTAAGAAGGAAAAGAACGAAAATTTAGCGAAATAAATCAGATTTGTTAGAGAAATTAAGAGTGAGAAGTTTATTTCGTAGTTAAAGAAAAAGAGTAGGGATTGGGAGGGAGTGGTACCGGAGATAGGGATAGGAGAATCGTCGATGCCAAACTTATTGAGCTTCAAAGAAGATAATCGGTGCCAAAATCCTTCGTCAACAGAACTCTGAAGTGGGGCGAATTGAAGTATGGATCCACTCCCTTCTTTTGCCATGTTTTCCCTTTCCCTTTTCAAATTCTTTTGCCCGCGATTTCGATTTGCAATCTCTCTATCTATCTCAGAAGTTTTTTCCTAAGATTTTTCTTTCTTTTTCTTTTCTTTCTTTTTCTTGATTTATTCTTTACGGAATCGGAAGAGTATCGTTGAGACTTGAGATGACTTTGAAGAAGATACCACCTGCACCACCACCTTACTCGGCTCCAAATTAAAAGCCACGTTGGATTGCTTTTGTTGTTTTATTGATTTTTTTAAAAGAATTCATATATCACTATTTCAAGAACACTTTAAAATTTCATATATCATTTTATGAAATTGAATTATATTAATTTTTCACACATATAATAATATAATTAAATGACAATGTTTTATGTGAACAATTATTTTTATAAAAAATTATTTAGTAAACGATAATAAGTGCACTGTTAAAAGATCGGAGTTTTGTTAATCAATGTATTAATCTTACGTTCTCGAATAATTAAGTGTAGTATGTGTTCTTAAATTATGCTATTTATTTATAGATAAATATTCTATACACAGGCGGTAAAAATTAAAGAAAATTAAAAGTTTTCACAAGCGTTTTAGTTTTAAGGTATATGGAGTTAGTTTAGGTATAGGATTTAGGAGTTTAGGCGTAGGGGTTAAAATTTAGAGATAGTTGTTTTAATTTAAGGTTTAGGGTTATAATTTAGAGTTTATATGTTAAAACCTAAATCCTTATCATATTAACTTAAAAACTAAAGTCTAACCTATAAACCTTAAACTATAACCCCAGGACATAGCCTTAGTTTTTTTTTCACCTTTATCCCCTTATTTAATTTTATTTTAAAAATTGATTTATTTATAAATTTGCCCCCCAATTTCAAATATTTATAGTTTGCCCCCCAATCCCAAATCATGGCTCCGTCCATGTATAACCTCAAATCTTAAATTGAAATAATTATCCCTAAATTCTAAACCCCATACACATAAACCCCTAAATCATATACCTAAACTAACTCCCTATATCCTAAAACTGAGGCACTTATGGAAACTAAAAAGTTTCCACTGCCAGTGTATAGGATACTAATCCTTTATTTATTACATTAATATTTGATATATTGTCAGTGTAAATTTTTTTTACACAAGTATGCCTATTTTCAAGCATAAATCTAAAATCTAAATTTTTAGCCTTAAAACCCTAACAATCTATCCATAAACCCTAAATCATAAACCTTAAATTTTAACCACGAGTCCTAAATTCTAAACTCTACAACCTAAACCCTTAACCTCTAAACCCTAAACCCCTAAATAACTCCACTTATGAAAATTTTGTTTTTCACCGCCTGTGTATAGGACAATAATCCTTATTTTAAATTATTCTTTTTTTATGTTTCAATTTCATCATGAAACTATGATTCATATTCTAAATTGCTCTCAATTTTAATTTGAATATTTCAGTTTTATCCAAAAACTATAATCCTCATTTTTAGTGAGTCCATAAAGTTTTAAATGTTCTAATTTCATCTTTAAATTATAGTTTATACCACATCATACTATTATATAATACACATAAGTGTTTACATAACAATTAATATTTTTAATGGTTTTATTAACAATGAATATGATTAACAAATACCAAAATTGAGATGAAACTAGAACATTCTAAAGACTAGGGACCTAATTAGAATGAGTTATAGTTTCAAGATGAAACGTTTAAAATTTTAAAGATTAATTTAAAATAAGAGTTATAGTTTGAGAGTGTGTGATGCATTAACTCATTAAAGATACACAAAAGGACAAAACTATTTCTATAATATATTAGTATGGTTAGAAAACATATGATAGTCTTTTCTAACTAAATATAATCCATTTCATTAGGGATAGAGATTATTGGAGTAAAAAAATTATTTCTAGTTATTTTTTCATTTTATAGTAGTAAATGTTGTTATTCTTAATGCTAACGACGATTCTAATATATATATATATGAGATCATACTAAGAGTTTTTAAAATAAACTACATATATATCTAATACGTTAAAATATAATATAGTATTAATTAACAATTATTACGATAAAATATTCAATTAGCCAGTTTGAGTTCCTCTCTTCAGGGCGGTTCAAAAATTTTGGGGACCTTGTACAATTTATTAAAATAGAGCTCTTAATTTATATTCAGTCAGATATATAAGTGTTTTTTTTTTAATATTTTAATAAAAAAATATTATTAAATTGTCCTGTTGAGTAACAAAAAATTAACTTATAAACATCTAAATATCAAACATTTTCACTTCAAAATTATCATTCTTTTTACATGTTTTAAGTTTTAAATAATTTTTTATATACGCATAATTATATATATAATTATATATTTTTTTACAAATATTTAATTTAATTTAGGTTCTCTATTTTTGAGGCCCCTCTCTTGGGGGCCCTGTGCGGTTGCTCCTATCGCGCCTGTCCAAAACCCCCGCTACCTCTTTTCATGTAGTTATTTTCTTATTTTTTATATTTTTTATTATGAGATATAACATTAGTCTTTAATCAGTCGACGGTCATTAATTTTTTTCCATTCTTTTTTCTATCATTCTTCGACTCTTGTCATAATTTTTGTCATGTTTTGTTACACATGTATGAAATATTGTTTTATTTTGTTTAATTAATCTTTTCATTTTCGTATGAAAAATAATGAATAAATTTGTCAACTATTATATCACATTTTTTGTTTGTTTTTATAGCACATTTTTTTTCAATGCTGGAGTTGATATTACCTCTATAATTTACGTTTATTTGATTATCTTATTCATCTATTTCCGTTTGAGACCTTTAGATGTGTTCTATTATTTCGATAGACACTCAGAATCATTCGCATATAAATAACAATTAAATTGAAATATGATCAATTTATCAATACGTCGTCATTATTATATATATTATTTTTAATGTTGATGATGTTTATCTTTCCATACCAAAAATAATGTTATTAATTTTTTATATTTCTTTTATTCAATAAAACTAATCATTACATTTCAAAAAAAAAATAAAACTAATCATTGTTTTTATAATTCTTATTTTAAACACCGGTTAACAAATTTATTTTATGACCACACTGATAATTTTTCAGTTGATTCCAATTTCCAGCTCACCTAAATTATATTTGGAATATATTGAGAAAAAGAAGGGTAAACTACAACGGGTCACTCAATTACGGGTAAGGTTACATTTGGATCACCCAATTACTAAAAAGTTACATTTAGGTCACTCAATTATGGGTAATGTTACTTTTTGTTTGCCCAATTATTAAATGTTGCATTTGGGTCACTCAGTTATGGGCAATGTTACATTTGAGTCACCCTTCATATCTAAAAAAAATACATTTAATCATTTTTTCTTCTAAATCACTTGTATACTCTCGTTAACACTAGAGTACTTAATTTGAAATCATTAATTAATCTAATATACAAATTGATATATATTTTTTAAATATGAAGGGTGACCCAAATGTAACATTACCCATAATTGAGTGACTCTAGTGTAACATTTTATAATTGGGTTACCTAAATGTAATGTTACCCATAATTGAATGACACAAATGTAACTTTTAATAATTAGGTGACCTAAATGTAATATTACCTATAATGAGTGACCTCCGTTGTAGTTTACCCAAAAAAGAAAAACAATAAATTTTAATTTATCAAAACTTTACTAAATGCTATGATAAGATTTTAGAGGCCCTGGGTGAACTGAAAATTAGGCCTCTAACAATAAGTTTCGAAAAAAATTAAATATTAATAGTATGCCCCTAATAAAAATATTTTAAAAATGAATTGTAAAAGTACGCCCTAAACAAATATTGAAAATTTTTAATTTTAAGAGTATGTCTTTAATAAAAAATGCTGGGAAAATAAATCTATAATAACAAGCATTGAAAAATTAGACACTAAATAACAAGTATTGAAAAAATTAGAGCATAAATAATAAGTATTGAAAAATTTGAATTTTAAGAGTAGGTCCGGTCCCTAAGAAAAATATCAAGAAAAATTGGGCATCAAATAACATGTATTTAAAAAATTGGTCCCTTAATAACAAATATTGAAAAAATTGAATTTTAAGTGTAGCTCATAATAACAAAATAGTGAGAAAATTGAGCCTCTAGTAACAAGTATTGAAAAAATTGGACTCAAAATAACAAGTATTGAAAAAAAATGAATTTGAAGAGTATGTCCCTAATAATAAATATCAAGAAAAATTAGGTCTCAAATAACAAATATTGAAGAAAAAAAAAGAAATTTAAGAGTAAGCCATAATAACAAATATTGGGGAAAACTGAGCCTCTAATAATAAGTATTGGAAAAATTTAGGCCCAAATAACAAGTATTGAAAAAAAAAATTGGACCCCTAATACTAACTATTAGAAAAAAAATTAAACTATAATTATTTAAGTAGTATTTTTTTAAAAGCCTCTATCTAATATTATAATTAAATTATTGTTTCTTTTACTTTTTATTTATGACTCAAAATAGAGGTCCTTTTTAATTATAATTAAATTTTGAGACTCTTCTCTATTATAATTTTAAGGTAGTAAAAATTAAAAAAAAAACGTGTCTCTGGCGGTCAACCGGTTATAGCTGCCCAGGGCCGGCTATACAGATTTATTAGAAGCCACCGGACACGTTATGGTCTTTACTCTTTTGGTACAATCACATGTTTTTTTAAAGTTTATATATTTATTTCAAACCACACGTCAAACAAACATATATAGCAGAGATAATAGTTGTGTCGTCCGTCCATAAACACAAAACGAAAGGAACACTAGCCCTTTTTGGAACATGAAGATGAGCTTGAGGAATCAATGTAAGAAATCCTTCGCCTCTTGTTCGGGAATGTCAAGAATTGGGAGTATTCCAGTGAAGTAGAAGCCTTCTCCAGGACAGAATCCAGGGTCTGCCGAATTGAACATGCTAGAAAACGCCATGATTCGGCATCACCAGCGTTGTCGATGACATGTGTAACACTGCTAGTACTTTCGTGACTGGCTGTGAAAACGAAATCATTCTTCAATCGACTTCCCAACGTCGATATTTCTGATTTGACAATCTTAATCGGAAACGGAAGTGCATCGAGAGCTTGACGCAGGTCGGTTAGAAGCTGAGGTCTATAATCACAACAGATCGATGCTTTAAAAGAAACCATCGGCTTCCCATCGGCGTGGACGATGTTACATGGTTCAACGCTCACCTCGTCATTGTCCATCGGAACAAGTAAACCTTTGCTGGCTTCAGTTGCATTCTTCTTCAGTTGTTTCAATTGCATAATCACTTCACCAAGTAATGTCGCCTTATCCATCTACAAATGAGCAATCGAAACATTGCTATCAGCTCAATTAAAAACATAGATAAACCAGCCAAAATATACATGTCAAACCCTTGCTTACGCTCAAACCATAATATAATCTGCAACCTATGTCACCTATTATATATTCTAACAAATAAATATACAGCAGCAGATATATTGAAGAACTGGACCTCATGTCATAAAGAACCATAGCAGAACAGCTGTTATATTGCCCACCTATCCAATTATTATCATCGCCGTCACTTTTGAATATATATATGTCCAAGTCAACCGACCAATTCTATGCTTTGACAGCAAACTTAATAGGATCGAAATCTTCTACCCCTAAACATACTCTTATTTATGCCACATACTAAAAACATGCCCCATTTATGCCAATAGATTATGAGTGCCTCTTATCTACATTGCGACTTCATTGTGATTAATTTAAACTGTCCATTGTTTTTATATAACAATGCAAATCATCCTGGAAACAAGTTTTCAACCATAAATAAACCTCAAAGCTGAAGCATCCCTTAGTCAACTATAACTCTATAGAACTCTGTAGTTAATGGAATAATACATGGAATTAATTTTATCATCATAATTCAAGTATTTATTATTCATCGTCATCAAAGTCAACATAAGCAACCACTCTAAATTCAAGCTAACAAACTAATTCTGATCCCAACGAATTTTTTATGAACAGATTTATATTTGTTATATGACAATGATAAACCAAAATTTAGCATAAATTGCACTAATAGTTCTCGATCACATGGTACCTTTTGTCTGCAGGGCAAGAGGGTGCGGAGTGTATCCAGATGAGCATTGATTCTTTCTCTTCTCCTCCTCTCCGCCTCGCTGTGACTCTTCAAAGCCGCTATAATCTTCTCTTCCGACACCGTTTTCTTCCCTACTTTCACCAGATCACCTTTCTCACTATCCAAAACCAAGGACTGTGATAACGACAAAGCCCCACCACGGGAACTTCCATTGCATGGTCCCGAATCACGCGAAAATGGATCAAAGATACCAGAGTAACAATTCCCAGATGAAAAGTTGTTGTTGAAAGAGTAAGAAGCCATACAAAAGAAAAGCAAATACTTGTTGTTGTTGTTGTTGTTGCGTATATCAATTTAGGAGCCGGAAGTGAAAGAGAGTAGACCAGGTGGACGTGTGGTGGGAGCGAACCAGAAGGATAGCTTTTGCAGAGGGAAGTTGTGTTGGTTAACGACTTTGATCAGTGCTGTGGGTGATATGATGATGGTAGCTTCCATTACGCGAGAGGACAATTCTAGGGAGATAGTTTAGGGCGATGAAATGACTAACAAGAAAACATCCACATTTTCTTCTTGATCGTCTTGAATTCCACCATTTCCTCGGGATATGTGCGATTCGTTTCCAGAGTTTTGAGACGTTTGAACGTTGGAAAACACAACAAAACCCAAAAGGATAATGGGATTTATGGGATTTCGGTGAGTATTCAAAAGCAAATGGACAAACAAGTCAAAGCAAATCCAGCTTACTAATCATCGGGTTTCAAGAACAGATGAAGAAAGAAAATCTATTTGTTTGAGTTATGAAAGTAGAAAACATAATAAGATTCCTTCACCACCTAAACGGGCTTATATAATTAGGATGAGAGGAGTTAAAAAAAGGTCAATGGCTTAAACCAGCTCTAGTTAAAAAATATATATAATTAGGATCAGAGGAGTTAAAACGGGCTTATATAATCTAAGGTATCTACTTCATTTCTTATATAAAAAATATGCATAAAGTTAAAAAAAATCCAACATTTAGCTGAATTATCACTTTGGCTTTTATTTTTTTTGGAGCAATTCAATCCTTAATATTTTATTTTGAGTCAAAATGACCTTTATGCGGATAAAAATTGTCAGTCAACTAACGATAAATGGCTTGTAATGATGTGACAAATCTATATGTCAATGCACACTGACATGGCATATCATGTAGACAAATATGTTGACTTGAAAAAACGTTACAACAGTCAAAAAATAATTTTATAAAATTATATAAAATATAAAATAATTTTTTATACCGACTTATCATTCTGTCAAGTCATTTCAAATTGTTTAACGTCAGTTCTCTAATATATTTCATCCACAGAGAGGCCATTTTGGCCTAAAATAAAATGTTAAGGCTTAAATTGCTCTATAAAAAAGAATAGGGGCCAAAGTGACTATCTAGTCAAACGTTAAGAGTATTTTTTTAACTTTATGCCAAGAAAAATAAGGTATCTACTTCATTGCATAAAACAATCCATATTTATTGTGTAATCACACTTTAAATCTTTGAGAGAAAAAAAACATGGTGAAGTTTTTTATTCTTTTACTTTATTTGTTCACTACCAATTATTATTTATTATTTATTCTTTTTTGTCTATATAACTGGATTAACTTTATCTTTTATTTATAAAATAAAAGTACATTTTTTATCTTACATTTCACAAAGACTGCTTTTCAAAATATAACTATTGTATTATTAGTGATATTTTTTAAGAAAATTTTGTGACGCTCGACGAGTACCGATGAACACCATTAATTCAATTTATAAAGATTAAAAATTTAAATGACTTATCGTATAATTATAAATTATTTAAAAATTTAAAAGTAATTTTAATTAAAATATTATTTTATTTTTAATTTTCTTTTAAATATAGATCAAAATATCTACCTTAAATTAAAAATCCCTAATTTTTGTTTATTTAAAATTTAAGCCGCCGCTGATGAAGCTATTGTTCTTAGTATAAACTGACAAAAGAAAGCTTGTATATATATCATGTTATTTAGGCTGTTCGTTTAAGTTTTGGTGGATGTAACTTATATGCCCATCTTGAAGTTTTAAGTTAACCCGTCTGTTCCAAAGCTCTTCAGTCTTCACTGCTCTTTCAAGTTTTGGTGGGCAACGACGGTGGTGATATGCGGCAAATAACAAAAATAAAAATACTTATCTGTACGGTGGTGGTGGCGACAACGGCGGCTTGAATTTTAAATGAACAAAAATTGGAGTTTTATAATTTAGGGGTAATTTTGATCTATGTTTAAAAGAAAATTAAAAATAAAATAATATATTTTAATTCATTTATCTTTTAATTTTTAAATAATTTATAATTATACGGTGAGTCCTTTAAATTTTTAATCTTCATAAACTAAATTAATGGTGCCCATTGATACTCCTCGTTAGTAGTGCTCATCAGTGTTCGTCAAACATGACAGACTCATCCTATTTTTTATGTCGAATTGTTGAACTATTCATCAAATTACCAACCACTCTTAATTTTAGTTTGGTAGGGCTATGTTTTTTTTCTTTGTTGTTCATTGTAAAAAATGGTAGGCTAGGGGAAATTAACGTGAAAATTTTAAGTTGATGGAAAAATAGGATTACATCCATAGTATGTATAAATTTTAAGAATTAAAATTATTATTGTAACAATATTTTTTGTCACTATCTTTATTGAATCAATAGTCAAATTTAATGGCGGTGATTAAAATACAAAACATATTTTGTTAGGGACTAAGTTTACAGGAAACAAAATTCAAGGACCAAAATAGAAAAGCAATAGTTACTGAATGGATAATGGTGTGATTTACCCCATTATCTTTAAAAAATGATTTTAGTTTTCTTATTACAAACAAAAATTAAAATTTCAATATACCAATACAAGTGTGTGATAAAAATATAAAATATCAACTATTAGTTGATCTAATGAGATGAGACGTTCGATCTCTTAAGTAAAGTCATAAATTCAAATTTCGGTATTATGAATTGGGTAAACCGGGTTGCGAAGATTGTCATATAATAGACCTTTACAATACCTAATTTAAATTAATCGGCTAACAATTTGAATACCAATAAATAAATAATTATATAAAACAACAAACAACAAACAACAACTAAAAAGTCAAACAAATAAACTTAATTACAAAAGTTTAACATTGTACTCAATTATCTTCAAATGGACTTTTTGTCGTATAATAGAACTCTACCTAGGTTCGGCTCGAAAAGCTCATGAATAGGCTCGGAATCTACATATACACTAAAATAAATTATGTGTTTATACTTTTTTTTCTTTAGTTGATTGTTGTTTGATTTTGTATTTCTTTAATTATGTGTTTGTATTATAAGAATATTTATTGATTATTTGGATTAATATAATTTTTGGCATTTTTTCTCCTTTCCGGTTATTGAATTTCGTTTCAGTGTTGGTTATGAAAAAGATTTTTTAACGAATCTTTTATATAAAAAAATTATAACAATTTTTTTCATTTCGAGCCGAACCGAACCTGAACCGAGCCTGACGAGCTTCGAGTTAGAACCGAACCTAATAATATTATTTTCGAGCCTGACGAATCTTTTATATATAAAAAAAATTATAGCAATATTATTTACATACAGGTAAACCACATCAAGATTAAGATATAAATTAATTTGTTCAATAAATTATATAAAAATATATAAGTCGTGTGAAAGAGTCGACTATTAGGTTTTTCTCTTAGTTTTCTCTTTGCCCTAGCGCCACTAACTCTTTCAGATTTGTTTTTTTTGTTAGTGATCGACAATCAATTTTAACATTACTTATTGACAAACGGTATTTATTATTATTATTATTATTTTTTAATTTTCGTTTTATATTTTTAATAAAAATCTCTGTCCTTGTGTCACGTATTTTTTTTACCTTTGTGGCATACGTTTCTTTTATTTTTTGGTTCGTTTCATCTGTCATTTTGGCATAATTTTAGCATATCTTAGCGCTCGTTTGATGCTCGTACAGAGATCTTCATGGCGCTACTTTCTAATTTTGATTGTTGGTGGTCATAAAAAGATAGATTCCCACTCGGTTGATGGTTGTTTGCCGATGTAATCAGACCTGGATAGCGGAGCAATCTGCTGATAGTTTGGTTCACTCACCACTCATTTTCACCTGGTAAAGCGTCTCGTTTGGATAGAGATAAGGAGATTCAAGAAGACTTCTGGATTTTTTCGGTATGCTAATATCTATGGAAGTATTTAATTTTCTTTGCACCTTTGGGTTTTGTATGAGATTTTGGCGGACTAGTCCCCATTATTCTTCCTTTTGGATACGTTGTATTTGCAATATTTTCTATAGTTATTAATAAAAGGATTATTATTCAATACACAGGTGGTGGAAACTTTATGTTTCCACAAGTGCTTTAGTTTTAGGGTTTAATGGCTTAGTTTAGGGTGTAGGGATTTAAAATTTAGGGTTTAGTTTTAGGGTAATATGGTGTGTATTTAGGTTTTAATCTATAAACCCTAAATTGTAAATTTCAACCACTATCCCTAAATTCAAAACCAATACACCTAAACCCCTAAACCATACACCCTAAAGTAAGTCCCTAAACCCTAAAACTAAGGCGCTTGTGAAAACTATTAGTTTCCACCGCCAGTGTATTAAATAATTATCCTTAATAAAATCCAGTTATCATTAGAGGTGTTTAAATTCGGGTACCCAAATCGTCGGGTAGTACTATCTTTGCCCTGTGTCCCGACCCGGTTATTGCGGGTACCCATTAGTCGAGTACCTGAAAATTGCGGGTACCCGGAAAATCAGGTATTTAGGTACCCAAAAATTAAAAAAAAAATTAATATAAAAATATTTTATTGATTTAATATAAAAATATATAAAAATATATTTATTAGTTTAAAATAAAATATGTATTTATTAAATATAAAAATATTTAAAAAATTAATATTTTTATTAGTTTAATATAAATATATATATATTGAATATAAAAAATATTAATTTTAAATATATTCGAGTACTTGAAAATTCATAATATTTTAACACGGGCCCGACCTGAGAAATGACAGGCCGAGTACCCGACCCAAACAAAATTTTTTTTGGTAAATACCCGGTTATTTGTGTTAGGGTAGTCGGGTCGGGTAATTCGAATAGTATATTTTAAACCCCTAGTTATCATTGTCATATATATATATAGGTGTGATTAATATTATCGATTTGTAACACTTTGAATGTCTATTTATTAACTACTATTAACTCTTAAAAAGGACGCTGTGATGTATTCCTTTGACGATTAATTCCTAATTTGATTTTTTTTACTTTAATAGATTTCTTGAAAATTTATAATTATGCACAAAAACGCGTTTTAAATAGCTATTTATTGGTAAATATTGAAGAAATATTAACGAGTTTGGAGAGAATTCATGCTATGTAATTAGGACAAAAGACCACTCTTTGCTTAGCACGCAAAAATGGCAGTTTGATTTGGACTTAATTGGCCCAGGGTCGTAACTTGTAAGGTCCAAGAGTTTTATATAATCACGGTTAGCCAGCCTTAGCACGCTAACTTGCCCCATCAGTTCTTCTGTTTATTATCTGAATGTATAATGAAACAAATATTTCCGACCCTTATTTTGTCACACACATAAATACTAATAATTCCATCAAGATACGAATTATTGAATTACGATATAGAACTCTTCTGAAAACACAGCTTTAAGCCTTTAAAATTAACAGGAATATATTTCTATAACTCAGAATATATAAAAAATAATATTTCAATACTAGTAATCTGAAGGTGTCTAGAATCAAAGAATTTCATATGGATACGAAATAGAATCTTATTAAGTAATCAAATTAGCATGGAGTCTTTGTCAGAACATTTTGCAGGGCACGTAGAATGAGGGGGGTTTGTTTATTGTCTGTTGCAAATATGTAATAATCGCGGCTTGTGAAACCCTCTCTATATAAACCACATGCCATCTTATGATTTAGCATCCTGCATCCCTCACAGCTCCCACTCCTTCGTTGTAGCATTCTCTGAAATTTACATGTCTCTAACAATGGCTTCCGCTTCTCAATATTTGGCCTTACTCTTTATTTTGGGAATGTTGGCTTCTCAGGCCTCGTCCCGTTCTGTTCCTGAGGTTTCCATGTCCGATAAATTCAACCAATGGTTGTCTAGATATAGCCGAGTTTATCAGGATGCGATGGAGGAGGAGAAACGTTTCCAGATATTCAAGGAAAATGTGGAGTATATCGAATCCCACAATGCTGATACCAGCAAGAAGTACAAGTTAGGTGTTAACGAGTTTACGGACTTGACCAATGAAGAGTTTAAAGCCATGAGAAATGGTTATAAAATGCCATCTTCCAACTCGAAAGCATCTTCTTTCAGGTATGAAAATGTTACTGCAATTCCATCTACCATGGATTGGAGAAAGAAAGGAGCTGTGACCGGCATCAAGGACCAAGGCCAATGTGGTAAGCAAAAGAATTTGTAAAGAAATTGAAATAATCATGATTCCACAATGCTAGCTAATTGTTTCTTCCGGATGATATAGGATGTTGTTGGGCGTTCTCGGCTGTAGCAGCCATGGAAGGGATTACCAAGCTTAAAACTGGTACATTGATCTCACTATCAGAGCAAGAGTTAGTTGATTGTGATGTCGAAGGTGAAGACCAAGGTTGCAACGGTGGTCTCATGGACAATGCATTTGAATTCATCATTTCAAACAAAGGACTTACTACCGAAACCAATTACCCTTATGAAGGAGTTGACGGAAGCTGCAACAAGAAAGAATCAGCCAACCAAGCGGCTACGATCACCGGTTACGAAGATGTTCCTTCAAACAGTGAGTCAGCACTGTTAAAAGCTGTGGCCAATCAGCCAGTTTCAGTTGCCATTGATGCTGGTGGTGCCGACTTCCAACACTACAAAAGTGGTGTCTTCACCGGCGAATGCAGCACCTTCCTAGACCACGGGGTTACCGCAGTTGGCTATGGACAAGATGATGATGGGACCAAGTATTGGTTGGTGAAGAATTCATGGGGCACTAGCTGGGGTGAGGATGGATACATTAGAATGAAAAGAGATATTGGTGCCAAAGAAGGTATTTGCGGTATTGCAATGGAAGCCTCTTATCCAACTGCTTGAAGCTAAATGCATAATATATCAGGATGATGTTTATAGTCCTCTCTTAGTATTCCAAAGGACAAATTAGTTTCCCTCAAAAAAATACTTACGTGCTTATCAGCACGAAACTATATGAAACAACGCTACATATGTATAGCTCCAAAACAATTGTTGTGTACTCATTATAGAAGTCTTTAAAGGTGAAACAGAATGAAAAACCTTCACTCTCATTCGATTTTTCTACTCGTATATATAACACTAGAATTCTGAACAAGTTCAGTACACATACATACAGATTCATTAATGGCATCAGCAAAGTAGGCCATTCTTGCAGACCATCTCATTGTTGATTTCCCCCTAACAAGTTATAACACTCAAACTGCTAAAGCAACTGTATCATCATTTCACATTTGTTCTCAATGATATATCTTGAAAGAAATAGGTTCCTCCTGCGTTCTTTATCCTTTGGTCAGCATTTTCCTAAACAAGGAATATCTCTGTTTTGGTGCCATGATATATGTTACGTAATTATGGCTAATCACTCACCCAAGCAGAAGCTATACAAGTATATAGCGGACTGAGATTTTATGTTACGGACTTCTAATTCGGATTATTCTGTCTATGTACTCCTTTTGAAAGCAACGTTTTTAACAACTTAGAGCTCTCAAGTCTCACCAAGTCTCCCCTATAGCTTACAGTAACTTCCAGCGTGATGACAGGCAAACAGTTGTTTAATAACCAAAAAAATCAAGTGGAGTTTTAATAGTAAGCAGATCATCAAATCAAACACTTTATTGCTGAATTTATTTTACAGTTTTATACAGGAAGCATAGCTAGCATAACACACAAATTTTACAGTAGTTTTACTTTTACATTTCTGAAAAATAATATGATATTGGTATTCACAGGTTGCAGCTTACTGTAATAGTATCCAATAACATTCCCCAGTTTCATGCAATTGGGTAAGAAGCTTTCATGGCAACGCCACAAAGACCTTGTTTGGCAGCGACATCCCTCTCGAGCCTCATATACCCGTCCTCACCCCAGCCAGTGCCCCATGAATTCTTCACCAACCAGTATTTGGTCCCAACCGAGTTGGTTCCATACCCAACTAGGGTGACAGCATGGTCAAGGTAAGTGTCACACTCCCCCGAGAACACCCCTCTCTTGTAAAACTGGAAAAACCATCCACTTCCTTCTATAGCTACAGAAACTGGTTGGTTCGCCACTGCTTGTAACAAGGCCTTCTCGTTATTAGGCGGCACATCTTCGTAGCCAGTTATAGTTGCTGCAGGAGTTGCTTCCTTCTTTTTGCAAGTTCCTTGTGAAGCCTGGTAATGGTAGCTGGCTTCTGTTGTTAAGCCACGGTTGCTTTTGATGAATTGAAAAGCGGTGTCCATGAGGCCACCTTCACATCCTTCGTCTTTACCATTAATATCACAGTCCACAAGCTGCTGCTCTGACAATGAAATCAACTTCCCTTTCTTGATTTGTGTTATTCCTTCTATGGCCGCCACTGCTGAAAATGCCCAACAAGATCCTATATTTTGTATATAACAAGTACTACATGTTAACTTGCCATGAAGGATTAAGATAAAGGAGTAAATTAATAGCATGAATTCTCACTCACCGCAGGTGCCTTGATCCTTGACAGAGGTCACGGCACCCTTTTTCCTCCAGTCCACGACAGTTTGTGCAGCGGTTACGTTTCCATACCGGAAATTTGAGGGCTTGGAATTCAACATCATCGATTCAAAGGAGTGGCTTTTGTAACCAGTGTGTAGGGAACGGAATTCCTCATTGGTTAAGTCTGCAAATTTGTTTACACCTAGCTTGTATCCTTTTTCCACACCATTATTAAAAGATTCGATACGTTCAACGTTTTCCTTAAATATTGCATAGCGTTTCTCCTGCTCAACCGCGTCTGTGTAGACGCGGCCGTGCATAGCCATCCATTCCTCGTGCCTCTTCAACATGTGTTCCTCATTTAGAGGGCGACAGTGGGCATGGGGAATCCAGATGGTCAAAACAAGGAGATAGGCCAAGCATATGTTTTGGCATACATTTGTAGCCATTGAACTATGAATATCGAGGATTATGGAAGTGAATAACTGAATATGAAGCTTTATGCAATAGACACACTAACATCAAACGAGCTATGAGGGTTTTATAGACAGTATTTTCTCACCAGTCAATTCATCACCCTATATCCCCACCACACTAGTGCTTTGGTAGGACTTGCTCCAATTCAATGTGCCTTAAAATATGTTCAGACTTAAACCCCAAATCAGAATGGAATACTCTGTTAAACTAGTCATACTTGATAACAGTTAATCAAAGCTTAAAACTTCACAGCAAGCAAAATAAGGAACGATTAACCACCGGAAAAAAATGTCAAAATCAAGCTCCTAGGAGGTTCTGTGTAGTTAGAAGACAGAAGTCTGTTCAATGAATCTTGTGTTTGTGGTTTTGTAATGAAACTATCTCCTAGGAAGGTTTATTTTAATTAGAGTGCTTACTCTAATATTACATTAGGTCGACGTGGAATGAAGGGAAACAAGTGACAGAGTAAGATGGGATGACGCATCAGAAGGTCCAAACTCCAAACTACAGTCCACGGACACATGAAATCATGTTCAACAAGCAACATATATCAAAACAAAACAGCAGTTAGTTCGCTTTCATTATGCTTTGTTTGACAAGGAATATGCAGGTTGCAGACATAAGATTATGACAGCTTAACCAGGACTGTTAGTATATTCTAGATATTTCTCTACTACTCTAGAATATTCCTCTGTTAGTGACCGTTTGGGTCAGTTTATCAGTTAGTTAGTTTGTTATCATTTGTTGTAACTGATGGGCTGTTATGTAAGCCGTTGGGCTACTAGACTATAAGAGTGTGTGTGGGCCTATGTGAAATGTAACCCATTGTTTGTATTGTAAATTTTCTGATATTCAATATTCTGTTAGTCAAAATCCCCAATTCCTTTATTCTTCTTCTTCTCCGATCATAGCTTTCTCATAATCGACATTCCTCTTAACGTCAGTCACAACTCCGGTGAGTTCTTGAGTCGTACATGGTATCAGAGCTTCATTCTTCCGGCGCCGGAGAGTTTGAATTCTTCAGTTCGTGATCACGATGAGTCCTCAATCTGACCAAGCAGCCAATGAAGCCGATTCGACAGAGTCCGTCTTCTCTTCGAAGAAATCAACCCTGTTCACAAACAAACGCATCAATATTGTTCTTGACAACTTCAACTTTCTGCTATGGAAGCAGCAAATCCTCCTAGCAGTTCGAAGCCATCGTCTGGAGAAGCTACTTCTCGGTAAGGTTAAAGCGCCGCCGGAGATGATTCGCGCAGATGATGGAGAGATGGTTGAGAATGAAGAATACGAGCTGTTTGTTGCCCAGGACAGTGCCTTAGCGTCGTGGCTCTTATCCACGGTCAGTCCACAGCTTCTGTCACAATTTGTCGGAGCTGAGACTGCTTCAGCCGTTTGGTCTACAGTTACAAAGTATTTCGCCAGTCAATCCACAACCACTGTTATGAGCTTACATTGCAAATTGAAGACTTTGAAGAAAGGAGATCTGGACATGCGGACATATATCTCACAAATCAAGGAGGTATGTGATTCTTTAGCCGCGTGTGGTAGTCCAATTTCAGATATAGAGAAGATTGCAACTATTTTGAATGGATTGCCTATAGACTACAAACCATTTGTTGCTGTGATTACTTCGAGTAGGGAACCTTATACACTTGAGTCAGTTGTTTCTGTATTAATTGATGCTGAGGTTCAGCAAAAGGCATTTGATCAGACTAATACTTTCTCTGGAAGTGTGAGTGTTGCTCAGGGTTCTACAGGAACTGTGAAGGCTAGTACTGACATAGCTTCGCAAACCAATCAACAAGGGTATACTGCTCCTCCTTACAGACAGTATTCGAACTTTGGGAGGGGTCGAGGTAGGTCCAGACCACAGTGCCAAGTCTGTGGTAAGGTTGGTCACCTTACTGATGCGTGCTGGCATAGGTTTGATCAGGCATTCAAGAGGAGTTCTTCACGAGATGAATCTGGTGCAGTTAATATGTGTGATGGAGGCACTAACAATACAGGCTTTGTGTGCACTTGTGCAGGGAAATTTGGAACTAACAATGGTGCTCAGTCTCAGCAGGGTTCTGGTTCTAATGATCAATGGTATGTGGATTCTGGTGCCACTCACCATGTCACACCAGAGGGAACCAAGGTGCTGAGGGGAGCTGACTACTCTGGTCCAGGTAAAATTATTGTTGGTAATGGAGGTAATTTGAACATAGCTAAGATTGGTCAGTCTTCATTGATGAGTCATAATCAGTCCTCTAAATCCCTAGTGTTAAATGATTTGATGCATGTGCCTCAGATAACTAAAAATCTGATTTCTGTGTCTAAGCTTGCTAGAGACAACAGAGTATTTCTTGAGTTTCATGCTTGCAATTGTTTGGTGAGAGATGAAGATACAGGAGCTGTTTTGCTTGAGGGAAGGTAAGTTGATGGTCTTTATCAGTTTGATTCTGTTGCAAATAACTACAAAAGTTCTGAATCTTGTAATACTGTAGAAGTACATGTTCTTAGTGATACCTATGACTTGTGGCATAGGAGGTTAGGTCACCCTGGACATGAAACTTTGTTGAAAGTATGTAGAGAATCTGATGTTACTGTTTCTGAAAGTTTTAATAAAGCTTCTGTTTGTGTGGCTTGTCAAATGGGAAAAAGTCACAGATTGCCTTTTGAATCTTCTGATACTGTTTATGACTCTCCTTTCCAGTTAGTATATACTGATCTGTGGGGTCCAGCACATGTTGTGTCTGGTGGATATTACTATTATGTTGCTTTTGTAGATGCTTGTACTAGGCACTGTTGGGTTTATTTTTTGAAGAATAAAAGTCAGGCTGTTGAAGCCTTCAAGCAGTTTCAAAAGATGGTTTTGACTCAATTCAATGCTCAAATCAAGGAACTTCAAAGTGATTGGGGAGGGGAGTATAGGAGTTTGTCTCCTATTTTGGCTTCAGAAGGTATTATTCATAGACGTACATGCCCTCATACTTCCCAGCAGAATGGGGTGGTTGAGAGAAAGCATAGGCATGTAGTGGAGTTAGCCTTAACCCTCTTAGCTCAATCTTCTTTACCTCTTCGGTTTTGGCACTATGCTGTTTCTACTGCTGTCTTCATCATTAATAGATTGCCTACAAAGGTGTTACATGGCATGTCTCCCTATGAGAAGCTTTTTGATAAGAAACCTCAATATGATTGGTTTAGAGTTTTTGGCTGCAGATGTTTCCCTCATCTCAGACCTTTCAACAAGCACAAGCTGGACTTTAGGTCTCATCCTTGCACCTTCTTGGGTTATAGTCCTCACCACAAGGGCTATCAATGCTTGGGGCCAGATGGTAAGATCTATATTTCAAGGAGTGTTGTTTTTGACGAAATGGTGTTTCCCTTTGCAGATGAGCAATTGAAGTCTGAGAAGTTTCAGAAAACTCAGACACATTCTTCAACTGATCTGGAGATTGTTCCTGGTCTTGATGTGAGGAAGTTGTTCTCTTCTACATCATCTGATGAAGTTCCTGAAGCTCCTGAAGGTTCTGGTGCAGATGCTGAAATTCCTGATGCAGCTCCTGAAGGTCCTGATGCAGAGTCTGAAGCCCCTGGTGCAGATGCTGATATTCCTGATGCAGCTCCTAAAGGTCCTGATGCAGAGTCTGAAGCCCCTGGTGCAAATCCTGATGCAGTTCCTGCAGGTTCTAGTTTAGTTCCTGATGGTTCTGAAGCAGTTCATGGAGATGTTCCATTGGTAGAAGGAGGTGGTGAAGGTGCTACTGAGATTGTTGCAGACAGTGAGGCTACTCCTGTTGTTCCTGAAATTGGTGCAGATGTTGAACAAGTGTCTGATGCTGCAGATTTGGTTTGTCATTCAGGGTTTGAATCTGAGAATGATCTAGATGGGGAAGCTGTCTCAGGGTTACAAAGGAATGTGGATCAAGGTTTAGGTGATGGGTCACCTAGTTTATTGAATGTTCATCCAATGGTGACAAGAAGCAAGAGGGGCATTTTTAAGCCCAAAGTTTTCTTTGCTGAGGTTATGGGTGTTGATAAAGAACCTGTAACTATTCAGCAGGCTTTTGCAGATCCCAATTGGAAAGCAGCAGCTTTTGCTGAGTTTGATGCTTTGAAGAAGAATAACACCTGGGAGTTAGTGTTGCTTCCAGAAGGAAGGAAGTTAGTAGGGTGCAAGTGGATTTTTAAGATCAAACGAAATTCAGATGGGACAATTGCTAGATATAAAGCGAGGTTGGTAGCTAAGGGTTTTTCTCAGGTGGCAGGTCAAGACTACCATGATACATTTAGTCCTGTGGTTAAGCAAACTACAGTGAACATTGTCTTAGCTCTTGCTGTTTCTAGAAGGTGGAGTTTGAGGCAGATAGATGTAAATAATGCCTTCTTGAATGGAGAGCTTCAAGAAGATGTTTTCATGCAACAGCCGCCTGGGTTTGAGGAGTTCTCTTCTGATGGCAAATTACTTGTTTGCAAGCTGCAAAGAGCCTTGTATGGGTTGAAGCAGGCTCCAAGGAACTGGTATACAAAACTCAAGCAAAGTCTACTTGATATTGGGTTCAATGGTACTGCTGCAGATGCTTCTCTGTTCATCAGGGAAAAACAAGGTACTTGTATTTATGTCCTGATATATGTAGATGACATAATTTTAACTGGCAATTCTGATTCTGAAATTGATGAAGTAGTTCAGATGCTTAGCCTGAAGTTTTCTTTGAAAGACTTAGGGGCGTTGAATTACTTTCTTGGTATTGAGGTGCAACGTACTGATGATAAGTTGTTCTTAAGTCAGAAAAAATACGTTTTAGATCTGTTAGCAAGAACAAAAATGAGTCAGGCAAAGCCAGCTTCAACTCCAATGCTTCCCACTGTGAAGCTGACATCTGATGATAATTGTCCTTTAGAAGATGTGCAAGGTTACAGAAGTGTTGTTGGAGCTTTGCTATATTTGAGTCATACTAGACCTGATATTTCTTTCAGTGTTAATAGAGTTGCTCAGTTTATGCAAGCTCCTTGTGCTTCTCATTGGGATGCTGTAAATCGAATCTTGAGATATCTGGTTGGCACAGTTGATTTTGGATTGGAGTTTTGTGCTTCAAACAATGGTCCCGAGATTGTTGCATTTGCAGACGCTGACTGGGGTGGAAGTCTGGATGATAGAAGATCTATCACAGGCTATTGTGGTTTTCTAAACAGTAGCCTAGTTGCTTGGAGTTCAAGGAAGCAAAAATCAGTGTCTCGGTCGACTACTGAAGCTGAATATAGAAGTGTAGCAGATGTTGTTTCAGAAGTCACTTGGATTGATGCTCTATTGACAGATATGGGTGTGCATCAAGTGGTAAAACCAGTTGTGTGGAGTGACAATACTAGCACTATTGCTTTGAGTGCTAATCCAGTTTTTCATGCTAAGTCCAAGCATGTGGAGTTGGACATACATTTTGTGAGAGAGAAAGTAGCTGCAGAAAGCCTGAAGGTGTGCTATGTTCCAGCACTTCATCAAACAGCAGATGGCTTGACTAAACCCTTGTCTACTGCCTATTTTCATATGTTCAGGCAGCGTTTAGGGGTTAAGTCCTGGATGGAAGTTTCAGAAGGGAGAACACAGGGAGAATGTTAGTATATTCTAGATATTTCTCTACTACTCTAGAATATTCCTCTGTTAGTGACCGTTTGGGTCAGTTTATCAGTTAGTTAGTTTGTTATCATTTGTTGTAACTGATGGGCTGTTATGTAAGCCGTTGGGCTACTAGACTATAAGAGTGTGTGTGGGCCTATGTGAAATGTAACCCATTGTTTGTATTGTAAATTTTCTGATATTCAATATTCTGTTAGTCAAAATCCCCAATTCGTCACAACTCCGGTGAGTTCTTGAGTCGTACAAGGACTATTTGGTTCTTAATCATGATTTATGGCAGATGAACCTTGATGAACATGAACATAATCATTTTAGATAAAACCCTGTAATCTTGAGAAGTAAGATTATATGGGAGTTTGACCATTTTACAAACTGGTCTTGCAATTCCAACCCAGGAACCCAGTAATTAAGGAATCTGCAAATTGCAAGGAGTGATTTCTTGTCAAGTGTCTAATAAATGGTTGCATTCATATTCACATAAGAAAAGTGCCGCAATTTCAATTGATTGGTCCATAGAAAGACTCCAGAAATTGAACCAAAATCACCGAGCTTAACCATCAATCATTATAACGTATTGAAATCAAAATCATGCAGATTCCATCACAGTAAGATTCCACATGAAAACCATCTTTGGAATACTAGCCGTGCAAGTCAGATCCCACTTTTTTGTGAATCTTATCCTTTCTCATATAACAGAATATGTATGCATCCGCCATCCCCATCAATCTGGGAAAGCAAACTTTATTACGTTAAGTATGCTCCAAGCCAAAAAGGCAAATTTCAATACCCTTTCAGTTTATACTTGATGATCATCAACCCTTTATTTGTTTGGGGCAGCTTTACACCCTTGGAAATTTATCCTTGATTTCTGGATGCCCTTCCAAATATCAATATTTTATTTTATTTTTGTATAATTATCGGTATTCAACCCATTATGGAGGCATTAGATTTCTTCATTCACAACGTCAATATTCGAACGTATGACCTTGTTTAATGTTAATACATCAAATTCAAACTTATTAAAATATAATATAGCACGAATCAACTTGCCTCAGTGGTTAAGGGAACAGTTGTTGTTCCTAGAGGTCACAGGTTCAAGTACCAGCAACTGTAGCAGGGTGATTGAGTGTTCATTGTCAATTGGTTGATTCTATATTTAGAATAGATACTACTTGTAATCACTCTAGCTTCCCTAAAAATTTATAGGTTCATCCCTGCAACTTAAAATCTTAGGTCCGTCTCTGCCCGAATCTAAGTACTCAACTTTCTTTTTGTCGTTAAATTCGGTATTATAAAACTTGAACCGAAGTACTCAAAACTTCTTTTTCTTGTCGTTAAACCAACAATTCATAGACCAATTGTTAATTGTTATATATTTTTTCAAGGAAAATATTTTAATACAAAAGTTTGTGTGTTTACACAATCCTTTCACTTTTAGAGTTTAAAGATTTAGGTTGTAGTTCGAAGTTTAGTGGTTTAGGTTGTATTGTGTAAAAATTAAAGTTTATGGTTTGAAATTTAAGGTTTAGGGTTTAGACGGTTAGGGTTATGGATTTAGGATTTTAGATTTTATAGTTTAAAGATGAAAGGTTATGGAATTTTTTTACATAGCTTATGTATCAAAATATAACCTATTTTTTAAAAGAAAACATAACCCATTTTTAGGTTGTAGTTTAGGGTTTAGGTGTTAGGGTGTAAAATTTAAGGTTATGATTAGAATTTATAGTTTATGATTTAAGGTTTATGTTTTCGGGTGTTAGAGTTAGGGATTTAGTTTTTAGATTTTATAGTATAAATATGAAGGGTTGTATAATTTTTTTACACAGTTTTTGTATTAAAATATAACTATTTTTTAAAGAAAATAATTTACATAATGTTTATACTATCTAAATCTCTTTTCCGTCAATAAATTAAAGGATATATTGAGCACTTAAGTATGTTCGGTCTTATATTCTCCTATATATTGTACCGACAATAATGTCAACCGAGCTAAACTCAATTGACACCAATTGTTATATTTTTTAATAAACTGATCGTTGAAAAATCTAAATAGTATAATAATAAATTAATTTTATTGAGCACTTAAGTATGTTCAGCATAAGAAATGCACCTCAAAACAATTGCATAGAAGGAAAAAACACAAAAGCAACATAAAAACCCATAGCAGCAGCAGCAGGGCAGGGTAAGTGTAAAAGACTGGGCATTTTACTGGCCGGCAGCAAATGCGTCGACGAGTAAGGTGTTTGTTACACCAACGATGCTTTTAAAGTGAATTTTGCCTGTGGGGGGATCATCCACTACTATCTCATTCACCGGAGGCCATAGCATCAACTCTTTCGCCTTAACTCCCTTGAGATTCTTGATACGCATCTGGTCAATATAACCACTGATTTCAGTGTCATAGCTCACCAATTTGCTGATCATCTTAAAATTGTGTTCCACTTTGTTTTTTTGCACAATCCACATGTAACCTGTACTCCTCACGAAACCAACTTCTATAACATCAGCAAGAGGGAGAAGTCCCATTGGGAGCCCAAATTCTTCCAGAAGACCAATAGCCATTTTCATTCCCTCTTCATCACCTCTCTTCACAATATCTCCTTCCTTCTCTTCCATTGTAATGGAATTTACAACTTTCTTTTTTCTTGCAGTTTTGACCCTTGTAAGGAAACTATTTGTACAGCACACTAATGACAAATTTGAAGGGGAAATCGAGGTTAATTGCATTGTTATCACTGTTACAATTCTGCTGTACACTTATCACTGTCAACTGATGTTTGATATGTAAGCTCAAATGGCAGGGAAATTTAGTATGTTCCAGTTGTATCTATAGCTTGATGTACATTGTTTTTGCAGTTATTGTCCGGGTTCTCCTGTTGTTTACCCATCTCACAAGGAAAAACTGTTCCATATACCAAAACAGGGGGAGGGGAGATGACAAGGAAATATCTGGGCCTAATTTATTCTTGACTGATCCTCGGTTGAAAATATTTATTCTACAGGATGAAGAAGTTGCCCTTAAATAAAATGAAGGTTAAAATATGATCCAAGTTTATGTATGTTTTGTACGAGACATATTATACTGTATGAAGGTTAAAATATCTGGGCCTAATAGTTGTCAACATATTGTATGTTTCGTATAATTTGCCAAACCAACACTTAAAACTCATCGCAAAATATAAACACTACTTGCATGAAGGCAATGAATGGCCTTTGAACTGAAGCAATGAATGGCCTAACCACCTACTTCTTGTTCATGGCAGGTAATGTAGTATGAGTTTTAGTTTAGCTAATTACACGACTATTGTTGATATAAAGCCCATTTCCTTAACTCGGATTAGGGAAGCCCAAATCCTCCACTGAGTTGTAACAAAAATTGACTGCTAGATTTCCTCTGTTTCCAACAGTGCTGAATAATTTCTGTGTTTTTAAGGTAAACTTTTAAATTCACTTAAATCTTGACCTGTCTCCATCATGTTTTCCTATACTGACTTCTCAAGCACCAACACTCTCAAAACAAACTATTACCACCCCAACTCCTTAAAACGACCTCGTAACAGTGCCTAATTCAATAAGGAGTGTAGGCCACAGCTCCAGTGTCGCGTAGGTCGTTGACATTCCAAACAGAGGCCGGCCACTCATGTCTTGTCCCCGCCTCCACTTTTGCCCTTCTTAGTTCTCCACGATTGGTCCTCCCCAACCAACACCTCTCTCCAAAAAAAAACACGAAAACGAGAGACCATCTTCTTCCTCTCTGAGTCTCTTCTCCTTCCTTTTTGATTTCTCTCCCCACACAAAAACAAGCTTGTAATCGGCCATGGATTTCTCTAAAGAACGTGGAAACTTCGTTTACGTCGCCAAGCTCGCTGAACAAGCCGAACGATTTGATGGTCCGATCTAACCAACAAGGTCATAAACTTGATTCTTTTCTTCTTTTAGCATTTTTAAAATTGTGGGATTTTTTTGTTCCAGATATGGTGACTGCGATGAGAAATCTAGCGGAGCTTGATGTGGAACTGACCGTAAAAGAACGGAACTTGCTCTCTGTCGGCTATAAAAACATAATCGGTGCTCGAAGGGCATCGTGGAGGATCTTGTCTTCGATCGAGCAAAGGGAAGAGAGCAAATGGAATGAAGAAAAAGTTAAGAAGATCAAATTGTATAGGCAGAAAGTGGAATTGGAGTTGTCCGATATCTGTAAAGATATTATGGCTGTGATCAATGAGCATCTCATTCCTTCTTGCTCCGGTGGAGACTCTAATGTGTTTTATTATAAAATGTGTGTACTTTTATTTGGTTTTCTCTCTTGGTTGATTCTAATGGTTTTTAATTTTCTGAAGATTTCTGGGGTTTGTTTGGTTGCAGGAAAGGGGATTATTACAGGTACATGGCGGAGTTTAAGACGGGCGACGAGAGAAAAGAGGCTGCTGATCTGTCCATGAAAGCATATCAGGCAAGTTCAATTATGTTTAAATTTGATTTATAAAATGTTGAACATGTACATCTTTTGCTTATGAATTGTTGGTTGGTTGGTTGGTTGATGTATGTTCCTCATAGTAGAGGGACAATAGAAGTAGGAAAATGGCTTTGTTTATGGCATCCTTCGTGGCCTTTGCATAAGGAATTTCACCAATGCTTGTCTTAACTATTTATGAATCAAATGTCATAGGTAGGGAATTTGAAAAAAAAAGAATCTTCAAATAGATGTTTGTTTTAAGAAGAAAAGTTTGTACCCTTTTTTCCCCCTGCCCTTGTGTTGTGAAATCCGAAGATGCCTATAAAGACTTTTCAAATGTCCGTTTTCTTACATTTTTCGAGCATGTGTGGGTATTATTTTGCTTGCAGTCTGCAACAACTACAGCAGAAGCCGAGTTGCCTCCTACGCATCCAATCCGGTTGGGTTTGGCCTTGAACTTCTCTGTCTTTTATTATGAAATTATGAACTCTCCTGAAAGGTATGCATGCATGTTGTTTCCTATGTTTCCGGATAATATTAGTTCAGCCATGTTCATGTTAAACTTGAAAAGCAGGGCCTGTCACCTTGCTAAGCAAGCTTTTGATGAAGCTATCTCAGAGTTGGATACTTTAAGCGAGGAGTCATACAAAGATAGCACATTGATTATGCAGCTTTTAAGGGACAACCTTACTTTATGGACTTCAGACATCACAGAGGATGGAGGTAACTTTGTGGATTCGCTGCCTTATTATTACATTTAAGTATTCAAAACTTTAGTTTAGAAGTATCATAGTTCTTTCCCCACTTCTGCAATTTGAAACTTTTCATTTGTTTCATTACAGAAGAGGTCGCAAAGCTCGGTGCTGCTAAGGTTGGTGACGGAGATGAATGAAGCTGTCTAAGGTTAGTTGTTATTAAGAAAATCTTTTTGAAATTTGCTAAAATTATCTGTTTACTATATTTGTATTAATTTGTGTTTTAGTTGTCATGTTACAGTGGCTTGGGGCTTGTATCGTGAAAGGAAGTAGCACGTCTGAAACTGTTGGAGTTCACCAGTTTTGGAAAGAGATTCAGCTGCTTGCTTTCACTCTTTTTAAATAGCTATTGTTTAATGTTTGGATTGTGCAGTGTCAATGGCTTCTTTTTCTTTTTACATTTTGACCATGTCTCTGTTACAACCTTCCCTCTTCGATAAAAACAGGAATTGTTTTCAGAATGTTATTTTCCCCTCATTTTCCTGCTCTGCTTGCAGTTTTATTCATTGAAATTCCAAATCTAATTAGTAGGTACAATGGAAACAGTCCTCGAAGCCATCTTCTTCCGTCCCACAGCCCTCTGCATCTTATCCCTCCTCGTGTAGCTTGTGCCGATGAACCTTCATATCAAAATAAATCATTCATAAATTTAAAATATAGTTATTATAATTTTAATCAGTAATTACTTTCAATTCAATGTCCATGGATGAAAGCAGTGATGGAGTTTCAAATATAAAAATTATTTGGATAAATATTCATTTTGATGATTAAACTTGTTTCTAAAGTTCAATTTGGAGTCGGATGGACTTAAACGAATTCAAATAAATTTAGAATCATGTACGCTATTAATATTTTATTTCGAAAGTAATACTCTAATAATTTAGGCTGAAAGTCATAAGTAATAAATGAAACCAAGAAACCAAGTTCATGTACAAATCTAAACCCCATTAAGGTACCTAACTGTATTAAAAAAAACTCATAAGCATCAAATTGAACCAAGAAACCAAGTTTAGATACCCATTTAAAACAGACAATAAGTCATATTTGGGTATCTAATTACACCCCCAAAAAAACTCTGGTACCAAAATATATATTTACCCAAATTCTTTTAATATTGTCGTTTCGTAGAAGCCGTTGGATAAGGTACTAGACGAGAAGCTAAATCATGGCAAAGAAGCAAACATGGGGGAAGAAGTTGGGTCTAACTTGGATTAGTTTAGATATTAATAGTCTGCAGTTGCTTTTGACTGCAACTCATTCAATCTTCTTGTTGTTTATTATATATGAATTTGGAGAATTCTAAAGATATTTTTTATGCATGATCAGCAAGTACATTGGTTTTGCTCACCCCATGTTGTCACAATGGTAAACGATGATGTAATTTATCCAGGTGACCCGGATTCGAGCACCAGTTCTGCACGGTGTGTACTTTATTTAAAAAATTAAGAAAATTGAACGGACGTTACCCTTGTATGATGTGTATCACACCAGCATATTAAAAAAAACAATTACATTGGTTTCTAATTTAATGTATTCTTGAAGTAATTTCTTTATATTTACCTTAGAAGTGTTAAATGCTTAAAACCGTTGGTTTTTCATAGAAAAAGAAGTTCCCCATACAAAACTTGGAGAATTCCAACTGCCACTTCATTTGTTTAATTACTGTGACAGTTGATCTTCCCATTTCAAGAATCCTCTCGGCAGTTAACACAGCACCCTTAAGCCCTCTTGAAACCCCTTTCCTCTCTTTCTTGACAGCTGCATATCAATGGCTTTCAACATTAATGAGCGGGTGGAGATATGCAAGAAGAAAGAGGGGTTCTCCGGCATCTATTACTTGGCAATTTGTCACGGCTCAAACAGGAAGAAAAAAGGAATTTTTATCAGATCAAAGGTGAGAAAGAAACAGATTCAGAAAAGGAGAGAAGAAGGGGATAAGGACGATTTCATTCCGGCATAATATGACTGGTACACCGTCAACTCAAAACCCTTAAAACATGCCCATAAAGGAAACGACCCCGTTTTATCTATTAACATGGGTCTCTCCCAAAACTCACCGTTTCATTAAACGGTTCACCTTAAACAGAAAATTAAAACTCTCACCAACTAACATTTGAAAATCCCCAACGGTCCAGTCTTCTTCTTCGAGTCATTACACAATTCTTCTAGCCGCGGTAGGAAGAACCAGGTACTTGGTACGTTACGAGTCCCGTTTCACCCCAAGCGGAACAAGTCTCCTCACGGAAGCCGTTGACGCCGACGAAGTCCGGCCTTTGCCCCCTGAAAGTTGTCGCTACGAGTTCGTGGCTTGTCAAAGGGTTGATGCCTTTGTCGACAATGCCATTATTAATGGACTCCTCATTGGTCCCATCATCTGCCAATACCATATTTCTCCTAATTAAAATTCAATCCATGATTTTATTACTTATTGATTCTCTCTGTGCTACCAAACTTATGGATTCTTTTGTTAGCATATTTTTTTAACATAATTATTAATTACAGTAGAAGACTTGAAAATTCTTCAAATACCAGACTGTATCTACAATATAATCCATACAGTTTTCTAATCTTTGTTGAAACTTTACACGCAAAAGATAAAAAGAAAAAAGAAAAAAAAAGAGATCATATATCAATAAGGTTGACCACCTGAGCAACTTATTCGCCTCCGCTTCATGGGGAAAACTGGCCGGAAACCATCATTTGTTGCCGTCAAGTGCCAGTCATCCAACACCATCCCCTCCAACTCAAACTGGTGCACCCCACTAGACCCGTCATACAAACACCCCTACGGAAACCCAGCAAGACCACAAGCAGGTAGTAGCGGCTTGGCTTTACGGCGACCAGCCCCCACCGGAACGTTCCGAAGAGCACCACCAGTCGTCCAATGCCTCTCGCAACCTTTACAGAAATGTCTAGGCTGATTGACGTTGTAGTTATTGAAGTAACAAAATTTGGTCTCCATGCTGTTGCATCTAGGGCAAGGTATGATCTTGTCAGGCCTCTTGTGGAGCGTTGGATTGTCAGCTTGGTTGTGTTCCTCTTTTACTTGTCTGCCATGCAACGTAATGGTTGCCCCAAATAGCTTGATCACTTGCCCTTGTTGGCTATCCATCACCATTTGCAGAAAGAGAAACAAGGGACGACAAAAGAAGTGAGACCTTGTTTGGTTTGAGGCGAAAGGGTGTTGGATTATATATGGGGAGAGGAGTAGGAGCGAGGGAGGAAAGCGAATGGAAAAGTGGGTGGAATTCAAAGGAAAAAAGAGCAAGGCATGTGAATTGTGATGGAAGTAGCCGCCAACTCCACATAAATTACCAAGAATAAATAATAAGATAAATAATATTATTTAAACGAACAGTACAAAATTAAGAACAATACAACAATATATAAATCAAACCGATTTGGAACCAAAAGAAACGTGTTGAGGCCTGCACGAACGCAGTTTCCTTAAGACAGATTTTCGGCCACTCCTATGGTGCTCGAGTTCATTGGTCGTCTGTCTCCCTGGATACAACAACATAAGATCAACCACAGTTGCACTACTGTGGAGATCACGAACTGACCCTTGCCTTCGCCTATCACCGAAAACCACTTGTAAAATCCACAGAGTAAAACAATAAAAATTTTCTGTGGTTTTGAGTTGTGTAAAACCTAAAAGGTTTACTCCCTATTTATAGGAGTGTCATGAGGGTATAAGTGGACATTTGACCTAATGGAGCATTTGATATTGATAATCAATTAATTCTTCTTATAAAGCAATTTCCAAAATTATTATCTGAATTAAAGGTAACTTCCAATATTTACCCTTTTAATTCCAAGATAAAATTTTGCAAATTTATGCTTTTATTTGAGGAAAATTCACTTTAAATTTGGGTCAAAATATCTGCAAGCCCACGAAGGACTAGACCGGTTCAGACATTTGCGTTACCCACGTCGTGCACGTCTGCACATTTACGAACCAACAATTGGTTCCACATTTTCCTCAACAACATTTGAATCAATTTCTTATTCAAAGCTCCAAAATTATCAAAATTTTCCAACAGTATGATCTTGTCAGGCCTCTTGTGGAGCGTTGGATTGTCAGCTTGGTTGTGTTCCTCTTTTACTTGTCTGCCATGCAACATAATGGTTGCCCCAAATAGCTTGATCCCTTGCCCTTGTTGGCTATCCATCACCATTTGCAGAAAGAGAAACAAGGGACGACAAAAGAAGTGAGACCTTGTTTGGTTTGAGGCGAAAGGGTGTTGGATTATATATGGGGAGAGGAGTAGGAGCGAGGGAGGAAAGCGAATGGAAAAGTGGGTGGAATTCAAAGGAAAAAAGAGCAAGGCATGTGAATAAAGGAGATAAAGTTTCGGTTCTAATAGATAGTAATGGCAATGGCCAGTGCCCAGTGGTAGGTTTTATTTAAAAGAAGAAGAAAAGAGAGAGAAGAGACCTATAAAAGAAGGGTTTGAAAATCTACAGTTTCTTTTGATTAATATTTACTTTCCATGGATATCTTTTTCAAGGTTTATATAATATAATCCAAAAAAAGTAAACTATATGTACTGCATGCTAAAGATATGAAAGAAAGAATTTCACCACTAGTTGCATTGCTCATCAATTTGGCATGTTTTAAATAAAGCATAAGAACTTGATTCTCTTTATGACGATATGAACTACCATAAAAAATGGATTTTACGGGTTTTGATCTAATTTAATATTTTTTCTCACATTTGACATGAGAATATAGTAATTTTATTTAATAAAAAATAAAATTAACCAAAAATTTGCTCCAACACATCCGTTACCATCTCTAATTGCAACTTTACTGAAATTCGATTACCAAATCAATAGAAATTAAAAATATTTCACGTTCCAAAAGCCATATATTGTGCTACTACTCGATAATAAATGGAAGATACTTTTAGGTGCTTTAAATTAATTAGTCCAATCAAATTCCACCAATAAGCTAACTTGCTTCCCAGCATGACATTTATCATCACTTTGCATTCAAAAGAATAAAAAACGACTTTATAAAAAGAATGGGTCAGAATTTTCAATCATGATTCCTACTAACTATTAAGTAAGACTTATTTAGTCATGAATGCATTCTACTGAGGGAGGTTTGGTCGGTGAAAAAGTCATTATATGAAAAAATGATTTTTTTCTAAAATTCTACTGAGGGAGGTTTGGTCGGTAAAATTATATGCATTCTACTGAGGGAGGTTTAGTTGGAGAGTATTTTTTTAGGGGGTAATTTTACATTCTTAATAGTAGCACTTTTTTCATTAAATCGTGGGAATATGATTCCCTTAGATCTTTTTAAGTATTTGTCAGATCCCTCCCCTTTAAACTATATTGCCCTTAAGTTAATAAATTTTGTTCATATAGATCTTTTGTTAAATTTAATTAGATGATTAAATATGTGTGGTGTAAATTAATTAAATATTTTTATTTAATATTAATTTAATATTAAAATAGTGTTATAAATATTTAAATATTATTTTAATATTTAATATATTTTTATTAATATTATATTTATGATGTTTATAGGTTATAGGTTATAGGTTATATGTTGGGATAGCATATTACTTGAAAATTAATAAGTTAAGAGTTGATGTTTTAATTTTATTCTTATGTTTATGATCATATAAAATATTTTAGTAGGTTAAACTTATGATATAAATTCTTATCAGTATTATACAACTTTTAAATTTATTTTATTATTTACTTTAATTTGCTTGACATGTCACAAGTAATAACATATTAAATGTTTAGCATTTAAACATTCACAAAAAAATATTTTAATAGAGGATAAAAATGGTAAGTAAATATAAAATAGTTTTTTAATAGTCTAAAGGTGATTGATTACAAGGTAATATAGACAAAGTGATTGAACCTAGGTCTTCTACGATGAATCTCATCCATGTTTCCACTTAGATCACTTGTTGGGTTCCTTTAAAGAATAGTTAATATAATAATTATATTAATAATATGATAAATATATAATTTTTGCAAATTTTAGATAGTGTAACAAAAATAGTTCTATTAATTTTTGTGCATGTATTTTTAAGTTAATATTGAAAGTTTAACATGTTAAAAAGAAAATATAACATATAGACAATTTAATAAATTTTACTTCCAGATAACCTTATATACCTCCAACCAAACATAGTAATCTTACATTCTTACACAATAAACTAAACAAGATAATGTAATATTCTCAATAATATGTCAACTAATGTTACATTCGGGGAATCTTATTCCCAAAGGTAATCTTACATTCTGTGAACCAAACGGACCCTAAGGGTTATTATCATATACACAGGGCAGTGGAAACA
Source organism: Hibiscus tridactylites (assembly GCA_958450335.1). Classification (NCBI taxonomy): domain Eukaryota; kingdom Viridiplantae; phylum Streptophyta; class Magnoliopsida; order Malvales; family Malvaceae; genus Hibiscus; species Hibiscus tridactylites. Next base: position 84,096,495 of record OY288280.1, read on the forward strand.
GAAAGTTTTCACAAGCGCCTTAGTTTTAGGGTTTAGGGGCTTAGTGTAAGGGTATGTTTAGGAAACTAAAATTTATGGATAATGGTTAGAATTTGGAGTTTAAAGGTTAGAGTTTAGTTTTTAGGGTAATATGATGAGGATTTAGGTTTTAATCTATAAACCGTAAACTATAAAATTCAACCAGTATCCCTAAATTCAAAACTCATACACCTAAACACCTAAACCATACACCCTAAACTAAGTTCATAAACCCTAAAACTAAGGCGCTTGTAAAAACATTTAATTTTCAGCACCAGTGTATCAAATAATTACCCTTATACTAATTTAAATCTATTTAGTTAATCATGCTTAAATACATCATATACTAGAAGTTTTATTTTTTTAGATTTCCGACTATACATTAATATAATATCTAGGTGGAAGAGACATAATTTTATAATGGTTGTTAGATTTTTATAATGGTGAATTTTTTCTTCACACACTTTGAGTTATATATTTTTATTTTTATTTTTCAAAAAAAACTTTGATGTACTTGTTCCCAATATTTTTTTTATGATTCAGGTACGTTATATATGTTATATTTCTCCTTTTTTCTAATAAAATTTTAATTCTCGCTCAAAATACATCATATATTGTTTATTGCAATGATTTCGTATTTAATATTGTCACATTTACCTGGGGTAATTATAATAAAATATAATTATTTTCATAAGAATAAAATATAATTATTAAAATAGAAATTACAGTCTCTTATAATTACACGGAATTAAACTTTTTATAAATGTTTAATTGGTAAAGTGTAATTACTCAAGACTTGTTAGTTAAAAAGTGAATATAGATCCACCAATAGTGGATGTTCATCCGTTTTATTCTTTGTGTGGGTTTGAACTCCGACTATTATATTAAAAATAATATTGTAACACTACTTAATCAAAAAATTAAAAAAGAGCAAAGAGGATTTTAAAATTATTATGACTAGTTAAACATATAATTAATCTAATTTTTATTTTTTAAAAAAGATTAAAAATGTAATAAAAAATGAAAATTTTATTTTATTTAATAACACCTGCTAATTATAATTATTTGATAACTTTCCGAATACGCTGTTAAAGTAGAGTAATTATACATATGGATGGAATTGCAGTTGCTTTTTGCTTTTCATGGAATTGCATCCTATATTTTTCAGGTTTCAATTGATTTTGAATATTTTTAATCATTTTCCAAGGGGAAACTAAAAGCAGATTTATCGATCAAATTGTTTAATCGTTTTCTTTAATAAAGGAATCATTAGTGCATAGCTGCCTCATTAGTCATTACCATCACTTTTTTCCAATTATATAATGTAGACATGATAGAATTCTTCAATATGAAGAATATAAAAGAGAGGACGGTACTCTCAGATTTCATTAATAAAACTCATAATATCTCAAATTGAGACTGAGTTGGAATATATACAGGGTTTTGTTAGTCAACAAAGTCAACTAAGGTGGTTACTAACAATAACAGCCTAAACCACCTGCTGACTCAGCATAACTAACTCTAATACAATTGTTTATCTAATCTATAGACTTAACAAGACAAACAAACTTTTTGTTTCTTTTAGTTGGGAAAAGAAGAGAAAAAAGATGCAAATTTACTTTTCGAGTGTTGGGTGCATGGCAAAGGGTCCATGGAACCAAAAGGCTTTGTTACGTTCATGCATATTTCTCCTGCAACTTCTAAGCACCAACACTCTCAAAACAAACTATTACCACCCCAACTCCTTAAAACGACCTCGTAACAGTGCCTAATTCAATAAGGAGTGTAGGCCACAGCTCCAGTGTCGCGTGGGTCGTTGACATTCCAAACAGAGGCCGGCCACTCATGTCATGTCCCCGCCTCCACTTTTGCCCTTCTTAGTTCTCCACGATTGGTCCTCCCCAACCAACACCTCTCTCCCAAAAAAAAACACGAAAACGAGAGACCATCTTCTTCCTCTCTGAGTCTCTTCTCCTTCCTTTTTGATTTCTCTCCCCACACAAAAACAAGCTTGCAATCGGCCATGGATTTCTCTAAAGAACGTGGAAACTTCGTTTACGTCGCCAAGCTCGCTGAACAAGCCGAACGATTTGATGGTCCGATCTAACCAACAAGGTCATAAACTTGATTCTTTTCTTCTTTTAGCATTTTTAAAATTGTGGGATTTTTTTTGTTCCAGATATGGTGACTGCGATGAGAAATCTAGCGGAGCTTGATGTGGAACTGACCGTAGAAGAAGGAAACTTACTCTCTGTCGGCTACAAAAACATGATTGGTGCTCGAAGGGCATCGTGGAGGATCTTGTCTTCGATCGAGCAAAGGGAAGAGAGAAAAGGGAATGAGGAAAAAGTTAAGAAGATCAAATTGTAAGGGCAGAAAGTGGAATTGGAGTTGTCCGACTCCGATATCTGTAAAGATATTATGGCTGTGATCAATGAACATCTCATTCCTTCTTGCTCCGGTGGAGACTCTAATGTGTTTTATTTTAAAATGTGTGTACTTTTATTTGGTTTTCTCTCTTGGTTGATTCTAATGGTTTTTAATTTTCTCAAGATTTCTGGGGTTTGTTTGGTTGCAGGAAAGGGGATTATTACAGGTACATGGCGGAGTTTAAGACGGGCGACGAGAGAAAAGAGGCTGCTGATCTTTCCATGAAAGCATATCAGGCAAGTTCAATTATGTTTAAATTTGATTTATAAAATGTTGAACATGTACATCTTTTGCTTATGAATTGTTGGTTGGTTGGTTGATGTATGTTCCTCATAGTAGAGGGACAATAGAAGTAGGAAAATGGCTTTATTTATGACATCTTTCGTGGCCTTTGCATAAGGAATTTCACCAATGCTTGTCTCCACCGGAGCAAGAAGGAATGAGATGTTCATTGATCACAGCCATAATATCTTTACAGATATCGGAGTCGGACAACTCCAATTCCACTTTCTGCCTATACAATTTGATCTTCTTAACTTTTTCCTCATTCCCTTTTCTCTCTTCCCTTTGCTCGATCGAAGACAATATCCTCCACGATGCCCTTCGAGCACCAATCATGTTTTTGTAGCCGACAGAGAGCAAGTTCCGTTCTTCTACGGTCAGTTCCACATCAAGCTCCGCTAGATTTCTCATCGCAGTCACCATATCTGGAACAAAAAAAATCCCACAATTTTAAAAATGCTAAAAGAAGAAAAGAATCAAGTTTATGACCTTGTTGGTTAGATCGGACCATCAAATCGTTCGGCTTGTTCAGCGAGCTTGGCGACGTAAACGAAGTTTCCACGTTCTTTAGAGAAATCCATGGCCGATTGCAAGCTTGTTTTTGTGTGGGGAGAGAAATCAAAAAGGAAGGAGAAGAGACTCATAGAGGAAGAAGATGGTCTCTCGTTTTCGTGTTTTTTTTGGGAGAGAGGTGTTGGTTGGGGAGGACCAATCACGGAGAACTAAGAAGGGCAAAAGTGGAGCCGGGGACAAGACATGAGTGGTCGGCCTCTGTTTGGAATGTCAACGACCCACGCGACACTGGAGCTGTGGCCTACACTCCTTATTGAATTAGGCACTGTTACGAGGTCGTTTTAAGGAGTTGGGGTGGTAATAGTTTGTTTTGAGAGTGTTGGTGCTTAGAAGTTGCAGGAGAAACATGCATGAACGTAACAAAGCTTTTTGGTTCTATGGACCTTTTGCCATGCACCCAACACTCGAAAAGTAAATCTGCATCTTTTTTTTTTTTGAAAAGTAATGATGTATGATTAAACGGAAAGTATCATACAAATAAGCACGAGATACGGGCCTCATTAAAAAACCTCCCTAAACCTAGTTGGAGGAAAAAGAGCGCACCGAACTCGGCTGAAAGACGCTCGGTACAACCGACCCTAGCGATCCGCAGCACAAGAAACAAAGAACCGAGCCACGCAAAACAGATTTAGGAATTCGTTACCCAATCCTCAACATAGATAACAAGCGGAAACAACATAGGCACCCGGCTGCAAATGCCTTCGAGGAACTCGATCACCCGATTCCCTGCTTTGCCAGTGCATCGGCTTCGACGTTTAGAAAGCGGGGTATGAAACGTAACAGCACAGCTCTGAATTTAATGATAGTGGCCACCTCTGAGACACAAGCAGAGAAAGCTGGAGGGGGGCAGGAGACGCCAAGAACCCAATCAATTACCTGTATGAAACGTAACAGCACAGCTCTGGATTTAATGATAGTGGCCACCTCTGAGACACAAGCGGAGGAATCTGCATCTTTTTTCTTTTCTTTTCCCAACTAAAAGAAACAAAAGGTTTGTTTGTCTTGTTAAGTCTATAGGTTAGATAAACAATTGTATTAGAGTTAGTTATGCTGAGTCAGCAGGTGGTTTAGGCTGTTATTTTTAGTAACCACCTTAGTTGACTTTGTTGACTAACAAAACCCTGTATATATTCCAACTCAGTCTCAATTTGAGATATTATGAGTTTTATTAATGAAATCTGAGAGTACCGTCCTCTCTTTCATATTCTTCATATTGAAGAATTCTATCATGTCTACATTATATAATTCGAAAAAGGTGATGGTAATGATCAAATTGTTTAATCATTTTCCAAGGGGAAACTAAAAGCAGATTTATCGATCAAATTGTTTAATCATTTTCTTTAATAAAGGAATCATTAGTGCATAGCTGCCTCATTAGTCATTACCATCACCTTTTTCCAATTATATAATGTAGACATGATAGAATTCTTCAATATGAAGAATATAAAAGAGAGGACGGTACTCTCAGATTTCATTAATAAAACTCATAATATCTCAAATTGAGACTGAGTTGGAATATATACAGAGTTTTGTTAGTCAACAAAGTCAACTAAGGTGGTTACTAACAATAACAGCCTAAACCACCTGCTGACTCAGCATAACTAACTCTAATACAATTGTTTATCTAATCTATAGACTTAACAAGACAAACAAACTTTTTGTTTCTTTTAGTTGGGAAAAGAAGAGAAAAAAGATGCAGATTTACTTTTCGAGTGTTGGGTGCATGGCAAAGGGTCCATGGAACCAAAAGGCTTTGTTACGTTCATGCATGTTTCTCCTGCAACTTCTAAGCACCAACACTCTCAAACAAACTATTACCACCCCAACTCCTTAAAACGACCTCGTAACAGTGCCTAATTCAATAAGGAGTGTTGGCCACAGCTCCAGTGTCGCGTGGGTCGTTGACATTCCAAACAGAGGCCGGCCATTCATGTCTTGTCCCCGCCTCCACTTTTGCCCTTCTTAGTTCTCCACGATTGGTCCTCCCCAACCAACACCTCTCTCCCAAAAAAAAACACGAAAACGAGAGACCATCTTCTTCCTCTCTGAGTCTCTTCTCCTTCCTTTTTGATTTCTCTCCCCACACAAAAACAAGCTTGCAATCGGCCATGGATTTCTCTAAAGAACGTGGAAACTTCGTTTACGTCGCCAAGCTCGCTGAACAAGCCGAACGATTTGATGGTCCGATCTAACCAACAAGGTCATAAACTTGATTCTTTTCTTCTTTTAGCATTTTTAAAATTGTGGGATTTTTTTTGTTCCAGATATGGTGACTGCGATGAGAAATCTAGCGGAACTTGATGTGGAACTGACCGTAGAAGAACGAAACTTGCTCTCTGTCGGCTACAAAAACATGATTGGTGCTCGAAGGGCATCGTGGAGGATCTTGTCTTCGATCGAGCAAAGGGAAGAGAGAAAAGGGAATGAGGAAAAAGTTAAGAAGATCAAATTGTATAGGCAGAAAGTGGAATTGGAGTTGTCCGACTCCGATATCTGTAAAGATATTATGGTTGTGATCAATGAACATCTCATTCCTTCTTGCTCTGGTGGAGACTCTAATGTGTTTTATTTTAAAATGTGTGTACTTTTATTTGGTTTTCTCTCTTGGTTGATTCTAATGGTTTTTAATTTTCTCAAGATTTCTGGGGTTTGTTTGGTTGCAGGAAAGGGGATTATTACAGGTACATGGCGGAGTTTAAGACGGGCGACGAGAGAAAAGAGGCTGCTGATCTTTCCATGAAAGCATATCAAGCAAGTTCAATTATGTTTAAATTTGATTTATAAAATGTTGAACATGTACATCTTTTGCTTATGAATTGTTGGTTGGTTGGTTGATGTATGTTCCTCATAGTAGAGGGACAATAGAAGTAGGAAAATGGCTTTATTTATGACATCTTTCGTGGCCTTTGCATAAGGAATTTCACCAATGCTTGTCTCCACCGGAGCAAGAAGGAATGGGATGTTCATTGATCACAGCCATAATATCTTTACAAATATCGGAGTCGGACAACTCCAATTCCACTTTCTGCCTATACAATTTGATCTTCTTAACTTTTTCCTCATTCCCTTTTCTCTCTTCCCTTTGCTCGATCGAAGACAAGATCCTCCACGATGCCCTTCGAGCACCAATCATGTTTTTGTAGCCGACAGAGAGCAAGTTCCGTTCTTCTACGGTCAGTTCCACATCAAGCTCCGCTAGATTTCTCATCGCAGTCACCATATCTGGAACAAAAAAAATCCCACAATTTTAAAAATGCTAAAAGAAGAAAAGAATCAAGTTTATGACCTTGTTGGTTAGATCGGACCATCAAATCGTTCGGCTTGTTCAACGAGCTTGGCGACGTAAACGAAGTTTCCACGTTCTTTAGAGAAATCCATGGCCGATTGCAAGCTTGTTTTTGTGTGGGGAGAGAAATCAAAAAGGAAGGAGAAGAGACTCAGAGAGGAAGAAGATGGTCTCTCGTTTTCGTGTTTTTTTTGGGAGAGAGGTGTTGGTTGGGGAGGACCAATCGCGGAGAACTAAGAAGGGCAAAAGTGGAGGCAGGGACAAGACATGAGTGGCCGGCCTCTGTTTGGAATGTCAACGACCCACGCGACACTAGAGCTGTGGCCTACACTCCTTATTGAATTAGGCAATGTTACGAGGTCGTTTTAAGGAGTTGGGGTGGTAATAGTTTGTTTTGAGAGTGTTGGTGCTTAGAAGTTGCAGGAGAAACATGCATGAACGTAACAAAGCTTTTTGGTTCTATGGACCCTTTGCCATGCACCCAACACTCGAAAAGTAAATCTGCATCTTTTTTCTCTTCTTTTCCCAACTAAAAGAAACAAAAGGTTTGTTTGTCTTGTTAAGTCTATAGGTTAGATAAAAAATTGTATTAGAGTTAGTTATGTTGAGTCAGCAGGTGGTTTAGGCTGTTATTGTTAGTAACCACCTTAGTTGACTTTGTTGACTAACAAAACCCTGTATACATTCCAACTCAGTCTCAATTTGAGATATTATGAGTTTTATTAATGAAATCTGAGAGTACCGTCCTCTCTTTCATATTCTTCATATTGAAGAATTCTATCATGTCTACATTATATAATTGGAAAAATGTGATGGTAATGATCAAATTGTTTAATCATTTTCCAAGGGGAAACTAAAAGCAGATTTATCGATCAAATTGTTTAATCATTTTCTTTAATAAAGGAATCATTAGTGCATAGCTGCCTCATTAGTCATTACCATCACCTTTTTCCAATTATATAATGTAGACATGATAGAATTCTTCAATATGAAGAATATAAAAGAGAGGACGGTACTCTCAGATTTCATTAATAAAACTCATAATATCTCAAATTGAGACTGAGTTGGAATATATACAGGGTTTTGTTAGTCAACAAAGTCAACTAAGGTGGTTACTAACAATAACAGCCTAAACCACCTGCTGACTCAGCATAACTAACTCTAATACAATTGTTTATCTAATCTATAGACTTAACAAGACATACAAACTTTTTGTTTCTTTTAGTTGGGAAAAGAAGAGAAAAAAGATGCAGATTTACTTTTCGAGTGTTGGGTGCATGGCAAAGGGTCCATGGAACCAAAAAGCTTTGTTACGTTCATGCATGTTTCTCCTGCAACTTCTATGCACCAACACTCTCAAAACAAACTATTACCACCCCAACTCCTTAAAACGACCTCGTAACAGTGCCTAATTCAATAAGGAGTGTAGGCCACAGCTCCAGTGTCGCGTGGGTCGTTGACATTCCAAACAGAGGCCGGCCACTCATGTCTTGTCCCCGCCTCCACATCAAGCTCCGCTAGATTTCTCATCGCAGTCACCATATCTGGAACAAAAAAAATCCCACAATTATAAAAATGCTAAAAGAAGAAAAGAATCAAGTTTATGACCTTGTTGGTTAGATCGGACCATCAAATCGTTCGGCTTGTTCAGCGAGCTTGGCGATGTAAACGAAGTTTTCACGTTCTTTAGAGAAATCCATGGCCGATTGCAAGCTTGTTTTTGTGTGGGGAGAGAAATCAAAAAGGAAGGAGAAGAGAATCAGAGAGGAAGAAGATGATCTCTCGTTTTCGTGTTTTTTTTTGGGAGAGAGGTGTTGGTTGGGGAGGACCAATCGCGGAGAACTAAGAAGGGCAAAAGTGGAGGCAGGGACAAGACATGAGTGGCCGGCCTCTGTTTGGAATGTCAACGACCCACGCGACACTGGAGCTGTGGCCTACACTCCTTATTGAATTAGGCACTGTTACGAGGTCGTTTTAAGGAGTTGGGGTGGTAATAGTTTGTTTTGAGAGTGTTGGTGCTTAGAAGTTGCAGGAGAAACATGCATGAACGTAACAAAGCTTTTTGGTTCTATGGACCCTTTGCCATGCACCCAACACTCGAAAAGTAAATCTGCATCTTTTTTCTCTTCTTTTCCCAACTAAAAGAAACAAAAGGTTTGTTTGTCTTGTTAAGTCTATAGGTTAGATAAACAATTGTATTAGAGTTAGTTATGCTGAGTCAGCAGGTGGTTTAGGCTGTTATTGTTAGTAATTGTTGACTAACAAAACCCTGTATATATTCCAACTCAGTCTCAATTTGAGATATTATGAGTTTTATTAATAAAATCTGAGAGTACCGTCCTCTCTTTCATATTCTTCATATTGAAGAATTCTATCATGTCTACATTATATAATTGGAAAAAGGTGATGGTAATGATCAAATTGTTTAATCATTTTCCAAGGGGAAACTAAAAGCAGATTTATCGATCAAATTGTTTAATCATTTTCTTTAATAAAGGAATCATTAGTGCATAGCTGCCTCATTAGTCATTACCATCACCTTTTTCCAATTATATAATGTAGACATGATAGAATTCTTCAATATGAAAAATATAAAAGAGAGGACGGTACTCTTAGATTTCATTAATAAAACTCATAATATCTCAAATTGAGACTGAGTTGGAATATATACAGGGTTTTGTTAGTCAACAAAGTCAACTAAGGTGGTTACTAACAGTAACAGCCTAAACCACCTGCTGACTCGGCATAACTAACTCTATTACAATTGTTTATCTAATCTATAGACTTAACAAGACAAACAAACTTTTTGTTTCTTTTAGTTGGGAAAAGAAGAGAAAAAAGATGCAGATTTACTTTTCGAGTGTTGGGTGCATGGCAAAGGGTCCATGGAACCAAAAAGCTTTGTTACGTTCATGCATGTTTCTCCTGCAACTTCTAAGCACCAACACTCTCAAAACAAACTATTACCACCCCAACTCCTTAAAACGACCTCGTAACAGTGCCTAATTCAATAAGGAGTGTAGGCCACAGCTCCAGTGTCGCGTGGGTCGTTGACATTCCAAACAGAGGCCGGCCACTCATGTCTTGTCCCCGCCTCCACTTTTGCCCTTCTTAGTTCTCCGCGATTGGTCCTCCCCAACCAACACCTCTCTCCCAAAAAAAAACACGAAAACGAGAGATCATCTTCCTCCTCTCTGAGTCTCTTCTCCTTCCTTTTTGATTTCTCTCCCCACACAAAAACGTAACAAAGCTTTTTGGTTCCATGGACCCTTTGCCATGCACCCAACACTCGAAAAGTAAATTTGCATCTTTTTTCTCTTCTTTTCCCAACTAAAAGAAACAAAAGGTTTGTTTGTCTTGTTAAGTCTATAGGTTAGATAAACAATTGTATTAGAGTTAGTTATGCTGAGTCAGCAGGTGGTTTAGGCTGTTATTGTTAGTAACCACCTTAGTTGACTTTGTTGACTAACAAAACCCTGTATATATTCCAACTCAGTCTCAATTTGAGATATTATGAGTTTTATTAATGAAATCTGAGAGTACTGTCCTCTCTTTCATATTCTTCATATTGAAGAATTCTATCATGTCTACATTATATAATTGGAAAAAGGTGATGGTAATGATCAAATTGTTTAATCATTTTCCAAGGGGAAACTAAAAGCAGATTTATCGATCAAATTGTTTAATCATTTTCTTTAATAAAGGAATCATTAGTGCATAGTTGCCTCATTAGTCATTACCATCACCTTTTTCCAATTATATAATGTAGATATGATAGAATTCTTCAATATGAAGAATATAAAAGAGAGGACGGTACTCTCAGATTTCATTAATAAAACTCATAATATCTCAAATTGAGACTGAGTTGGAATATATACAGGGTTTTGTTAGTCAACAAAGTCAACGAAGGTGGTTACTAACAATAACAGCCTAAACCACCTGCTGACTCAGCATAACTAACTCTAATACAATTGTTTATCTAATCTATAGACTTAACAAGACAAACAAACTTTTTGTTTCTTTTAGTTGGGAAAAGAAGAGAAAAAAGATGCATATTTACTTTTCGAGTGTTGGGTGCATGGCAAAGGGTCCATGGAACCAAAAAGCTTTGTTACGTTCATGCATGTTTCTCCTGCAACTTCTATGCACCAACACTCTCAAAACAAACTATTACCACCCCAACTCCTTAAAACGACCTCGTAACAGTGCCTAATTCAATAAGGAGTGTAGGCCACAGCTCCAGTGTCGCGTGGGTCGTTGACATTCCAAACAGAGGCCGGCCACTCATGTCTTGTCCCCGCCTCCACTTTTGCCCTTCTTAGTTCTCCACGATTGGTCCTCCCCAACCAACACCTCTCTCCCAAAAAAAAACACGAAAACGAGAGACCATCTTCTTCCTCTCTGAGTCTCTTCTCCTTCCTTTTTGATTTCTCTCCCCACACAAAAACAAGCTTGCAATCGGCCATGGATTTCTCTAAAGAACGTGGAAACTTCGTTTACGTCGCCAAGCTCGCTGAACAAGCCGAACGATTTGATGGTCCGATCTAACCAACAAGGTCATAAACTTGATTCTTTTCTTCTTTTAGCATTTTTATAATTGTGGGATTTTTTTTGTTCCAGATATGGTGACTGCGATGAGAAATCTAGCGGAGCTTGATGTGGAACTGACCGTAGAAGAACGGAACTTGCTCTCTGTCGGCTACAAAAACATGATTGGTGCTCGAAGGGCATCGTGGAGGATCTTGTCTTCGATCGAGCAAAGGGAAGAGAGAAAAGGGAATGAGGAAAAAGTTAAGAAGATCAAATTGTATAGGCAGAAAGTGGAATTGGAGTTGTCCGACTCCGATATCTGTAAAGATATTATGGCTGTGATCAATGAACATCTCATTCCTTCTTGCTCCGGTGGAGACTCTAATGTGTTTTATTTTAAAATGTGTGTACTTTTATTTGGTTTTCTCTCTTGGTTGATTCTAATGGTTTTTAATTTTCTCAAGATTTCTGGGGTTTGTTTGGTTGCAGGAAAGGGGATTATTACAGGTACATGGCGGAGTTTAAGACGGGCGACGAGAGAAAAGAGGCTGCTGATCTTTCCATGAAAGCATATCAGGCAAGTTCAATTATGTTTAAATTTGATTTATAAAATGTTGAACATGTACATCTTTTGCTTATGAATTGTTGGTTGGTTGGTTGATGTATGTTCCTCATAGTAGAGGGACAATAGAAGTAGGAAAATGGCTTTATTTATGACATCCTTCGTGGCCTTTGCATAAGGAATTTCACCAATGCTTGTCTCCACCGGAGCAAGAAGGAATGAGATGTTCATTGATCACAGCCATAATATCTTTACAGATATCGGAGTCGGACAACTCCAATTCCACTTTCTGCCTATACAATTTGATCTTCTTAACTTTTTCCTCATTCCCTTTTCTCTCTTCCCTTTGCTCGATCGAAGACAAGATCCTCCACGATGCCCTTCGAGCACCAATCATGTTTTTGTAGCCGACAAAGAGCAAGTTCCGTTCTTCTACGGTCAGTTCCACATCAAGCTCCGCTAGATTTCTCATCGCAGTCATCATATCTGGAACAAAAAAAATCCCACAATTTTAAAAATGCTAAAAGAAGAAAAGAATCAAGTTTATGACCTTGTTGGTTAGATCGGACCATCAAATCGTTCGGCTTGTTCAGCGAGCTTGGCAACGTAAACGAAGTTTCCACGTTCTTTAGAGAAATCCATGGCCGATTGCAAGCTTGTTTTTGTGTGGGGAGAGAAATCAAAAAGGAAGGAGAAGAGACTCAGAGAGGAAGAAGATGGTCTCTCGTTTTCGTGTTTTTTATGGGAGAGAGGTGTTGGTTGGGGAGGACCAATCGCGGAGAACTAAGAAGGGCAAAAGTGGAGGCGGGGACAAGACATGAGTGGTCGGCCTCTGTTTGGAATGTCAACGACCCACGCGACACTGGAGTTGTGGCCTACACTCCTTATTGAATTAGGCACTGTTACGAGGTCGTTTTAAGGAGTTGGGGTGGTAATAGTTTGTTTTGAGAGTGTTGGTGCTTAGAAGTTGCAGGAGAAACATGCATGAACGTAACAAAGCTTTTTGGTTCTATGGACCCTTTGCCATGCACCCAACACTCGAAAAGTAAATATGCATCTTTTTTCTCTTCTTTTCCCAACTAAAAGAAACAAAAGGTTTGTTTGTCTTGTTAAGTCTATAGGTTAGATAAACAATTGTATTAGAGTTAGTTATGCTGAGTCAGCAGGTGGTTTAGGCTGTTATTGTTAGTAACCACCTTAGTTGACTTTGTTGACTAACAAAACCCTGTATATATTCCAACTCAGTCTCAATTTGAGATATTATGAGTTTTATTAATGAAATCTGAGAGTACCGTCCTCTCTTTCATATTCTTCATATTGAAGAATTCTATCATGTCTACATTATATAATTGGAAAAAGGTGATGGTAATGACTATTGAGGCAGCTATGCACTAATGATTCCTTTATTAAAGAAAATGATTAAACAATTTAATCGATAAATCTGTTTTTAGTTTCCCCTTGAAAAATGATTAAAAATATTCAAAATCAATTGAAACCTGAAAAATATAGGATGCAATTCCATGAAAAGCAAAAAGCAACTGCAATTCCATCCATATGTATAATTACTCTACTTTAACCACGTATTCGGAAAGTTATCAAATAATTATAATTAGCAGGTGTTATTAAATAAAATAAAATTTTCATCTTTTATTATATTTTTAATCTTTTTTAAAAAATAAAAATTAGATTAATTATATGTTTAACTAGTCATAATAATTTTAAAATTCTTTTTGCTCTTTTTTAATTTTTTGATTAAGTAGTGTTACAATATTATTTTTAATATAATAGTCGGAGTTCAAACCCACACAAAGAATAAAACGGATGAACATCCACTATTGGTGGATCTATATTCACTTTTTAACTAACAAGTCTTGAGTAATTACACTTTACCAATTAAACATTTATAAAAAGTTTAATTCCGTGTAATTATAAGAGACTGTAATTTCTATTTTAATAATTATATTTCATTCTTATGAAAATAATTATATTTTATTATAATTACCCCAGGTAAATGTGACAATATTAAATACGAAATCATTGCAATAAACAATATATGATGTATTTTGAGCGAGAATTAAAATTTTATTAGAAAAAAGGAGAAATATAACAAATATAACGTACCTGAATCATAAAAAAATATTGGGAACAAGTACATCAAAGTTTTTTTTGAAAAATAAAAATAAAAATATATAACTCAAAGTGCGTGAAGAAAAAATTCACCATTATAAAAATCTAACAACCATTATAAAATTATGTCTCTTCCACCTAGATATTGTATTAATGTATAGTCGGAAATCTAAAAAAAATAAAACTTCTAGTATATGATGTATTTAAGCATGATTAACTAAATACATTTAAATTAGTATAAGGGTAATTATTTGATACACTGATGCTGAAAATTAAAAGTTTTTACAAGCGCCTTAGTTTTAGGGTTTATGAACTTAGTTTAGGGTGTATGGTTTAGGTGTTTAGGTGCATGAGTTTTGAATTTAGGGATACTGGTTGAATTTTATAGTTTAGGGTTTATAGATTAAAACCTAAATTCTCATCATATTACCCTAAAAACTAAACTCTAACCTTTAAACTCCAAATTCTAACCATTATCCATAAATTCTAGTTTCCTATACCTAAACCCCTAAAACCTACCCCTACACTAAGCCCCTAAACCCTAAAACTAAGGCGCTTGTGAAAACTTTCTGTTTCCACTGCCTTGTGTATAGGATAATAACCCTTAGGGTCCGTTTGGTTCACAGAATGTAAGATTACCTTTGGGAATAAGATTTCCCGAATGTAACATTAGTTGACATATTATTGAGAATGTTACATTATCTTGTTTAGTTTATTGTGTAAGAATGTAAGATTACTATGTTTGGTTGGAGGTATATAAGGTTATCTGGAAGTAAAATTTATTAAATTGTCGATATGTTATATTTTCTTTTTAACATGTTAAACTTTCAATATTAACTTAAAAATACATGCACAAAAATTAATAGAACTATTTTTGTTACACTATCTAAAATTTGCAAAAATTATATATTTATCATATTATTAATATAATTATTATATTAACTATTCTTTAAAGGAACCCAACAAGTGATCTAAGTGGAAACATGGATGAGATTCATCCTAGAAGACCTAGGTTCAATCACTTTGTCTATATTACCTTATTTTTTTATTACTTGTGACATGTCAAGCAAATTAAAGTAAATAATAAAATAAATTTAAAAGTTGTATAATACTGATAAGAATTTATATCATAAGTTTAACCTACTAAAATATTTTATATGATCATAAACATAAGAATAAAATTAAAACATCAACTCTTAACTTATTAATTTTCAAGTAATATGCTATCCCAACATATAACCTATAACTTATAACCTATAAACATCATAAATATAATATTAATAAAAATACATTAAATATTAAAATAATATTTAAATATTTATAACACTATTTTAATATTAAATTAATATTAAATAAAAATATTTAATTAATTTACACCACACATATTTAATCATCTAATTAAATTTAACAAAAGATCTATATGAAAAAAATTTATTAACTTAAGGGCAATATAGTTTAAAGGGGAGGGATCTGACAAATACTTAAAAAGATCTAAGGGAATCATATTCCCACGATTTAATGAAAAAAGTGCTACTATTAAGAATGTAAAATTACCCCCTAAAAAGAATACTCTCCAACTAAACCTCCCTCAGTAGAATGCATATAATTTTACCGACCAAACCTCCCTCAGTAGAATTTTAGAAAAAAATCATTTTTTCATATAATGACTTTTTCACCGACCAAACCTCCCTCAGTAGAATGCATTCATGACTAAATAAGTCTTACTTTTTTTTTTGAACAGCAATATGATTTTATTAAAGCAAAATCATACAAAGCACTACTAATAGCCTCGTTAAAAACCCCCTAATCCTAAATGGGGGGAAAGAGTGCCATTAGTAGTGTCAAAAACAAAGAACAAACACGAAAACAACTCAAACCGTTACCCAAAGCCACGACCCCCGATCTACACCCCCCTTGGCAAGGGCATCCGCCAATTGATTTCCCTCCCGAAACACATGCGCGAAACACACATTTGGCAAAGACTCAAAAGCGTCGTCGATCTGAAAAAACCAACGCCACAATCGCCAAGGCCTCCGTTCAACACCTTGAATCCACGCAAGTGCCACCCTCGAATCAGATTCAATGACTATCGACTGCACCCCCTCCCACGACGATTCCCTCAACAACTTCAGAGCAAACGCTATTGCTTGGACCTCAGCTTCATTCGAATCCGCTATTCCGATCGCCCCTGAAAACAAACCTCGGATACGACTCTCCCAATCTCGGAGCACGCCCCCACACCCCGCCAAGCCTGGTTTGCCCCGAACTGCCCCATCTACATTGAACTTCCACACTCCTTTCCAAGGCGGTACCCACTCCACACCACCTCGAACCGATACCCCCCCCCCCGCTGCGTCATTTACGCAAAGCAAAGGGCATTCCCACCATGCAGCTTCACGTATGTCTACCTTATCAAAATGAATCCGAGTCCAATGGAACGATCGCAATTGAATTAAAAAGAAAATCCCCCCAATCGGCAGCCTCTTGTCTTGAAACATTAGTTCATTACGTGCTAGCCAAATAGACCACAGCACACTAGTACACCCGATAAGCCACCATACCCTCAAGTCTCCATAAAAGAAGCTGTGGAAGCACATAACAATAAACTCCCTCACCTGCCTCGGACGTGTCACTGCCACTCCCCACCACGCGAAATAGCAGTCCCAAACCTTCCACGCCGTCGAGCAATGCCACAGGATGTGATCTATCGCGTCCTCGCCTGCCCCACAAAAACGGCATAATATGGACGTTTCCCCCAACGGTAAGCCTCGGGCTATCAGCATCGACAAAGTAGGCAGGCGATCAAGTAAAATAAACCAAATAAAACATTGCAATTTCGGCAACACCGGTAGTCGCCACGACCAATTCACTTCCGACATGTCAGACATTCCCAAGGAAGACATTAATTTGTTTAATGCCCTTACCGAAAATTCCCCCGTTGTCTCCTGGGTCCAAATGAACCGATCCGCCACTCCATGTCTCAGCACAAAACCCTGAATACAAGCCAGCAAGTCCCGCAACATACTCCCCTCGAACGCCCTCAATTCTCTGCGAAAACAGCCACCCCAATCTGCCACTGACCATCCCAGCACCTCACCAACTCGCTCAAGTTTATCCACAACCAGCCCATATAACCGCGGGAAAACCAGCTTCAACGGTTCGGCCACGCACCAGCGATCATGCCAAAACATCACACTCTCACCATTCCCTACAATCCACACGAATTGAGAAGAATTCATGAACCTTTCGACCACTTCATTTTGCTGAACCTCAACCACTTGTTTCCACATTGATGACATAGACCGTGTACTTTGCTTATGAATCCTCCAAGACAGCACCTCGGATCCATACTTTGCGGATACAATCTTCCTCCAAAGCGACCCTCCTTCAACCGCATATTTCCATGCCCATTTTGCCAATAATGCTAAGTTGCGAACATGTAAGTTTATCACCCCTAACCCTCCTAATTGTTTCGAACGACAAGCCACTTCCCACCCAACTCGACTCAATTTAGCTCGTTCTTTTTTACCTCCCCATAAGAAATTCCGCCGAATCCGATCAATTTTCAGAATGATACGCTTCGGTATCATAAAGACACCCATATAATACACCGGAAGAGCCGATAACACCGAATTGACCAACACTAGACGCCCCGCAAACGAAAGCGAGTTGCGTTTCCATCCCGCCAAACGCCGACGAAATCTCTGAATTAACGGGTCCCATACTTCCATGCCCTTGGGACTTACACCAATGGGAATTCCCAAGTATTTCATCGGCAATACCCCCTTCGGACAACCCAATACACTGCCCACACTATCAAGAACCAAGTCCTCTAATCCAACTCCTATTAGACATGACTTATCATAGTTTATCTTTAAACCTGTTGTAAGTTCAAAGCAAGTAAGAACCCGTTTCAAGTTGCGAGCCATCTCTACATCACCCCGTATAAATAGCACAGTATCGTCCGCGAATTGTAGGTGAGACACCGATGCCTCCCCTACCACCCGAACACCAGCAATTAAGCCTCACCGCTCAGCATTAATCAAATAAATATGAAGTACCTCGGCCACAATAACAAACAGCAGTGGCGAAATTGGATCACCTTGCCGCAGCCCTCTCCTCATAGGAAATTCCTCCGTCGGACTGCCGTTAATCAAAACCGATAGCCTCGCTGTTTCCACACATTCAGCCATCCATCGGCACCATGCCTCCCCAAAACCCATTCTAGCAAGCACAATCCGCAAACAGCCCCAATCTATGCAATCGTAGGCTTTAGCGAAGACAAGTTTCAGCACATAACTACCAATCCGATCACCCGAAGACTTCATAGAATGAATTACTTCGTTAGCTAACATGATTCCATCTAATATTTGTCGTCCATCAATAAAAGTTGACTGTACGTCACTAATAAGATGAGGCAATACCACTTGAAGGCGACGAGCTAAACACTTGGCTAGAATTTTATACACCGAGTTAAGTAAGCAAATTGGACGAAAATCCCCCAACATCCGAGGGTGCTCCTTCTTCGCTATCAGCACTACAAAAGTCGAATTGTAACCCCGCGGTAGCCGACCCGTACCATGGAAATCCTCCATAAAAGCTATTACATCACCACGCACAAACTCCCAACCCTTCCGAAAAAATTCAAAAGGAAAGCCATTCGGTCCCGGCGCTTTAGCCCCCTCGCTACTCCATATTGCTTTTTTAACTTCCTCTTCTGTAAACAGTCTTTCCAACACATCTCGTTGTTGTGTCGAAATGCGTGAAAAACAGACTTCGGGCACTAAAATACCACCTTCTGGCTGCTGTCCAAAATGCTTAGTAAATTCCATTCGCACCAGCTGTTTTAGGCGCCTGATTTCCGTGACCCATTCTTCACCAAATTGAATACCTCTAATTTATAAAGTCGTTTTTATAAATTAATAGTTAATAGTTAATAGGAATCATGATTGGAAATTCTGACCCATTCTTTTTATAAAGTCGTTTTTTATTCTTTTGAATGCAAAGTGATGATAAATGTCATGCTAGGAAGCAAGTTAGCTTATTGGTGGAATCTGATTGGACTAATTAATTTAAAGCACCTAAAAGTATCTTCCATTTATTATCGAGCAGTAGCACAATATATGGCTTTTGGAACGTGAAATATTTTTAATTTCTATTGATTTGGTAGTCGAATTTTAGTAAAGTTGCAATTAGAGATGGTAACGGATGTGTTGGAGCGAATTTTTGGTTAATTTTATTTTTTATTAAATAAAATTACTATATTCTCATGTCAAATGTGAGAAAAAATATTAAATTAGATCAAAACCCGTAAAATCCATTTTTTATGGTAGTTCATATCGTCATAAAGAGAATCAAGTTCTTATGCTTTATTTAAAACATGCCAAATTGATGAGCAATGCAACTAGTGGTGGAATTCTTTCTTTCATATCTTTAGCATGCAGTACATATAGTTTACTTTTCTTGGATTATATCATATAAACCTTGAAAAAGATATCCATGGAAAGTAAATATTAATCAAAAGAAACTGTAGATTTTCAAACCCTTCTTTTATAGGCCTCTTCTCTCTCTCTTTTCTTCTTCTTTTAAATAAAACCTACCACTGGGCACTGGCCATTGCCATTACTATCTATTAGAACCGAAACTTTATCTCCTTTATTCACATGCCTTGCTCTTTTTTCCTTTGAATTCCACCCACTTTTCCATTCGCTTTCCTCCCTCGCTCCTACTCCTATCCCCATATATAATCTAACACCCTTTCGCCTCAAACCAAACAAGGTCTCACTTCTTTTGTCGTCCCTTGTTTCTCTTTCTGCAAATGGTGATGGATAGCCAACAAGGGCAAGGGATCAAGCTATTTGGGGCAACCATTACGTTGCATGGCAGACAAGCAAAAGAGGAACACAACCAAGCTGACAATCCAACGCTCCACAAGAGGCCTGACAAGATCATACTGTTGGAAAATTTTGATAATTTTGGAGCTTTGAATAAGAAATTGATTCAAATGTTGTTGAGAAAAATGTGGAACCAATTGTTGGTTCGTAAATGTGCAGACGTGCACGACGTGGGTAACGCAAATGTCTGAACCGATCTAGTCCTTCGTGGCTTGCAGATATTTTGACCCAAATTAAAGTGAATTTTCCTCAAATAAAAGCATAAATTTGCAAAATTTTATCTTGGAATTAAAAGGGTAAATATTGGAAATTACCTTTAATTCAGATAATAATTTTGGAAATTACTTTATAAGAAGAATTAATTGATTATCAATATCAAATGCTCCATTAGGTCAAATGTCCACTTATACCCTCATGACACTCCTATAAATAGGGAGTAAACCTTTTAGGTTTTACACAACTCAAAACCACAGAAAATTTTTATTGTTTTACTCTGTGGATTTTACAAATGGTTTTCGGTGATAGGCGAAGGCAAGGGTCAGTTCGTGATCTCCACAGTAGTGCAACTGTGGTTGATGTTATGTTGTTGTATCCTGGGAGACAGACGACCAATGAACTCGAGCACCATAGGAGTGGCTGAAAATCTGTCTTAAAGAAACTGCGTTCGTGCAGGCCTCAACACGTTTCTTTTGGTTCCAAATAGCGTACATGATTCTAAATTTATTTGAATTCGTTTAAGTCCATCCGACTCCAAATTGAACTTTAGAAACAAGTTTAATCATCAAAATGAATATTTATCCAAATAATTTTTATATTTGAAACTCCATCACTGCTTTCATCCATGGACATTGAATTGAAAGTAATTACTGATTAAAATTATAATAACTATATTTTAAATTTATGAATGATTTATTTTGATATGAAGGTACATCGGCACGAGCTACACGAGGAGGGATAAGATGCAGAGGGTTGTGGGACGGAAGAAGATGGCTTCGAGGACTGTTTAGTCATACTTATGCTCCAAGGGCATTTTCGTAATTTCATATCCAACATCTCATACTCCGCATTCTGAACATTAGTTCTTAGACACCATTGATAGAGTTTCAGATTTAACTGTATTATTATTAGCACTTTCGACACTCCTGTTATATTAATATTCTTATCCGAGTATTTTGATCTTACTGACTCTCATACTTATTTTTTCGTATCGAATTAAGCATAAGCAGAGTTCACAAAACACTCATCATAAGCATGCATGCTTTAACCAGATATCAACATGTACATAAAGCATACAAGGGGTAGTAGTGTATTACCTTAGTTCCGAACGACAACGGTTGATTCATGACACCTCATTCGATCGCACTCGATCCTAAGATTTGACGACTCTCAACATCTCAATTTCAAGGATACTTTGATACCTTCAACAACATAGATTCACATTTCAGTCCTTATCCAAAGAGCTCTTAACGAAATCAGACACACAAACACTTTCGGGTTCAAGGTCAGGTTCGGAGGCCTTCGGGTCAGAATTTTGCAAAACGGGCTTCAAAAACGAACTCAGGATGTCGAAAAACATAAAATATGAGTTTTCTGAAATTTTAACTTTTTAATCAATGGCCAAAGTCAACGCTGACGTCAGCAAGTCAACGCTGACGTCAGCAGGTCAACGGTCAACGAGGTCAGAGTCAACTGGTCAAAGTCAATGCTGACGTCAACATGACGTCAGCAGTCAACAAGGGTCAACTGAGTTGACTCGGGCTGACTCGGACGAGTTGACTCGGGTTGACGGGTCGGACGGGTCGATCGGACGGGTCGGACGGGTCGGGTCGGACGGGTTGACTGGGTTTGGGCCAAACCGGTTCGGACCAGTTTAGACCGGGTTGAACCCGGTTTACTTACCCTAAAGAGCTCGCCGGAATGTCGCCGCAATGTCGCCGGAACGCCCCAAAATGCTCGGTTCTGCCGGATTTTGAAAGCTCGTCAACTCACCAAAATAACACATTCGTTAGAAACACAAAATCAAGTCGGAATCTTACCGGATTTTACCTTAAATATAACCGAGGAGGTCGAAATCGACGAAGCTCCGATGAAGCCCTTCCCGACGTCAGACAAATGATCGGCCGGTTGGGTTTTGTTCGTCGTCACGTCGGGAGCCCGGATCTGGCGGCGGTATCACGAACGGACGGCTGAGGCGGCTGGAATCGGACGAAAACAGTGATGCGAGGTGAGGGTTCTCGCCGAACCTTTATCGCCACTTTCACGGTAGACGGCGGTGAACTATGGCGAGTGGTGGCCAGAGCTTAACCCAGGTGCGACGGCGCTTTGTTTGCCGCCGGCGGTGACGCTCACGGCGTTGCGGTGGGCGAGATCAGGCAGTGGCCAGATTTGGGTCGATGGGAGGTTGAGAGTCAGATCTATTGAGAACAAGCATTAAATGAGTCAGATTGAGTAGTTGGGTTTTATCAGATTATCATTTAAATCTTAAAATAGAATACCAGGTACGGTTTAAAATTAACTTTGAGCATTTCAGAATTAGTAAGAGCCTTAGCCTAGCTGGTTACGGCTTGGGCTCACCAAGCAGCGGTCGCAGGTTCAATACACATTGGTTGAACTATTTTTTTTGGTGTAATCCATTCATTTATTTATTTTCATTCATTTATTGGTGTTACCCTTTAAATGTAATCCATTCATTTATTTTCATTTTTTTTTGGTGTTACAAGCTCTTACGAAGCTTTCTGAAAATTTAGTTGAAGAAACAACTAAAGAAAATAAAATTCAAGATTTACTACTGAAATCTATATTATATAGAGATTAGGAAGAACTTGAATTAAGTTTTCTGAAAATGGAGGAGATAAATAATCTTCTTGATATTTACCAATATTTTCTTGATAAAGGGACAACAAATCCCACCTTGGTAAAAATATTTAGGTTATGCTTATATAATAAATCTAGATTTACTCTTCTTATTGAACTATTTTCTAAAATAAGTAAAGCTATTTGTAACCAGCAAGAACAATTTAAAAATGCCTTTTCAGAATATTTCCTACAAGCATATGTTTTTGAAAATTCTATAAAGGAAAAATATCCAATGATAAAACATAGACTTGATCATGAACATTTGATATAAGCAATATTGAATGGGGATTTGTGAAGGATTACAGTGCAAAATTTTTCTTTTCATCTACTAAAGGATTTTCCAGCCTTTATAAAATCTAAACTATACAGTAAAAAAAACATCTCGACTACTGTCAATATTGCCATTTTGAAATAAGTAGCCTGATTGGGATAGCTGAAAGGGAAAAATTCTATCAGTCATACTAAATTTGGGAATTTAAAAGAGTGCTTGGAGGACCTCAGTTATGTGCAGCAAATGAAGAAGCAACACACTTGCAAGATTACATCAACAAATGCTTTAACAATCCAGTTTATTATCAAATACAAGCTGGATTACATTTAAAGGCCAAGGCACAAAACATGTTGTCCGATGAATCGTATGCCTATTCGACGGATGGAAAAAGAATTTTCGTCACTCGCTTTGAGGGAAGAAATCGAGAGGAAAAAGCAAGACAGCTATTAAAAAAATTAGCTGACATGACATTGGAAGATTACCCTCAAGAAATTTTAGAAGGCATCAATAGCACATGGGATCACTGGAACTCCCCAGAATCGCCTGGTTCCAACAATACAATGGACCTGGATGAAATTGGAGAAGCAAATTTAGTAAATACGCAAGAAAGCTGAAAAGACAGCTGAAAGAACAACACATCATGACAGATGAACATGAATCATGTCAGATGAACAGAAAAACGATAAGCTTCGGACTTCAAGCAAATACTAAATAAAGTTATGAAAAGAAGTCTATAAAAGGGAGAGAAGAACAACCGAGAGAGGCACCTTGCTTGATAACAACATCAATCTATTAGCTTTTGCTTTTGCTTTGTCTTTCATTTTCCCAGTTTCTTGTTTTTTCTTTGTATCACCTACCTTTGTAAAATTTTCATCTTAAATAATATATCACAATCCTTTTATATTTCCTTTTCTTTCTTTCATTTTCATCTTTTCCACCGTATCATCACCACACCATCACCACACCATCACTTACACTGGTATTAGAGCAATGGTGGGTTTTATTTAAAAGAAGAAGAAAGAGAGAGAGAGAGAGAGAAGAGGCTTATAAAAGAAGGGAAAACCTTGTTATATTGAGTTTGAAAATCTACAGTTTCTTTTGATTAATATTTACTTTCCATGGATATCAATTTCAAGGTTTATATAATATAATCCAAAAAAAGTAAACTATATGTACTGCATGCTAAAGATATGAAAGAAAGAATCCACCACAATCTGATCAAGAAAAGAAAGACTCCACCACTAGTTGCGTGAAACGATGGGTGCATTGCTCATCAATTTGGCATGTTTTAAATAAAGTATAAGAACTTGGTTGTCTTTAGTCTTTATGACGATATGATCTACCATAAAAAATATATTTTACGGGTTTTGATCTGATGTGATATTTTTTCTCACATTATTTCATTTGGTATGAATTTAAATTTCGACATTTAATATGAGAATATAGTATCTCTACTTAATAGAAAGATAAAGTTAACCAAAAACTCGCTCCAACACATCCATTACCATTCTCTAATTGCAACTTTACTGAAATTCGATTACCAAATCAGTAGAAATTAAAAAGAATTCACGTTCCAAAAGTCATATATTGTGCTACTGCTCGATAATAAATGGAAGACGCTTTTAGGTGCTTTAAATTAATTAGTCCAATCAGATTCCACCAATAAGCTAACTTGCTTCCCAGCATGACATTTATCATCACTTTGCATTCAAAAGAATAAAAAAACGACTTTATAAAAAGAATGAGTCAAAATTTCCAATCATGATTCCTATTAACTATTAAGTAAGACTTATTTAGTCATGAATGCATTCTACTAATAGTGCATTTGATTCGTGGAAATGAACGTTATATGAGAAAATGATTTTTTCGGAATCACATATCTATGTTGATTGGAGAGCATTCCTTCTAAGTTAAGAGTGTTCATTGTTGGATATCAGATCAATTTTGATCTGGTTTTTTTATATTCGGTTTTTTAAATCGAAAATATAGTGATTCATATCTGATCTAGAAAAAAATTTGATATCCGATTTTTCAGATATCGGATAATCGAATCGGATACTTGAATATCCGATTATCCGAAAATAGAATTTGATTCAACTATTTTTTTGAATTTGAAGGTCGTATTTATAAAAAATTCGAAATTTTGAATATAACAAACAACAAGTTGCTAAATATAACAAGATTCACGTCTATGAAAAAACGATTTTTTAAATTTATGGATATAACAGGCATCAAATTGTTAAATATAACAAGATTAATATTAAAAAAAAATTGGATTTTCGGGTTTTCAGATAATCCAAAACTTAAAATATTGTGATCCGTATCCGATCGAAAAATCTAAAATCAGGTCTGATATCAAAATTTTCGAATCAAATCAGCAGATAATCGGATCGATTGGATCGAATATTTTTAAACACCCTTCTCCAATGGGTAATTTTGCATTCCCAACTGTAATAGTTTTTTTCATTAAATTGTGGGAATGTGATTCCCTTGGATTTCTTAGGTATTTGTCAATTTCCTCCCCTTTAGACCATATTGCCATTAAGTTAATGATTTTTGTTCATGTAGATCATTTGTTAAATTTAATTAGATGATTAAATATGTGTGGTGTAAATTAATTAAATATGTTTATTTAATATTTAATATATTTTTGTTAATGTTATATTTATGATGTTTATAGGTTATATGTTGGGATAGCATATTGCTTGAAAATCAATAAGTTAAAAGTAGTTAAAAGTTGATGTTTTTTAATTTTATTCTTATGTTTATGATCTTATAAAATATTTTAGTAGGTTAAACTTATGATATAAATTCTTATCGGTATTATACAACTTTTAAATTTATTTTATTATATACTTTAATTTGATTGACATGTCAGAAGTAATAAAAAATTAAAAATTTAAACATATTAAACGTTAGCATTTAAACATTCAAAAAAAAAATATTTTAATAGAAGATAGCGAGGGTAAGTAAATATAAAATAAATTTTTTAATAGTCTAAAGATGATTACAAGGTAGTATAGACAAAGTGATTGAACTTATGTTTTTTAGGATGAACCTCATCTATTTTTTCACTGATGCCACTTGTTGGGTTCTTTTAAAGAATAGTTAATGTAATAATTATATTAATAATATGATATATATATATATATATATTTACAAATTTTAGATAGTGTAACAAAAATAGTTCTATTAATTTTTGTGCATGTGTTTTTAAGTTAATATTGAAAGTTTAACATGTTAAAAAGAAAAGATAACATATGGACAATTTAGTAAATTTTACTTCCAGATAACCTTATATACCTCCAACCAAACAGAGTAATCTTACATTCCTACACAATAAACCAAACAATGTAATGTAACATTCTCAGTAATATGTCAAGTAAGGTTACATTTAGGGAATCTTATTCCCAAAGGTAATCTTACATTTTGTGGACCAAGCGCACCCTAAGGATTATTGTCCTATACACGGGCAGTGAAAACTGAAAGTTTCCACAATCGTCTTAGTTTTAGGTTTTAGGGGTTTAGGTATAGGGATTTAGAATTTATGGATAGTGGTTAGAATTTATGGTTTAAGGTTAGAATTTGGAGTTTAAAGGTTAGAATTTAGTTTTTAGGGTAATATGGTGAGGATTTAGGTTTTAATCTCTAAACCCTAAATTATAACCCAAAATATAAATTTCAACCAATATCCTCAAATTCAAAACCCATACACTTAAACCGTACACCCTAAACTAATTTCATAAACCCTAAAACTAAGGCGCTTATTGAAACTTTCAATTTTTAACGCCAGTGTATCAAATAATTACCAAAATACTAATTTAAATGTATTTAGTTAATCATGCTTAAATACATCATATTCTAGAAGTTTTACTTTTTAGATTTTCAATTATACATCAATACAATGTCTAGTTGGAAGAGATATAAATTTTTATAATAATTGTTGGATTTTTATAAAAAATGAACGACATATTTAAGTGAATGTTCAATTTTTTCTTCACGCACTTTGAACTATATGTTTTAATTTTAATTTTTCAAAGAAAAAAACTTTGATGTACTTGCTCCTAATATTTTTTATGATTAAGGTACGTTATATTTGTTATATTTTTCTTTTTTTTCTAATAAAATTTTAATTCTCGCTCAAACTACATCATATATTGTTTATTGCAATGATTTCGTACTTAATATTGTTACATTTACCTGGGTAATTATAATAAAATATAATTATTTTCATAAGAATGAAATATAATTATTAAAAAAGAAATTACAGTCTCTTATAATTACATGGAATTAAACTTTTTATAAATGTTTAATTGGTAAAGTGTAATTACTCAAGACTTATTAATTAAAAAGTGAATATAGATCCACCAATTGACTTAGCGATTATGAATGTTTATCTGTTTTATTCTTTGTGTGAGTTTGAACTCTGACTATTATATTGAAAATATTATTATAACACTACTTAATTAAAAAATTAAAAAAAGCAAAAAAGATTTTTAAATTATTATGACTAGTAAAACTTATAAGTAATCTAATTTTTTTCTTTTTTATAAAATTAAAAAATGTAATAAAAGATGAAACTTTTATTTTATTCAATAACACCTGCTAATTATAATTATTTGATAACTTTCCGAATACGCGGTTAAAGTAGAGTAATTATACATATGGATGGAATTGCATTTGCTTTTTGCTTTTCATGGAATTGCATCCTATCTTTTTCAGGTTTCAATTGATTTTGAATTTTTTTTAATCAATTTCCAAGGGGAAACTAAAAGCAGATTTATCAATCAAATTGTTTAATCATTTTTTTTAATAAAGGAATCATTAATGCAAAGCTGCCTCATTACCATCACCTTTTCCAATTATATAATGTAGACAAACAAACCTTTTGTTTCTTTTAGTTGGGAAAAAAAAAAATGCAGATTTTCTTTTCGAGTGTTGGGTGCATGGCAAAGGGTTCATGGAACCAAAAAGCTTTTCCAGAGATACAAAAACCTTTATTATGTTCATGCATGTTTCTCCTGCAACTTGTGCTGTGCGTTTGTAAAGTTATTTTTCATAAATCTTTCTACTTTTTCTTTGACCATCACTAACATTCAAAAGCTAAAAATTAAAAATAAAAAACTTCTCTCTCTCTCATCTTTCTTCGAAAACTCGTGATATAATTTTTTAGGTAAACTATGTCAGGTACCACTGAATTATATGTGTGACATGTTTTTATCACTAATTTTTTAATTAGTTTAAACTTACCATCAAATTTTATTTTTCGACTTGTTTATACCACCCTGCCATTAAATCGTTAATTCCGTGATGACATGGACGTTACACTAAAACGACGTTGTTCTAGTGCCGCTATTTTGAAACTAGGACTTTAAGCATTAAAGTCAACCTTCTAACCACTAGGCCAACCTAATATCTTTGATTTATTTCAAACCACTAAACCCTAAAACCATAAACCCATTTGCAACCAAAATAGATGGATTTGGGGTTTAAGCTTTAAGATTTTAGTGAATTTTTGGGTCTTTTCTTAAATTTTGGAAATTTTATATTTTTTAAATTAGTTTTTTAGTTTTTATAATAATATATTATTTGTTTATATATTTTAATATTATTTGTTTAGGAATAAAATTTTAAGGTTTAAAGTTTATAGTTTAGGGTTAGGATTTACGGGTTTAGGGATTAAGATTTTGTCGAATTTTAGATTTTTTAAACAATTTTTTTTAAAATTAGTCTTTTAATTTTTTATAATAATATATTTTTCTGTTTATATATTTAATATTATTTATAATATAAAATATTTATATATTTTCATTTTATTTATTATTTATGTATTAATATATGTATATCAATATTCGAATATTTTTATATTAGAAATAATACATTTATATTATTCAGATAAAATAATATTATTTATATGACAAACTAAAGTTTGGAATGTATATTTTTGTGCTAGCAATAATTAAAAGATATTAGGTTGGCTTGTTGGTTAGGAGGTTGTCTTTGATACTTAAGGTCCTAGGTTCAAATCCCATTGAGTGCACAACTTTACATATTTTTCTTTAGCAAAACGACGTTGTTTTGGGTCATTTAGTATCAAAATAACAACATCAAAACGACGTCGTTTTGATGCAACGTCCATGTCATCACGGAATTAACTATTTAATAGCAGAGATTAGGGGTACCTGACATAGTTTGGACCAATTGAAAGATTGATGGTAAAAACAGGGCACCCTTATTGTTCGATGGTACTTGATATAGTTTACTTTAATTTTTTTAATTTATTCTACTCTCTCTCATCTCTCTAGCGCATGTGATTAAAGCTCTGAGTTGACATCATCCCATTCCCCTAGTTTGTGGGTTTAAGACCCAGTAGGAGCAAAATTCTCCTTCCTCCTCTCCTTAGGTAGAAATTATTCAAAAAATTTATGAACAAACATATTTAGTCGATTAGTCAAGCTGCTCATCTTTATTTTCTTATATTTCTTTAGATCACAAATTTTAAAACTACTAGATAAAAATTGTTCAAATAATATAATTTTTAACCCGACTCTTCATTTTCTTCTTAAAACACTAACGAAGTTTGTCACTTTGCTCTTAAGTTTCTTTATTATCACAAATTTGCAGCTGGAAAATAGAGTCTCATTCGGTGATTTAGCGTGTGGCTCATGGCTCATGCTATCCATTTATGAATATTAAAATTAAAAATGAACATATTTGTGTTGTTATTTTGCTTTCAGTATTAGGATCTCATGTTAAAAATGATAAAATAAGTGGATGCAAATATTATTTTAAAAATCTGCATCTCAAAAATAATTACATGAGTTAATTTAATTAAACCAAAATTTAATGAGTTTATTATTTTATCTGATAATATACTTTGATTTTTCGAAGAAATGAAAATGGGACAATAGTTTAGGTAACAGTGTGTAAATGCGAGTTTACATCTTAATCTCATAAAGTTGTAGATGTGAAGGAAAATCATGTCCCCATATATTGAATTTATGATACAATTACACTTCCTTTGTGATAAATTCATCGAGAAAAACAATCCAAAACAAATAAGTAGAGGCTTTCTGGATCTAAAAGAGAAGGGTACTGTACAAACCATGTCTTTGCAAATTTAATCTGAGTTTACTGGTACGGAAAGTCATTTTTATCGCTGAATTCTAGGGGATAAGTTTGACTCAATTAATTTTCTATGCTGCTGCCGCTGCATGCAAGTTGCATAGGAAGACTGGCTGGCATCAGTTTTGTCAACTCTTCAGAGTTCTTTTCTTTATTCTTTTATTTGATGGTGGGTTCTATGCCTTGATTGTTGGCAGAAAAAAAGAAAGCAAATTAAACTGAATGAGCAAAACATATACTGCCATTAGCCATATGTCACAATAAATAAAACCGGAAAACTCAATATTCTAATCACTTGCCGTGGTCTTGAAACAATCTCAAAACCGTTATTAAATTGAAAATTTGAATGCATAGCACAAGGAAACAATTGCCTCCCTGTTTTTGCCAGTGGATACTCTGCAAGCAATCACGCGGCACTGCTCTCCCTGTTTTTGCTGCCGCTGACAATTGCCTTGAGATTACATTCTTACGCAAGCCAGAAAAGACAGACAGGCAAACAATTGCAATCATTCTTTGCTGCATAAATTGGCAATAACCTCGTTCTAAAGATCACACAACACTCCACCCTCTCCTCCTTTTAACGGCCAAAACGAAATGATCTCTTAGACACATGGACAAACGGGTCGGACACTGAACAATTTATCTATATCAAGTAGTAGTATTATTTCTGAACCTAGTTTTAGTCACGAAAATGTTAACCTACTCCTAAATCCTAATCAACGTTGCCAAAGTACCAAAGATGGTTTCAGTAGCAGTAGCCTTGAAGAAGAAGAAGAAAACAGAGAATTGTGAGCACGGGTGGTGTTTGTTAAAAAAAAGGAAAACACAACTCAATAGGCTACCATATTATCATGCATTATGCATGAGTCGTTGCCTCAATGTTGTAAATTACCTTACATCATGATTCAACTAAATACCTGTTCAAAACATTAACTATTCCAGAAACGAATGCAAGTAATCACTATACGAAACAAGATGAGCCCCACAAACTAATTACAAGAAGAAACAAGGATTATACACAATCAAACAGCCTCACCCAAATTTGAAAACCTGAGACTGGGGGAACCTTGGATTATCTTTTGCATCCGTTTTCAAAAATAATTAGTTGTCGCTCCAGTTATCATCATCATCATCACTCCCAACAGCCTGAAAAGTGTTTATCAGGTTGTGTCAGTCATAAGAGAACAGGGGGGCAGACGAGGAAAAAGTGAAAGAGGAACAATTGGAGACCTGGCGGATTGCATTTGCTTTCTGCAAAATGGCGGTGACTTGGACATTTGTAGTGGGTCCAGAAGTAACAGCCGGTCTTGCAGTGACTGTGGGCCTTAGGTTGAAAGACTGAAAAGACAACAAAAAATGCAAGTGAATGAATTATACTCCATTTTATCACAAAAGCGTTAACTCTAAAGAATACACGAGACCGCGCATTTAAATTTGGGTGCCTAATAATCGAAAGAAATGAAACAAGATCCAAGTTCTACAGCATGATGATCTCATAGTAGTATCAAGATATTTGTAATCAAAGAGGAACATATACTGGCAAAGTACACACACTGACACCAGCTCGTTCTTGTACCAAAGGCATTTCTTTCTCTTTTTCCTGTTCTATCGATAATAAGAGGGAAGAGAGGTGGGAAACTCTTATATCTGAAAAACAAATCCATTAAGGCATATGAAATTATAGTTGTTAAATTTGAAAAGTATTGACAAATAAATCGTGAAATAATCAATGATATTTTAGTATTTACTGCTCTACTTTCTTTTTCAGATTTTGATCAAATCAATTGTTTCTTCAAGTATAAAAATACACATTTGTAAAGATACATCTAAATTAAGGACCCATTTCATTTGGATGGCGGCTAGTGACATAACAAGAAAGAAATGACTACTCACTTTAGTTCTGATCTGATGCAAGAAATCTTCCTTTTCATCCATTCCTCGACCACCACTTAACTGGTTTGCCTCTTTCTGCTCATTCACGTTCTCTTGGCCCACCTGCCACATTCATCATTTTTTTACAATTTATATACAACCATCTCCACTTCACAAGTCACAACAATTGTTTTAAAACAAAACAAAACAAACAAACAAACAAAAAACAGAATGACAACATTACTAAAGTACCTTCTTCTCAGGTTTTAATGCAATTGCCTCATCATTTGTTTGTTGTTGATTAACTGAAGGGGGCTCAGGCTTCTGAGAGACAAAAGATCCCAAAAGTTTCAGATCAAGCTCGTGTCTAAGTGACTCTGATAAAGCATGTTGTCTTTCTTCTGCCTCATTGAAGCAGGGTTTTGAAACCCGCCACTGTGCAGGAGGAGGTGGAGGCACTGGTTTGAGCTCTGTTGTATTTTGCATATTTAGATTCTTTTGATCAGAATTGCTTTTGGATTCCTCATGTAGTATAGGGTTAATGACATCAAAACTTGGGAGATCAAGTGACACAGAAAGTGATTGTTCTGCATCAGAACCATGAACTATAGTTTTATTCCCCTCATTAACATGAATGCCACTATTAGCTGGTTCTCCAACTTGTAAACAGCTTGAAACAGATTCCATTGATGACAATCTGCTTAATGCATCATACAGCTCAGGGTCCTTGCTTTCAGGTGTTTCACCAGATTCCCACTGCTCAGAATTTGTGTCGGAACAATGACTAAGGCAATCATCAGACATATAAGGAGATGATCTGCAGAAAGTATCATCATCAGAGTCTGAAGCAACAACATCCGCTGGAATAGCAGGCACTGGGACCAACTGAAATGAAGGAAACAAGTCTCTAATATTTTCGTGCCGATGATTCCCATCAGGAAATTGCAATTTGAGTTTAGAAGTCTCAAATCCATCTATAGGGTTGAAAGATATTTTCATATGCTCGAGCGGTGGAGAAGAAGTAAGTGAATTTACTGGAGATCCACTCCCAATCTGCTCATTCATGGTTGTTCGAGGAATTTTCTGATATGATATGCTCTGCTGCCCATTCCTTGCCTCCAATACCCCAGTTTTTGTAGAAGTTGCAGGTTCAGATTCAGCATCATGGCCAATCGACATCTTTCGGCGAAAACTATTTACAAGTAATTTATGGCCCAGTCCAAACATCCTTGATGAGTTGTCATCATTCTCCTCATCAGATTCAAAAGATGGAGCCTTGATATTAGAATTGGCTGGGTTCTTGTTTCCGTGTGGCAATGAAGTGTTTAGGCTCAAGCCAACACCATTTAAATTATCAAGACTATCATTATAATGAGAATTAACAGGTTTTTCATGGTTGGCACCAAAATCAGTTACCAGATGAGATGTTTTCTCACCACATAAACCTGGTACCTGCTCATTCAATTCTGCATTCTCAACCACTGTACTGGAATTTCCTTTGGGTCCATCATGCGAAGGCATCAGAATTTGATTTGGAGGACCAGATGCTTCATTAGTTTTAGCTGCAGAACCCTGACCTCCAGCTGGTACGGAAAAATCAGGAGGTTTTGATGGCTGAAGTCCCAAAAGGCCACCATTTGTCCAGAACCCAACCGGATGCACAACAGAAAATTCAGTCTGGGAGTTTTGAGAGTCATTAACACTGGTTATGATCCTAACACTGGCTGGATCATGCATATCAGAAACAGTGGAGCCAGAGGATGATGATGGATCACTGATGGCAGATTCTGCTGGTGAGCCATTGCAAATTTCATTACTCATGCCTAAACCAGCACTTGGTGAATGATCGGGTTCAGAAAATTTGCCTGAGATTTGAGGCATGTGTTCACATGAAAAATTCTCAGAGGGTACGGTATCAGATAAACTCCCGGAGATCCCATTGTTTGAAATAATAGCGGATGAGGTGGGCAGTTCAATTACAGATGGATTGTAGTCTGCATTATCATCCATAACCATCAGAATTTCATCTTCTCTATTCTCATTATTGACAATGTTAGCATCTTCAGTCCCTTCTACTTCCCATTTTGTTTGGCACTCAACATCTTTTTCAGAACAATGTTCCACTTCCTGTTTTCTATGGAACTCGATATCGTTTTCAGATTCCGACTCTATTGTGTTCAGTGCATCCATGTAATTGTCTGGTTCACTTTCAATTTCATCATTTTGGTTCTCAGTGCTTGATTGAGGGGCATCCATGTCATTAAAAGGGATATCCATTTGGTCACCATTTCCAAGATTGGAAGCTCCAATTTTCTGCACATCTACATCAAAGTTCATCTCCGGAACTTCACCGATATCCCAACTTCCAGTTTTAGACTCTACTATTTCTGCTTTTTCATCCCATGTTACACAAGATGCACTAGGGCCAATCTGCTCGTGTGATGAACTATTTGAAAAATTATCATCAAGAACCCGAGTTTGTTCGACCTAGAGGACAGTTCCTTGGGATCCAGTTCCTCAGGGAGCATGGAAGAAGCCAGATTGAAAGCACATTCAATATATCCAGACCCAGTTCTTGAATCAAAAGAACTTGAATGCTCCCCCACATCAGATTTCAGTGTCATGTCAACCATAGATGCATTTTGAGAGGAAGTTTGTCCATTAGCAATTGGAGAAGCAAACTGCATTCTGTGAAGTCATATATATATTTTTTTGTAAATTTCAACTAAATCAAATCATATTCAACACAATAATGTAAACGTAAATGTGTATATATATGTGTCTGTGTTTTTGTGTTTTTATGCTTGGCTGCGTGAAAGTGAGTGAATACATGCATTTTATATGCATAGACATACACATGTATTACCTGCCACTGTGACTTGATAACGATGCACCGCGTGATAGTTTGCCATTCCTGTGGGACGATCTTTTTTTCTGTACATTTTTGACAAACTTAATTCAGAATCATTCCAAATTAAAGGGCATTAGCATATTCAGTTGCAACATGAACCTGAAAAGGCTGTACTTATACAAAGGGTACCTCCACATCATAGGAGCCCCAGAAACAAATTCATAGCAAGTATTTGTGGGGAGAAGAATTTTATTCCACTAAAGATAAACTATTTACTAAATATAATAACATGAACTGAGTCAATTGAAAGGGAATGCAAAAATTGACTCAAAACAGTCAAGATTCTCTGCCTGGATGGTTAATAGACTAAATGGTACCTTGCTTTTACGAGTCCTCTTATCTCTTGGGACTTTTTCGGCATCTTCTTCAATGGGGATACCTGATGCTCTCTTAAAGAAGGTCGGATCAGAATATCTCTTTAAACAAGATCCTGGGCCTCCAGCATCAAATCTGATTGCAAAGCAGACATAAAAATCCAAAACAATGCACATATACACATCACAAATATATTTCTTGAACATGATTGTCATTGCTAAAAAGAGGAAGCAGATGTAAATAACCATACTTGTCAAGCAAATGGAGGCGTGGAGGGTCGCGACAAACTTCATAGGAATCCATAACAAATCGTGGCAAGTCATTGTAGATGAAAAGATTTTTCTCATTGCGAATCCGAGGGTGCCATTCAGAACCTGTAGAGCAACTACTTTTCATAAAGATTTGAACAGAAAGATGAAAAGATCCCAAAAGCTAATAAAAAAATTCAAACTTGCAATTAAGAAAATGTAAACTTGAACCTAGTTTGTGTCTAAGTAAGCAGCAACGTCACTGTTTTCCTTGTAGCTTGATTCTTAAACATACAGGTGTGTATTGTTATGCAATGACCAAAATAATATTAATATTACATGCAGTAAATATATATATATTGATAAAAATATTAATCATTTAAAATATTTCAAATCCATTTAGTCTATAATCAATGAAAATCTTCCCAGGATTTAAACAACTAAAGCATGTTTTGTATAGAACATGTTTCCATTGCCATAGTCCACAGATCTACTTTCTTTTAATAGAAACATCTACAAGAATACTGTTTCAATTGTCAGCAGCAATTGACAACTGATTAACTAAAAACAAGGTTCTTCTTGAAATTAAGCTCTTACTGAATATTTGAACTTCAAAGAAAATAAGATGTCCTTTAAATATGTACTCTTGCTGACACTAAACCCTAATTTTGGCAACAGATGACAGAAGAAAACATAAAAGCATAATATGTACCGAATTCATATATCTCAGTATCCGCGAAAACAGCGTAAAAGAAGCAATATCTACCAAGAGAAAACAGCGGCTTTTCAAGCAAAAGACATGTACAGAGGCCATACCAGCTGTGTAAGCAAAGTGAATATGACTTGTTTGGGCAAGAACTGCCTTCTCAAGAGGCGGAAGTGCAGCTTCAATCCGTTGCACACGAATTGTCAACTTATGACTCCTGGAAGCCGTGTTCATTACTTGCTCTTGCAATCCATGAAAAACCTCTGCTGCAAATCTGCATCACAGCAACCAAGCTACACCAGCTAAATACCGCAGTTTAAAAAAATAGCTGACATTTTAAAAGCAAATAAGAACTAAAAACCTAAGTAATCAAAGAAGAACATCCTATAATCAAAAGGCTTAGAGGTTCATTAATCAAACTCTATGGCTTCCCATTTCTATTGATTCCTCCAACTTCCTTATCGTGCAACCAACCAGAGATATCCTAAAGCCAATAAAACGAATAAAAGATCAAACGTACTCAGCAAGATCGCCTAACTGGCGCAAGATCCCAACGAGGCCGGCGACGGCGACGCCGTCGAGAACAGCTTTCGGATCTTCTCTATTAGCTTCCTTGTAAAGCTCCGGCTGTCCAAGCCCGTATTCATTCCTCACTTGAGCTCTAACCAGAGGCATTTTCAGTTTTCGCTCTAAAAATTAAGAGAGAAGGAGATTATGCACAAACAGCAGCAGCAGATATATATAAATGTTATAATGCAACCACTTTGAATGAAGGGGAAAATATGGAACTAATAAAAATAAATTTGAAGTAATTTATTTTGGTATTTGCTAAAGAGGGGGGAAAGAGTAGGTGAAGAGAAGAGATTGGAGCAGCTTAACTAACAGCTGAAAGAGAAAGGGGAGGAAAAGCGGAGAACATCTCCAACACTGCAAGCCATTTACCTTTACCTGGAAATCCTTCTGTTTATCGAAAAGACGGAATTAACCTTCTATTTTCGAGGAAATTAATTGGGAAGGGGGTAACTAAGGTGGGTGAAATTACAGGACAGTGGTGTATTTATTTTGGCATAATGTAAAAAAAATACTTTTAATATTTGACTGAATAATGACTTTGACCCTTAATTTTTTTTGAAATAATTTAATCTTTAACGTTTTATTTTGGGTCAAAATAGCCTATTTGTGAATGAAAACTGTTAGTTAACTAACAATAAACAATTTGAAATTACTTGATAGAATGACACTTCAGAAGAAAAAAATATTTTATATTTTATACAATTTTTTAAAATTATTTTTCGACTTGTGTGTCATTTTGTTATGTTGACATTTGTCTATATGACAAAGCTATTACGGTGTGCACTGTCATTTAAGCCTGTCACACCATTTCAAGTCATTTATTGTCAGTTGACTAACATTTTTCATTCACAGATGAGTCTTTTTAACTCTGATATTTAAATTGCTTTAAAAATATATATGGGCTAAAATTATTATTCAGATAAAAATTAAGAGTATTTTTTTAACATTATGCCATTTATTTTTGGACTGTGTTGTTTGGTTGCAAGACTTGACGCTCGGAAGAACGTTAGACCATCACATTTTGGATTTAAAACTGAATTATTTATTTATTTTAAATTTATAGGAAAATAAAAATATTTTAAAATAATAACAAATATATTGTCTTTTAGACCTTTAATATATTTAAGAAATTATTTAGAAAATTATTCTTAAATATTTTAAAAAATACATTCATGAATTTCTTTTAAAAATCACGTTACATAACAAAATTGTCAAGTAATTGATATGACAATATACATCTAGATAATATTTTGTTCTAGTTTGAAGTGTTTACTTTTTAGTTTCGAGTTTGTGATTGAGTAAATAGTTTTATAAATATTATAAAGTTTTTTTATATACAATGTTTTGATCGAATTTTGAAATTGTGTATAATGTTTTATTTATAGATGGAAGCATAGGTAATTTGGTATTCATGTTTTGAAGTTAGTATTGCTGCAAATTGTTTTATTGTTTTTCTAGTTATAACATTTTGTTCTACTTTTTAAATATATGTTCTTTTTATTGAAGGAAGTTGAGGTAATGTGGTAAACGTGACTGAGATAAATATTTTTACAAATACTTTAAATTTTTTATCTATAAGATAATGTTCGAACTTTTAAATTTGGTTGTGAATATCCAACTTCAGTGTAGAGCCAGCCATGTCAATTCCTTTCACTTTGAACATGTTTACGCACTCATGAAATGGAATGGAAAGGAACGTGTGAACAAAAAAAATAAAGAGATGGAAAGGAGCAGGTGATAATTCTTGTCATGTTTCTTTTGTCAATGTGTTCTAAAATGAAAATGAAAAAACACAATCAGCTCAATTTCATTCATAGATTTAAGAGATTATAATTTGTATATTAAATAATTTTTAAAAATATATATATATATATAAATAACGATGACCTGAGTTTCTTCTCATGCTACATGATAAGTAAACAAAGATAAATCTAGAACGAGCGACACACACTTATACATAATTAACTTTTTAATAATTAGAGCGTGGGAGGACGGCTTGATGGTCAGAGCACACTCACTTGCTCCACTCTCTTTCCTTTAGGTCCCGGGTTC
This sequence comes from Hibiscus tridactylites, assembly GCA_958450335.1. NCBI lineage: Eukaryota > Viridiplantae > Streptophyta > Magnoliopsida > Malvales > Malvaceae > Hibiscus > Hibiscus tridactylites. The sequence continues at coordinate 84,135,126 of OY288280.1, forward strand.
AAGGCCCCTCAGAAGAGTTACCTTCACCTAGATTTTCCCCCTCCTCTCTAGGTAGAAGTAGAATAGGATTGTAATAATTTTTTTAATAATTAAGTGTATGTTGAATGCTTAAGATTTTTAATATTTATTTAAAAAAACATTAAAAATCAAGAACATCTAACATTGTATAACGTTAGTAGTGTGTAGCGGTGTATGTCGTTCGTTTTAAAATTTTTCTACGATAAAATACCATCGAAAAAATAAACGTAATACAATGAAAATATATTAAAATCTACATAATATCAAGTATTATTAGTATAAACAGCATATTATAATTGTAATATATTAAAGTTGGGTGCATTGGTAAGGCACATTATACCCTAAGAAAACGATGTGAGTTTGAATCTTGGAGATAACATTGTTAGGAGAGACAACCTCGCACCCTAAACATAAATCATAAGATAAACATGCATATAACTAAAAAAATAAAATAAGAATGGACAAGATTTACTCCGTATTCACAAAATAAATATTGGAAGTATAATGTACTATTGCACAAAAAAGTCAGTAAAGACGGAGAAATGAAACTCAACTGCACCACAATTTCAAAAGTCCGTTGGTTCAACTGACCTGACTTGACCTGACCGTTTAACTGCAAAACCAAAATCTCAAGCAAAATATAATTTCAAAGATATTAGGATTATGGAACAGTTTAAGTTTAACCAATCACAACTTTTTCCTCCTGCCCACCATGTCTAACATTATCTTTCCAATATTTTCTTATTATGATTTCACCTTCCTAATATTTCAAGAACAAGTTTTTCTCTCTTTTAAGAATACCTGGAGATTTTACTTTTAATGTAATTAAAGTATTATAGTTGTTTTAATTATAAAAAAAACCATTATCATTGTTTTCAAGTTAAACGACACCATTGAATCTAAGGAATAAGTAAGAACAATTGATTTTTTTAAGTCAATTCAACCGCTTTTTTTTTCAGTCAAACCGACTTAATTAATCATAATCTATAAAACTTAATCAAATTTTACTCTCTAAATGACATAATTGAATCGACTTAAAACTGAACAACTCAATCCATTAACAAATTTATTTTAAATAAATAATATAGCATAGTTATTATACATTGTGCGTATACTTAAAATATCTAGCTGACTTAACCAACACAATAACCTTATTTGGTAAAGAGAAATTTGAGCTAAAATTAGAGGTTTAACCGGTCAAATTCGTTAATTTGGATGTTTGGTAAAGAGTAGATTGAAATAGCAGTTTGTGGTGAAACCTCTAATTCGAAAAAAAAACTACTAATAGGAGCTTAGTAAATTTAAATTTAATAATTAATTAAATTCTATTAAAAATAATTTTATAAATAATAAATTAATATATAGATCCTTCAAATATGCTTAGTAATGTTATATTAAAAATCATCTTTCATAATCTAATTAATATTAATAAATACAAAATATTGATAACTAATAAATTATTCAAATAAGTATCGAATATAATCATGTCTTTATATGTCATTTTGCTTGTTTAAATAATCAAACAGCTATCAGTTATCAATTGATTTTACCAAACACTTTTATATAATTAACTAATACAATCTGTTAGTCAAATCAGCTAATGCAATCAGCTATCAACTAATGTAATTTACTATTAACTATTCACTAATTGCCAAATAAGGTCAATTAATTCAATTTTATTAGTTGGTTAAACAACTTTTAAAATAGCTAGCTGATTAAGTGGCATTCATACATTTATTATCAATTGTTCGAACCATATCTCAACCCCAATTATAAAAATAGAAAATATATTAAGTGTATAATTATTTCACTTTAAAAACTTGTTTCAAATATAAGCATTATATTTGAATTTAAAAGGGATATGTTTGTACATGGATTTAAAATCGAAAATATGATTTATACATTAAAGTTAGATATTACAAAAAATTATATTGATTGTTAGTAAAATATTTATAATTTATATTTCATATACAATACTATTAACTTTTTTTGAAAAATAATATTAAATAATTTAAATATTATTAAAAATAATCTCTATAAGGTATCCGCCTGAACTTTAAAATTTTTAGAGGGTACAATTATCCCTCCTCACTACTTTGCTCATCCCTTTCATTAAATCAATTGACTATCAATATTAATAAACGTATATATAATATCACAAACTTACCTCGATTTTATAGTATGATTATATTTTGATGCACAAATTATGTAAAAAAATTACACAATCCTTCCTATTTAAGTATAAAATCTAAAACTTAAATTTATAGCTATAACACCATAAAACCTCAAAACTAAAACCTTAAATTCTAAACCCATAAATCCTAGACTATAACTTAAATTTTTAAACTCTAAAATTAAAAAAAAATTGTGTGAACTAAAATTTACACAAATTTATGTATCAAAATATTTTCGTTTACAGCGTTAGTAAGTTTTAAGTAGTGAGTTAAGGTGTTATGACCAAAAAAAAAAAAGTATTGAGTCAAGGTGAAAAACTATATTCCAAAAATTAACAAACTGGCCAACTGGTTGCGTGGCAGAACAAGTACGTTGTTGGATCAAAACACGGTGCAATATTATATTTTATTTCCAATCTTTTCGTTTTAGGTTTAGGTATGTACTCTGACTCTCGCACTGACTATCTACTATTAAAAACTTAAAAGCATTTGCCTACCGAATAAAATAATCTCGAGGCATACCAAGTTCATCATGAGATTCGATCCAAACGTTTTCTTTAATGAAAAAAGAAGAAGAAAATGCATACATTTCTGGAAGAGCATCAAACAGAGATGGACCCATAAATTAAATGAGTTTCATCAATGCAATTTGCAAAGCTAGGACGATCCAATTAATATCATGATACTAATAGGTTTTAAGTTTGGACCATTTTCAATAGTTCTTTTATCTGTTTATAAAAAAATACTTTTAAATTAGTAGTATTATTTGAAGTAAACATTTACATTTTTATTATGTAAAAATAACCTCTTACCTTTTTTATTTAATTATAATTATTTTGTATACTAAGAATATGATCATGATGGAGCCCATATCCTGCACAAATGAGTTACATGACCCATCTTACCTAGCATGTAGCCTTGTATCTCACATTCTTCGACTCATAATCAAGACGCAGACGCCCTCCCATTCTGCCAAAATGTCGTTTTCTATATTGTTTAAACAAAAATGTTGTGTAGTTTGTATTAGGAGGAAAGAAAAAGAAGTTTGGGCCTACGGTATTGAAGCGATAGAGAAGGATCAGACGAAGAAGAGGAGGGAAGGGTTGGGAATTAAATGAGGAAGTGGACATGCACAGCCAATGATGTGCAGCTACCTCATCTGCACAGAATGCGGTCCACGCTGCAGATTCTTTTAATGCAACCTCATCCCTTTTCATAAATCAAAATCTGTACTACAACTTCGTCCTGCATCCGTGTTTTCATTTCTCGTTGCTAAAACTTTGGAAGGATTCCATAGCAGAAATAGTTTGAATGACGGGCCCAATATCTTGGCCCTGTTTCAGATTTCATGGATCTAATACCTTTGGGGGGACAAGCCCTATGGTCCGATGATCCAAACTAGCTGGTTAGCTGCTAGCCATGCTGCTGAAAGCCTGAAACTGAGATTGGCCGGGGAGCAACTCGAACTCGATTCGGTCAGCATTTGATTAGAGTCGAAATGACTTGAACTCAAACTTAGTTCGATAAGTTCGCGACTAACTCATCAATTCTTTTATGATATAGTAGTTTGGTGTATTTGTGAATTGTTATTTTGTGATTTAAATTTTGGAATTGTTTCACACATTATTTTAATAGTTTTTTGGTTAAACTTGTTAATTTATGTTCTATTAAGCTTTATATAGTATTACTAGATTTTACACACATTAAAAAAAACAAAGTTGAGATTCTAACAAGCTTAATGAGCAACAAGTTGAGTCGGATAATGTGTTTATTTTAATGAGCATGATTCGAATAAAATTTTATCAAGTTTATCGAGTATTGATTCAAGTCAAGCACAAGTCATTTTTTATTCCAGTCGAACAATGTTCAGCTCGTGATCAACTCGCTTAACAAGCGCAACTAGGCCCAGTGGGGGATCCACATATATAGTTGGATGAACACAGTGCGCACATAAAAATATTTTAAAATTTTTATAACTTATGCGCACGCTTAAAAATATTTTACATTCACACCCGAGCTTAAAACTTGATGGTCAGAGCATAGCCTGAGAGATTGATATTAAAAGTAAATCTAAAATTGTGTTAGAGAATTACAACATATACTTTGGGTTGCATATACTTAAGGGTCCACGATTGACCAGACGGTGCACTCAAAGATAATTGGTGAAGGAGATGGACCCATTCACGTGGATCGGCTTGTCTTTGTGTTAGATAATTAAAGCACTATCCTAATTCCTAAAGTTAACAAAAAAATAAAATAGAAAAAAAAGTAGAGGAGTTGGAATATCTTATCACCATGTAGGTTAAGGCAATTAAAAGGTTTGTTGGGAAATTAAAAGCTGATGCATGATTTCACATATGATTTGATAAAAGTGACGGATTTGAAAAATCAGCCGTGAATTTGGTTTTGTGTTATGGATGTATTGTCTCAAACATTTAACCAGAAAGATGGGTTTAGCTTTTGTTTTGAATGACAAAACACTGCAAATTGGCCTCAACCATGGCCCCCCACGGCCTTGCATTGTTTTGAGAGAACACACATTTCTGTTTCGTTTCAAAACATGTGAATCGAGTCTTCTTACCAAACGGTCTGAAACACTGGATGAGATTAGTTAAAGTGGGTTGGATAAATTTCTTTGTTTTGACCTACAAAGAAAGGTTTGAAAATAACCCCACAGCAAACAAGGAAATTTACATAAATATTATTCACTACAGCAAAACAGGCTTTTCGCGGCGTTTTTATAACCCTATAGCGGCGTTTTTTAGCGCCGCTAAAAACACTCCCGGCGTTAAAAAAAACGCCGCCAAAAACGCCGCAAGAAGTAGCGTCGCAATAGGTAGCGGCGTTTATATCGCATAAACGCCGCTAAAGTCAATGTTCTTTAGCGGCGTTTTTATATACAAACGCCGCAAAAGTCAATGTTCTTTAGTGGCGTTTGTATATACAAACGCCGGCAATGCTATTCTATAGCGGCGTTTAAATATACAAACGCCGCAAAAGGTGAATGGTCTATAGCGACGTTTGGGAAACAAAACGCCGGGAATGATGATTCAGTAGCGGCGTTTGTGTTCATAAACGCCGGCATTGGCTGCTCTATGGAGGCGTTTTTTAAAGAAACGCCACAATACGTTATGTATTTTTAGCGGCGTTTATTCCTTAAAAACGCCGCTAAACTCACTGCTTCTATAAAAATAAATTTTAAAAATGTAAATACCCAAATAACCTGTAAAATAAATGCATAATAACATCAAATTCAAAGTGTTCAGCATCAAATCCATAAAACTCCAACAATAAATAAACACAACAATAATCAAAATTCAAAGTCTACAGCATTAAATTGAAATATAGTTCAAACGATGTTCATAAAATGTAGTCCAACATTTTCATTTAAATTCACACATCGCCATCATTTCTTTGGTTGGTTCTGCAACATCGCCATCATTTCTTCAAATCTTTCTTGAAGCTTTTGGTGTGCTGCTTCTCTCTCAGCTTCTCTTGCTTCTCTCTCAGCTTCTCTTGCTTCTCTCTCGGCTTCCTTAGTAGTGTTGGTGCTCTGCGGAAAACAAGAAAGGAAGTTGCAGTGATGCAATTTTGTTAAATTTACAAACCTGCACGGCAGAGAAGCTGGACGGTCGGCGGCGAGGACGGACGGTCGGCGGCAAGGACGGTCGGCGGCGAGGACGGACGGTCGACGACGAGGGTGGGAGCAGGCTGGAAGGAAGAGCAGGAGGGGCTAGGGCAGAGCGATTTGGGTTTTTTAAGTTTCGACGATAGGTTGTCTGAGATTGGGATTTGGGGATATATTTTAAAGCTAGCGGCGTTTACAAATTAAAACGCCAGCACTTGTAGACCTGTTGCGGCGTTTTCCAATACAAACGCCAGGAAAGGTCGACCGTTTGCGGCGTTTTAAATACAAACGCCAGCAAGAGATAAAAAATTACGATATATTTTAAAGCTAGCGGCGTTTTCCAATACAAACGCCAGGAAAGGTCGACCTCTTGCGGCGTTTTCAAATACAAACGCCAGCAAGGGATTGGTACGTGTCGAAGACACGTGTTACCCTTACCCTTACCCTTACCCTTACCCTTACCCTTACCCTTACCCTTACCCTTACCCTTACCCGAGCCGGCCGGGCGGCGGCGGCGGCGCGCGAGATTGTCCCTTATTCTTTCCTACTCAACAAGGGAAGGGAGAAACTTGGGTATAAATACCCTTCATAAGTCTTTTTGTCAACCCATGTGGGATATAAGCTTTTGCCTTTGGTTCTCTCACCTTAAACATTACCAACATTATATAGTTTCACTCCAAAATTATGATACTTTTGTTTTTTTACAAAATTCACGATCGCAATACTTACAATGGTTGATTACATCCGTTATGCGACCGAAAATACAAATCCTTATATTGAACCTTTAATCTCATTAATTGTTTATCTGTGATTACATACGCGACTAAAAATACAAATCTTTATATTGAACCTTTAATTTCATTAATTGTTTATCCATGAATATATCCGTTATGCGACCGAGAATAAATGTTGTAGTTAGGGTTTAAGAAATATATGGCGGCATTTCTATTAATAAACGCCACTAAATCTAGACTATTGCGGCGTTGGTTTGACCAAACGCTAGTAGACCGACACCTATTGTGGCGTTTACGATAGAAAACGCCACTAACAAGAACATTTTGCGGCGTTTGGTTTATCAAACGCCACTAGCCCGACACCTATTGCGGCGTTTACGATAAAAAACGCCGCTGATATAAACATATTGCGGCGTTTACTAAAGAAAACGCCACTATATGTCACCCTATGGCGGCGTTTGTCGTAAAAACGCCGCCACTGTTACTGTTTTGTGGCGTTTGTTTTTAAAATGCCGTTATAAGTGAAATGGTGGCGGCGTTTGTATTAAAAACGCCACAAATAGCGCCGCCATAGAACAGGTCTGGTGTAGTGATTGCTTTGCTTCCTTTGTAGACATGTGGAATAAAGCTAAGATTTAGCCCTCCCCAGGGATATATAAAATGCAAATGGAAATGGGTAGAGATAGGTGGAGGCGTGGAGCAGTGATGCCCACTTAAAAAAGAATCTCCGCTTATATATGCAATGCCAAAAAGCTAAGATTTCTGAACGAATGCAAAACTGATGAAGGTGGAGAATAACCTCTTGTCTTTTCATTCATTAACCTGCCTCATATATCATAATAGATATTCATTCATTCGGCACTCTTCACTTGTACAAGTTCTTCAGTCTAGGAGACACTTCCTGCTACCTAATTTTTATATTCATATTCAGTTTATTAATTAAGGAAAATATTACTTTATATCTAATATTCATTTCATTTTGACGAATACTCAAATAAATTTCAATTTTAGTTAGAATGTAAAACTCATTTAATTTTATATTTATTAGATCGTTGCATAGGAATAAGAATGAAGTCAGAAAATTTAATTTGCCCTGTTAAAATCTTAAATGTTAACTCATATTTTATTAAAAAGGTAAAATAATGTTAATTTCCTTTAAAATATTCAAATTATTTTTTAAAATGATGTCAAATACTTAAAAATGATATCAATTTCATATATATATATATATTTTGGGGTGTCAACTGACACACACTATTTTAGTTGGCTCCGTTAGTGGACACAAGTAAATGGATGTTTGCGACTATTTTATTTTTTTTTATAAAAATCTCTTTATTTCTTACTGTTAATCTCAATTATCTATTTATCCTCGTTTAAGGATCTAAAATTACATAAAACATATTACATAAAAGAATTACATGGTATAACATAATCTTAACTTTTTTAACTTTTATGTAGAGCAAGCACATTTGACCGTTTGGTCAAGTTACTCAAACTTTGTTTTTTGTTGTGGTAGGCAAACCAAGGTTTGGGGCAAACCAAAGTTTTGCAAAAGCTAAAAAAACTAACTTTTGGCCAACCAAGGTTTGAGAAGCTAAAATAGTAGGCAAACCAAAGTTTTGACACTCAAAATAGATTATTTTTGGTAGTTTTTTTTATTTAAAAAAAGTGTGTTTGGGTTGGTAAAATCAATAAAAAAGGCCTATTTTTGTTCATTCACATTATCTTAGGTCATGGGTTCTAGACCCACTAGAAGTAATTTTTTCTTCTCTAAAATCTCTCATTCCTCTTCTATTTAGGTAGAATTAAAATTAAAATTTATCAAAAAAACTTTTATGTGTGCTTTTTGACAAAAATAACTATTACATAAATCTCAATTTAGAATAATAATAAAAATACATCAGAAATATTACCTTTTAAAGGAAAAAAAATATTATACGAGGCCGAGGGACTGAAAATAAGAGATGACTAGAAGTAGAAAAAAATAAAGAAGTAGGGTGGGTGGTAGGATTCCTCACGGGAGGCTAACTATTTGCACATTTATGGGCTGCCCTTCAAACGTCACCTTATAGTTATAGACTTCACTTCTTTGAAACATATGTCCCCACTGCCCACATGTGGGATTTTATTCATAATCATACAAAAGTAGTCCTCATTATGATCTACTGTTATCAACTTTCTCAACTTCCAAAGAAATAACTCTCCATAATTACTGAAAAAATAGGAAAAGAAAACTCTCCATAATTACTGAAAAAAAGGAAAAGAAAACTCTCCACAATTTAATACTATTAAATTTTGTTCCACGTACCGGCAAAGTATATTGTACAAATAATTATAAATTCTAAATATAAATCGAGTATATTAAATATCTTATTATTGTTAAATTATCACAAAATTTTATATTTATTAATTTTTAAATTATCAAATGAAGATAAAATATTCAAAATCTCAAGAAAGTCTACAAAGTAAGAATACATTAATAGGAGTATTTCTCTTTCAAATAATCATAATATATATTTGTAAATATCGTGTAAAACGCTAACGTTAACAATGACAGGATAGATATAAGTATAATAATCGAACAAAAGAATCATAATATTGTTGTATAGCAAACCATTATCTTAGAAGCAACTTCGTCTTGACTTGTGTAGACACTGCTTTAGACGTCTTCGAGAATAATATAATCTTTTAAGAATTCATATACTTAAAAATTGAAACGGACACTGATAGTATTGTTCTTGAAGAATTCGTAATTGGAGGGGAAGAAAGGAGAATGTTATAGCAGCTTTAATCGAGAAACACAATGAGGGTCAATAACTTATGAGTTATATCTCATTCAATTGTTTTTTTAATAGTCTAAAGGTGATTATAAAGTAGTATTCGTTCATAGATATTTTAAACTTTTCGACAATGCAAACACACTTTGTAGACAAAGTGATTGAATTCGAGTCTTCTAAAATAAACATCATTTGTTTTTTACTGAAACCACTTGTTGAGTTCAAAAAGTGCCGGTTGTTAATTCTTGTCTATAAAGTTATTAGAACAATTAATATTAAGCACAAACTTTTCTCCAATTTCATTGTCACGGTTACTAGCGAAGCCCTTTAAATTTCGAGATATTTTCAACACAGTTTTTCAGTATTAATGAGTAAGATGCAAATATGTATAAAGAAGCATGGGCATTGGGTATGGGGAGTGGGGAGTGGGTCATGATCCGAGAAATTGATTGCCTTCGGCCTAGTATTTTTCCTTAAACCTTACAAAGGTCTTTGGAATTGGAGGCACCAATTATTTAAACATGCACCCTGAAACCGAGCCACTCACACTGTTCTAAAAGTTGAGTTGCCATGGAAAATAGTTGCCAGATTTCTTCCAAATCTTTGCTGCAGTAAAATATGTTTCCCTTTTGTTTGCGGAGGCTGCTTTTATGATTGTAACTACTACTATAGCCTATGCTGCAATTCACTTTTGTGAAAAAGAAGGGTTGGGCAATATCTGAGCTGACCACCTTTACAAATAATAAACAAATTAAATATCATACAACGATGACTGTATACTTGTACACGTTTAAACCAACAAGTAACATTCTAAATATTACAACAACAATGATATTATTCTAATAAAGACTCAATTTTTATTTAGAATTAATATAATTATATTAACCTCTTCAAAATAAGGACCAAATATTAAATTTTGTCAAAATTCAAGTCCCGGTAACATGCTAAGACTGGGGTTACTTCACTTTGAATCGATGTTGTAATTGAATAAAAATCTTCTTCCTTTAAGTATGCCCCTTTTTATGCCTCACACTAAAAAAACATTAAAAAAAATTAAATTCTAACTATAATTCTATATTCCACATCTTAAACCTTAAATTCTACAAAAAATACAACATACCTCTAATTCTCTAAACTCTAATTATAAACTCTAACTCTAAACCTAAATCCATTTTTTAAAGTGAAAACATCCAAAGGAACATAGTTAAGACTTAAGAGCAGGCGGTTACTATTCCTTTTAATTACTCAGCAAAACCTTTGTTCGTTATATATTTTTAAAATAAATAAAAATGTATGATTTGATGATAGGTTTTAGGGTTAGGGAAACAAAGATCACAGAGTTTATGGTGGACAAAAGCTTTTGTTTTAAAATTAAAAAAAATAGGAACCAAACATTTAAATGGTTTTTAATTTGAGCCCTATGGCGCTACTTGAAAAAGTAGAATTTCAAGACCATAAATAAATACCCATGTAATTCAAATAGGTAAGCCAAACAGAAACAGGGCTCTCAATTCAACGATTAAATGAAAGAAATCTTTGAAGAATCAATTTCCAAATCCTTTTTGCTATTTTTTAATAAAGCAACTAAAAATTTCAAACAAACCCACTAGATAAATACAAGCTATAATTTCAACTAATTCTGCTCTTATGCAAATCAAAATATTTATCGAAAAATATTGAATGTATTTGTAAGATATATTGTTACCAAAGAGATGACGCAAGTTTAAATCTTGAAAATAATATTATTAGAAAAGATAGTCATAAACCTCAAACATATAAGTAAAAAATTAACCCGGAAAATAAAAAATAACAAAATATTTATTTGTTTATTTTGCTAAAAAATTGGTTTGTTTAGGGGTAAATAGTCCAAATGTTTTTTTTAGGAGAATAAATTGCATTTACAAAAAAAGTCAACTAAAATTGCATGCAACCATTGCCACCCCAATAACAAAAATATTCCTAAAAATATTAAAATGAGTATAACTTATAAATTTAGGATTTTTTCGAAATCAATTACACTTTTAATAAGGAAATTTAACTTTAAACTTTAAAAATATTATTATAAAAACACATTAAAGAAGTAAGTTTTATATACAATAAAATAAACATAAAATACCTTAATTTTATAGAAAAAACTTTTCAAGAAAGCAAAAATCCAACCAACAATATTTAAAACTATTTAACTATTTTCTCCGAATAAATATCAATCAAAATTCCATGCATACATATTATATCACGCGGTCAAAAAACTGAGAAAGGATCCTGACAACCCTCATATTCCCTGGTATCAATGCTTAATCTTGTAACATTTTTGCAAAAGTTAAAACTTGAAAGGCACAGATGAAGACAATGTCATGATATTAAGTTGGGGGAACTATTTGAAAGTCTTGAAAGATTATATATATATTTGAAATTTTAGAAAGTGTATGAAAATGAAAAAAAAGTTGAGAAAAAAATGACGAATATTGAAAGAAAATAAAAAAAAAGTTTTTTTTAAGGTTTATTTTGTTGAGAAAAATCAATTTACTTTTATATAAGTATTTAAAATGCATTTTTCATTTTATAGGATCATATTAATATTTTAGGAAAACTACAAAATTAGTACCACAGCTATGCTCGTGTTATTGTTTTGGTACTTCAACTAGTGTTTTTTAGCAAAATGTTACCTAACATTACGTTTTTGTTCTGTTTTGATACCCCGACTGTTAAAAACTAATGAAAATGACGGCATGACTTGGTATAATCAGAATTTTAGTCCAAAATACTTATAATATATATATGTGATCAATTTAATCCAAAATTCATCAATTTAAAACACCATCTTAATTTTGGGGAATTTACAATTTTAATCAAAAAAATTAAAATAATGCTTAAATTGATAGAATCTTGGACTAAATTGATAGATTATATAAGTTTTTGGACTAAAATTGTTATTAACCAAAGCCACGTCACTATTTCCGTTAGTTTTTAACGGTCGGGGTACCAAAATATAACAAAAATGTAACATTAGGTATCATTTTGTCAAAAATATTCGTTGGAGTACCAAAATAGTAATACATGCATAGTTGGGGTACTAAATACGTAATTTTTCCTAATATTTTTATAATTGTTTTTAAATTTTTTCGTGGGTCAAATTATTAATTATATTTTATAATTTTGTTTTTAACACTTTAAAGGTGATTAAAAGGTAATATCTGTTTATAGATATTTTATGGGTAAACCACATAAACGGTCACCAAACTTTTAGCGCAGATTCATTTTGGTCACCGTACTTTTAGTTCGATTTTAATATAGTCACCGAACTTTTAGTTCGCTTTCAATATGGTCCCTCTCGTTACCTTCCGTTAGAAGCTAACGTTAGTTTCCGTTTTTCTTAAATAAAAACGGGTAAACTACACCAATCATCACTCAACTTTCTTCTTACTCGTATTTTGATCACTAGAGTTTAAAATTTTCAATTTAATAACTTAACTTTCGAATTGTTCATATTTTGATCACTCTCAAATGCAATGTTTTTACAAATAGAAAAATTCGATTGATCCTTAAAAATTATTCGGTTAATTGTTAAATTCAGATTATTCAATTCTCGATCTTATATTGTACCAATTAAATCAGATAATCGATTAAACAGTTAACCGAAAATTCTAGAAATAATTTTTTACTTTGTTTATTAAAATATCAAACATGATAATATGATAAATTTAATAATTGTTCGGCTGTGATAAAATTGTACAAACAACTAGAAAGTTAAAAATTGAAAGTTTACACCTATTAATCTTACCCAGAGCCATTTAAAAAAAAATCAAAAGGTATTAAAATTACTAGACTATGAGATATTTTAATGCATAAAATTTTGAAATATTGTATATAATAGATCAGATCAGCTAATCAATTTTGCTTAAAATTGTGAACTGTAATCGAATCAAAATAATTTATTTTAAAAATTTGTACCGAAATCGGGTTCGATTAATCCTTAAAAATTATTTTGGTTAATTGCTAAATTTAGATTATTTAATTCTCGATCTTATATTGTACCAATTAAATCGGATAATCGATTGACTGGTTAATTGGAATATTTTATTCGAGTAATATTTTTTTTACTTTGCTTATTAAAATATCAAATATGGTAATATGGTAAATTTAATAAGCAAAGTAAAAAATCATTACCGGCTTTTTTAAGGATTAATCGAATTTTTCTATTTGTATAACCATGTCATTTGAGAGCGGCCAAAATATGAACAATTCGAAAATTAAGTCATTAAATTAAAATTTGTTAAATTATAGTGACCAAAATAGGAGAGAGAAGAAAGTTGAGTGATAATTGATGTAGTTTACCATTTTTATTAAGGGAAAACTAAAACTGGCGTCAACTTTTAACGAAAGATAACGAGAGAGACCGTATCGAAATCGAACTAAAAATTGGATGACCTTATCGAATATTTTAAAAGTACGGTGACCAATATGAATCTGCCCTAAAAGTTTGGTGACCATTTATGTAGTTTACCCATATTTTATACTTTTTTTTATCAATGCACACTTTATAAACAAAGCGATTGAATTAGAGTCTCTTAAGATAAACATCATCCACTTTTTCATAAAACAACTTATTGAGTTCTTATTTTATAATTTTGTTATGTGAAGTAAATTTTTAAATAATATATTGTTTTTCTATTAAAAAAGGATTTATATCCAATATATTAGCGAACTTTTAGTTTTCACAAGCGCCTTAAGTTTAGGGTTTAGGAACTTAGTTTAGGGTGTAGGGTTTAGGGGTTTGGGTATAGAGATTTAAAATTTAGGGGCAATGGTTAGAACTTAGGGGTTAAGGTTAGGATTTAGGGTTTAAAGGTTTAGGTTTAGGTTTTAGTGTAATATGTTGAGGGTTTAAGTTTTAATGTATAAACCCTAAATTCTAACCCTAAACCTTAAATTCTATTCACAATCCTTAAATTTTAAACTACTACACCTAACCCCTAAACCCTACACCCTAAATTTAGTCACTAAACCCTAAAATTAAGGCATTTATAGAAACTTTTAGTTTTAACCGCCAGTGTATCAAATAATTATCCTTAAAAAATACTTTTTTTCGTGAGATAAGCTAACCTTACAGTATCTGAGGTGAGTCCGCCTATTTATTTTGTTGATAATATATATGTTGGTACTGCGGTCTATTAGGGGTGTTTATTGTTGGGTACCGAAAAATTGGGTTTCCGGTTCATCCGGGTACCTCTTTTGTTGACTCTTATTTCGGCCTGCTATATTTGGGTGTCCGTGAATTTTGGGTACCCGATTCATATTTATTTTTTATTTTTTTAATTTTAATTTTTAAAAATTGCATTTTAATCACATAAAATTTAAAAGTTTATAATACATAATCCAAATAAAAAAACAGTGATTTCAAATTTGTTTTAACTTTGAAGCGTAAAATATTTACTAAATATATATTAAAGTTTATCACCAAAAGAATATATTAAAAAAAATAATCTCAATCATGATTTTTTCCCTTCAAATATCATACTAACAAATCAATACAAATATTTTTTAAAAACTTTAAACTTAAAACTTAAAAGCATACAATACAAACATAGAAATAATTTAAGGATTTTAATTTAGTTTGGAGTAAAAATATTAAAAAACCTAAAATAAACATATAATTTAAAATATAAAAAATATATTAAAAATGTCGGGTCGGGTATTCGGTAAAGGGAAAAATTAGGCTCAAGCTCAACCCGTGTACCCGGCCCGATAAAAAATAAAAATCTTAAAAATACCTGCCTAATTTGTATTTGGTCGTCGAGTAATCAGACCAGATCAATCGAGTTGAATAATTTTAAATACCCTTACAACTTATGTTCGAGGTATGAAATGGTCCCTCTCAATAATACTACTAAAATATTAATTTATGTATGGTCAGTCATAATGATTTTTATTAGTGGTGATGGATGGTGTAACCCCCTCGTCCCGGTCTGGTCGGATGACCGGTCCGAGTGAGCCACACGGGGAAAACCGAAGCGGAACCCAAGGGGTTCCCCCTCGGTTAGCAACCCTACTTTTTTTTTTATCTTGTCTAGAGGATGATTAAACCCTAAGTGATTCACAACAGCGGAAACATACAAGGAAGACGCATTCGAACATCGGCCATGCATGAACAGTCCAATTTTAAGTTTACAGGCAGGCAGTATCGATACCCATTCAAGGGGTATCGATACCCCCTTCCAGATCAACCCAGAAACATCAACCCCAGATGACCGTATCGATACCCTTACCAGGGGTATCGATACCCTCTTCCTCGGTCAACCTTCCCTGGTCAACAAGATAAATCCGTATCGATACTCGGGACCTCGTATCGATACGCTCTATTCTAACCCCCCCAAAACCAAATTACAGAGAGTTTGGAGGGTATCGATACCCCTAGGGTATCGATACCCCAGGCAAAATCTGAGGCCTTTGGGCAAGACAGTATCGATACCCTAGCTAGAGTATCGATACCCCCTGCACTGCAACTCCACGATTTTTGCACAAGTTACCCTTAACCCAACTCTAAAGGCATTATTGGACTTCCCTAAGCACAAGCAACATACATACACCAAACCACAATCACAATTTAGCATGTGGGGCAATTAATCTAATGAAATTCATACAAATTAAAGCTTCATGCAATCTCACCCAAAAGTGCATACTTAACAAGCATGAACTCCTCACAAAGGATAGTCAATTATAAGGCATACAAGGTCAGCAACATACATAATGAGGCACGTTCACATAAGCATCATATCAAGCATAAATAGCAAACCAAGAAGCAAAGCATAGCATAACCTTGAGTTTAACATACTCAACATAAAATCCTAAGGAGTTTGACCCCAACTCCCACAATCTATACCCCATTGTCTAGGCATTATTACAAAAGCAAACCATACTTAAACTTGCTTGAGAACTCCCAAAAGCTCCTCCTTCGCCCGCTCGCCTCCCGAACTCTAACGATCTGCACGTTGGAAACAAAGAGCATAAGCAACTAGCTTAGTGAGAGAGGCTCTATAATTCACAACATGTAGTTTTCCAAAACACGATTTATATGCAAGAAAGCGATGGATGCACGAGGGTTAATCTCAACAACAACACATGGTTTGCACAAGCACAACCATCATACACGTACGGTGGGACTACACATCACCGTTTCGACTAGTGGATGTACAATGGGACTACACATCAAAGTACTACCCTACTAGTCACTACCGGCGGGACTACACATCACCGTAGTTTAGACCACCATCACGTGAGGCACGAACTCAACACGACTACACATTGACAACTTAAAATGCATTCAATGGTCACAATGTATGTAAAATCAACTTGTCACAACAACTTATGAGTAGGGAGACTTACACACGGGTTTAGGCAACCATTCAAGGTGCTACCCAAACCCCAAAGGAGTCCATATCAAGTTCAATGCAATAACCAATGATCCTACTCACCGTTGCTACCCAAGAGAAGATTGAAGACCGAGCTCAAGACTCCGAATTCCCCGGATTTGCCCCCGAAGCTTCACCAACAAAATTCCTTGCTTCTAAGCATCCCAACACCAAGCAAACAATCTCAAGTCAGTCCATGTTCTAAAATTACTCAACCCGAATTACAAACCATTTACAAGATATAAATTTTCTCATGGAGAACAAGCCTAAAATTCCAAAATCCGAGCAGCCCTCAAGCACCCCGTAGAACCAATGATTTCAACCTCCAAACTACTCTCTAAAGCTCCCAAAACAAAGCTTACATATACCCTAACCATTGGCCCTCTCATTTCCACATAGAACACCCCCATATTTCAATCCTAAACCTCCCAAAAACCTCCCAAAAACCCAAATCCGGAAAATGCATAAAATCCTTTAAAAATCATATATATTGAGTCTCATGGACCACAAACAACCCCCATCCCAACAAGAAACCGAAATCTTTAATCAAAAGCCATAAAGCAAACATTTTTATCCAAAATCCTACAAATTCCAAATCTTAAAAACATGCATAAAAATGAAAGATAAGGGTGTTAGCTTGTAGGGAAAAACGAGGGTAAGTCAAAGACATGATTACCTTTGCGAAACTCTTCAAAACGAGCAAGAAGATGGATGGAATAGTAACCTAAGGAGGATGGGGGGTTTTGGACGTTGGAAGAGGAAATGGTGTGGAGAGAAGAAGATGAGCCAAAAGCAAATAGCTCATGTTTGTTTAAAATGGGGGTCGAAAGACCAAAACACCCTTAATGAATTAAGGGAACTACAATGGATGACACCATGGCAAATTTGGGCTTGTCTTGTAAATGGCCCAATTAAATTTTTATTCACTTAAAACCCGAGGCCCAAACCATTATAATTTTTATTAAAAATTTTGAAATCGAAACTCGAACTATTTTTAAATTATTATTTTCACCCGACCCCCGAACCCGGGTGTTACAACTCTCCCCTACTTAAGGAATTTCGTCCTCGAAATTACCTGACGGAAACAAGTACGGAAACTGCTCAAGCATGTCCGCTTTCCTCTCCCACGTGGCTTCCTCCACACCTCTATGCCTCCATAAGACCTTGACTAACTCTATAGTCTTGCCACGCAACACCTTGCTATCAGAAGCAAGTATCTCAACTGGTTCCTCGTTGTAAGACAAGTCTGGATTTAACTCTATTTCTTCCACTGGCATAACATGGGACGGATCCGATCTATACCTCCTAAGCATCGACACATGAAATACATCATGAATCTTCTCTAGCTCAACAGGGAGTCTCAATCTATAGGCAACCAGACCAATTCTCTCAACTATCTCATAAGGCCCTATGTACCTTGGGCTCAACTTGCCTTTCCTCCCAAACCTCATCACCTTCTTCCATGGTGAGACTTTCAAAAACACTTTATCCCCCACGGAGTATTCTACTTCCTTCCTTTTTAAGTCGGCATAGGACTTTTGCCGATCTGAAGCCGCCTTCAAGCGATCACATATCAACTTCACCTTCTCGGTGGTTCCCTTAAGTAACTCGGGCATCGACACAAGCTTCTGTCCGGCCTCAGCCCAACAAATCGGGGTCCTACACTTCCTACCATACAAGGCCTCATAAGGAGCCATCTGAATGCTTGACTGGAAGCTGTTGTTGTACGCAAATTCCACTAATGGTAGGTGTTTCTCCCACGACCCCTGGAAGTCAATAATACAACACCTCAACATATCCTCCAAAATCTGAATTACTCTCTCAGACTGCCCATCTGACTGCGGATGATACGAAGTACTGAAGTTCAACCAAGTGCCTAAGGCTCGATGCAAACACTCCCAAAATCTAGAGGTGAATCTCGGATCTCGATCTGACACAATTGACTTCGGTACCCCATGTAGTCTCACAATCTCACGGATATACAATTCGGCCAACTTGTCCAACGTATAGGTGGTATGAACCGGTATGAAGTGTGCACACTTGGTGAATCTGTCTACAATCACCCACACAGAATTTTTCTTCGAAGGGGTCAGCGGAAGCCCTGATACAAAGTCCATAGTGATACGCTCCCACTTCCACTCTGGAATCTTCAACGGTTGCAACAACCCTGAGGGAAACTGGTGCTCGGCCTTGACTCTCTGACAAACCATGCATTTACTTACAAACTCAGCTACATCCTTTTTCAAACCAACCCAATAATACTCTTCCTTTAATCCTCGATACATCTTCGTGCTACCCGGATGCATAGCAAAAGGGCTATTGTGAGCCTCACTCATGATCGTACGCCTCAACTCGGCATCCTCCGGAACCACTATCCTATCCTTGAAACATAGGATCCCATTCTCTCCAAAACAATACTCGGTAGGCCTATCTTCCGCTATGTCTTGCACGTGAGGTGCCAAGGACTCATCTTGTAACCCCCTCGTCCCGGTCTGGCCGGATGACCGGTCCGAGTGAGCTACACGGGGAAAACCGAAGCGAAACCCAAAGGATTCCCCCTCGGTTAGCAACCCTATTTTTTTCTTTTTATATTAATCTTGCCTAGATGAATATTAAGTCCTATGTGATTCACAATAGCGGAAAACGTTCAAAGGAAAAACACATTCGAATCACAGCCACGCATAAACAGTCAATTTTAAGCTTATAAGGCAGGCAGTATCGATACCCTAATCAGGGGTATCGATACCCCCTTTCTAGGTCAACCCAAGAAGTCAACATGTGAAGACCGTATCGATACCCTTACCAGGGGTATCGATACCCTCTTCATCGGTCAACCTTCCTTGGTCAACAGAATGGAACCGTATCGATACTCGGGAACACCGTATCGATACGATCCAATCTAACTACCACTTTCAAATTACAGAGACTTTGGAGGGTATCGATACCCTAAGGGTATCGATACACCAGGCAAAATCTGGGACATTTGGGCAAGAGAGTATCGATACCCTAACCAGGGGTATCGATACCCCCTGCACTGCAACACCTCAATCTCAACTAAAACGACCCCAACTCGACTCTACATGCATTTCTCGACTCACCTAAGCGTATACCAACATGCAAGCACACATAAATAAGCCATGGGTGTCATTCAAACATGGATTTAAGCTTTCATACATAGCATTCAATTCAATGAGCAATATAGGCAATAATAAGCATACATGAAGGCTCAAATGGTCTTAAAAGCACAAGTCAAACACAAGAGGTTTGCAATCATACATAAGGCAACCTAAACACCCTAAAGCATGCCATCATACACACCAACAATCATCAAGGTATTACATGCATACAATCCATAATTAATTCAAACATCAACATTAGGCATTAACAACAATAAGCCAACACAAAGGAGTCTAGATACAAGCTCCTAAAACACGTAGCATTTCCCATTGCTAGACTATTACATTATTTAATTAAACCATACTTGAGCAAACCACCACACGCTTGGATGCCCTTATCTTGCTCCTTGCTAACTCCAAGCTAAAGA
Source organism: Hibiscus tridactylites (assembly GCA_958450335.1). Lineage (NCBI taxonomy): Eukaryota > Viridiplantae > Streptophyta > Magnoliopsida > Malvales > Malvaceae > Hibiscus > Hibiscus tridactylites. The sequence goes on from OY288280.1 coordinate 84,155,410, forward strand.
TCTGCATTGTCGGAAAAAGGAGAGCGTAAGCATAAAGCTTAGTGAGCGGATCTCTAAAACATAACTACGACAATGCAGGGTTCAAAGCTTTCTTTAAAAGTAAAGGTCAACGCATACAAATCATCCAACTACCTAATCCTTCTACTAACATACGAGTTCAACCAAGGGTCAACAACATAGGCATTTATCATAGCATTACACCTCATAGTATGCATAAAGGTATGATCTTAGGTTAAGGCAAACCATAAAAGAGAATGATATAGCGAGATACACATGAACAACACATGGTATGCACAAGCATAACCAAACACACACGGTGGGACTACACATCACCGTTTCGACTAGTAGTTTTCCAATGGGACTACACATCAAAGTACTCTTCTACTAGTCACTACCGGTGGGACTACACATCACCGGAGTCTCATACCACTTGCAACCGGCGGGACTACACATCACCGAAGCAACGACAACCATCACGTGAGGTTCGACACCAACCATGCAACACGATGCACAATTACTACCATACGACATGTACTCACTATATCATGCACAACCAAATCAAGATGTGACAAAAACCACAATTAGGCATCACTTACTACTTGGAATCTTACCGATCACAAATGGTCTTACTCACCATTTTCGTACTCCAGCAAAACCCAGCCATTACCTCCCAATTTTAACACTTAAAACACTCCAAAACATGTCCAAAACACCCTCATAATGTTGTACAACCATCAGCCCTTCATTTCCCCACACAAACACTTCAAAAACTCTTAATTTTCACTCCTAAAAACCACCTACAGCAGTAGCTACGGGAATCCCATCAAACTAACATTATAACCTCTCAAAAATCATCCCAAAACATCTAAAAACACCCACCCAATGTTACTATAACATCAACCCAACAATTTCTTACAAAACCATTCCAAAAACACAAAATTTTGACACTTTAAATACACCCCTAAAACCCATTTCGGAAATCTTTGTAAAACCCAACCAAAATGAGATATAATGTTCCATTGGGCAAGGTTAGATCAAAACTCAACTCTATTAATCAAAACAACCCAAAAAGCTATTAAAGTTCCATGCTTTTATTCAAACTTGAAAAGTTCAAAAACTCAAAAAGATGATTTCAATGAAAACTAAAGCTATGAAAATGTTGGAAATCATGAGGAGAATTCAAAATTATAATTACCTCAAAGAAAGCCTTTGGATTGATGAAGGGATTTGATGAAATAGTGTTTTTGGGGGTAGGAGGGGTTTTAGGTTTTCAACAATGGTGGTATGAAGAAGATGAACATTTTTTTTTCTTTCAAATAAAACCCCCTTTTGTCATCTTATTTCTCATTCATTTTGCAATTGACCAAAATGCCATTAATGAAATGTCAAACCCACATCTCTTAAAGCCCATTGATTTGGACTTAAGAGATAGGCCCAACATAGCCTTAAACATTTGAAATCCCGAGGCCCATAAAATATTTTATTATTTAATTTGCAAAACCGAACCCGAAATAAAATTAAAATATTATTTTCACCCGACCCCTAAACCCGGGTGTTACAACTCTCCCCCACTTAAGGAAATTTCGTCCCCGAAATTTATCAAACAGAAAGAGTCACTGACACATGCTCCTCCACACTTTCTCTCACCACAACACACCCACCAACTCGGTAGACTCACCACACAACATTAGCTAACTGATGCCAAAATCTCAACGGGTCCTTCAATGCATGACCATTTTAAATTCAACTCAATCTTTTCAACAACATAACACGGAACAAAACTGGCTCACACTTCTGAATCATAGATACACAGAACACATCACAAACCCATTTCTAACTCTGATGGTAGCTGCAACAATAAACAACAGAACTAACTCGATTCACAGTCTCATACAATACTGCTTGAACACTTGACTCATAACCTTCTCCGACTGATCCTCTGTCTTCATCAATTAACCAAACACTATGCAGACGTCTCCAAAAATCTAGCAGAAGACTCGAATCTCTATCGGCCACTATTGATCTCAAGACACTGTACAATTCACGATCTTGCTAATGCACAACTCCATCATCTTACCCACGGTACAAGTAGCTTGAACATGTATAAAATGAGCACACTCGATGTAACCATCATTGCTTACTCGGCTAAACTCTCTCGTGAGAAATCAAAGGCGAACCGGACACCAAGTCTCTCAAATCTATTTCCCACTTTCATTACGAATCTCCCACAGATGTAACAAACTAGAAGAAAACTGATATCCGATCTTGACACACAGGCAAACTATACACTTACTCGCATACTGAACCACGTCATTCATCAACTCAACCCAGAAGTACTCATCTTCGATCCATAATACCTCCTCATACTATTCTGATGCCATACAAATAAACTGTCGTATGCTTCGGCCAACACAATACGTCTCAAAACACTATGTCAATCGGTACAACAATTCTGTCTCTAACAATACAAATTCTATCATCTCTGAACTGTACTCTGAAGGTTTTCTTTCTGATATGCCTTGCACGTGAGGTGCCAAGAATCTATCTTGCAACTGTTTCTCTTCTAGCATTCTGACTCAATGTAGGTTTAGCATAGAACTCCACCACAAACTACTATCAATTGGTAAACTGAATCCAGCAATTACATCCCACAACTCAACTATTAATCTAACAATAAATACAACTCGAAGCATTGGTCACTACGTTGATCATCTTCGGATGGTACCCAATCTCAAGATTACGGTCTTCAAGCAATTCTAACAACTCATGATGTTCAAGTTTCAACCCTTCCTAAGTCGTCTAATATTTCAAGTTCTGATGATATGTACATATATATTATGCATTCCTTACTATACAAGCTTTGTCTCTGAGTCTTCGAAGCAAATACAACTGAAATTAACTCTATGTCTCATATCGGATAACTCTTCTCTCGGTCTCTCAACTATCTCGATGAATAAGCTACAATCTTCTGCCTTGCATAAGCACACAACCTAGCTCTACATGTAACACATCACTATGGTTCGCAACTCTTTCTCTGATATAAGCTGATTCAAGGTCGAAGTTCTCTTCAAAGTTTCTTTCAGCTTCTCAAAGGCTCATTGTCTCGCATCTAACCACACAACTGCACATTCTTCTGTAGCAATCTATCAATGGAGCAACTATCTTCAAAAGACTATTTACAATTCTCTGAAAGTAACAGTGCTAGACCTAGGAACTATAGATATCTACCACAGTCTTCAATTTCTTCCAACTCATGTCTTCTTTTGACCACTTGGGATTTACTCTAATACGCTCGGCAAATCTACATGTCCCAGGAGGACATCTTCTTTAACTTGGAGTTCACGCTTGCTCAACTTGGCATACAACTGATTCCCTAAAAGGATCTACAACCCTAACTTCAAGGCTTGTCATGGTCCTCCTCGGTATGTGAACATACCCACGTATCATCTAAAAGAGCTACTACAAACTGATCAAGGACTTAGGAAAAACATTCTGCTCAACATCCCTATGAAGGTAACTAATACACTAGTCAAACAAAATGGCATAACTCAGAGCTCAAGGTGATCACATCTTGCCCCTAAAGCTGTCTTTGGTACTTCAACTTTTCTCACTTTCAACTGGTAATAATCGGATCTCAAATCAGTCTTCAAGTAGGCTGAAGCACACACTAACTGACCAACAAATCACTGACACTCGGAAACGGATACTAATCATTCACTGTAACTTGTTTCGACTGTCTGAATTCTAAACACATTCTCGTACTGTCACTCTTTCTTCTTCACCAGTTGTACTGTCATACTCTAAGACGACGTACTAAGCCAAACGAGTCTGAGGCCTAACAAATCTCAAAGTTGGTTCTTCAACATTCTCAATTCTTTCAAAAATCACACGATATAGAGAAATCAAAACGGGAGCGAACTCGATGACGATCTCAAAAACAAACTCTTCTTCTCTAACAGGAGACAAACCCGGAAATTCTTCCAAACACTTTTAGGAAAACACAAACTATTCTAACATTATGTGGTTAAATCTTCATTCAAAATCAAATTCATCACATTGGCTAGGCAAGCCTGTCAACTAACTCAATCAGCCTTTGACCTCTAATGCTGAATCAACATTCGATACGAAATCCACATTCCCACCTACCATTACAATCTCATAGTCATCCGTAAGCTTTAAGAAAACTCCCAATGTCTCAAAGTCTACCCTAACTCTATGTTCTACAAGCTAATCCACGCATAGTTTCACATCAAACCGTAAGAAGTAATTTCATCGTATCACTGAAATCACGTGCCACTGAACCATCAACGGACATCCTATGTACAACTTTCTGATCACAACTATATCCCCGAAGGAGCTAGCAACACCAACACCTACCTCTAGTACCTCGCAAGGTGGATTTCAACAACTTCGCATGCTCACTCCGAACTCACGAACACGTAGATTCAGAATAAATCAGAAAAACAAGCCCAAAGACTGTATCGAGGAATTACTTGCTACAACATCGACATCCTTCCGAAGCCAACTCTTAAGTCTTCACTTCTATCATCATCTCATATCAAGATTGGTCACATTGTTCTCCCTCAACAGAAACCAGCTCATATACACGTTGCCCCAAACAAACAAACTGCACTCCCAACTCTGGTACGGTCATACTACCCTGAACTACAGCACTAGGCCCACGCCTCGGCCTCAAACTTACCAAAGACAACAATGCAATAATAAACAAAACACACAAGCAAGATTATTTAGGGTTAGCAAGAGCAAGGGTCCAAGGTGCTCAAGTATATTCCTTTACAAAAATCTTTTCAAATAAGTAATAGTAGCAATGGGAACTCGACACTACGCTTTAACACGAACATCATGCTAACACATGCTTTCGATCACCGTACTAACAAGCAAACATCAAGCATACATGGCAAAACATTCACCGAGACATAACAACAACATAACACTTCAAACTTACCTCACTTACCTACCCGAGGTCTCGGAAACCTCAGGCTCTGATACCAATAAATGTAACCCCCTCGTCCCGGTCTGGCCGGATGACCGGTCCGAGTGAGCTACACGGGGAAAACCGAAGCGAAACCCAAAGGATTCCCCCTCGGTTAGCAACCCTATTTTTTTCTTTTTATATTAATCTTGCCTAGATGAATATTAAGTCCTATGTGATTCACAATAGCGGAAAACGTTCAAAGGAAAAACACATTCGAATCACAGCCACGCATAAACAGTCAATTTTAAGCTTATAAGGCAGGCAGTATCAATACCCTAATCAGGGGTATCGATACCCCCTTTCTAGGTCAACCCAAGAAGTCAACATGTGAAGACCGTATCGATACCCTTACCAGGGGTATCGATACCCTCTTCATCGGTCAACCTTCCTTGGTCAACAGAATGGAACCGTATCGATACTCGGGAACACCGTATCGATACACTCCAATCTAACTACCACTTTCAAATTACAGAGACTTTGGAGGGTATCGATACCCTAAGGGTATCGATACACCAGGCAAAATCTGGGACATTTGGGCAAGAGAGTATCGATACCCTAACCAGGGGTATCGATACCCCCTGCACTGCAACACCTCAATCTCAACTAAAACGACCCCAACTCGACTCTACATGCATTTCTCGACTCACCTAAGCGTATACCAACATGCAAGCACACATAAATAAGCCATGGGTGTCATTCAAACATGGATTTAAGCTTTCATACATAGCATTCAATTCATTGAGCAATATAGGCAATAATAAGCATACATGAAGGCTCAAATGGTCTTAAAAGCACAAGTCAAACACAAGAGGTTTGCAATCATACATAAGGCAACCTAAACACCCTAAAGCATGCCATCATACACACCAACAATCATCAAGGTATTACATGCATACAATCCATAATTAATTCAAACATCAACATTAGGCATTAACAACAATAAGCCAACACAAAGGAGTCTAGATACAAGCTCCTAAAACACGTAGCATTTCCCATTGCTAGACTATTACATTATTTAATTAAACCATACTTGACCAAACCACCACACGCTTGGATGCCCTTATCTTGCTCCTTGCTAACTCCAAGCTAAAGATCTGCATTGTCGGAAAAAGGAGAGCGTAAGCATAAAGCTTAGTGAGCGGAGCTCTAAAACATAACTACGACAATGCAGGGTTCAAAGCTTTCTTTAAAAGTAAAGGTCAACGCATACAAATCATCCAACTACCTAATCCTTCTACTAACATACGAGTTCAACCAAGGGTCAACAACATAGGCATTTATCATAGCATTACACCTCATAGTATGCATAAAGGTATGATCTTAGGTTAAGGCAAACCATAAAAGAGAATGATATAGCGAGATACACATGAACAACACATGGTATGCACAAGCATAACCAAACACACACGGTGGGACTACACATCACCGTTTCGACTAGTAGTTTTCCAATGGGACTACACATCAAAGTACTCTTCTACTAGTCACTACCGGTGGGACTACACATCACCGGAGTCTCATACCACTTGCAACCGGCGGGACTACACATCACCGAAGCAACGACAACCATCACGTGAGGTTCGACACCAACCATGCAACACGATGCACAATTACTACCATACAACATGTACTCACTATATCATGCACAACCAAATCAAGATGTGACAAAAACCACAATTAGGCATCACTTACTACTTGGAATCTTACCGATCACAAATGGTCTTACTCACCATTTTCGTGCACAACTTGCACCAATTTACTCACACCTTACAAGGCATATCAACGACATCATTAATACCATCATACATGATCAACGATATAATATTAAGCAATCATAATTCTTCCCAAATTATTTAAGTTTCATGCTTGACAAACCATCACCACAAGTAATGAAAACAAATGGAAAAAGGGAAATTAAAGAGGCAATTCACAACAACTTACCCTTGAGTTTAATTCAACTTTTCAAGCCAAATCTAAATTCTTTCAAAACCATCTTTGAACCAAAACATTACTTGAAAACATTTTCACCTCCACATGCTAGAACCAACCTTTGAAATCAATTTAAAACATTAACCACTCACCTTACTTCCTTAAGCATTCCAAGCAAAGCCAACTCAAGTCTCCACAACTTCCGGAATCGTGCCCGAACCTCCCAATGCCAAATCCGATGTCTCTAATCAATCAAAAGCAATGTATTAACCTCTTAATCAACCACAAATTTACTGTTACACATCAGTTCTCAATTCTCTAACGTTTTCTCAACAATTCAAAGCCGAAATCCTCCCAAATAATTCCATTTTCGTACTCCAGCAAAACCCAGCCATTACCTCCCAATTTTAACACTTAAAACACTCCAAAACATGTCCAAAACACCCTCATAATGTTGTACAACCATCAGCCCTTCATTTCCCCACACAAACACTTCAAAAACTCTTAATTTTCACTCCTAAAAACCACCTACAGCAGTAGCTACGGGAATCCCATCAAACTAACATTATAACCTCTCAAAAATCATCCCAAAACATCTAAAAACACCCACCCAATGTTACTATAACATCAACCCAACAATTTCTTACAAAACCATTCCAAAAACACAAATTTTTGACACTTTAAATACACCCCTAAAACCCATTTCGGAAATCTTTGTAAAACCCAACCAAAATGAGATATAATGTTCCATTGGGCAAGGTTAGATCAAAACTCAACTCTATTAATCAAAACAACCCAAAAAGCTATTAAAGTTCTATGCTTTTATTCAAACTTGAAAAGTTCAAAAACTCAAAAAGATGATTTCAATGAAAACTAAAGCTATGAAAATGTTGGAAATCATGAGGAGAATTCAAAATTATAATTACCTCAAAGAAAGCCTTTGGATTGATGAAGGGATTTGATGAAATAGTGTTTTTGGGGGTAGGAGGGGTTTTAGGTTTTCAACAATGGTGGTATGAAGAAGATGAACATTTTTTTTTCTTTCAAATAAAACCCCCTTTTGTCATCTTATTTCTCATTCATTTTGCAATTGACCAAAATGCCATTAATGAAATGTCAAACCCACATCTCTTAAAGCCCATTGATTTGGACTTAAGAGATAGGCCCAACATAGCCTTAAATATTTGAAATCCCGAGGCCCATAAAATATTTTATTATTTAATTTGCAAAACCGAACCCGAAATAAAATTAAAATATTATTTTCACCCGACCCCTAAACCCGGGTGTTACACATCTCGCAACTGCTTCTCACGAATCAACTGAGCCAACGATGGCTTAACCTGAAGCTCGGCCACTAGTCCACCATCCGTAGACACACTCAACCTTGCGAACATTGCTCGCAACTCAACGGCCATCTTCCTACTCAAGGCATCGGCCACCACATTCGCCTTGCCCGGATGATACTCTATGGTAAGGTCATAATCTTTAAGGAGCTCCAACCTCCTTCGTTGCCTAAGATTCAACTCCTTTTGGGACATCAAATATTTCAAGCTCTTGTGGTCGGTGTACACAGTGCACTTCTCACCATAAAGATGGTGTCTCCATATTTTCAACGCGAACACCACTGCGGCCAACTCTATGTCATGCGTAGGGTAATTCTTCTCATGAACCTTCAACTGTCGGGAAGCATATGCCACTACCTTACCTCCTTGCATAAGTACGCAACCTAGCCCCACGTAAGATGCATCACTATAAATTACAAACTCTCTCCCCGGCTCGGGCTGAATCAAAATGGGAGCTTCGGTCAAAGCTTTCTTCAACTTCTCGAACGCTTCTTGTCTTGCATCTGACCATTCGTACGGAACATTCTTCTGTAGCAACTTGGTCAACGGAGCCGCTATCCTTGAGAACCCTTCAACAAACCTCCTGTAGTATCCCGCCAAGCCTAGGAAACTGCGGATTTCTGTCACTGATTTTGGTTGCTTCCAATTTACAATGGCTTCAATCTTCTTGGGATCTACACTAATCCCACTAGCGGAGATCACGTGGCTAAGGAAGACCACCTCTCTAATCCAAAACTCACACTTACTTAGCTTGGCATACAATTGGTTCTCAAGTAGGGTCTGAAGCACTAACCTTAAGTGTTCATCGTGCTCTTCTTCGGTTCTAGAGTACACTAGGATGTCATCGATAAACACTACCACAAACCTGTCCAAGAACTTATGAAACACCCGGTTCATCATATCCATGAAGGCCGCTGGGGCATTGGTCAACCCAAAAGGCATCACCAAAAACTCATAATGTCCGTAGCGTGTACGAAAAGCTGTCTTCGGTATGTCCACATCCTTTACTTTTAACTGATAATACCCCGACCTCAAATCAATCTTTGAAAACACGGAAGCACCCCTCAACTGATCTAGCAAGTCATCTATCCTTGGCAAGGGATACTTGTTTTTCACTGTCACCTTATTCAACTGTCTATAGTCTATGCACATCCTCATGCTACCATCCTTTTTTTTCACAAACAAGACCGGAGCACCCCACGGGGAAACACTAGGCCTAATGAAGCCTCTGTCAGTCAACTCCTGAAGCTGTGTCTTTAACTCTTTCAACTCTTTCGGTGCCATCCTATACGGAGCAATCGACACCGGTGCAGAGTCAGAATATGTCTCAATAGCAAACTCAACTGCTCTGTCTGGAGGCAAGCCTGGTAGTTCTTCCGGAAAAACACTCGGAAAGTCACACACAGTCCTAATGTCCTGGGGTCTCACCTCACTCATATCCGGGTTCATTACGTAAGCCAAGTAAGCCTGACACCCTGAACTTAACAATCTCTGAGCTTCCAAAGCCGAAACCACATTGGACAAAAACTTAACATTCTCCCCAACTACTACAACCTCTAAGTCATCAGTAAGCTTCAAAGAGACTCTCTTAGTCTCAAAGTCAACCTTAGCTCTATGCTCTACAAGCCAATCCATGCCCAAAATCACATCAAAGCCATAAAAGGGTAGCTCCATCATGTCGACTGGAAACACATGGCCCTGAATCGTCAAGGGACACCTCCTATACACTTTCCTGACTACCACTGTATCACCAAAGGAGCTAGTGACATTTACACCTACTTCTAACCAATCACAAGGTAGCCCTAATGACTTTGCATGCTCACCCAAAATATAAGAATGCGTTGACCCCGAATCTATCAGAGAAAGCAAACTCAAGGATTGCAATGTGAAATTACCTGCAATGACATCAGTGTCATTCCCAGCCTCCCGCTGAGCGTACACCCTAGCCGGTCCTCCTCCCTCGGGCTGGACTGCTACCACATGAGCCAAGTTCCTCTGACCCTCATTCCTTGGCTGGAAGTTCCCACGGCCGCGCCCACGACCTCGTTGATGCTCAAATCCCCTCGCTGGAGCCGGTCCTCCTCTGACTGGGTGTGGACAATCACGTCTCAAATGATCTCGGGAGCTACAGTTCCAACACGCCCCAAACATACCCATGCACTCACCTGGGTGGCGTCTCCCGCACTTAGTGCACTCCGGAATATGCCCAACAGCCCCTTGGCCCTGACGGCCCTGACCATGGTTACCACCCTTAGGTCTCGTATCCGGCTGATACCTCCTATCCCTATGCCTCTTGGCATGATCTCTATCCCAGTTCGCATGTCTCTTCCCGGAGTCGGACCCACCGGCACGTGCTCTAGAGCTTAGGTTTTGCTCTACATCCTTGGCTCTAGAAACTAAGACATCGAACTCAGTGTAGTCGGCGGCCAACATGTAAGTCTTCACATCAGTAGTCAACCCATATCTGAAGCGCTCACAACGCTCCTTCTCATCCGGAATCAACTCAGGCGCGTACTGACTCAACCTCACAAATTGGATCTCATACTCGGACACGGTCCTACTGCCTTGAACCAAAGCCATGAACTCCCTTTTCTTTTCATCCAAGTACCGAACCCCGAGGTACTTCCTCTTGAAAGCATTCCTGAAAAACTCCCACGTGACATCCACCTCTGCCATGCCAGAAGTAGCAGTGGTCCACCAAGTATAAGCGTCTCCCTGAAGCAATGAGACAATGCATCCCAATTTACGAGCATCCGAACACTCCATCTGACCCAAGATGCGAGTAGTGCTCTCAAGCCGCCCTTCCGAACCTTTCGGAGACAACCCACGAAACTCAACTGCCCCCAAATTGCGAAGCCTCTCTAGGGGTAATCCTGACCCCGCACCCGGAGGTGGTGCTGCAGCTTGCATCCCGGCCAAAGCTGTCTGAAAAGCTCCGGCTATAGTTTGGATCAAATGTGCCACATCTGGACCCGCCTGACCTTGGCCCGCTTGAGCCCCATTACCATCGCCTCCAACGTTCCCTCCGTTACCACCCGGAGCATTAAGAGCAGGAGGCGCGTTCTCGGGTGCCTGGTCACCCGCTCTAGGCCGTCCCCTCGGTCTCACCATAGCAATTAATGTAATCTAAAACAACAAACACACAACAACACGGAAACGTTAGGTTAGCAAGGGGCAAAGGACTCCGGTTCTCAAGCTCTTTAAACCAAAACAATTTTCCCTTTTTATTTTGACAACAATGCCTAACAATGGGGACTCAACCAACTTTCAAACAACATAGAGGTCACCCTAGCATGCATACATACACCGTGCTAAAACAAAACTTAGACAGGCATGGCAAAACACTCGTAATACTTTAACTTACCTCACTTACCTGCCCGAGGTCTCGGAAACCTCAGGCTCTGATACCAATAAATGTAACCCCCTCGTCCCGGTCTGGTCGGATGACCGGTCCGAGTGAGCCATACGGGGAAAACCGAAGCGGAACCCAAGGGGTTCCCCCTCGGTTAGCAACCCTACTTTTTTTTTATCTTGTCTAGAGGATGATTAAACCCTAAGTGATTCACAACAGCGGAAACATACAAGGAAGACGCATTCGAACATCGGCCATGCATGAACAGTCCAATTTTAAGTTTACAGGCAGGCAGTATCGATACCCATTCAAGGGGTATCGATACCCCCTTCCAGATCAACCCAGAAACATCAACCCCAGATGACCGTATCGATACCCTTACCAGGGGTATCGATACCCTCTTCCTCGGTCAACCTTCCCTGGTCAACAAGATAAATCCGTATCGATACTCGGGACCTCGTATCGATACGCTCTATTCTAACCCCCCCAAAACCAAATTACAGAGAGTTTGGAGGGTATCGATACCCCTAGGGTATCGATACCCCAGGCAAAATCTGAGGCCTTTGGGCAAGACAGTATCGATACCCTAGCTAGGGTATCGATACCCCCTGCACTGCAACTCCACGATTTTTGAACAAGTTACCCTTAACCCAACTCTAAAGGCATTATTGGACTTCCCTAAGCACAAGCAACATACATACACCAAACCACAATCACAATTTAGCATGTGGGGCAATTAATCTAATGAAATTCATACAAATTAAAGCTTCATGCAATCTCACCCAAAAGTGCATACTTAACAAGCATGAACTCCTCACAAAGGATAGTCAATTATAAGGCATACAAGGTCAGCAACATACATAATGAGGCACGTTCACATAAGCATCATATCAAGCATAAATAGCAAACCAAGAAGCAAAGCATAGCATAACCTTGAGTTTAACATACTCAACATAAAATCCTAAGGAGTTTGACCCCAACTCCCACAATCTATACCCCATTGTCTAGGCATTATTACAAAAGCAAACCATACTTAAACTTGCTTGAGAACTCCCAAAAGCTCCTCCTTCGCCCGCTCGCCTCCCGAACTCTAACGATCTGCACGTTGGAAACAAAGAGCATAAGCAACTAGCTTAGTGAGAGAGGCTCTATAATTCACAACATGTAGTTTTCCAAAACACGATTTATATGCAAGAAAGCGATGGATGCACGAGGGTTAATCTCAACAACAACACATGGTTTGCACAAGCACAACCATCATACACGTACGGTGGGACTACACATCACCGTTTCGACTAGTGGATGTACAATGGGACTACACATCAAAGTACTACCCTACTAGTCACTACCGGCGGGACTACACATCACCGTAGTTTAGACCACCATCACGTGAGGCACGAACTCAACACGACTACACATTGACAACTTAAAATGCATTCAATGGTCACAATGTATGTAAAATCAACTTGTCACAACAACTTATGAGTAGGGAGACTTACACACGGGTTTAGGCAACCATTCAAGGTGCTACCCAAACCCCAAAGGAGTCCATATCAAGTTCAATGCAATAACCAATGATCCTACTCACCGTTGCTACCCAAGAGAAGATTGAAGACCGAGCTCAAGACTCCGAATTCCCCGGATTTGCCCCCGAAGCTTCACCAACAAAATTCCTTGCTTCTAAGCATCCCAACACCAAGCAAACAATCTCAAGTCAGTCCATGTTCTAAAATTACTCAACCCGAATTACAAACCATTTACAAGATATAAATTTTCTCATGGAGAACAAGCCTAAAATTCCAAAATCCGAGCAGCCCTCAAGCACCCCGTAGAACCAATGATTTCAACCTCCAAACTACTCTCTAAAGCTCCCAAAACAAAGCTTACATATACCCTAACCATTGGCCCTCTCATTTCCACATAGAACACCCCCATATTTCAATCCTAAACCTCCCAAAAACCTCCCAAAAACCCAAATCCGGAAAATGCATAAAATCCTTTAAAAATCATATATATTGAGTCTCATGGACCACAAACAACCCCCATCCCAACAAGAAACCGAAATCTTTAATCAAAAGCCATAAAGCAAACATTTTTATCCAAAATCCTACAAATTCCAAATCTTAAAAACATGCATAAAAATGAAAGATAAGGGTGTTAGCTTGTAGGGAAAAACGAGGGTAAGTCAAAGACATGATTACCTTTGCGAAACTCTTCAAAACGAGCAAGAAGATGGATGGAATAGTAACCTAAGGAGGATGGGGGGTTTTGGACGTTGGAAGAGGAAATGGTGTGGAGAGAAGAAGATGAGCCAAAAGCAAATAGCTCATGTTTGTTTAAAATGGGGGTCGAAAGACCAAAACACCCTTAATGAATTAAGGGAACTACAATGGATGACACCATGGCAAATTTGGGCTTGTCTTGTAAATGGCCCAATTAAATTTTTATTCACTTAAAACCCGAGGCCCAAACCATTATAATTTTTATTAAAAATTTTGAAATCGAAACTCGAACTATTTTTAAATTATTATTTTCACCCGACCCCCGAACCCGGGTGTTACAGATGGAGTAACATAGTGGTAATAATTTTTTGTTAGCAAATAAACCATGTAATTTCATCTACACTCTGAAATGATCTTCGCACTAAGTCAAGCACAACCGACATCTTTTCGGATATATATAATTTATGAAAACAAGTGAAATTAAACTATTAAGAGAGGATGTAAGTTCGAATTTTAAAGATAATTTTATTAAGAAAGATATTTTCACCTTCCGAATATGATTATAAGACGAATATGCATATAGTAAAATAAAATAAAATTAAACTACTGCTCAGTGTTGACTGTGGTTAAAACCAAGTTACAAGTTACAAATATTTTTTATTGCACCGATTAACTCTAGTCACCAAAAAAACGTTTCACATATATTGGTGAAAAAATAAATGAAAATGATGATACTGAGTGTAGAGATGATGACATTGGCATAGGCATACAATACAATACAATACTGAAATCGTAATTATACATTGTATTACAAAACTGTGTTAATTTTCAAAGAAAGGTTGTAAAAAAACAAAGAATTGGAGAAAAAATAAAGAACAAATTAAAGCAGGGGGCCCATAACATGTCTCCTCAGTTAGACCCAAAGATGTGATTTTCATCTTTCTCTCCACTGCACTATCCCCTATTCTTCCACCTTTTTCTTTTCCATTTTTTAATGATCATTTCTTGCCAAAAATACCCAGGAATTCCTCTGGAACCAACATCATTTCTCAGTAATCATGTCAGGTGATATGGCCAGAGATTCTGCTGAAGGCTCCTCACGATCCTCCGGTAACCACCTCAATCAACCTCAGGCGACGGCTCCGCTGAGCCGGTACGAGTCACAAAAACGGCGAGACTGGAACACTTTCGGGCAGTATTTGAAGAACCAGAGGCCCCCGGTACCACTATCACACTGCAACTGCAACCATGTTCTTGATTTCCTCAGATATCTGGATCAGTTCGGGAAGACTAAGGTTCACCTACACGGCTGCGTCTTTTTCGGACAACCTGACCCGCCTGCTCCTTGTACTTGTCCCCATAGGCAAGCCTGGGGGAGCCTTGATGCACTGATCGGACGCCTCCGAGCTGCTTATGAAGAGCACGGTGGGTCACCGGAGACTAACCCTTTTGGAAACGGAGCAATTCGGGTTTATTTGCGTGAAGTGAAGGACTGTCAAGCTAAGGCCAGAGGGATTCCATATAGGAAGAAGAAGAAGAAGAAGCAGAAGACTCAAATTAAACCCAACGTCGACGGGCCCTCCTCGCTAGCTGCCTAGGATCTTTGGATTCTTCACATATATGGTATTTCTTTTGACTTTCATACATAATATATTTATACGCACACATCATTAGCTTTTCATTTAAAATTCGTTTCTGTTTCTCCTTTTCACTCAAAATCTAGTCAAGTCAATCTAGCTAGCTGCATAAGTAACTAAAAGAAATATATAGATTTCTCCTTAAATAACATTTCAAGAATCAGAAAACTAGATTGCTTGAATAATCGGAGCTGGTTTGTTTATTATAAACCACTGATGTTTTAGTCTATCTCAGAAGTCAGAACCGAAAAGAACATAGTTTTCTAAGTATGGGATCTTCTTTCGATGGTAAAAAAACCCTAAACCCTTCACCTCAAAAACCCTAATTTTAACACTCTGGCCTTTGCAGTATTGCACAAGTGTGGTAAGTAATTTTACCCCAAAATTTTTACCCAACAACCATTTCTTACTATTGCGTGTCATACTGCCATTGATTTAAGGAGAAAGATCATCCCTCCTCTCTCCCCTATCAAGCACACAAAAATAAAAATTAAATATCGTAGAAAAATATTTCCCAATTCTTCACTTTTCCCCTTGTTTTTTTTGGGTCCTTTTCTGATTCTGTTCGATTTTGTGCTCCCCATGAAATGAATGTCCATGTTGATATTATATACATATGATTATATATATGTTAGATTATCAATGTCTACATGTTATAGATTTCTGGTCGAAAACATGGTCCAAAATTAGATTTAATATTTGTGTGGTAGAATGAAACCAATTTATACACACACTGGATTCTACCTAATATTATAAAAATAGTTTAAGATAATTTATTTAATCGTAGCTACGTCATCGTATCCCATCTTTATAAACTAATGATAATAGAATGCATATGAAAAGATTGTGGTAGCAATACGTTTAATATCAGGAAATTTTGTTAGTATTTTTTATATAATCTAAGCCTGTCTTATACTTGACTTGCTGTGTAATCACGGACGGAGGTATATAGGGAATGTGAGGAGCTGTTGCCCCTCCCAAAATTTTTGGTATAATTGTATTTTAGATCTTTTTAGTTTAAATATTAATTGAATAAGATATTTTCCCTCTCAATTTTTAGATTCGAAGGCTTAATAGACTCTTACCCTTCCTAACATTTGATTCTAGCTCTGTCCCTCTGTGTAACTAGGTGTTTTATTAGAGGTTGCACTTCTCATCACCATATATAATCTAGTGGGGCAATGGGTATATTATTAAGTATTTTTCTTCTCAGCAAAAAAAAAAAATATTATCTCTTCCAAGAAGAGAAAGATGCAATGCCTTTCGGAAGAAAGACAGACGGGTAGAAAGATGCATGCAACCTTAATCCAATATCTGTTAATTTTTCTTTTCATCAATCAAAGATGAAAAGAGGATTTGAATCTTAAACATTACCACTCTTAAGGGACTGAGGTGACTTAAAACTAAAGCTACTAGCAAGTTAAAAAACCAGAGTCTGTTCAATTAGTAGGATAATATTATCCTTTTTGGTATAGTTATTGATGTCTTATCCAAAAATAAATTAATTCAAATTATATATTGCAAAGATTCGTTATGACGATTCTTTCAACACAATTTATCATATTGATAATGATAAAATTTAAACTCTAACATTAATCCAAATGTTAGTTGATGGTAAGACTACATTATTAATCCAAAATATCTCAATAAATTAAGGGTTAGAAGTTATATATTTATAGACATAAAATTATAGGCCTCTTAGGCTCTTAGCTTCACTCTGTCCGGCCGGGTTGTGATAGTGGTTTTGGATGTGGGAGTATTTGATCTATAGGCCTTTTAAGATTTCGATCTTAACTATGTGCGAATATTTTAACGGGTAAACTATTTCATCAAACTGACTGTTATGTTTATTTTAACGGAAATTGTGATGTCACCTAGTATAATAATAATTTTAATTCTTAATTTTAAATAGTTCAGTTAACATTTAAAAATTCTATTAATTTGAAGCTTATTTTAATTATTTAATAATTATTTAGGTCATATTATTGGAGGGTTAAATTTATTATTTTATTAAAATGAGGACTAAATTATAATATTTTAAATAATAGAAATTCATTAAATTATTTTGAATTAAGATTATATTGATAAATGATGGATGTATGCGTGCTCTTGCCCCACTTTACCTTTTAATTATATATATATTTTTAAAAAATAGATAAATGATGAATTTTCCCCAACTTAAAAAAAACTAATCTATTGTCCTTCACTCTCAATTTAGCTCCATCACTAAATGTATAAGCTTTAGAAATTAACACTTCATTATATATATCATGTTAAGTCATCATTTTCGTTAAAAATTAACCAAATTTAATAGTAGGTGATCATAATAGAAAAAAATATTTTTTTTATCAAAATAGAAAAATATTAATAATGTTTTTTTTTTAAATAACTAAAATAGAAAAATTATAATAATTTAATAACTAATGGGGCTGTTGTCTATGAATTAGAAATCAAATGCCCGTGAATGGCAAGTAGCTCGATCTGTGGAAGCAAGTGGAGTTGAGAGCGTAAGTACACACGTGCATGATGCATCTAAAGACAATAAAAAGTTAGCTACTGCTAATCTGCTATTACTGAGTCTGGGTTCAACTGAATCCAACAAGGAATATCAGAGAGAATAATATTAGTATTTAGTACTGCTACTTTTCTTTCTTTCTGTCTTTTCTTTGCTCTGATTAGTACGGAGATATAACTTTTTCTTAGGAAACCCTGTTTTTTCCACAATACGGCCTTTGGAAAGCGTTTCTATAGGTGTATATATAGATATATTATAGAACCAGAGTCCCTAGGAATTAGAGTAGAATAAAAATGATGATGCGGAACCCTGGTTGGTTCGCGAGATTTTTCATGCGTTTGTGTTCTTAGATTTTGGACTATTTTAGCAACTTAGGTGAGAAAAGTGTTTGTTAGGTTGGAATGTTTCAGAGGGATCAGATGGTAGCCTTTTCTTGCTCAGTCAGAATCCTCGTGCAGTCGTAATTACCATGTCAAGCATTATACTCTTAAATACGTATAACTATTTGCTTTCTGTTGATGTAAATTTGTAAAACTGATTAGAATCGAGGTATCAACATTAACTATTATATTCTCCGAATATATATATATATATATATATAGATAGATAGATAGAGAGAGAGAGGGAGAGAGAGAGAGAGAGAGAGAGAATTTTATATAGAAAGATGTTATGTTATGTTAGGGTTGGCGAACTTATAAAATTCTAAGGGGCTAACTTATAAAATTTTAGGGGGCGAAAATAGATTTTATATAGAAATTTTTTTTTAAAAAATTAAATCATATATGAATTTTAAATTTTAGGGGGGTGACATGCCCCTTCCAGCCCCCTCTCGGTCCATCCCTATACATATACATACATATATATGTATATATATTCTTAATTTCAAATTAACTAGAATTGAGGTATCAACGTATAACTATTCTAATGATTATGATTTTTGTATGACTGTAATCTTTTGATTGCCAGTTAATACCTCTTAAATCTTAGTTACAGTTATATATACTTAATACTAATACGCAGTTAAGTATAGATTGCAGCTAAATTAAATAATCAGCAATATTGTACGTTATTCTGCGATTATTTTTCCTGTATTTTTCTTCTAGTTTACTTAATTACATGATTCTAGATAATTAGAAGATTTGATGATTTTTCTTCCATTTTCCCTGGAAATTGCTCTGTCAAGGATTAATATGCTTGGGATGGGGTCAATGAAAGTAATAGTGCCATTTCTTTTATTAACTTATATATATATATATATATATATATATTATAGTTTTTTTTTTAATTTCACAACTGGGATTACTTATTATATGAGAAGAATAAGCGTTTGTGGTTTCTGGGTTTTGTTCGGTTGGTGCAGAATGATCGGCATTCAGAAACGGAGCAAAACATGAGAGTGGAGGGAAAAGATTTAAGGGGAGAAGAACGAGAAAGCAAAGGAGTATGAAGTTAAAATTTAGCACTACTACTATACAAGTACTGGAACTGGTTTAAAATGATGTTAAGGTTTATGAGTCGCTGGCGCTTTGCATGATTATATATGAAGCAGTACCTTAACTGTTCTTACATAATAATTAGTTAATGTTGTTGTCACAGTCGTCGTCGTCTTAGTAAAGCTGAATTTATGTGGGTCGATCGGTTGTTACTTAGTTTCGATCATCGATACTTTGTGAGTTATATAGAGTTATTCTATCATGTACGCCTGATGAATTAGACGTACAAATTACTATTTAAGGTTATATGTACTTCAACTATCTCAGCTTTCTGTGTTACTTGTTTAAGGTAAAGCAGGATTAGACCAGAAGTGGGTTTTCTCTTCTCCTTCTATACTTGTTAGCTTTCTGTGTTACGCATATTGATAATATACGTGACATCAAATTATTAATATGACATAAATAAATAAAATTAAATACAAATTTTATTCCTTTAGGGTTTGCTTGCAGCTATCGTTACGTCGTTGTTTCCATTCCATTACTATTTTCTCCCTCAATATTTATAGTTTGACGGGTAACGGTCTAATGGAACGGCCCGAACGGGAAATAGAAATTAAAACCATGAGGGGTTAAAACTAGGAGATTGAAGAGGTCCAATTACCATTTTTCTCCGTTGGGTTTAATTTATGCCTTAGCCCCTTATGATATTGTTGAAAAATATAGTTTCAGGCTCCTTTTGGGCCTCTTCGATGTAGCCTTTACCCGGTATTTTAACCCTCAAATTTGGGAGGGAATTAGCCGATTTCATATTGTATTTTTTTTAGGCAAGTGTGTTTTTTTACTACTATTTTTTTTGCAACTGTTTAGTGATATAAATATACAAAATTTAAATAAATACTTTATCTAAGGTTCAATTCTTGACAATTCTTTCCTAAATACTCAACCTTCACTAACTCTGCAAATCCTCATTAACAGACAACAAGCCATGTATTTTTGTAAGTGCAAATACAATACAGTTACACTAAACTGCTACTACAAGAAAACATGTCATATTTAAACATTATGCAAGTGTTGGTGCATCCCGAATAGTATAGGAATTCATTCATTCAAAGTTTCAAATAGTTGTCTCGTCACTCATCAGAATTCACTTATTATGCTGTCATGCTGCCAACTGTATTATGTATAAAGTACTAAAATCTCCATTTTTTTAAGAAAAAGTGTGCTATATTGTTGTTGACTGCATAAGTGTGCAACACCCTTAGACGGAGGAGAGAGGTGGCTCGGACGGTGGTGAAGGAGTATATCTGCCATGGGAGTCGGGGTCCTCTTCTCTAGTTATTTTTACAGCTTATGAGGGCTTATGACACGTGTTATCAAGTGTCAATAGAGTGTGGACATGTGTTCATACTCAAGGAGGACCACGTGTGTTGTTATGTGGTCTGAAATAGCAACGACCGTTTGCATATTGTGTTTACGAGAGGTCTAAAGAGTCGTATTTGGTTGTTCGCACACCAAGAGGTTCGCATTCTGAGGGGTTCGGTTCGCAGTAGCCAACAATTGTTTAACTTTTTTTTTTCTCTCGGTGAGTGTGGATTACATGTAAGAGAGAAAAACACAATCATTTTATAAGGTAGATTTGCTTACGTTCAAATTGCAAAAAAGAAAAAGTAGTTACTCCATGGGGTTGCGGGCAATAGCAGTGGATAGCAAGTCAAAACTTGGTTTTCTCATGGTTTATTGAGCAATAGCAGTCATTCAAGCAACGCAGAAAAAAGATTACAAAAACCGAACATTGTGGTTTCATGAATATGAGTATATGACCTCAAAATCTTCAAAAACAGTGAAAAGTAAAGCAGTTGGGTAGCCTCAAACAGTTTCATTTCATCGTTTATAACGTACAGAAAAAAGGGGGTTTCATCCACAAATGAGAAAGGAATTGAAAAAGACATACTCAATAGTTTTGTGGATAAAAGGAAGTGCAGTTCTGAGATGCCAAGGCATCCATTGAAATAGATGGCAGTTCAATGATATGATATCTATCCTAATCCAACTCCTGTTCCCCTTTTTGTTGTCCCCAGATGGTGGGACTGCAGAAAAAAATCTGCAGATCAGGATTCAGGAACACGCATATATATGTGTATGAATAAAGACAGAAAATGGGGGATAGTTTGATTGCTACTCGGCACAGGAGAGTGATGATGAAGCTAGCTAGCTGAACCGAAATTCCACCACCACTAGATGCAGTCTGCAGCCAATGTAGAGGGTCAAACGCCACTGTTGACATTAGCTTTACAGGATGCTGGTTCTCTTGTCTTTGTAAGAGAACAAAAAACGGTTCAACATATGCCATCCCAAACCCCACTTTGTTAGTGCAAGCTAGCAAGTGAAAATGCTTTCAATTATAATTATTCTTTAGTGGAAAAGTATTTATGTGGGGACTATTATTCCTCACAACCCCCGAAGCCACTTTGATTTCATTAATTTCTTATTTTTCCATGTATAAAAATATATTTTTTAAAATCAATAACCAGTTAATTTAGTACGTTGTTAATAGAGAAATCTAGATTGAGAGGATTACTTCTGTAATGGACTTTGACAAAACCCAATTCAATTTGATCGGTAAATGAGTTGAATCGATAATTAAAACAAAAAATGTACTTTTTAAATTGAAAATTTTATTAATTTGAGTTTATTTTTATGAAGAAATATGAAGATATTCTCTCGTCCCACCCAATGTGTCCATTGTTGATTTTTCACGTAATTTTAGGAAGAAAAAATTTGTGTAAGAGATGTGATGTAAATTAATTAAAATGATAATTTAATTTTTAAAAAGTTGAATTTTGATTTGTTGGAAAACTAAAAAAGGGTAGCAAGGAAAATACATTTTGTAAAAGTTGTTGATTTTTTTAATGAGACAATTTAAATGAGATAATTTCAAAACATAAAAGGGACATTTTAAGTAGGACATAGAGAATATTATATTAATGTGGTTTCTACCGCCATGAATATTTTTTGGGCTCCCAACATATTAAATCACATGTGATCATGTATTTTTTTTTATAAATTTGATTGTGTGACATTTTATATAAATTTAGAATTTGATTGTGGAACATTGCATTTATATATTTAGATTGATCTATCTAATGTGTTATGATCCATCGCATGTCAATATATGAAGTGTCACCTTCATGACAAATGACACATGAGATTGACTGTGTTCCTTTCATTTTTTTATTCTTGCTTTAGTCCATGGATTTTATAGTTAAATAACGAAACAAGAATTAAATTCCCTTTCATTTTCTTATTAGAAGAATTTTTGCTATATTACCAGTAAGATCGTATATCTTTTACTTTGGTCTAGGTAAAGAAAATAAAGCATCTTCTAACAAAACTGACATGTCAAATTCCAACTTATATATCACCATTTCCTAAAAGCACTTATAAATTACGTTATGATTTTTTTTTCATCCATTAGGATTATTTTTACCCAACAAAACTAATTTACAAGTAAAATTCATTCTTTCCATCTGATATCAATTTATACTACATATAAAACAACTTATTAAGTTGGTGTTATAAAATTTATAGTATAAAGTAGGGGTGATAACGAGCCGAGCAGAACCCAAGCTTGGCTAGGCTCGGCTTGGAAACAGTATATTTGGGTTCGGTTCAGGTTCGAGGCTCTTCAAGTTTAAAATTTTAGGCTCGAGCTCAGCTCAAAAATAATACTAATGGGCTCGGCTCAAGCTCGGTTTGGATCGAAATGAACAATTTTGCTATAATTTTTTTATATAAAAGATGTGGCCTCATTAAAAGCCCCTTTCATAACCAACACTGTAACGAAATTCAATGTCAAGAAAACAGAAAATAGTACCAAAAAAATTAGATTAATCCAAATAACCAAAAATATTTTTACAATACAAACACATAATCAAAAGAAATTACAAAATCAAACAACTAACTAAAGAAAATGCCATATTTATTTTAGTTAATTTGCTTTTAGTGGATTTTCTCTAATTTATTTTATTGTTTTTTGTTTGCTAAACATATATATATTGATACACAAGCTGTGTAACAAAAATTTACACAACTCTTCTATAAAATTTAAAACCTAAATCAGAAATCCTAACACCCTAAAACCTAATTCTCAAACTGCAAAGCTTAAACTCTAACCATAAACCTTAAATTCCACACCCTACAAACTAAACCCCTAAACCCTAACTTAAAACCCTAAATCTCAAACACTAAAATTGAAGGGACACAAGGTTGTGTATCAAAGTATTTTCCTATATATAATATATATGATTATCTCGAGCATATTCAAGAGCTTTTCAAGTCGAGCTTAGGCTTAGTTTGTGGTTGCTTTTAAAAAGTGTGGTGAAAAAAGTGATTTTTAAACTAGTTGTTGAAAAGTAGTTTTGAAAAACTGGTTAGTGTTTGTCATTGAAGTCAAAAAGTGATTTTCATGAGATAAAAAGTCTATTTTAGACATAATATTAAAAAGTAAAAGTAAATTTGGGTGATTGTTCAATTTAATTAATGTTATGATTAATGAAATAAATCAATTTCAATTATAATAAAAAAATATTTTTTTATAAAATTTAATTTGAAAATATAAATTACACTAGATTATATACGGACATACCACTTACACATTAATAATAAATATAAAAGAAAGTACAAATAAAACAATTTTATTCTCAATATAAATATTATAAAATATATATTATTTTACGATTATGTATGCATAAACATTATTTTAACAATAAATTATAATTAAATAATAAGGGTAAAAAAATAATTTTATTTTCAAACTAGCTTTTCCACCCAAGAAGCTATAAAATCCAGCTTATTGGTTTGGGTGGAAAAGCTAGTTTTAAAAGCAACCAAAAAGTCTGTTTTAACTAAAATCACTTAAAAAAATGATTTTTGGTTGTTAAACGCAACCAAAAACATACTCTTAGTCTGGTCAGCTCGACTTGTTAAGGTCTGGAGCTGAGCCCGAACCTAAATTGAGTTTACTTGAACCAAACTTTGACCAAGCCAAATCTGAGTAGATCGCAAGCCGGTCAAACAATATTATCACCCCTATTATAAAGTGTTGCATAAAATATTTTCGTTTAAGCCACTTTAGAATTAAAGTCAAATTCATTTCATATCAAATATATTCTGGGTTGTAGCCCTCGTATAAAAGATAAACATAAAATTGATAACCCGAACCCAACACCCTGAAATTAGGGGAGAATATTAGATCAAGTTGAGTTAATTTTTTAAGTTAGTCAATTTGATGAGTCATGTTTTATATCTTTAATTTTATTTTATATTTTTTGAATCAAGTCGAGTTGTTCGAGTTTCTGTTAAAATTTAATTATATACATTTATAAAGTCATGATATTAATTAGTTCCAAGTTAAATTGCTTTATATAACCAGATATAATGTGGATAAATATTTCTTCATATTTTTTACATATCTAACGCATATATCATGCACAATTGAGGACTAGATTTGAACTTAAAGTTTGATCCATTAAATACTAAAAATTCTAATTTATTTAAATTTTTATTTCATAACTCAAACTTTATTTTAAATTTTAAGTCGATTTTTTCGCGTCGAAAAATTTATTTTTCTCGAGACGAATTTTGCTCACTCCTGCCTCGAAAACAAATAACGGCTCAAGTATTTTTCTTGCATTTGCATTATTATATTGCTTCTATGCTTACATATACAGAAATAAAAACTAAAGCAAGTCAATGAAAGAAACCCTAATGGATTGATGTACATTTTCCCTAGAAGTGAATCATATTAACATACGATGAACATTCTAAACAACATGCTTTTTTTACACAAAATAGTACTAATAGTTAATAGTAGATAAGTAGAATGACACAGCGTAGTTGAAGATGATCAACCATCATCATTTGGGGTCTCGGAGATGCTCTTTAAGTGTGGTCTCCACACCCCAACTCTCCCTCTTCTTCGATCCGTTGTCGAAATATTCGGCACTGAAACCATGTTGTCGTTGTTGTCGGCGTTGCTCATGCTCCGGCTCTGACGAGGCTGGCGGTCTCTGTGGCTGTTACTTTTGTTGACGGCTGTGGTGGAGGAAGATTTATGGGGTGAAGGGGGCAGAGGGAGGAGGAAATAAATCTTGCCGCGTTGGAGCATTGCGTCAGGTGGGAGGACGACAATATTTGGGACCATGCCATCGGGGGAAGGGGAGGAGGGTATCTTGAGGACGTGTTTAGGGTGAGCCTTCATGATATCGCCGGCCATGATGGAGCCGCTGATCTCTTCAACGTGCCCATTGGAGTGTACTATTCGAACCACATCCAGCGCCCCACACGGAAGAATGCAAGAGATGCAGCAACGTATGCTGTTCATAGCCGAGAATTAGAGAAATATGTGCGGCCTAATTGAGATTGGGAATCAGAAATAAGTAATGATGTTTATATTATGAGAAATTATATATACTACTCCTAGGCCTAGCTTTTTGGTTTTGGGTTCCTTATATGCCTTTTTTAAGGGAATTTTTCCCTTCACTTGCCATAAATAATTGCATCTTACTATGTACTTTGCTTTTTAGATCCATCATTTAAAGTGACTACCGTAAATTATGTAACTTTTTTATTGAAGATTTAAAACATTTTTACTTTTATCGAATAATGAATGACGTGTTGGGTGTATTGGTAAGGCATGTTATACTCTTATGAGAGAATACGAGTTCGAACTTTAGAGACTATATTGTTGGGAGGAGCGGCCTCGTACCTTGAATATGAACCGCAAAACAGACATGCATATATCCCAAAAAATAATGAACAATTTTTGTTATTTAAATAATAATTTGCTTTGAAATTTTTGGGCTAAAGGGGCAAGAAATTCATAAACTTTTGAAAAAAAAACTTAATTAAATTTTTGATTTTTTTACCCAATTAAGCCCTTGAACCTTTAAGTTGAACCCATTAAGTTTTTTGACCAATTTTGATCGTTAAATCTAGACATATTTTTTCTTTAGATATTATTGTCGCATGATAAATTACAGTTCTATCAAGTGACATTTAAATTTTTTTAAAATATATTTTTATTAGTTTTTTTAGAATTTTATAAATTTTTAAGAAAATTTTAAATAAAATAAAAATTTTAAAAATAACAAGCGACAATATTGTGACACGACGCGCTACACCATAATTTATTATAATGTAAATTTTTATTATGATTTTGAATGTATCATCGTTTAATAAAACTAACAAAATTCAATTAAAAAATAAATTATAATAATCCATTATATATTTTAATTTAATGATATAAGTAATCATTATCCACATTAATCTTACCGTCATTATTATAATTGCACCCAATATATATATATATAGATATTATCTTCGATTTTAAACTAATTATTATAATCTCAATAATCTTTAGAGCATAGGGTTAAAAGTACTCAGTTGATACCTTTTCATTTCCCTTAAATAAAAAACTGTTAAAAAAGCTTATTATTATAATAATTTTTAACGTATTTAATACAATGTCTATGCTACCTAGACCCATCCCATTCTATAAATTGAAAAATATTAAATGCTAAAGCGCTCTCAATCATACATCTCCTTGTATTATACCAAATACCGACGAAAAACAAACCGAACTAAACTCAATTCACTGCCGCTACAATAATTAACATCTCCACAATCATCATTTTAAATCTTAACATCACCACAATCATCATTTTAAATCGCGTGGACCATACTAACCAAGCATTATTAATCATATGGCCGTTGACATTTTTAATTTGCTACTATGACTTGTAGACAAGCGCCCACTTTCACTTTACAAATTTAGCTAATTTGCTTAATTTTACTTAAAAAATTCACGCGAGAGTTCAAATTCCCTTTCACATAGTAAAGTTAACAGGATTCTTTGTAATTAACCAGTAATATTTCAAAACCTACATCATAACACTAATAGAAAAAATTCAAGCTAATCCCTCAAAAGTGGGGTATTAATGGTTTGCTTTGATGCCTATGATCTTATTTTTTACACAAGAGAACAAGATTAACATCATTATTAGCAGTTAAATACTGGTTAAAATGGAATGGTTTGGTCGTTTTTGCCTGATAATCTATAAGTAGTGTCATATCCAAGTTGCGTGTGGCCTACAGAATTAAAAGTTAGTGGGCAACATGTGATAATATGAAGAAAGAAAGGAGGGTCCATTGAATTTTGGTTTTTGTTTAAATGCCTGTGGGATCTTATTTGACCACCTTAGTCCTTACTACAAATAAATTCATATTGAAAATTGATTTATGTCATTTAACTACCAAAAAAGTACATTTTTAACTATAGATTTTATGAAAAATTGTAACGCCTCGGTTTAGGGCCCGAGAGTTTATCGGTGTTAATCTAAGATTAGTACAAGTTAAAATTAGATTTAAAATGATGATTTTATAAAAAAGTTTTCATTAATTACAAAAATACCATTAATGAATTTGTAAATGAAAATTTGAGTAAAAAGACTAAAGAAAAGAAGTTCGAAAAAAATGTGTCATCTTCTCCAAAAGAAAAACCCTTTTTTCCACAAAACCTCTCTTAAACCCTAAAACCACTATTCTATTGTCCAATCCCTCTTTCAAGCGTTCAAGACAGTTGAAGTTTCACGAGAAGAACTACCCCACTCACGATATTGAATTAGCCGCAGTAGTGTTTGCTTTGAAGATTTGGAGACATCATTGTTGAGTGGATCGAATGATCGAAATGAACCAAGAGGGGGTGAATTGGATTTTTAAAGGTTTAGGTGGTGGAAATTGCAAATTAAAAGGATAGACAAAGAATTTTAGAGTGGTTCAAGTTCCAAATGAACTCTACACCCACTACCTTAGCTTCACTAAGGATTTGCAACAATTCCACTAATTGCTCTTCCCCTTTTCTAGGCTAAGGAGGTAACTCTTACAATTTTCGGTTAAATTTTCTACCTAAAATTTAACCCAAACCTCACACAAAAAGAACAAAGAGTTTGATGGCTAAGATAGTATCTCTCAATACAAATTGTATCCCAATTACAAACACTCAACCCAATTGAAAAAGATAAGAATGAAAATTACAATTGGGGTTTCTAAACAATATTGGGATTTAGGCACAAATGCTTGGATTTGATGTATGGATATTTGCTTTTGGATCAATAGTTGTTGCTGGAGCTTTTAGAGGTCACTTTTATACCTTCTCATTGATTTCTAGCCGTTGTGGTTGTTGCATTCATCAATAGAGCCGTTGGGGGTGTTATCTCACCTCCATAAATGCAGTCTGCAACCGCCCGTTTCGGAACGCGGGAACCTGTTTTGAAACAGACCAAAATAGAAAGAGTCGTTGGGGTGCATTTAAGATCCCGTATCGAAACTGTATTTACCCGTTTCGAAACACTTTTGCCACTATCAAGGGTCGTTTCGAAACGTATTGAACTCATTTCGAAACGCCTTAACGGTTTCTTAAAAATCAGTTAAAAACTTGCAACGGTCATATTTTTCAAATCAAATGAAGAACCGTTTTGAAACACTTGAAGTCGTTTCGATACGGGTTCTCTAGGTTCTAAAGCCGTTTCGATACTTGTTTCGAAACATGGGTTGACTGTGTTGAAAATGTTTCGATACCCGTTTCAGAACAGGGGTTGACAGTTTCAAAACCGTTACGAAACGTCTTAGGCCGTTTCGAAACAAGAACTCGAAAAACATTGTTTCAGCTTTAAGAACACTTAGAAAATATTTGGAAATCTTTGTTTTTAACTTAGGCATATTCTTTAAATCATATGGGGATGTTTGAGGACTTAAAAATTCGTTTTGACATTTTCAATTTAGTCCTTAGGTTCTTTAGTTATATCAAAATTAAAATATCGGTTTCACAATCACCTTTATGGTGAGAAGTGCATCGTTTATACCTACCACAAGAGTTTGAAATACTTGATGACTCAAAGAGAGTTGAATCTTAGACATCGTAGGTGGATAGAACTTCTTAAGGACTATGACCTTACGATAAAGTATCATCCGGGTAAGGCAAACGTAGTGGCTGATGCTTTGAGTAGAAAAGTTGCAGTTGAGTTGTGAGCTATGTTTGCGAGATTGAGTGTTCCGCGAGATGGTGGTTTGATAGCCGAGTTACAGGTTAAACCCTCGTTGGTCTAGTTTATTCGAGAGAAACAATTGCAAGATGAGTCTTTGGCAACTCACGTGCAAGATTTAGCCGAGGGTAGGCCTACAAAATTTTATTTTGGTGAGAATGAGATCCTATGTTTCAAGGATAGAATAGTAGTCCCAGAAGACGCCGAGTTAAGGCGTACTATCTTGAATGAAGATCATAACAGTTCTTTTGCAATGCATCTGGGTAGTACGAAGATGTACCGTGGGTTAAAAGAAGAGTACTACTTGATTGAGTTGAAGAAATATGTGGCCGAGTTTGTGAGTAAGTGTATGGTATGTCAGCGAGTTAAGGTCGAGCATCAGTTTCCTTCAGGTTTGTTACAACCGTTGAACATTTTAGAATGGAAGTGGGAACGTATCACCATAAACTTTGTGTTGGGTTTACCGTTGACTCCTTCGAAGAAGAATTCAGTGTGGGTGATAGTCGACAGATTCACTAAGTGTGCTCATTTCATAGTTGTTCACACTACCTATACATTAGATAAGTTGGTCGATCAGTACATCAGTGAGATAGTAAGATTGCATGGGGTACCGAAATCGATTGTATTAGACCAAAATTCGAGGTTTACAACTAGATTTTGGGAGTGTTTCCATCGTGCCTTGGGTACTTGGTTGAACTTCAGTACTTCGTATAATCCGCAGTCAGATGGTCAGTTAGAGAGAGTTATTTAGGTGTTGGAGGACATGTTGAGGTGTTGTATCATCGACTTTCAGGGTTCTTGGGAGAAACACCTACCGTTAGAAGAGTTTGCATATAACAACAGTTATCAAGCTAGTATTCAGATGGCATCGTATGAGGCTCTGTATAGTAGGAAGTGTAAAAAACCTATTTGTTGGGCCGAGGCCAGACAAAATCTTGTACCTATGCCCGACTTGCTTAAGGGCACTACTGAGAAGGTAAAACTAATATGTGATCGCTTGAAGGCAGCTTCAGACCGACAAAATTTGTATGCCGATTTGAAGAGAAAAGAGATAAAGTATGCCGTGGGCGAAAAAAGTGTTTTTGAAAGTCTCACCTTGGAAGAAGGTGATGAGGTTTGATAGGAATGGTAAGTTGAGCCCGAGATTTATTGGACCTTATGAGGTAGTTGAGAAAATTGGACCCGTTGCTTATAGATTGAGACTACCGACAGAGTTAGAGAAGATTCACGATGTGTTCCACGTTTCAATGCTTCGAAAGTATAGATCGGATCTGTCTCACGTAATGCCAGTGGGAGATATTGAGTTGAACCCAAACTTGTCATATGATGAAGAGTCGGTGGAGATTCTTGCTACGGACAAGAAAGTGTTGTGTATGAGGTCTATCAAGTTAGTCAAGGTTTTGTGGAGACACCGAGGTGTGGAAGAGGCTACTTAGGAGAGGAATGAAGACATGGAAAAACAGTTTTCATATCTTTTTTCGTCAGGTAATTTCGGGGACGAAATTCCTTAAGTGGGGGAGAGTTGTAACGCCCCGGTTTAGAGCCCGAGAGTTTATCGGTGTTGAACTAGGATTAGTCCGGGTTAAAATTAGATTTAAAATGATGATTTTATAAAAGTTGCCATTAATTACAAAAATGTCATTAATGAATTTGTAAATGGGAATTTAAGTAAAAGACTAAAGAAAAGAAGTTTGAAAAAAAGGTGTCATCTTCTCTAAAAGAAAAACCCTTTTTTCAGTGTGGTGTTTGCCTAGAACGAAAATGGTGAAGTTTGGATGAAATTTTGGTTTGAATCAATGTGTTTTTGTTGCAAGGAGTAGATTTATGGGTTGTTGCTTGTTTATAAGTATTTTAGCACCCTAATAGTTGTTTTGGGTTGTCTTGAAGCAGCAGATATTGATTCGGTACTTCGGATGCGATACCGAGTGCTACAGAGGCATGAGATCGGTGTTTCGGCTTCCGTTGGGTTCTATCGGTGAGTGGAAATTGTTTTGAGACTTTAAATACATTCAATGAAGGTTTTTTGGGTTTGGGTGTAGTCTTAGAGACTAACCTAGACCCGAGTGTAAGTTTATCTACTCTCGCTTGTTTGGTTGATTATGGGCGTTCTCGATTATGTGTGTTGTGGTATGTTTTGGATTGTTTTTACTCTTCGTTTAATGTTGTTGTGTAGTTGTTGTTGGTGTCGAGCCTCACGTGATGGTTGTCGTTGCTACGGTGATGTGTAGTAGGGGTGTGCATTGTCGGATACCGATAATATCCGATCCGAATATTTCGGATATCCGAATGTTTCGGATAGTCATAATAGCGATCCGTATCCGATCCGAAAAAACCGGATATCCGAAAGATCGGATATTCGAAATTTCAGATCGGATATCCGAATATCCGAATCCGAATTTATTACTTAGTTTTTTAACTAGTTTGAACAAAAACTCTCTTTTTTTGGCATCGTTTAACCGGTAGCTTTCTTTGTATTTATTCAGCTTGTTATCAAACATCAAATACAAGGGAAAGAAGGGTGTTTTTTTCTTCATAAACCTGAGTTTAGTATGGTGTCTGTAATACTTGAAAACCTACCATAGAATTTCTATTTATAACAAAAGTACTCAAAAATACATTACTCTATAGAAACAAGCAGAAGACAATGATGAAAATGAGGCAATACACATTTCATTGCATTTTCATATAACACCTTCAATAATGAAGTTCAAGAACGAAACACTATTGGAATAATCTCATCACTAATCACATTCAAAAAATAATGTCTCTATCCATTCATTCAAAAAATAATGTCTTTATCCATTCATTCACAGACGATGTAGAACAAATCGAAGACCAGAAACTCCAATTTACTATCCTAATATGTAGTGTCGTATCTTACATATAATAAGATAATAAACTAACACACATGCACCAAAAGCATATAGCTCTAAAATGCAGCTGCTATGCAATGTAGAAGCTATTTCATTATGGATTTAGGGTTGTGGTGTCTCTGCCATCCCTAATATGCAATTGTAAAGCCACAACTATTTAAAATGGCTCACCTGCCATTCAACAACCTTAAATTAACAAATTAAATATTCAAGAATTAAGTTCTAATTGACAGAGCAATTATTTTTAACAGATAAAAACAAATTCAATATCCAACAAATCTGAACATTTGCAATTGAAACAAAAAATGCGTGAAGACTAAATAATAAAAGAAAACAATAATAGTAATTAAATCTCACAAACGTAAATAATCAAAATGTTGAAATCTCTCTAACAGGAGAAAAAAAATTAACTCAATTTGACCACTCCACTTCTCGACATCTTTTGATTTTCGTTTAGAATCGTTGAAACCTAGTAAGAGACCCCACCATAGAAAGGCCTTTGTACAGAAGATGAAGAACAAACCAAAGACCAGAAACTTCAATTTCTTTTAAAGAACTTCAAAAAAATAAAAAATTTACCCCGAATTGAGATGGAGGTTGAGGTCCTTGAGGAGGGTTTCGGCTCGTCATTGATCGAGAGTTGAGACTTGAGAGTGTGGGAGGAGATAGAGTCATGACACGTGAGAGAGGATGAAGCCGCCGGTCACCGGAGGAGTAAGGCGTGAGCAACGACAACGAGCAGTTACGATGAGCGGCAACGGTGAGTGGAGGCTAAAGGTGGAGATCTGGAAGTGGAAGATTGATTTGGGAATTGGGAGAAATTGTCGACATAGAAAGATTTTAATTGGGTTGGGTTAATGGCTTTACACTTGGACAAACTTGGGCTAGTAGGCTAGGGCTAAAAAAATCCCAAAATTTTAATCGGGTTTTCGGATAATTCGAATCCACTTTTAGGCCGATCCGTATTCGATCCGATTATCCGATTTTTTTACCGGATATCCGATCCGAATTATCCGAAAATTTAAAAACGGATCGGATATCCATATTTTCGGATCGGATCATCGGACAAACGGATCGGGTCACTCGGATCGGATTTTTTTGCACACCCCTAATGTGTATTCCCACCGGTAGTGACTAGTAGGAGAGTACGGTGATGTGTAGTCCCAATGGAAAACTACTAATTGTTGTGAACGGTGATGTGTAGTCCCACTGGATTTTGGTTATGCATGTGCATACCATGTATTGTTTATGTTGTGTTTCATTACATCTTTTCCTTAAATAGTTTTGCTCAAAGTCTAAGATTTATGTTTTAAAACTGCATTGTTGTTGTGTTTTAGAGCTCCGCTCACTAAGCTTTTAAGCTTACGCTCTCATTTTCCAACAATGCAGATTGTTAAAGACTTTGGGAGGCAAGTGGGCAAGGAATAAATTCTCGGAGTTCTCACTAAGTTCAAAGTACGATTTATGTTGTGTAATAATGCTTAGACAATGAGAATACTAGTTTTGTATGTTAAGGAGTTGGTGTTCAAAATCTTATACTTTGGCCTTGTTTATGTTGCTAGCTTGTTCTAAATGTTGGTACTATGTTATTTTGAGGTTTAATGTGGCCTTGTATGAATTACTTTATGTTTTGGCATGTTAGTATTTTTGAATTTAAGTGTCTTTGTGAGCCTTGGACTTGAAATCCACTTTGTCTCTTGAATGCATGTCTAATGATGTGATTAGGGTACTTTGCATTTAGAATGTATGTATGATATGTTGCTATGTGGTTTTTGATGATTCGGGACAAGTTTGGGGATGTTTGGAGGTGTCAAAGTATGATTTCGGGTCAAACTGTGTGCAGACGTTTCGAACGCTTGATATGGTTTCGGAACGGTCGGCAGCTCCAGGGGTACTCGTATCAGAACGGGGGTGGTGCCGTTTCAATAAGATTTGCCACATTGAGCCCTCGTTTCGATACGATTCGACACTGTGAGCCCTCGTTTCGGAACCCGTTCCGATACGTTTTGTCACTGTAGACTCTCGTTCCGAAACCAGGTGGGACCATTTCGGAACGGCTTGGTCTTACTTTTTAAATGGAGCTCGCGTTTCGGAACGGGCAAGCCTGTTTCGAAACGCAGATAGTTAAATTGGTTAAATGACATCCTCAAAGGTTCCTAAACGTTACATTTTAGTTCCTATGGCTTGAATGCTCCCTAATTGAGTTGCATGTGTCCTTTACGATGGTTTTGCCCCGTGTGCATGGAATTTGACCAATTAAGCTACTTGGTAAATTTAAGTTGTCGTATGCTCTGCTTGGATTGTATTCGTTTTGATTTTCCGCTGTCGTCTTCACACCTAGGGTAAATTGTGATATCTATACAATATAATAAAAAAAATAGGGTTGCTAATCGAAGTGAGGCCTCAACGGGTTTCGCTTCGGTTTTCTCCGTGTAACTCGTTCGGTCTGGTCTGTTGGCTAGACCGGGACGAGGGGTTACAAAAATACTTATTGATGCTTGATTATTGCTTTTTAAGAACATATGACATTCAAATACACCT
This sequence comes from Hibiscus tridactylites, assembly GCA_958450335.1. NCBI lineage: Eukaryota > Viridiplantae > Streptophyta > Magnoliopsida > Malvales > Malvaceae > Hibiscus > Hibiscus tridactylites. Next base: position 84,190,348 of record OY288280.1, read on the forward strand.
AATATAGTCAACAGTCTCTAAAACAAGATGTTAAAGCTCTCACTTGACACTCTCCCCTCTTTCTTAAATTGTGGGTTCAAAATTTATTATAAGCAAATTTTCTTTTCTCCTCTCCGTAAATAGAAATTGTTCAAAAAATGCGCCTACCATATGCAGTGGCATTCAGATACTTTGATATATGCTTTTTTTTTGGGTAAACTACTGCAGGGGTCACTTTCGTTTCTCGTTTGTACAGATTTAGTCACCACTTTTGAAAAGATTTATTGTACAATGTGCTGTTTATTTTTGGTTTAATCAATTGTACTTAAATTATTGATTAGATCCTCTCAACTCAAATTGTTTCATTTACAAGGTTATGATTCAAACTTCTGACATTATTTAAGAGATTTATTGTCTCACCTCACTAGACCATTTAATTGTTGTATACAGTATGATTAAAAATTAAAATTAATGAACATGTATTATCTTATAATCCCACAAACATATTAAAAATAAACAAAACCAATACGGATAAAAAAATTGTTTACACAAACTCGGTTCGTTTATTTCTCCACGTGCTCAAGTTGCTAAGGAACAAGGGAATGGGTTAGATCTAATATGACGAAACTTGTGATAAACTAGAAGGCTTAATAGAAATGGACTGGATTCAATAAATTAGAAATGCGAATTGGGTTGTCTAACCAGACATTCAATGCACCATATCATTATAAGTCGAGTATTTTCACATCAAACCTAAAAATTTAATTTTTTCGAATCAAGTCGAGTGTTGCACTTCCCTACATATAATTTTTAATTTTAATCTGTGTTTGTCAATGGGCAGGTTCAGGCGAAGCTCCGACGAAACCTTAAACGACAGCGAACCGACGATTGACGGTATGGGCTTTGTTCGCCTCGACACGAGGAACTCAATAACAGTGACGGCGCGGCGAGCGGACAGTTGCGGTGGCCGAAATCGCAAAAAATAGAGGGGACGGACGAACCTTTGTCACAGCTTTCGCGACAATCGGCGGTGAACTACCGCGAGTGGCAGCTGGGTTTTTGTTCGGGGGACGATGGCGGATAAGGAGGTGATGACGGTGTACACCACCGTCGAGCGGTGGCCGAGATCAACGTGAAAACACAAGCGATGGTGGGTTTTCTCTCTAAGCTTCAAACTGCTCGCCATGGCTGACGACGTTGACTTACCGTGAGTGGTCACCGTAGTTGCGATCAGGGGGAGTGGGCGGACACCGTGGCGGCAACGGTAAAGGCCACGGTCGGGCGGTGTGGCAGATCGGAGCAAAAGCCGGAGCGGAGAAGGTGAGGGGTCGAGAGAAAAAAATGGAAGGGTCTGGATATTTTGGGGTGTTAATTATCCCATGTGGGTTTTTGGTTCAGACATTTATTAAATTTTGATTTAAACAAAATAATTAGTTGGGACAAACACGGATTAAAATTAAAAATTATATGTAGGGAAGTACAACACTCGACTTGATTCGAAAAAATTAAATTTTTAGGTTTGATGTGAAAATACTCGACTCATAATTTCATAAACTCGACTCAAAAATTCAAAATAAAGTTTGAATTGTAAAGTTTTAGGATTGAAAAATGAATTTTTAAAAATTTAAGGGTGAAATTATAAAGAAACATTTTTATTAGTGACTATAATGTTTACTTTTTTAAATTGAGGAGAAAAATTGTACATGAGATAAATTTTAATGGCTATTACAGTAATTTACTCTTATTTTTTCATTAATTAATTCCCAATCCGTTAGGGGACTAACGGACTATAACGTCGGAGTGACCAAGTCTTTATACATCGAAAACGTAGATGACCACTTATTGGCACTTTTCAAAAGTGGTGACTAAATCTGTACAAACGAGAAACGAAAGTGACTCCTGCAGTAGTTTACCCTTTTTCTTTTTTATAATGATATGGTGCATTGAATGTCTGGTTAGACAACCGAATTCGCATTTCTAATTTATTGAATCCAGTCCATTTCTATTAAGCCTTCTAGTTTATCAGAAGTTTCGTCATATTAGATCTAACCCATTCCCTTGTTCCTTAGCAACTTGAGCACGTGGAGAAATAAACGAACCGAGGTTGTGTAAACAATTTTTTTATCCGTATTGGTTTTGTTTCATTTTTAATATGTTCATTAATTTTAATTTTTAATCATACTGTATACAACAATTAAATGGTGTAGTGAGGTGAGACAATAAATCTCTTAAATAATGTCAGAAGTTTGAATCATAACCTTGTAAATGAAACAATTTGAGTTGAGAGGATCTAATCAATAATTTAAGTACAAGTAATTAAACCAAAATAAACAGCACATTGTACAGAAAAATTACTCTAACATGAATTTCCTGAAAACAACAAATTTTCCCACTAAAACCACCCAATAAATTTTGTTTAGTTTTTAACTTACTCGTGTTTGTTTTATGATCGTTAAAATTTTCATGATTATAGTTATATGTTTATTTAGAATTGTGAGTATTTGTTTGGTTTAAATTACGTGATCTGATTTTCAATCACAAATAATTAATATTAAATTTCATTATATCATCGAAATTTATTTATCAAACAATACATTTTCCCACCTACCTAAATAGAGAAGACAAGTAAAAACTTTAACAATAAGACATATTCACAGGCTTCAAAATATTAATTAAATCCCAGTATATTATAGTATTGATTTAACTCCATGAAAAGCAATCTGTACATAGTACTGAATACAGATATGTCCAGTTGCAAGGGATTATTTTGTTTCAACAAACCAAATCACCTTTTCTGTTGTGTTTTTGATTCAGCTTTTTCCTTCAACCCCACAAACTAGTGGGCAGCGGCACAATATCAGTATCCTACCATCTGGCCCACCGGGCCCCACTCCACTTTACAACTTACAAGCTACCATTACACCTAATCTGCATCCTGAAAAATTAATCCAACGCTTCACAGCCATGGAAATGTAGCGACGTCGTTTAGGCAAATGTCGGAAAACAAGAACACATGGCTAACGTCTAACGACCGCTAAAACTACAAAAAGACAATTTCAACGATACAGCCAATGGTCCCACTGCCTTCGCTATTAATTAACCGCCTTCAAATTTCAACTAACTTAGAGATAAAGAACTCGTACCCTCATCCCCGTTCACACCTATAACTACAATCATAATTATTTTTATTATTTTCTTAGAAATTAGATTTTTGCGTCGATATTTGATTATTTGATTAATATTTTTAATGGTGTTTTGCAACGTTATAAATTACCAACCTCTCAAAATAATTTAATCAAATACTTATTCTATAATTATATGACGTGGCATGGGCGATGGATCTCACACTATAAAACAAGCGAGACAATTAATGTTCAGACAAAAGTTAACCGACATGAACCGATAAATACCAAGGTTTGCCAAAATAAAATATCTCTCACCCTCAAAAAATTCCGAAATCATATACTGCTCTATATATATGCGTGTGTAATATGCAGACCTTACGCCGAAATTGGTGTTTGAAATGCTATACAAAGAACTTCAAGGCCATCCCAGAACAAAAGCGATGACAGTTCAGTATCACACCCCTAAGCTATCATCGAACCAATGTGGCTCCACCTTAGTTCAAACCATCGATGCACCACTTCCTTTGGTATGGTCCATACTCCGGCGCTTCGACAACCCGCAAGCCTACAAGCAATTCGTGAAGAGCTGCAGGTTGAGTGCGGGCAACGGCGGTGTCGGGAGTATACGTGAAGTGGTGGTGGTGTCAGGGTTGCCGGCTGCCACCAGCACGGAGAGACTAGAAGAACTTGATGATGAGTGTCATGTTATGATGATTAGCATTATCGGAGGTGATCATAGGCTTGTTAATTACCGTTCCACTACGACGCTGCATGAGATTAGCGACGGAGGAAATGGCAGCGGAAAAACTGTGGTGTTGGAGTCGTATGTGGTGGACGTCCCAGCGGGGAACAGCAAAGAGGATACCTGCTGTTTTGCTGATATGATCATTGCGTGTAACTTAAGGTCTTTAGCTAGACTAACAGAAAAAATGGCCAAGTTTTAGGAACTTATCTATGCTATTTCTTATTATTCTCTCTTTAAAAAAATAGAGGAGAAAGAGTAGAAACAAGTTTTCCCCATTACCGGAACCTTTCATAGGTTTGTTTTTAATGGGCCGATATGTTTTTTTTCACATTTGGGGTGGTGATACTGCTACTTGGAATTTTACCGCTCCAATTGTGATTATGTACTAAATAAATTACTACTTCCTGCCTCTAATAATTTGTCCCTTGCTTATATCTTGATATTGATCGATGTTCTGGTAGCAAATTGAAAATTAAAAAAAAAATTGCCTTCATCTTTCCTAGTTAAAATTAGCGAAGGTTTCTGTCCTAATTATAAAAGCAAGTGGGAGAATTAAGAATTTCCCACTTTGAAGGCCTGAATCAAGACAAGCCCAAATACAGATTCTTAAGGGTCCAAAATGCCCCATGTGAAGTGGGTGTTGAAGGAGTGAAACATGGACCGGGCCTTGCACAAGCAAGCAATAAGTTAAAATGTTTCAAATCATTTTAAATTTGGTTGTATATGTTGAAGTGGAACAATAACACTCGCCAGAGAATTGACAAATATTTTGGGGCAATGCCACGGGAAATCGGGAATAGTACAAACACTGAAACACACAGTTTCAAAGTGCCCCATCATCACTATGTTTGAAGCAAGACCTTTCGCTATGGATTTGTCTGTCCTATACCATCAAGTCTGAACCAAATTTTTTAAAAGGTTAGTGTGGAACGTTTCTATTTTATTCCTCAGTATAAAATTCTATTTCATTGCTATGCATTTACCGTTTTGTAGCGATGCAGAATGCTTGGGATCAAGGGTGCACGTTGGATTTTATATTAGGGGTGAATTTATAAAATTTTAGTAAAATAAAAATAAATTTTTAATAAAAAATACATAATTTTTTTTAATTTATATGTGAATTTCAAATTTTTTTTTAAGAACGGTGACTTTTCCCTCTAGCCTCCCTCTGTATCCTTGCTTGGGATGTTGTTTGTAACAGCAAAACAAATAGTAATGTACTCCTATAGTCCTTTTATATTGTCACGGGACCATTATTCTATTCTCAAAAAATATATCTGATGAAATGTGAATCGACACTGTTTATATATCTTAAGATCTTCTTTTTTCTTTTTGATGTGGGATTAATGACCCGCCTCTTTTCAGACACGATAATATTCTTTTGATATGTTATTTCAGTTCCTTCGCATCTTTACAACAGGAATTTATTAGGGTATTTAATTCATGTGCTCTTCCTGTATTAGCCTAAGATGGAAAAGGATAAAAAGGCATGGATCCAATATGCTCACATTGGATGTTAAGAACAAAACATCATTTTGGACCCGATGGGGTTAAAACTAGTGTTTGTAGTTTGGTTGATGAGCAAAACTCTAGCCAGGGTTAGCTAGCTGATCATAATTAGCTTCAACATGACTTCCCAAATTATGAATGGTATTTCATGAAAATAAACAACACACTCATCAAATTCTCAATCACAAAGCTTCATATTTCCTAAGGTTCAGTACTCTTATCTGATTCAACAACAAAGAATTCATGATTTCTATCCAAAACACACAATTCTAAGACAAATACATGACTAGACACTCACTTGACATTGTTGTAAAATATTGATTATGTATGCCAATTAAGATATCTTGTTTAAACCACAAATTCACCAAAAAAAGATATCTTGTTTAAAGTCTAATATCAAATCTAAGAAAGTGAAAGTTGGGTGTTAATTTCACGCGTGCCTTTACAATGTGTATTCGTTTCATCGTCAATTCCAATTCTTTGATTTAAACTTAACTGCAAATCAGGCATCCATTTTCTATCATTGATAGCTTTATCTCCATTCACCTGCATTCCAAACATAGATAAAATAAATAAATACATTTATAATTTACTTATAAAACATTATTATTATTTTTAATTCTGTGATCAGAGTTAAAATACATAAAATAAAAGTCCTCCGATAAGTCTTACCTCCATAAAAAAGGGGGCGTCAAACTCGGATTGATAACAGTCTACTTTGCTCCAGAAATCGAACTTGTTGGAAAAGAGTTGATCAACAATTTTGTTGTTTACTAGGCTGGCTTCAATTTTGTCGGATTTATAAGTGACATTGCTCATATTTCCATTAACTTCCCATCGCTTACAAATCATTTGGAAAGGATAGCACCTGCCTGCTCTCTTGGTCATGGGTTCCATTCGCATAAGCCCTTCTTTGTTTAAGGCAACTGGTTTTGGGAAACCATTTACTTCTCCACCAGCTTTCCTTATCAAGGAATTCACTGGTAAGCGGTGCCTACTGAAAAATAAAGTGTCCCAATTAGAATATGGATTAATATCCTATCCACTAGAGGTGGAACTGAAAGTTTTCACAAACGCCTTAATTTTAGGGGTTTAGAATTTAGGGATAGCTGTTTTAATTTAAGGTTTAAGGTTTATAGGTTAGAGTTTAGTTTTTAGGGTAATATGGTGAGGATTTAGGTTTTAACCTATAAATCCTAAATTATAACCATAAATCTTAAATTGAAACAAATATCCCTAAATTTTAACCCCTACACCTAAACCCCTAAACCATATACTCTAATCTAACTCCTTATACCCCAAACTAAAATACTTGTGAAAGCTTTTAATTTTCACAACATGTGTATAGAATATTTATCCTTACAATATAAGTAATGTAATTAAGGCGTATACTCATGTTTACTATAATAATTAAAAAACAATTAACATTAATATTTACTATAAAGCTTTTGTTAAATTCATGTATCAATAATTCATTGTTACCTGGGAAAGCTGGGTTTGAAATCTAATGGCCGTTGGTAGTGAGCTGTTGGTGTGATGTTATTTTGAAGAGATTCAGTGGCAAAGACAATTCCGCCATTTTCCATCCTGAAATGTTGACGAGGACCGGAGCCAACGGCGGCGGCGTGCTGCAACAACATGCTCCGAAAAACTCCCCTTCCTTTTATTGATCCATTGGCTTTGCTTAAAACTGCAAAAAAAAAAATAATTAAAAAAATATATCTGAAAGATTAACATTGATTTTGGGTGTCACTAGGTATTAATTTTACTATAAGTATTAGGTTTAATAGTTAGAGAAGTGCCCAATCTTTTTTTTTTTGCTCAGCAAATTAGTTTTTATTATAGGGTAAAAGAACCCAAACCTACGTTGAGTGCCTCGTTAAAAACCTTCCTAAACCTAAATGAAGGAAAAGAGTACACGCAACGAGGTACAAATTACACCCAAACCAAAACTAATCAAGTTTAGTGCCCAATCTATACCATTTGTTCCAGTTTAGTGCCTAACATTTCGTTCCGTAATTCAGATTAGATTTTTCCGTGACAGACGTTAAATTTTTTTCTTATCCAATAAAAACACGACATGTGGCATATTCTGATATTTTCTTTAATTTTTAATTTTCTAAAAATAAAAAAATCTTTAATTTTATAAAAAAAACCTCAAAATCTTTAATTTCTCTAAAACCCCCAAATTCAAACCCTAGATCACTAAATTCTTCTCCTCTCACCACCGACACCCTTGCCTTCGTCGGCCCACCACGACTGAAAGTCTCATGATTTTGTCGTCAAAAACGGGCGAATAAACCGTCAATTGCTCAGTCGACGAACATTTGAAAATAAAGAAAAAAGAGACCGGTTAGGCTTCTAATCAACCGGCTAGAGGGTGGGGAATGTTGAACAGTGAGGTACCCGACACTTGGGTGGTAAACGGTGAACCGCTGACATGTAGGGATGCCGAACAGAGATGGATATGTGATTTGAGGGTTTGTTTGAAAGAAATTAAAACTTTAGGTTTTGTAAGAAGTATATAATTTTTAAGTAATTCAGAAATTAAATAAATATATAAAACATGCCACATGTCATATTATAATTGGTTAAAAGAACATTTTTAACGGCCGTTGACGAAAAAATTCAATTTAAGTTACGTAATGAAACATTAGACATCAAAGTGGCAAAAATAAAACGTTAAGTACCAAATCGAAACAAAAGATATAGATTGGACAACTTTTTGATTATTAAGCTTAAGTATTAAGGGGAAAAATCACCTTGTCCAGTCTCATCAAGCTTCTTACTCCTATACATCTGAAACAACAATATAGAGATAAAAACCAATGATGAATTGAAACACTTGAGGAATCAAAATTAAAACTGGGTTTTCTTCTTCTACTTTTGGTACCTGCAAATGACTTTTTACATGAGCAATACTAAGTCCCTTCACATTCATCAATCGAAGAACTAACTTCGGAGTTGCTTCTGCAAAAATAAAATGAAACCACTTCTTAAATCAAAGATGAAAAGAAAGTAATAAAAAAGAAACGATGGAATATGTGAATGAACTGACTGTCTTGTCCACCGAGCCTTTCAACAGCACGCACAAAGGACAGATGCAGATCAGGAGTCCACCGAAGCCGAGGCAGCTTTGACCTAACGTATTGCCTCACTCTTCTTCTATCATCAATGCCTCCATTGTTATTGCTGCAACTCCCTTCACTTCTCTTCTCATTCTCATCCTCTTCAACACTAACTTCACCTTCCTTTCCATTTCCGACCTTCTCATCGGAATCATCTTCGCTGACGGCTTCTTCATTCAAGTCAAAGGTCGTCCACTTCCGGGAACATACTTCACTGTCAACCCTCTTTCCCTCTTCACGCATCTCCATCGTGTCCTTTGTCATTGCTTTCTGTTTATTCCGTACGTGCAACTGATTAAAGTCTGTGTTTCTGCATAGGTTTAAACCAGAGAGAATACTGAAATACGTAGAGATTATCTAACATGAAAGTAGAAATTAATTAAAGGTCTTAAATCAACGTTTACTTACCTACTTACATTCAAGTGCCTATTAGTATCTAATGTGTACAGATTTGGTGTAAAAAACAGTATAATATGGAATCAAAATGCAATAAGCCGCAAATCCCAACATTAGCAATATTGTTTTAGAAATGATTCAACAGCATCCGTTGGATCTTATGGATTTTTTTCTTTTTCTAGGTGATGGGTTTAACTGCACACACTTAATAAGCATCTTGAACTGTCAGAAACATTTATTGGGGTGGAAACCATCTGCATAAGCATCATCATCCACCTTTGTAAATGAAAGTAGTTTCAAATTTACGTGTTCTTGTTGTGAAAGAATGCGGTGTCTTGTTCAACTAAAATTAAACCTAGATAAGTGACAACATTCGACCTGCTTCTGATCTCTATGTAAAGACATTAAATATTGCTAAATGGCATTAAAGCATGGGAAGAAAATTGAGGATCATGAGTCAGACTTACATGTTGATCTAAAGCTTGATCGAGTTAGACCATAAAGCCAACCTCCAACCTAGAGATATTTAAAATATTTTTAATTTTTAAACATCCAATTCCTGAAAGAAAAAAAAGAGTTGACAACTAAATAAAAGGGTTTTTTTTTTATTAAAAAATTACAACTTATTTGTTTCTGATTATACTTAGCTGTGAATTCCGATGAGATGATTATTTAACATAAGGAGAAAAGAGAGAAACTGGGAGAATTGTCATCTGCAAAGGTCTTTATAAGGTGATGATTCAGTGGGAAAAGAAGAAGAGGAGAAGTTTTGTTTCAGAAATTATTGATTTCTGTAGAACATGAAATAAGCAATTCATTTCTAAGACTATGGTACTGTTAAAACATCATCTTTCATCATTCCAGAGAACCCTTTCAATAGAATACTCGTAATATATATATATATATATATATATATATATATATATATATATAGAGAGAGAGAGAGAGAGAGAGAGAGAGAGAGAGAGAGTCAATCCAAAGACACAGAAAAGAACAACACGAATTAACAAACCATTGATGCAGAAGATACCTGAAGCCAATATTCCTACCAAGGTGTTGATCATCACATAACCCTTCAACTTGAGAGAATTGTTAAGCAATATACAAGTAAAGAGAGAAGAAGAAGAAGAAGAAGAAGAAGAAGAAGAAGAAGAAGAAGAAGAAGAAGAAGAAGAAGAAGAAGAAGAAGAAGAAGAAGAAAGGTTGAGGGCAACTTGGTCTGAGGATAAATGTATTTGGGTGGAATTTAAGTAATTTAAGTCATCAAATTATATAACATCTCCATCTTCATGGTCTTCACCAAAAAAGACAAATCAACGATGTTTTGATACTCCACTTGTTATCTTTATAATGCAAAATCAGTGTCTTTTCATCACACATATGGTGGATACAGATGGAACTGTTGCATACATCATTCCACCCTTTTTGGATCAAGATACTTATATAATTTCATTTTTCTTATATTTCTATGATTTGAATAATGAATTCCCCTTTTAAAAACAACTTTTTTTCTTTGGTGATTAAACTAATCGTTTGACCTTTGATTAATAAGATCTTAACTCTTAAAAGACACTATGCTTATACAAAATGGGTTCCTTTTACAAGATAACTAAACATGGATAAAAATTATTTGTCCATTTTCGGTGTTTATACTTATGCTTCAACACTAAAATATACTATAAAATTAAATTTCAATCTTTAATCCTAAATTCTAAATCCTAAATCCTAAACTTTATACCCTAAAAATACAACATACCCTAAATTTCTTAAACTCTAAACTTAATTTTAAGCATGAGAACATGAATAGGGAAACTGAAAAAGGTAGAGGATATTCATCCATTAAACATTTGTTTGTTTTTTTGGTAGGAAAATGTGGGGGCCATCCGGCCATTTATTCATTAACCCATCAATTTCTTCCTACCTAAGCATGACTTTTTTTTTGTATTTTTAATTATTCTTAAATCATAATATCAGACTATCAGTGTCCTTGTCTTCTCCCCATTTTCATATTGTTTCAGAGTCTACATCTTTAGTTTTCAGTGCAAATAGCCAAATATATGTTGCTATGACTTTGACAATACATATGTCATTTTTCTTTTATATATATATATATATTACATATACTTGATCATTTTGTTTTTCAAATGGGAGAAAACAAAATTTTGGTCGTCCTTCTAACACTGGAATGATTTTGTGGTCGCCAACGGCGAGCAAAATCTCCAAACTTTGTCAATTTTGGTGGGTCTCGTCTCTTGTATTCAAACAAGTTGCACTTAACCATTTTCCCAACATTTTTTTTCTTTTCAATTTGCAAGAAGCAGAGCAATGAAGAAAATTAATATGGAAAAAGGAATAATGTATGCGTTAATTAATTGAATGGGCTTTGATTGCAAACCTAGATTTCAACATCTTCTTCAACTCATTGGGAAAGGGAGGGGGAAAAGTGGGTGAAATTAATGTGTTTGAATTCTTATAATGTTTTACAAATAGAATTAGGATTAGAGACTAGGAGCTTATATAGGACATGGTCTCGTCAATAATTTTTAGCTTTAGTTAGAGAAACACTTTCTCCATACTCTTAACTCTAACAAAAATACAAGAAAAAAATTAATTAATTATTAATTCAATTAATATTGTTATTATTATAATATTCAAGAGGTTGTAGGTTCAAATATATTTAAACATAATTATCTCTAACCTAAGGGTTAGGATTATGATATAGTTTAAGTATTATAATTTTATGATAAAAATACAGAAATTCCCGACCATTAATTTTATCCTCCAAAGATTAAGGGAAAACACCAATAATTAGTTGGGTAGACAAATAAATAAATTATACTGAGAACAATAAATAAATAAACATTAAATATATGGGCAGTATGTATGCTCCACTGCAAAAAAAAAGTACTCGAATTTCATATATAACAGAAAAAGACTGACTAATTACTCATATGCCTAGTGATAAAGAAATATAGACCTTTGGCGGGAGATGCTTTCTAACTGCCCTTGCCAGCAACTAGCAAATCAATTCAATTTTAATTATAATGAATATAATAAATTTGAACTGATATGTGCGTGTGTGCGTACTGAACTAATATATAAATAATTCTACATATATTTATTAAAATTTATATCTAATACAACGGCGGTGAAAACTAAACAAGTTTAAGGTTTAGGGACTTGATCTAAGGATATGGTTTAAGCTTTATTTATAAGAGTTTAGGGTTTAGAGGTTAGGATTATGATTTAAGGTTTAAATGTTAGGGTTTGGGTTTGTAGGGTAATATGTTGAGGGTTTAAATTTTCTTATAAACCCTAAATTTCAATCCTAAACACTAAATTCTATTCATAGTCCCTAAATTTTAAACTATTAAACTTAATTCCCTAAATCTTACCCCTTAAACTGAACCCCTAAACCTTAAAACTAAAGCGCTTATAAAAAATAAAAATTTCACCGTATGTGTATCAAATAATTATACATATATTTATTATTTCTCCCAAACATTAAAAAGGGTACTTTAAGAGGCTGAGCTGCAGATGGGAATTTGAACTGTTTTGGTTTCTCCTCTAAAAAGTCCGGTTAGGTTTGGCTAATGACATCCAAAAGTGGCTGTTTATGTGGTGACATGTTCATTTTCCAAATTGAACGTTTAAGTAACGAGGTTTATCAGACAAAAGAATCTCGGAACTCCCTGTTTGTTTCTTGTCTACTCCTGTGCATGGGGGAGCTGACATGCATTTCTTTATGTTTTTATGGCCTCGTTTCATCGATCAAATCATGCAAGAGCGTAATGCCGGAGCAGTTGTGTAGGGAACAGCCATTAGCCCATCGTCATGACAATTGACAAAGATTAATATTACATGATTACATCGGTCCAATTCATACGAGTAGCTGCAAGAAATTTAAATGCTCTTTGAAGTTATTTTAAATGTGGTCATGAAGCAGGGAGGGAGTAGGGACTAGGGAGGGCCAGAAGGGAAATAGATTTAGACTTAAACAAGAAATTTGCATCTAATTGCCAGTAGAGGCAGGCAAGGCGCCAACTGTTTTACTTGCAATTGATTAACACTATAATTTATCAATTTTGAAATTGATTAATATCTAATCTAAATGTACTCTCAGCTATATATGGTTATGTCATATGTGTGGGGTAAAAAACCCTCATGTCTAATAGAATATGTTGGTGTTTTCACGTTTATCTTGTGGTTGGGCTTCAGACATATCCCGTGGAAGATGACAGAAGTGTATCATGATGATTGATGAGTGTTTGGTTTGGAAAATAAATAGGAGGCATCTAACTTCAACCCAGCGTACGTGTGAAAAGGAACCAAACATTTGCCTGCAGTAAATAATGACGTGAGACGTTTCATAAAGGAGGGGTAAATATCTTCCGCCCCTTAATCATTCCTCATTTTATGTCTCACACTAAAAATTACTTAAAATTAAATTTTAAACTCTAATCTTAATTTTTACATTCTAAACCATAAACTCTACACCCTAAAAAAATACACTATGTCCTTAATTCTCTAAACTCTAACCACAACCATTAACCTTAAACTTTAAACATTAAACTCATTATTTTAAAATAGGGCATAAAAGAAGTATGATAAAGGGAGAAACAATTTCCATCCATAAAAAAAGCAGCCGGCGCTTGCGGGCTCAACTTGTTATTCACAACTCTGGTATTAGAACAAGTTCTGATCCTCCGGAGAATCCGCTGGCCCATGTGGACCAACGGCAATTACTACGTATATAACACAATGCATGCAAATTGCAAAGTTAGGTTTCTCCGGAGGAGGACTCATATGGGTAGATTAAATAAAATTATTTTTTCATCTAAAAGGTGGGCCCTCTATAGAATCGATGGAGAAATTAAAGTTAATTTTTTTAGGTGTATATAAATAGAGTGGTTGAAAATGATTTGATCCTTACTGACAAAACTCAAGTAGTTATAAAACCAGAAACCTACTCAAAAGGTGAATGTTGAAATATTAAAGAAGCATTATTGGAAATTGAAGGCTTCAGTTTTGTCATTTTTAATCCATTCAAATAGGAACTTGTGATTGTACTTTCAGCCAACTAGTCTGGATATAATCTAATCCAGGCATGACAATTGAATTAGCAAAACTGATATAGACTAGTACAGCTTATATATGCAATTATGCACCGGTAATAACATTTTCTCTCCTTCTGCAAAATTCACTAGTTACAACCTTATACAAGCAAATTGCATCAGATTTACATAGTTCGAGGGTTTTTTTTTTTTTGCATCGTCAAGAATGCCCAATAATCAACCATCCAAGATGAGGTGCAAAGCAGTGAATTTGCAGCTATTTAGTGCTTGGGAGCAACAAAAAGTCCAATGTCGGCACTGCACGACATTGAAAATAAGCCATCATCGATGCCCGTGTGCTGTGGGTGAAGGGAAACTTGTTGAAATCATGTGGGGTAACTGTAACTCTGTAAGTGGTAACCAGAAAAAGTAGTTGCATCAGTCACAAAGTAAGACAGATTCTGGGGGCAATTGAGGTTGTTGCAATGGCAACATAATACAAAATCCTATTCTATTCTTGTTCAAAAAAAATCTTATTCTATTAATCTATTGGATACGTAATACGGATAGAAATTATCTGTTTCTTTTAGTGTTCCACTTTAAAATTTTATTCTATTAATCTTATTCTATTTTTTAGAGTGTAAAATTTAGGGTTTAAAATATAAAATTTAAGATTAATGTCTAAAATTTAATTTTTTAGTATTTTTTAATGTGTGGCATAAAAATTAACATACTTAGAAAGGCAATTAATTTTTGTTCACATAATACAAAGTTGTGATATGGCGTAACAATGTAACTTCATGACAGAACCATACGAAAAGCGTGCATTCACACGCTTGTAGTAGAAGCTCCTCTGACCTGGGCTAATTCTTCTTGTCGATATTTAATATCAACACAATTATAATAATTCATACTGATAAGTGTAGAATGTTACATATTTTTAGTGTTATTTATTCTATTTTTTTCAATTGGATGTTACCAAATCGTTTCTTTTTGAGCTTGTTTTTTTATTTGGAATTTTATTAGATCAATCAGCCCAGAACCAGCAGTAAAAGACATAATTTAAAGTTCAATGGACTTCATGGCAGGACTTGTGGGCATGACATAGTCCAAATCTGAGGAGCATCAGATTTCGGCGGTAAAATCAACAGCTTGTAAGAGGTGGACTAGCATGATCTCAAAGTTAAAATTTAGAATTATCTTAAGAATAAATGTTTGAGGGATAAATATGGAATTATATATTCAGAATATAAAATAAAATTCAACCAGAACCTTAAGTTTTAAATATTTATATTTATCTTTTACGATAAACCTTTATATTTAAATTTAGGATTTTTAGTTTAAATATTTTTTTATCTAAATAAATTTGTAGTTATTTTATTTTATTTGGATTCTCGTGTATAAATACCCCTAGGTTCATCATTTGAACTAAAATAAGAATTGTTTATTTCCTTAGCTAATTTATT
Organism: Hibiscus tridactylites; assembly: GCA_958450335.1. Classification (NCBI taxonomy): domain Eukaryota; kingdom Viridiplantae; phylum Streptophyta; class Magnoliopsida; order Malvales; family Malvaceae; genus Hibiscus; species Hibiscus tridactylites. The sequence goes on from OY288280.1 coordinate 84,205,750, forward strand.
AAAGTTTTAATTTTTCTTTTAAAAGTTACTATATCTCCAACTCAAAAAGTCGACGTTGATTTGAAAGATATTTTGGCTTGCGGTTTAGGAGCCAGATTGGTTGGTCGTAATTTAGCTTCATGTGAACAAACTTAGCGGTGGTCCATTAGAGCAATCAAGATCGTGTTTGATTCTCATAGAGACGTTATTTTTTTCTTGACAATTTAATTTTATTATTTAATAAAAACGAGCCCATCCTAATTGCGTGTCTCGTTAAAAAACTCCCTAACTTAAAATGGAGAAAAAGAGTACAACATAACCGGAGATACAAAAGAACACCCTATGAAAACAAAATTATCATCCTATGAAAGCATCTAGCCACACTCACAGCACTGTGAAAACAACACTGAAAATATTGATATCCATCACTACCAGGCTTTGAAAAGGGACAATCGACTCATACCTTTTTTGGCAAGACAATCAGTCATCATATTTGCATCTCTTGGCACAAAACTGAAGTTCACTTTACCAATCTTCTTAACCAGTTTATCGGTCTCCACCAACATTTGCCACCATGATCACGTTCTTTGAAATTTGTTTTTAATCCCGCTTAATACTAGCTTTGCATCAGATTCTATAAATTGTGTAGCTTTCCCAATCCAACTTGCTTCAACAAACACTTCTAGAGCAGTCTTTATAGCTACTAGTTTGACATACTCAAGTCCTAAACCATTTGTTGGGCCTGAGAAAATTATCCTCATGACACAATTTTCATCTCGAAGGACACCACCGCAGCCTTTATTCGGAGGTGACCATTCCCCCTCCCTCTTTTGACATGTTAACAGCCAAACCCTTCCTCGGATCCAACCACCTTTCATCGAAATTTTGGGACCAAGTGTCCTTATTAGCCTTAATCCAAAATAGAGCTCGCAATTTTGTATAGAAAAGTAAGTTCTTCAGGGTGGTGTGTTTTTTTTCTGAAAGACCTTTTCATTCCTTGCGAGCCAAATACTCTATAAGGCTGCCCCAAGTGATACCAACCAGTAGCATCGAGTCTCACCGAGCATCGGGGCTTCAAAAAAATAGTAGCCAAAATATATCCACATAATTACACTCTGCGAACAAATCGTTTGAATCTTCCTCGCTCAATCCACACCAATAACATAGGCACTGATTATCTTTTAAACATACTCCTTATAGCCTTAGAAAGGCATTAATTGGGATCCTATCTAATTTAACCATCCACACAAAAGATAAGCCTATAGTTTTGGATTTGGATTTGTAAGTTTTGGATTTGGATTTGTAAGTTTTGTAATGATAAGCCTATAGTTCTTTCAAACATGAAGAGCTCAAGGTAATCTGTGATGTTATACGCTGAGTGCATCCTAATGGATTCAATGAAAGATATCACTTCCAAATTGAGCAAGTCAGGTACACCAAGACATTTCCCCTTGTGGTGGGCTGAAGTAGAGATTTTATCAATGGAGGCAGCCTAATTTCTTTGTAACCTCTCTTCTCTGTCTCTCTGTACTTGGTTTCCTGTTCTTTTGTTGTCATATGTACACACATCATATTTATCCAGTCCTTCAATATTCCCCACATTCATTCTCTGGATCACTACATTGCAATAAAAGTGTATGTTATAGTATTATACTCATTGACAGGGATTGCATGTGTAATCAACTGTAATAGATATATAATATATTTTGTGACTAGTCTCAGCTGGATCTAAAGCATGCAAGTCCGAGCCAGAATGTCCACAGATTACGATGCGATTTGATTCAATTCAATGGGTTCAAATCATAGTCCACAGCATTCATCACGATCCTTTCCTGCAAAGCCATCTTCAGGTCAGCCATTGCCTCTCCACTTTTTTCTACTCTTCTAACTTTTGTGTCACGTTATTGAACCACTCACAGCTCTTCAATGCTTTGTTTCCATTTCAGGGATGGATATCCAATCTTATTACAAGGTGTATCCTGCATAGACGACATTTTCACCCAAAAAGTTTACCAGAAACGAGACAACTCAAAGGAGGAGTTCGCATTTGGTTAAAGCCTAGCATTATGTTACATGGGCACGTGGGGAGTGAGATGAGTGGCGGATCCATAATTTTTTTTATAAGGGTGGGTACAAGTAATAAAAATATCAAAATTTTAGGGCCCACCCAACTCTTAACGTGGATAAGCGACCAAGTGAGATACACTAATAATTTACACCTGTATGTATATGCATATTTGACTGATAATTAACTATATCTACCAATTGCACCTAAATTAGGACAAAAATCTTTTGTCCCTTTTTAGTGTCCAATTCTATGTTTTAACACTAAAACATTAAATTCTAAACCTTAAACCTAAATTCTAAATTTTAAATCATAAATCTTAGATCTTAAAAACACTTCTTACTCATAATTCCCTTTAAATACTTTTCTTTAAAAACCTCTTTGGACAAGTTTAGGTCCGAATCATTGAGCACAAAAACCCTAGAATCCGAGTAGCAAATACATTGAACAATGGATGGGAATGCAAATAGTATAACGCGAGATTGGAAAGTTTGTCCTTTTGCGACATGTGAGAAAAGGATTTGAGGGGAAGCAAGCCTCACACTTACATCCCCTCTTCTCATTCTTTTGTAGCTTTGGATCCATCAGGCATCAGCATCAGGGTTCACATGTTAACTGTGCACCGCTTACGCATATACTTACAGCAAGCCAAAACCTCTCGCACAAGTAATACAAACTGCGGAAAGCTGCTTGGGTTAGCGTTTGAGGATGGCTAGCGATGATCAGCTTCTACAACGCTGTTTCCATGATTGGATGGCTATTCAAGAACAAGAACTCAAGGATCTCACCCAAGCCCTTGACCAGAACCAAACCGATGGCAACTTAACGGAAAACGCCTGCGCCCAACTGACCCAGAAGTCCTTGAACAACTTCCAAGAGTATATCGACAAGAGAGCCGGACTGTCTCGCCAGGATATTTCAGGCTTGTTTTCACCCTTATGGAACACTGCCTTGGAGAACTCCATGCTCTGGATAGCCGGTTGCAGGCCTTCCATCTACATTCGCCTCACTTACGCGCTCTTCGGGTCGCAGGTGGAGTTCCAGCTCGGTGAAATCATTCAAGGCTTGGCTAGGGGAAGCCTTGCCCAGGTTTCGGCTACGCAGTTGCGAATGGTCAACGATTTGCACATGAAGACGATCAAGGAAGAGGAGAAGCTGTCGAGTCAAATTGCGAGCTTGCAGGAGAACATAGCGGACCAGCCTATAGCAATGGTTGCCAAAAGGTTGAGCCATGTGGGTGAACCGAGTGGGGAAGTAGATCGTGCGCTGGATGAGCATGAGGTTTCTATGTCGAATATACTGCAGGAGGCTGACAAGCTGAGGCTAAGCACCCTAAAGGAATTACTCGGCATATTAACTCCATTGCAGGGCGTGGATTTTCTCGCAGCGAGTAAGAAGCTTCACCTTTGCATGCATGAGTGGGGTAAAACAAGAGATAGTAGGCATGGTAGGAAATAAACAATACCATTTCGTTTCTCTTGTTTTCTTATTTAAGTCTTATTTTATAGGATTCATATATCTAATCAATCCATCCGTAAAAGCGAAACTCACAGTATTTATCATAATTTCAATCTTTGTTATCCCAATTTCCATTGAAATCTTCTCGATTTATCAGATCTTTTCAGCTAAAATTTGAACAAAAAAGAACACTCAAAACCATTTGTTGATCATGCATTGTTGAAGCCTGCACATGTTATCAACACAGACCAATGCTTTTTTTTACTGCAAATACGCATATGGTAACAACATTGTCCACGAATCTAAGCATTTTTCTTGAAACCAGTCTTCATTGACATGTGTAATATCTATCGTTGTCGTCATATATCATCTATGGATAAGCATTGCGAGAAAACAAGAGTCAAGAGAGAGGATAGAATAATCCAAACTAATTACTCTTTTTGTCTCACTCAAATTGTCACTTTTGTGTTTTAAAATTATCTTACTCAAATTATCACTTTAAAAAGGCTTAACGGTCAAATAAGTGTCCAAACTATACCATTTTTTTCCAATTTGGTGCCCAAACTATTTTTTGGCTCATACTAATGTTTTATTTCATAACCCATTTAAGGTTTTAGCCGTGATGGACGTTAAATTTTTTCGTTTTCCAATCACAAGCCAACACATGTCACTTATTTTCTTTTTCTGAAATTAAACTCAAAATTAGAAAAATAAAATAAATTAATATTTACCCAAGGTTATTTACCCAGGGTTAAATCTCGTTAACGCATTCTCTTATTCATCAAAATCCGCTTTTTGTTTAAACTAAAAAAAAAAACCCTAATCTAATGGTCGTTATTAGATGAATTTTCAATTTTCTCTTGTTTTTCAATCGGTTTATCTATGTTGGAAGTCGATATTGTTGATTCCTTCAATTAATTTCATCTGTTTGATCCTCAGTTTCTTCTTTATTTTTAACCTATGAAGTTTGGTCTTTGAAATCTTCATATGAATTTGTTGCCATGTTTGCCAACTATTGCGCCATAACTTGTTCATTTTAAGGTTTTAACATTTGATTGCTTATTTTATTTCTGATCCATATAAGTTTGAATCCACTCTGAAAGATCAAAGTTGCACAATGTCACCCTTTTTGAGTTTGTTGTTCTTTATCACCGAGTTCTTCGAGTCAATCATCACATAGAGAAAGGTTTTCCCCATCTCCCACCTGTTAAAAGTCACAATAATTTTCTTCATGGATGGATCCAACAAGCACACTTGCATTGAATTTTTGTGATCCAATTCACCAGCCCCTGTTTTCTCAAGAAAGTGATGTGTTTTGATTTGTAACAAAGGTATGGAGAAGTGGTTGGCCGTAGGATTAACGTCGGAGAAAAAGAGTCTTTTGAATCACTAAAACTAAACTCGAACCACCCATGTTTTCAGATATGTGCCGTTTAAATTTTTTGGACAAGTCAAATGTTGGGATTGGGCAAGGCGGTTTATGTTTCTTGGTTCTCTTCAACTTGGGTAACTTCAGTCCACTTCTCATTCTCCATCTTCATCTTCTTCTTTGAACTCGGGTTTGATTTTCTTGCCAGCATTGATGTTGAACGTGAATATTTGTTTCTTGCTTCTCTTCAACTTGAGTTTCAGTTCACTTTCACATTCTCCATCTCTATCTTCTTCTTTGAACGAACGTTTCGTTTTCTTTACACCATTGTTGTTGAACGTAAACCTCTGTTTCAAACCCACATTTTCTTGCTTGTAAAGAGACTGGCCCTGATCTCGGCTTTTCTGCAATTTCTCTTTCTCAATTTTGGCTATTTGAATAAAGCATTCAAAAGGATCCCAATCGGGATCAATATGCTCATCGAGGCTTAGTTCTGCCATTTTCTTTGTTGTGTAATTGCAACTCTGAAGAACAAGTTTCGTTTCTTTTCTTTGTTTGATGAAGAAGAGTATGGGTTAACGGGATTTAACCATCGGTAAATATTAATTTGTTTTGTTTTTCTAATTTTGGGTTTAATTTCAGAAGAAAAAAAAATAACAGTCGCATGTTGGCTTGTGATTAGAAAACGAAAAAATTTAACGTCTATCACGGCTAAAACCTTAAATGAGTTACGGAATAAAATGTTAGGCACCTATATGGCCCGAAAAATAGTTTGGGCACCTAACGGGAAAAAATGGGCACTTATTTAACGGTTAAGCCCTTTAAAAACCTCAACAACTTTTATAAGGCGCATTTACTTTTCTATCCCTTTTTAATTTCTCAACAAAAACAAAAGTTAACTTTCTACAGTCAAATTTGTTATTTAAATTATTTTACATCACACATCTCCTATAATTTTTTTTCTTCCTAAAACACTGTGAAAAGTCAACATGTGATAAAAATATTAGGTCATAGGAAGTATGAGTTTTTGTTGAGATCTTTTGACTGATAAAATGAACAATGTCAGAAGATGGTTGAAAATTGTGGGGATGATGGATCTTTCGTTGCCTTTCTTGAGATTCTTGTTGGGTTAGGTTCTTGAAGAAATGTGTCTCTTACTCTCTATCACATGGCTTCTTATAAGCGTTTGGATTGGTGTTAGCAAAGAGTTGTGATATTGTGATTGGATGTCCTATAAAGTGATGTCCTAGATTAATTTATAATCATACAAAATCACGTAGTTGTTGATGACAGTCCGTAGAATGCGTTCGTGGGTAATAGACATATGGACACTGATAATTGTTTCGCACATCAGAGGAACCGCAATGGAGGTTTGCATGGTGGTGGTAGTAACAATTTCGTATATTTATACAGTATCGACGATGCAACTATTTATGGTTTTTGTATGTTGGGCCATTGACCATTAAAATGGTTTCAACACTCATTCTCTAGGTTTTTTTTGCTAAGCAGAATATTTTATTTATCGAATTTTAGCCATAGTTAGGAGCCTCGTTTAAAACCTCCTTAAGCCTAATGGAGGAAAAGAGTACACCCCCAACATGGCTTACATTACAAAATATATCTCACAATATACTTCTTGACCCAAAAATAAAACTCGACTCATCACCACCACGCTTTAAAAATGACTCTTCTGTCAACACCAATCTTTGCCAGGTTGTCTGCAAAACCATTCCTTGATCTTGGAACATGTTCGAATGTGACAAAGGATATTTGCTTTATCAATCTATCAATTTCTTCAAAGTGCTTCCACCATCGCCACGGCCTTATAAGGGAGTTCGCGATCCAATTTAACACGACTCGGGAATCAGATTCAATTATCAATTTAGCTTGACCAATCCAACCTGCATCAATAAACACCAAGAGTATTATTCTAGTCGCCATTAATTCTGCGAAATCTAATCCAAAGTTGTCCACTAGGCCAGAAAACAAGGCACGCACATTGCCCTCTTCCGATCTTAAAACTCCCCCGCAACCTACTGCATTATTATAAAACGAACCATCCACGTTAAATTTTATAGACCCGATTTCAGGGGGAATCCAATCAGCATAGTCTTTATTCATCTTCGAGGCAAGGCAGTTACGTGGATTCGACCACCAGTCTTCATCATGTAATAACAATTTTGCATTCACCGCCTTAATCCATATCAACGCCCTCATCTTTGAATAGAACATAATGTCTTTGCTTGAAATGGTTTTACCCCTAAAAACTTTGTCATTTCGAACTAGCCACAAGCTCAATATTACAAACGCGATCGTTAAAAACCAAACAGATTTAGTAACCCCTGACCATGTGGATGAAAAGCAAAACAAAAATAACTCATCAATAGTCGAAATATTATTCCAGCAAATCGACCACCATTCGTAGAAAAACTTTCAAAAATTTCTTGCATAAGAGCAAGCCACAAATAAGTGAGAAACACTCTCCACTTCTTCCCCGCACCAAGAACAACCAAAGTCAGCTTCTACCTTCTTCACTCTTTTTTGCAGAAAAAATTCTTTAGATGGAATTCTCTTGATTTTCAACATCCAAAGAGAAGTTTTAACTTTTGGAGGAACTTTTATTTTCCATATAAGGTCAAAGTTAAAATCAGGTTCGGCCAAATCAGCATTTATCAAAAGGTCTGTAAGTTTGCTTACTGAAAAAAGACATGCTTGATCATGTACCCAAATTACTTTGTCTTGAATCTCACTATTTAAGCATTGAACCAGCAATCTATCTTTGAGAATGAAAAGGCTCTCCAGTTCTCTATCTAATAAAGGTCTTGAGAACAATAACAGTAGGTTCACTTCACTGAGCTTTTCTCTCCTTGCAATTGAAACCACTTTTACGCCCTTCAAAATTGTTAGTCTATACAGTCTAGGGAATGCATCACGAAACGAACTGTCCACACACCAGCAATCTTCCCAGAACAAGATCGATTCTCCATTCCCCAACTTCCAACGGACATCTTTAGGTGTCAACCATTTGCTGACTTTTGCATCATACAAGTTTCGAACTATTCCTTTCCAAACATTAGAAGCTTTTCTAGACATATTGTTAGACAGAATCCAGCTAGGTTTCGATTCACCATATTTTGCTGAAATAACTTTTCTCCACAAAGTATTTTTCTCTGTAATGAACCTCCATCCCCATTTTGCAAGCAACGCCTTGTTTTCAGCTTTAATATTGACAACACCTGCTCCTCCCTTAGACTTTGGAGTATAGATTTTATCCCAGTTAACTCGGATAAGCTTTTTGTCCCCTATCCAGTTTTTCTAGGAAATTTCTCCTAATTCTGTCTATTCTAAGAAGCACTTGCCTAGGGACTTCAAAAATTGATAAGTAATATAAAGGCAATGCCGAAAGGACAGAATTTATTAGAACAATTTTCCCAGTAAAAGACAGTGAATTGCATTTTCAACCTGACAACTTTACTCTGAATTTTTCGATCACCGGATCCCAAGTGGAGATTCTTCTTGGATCAGCTCCTAACGGGATGCCCAAGTAAATAATAAGAAGTGACTTTATGTTGCAACCACATAGATTAGCCAAATTATTCAATTTATTTTCCTCCACATTTATCCCAACCAGACGGGATTTTTTAAAGTTTATGCTCAGGCTAGAACACGCCTCGAAACACCTCAAAATTCTTTTAACATTGATAATATGATCTTCACGTAGTCTAAGAAAAAGTATTGTGTCATCTGCAAATTGAAGATGGGTAATAGAATCAAAAGGAGTCAGGCTCTTAATACCTTCAATCAACCCTTCATTTTCAGCCTTTTTAATTAGCAGATTCAAAGCTTCAGTAACAGTAATGAATAAGAACGGAGAAATGGGATCTCCCTGTCTCAACCCTTTGCTCAGCTTGAACTCCTTCGTTGGAGAACCGTTTACCAGAATAGAAACTTTCGCAGATGAGATACATTCAAGAATCCAAGCACACCAATTAATACCAAATCCCATACGGTTTAGTACCATAATTAAAAAATCCCAACGAACACAGTCATACGTTTTGGAGAAATCCAATTTTAAGACAACCCCCTCTCTATTGCATTTATCCTGTTGAATCGAGTGTATTATTTCATTGGCAATCAAAATTACATCAAAGAATTATCTTCCTTTAATGAACGCGCATTGAGTTTCACTTATAATCTTCTCCATAACCCCACTCATCCTTTTTGAAAGCACCTTGGACACTATTTTATACACTGAACTCACCAAGCATATCGGCCTAAACTCAGAAATGCACTTCAGATTTTCAGCTTTGGGAATTAAAACTATGAAAGAGGAATTTAAGTTTTTAGGAAGTTTCCTTATCTTGTGTAGCAACGCTAAAACCCCCAAGAGATTGTCTTTTACAAGATCCCAGCATTTCTTAAAGAATCAAACATTCATACCATCTGGTCCAGGGGCCTTAGATTCATCACAACTCCAAATTGCCTCCTTCACTTCCTCCAAAGAGAACGATTGTTCCAAAAATTCTGCTTTTGCCAAGGTGAGTTTCTTGAAATCCAGATTAAATAGAGCATCTCAGTTTCTCGATTTTGCTTTGAATTGCTTAAAAAAGTGGTCGTAAACCTTTAGTTTCATCTTGTTCGGCTCATCTGGTACTTCATGCCCCAGGTTACTTCCTCTAATTAAATTACGTTTGGCTCTCATCTTAGTTGTTCTATGAAACAGTTTTGTATTAAGATCTCCCTGTTTGAGCCAACCCATTCTTGCCTTCTGCCTCCAGAGATCTTGTTGAGCTTTAAGATAATCCCACAGCTCTAGCTTTATCGAAATTAATTCTTCCTTCTTGGCCCGATCAAGTTCTACCTCATCACCAGCTTGCTCAATTTCATTAATGCGGCTTTCATGGAAGCGACCTTTAAATTGTAATTTTTAAAAGATGCATTTCAATTCTTCAGAGCTTCTTTAACCACTTTTAGTTTTGCTGGTAGATTTTTTCCTCTCATCTTTACATCTTTCATTGTGTCTTTGATCACCTTTAGGCACCCTTCTTTAGATAACCAAGCATTAATAAATTTAAAGAGTCTGGGCCCCCAATTGATACTCTTATTACAAAGTATTAGCGGAATATGGTCTGACAGTTTACGGGGTAAGCCACTTAGCAGCAGGTCCTCTTTAGATTGAAACCATTTCACATCTACCAGAAATCTGTCGATTTTGCTACGTCTGTTTCCCGGCCCTATCCAAGTGAATTTTCTCCCAACAAGAGGAATTTCAATCAATTTGCAACTATCTATAAAGTTGTTAAAATCATCAATCCCAGTAGAATTTCCTCCTTGCCCAGATCTCTCATTTTTATTTTTAACAGCGTTGAATCTCCTCCCATAATCCAGGGATGGATCCAAATCTCTCTAAGGCTTATAAAATCATTCCATAATATTCTTTGATCTGCTACACTACAGGGAGCATACACGTTAATCCACACTTTCACACCATTTACCAGAAATGATAATGTACTGGGAGTAGAATCGGTCGAGATCAAATTGAATTTGCTTTTATCCCAGATTGTCAATAGTCCCCCTGGACGTCCGCTAGTTGCTGTCGATCGAAAACTAAATTCATCGTCATACCACAATCTCCCCACCTCGAATTCAGTAAAGTTTTCCTTCTTAGTTTCTTGAATCATCACCATCTCTGCTCTTTGCTTACAAATTAAGTCACGAACTGCTGAAATTTTTATAGTTGACCCTAGACCCCTTACATTCGAGGATAGTATCTTCATTCTCTAGGTTGAAATACTGATAACATAGTTTGGGCCACGTTCAATAATATCTTGACAAGATTCTCAACAAAGTGTTTATTATGTAAGTGTCCCATATCAACAGTGCAAAAAATTAAATGTTTTTGAGTAAAACAATTGGTTTCAGTCCTCTTGGCAGTCCTTGTCTGTGCAACTTGCATTTCATCAAATGGACAGAAAAGAGAGATCCATTCCTATCAAATCTGGGTTTGGTTGGTCCCAATCACTCCCAAACTACGAATACAACACCCCACCAACAACGATCACAAATTACTACAAGGCAATAACTGTTCCCTTGTCATATGAATCATTCAAAATTAAAAGAAAAGAGATGATATAGATTAAAGTGTGTCGTCTTAATCAAGTTAATGACAATATACAAGCCAGAAGTACAATTGCCGGGATCTGGATCAGTAGAACTTTGTATTGAATTCTCTGCGATCTAATCTGCCATTCTCAATGCAAGAATAGATCATACAAATATATCTCACTCACTACTCATCACAAAAAGTACATTTTTTATGATACATGATCCTAAGACCAAAGAAGGGGAAATCAAAAAGAAAAAGCTTACCCTTTTCCCTTCATCCTCTCTCTTTCAATTCTATTCTGTGTCTGACATTGTATATTATTTATCGCCATCAGCAGGTGAGGGTGTAGGTTCCGGTGCCGGTGCCGATTCCGGTGATTGCTCCTTCGTCAAATTCTCTATCCCAGGTTTCAGCTCCTTGTTGCAGAACTCCTCGTACTCTACTCTGTCCCCTCCTTTCTTCTTCACTTCCACGACAACCAAAGAAGGTGTCAACTCGAATATCTCGGCAGCAATCGCTAATGGCCCTTTGGCGCCTTCTTTAGAACCCTCCAAGTCAACTCGACAATCCTTTTTCCTCACTGTAAAACTAACCAGCTTCGCTATCTCTTCCAATTTTGATATGATTCTGGAAACGGGTGCCCCTGACACAAATCTTGACCCTTCCTCTCCTTCCTCAAATAATCCAGATAAGTTAAACCCCGGCGAAAACGAAATAATATCAAACGCATTCAAACTAGCTGGCCTCGGAAATGAAGTTATTTTCTTCCTAGTTTCAAACTCGACGTCTGGCTCTGAATATGTTGATTGGTCCGAGCAAGATGTCACGTCATCGTCCCGGTCCTCAATACTGCAGAATTTATTGTCTTCAATGTAGAATTTAACATGCTTAAAACCCTTTTTAAACCAACGGTTCTCCATGATTTCCGAGATGGTGATTCTCGTGTCCGGGTTGGTGTCGAGAAGTTTTATGAGTAGCCGAATTAAATCAGGTGAAAACCATTTGGGACACCTGAATTCACCCTTGTAAATCTTCTTATACATGGCCATAATGTTATGGTCGTGGAAAGGTAAATACCCTGCCATTAGAACAAACAAAACCACTCCGCAAGACCATATGTCTACTTTCGCCGCATCGTATCCTTTCCTCCCCAGAACTTCCGGTGCTACGTAAGCAGGGGTACCGCAAAACGTATGGAACAAACCGTCTTGCCGGATCTGATCCGAAACCGCGCTCAACCCGAAATCCGAGACTTTCAGATTCCCGTTCTCGTCGAGGAGTAGATTCTCGGGTTTCAAGTCGCGGTGGTAAACGCCGCGAGAGTGGCAGAAATCAACAGCTGATATCAATTGCTGGAAGTATTTCCTGGCGACGTCTTCTTTTAATCGGCCTTTGGCGACTTTGTGGAAGAGCTGACCACCGTGGACGTATTCCATCACGAAGTAGATCTTAGTCTTGGTGGCCATGACTTCGAAGAGTTGTACGATGTTGGGGTGGCGAACACGGCGGAGGATGGCGATTTCGCGCTTTATGTGAGCGATTAAGCCACCTTTGAGGATTTTCTCCTTGTCCAACACTTTGATGGCCACACTCTCATCGGTTTGGACGTTGCGCGCGTAGTAAACTTTGGCGAAAGTGCCGTGTCCGAGTAGCTTGCCGACCTCGTAACGTCCTAGGAGAAGCGCTGTGCCATTGCTGGTGTCTTTCTTTGCGACCACGGAGGTGAAATCCATTGCCGTCTTTGCAACGGTTTGGTTTTTTTCTCTCAAGGGAAAAAAACGAAAATTAAAGGTAAATGATCAGCAGTTTGAAAGGGTGGAAAATTAGAAGATTTCCCTTTCCTTTTATGAGTGGTGTCTAAAATATTTTGAATTTGTTATATCATGGCGTTGGAGAGAAAATATATGCTTTTATATAGGAAGTTAGTAACTGAATTATACTCTCTGTTGGTTTCTTTATTTCGGCTTCTCCCCATTTTTTTATTGATTTTCTGTTATTATTATTATTTTGGCACATCTTCTTCCCCATTGTTAAATTATTCTTGCAGATCAATACAAATATACTTGTTCTTTTAATTTTCTCTTTAATGTCTTATTTTAATTTAATTAAAAAATAATTTATTTTTTACTTGTTAACTCATAACATGTTTTTAAAAATCATTTTTCAAAGTGATTTTCATGATAACCAGACACTATACCAGTTTTTGCTTGTTTCAAAGACACCAATATAGAACTTTGCTTCAGGTGATGTCTTTGCTGTGTTATTTGTTTGCGATTTTGCTAAAAATGGATAAGAAGATTTTGTTAAAAATAAATTCCCCAATATGAAATGTTATTGGAATAGTATTATTAGCTTTAAAAGTATTTTTATTTGATATTAATAAAAATATTTTATTTCTAGCATTAAGTTAAAATAAAATATATAAGTAGCAGCATTTTTATGTAAAAAATGTGATTATCAACAAGGACACGTATAGGTTAAATAATATTGATGGTTTTTAATTATAAAAACTAAAGTAAATTGTTTTATAAGAAAATAACACAAAACATATGTATCATAAAATGAATGTACGCTCTACCCAAAAAATAAATTGTTTTATTTTATTTTGAATAGGAAAATAAATTATTTTATAAATTATGATGATAATGTTAATTAAAATGATTTTGATTATGGAAAGAGAGCTAACGTCGGAATTAAGGAGAGGCCACGCCGTGACAGCTCAACACAAGGAGAGGTCCGATCTCCCGTTTGGGCGGTCACCACGTGTTCCTTTAAAGAGTGAGCTTGTAGACGATGACACAATGTGATGTAAGGTAGATTTGGGTGGCGGATAGTCAAATTGATGGTCGGTGATGATTAAAGATCCGCAAACTCTAAGATCGTTGACTTTTCAAGCTAGCTGTGAACTTGTAATTTTTTTTTTTTTTTGACTAAAGCTGTGAACATGTAACTAAATCAGTAATTATATAAAATTAAATATAAAAACGTTTTCCTGTAATTTTTAAGAGAATATCTTGTAACCTGTAAGTCAAGAGTAGGTTTGTTTACGAGATATGTACATGTTAAAAACATGATATAACAATTAAGATTTATTAATTGATTGAATGGTCAAAATTATTTATATTGTTACAACTTGTATGAATTTAAATTTAAAAATTTATCGTGAAAAAATATATCTCTTATCTAATAAAAATAATATGATATAGTTGTCAAAATAAGAGGATTTGATTACTTGGGTTAGTGATAGTCGCATGTATTGTTCCAACTATATTGGTTTTCTCGTAGGATTATTTCTTTTAGTCATAGAAACACGCGATAATCATTGGAGTTGCAAATAATTAATCCAATCATTCACGATACATATATTTTGGCCTATTCCTAAATATGAAAAATTAACACCTCTTTTTTGTCCGGTAATTTTACTTCTTTGTATCAACTTTCATTTAGAATATAATGTTTTAATTTATCTATTTGAACTATTGAAATTCTATTATTAATAAAATCATATTATTTATACTAATTTTATTAAGTATTTCTAATAAAACCAACATATATATGTTGCTTTTCACCTCTATGTTTAGATTTTTTAGACAAATTCAGTTTTATTATTTAAAAGTAAGATGTGCGTGAGAGCATGACGGATTAAACTTTTGATTGTTATAATTTGACTAAAAAAATTAGAGGTCTTTATTCAATTCCAATGCGTCTCATTTTTTGGCAATGTTTAACTCGACACGAATTTTGGGTGAAAAATAGCTTTTTTTTGCTATTTGATTCAAAATTTTGAATAAACTTATAATAAATTAAGATAAGAAGAAATGAAAGACAATACAATTTTGTAGTAATATTTTAAATAATGATAGCATATATGGGAATGGGTCGGTGAACTATTGGGCCCAGAGTGCAAATGGGAATGGGCTGTGTTTCAAATGTAAAAAGCCTTGTGCTCCGCATTGTCTACCTCATAAAAGCAAATCATATTCTTGGTTCTCACTTCTCAGTCATGGGGTCATGGCCGATGCTTTCCAATTTCCATTTCGCTCCAAGGATACTCCATTCATTTGGGTTCCTTTATATGCATAATGCACAGGGGGGAAAGGCCTATAATTTCACATGAAATTAAAAACCCCAATCATCATTTATGTAGGATGACGCAAAGCCAATAAAGTAGCATACGTGCGATTGCGAATGGGAACGGCTACTTAAATTCTTCCCCCCACTCTGTTTTCTTCTGTCAACTGAAAAAATACATATGCACTTTATGGCAGATTGAAACAGTACTATTGTACTAAGTGTTGAAAAATAGCAAGCTGTTTACAGACGTTTCAGGCAAGTTAAAATAACACAAGTGTTGAGAGTGGGATTTGAACCCACGCCCTTTCGGACCAGAACCTTAATCTGGCGCCTTAGACCAACTCGGCCATCTCAACAGTGATATTCCAAGTGAACAGTAAATATATATATATACATATATATATATATATATATATATATATGTATGTATGTATTTATCCTGTTTACATGTGAATGCTACTATGCTAGGGTGGATGGCTTGATATCACTGACTTACTGAGTTACCACCATACATATTATAATTACAAAAAGGCTGTTGTGCTGTCCTTGTCCAGCCCCAGATATCGACGACTCACGTGAGAATTGCAATATGTATATATAAAAGTAAATGAATATTGCCAGAATGCAGAGTAATAGTCTCTACTGCTGCATCTTTATTTGATATTTTGATTTCTTCCCATCAGCTCACAATTTCAACCCGAATAATAATTCATAAAAGGTCATTGAGAGAAGAGTTAGAGTTTAAGATTAAAAGGTAAAGTGGAAAACAAATTTATCATTATTCTAAAGGTAGAAAAATTACTGAGTGGAGGACAAGAACTTCTCCCAATATATCAACAGATCGTTTATGAAAGTTACATATTGAGTTCGTCAAAGAAGACAATGCTGAATGTTGGCATGTTTTTAATATGACATTGAATTTTTATTATAACCATAGAAGATATGATAATTACAACGTATTTGAAAAAAAAATAATGAGACTAATCTATCAAAATTTTGTATAACTAAAAATAAAGTAAAATGAAAAATTTTATGAAAATAAGCATATCATCAAAATTCAGAAGCTTCTCGAAACGCTTTGTCTTTATTTAATCAAGACGCATAACGGATGAAAAGGAGTGGTGATCGATTCAAACTATCAGGAAAAATATTATGCTACCCATAACTAATTACATACGCAAACAACCATCAACCGAGTGAGAATCTAACTGTAGAACTAAGTTTTGATATAATATTTGAAAAATATTTTGGACTAAATTGTAAAGAATTTAAAATGTGTTTTTAGTCAAAAACAACTTGAAAATATGTTTAAGGGTTTTACAAGACCTTGGAATGATTTAAAAGTACATTTAAAGTAGTCAAAACCAAGCTTTTTACTTACTCGCACCGATAGGGTATAGGATCGTACCGATACGCCTTAGGGTTTCAAACTACCAGATTTTTCAGTGGCCAAAACTCGTACCGATACGCTTAGCCATATCGATACGGTGTGCTTTGAAGTAGCCCAACGGCTAGTCGCGTACCGATACGCCTAACTACCCCAACGGTCATTTGAATTTGCAGGACCGTACCGATACGCCAGGTAAGCGTATCGATACGCATTAGCTGAAAAGCCCAACGGCTAATTCCTTATTGAGACCGTATCGATACGGTTTGACGAGTATCCATACGCCAAGCTGCAAAAACTGCATTTATGGTGGGAAATAAATGCTCCAACGGCTCCAATTCAATCCCAAACGACTAGTAACGGCTACAAACTCATCAAGGAGTATAAAAGGGACCTCCAAGCATCTTGTAATGGTTAATGCTTCAATTGTTACAACATTA
Source organism: Hibiscus tridactylites (assembly GCA_958450335.1). Taxonomy (NCBI): domain Eukaryota; kingdom Viridiplantae; phylum Streptophyta; class Magnoliopsida; order Malvales; family Malvaceae; genus Hibiscus; species Hibiscus tridactylites. The sequence goes on from OY288280.1 coordinate 84,222,628, forward strand.
TGATGTCTAGAGCTTAAATTGTAAATTCCTTGCTTAGACAACACTTGTGACTTACATTGTTATATTTGCTCAAGTGTTTAGGTTTTGGGTGAGTGCTTAGAATTGCAAACAAACACCTATTAGAGGGATTTCTAGTTTGATAAGTCTTTCTTTGTACAAGAGAGTGTTTCCTCAAGCTTTGGGTAGAAAACTTTGAGGGTTGTAAATGTTGCCTCCTTAGCTTAGAAAAGGGGACGAAATTCTTAGTGAATTTGTTTGAAAATCCTTAGTGGGGAGCTAAGGTAGTGGATGTAGACCTTGGTTAGAAGGTTGAACCACTATAAATCCTTGTGTCAAATTGTCAAATTTTCACCTCCCACTAAAACACCAAATTACCCAACTTCTCCACACTTGGCGAGCAAGAACGGTTGATCGAATCAAGCCCCTAAAATCTCAACACTAACTTTGCGTGACCACCGACAAAATCATAATAAAAAACTAGCGCTGATTAAAATCTCTATATGAGCAACGTTCAACCGCTAGGGTATGCTGAATCATGCCACAAAGACAGATGAAACGAACCACAAAAACAAAGAAAACATGTCACAAGGATAGAAAAAAACATGTGTCACAAGGACAGAGAAAACGCGTGTCATAAAAGAATAGATTCTTATTAGAAATAAAAAAATAAAAAATAATAAACATCAACTATCAATAAGCAATAGCTAAGTAATTGCCGATCGTTGACTAATAAAAAATAAAAAAAATTTGCATGCGGCACATAATTGTTAGAGAAAAAAATTAGGGTTGAAAAAACTTTGAATGTTGGCATTTGAATTGTATAAATCAGAAAAGGGTAATAAAATGATAAAAAATGAAAAATATAAAACAAATGGGGATGGGGCTCAAAGATCAATGTGGCTTTGTGTTGGCATCAAATATTAGAGACGTTGGAGAATCGCACACTTTCCTCCCTCCTACTGCTGCACACGTTGGGGCCGAGTCAGACTTCTCTCTCCCTTTTTCCTGATTGAGTATTTCCTCACTTTCATATTTTTATTTTTTTTAATACTAAATATTGAGTTCTTTACTAAAGTAACATATTTTTAAATTATTTATCAGATTATAAATAATATTTTATTTTTTTTTCGATATAAATATAAAGTATATTCACAATTACAACCATAATATATATATATAAATCATAAATTTAATATGAGGAAAAAATGAACACTTTAGTCAACTTTTCAATTGTGTTTGCTCCAATCATAATATATTTGAACATATTATAATAATATTAATGAATCATTACAAGTTTTAGAGAATCTTAAACTAATGTCTTCTCTCAAATCTTCAAAAATTATATGATTGTTACTGACTTACTGTTATTGTCTCCCAAATCGTCGTCAACCTCCTTCTCACTCTATTTTTTCAATTTTCATTCTTTCTAATTTCTTTCTCATTTTTTGTTTGATTCATTACATTATTTCTATTTTCATTCTCACACACCATTTATGTCGATATGATCGGTATTGACCGATGATTCTGCCGTCTCTTTTTCTATTTTGCATCCGTTTTATAAATCTATAATTTAATTTTGTTTTGTTTAATAAGTCATTTTTTAACAAGAAAAGCATATTAAGTTATATTTAAAGTGAAAAGATCACATCACAACCATTAAAATTTCATTGTGAAAAATAAACACAGTAAATTTTAAAGGGTGTGAAAGACATGAGAAACAAAACTCATCACTTTGCAGAAAAAAACTTGCATAGTTTTCTAACTGAAATCCAACAACGATATACTTTGACTAGAAAGCTCTATGAATCAAGTATTCTTCCGCTGCGAGTTCTTGGCACATCGACAAACTACCATATAAGAATCAGAAGATACTAGATCGTCGATCGTCTTGTGACTAGAAACGTTCGATATTATTATGACATGGACGCCAAATTGTCATAATAGCAAACAATAATGTCACAAAGACATACATAAAATTGTCAAACAAGTAAACGAAAAAAAAAATAAAAAATAAATGTAGAATGACTCTAGCAAAACAAAACAAAGAAAATAATAATAATATTAAAAGAGAACAAATGATTCTTCATCAAATGAGGAGACTTTTATTTATATGCAATTAACATAAAAATTAAAAATCAGTCAATGGCATGAAAATCGCTGCCGAAACGACTTTAACAAATAAGAACTCAAATTAATTTTTTAAAAATAATTTTTTCAGAAAAGATGAAAATAGAGAAAAGGGGCAGTAATACTTTTGTTTGATAAGTATTTTTCTTTTCATGCGAAAGTAGTGAAAATTTTTGTTCTTATTTCGTACAAATTTTGATATTGTCTCGTACAAATTTTTGTTTTACCTTTTCATATTTGTTTATTTTGTTTTTCATTCATAATTGATTTTGACGTCACTCCTCAAATTTATACATACAATTATCGATATATAATCACACACACACACACACATATATATATATATATATATATGGACTATATTATAAAAACATATACTTCTCTAGTTTACTTTCCACACAATAACTCAAGCATAGTTAAAGACATTTGCGTACAAATAAAAATATTTGTTTGTCTCATTTGAACTTTAAAATTTTACTTTGTTGTCAAATTAAATCAATTTATACAAAAGACATAATCTATTAAGCTGACATAAAATATTTTTCTTTTATTTTCATTGCTAACGTCAATTATTTTGAGTAAAAAATAAAAATAAAAACAATGAAAAATAATAATGAGTATCTAAAATATAAAATATTGAAAAATATATAAATAAATATATTTAAATTATTAGATATTGTAAAATTTATAAAAAAAACATTTAAAATGTAAAAATTGATAAAAATAAATAAAATAACACACATCAGCTTAACAATTTTAATTATTTTTTTGTTATTTCGTTTAATTTGATTAAAAATAAAAATGGACCGTGAATAGTGATAAAAAAATCAAGAGTTAAAATATTTAAAAAAATAAAAAGTCAAAAATATCATTATATCCTTCATAATATATCTTTGACCGTCTTACGAAAACATATGCATCTCTATTCTTCTTTTCACACAATAACTTTTTTTGACCCAAAAAAAAAATCGAGCCATTTGATGGCGGGTATTGGAGGAGTTGCAAAGGAAAAACAGAAACCTACTTTTATTTATAGAGTTATAATAATTATTACCTTAATGAAACAACAACAAAGTAAAGTAAGCTTATATTCAAAAAAAAAAAGTAAAGTAAGCTCAAATTATCACATTGCAACAATAATCTGTTTATAAAATGTTTAAACTATTTAATTTCTCCTAAATTTTTAAACCGGAAGACAATGTATGTTTAAACAAATGGAATCATATTTTTTGAATGTCACAACGATAATTGTGTTAATCAAACTAAGACTTAATCGATTCAATAATTCTTTTAAATTTTAAATGATATTAACTATAAATTTAATGAAGAGAGTAAAGTAAAGGAAGAAAAAGAGAAAATGGGGAAAAGTAGGATGATAAAGATAGTAAAAAAGAAGAGTAAGGCACTAAGGTTATCTTTAAGGACACATCAATTTGATAGGGAAATATCAAATGAGGGTTGAGAAGAATTAAGATGGATATTCAAAGAATAAAGGTCTTCCTTTTTAATTCTCATTCCATGAATAAGATAATTCACAAATATATAATTTTGACTTAACATGATTATAAAATGTCCCTACTTCTTTTTCCTTTCTCTGCTTTCAAGGAAAAAGAATATAAGTAATTTGGTAAATTACAGTGATAAATATTTGATTCGGATTAAAGGTTTGTTTATAGTGATAAATATATTAATGCAACTTTTTTAATTTATCAATTCAGTTAATATATTAATTAATACTTTTTTAATATTCATGATAAAGTCTCGTAAAAATATTTGTTTTGTATTTAATTTTGAATAAAACTCAACTTATAAAAGAATTATTCGAATTTATGTCACATGAAAACCATTCATTGAGTTTTTAATTAATATTTCGTTAAATACTTTGCTAATAAACACTCTTGAAATATTTTAAAATAATAATTTCTTTGAGCATTTGTTATGATCTTATGGTATTATTTGTTTTTTTTTTCTGAGCTCTTAAATCATGAGATAAATGGTTTAAATCCATTCGTGAAAAAACACATGTTTGGGACAATAACAAAACTAAAGAAGGGAAAACATTAATTTAAGTGGTTGAGTTGTAGATATCAATTTATTAATATATTAATGAGACCAACGGTAGTATTAAGTTTAGCAGGTTTCTTAGGGGGTAATTTCGGAACAAAAAGGAAAAAGTTAAGGGCACCTATTTCTCTGTGTATAAAAAAATAAAAAAGAAGCCCTCGCTCTCCGCTGTAAGTGAAGACTGAAGACTGAGAGCATAGGAAAACTAAAGGCTTTTTATGGGCAGTGCCTCACTTTTCGTTGCTTTCCCACTTCATTCCTAGTCTGTAACACCCCTTTTCTCAGTCCATCTTTTGCCTCTTTCTTCTTCTCTTGATCCTCACTCTGGGTTTCCTTGTTGATTCATTACGTTCAAGCTAAAATCTTGAGTTTATGGCAGCTCCAAAACCTGAAGAAATAAGCCACCCACCCATGGACCAACTCCAAGGCTTAGAGTACTGCATTGACTCAAATCCTTCTTGGGGTGTGTCTTTTTTTATAAAAAAAAAACAATCTTTTTTTATGCTGCATTTTGTGTTTGTAACGCTCACATTTTGGTTGTGGAAGCAGGGGAGGCTATAGCTTTGGGGTTTCAGCATTACATTTTGGCCTTAGGAACTGCCGTGATGATCCCTTCTTTTCTGGTTCCTTTGATGGGCGGAACTGATGTATGTAACTTCCAATTATATGTGCTGAATGAATACATTTCTTAACTGATTATCTTCTTTTCTGGCCTTTGGATATTCTTCAGATTTCCCTTGTTTTTGATGGTTCAGGATGATAAAGTAAGAGTGGTGCAGACACTAGTATTTGTTGAAGGGATTAATACACTTGTACAGACACTGTTTGGTACTCGGTTGCCTACCGTGATTGGAGGCTCTTATGCCTTCATGGTTCCCATTATATCAATAATTCATGATGCTTCCTTGATGAGTATCCACGACGATCACGTGGTTAGTACACTTTCCAATCTTCTACTTTCTAACACTTGCATTTTTTTCTTCATCAAATTCAATCATCAAGGACCTAAACACTAATAAGTAGACGAAATTGTTAGGCTAAAGTAGCATTTCAGATCAAAGAATATGAGCTGTTGGTTCATTAGAAGGAGTTTTATGTGTATGCATTGTGCAGAGATTCATAAACACTATGAGAGCTGTCCAAGGTGCATTAATAGTAGCATCAAGCATACAAATTATCCTTGGATACAGTCAGATGTGGGCCATTTGCTCCAGGTGCAATTTTAATCTTCAAACACAATTTGAGGACCTATTCACAAATTTTACCTTTTGGCTTTTTCAGGTTCTTCAGCCCCCTTGGAATGGTTCCAGTCATTGCACTAGTGGGCTTTGGCTTGTTTGATAGAGGCTTCCCTGTGGTATAACACACAAACTATGATGCTATTTTGAATTCTTGTACTTCTAATTTGTTATTAATTCTATCAGGTTGGTCGCTGTGTGGAAATCGGCATTCCAATGCTTATTCTATTTATAGCCTTTTCCCAGGTACGGATTGATACAAACTTGCATTTGAATTTTTTATTTTATTTTATAATATATTGCACCTTTGTTTTTATTTTTGGCAAAATGACAAAAGATACCCCCAACGTTTGCATGTTTTGTTATTTGGCCCACTATTTTTTTGGGTCCAAATATGCCCCCCAACGTTTCATTTGTAGTCCAAATATGCCCCAAACGTTTCAATTTTCCTCTTCTTTCTTCTTTACTTCAATTTTTTCACAAATTTTCTTACACATTTTTACACAAAAAATTAACTCCCTCAACCACAATTTATTTTCTCATTGCCTATCCATACTATCTCTTTTCACAATCATTTAACCTTCTTTTTCAGAATCAAAATAGCTTTCAATATAGTAAGTTACCTCTTCCACGTTGTATCAAGCATGCAGCCTTCAACCTGGCCTTTCATGCCCGTTAAGCCGGCTCGTCTACCACGTCCGTCATGTTGAACAAATCGATTTTACTGTGCATGAAGTCAGTATGCACTTTTATTGTCTCAAATTTTTAACAAAAAAAAATGAATGAACAGTAGAATCAATATGCAAGTATGCTGACTTCTCCTTTCGGTGTAGCAAATGCTATAGATTGAAATAAAACAACGGTGCAATATGTTGAAAAATAAAAATTTCAAATGCAATATCAGGGTATTGAGCACTAACTTGTTTACCATATATCTGATAATGTTTTGTGTCAAAAAACAGTACTTGAAGAATTTTCAGCTAAAACAACTTCCAATACTGGAACGGTTTGCTCTCCTTATATCAATCACAGTGATATGGGCATATGCTCATCTCTTGACAGCAAGTGGTGCATACAAACATTGTCCAGAGTTAACCCAATTAAACTGCAGAACCGACAAGGCCAACCTCATTTCTTCTGCTCCATGGTTGGTACAAAGCTGTCCCCATTAGTCGAATATTTGAGAGGGCACATATTAGTTTATGATTAAGAGATGAAGAACTTGATTGTGTGATCGTTTTCTGACGGCAATTTATTCAATCAGGATAAAGATACCTTATCCTCTTCAATGGGGTGCTCCTACTTTTGATGCTGGGCATGCTTTTGGAATGATGGCTGCTGTTTTAGTCTCATTGATTGAGGTATTGCTCATTACAAGTTAGAACTGGAAATTAGATTGAATGCATTGTTTAGTTAATCAGAGCCAAATAATGTTTATTTTGTCAGTCAACCGGAGCTTACAAGGCCGCCTCACGTCTAGCCAGTGCAACACCACCTCCGGCTCATGTTCTTAGTCGGGGTATTGGCTGGCAAGGCATTGGGATCCTTTTGAATGGATTATTTGGAACACTGACCGGTTCAACAGTCTCTGCGTAAGTAACATTGCTTTCTGTGTCTGAAAATAATGTATGCTACCATACTAATTCCAAGAGAAACAACAGAGAAAACGTGGGACTCCTTGGAAGCACTCGTGTCGGAAGCCGGAGGGTCATTCAAATCTCAGCTGGCTTTATGATATTTTTCTCGATGTTAGGTGAGTTACGAGAATTTGTTTAAACAGACAATTCTCTGGAATCTGTCTGTCCTAGTTTCTTCTTGTGACTTGTTTAACATCTGCAGGCAAATTTGGAGCTTTGTTTGCATCAATACCTTTTACCATATTTGCTGCTGTGTATTGTGTTTTGTTTGGTCTTGTTGGTGAGTATCAAAATATCCCTTTTGTAATATCATTACTTTGTGTTGCTTTATTTCTAGCTATATAGCTTTGATTGCTTTCAGCTTCCGTGGGGCTGTCGTTCTTGCAATTTACGAACATGAACTCTATGAGGAATCTCTTTATTGTGGGCGTTGCACTGTTCTTAGGTTTATCTGTTCCTGAATACTTCAGAGAATACACTGCCAAGGCTCTTCATGGTCCTGCTCATACCAGGGCTGGCTGGGTGAGTTAAAATGTCCACATGTTCCTTGGCCATATTCAATGATTTTCTTAACAATGACATTGACATCTTTTTGTTTTGCATGCAGTTCAATGATTTCCTTAATACCATATTCTTTTCATCGCCGACTGTCGCATTAATTGTCGCTGTATTCTTAGACAACACACTTGACTATAAAGACAGTGCCAGAGATAGAGGAATGCCATGGTGGGTTAAATTCCGGACATTCAAAGGAGATAGCCGGAATGAAGAGTTTTACACACTCCCTTTCAACCTCAATCGTTTCTTCCCACCATCATAAACTATCATCGTCGAAGTGCTAAAAGGAAAAAGCATCCTTTAGAGAAATGAGATATGTGAATGTGATGTTGATTGATGATCACAGCCTGAAGAATGAAGTGGAGTTTCATGTGATTTATTGCTGAGGGACTGCACCTGCCTCTCTCTCCCATGATATGTTATATATTTTACTTGGGTTATTCAGGTTTAATCCAATTCATTTGTCCTTCGCGCTCTGTAAGAATTAGTTGTGTAAGTTTAAGAATTATTTTGGGTGAATGTTAGAGAGAGCTTGCTGCTTGAACAGTGTTTGCAAAAGTGTCTCTGCATGAGACTTTGAAAATGACAATATCTGCTTAACCAGAATCTTCTCAAGTAAATGCAGCATTTTCTACTAGCAATGAGATTTAGGCTGAACAAAATTATTGAATATATTAACACTTTGAATCAAATGATGAAAAAAGAAAGAATGAAATGACACCAATAACATACTGTTCCAGGCCCTTGGTTGGTTTTCATATTGTCTGATAATCCTCTAAAGTAAAAGTGATCTTACTGAGATCTGCACATGCATTCTGAGCACCTTGGCTGTCGATAAATACTTCGACCGGATCCCCTCACCCGCACTCTTTGACCTTCCTCGATCATCTTTCTTACTCTATCTTCAAAAGTATTCCATCCTATGGTTCTATTTTCTGCCAAAATTGCTGCTAGCCTCTTCTTATTAGGCCTCAAGGTTGGAGCATGTCCATCACCATAGTAAGTTCGGAATCCAGATACTAGAGATGATAGTTGGCTTCCAGAGTCTGTCATGGCAAAGACATCTGAAGTTGCACAAGCTATGAAGTCTAACGCTGCTAGCTGTATCCAAGGCAAAATTTATGAAAAGCGGCTTTGCTTTGGCATTTGTAATTTATATATGGTAAAATCTGACGAGAAAAAATGTCTAAAATGCTAAAATACCTGAGAAGAGAAGTTTCTGAAGGGATCAAGCTCACTGGGTGTGAGCAGTGTTTCCTTAGTGACCAGATTGGGGTACAAACTGGTAAAGGGGTGCATCCTGGAATTTCCCCCATATATATGAGACCCTGCAAGATAAATATAAGTTTCAGGCTTGAAACCAAGAGCAGCAAGCACAAGTGCTGCTTCTTCAGGTGTCAATGGACATCTCCCCAACTTCCTCAGTTCCACTGGATAAACAGGCCTACAAGCACCAATGGTAGAAAGAACAGACCAAGTCAGTCAAAATATGTGCATGAAAACAACATTAAGTAAAATAACCATGGCAGAAGACAGATAGGGGGCTAGGGGTAGTACTTCGAGTTCCTCAAGCGTTCAATGAGCAGTGGAAAATGGACCTCTCTGTAGGCTTGAAGTTCTTTTTTCTCATTTTCTCCACCACCGAAATCACATAGGGAGTATGCAACCATATCCTCTTCAAATCTCAAGTGTAAGGCAAGATATCTGGATGTGCCTATAGAAACATTATGCTGTTTGGAAGAGATTCTGGGTGCGAAATCACCTAGCAACTGATTATCCAACTGACGCGGTGCAACACAGTATTTCCTTATTCTTTTGACTAATAATGAACCAACTTCTTGGATTTTAGGCACAAATTTTAATGCATGGAAGTTACATTTACACCTCAATCTCTGCAATGGAGCAAAGCACTTCACATTATGATTAACTTCAAGAACAAGGATCAGTAGTGACTAATGAGTACTCTTCCAAACTAGTAATGCCTGCTCAGAAATTTCAGTTCTTTTGCATGATTATCCATCCTGCAATAGTTAGACATGCAAGAGGATGTCACAGACCTGGAGGTGAGGAGGCAATGGGTCAAAACCGAGTCGATTTCCAAATCCGAGGAAATGAACCACTTTTTTCTCCAGAAGAAGGGGAAGTACAGTGCTAAGATAATCATCTGGCTTTGCTTCCTTTACTATATCTGAATCAGTAATCTGCTTTGAGTTCAACAAAATAAGAAAATAAAACAAGATCAGAGGTTTTAGATTGTCCTGAGAAATGAAGACCAGCTTTTAATGCAATGTATAGGAACATAAGACAACTTACTAGGCTACCAATGGCTTCAATATCTAAGGACTTCAAATGAGGAGGTAGTTCCTTTACAACATCTATGTCATCCTTCAAGATGCGCATAAAATAGTCTTCTTGGTAGATGTCTCCAAACTGGCTGGTTTTCCATTGAAAAATCACTCATTACCGATTGCACTTGAAATTTAAGGCAAGAACAAAATGTGATGACAAGAAACCAGAAGGTAAATTTTACTGTATGATGCATTGTTTCAGACCTAGGATCCTTCCATACATTGCTGTAAAGAAATTTAGGAAGAACCAGAGTTGCGTTGAGTAAAGATGCCACGGCAACCGCATTGCAAATCTGCAGAGAACAACAATCAAGCTGTAATGCAAGTAAAAAGCAATAAACAATGAAGAGAAGTCCAAAATGCAAATTGAAACTTACAGCTACTCGTTGTTGATTCAAGCCACCATTTGCACTGACCATTATATAGCCATTGCTTTTTGCAGGCTTCCCTGTCTCAACAAGAAAAGCAGGACTAGATGTTATTATTCATGGAAACACTAGATGTTTTTGCTACATGCTGATAAAGTTCAAAGCAATGTATTTACCTGGGCTTGTTGGATATTTTTTATCTGCACAAGGTTTCCATTTGGATGCTTGATGGTAAGGTTCCTCCCAAAAATTCAGGCTGTCTTGCTTAAACTCCTTCTGGATTCAAAGGAAAGTGTCAAATTTTAGAGAAAATTAACTAATTAAGTTCTTTAAGGTGATATAAAAGATTTAATGTGCTTAATATACAAGTTAAGAAGCAGACCTCTGCGAGAGCACCGGTAGCCAAATTGAGAAGCCTGCCGTACATGTGAACCGTTGGTCTTTCTTCATGAGTATAGGAAGCTCTATCCTCCTTATCATACATGTAGGGAAGTCCATACCAGCTAATTGGTGTCAATTCAGCATTCATTGCATAAATAAATCAAAACAATGATTAATAACAATGTGAATGCATTTTAGCCTATGTTAACTGGAATTTTTGTTTTCCTTGACAGTTGATGACCGTCCCGGATCCTAGAAAACATTCAGACCAAAACATTGCTTCTTAGAGAGCTAATGCTAAACCAGATGATATTCATTACCTCTTTTAACTTCCAAACTTCGGCTCCGAACTTAAAAAAAATTGTAAACAATAATCATACCTCAGGGCCACTGGAGTTTCTTGAAGTTGAACTGCGTTGAAGGTTTATTGAAGCAAAAAGTGACACCATGAGAGAATCAAGCAAGAACAGAAAAACCATCAACAACAACATAAAAGCAATTTGCTTCACATTCCGACGAAACCATGTATGTTTTTTCCCAACATAAACTCCTCCCTTGCAAGGATCTTTCAAACCATGGAGCAAAACTACTTTGGAATTCCCATAGTTATCTCCCCCTAATATTCTCCTGCCAACAGAAGGATCAGTAGTGGTCCCCAAAGAATCTGAAGCACTACTTCTAATATGATAATCCTTCGTCCTGAAAACCGAGTTAGTATTCTGCGAGATGAGGCGTGCACATCTCGGAATCATCTTTCAAACCTGGAATTCCTTGTCGGAAACTAATGTTTAGATGACAATAAAATGGAGGTCTTACAATCTTGTACCTGCCACTTTTACTATTTTTTGTTGCCGTCATTTTCTTACAAGGACCCGTCAACAAAAGCGAGTTGAACTAATTAAGTTTTCGTGAGCAAGTAACAAGAAAAAATGGTGTGTAGTTGATAGAGTAAGAAGGTCAGAGAAGAAGGAAGAATTCAAAGAAACGCTAAGAAGTGGGCGATAGCGAGTTATAAACGTAAAATTAAGGAGTGAAACGCAAGACAGATCGGTTGCCAAACTATTTAAATCGTTAACCTTGGAATGCAAGTATCATATCATATCCGTAACAGCTACTTCCCACCAAACACAAGGCAAATACCACACTAGATTCTTTTGCTTTCTTTCATATACGTGTATATATATGGACTCAAAGTATCAATATACGTATTCAACGTGGCTATATTTAGTTTGCCAGATAGCAATATCAAAGTTTAAGAAAAAAAAGTTCTTGAAAAAAAAACAATAAACAATGTAAAACACTTATATCATTACACCGCTCAAATTTCAGTCATAAGACAGATTAAAATACTTTTTTAATTAAAAAGCACAATTTTAGATGCATCAAAAATTAATAAACATGATTATTTTATAGATATTACAAAATACTTCTAAATTTGTACATACATCTCTAAGGTATTATTAAGTCATGACTTACAAAGAAGAGGAGTTATAAATCGCCCAAGGTAAATAGCCATCATATTAAAATGAATTGCTGCTCAATTCGAAAGATTCCCGATGTAGAGAAGAAATACTCATACCCAAAAACCTTGATACAAATGGTATAATTTGCTGGGAAAAAAAAGAAATTTCAGCAAGAAAATTTACTAAACTGATTAAATGAATTTGGGTTTTCCTTTAATTAGAGATAATTGATAGGAATAAGGTGGTAAAGTGAATAAATTTATTTAAGTATAAAATACTGGAATGATCACTTACGTTTAATAAGTATACATATTTTGTCACCGATTTTAAAAATTGACCGTTATGGTCACTTAAGTTTTCTTTTTTTAATATTTAGTCACTCGGGTGTTAATTACCGTTAGATGCTGACGTCGTGCTACCTAACACAGTAAAAAATGATAAATTACTTAGCCTTAGTTTGGGGTTGAGGTTGGAAACCAGCTTTGGGAGGTAAATTCGGTATGAATGCCTGTTCTGGAGAAGCTAAAAAATTCAGCTTCTATAAACGCCCGTTTAAAGAGCTAAATTTGAGTTGCAACCGCCGGTTGAAGATCAATTCGATAGTTGTTTGGCATTAAGGTTGAGACCAAACGACCGTTGAAAACGGTAACCACGGCCAAAAAGAGGTCTTAGATAAATCATAAACTATTATTTTACACCTATTTTAACTAATAAAATATAAATAATGTATATAATTACATATTTTTATCTTTCATTTATATATATATATTTTTATTTTTTCTCTCTTCCACTATTTTTCATATTCTTCATCAAACTCAATTCCTAATTTACCTTTGCCTCTTCGTTGTTGCTTCTAATAAGGATCTAGACCATTACAATACACTTCATTCCAGTAGTTTAGATAAATGAATGTTTTTAGAGAAAACTAAAGTTTGGGTATTTGATCCATTTGGAAATTATGGGTAATAATATTGAATTGTTTTCAACAAAGTTGACTTTGTATCTTTGAATTTTTATTCTGTATATAATAAAATCTTTATAAATTAATACTTTTTAAATTAATAAATTTTATTAAATAATAATTTTTTCGGTCTCGACTTGGGCCAATGTAAAAACTATCAAATTCAATAAGATAATAATATAATAATTTTTTGAAGATCCCCTTTATAAATATAAAGATCTCATCAAAACTATAAATTAATAATTCATAAATATTACAATTACTACTTTGATAACTTGCTAAGATTTAAATATATTGTAATCTGTTTCTTTTTAAAATTCAAATCTAATTCAATTTCATTAATAATTTTTCTAATTGCACCCACAAGTTCCGGTGTTGAAGTCTCTAATTTGATACATGAATATATTTAATAACATAAACATGAATCTAATTATTTTTAATTAATTAGAATATTATGTACAATTTACAATTTATTTGCATATAATATCTTTATCAAAGTTATATTTGTTGAATTGAGAAATTTTCTTTTAATTAATAAATTATTAATTTATCGATATATTAATACCTCTCTGAATTAATAAAATTTCATGCTCCCAAGAGTATTAATGTATAGAGGTTTTACTGTATATAATATGTTATGGTAATCATTAATTATCTCTCTTGTAAGTTGTAATTAACATAGTTTGGTTTTTGTATCTCTTTGTTTGGTGAAATTTTGGTAATATTGCACCTAAAAAATATTTTAAAATTTATACCACTTTTCGAATTATTTTCGAATTTATTGCACTTTTTACAGTAACTTTTAAGGTCGAAGAACTTTCAATTCTACCTCAACAAAAATTTAAAAATAAATATGAAGGTAATCTACTTTCAATCCGAACTCATTAAAAGATATTAAAAAAATATGAAAGCATGTTGCTTCCATTTCGACCTCAAACTAAAAAAAAAATTCAAAGTGTGAGTGCATGTGATTGAATTCAAAGTCTTTTTAAAAATAGTCTTTGATCATCAATGTTATATGTGAAATTATATGTCTTGTCAAAAAGATGCATAATTCAATATTGAAAGCAGGTATAATTCAATCACATGCACGTCTTGCTAAAAATCATAACAAAGCTTTGCGGCTGATCCACTTTGGCATGTTTTGCAAGAGGTCAAAATGAAAAGCAACATGCTTTCATAATTTTTTTAATATTTTTTGTTAAGGTCGGATTGAAAGCTATTGGGCCTTAATAATTACTGTAGAAAATGTATTAGATTCGAAAATAAATCGAGAGGTGGTATAGATTTTAGGGTAAACTATACTAATGACCATCGCACTATGGGGTTGGTGTCAATTTAACCGTTATATTTTCAATTGTGTTAAATATACCACATAACTATTTAATTGGTTCCAATGTAGCCACATGTCGTTAAAAAATGAAAAAGTTAACGGGAGTGTTAAAATAATTGGTATAATTACACATTTAGTCCCTTTATTTATACAATCATTCAATTTAGTCTTATTTTTAATCTAACAAAATAAATTAATTATTCAATTAGGTGGTGACTTATTTGAGGGATTTATCTATTTTTATTAAATTTATTTTCCTTCCCCAATTGAAATAAAAAAAATAAAATAGTGGAAGCTGGCCTCAAGGGGAATCAAACCTATGTTATTAAGAAAAGAAAACAACGCTCTTGCCACTAGGCTAAGCATGTTTCTAGCATATGAAATACCAAATATATTATATGTAGTATATGTGTCATTCGATTGGAGATATAGAATCTGCAAAAAAGATAAAAAAATGAGTTTGTATGTAATATTTGGTTTTTGCGATGTGCAGATACAATTGATAAGGATTGAATTGAGAGTGCCTGAATATGGTTGGACGACACATAAAGTTTTCCATCTTCATTGTTAATGGATGTGATATTCAAAGTCCTCAAAAATATGTATTGTTTTCTATTACATTATTGTTAGAATTCAGGTCTGTGTCTGAGTATACCTCTGGATAGATGAAAACAACGTGGTGAAATTTATTGGAAAATATTTATTGCAGGTAAGTGTTACAGTGATTAATCAAAAAAGTCCACAAGGTTTATGTTTGGGAAGTGCTCATTCTTCATAATGTAAATTTTATGTACTTTTAAGTCTTATTTCCGGTCACTTATGTCGTTATTATTTTTTTCTGTGGTGTCATTTATAGCTGCATTAGGATTCTTGTTTTATGGAGAAAAGTAATTGTTGAGATGTGAGTGGCTCGATTCGTTCAATCGTTCTTACTCGACAAGTGTGGAGAAGTTGGATAAATGAGTGTTTTAGTGGGAGGTGAAAAATTGGTAATTTGACACAAAAATTTATAGTGGTACAACCTTCTAACCAAGGTCTACATCCACTACCTTAGCTTCCCACTAAGGATTTCCAAACAAATTCACTAAGAATTTCGTCTCCTTTTCTCGGCTAATTAGGAGGAAATCGTTACAACGATAAAGCTTTCTACCCAAAGCTTGATCAAACACTCTCTTACAAGAGAAAAACTTAACAAACTAGAAATCCCTCTAATAGGTATGTGTTTGCAATACTAAGCTCTCACCCAAAACATAAACACTTGAGCAAATTTAACAATGTTTAGCTCACAAGTGTTGTTTAAGCAAGAAATAAACAATTTAAGCTCTAGACAAATTTTGACATCATAATGTTGTGACAATTGAAGCATTAACCATTACAAAATGCTTGGAGGTCCCTTTTATACTCCTTGCTAAGTTTGTAGCCGTTACTAGCTGTTGGGATTGAATTGGAGCCGTTAGAGCCTTTATTTCCCACCATAAATGCAGTTCTGCAGTTGGGCGTATCGGTACTCGTCAAACCGTATCGATACTGTCTCAATGAGAAATTAGCCGTTGGGCTTCTTCAGCTTATGCATATCGATACACTTACCTAGCGTATCGCTACGGTCCTGCAATTAAATGACCGTTGGGGAAGTTAAGCGTATCAGTACGCGACTAGCCGTTGGGATATTTCAAAACACATTGTATCGATACAGCTAAGCGTATCGGTACGAGTTTAGATATTTCAAAACACATTGTATCGATACAGCTAAGCGTATCGGTACGAATTTTTGGCTATTGGAAAAATTAGGTAGTTGAAACCCTAAGGCGTATCGGTACAGTTCAAGACCGTATCGGTACGGGTACTTGAAAAAGCTGGTTTTGACTACTTTAAATATACTTTAAAATATCTTTTGTTGAAGTCGAATTAAAAGCTATCCGACTTTAATAAATACCGCAGAAAGTGTAATATATTCGAAAATAAATCAAGAGATGGTATAAATTTTAAAATATGTTTTCAGGTGCAATATTGCCCCAATTTGGCCCTCTTTGTTTGTTTCCCTGTGTATAAATTGGACCCAAAGGGCAAACTAGTAAATTAAACAGAGAAAAAACCCTAGCCCTAAACTCCTCTCTTTTAAAACTCCACATTTTTAACGCAGCTGCTACTGCCTCCGCTGCCTTCAACCTCTGTCGCATCGCCATGGTACATCTCCCTTTTTCTACATCTTTTATCTTACGTTAATACGTGTATCAGTAAGTTTTTGGTTCAAACGTTCTTTTTTGGACTATGAAAGGCATCGGAGAAGAAGCTGTCGAACCCAATGAGGGAGATCAAAGTTCAAAAGCTTGTCCTCAACATCTCCGTCGGTGAAAGCGGTGATCGTCTCACCCGTGCCTCCAAGGTAAGTAACAAAGAAAAACTATTCATTTCCCACAAATATTTTACCTTTTGTTTATTTCTCTTTATTTTGGTCATTTTAGGTCTTAGAACAACTCAGCGGTCAGACCCCTGTCTTCTCCAAGGGTAAAAATGCTGGTTCTGTGTTCTCATTTGTTGGTTTTCGTTGTAAATGGAAAGTGCAAATGTGGGTTTTGATGTGAGCAGCTAGGTACACTGTGAGATCTTTCGGAATCAGGCGTAATGAGAAGATTGCTTGCTACGTGACGGTGAGGGGAGAGAAAGCTATGCAGCTTCTTGAGAGTGGTTTGAAGGTTAAGGAATATGAGCTTTTGAGGAGGAACTTCAGTGACACTGGTTGTTTTGGATTCGGCATCCAGGAGCATATTGATCTTGGTATCAAGTAAGTTTTCTTTTTCGGGCACATCTTTATCAATTTGTGATTTTTTGTAATCGAGGTTTTTTTATGTTGATACTGCATTGGGGCTACTTGTTTTCAGTTCACTGTTGGCATGAATGAATTATAGAACTAAAATTGGAATCTTTAATAGGTTTAGGTCGTTGGTGTTCATGGAAACATTATGATTAAAATATTTCTACTGCTTGAATTGGAACACACATGTTTGTATCTTGCGTTGATGTTTGATTTAGTTTTGGGGTTGGGACTGGTTTCACATCTAAGTTTGCAGTTGCTTTTCCAATCAATCTTCTTTGAGACTGTTAACGGACTAAGATATGTGTTGCTTGTGTTTTCCACCGAATCCCGCTTGAAGTCGGAATTGCTTGCTCAGCTAGTGGTTAACCCTGGTTATGATACCATTAAGCATGAGATTGTTCTTGCGGTTATCTGTTCTTTTATTCTTGTCAGCTTTATTCTGCTAGTTGTTATGTTATGAATCCCTATCAAGGCATAAATTTATAACTCTTTCTTTTTGTAGGTATGACCCTTCGACTGGTATCTACGGTATGGACTTCTATGTTGTTCTTGAACGAGCTGGGTATCGTGTTGGCCGTCGCCGCAGGTGCAAGTCACGTGTTGGCATTCAGCACAGAGTTACTAAGGAGGATGCCATGAAGTGGTTCCAGGTCAAATATGAAGGTGTCATCCTTAACAAGTCCCAAAACATTTCATAATAGCAGACAGATACATTATCAGTTTGAGCTTGTTTTGAGTTTTGGGTAGTTTATGTTTTCTTCCTGAACAGATCTATTTATGTATTTTGGGATCCTAAGTACTTTTTATTTTGGTTTAGTTTCTTTATTGATATAATATTCAATTGGAAAAATACTTCTCTATTCAAGTATTTTAATCACTTTAATATAAAAAGGAATTGGCCTGAGATCTAATTTCATTTCAACATTTCAAGGAGGGATATTATTCTTGCAGAGTTGTTTAACCAGTTCAATCTTAACTCCAGTAGCAGACAACAACAAAAAACTTAATTGCTTTATAGCCTACTGGCCATTAGGTTCTAGCACGACTGTCGAACCAGTAAAGGTCAATAATTGTTTTTTTTTCTGCCAACTGCAGCAAATACTACTGAATTTTACATGGTGTATCGTTTATATTAATTTTTCCGTCACTGATAATGTGGTCAAAGTATGCGGTTTTATTGCGACTATTGATGTCCAAAACATCATTTTAAATATTAAACTTTAAGGAGTCAACTTTGTGCTAAATTTTAAAGGATAATTATTTAATATAAACATTAAATCCTAACCCTAGCTCTAACTCTTAAATTTTAACTATTATTCCTAAATTTTAAACTTCTACACTTAAACTCTTAAATATTACACCCTAAATTAAACCTTTAAAACGCTTGTAGAAATTTTTAATTTCTACCGTCAATATATTAGATATAAATCAAATTTTAAAATGATTTTGTTTATGTAGTTGAACATGGGCATAATTATTAGTATCACTTAGTTTGTTGAGCAACCTTTATTTTAATGATTGTGGATCGAATATACACACATTTACCATGTCCTCCTCCGTAACCGTCATCATGAGTCATGACCCAAATGCAAATGAATGATGAACAGAAGAGCTGCATGTGATTTGAAGACAGCTGCAGGATTAGGTAGAAATGCGAGACGAATATTAAGTCAGCAGTCGCAGAAAGACACCTGGTAGTTGTTATAGGGTTAAAGCTCACAGTTCATCGCTCGTCTTCAACCTGCCCTTGATTTCAATACTTTAAAAACCTTTCACCAACAACTCCATTGGGGAATTAACAATATAAGTCATAAGAGAGAGACAATGAATGAACCAGCTCCTTTTAAGGAGATGAATAAAACATATTTTTGAGGAAAAACATCAACCGTTAATCATCATTAGCATATCCTAATCCACTTCAGATTGCCCACACCAGTACAATGCCCATAAATCAAGTGTAATTAAATATCAATAATAAATAAATGGAACCAATTCCCCCTAATCTAACTAGAAAACATTTCCCCCTTCAACGGCAGCATTTTGCGATTAGAATCAAGAAAATAATGAGGAAAACTATTGAAGAAATACCAATTGCAAAACCAATAACAGCCTTACTTGGTCCCTGATGTTTCTCCTTATTACTTGTATCGTCCTCACCATCATCACTATAATCTGATGAGTCACTCTCACTATCTGCAGAAGTCTCCTTGGAAGGTGGCGGTGACATTGGCAATCCGTGCTTATCGCATCGAGCAACCCCGAGCTTCAGTTTTGATGACAAAACAGAATGATTGTAACACAAATTGGCATTCCCACCAACCTTGAAAACAGCCAATCGCTTTATGAAACTAGCATTGAAAGGTAAAACCCCATGAAGCTCATTGTTCTCCAGATTCAACACTTTCAACCCTTTCAACTCTGACAAAAACTTGGGGACAGTTCCGTTTAACTGGTTATTACTCAGATCGACATGAACCAAGCCTGGGATAGCTGACATGGAATCCGGGATTGACCCAGACAAGGAATTGGAAGCCAAAGATAGATTCTTCAACGATACCAAGTCACCGAACTCAGCGGGAATCTCCCCGTTCAGCCCATTCGAGGAAAGATTCAAGAATTCGAGATCTTCAAGAAGCGTGAGGGAAGTTGGTATCTTTCCTTTGAGCTCGTTATCGGATAAATCGACATGGGTCAGATTCAGATGCAAGTGCCTTGGAAGAGAACCGGTAAGATTAGCATGAGAAATGGTGAGCGTCTTCAGCTTATGCATGTTCCCGAGGATTACATAAACACCGCTGGCGCTAACCGGTGTGTCGGAAACCGTGATATCAGTGAGGTTAACGAAACGAGAGAGCCAGACGCCAGAGAGACGCCGGAGAGATTGAATGCAGGAGAAGGAAGTGAGGGAAAGGGAGAGATCGGAAGGGAATCGGATAGGGGATACGTGGCAATTAGTGAAAGAAAGAGAACGGAGGGAAGAGAGAGACTTGAGAGCATTGAAGGAGAGTGAAAGGTCGGATGAACAATTGGAAAGGTGGAGCGAAATGAGGTGGCGAACGGGGTTGGAGTTATCGCAGACGGTGGCGTTGCGAGGGGAAGGTTGAACGCAAGGGTCTCTTGCGGTGGGGATGTTGAGGGATTGGAGTGCTTCTATTTGTTTAGGGTCTAGTGGGGAAGAAGTCGGAGCTTTGGTGGTGGGTGAGGCTGGGGAGGATGTAGGGGACAGCGTGGGCGTTTTAGGGGTGGCTGGTTTAGTTGCATTTGCAGTGGTGGCGGCGGAGGTGACGGTGGTGGAAAGGAGGAAGAGGAGGAAGAACAATGGTGGCGGAGGTGGCTTCATTGGAGGAGAGAGAGAGTAAGACAACGATGAGTGGTTAGGAGTGAATTGAGAATCTGAGATGTTGGATTTGGGTGGGGTTCGACAGTTTGGTCTCAATCTCGAGAAGTCTAAACACCGTGTAATATGCCTCCGTATTACTATTGTTGGCGTTTGAGGACTTCTTTTTAACATGAGTATATGTTTAATTATTTTTTAAAAAAAATTAAATTATTTTCATATCAATGATCGGATGCTTTCTAAATTCGAAAAAGAAACCCAATGATTACAGTAGAGTAAACGATACTTATGATTTATTTTATTTGTTAATGTAACATGGTTTAGAGTAGACACAGGCACAGCCCACAGGACCACAATTTGAATGGTGGAATGGAACAAAAAGGTTACATTTTTAGGCAGGGGAGGACTGAAATCCCAGTTTTAGTCACATTCACATACATGATACACCTATGTTTTAGTCAGAAAGAGGTGGCCAGGCCAAACTCTTTTTTCAGATCAAACGATGTTAGCCAACAGTCACATTCCAAGGAAATAAAACCCCATGAAAACAACATAAAATTGAACACAAACAAGTCATGAGATTGTGAGTGTGATAGTTCAACAAATCAAGGAAACAAACGTTCCATTCATTTTCCTTATACCACAACACAGACAAGCTTTTGGACCTTCCTTGAGCTCATACTCCAAACGCCCATTACTACGTTGCTTTCATTAGGTCTTTTAACATCCGACTTTGGGTTGAAATCAAACTGAATTAAATCCATTACTTTCATGGGCCTACAACCCCCTCTCCAACTCATTTCCCATGTGTTTACTCTTTTACATCTTGATGGCGATGCCAATCTCACCATCGCCATCCATATTCATTGCCCATATATCCATTTTGTTACTATATTTAAAAATTTAGTAGTTATTAACATCATTAAAATTACTTTTTTCGGTTAAAATTTGTTAATTTGGCATGAGTTATTTTTTCATTGTATTTTTTTTGTAAAAAAACAATTTTTCATAGTATACTTTTGAAAAAATCAATTATTAATGTGAATGAAGCAAATTAAGTTAAAATAATTCTTATAATGAGTCTCTCTGGTATCTAGTTTACATTAATCTACCAATAAATCAAAAACTAATGATTATACCAAATAATATATATATATATATATGAAAAACATTTTAATTAACATGTTAGATTGTAAGATTGGAAAATGTTATCCAAATATCCTATGGAGCTAATTATTGAAATAGGATTTTTTAATGAAAAATAATTATGCTTAATTTTTAAGCATAAAAAATGACATCTTAAATTTTATCGAAATGCCGATGATGGCATATTTCAACCTAAAAACAACATTGTATAGTACTAAGCTGGAGATATACCGAATCCTAAATTCCAAGTAAAGGCAACAGCTGTTTTTGTTTTTATTCTGTTTTTGTGAGGTGATCAGTAATGAGTTTACATTCTAACCTTTACATTATTAGTTACTATTTTCAGATTTTAAGAAGCGATAAATATCCCATTCAATTAATCAATTGTAATAAATATATCATTCTACCTAATAAATAAAAGTTCACTTTTTTAATTACAATCAAGTCACTCTATTTGTTGATTATAATAATCAATCACCCAATTATAGCTAAAAATTTAACGTCTATTACACACAACGACAAAGTGACATGTATGTTACAGTCGATAAATAGAGCGATATATTTTTTGTATTAAGTCAAGAGATATTTACATTCTCAAGGCAAATATCATGATGCGAACTCATACAAGATAAGACAACACGAGCATCATTGGTCACTCGACCAATTAAATAGAGCGGCCTATTTATCATTTAAAAATATGATGACTCGTTTATAATCTTACTAATAAATAAAGGACTTGTGGTGCAATTTACCTTTATTTTAGGAGACAAACAAAACTCGCGTTAATACTGCTCTCTTCACAATATACTTAATAAGCTACAACTACTGCTCGGAAAATAAATAAAAGTTGCCTGAATTGAAAGTTTAAGACGGAGTTCACAAAGGGTTTGCATATAGAAATCAGATAGGGACGTGAGTGAGACAATTTAATACTATGTTGTCTTCATGCATCTTATAATTTTTGTTGGAAACTTCCTTTCACACAACTTGGTAAATTGAGTTGGAAATTTTGACACGTTTACTTTTCCTAGTTTGGCAGGCGATAGCATCAACACCTTTGAGAAAACAAGTTTATCTAAATTTAAACGATTAAGAGGGTAGAATTAGGAACTTTGACCCAAATATTATTTTTGAGTTTTTTTATTCTCAAAATAGAGATCTTTGAATTTTATTTCCCAATCTAATAAACTTTACTGTTCATTTTGTAAAGACTATTAGACAACAATTCGAGTTTGAATTGTGTTTTTTTCATACCGACATTGTTCACCAATCAAACTTAAAAAAATGAACCTGCAAAGGCTACAACCCCATATCGATGTACTGTTCAAAGACGGGGAGGGTAGCCCGACTTTGAGCAATGCCAGGCAACCCTAATTTTCACCACGTGGCATCGTGATGTTTTTTAAAAGGGGGTTTATAATCCGACTTTGAACAATATTGGTACGAGTAAAATATTGTTCAAAGACATGTAGTAATCTTAAGGTCTTCAAAAAAGGCGAATAGTAAAGTTCACTAAATTAGAAAATAAAATCCAAAATTCTCTATTTTAGTAATAAAAAACCCAAAAATAATATTTGGGTAAAAATTTCGTAGAATTATGCATTATCCAAATATTCATTACAAAAAGATCATGCATTATAACCGATGTATAAAATAATTTCATCACCACTAGCAAAGCAAGAAAATATGACAATACAAAACATAAATGCATTCAAACTTCTAAAATATCACCTACACAATGTTTCATCGATCTAATTTTATTTACAGCAAATCAAAGGAAATCGATGGCAAAATACAGTGTCGAGTAATTTAAAACATGAAGGGAAAAAAAGGATTTATGAAGAGAAATTGGGGAAAACCTCCCAACAGAAAAAAAAAACCCAAAACCTTGGACTGTGAATTCTCATCATTTGACCGTAGATGCAACGGTATGAGCCCACCACCTAAGGCTGTCTTTCATGTCAATCTCATTGCCCAAATCAGGCACTCTCCAATTCATCAAAGGGTTTTCGTTTTCCCTTCTTCTAGTTTCTGCAACCTCCCATGCTTCTGATAGATAAGGCCTTGAAACTTCAGCCCTATCACCATCACCACCTTCTTTCTTTCCCAATCTCTGCAAGCCAGGGATTATCTCCACCAACCTTGAATCCTTATTATCTTCCTCCGAGAAAACGAATCCCAGATCCATAAACCCTTTTAGCTCCTCGAACTCCAAGTCCGACAGGCTCTTACTCGAACCCTTTCTCCTCCTACTAATCATCCTTGCTACCCCCTTCTTTCTGGGTTCCTGGACACTGCTACTGCTGTCTTGCAAATCTTCTTCCGTCACTTCTTTGCCCGATATGATTTTATGGAGCTTTGACGGGTGGAGAACTGAGTCGGGTGAGAAGGAACCAGTACCCATGAAGCTTGTGCTGATTAAGTTCAACTGGTCACTCATGGACCTCGTATGGAGAGTTGGGGTGCGTGCTAACTCGGGTTTTGATGAGTCTTCTTCGACTCGGGGATCTGGGTTTGGTTCAGAACCCGTAGAGGTTGATGGAGATGACCGTTTCTTGAATATTTCCATCTCGAACCAGCATGAATCAAAGAGCTCAATGATTTCCTCCGACTCCATTAAAGGCAACTCTAAGAAACAGTAAAGATAAGAGATCTGAAATTTGCTAGGCTATGAATTAATTCACAACTTAACCCTTAATATATATATAATAAGTATTATAATGCCGACAATGTGACCAAAAACCCCTAAACGTGGTTCAAAAATGGCACAAACAGGAGAAACGAACACACGTTTTACATAGGGTATATATTTTATATATAGTAATAAAAGCATTTAATCTAACCATGTCTTACTTTGATGTGTTTTTTTTGGTGGATGTGAGTTGCTTTTTCCCGAAAGCCAAAGCCATTAGTATCGTGCCGATATGACGTGGCTTTAAGAAGCAAAAACAAAAAGATTGAATTAGTGCTGCTCGATAGTATTGCTGACGATCGTGACACGGCACCATCTTTTGTCTTAAATCTAAATTATTATCGTTTTGATGGTCACTTTTAATATGATTTTTTACAATTTCAATTGGACATACAAATACTTCTGCAACATTATTTATCTTTAGTCGTCACCTTCATTTTTCACCCTATTTTTTCAACTTTCTTTTTATCTTTTGCAGCCTTACTTGTCTAATAGATAAATTCCTTCATTTATATGAAACTAAAAAAAAATAGTGAGGAGGGGCCTAGATCTATAAAAATTTTAATCTAATACTCCTTCCGTCTCATAAAAATGTCTCTCATTAACTTTTTAAAAGTCAAAATTTTTAACTTTAATTATTATTATATTAAATATTTTAAATAATTAATTTTTATAAAATATATATCTGAAAACTACTCGATTAGAGCTTTTTAAAATATATTTTTTCATATTTTTATCAATGATATATTTTAAATAATTATGAGTCAAAGTTGAAAAAAATTGACCAAAAAAAGTCAATAAAAGACAAAAATTGTGGGACGGAATGAATAATAATTTAAATTCTCATAAGTTTAATTATTAGATAAAAAAATATTATCTCTCAAGTTTAGTACTAGTATTTACTTTAAGCAGCCACTTGGTGAAACATAATTAAGAATATACTGAAAAATTAATCTACATATTTTATTAAAAGAATATGAAAGTTTAGGTAAGAAAATTATATATGTAAAGGGACAACAGCCGCGTGATATGCATGAATGGGACTCATAATGCAGACTAAAAGCAAAAAACAAGAATTCCTCAATAATTCAGTCCGAATAACCCAATTTCAAAGGGCTTCCCTAAGGAATATTCTAATCAGATCTTTCAATGTGAAAAATCTGTTTATATTATTGGGTGGTTGGTTTGGTCTTTGGAGATTCAATCCCACGCGCTTATCGGCTTACTGCTCATCCTTTTTCTTGCCAATAATTTGTTCAAACGAGTCAACGGGACTAATAGGTTATTTTTATTTTATTTCATTCTTTAGGTTCTTATCTCATAATAAAAATATAATGTGTTACTGTTAAGTAATTTTTTAAAATTGGATTATATTCAATGATGAAATAATTACAAATGATTCACACCGTAAACAATGAAAGTTCAGTACAAAATAAACAATGTAAAAAAATTTAACGGTGTAAAAACGTTAAAAATCAAACCTAACACCTTTAGAAGAAACTTCTGAAATGAAATTCAGAAAGCTATTACTTTGTCTTGGGTGCTCTTTGAAGACAACATAATTTTTTCGCTACTCGTTCTTTCATATCAGCACAACCACAAAAGGGACTGCCATAAAAACAGACAAAGGAACTGCCATAGAGGTAGACGAAAAAACTGCCAAAGAAGCAGATATGGTAGACACCTGACAAAGTAAAAAGAAAACAAAAAAAACATGAAACTAAAAAATTCATCGGCAACGATAAAAGTTATTTATATACATAACTACCATAACGGTCAACGGCCGCCGCCGATAAAAATAAAAAATAAAGATAAACTTTAAAATTTTAAAAAAATTATAATCGCCTCAAAGAAAATGGAAGAGGTGGAGTTACTGCTAAGTAATTAACATAACTGTTTGGGCAAATAATTTCGAACTATAAACATTAATATTCCAAAATTCTAATGGATACCAAAATTTCAAACTATAAACATTAAGAAATAATTTAAAATCTTTGATAAAACATTATAAAAGTTGAGTATTCTATAAATTATATTATTATTTGTATCTAAATTTTTAACTTTTGATTATTTTGTATTAGTTTACTTGGAGGTACTTTGGACGAATAAAATACAATTTATCCACACAAAAAATTCTAACTTTTATTAATTTTCTTAACGCTTAAAGAAGTAGCATTCGAGAAATGTTGTTGGAACAAACGTTTTCCTATAATTTTTCCATATTCATTCGAGATACTGTTAACTGTTAACATGCCGTGATGTATTGAAAACTATTATATACACGTGTAAAAAGTTGAAATTAATTGAAAAATATTCAGAAGTTTCAATTCGTATACCCAGTTTCAAAGGAATATTATAATCTGATATTTCAATGTGAAAAATCTGTTTAGTTAGGTTTGGTTTTGGGAGATCCAAACCCCGCGCGCTTTGTTGAAACGAGTGGGTTATTTAAAGTGATACTCTTATTATTGCCCATTGGACACCCCTCCCTTCTTTCCTGAAAAGGGCCAAAATATAAAATATTATGCGATCATGCACAATGTGAATTGAGCTATGGCCTGCGGCAGTAATATATATATGTGTGTGATTATTAATTATTAATTTAATATCATGCACTACTATAGTTGGTCATCTAATTATATTTTTTTATTGCTCATAGAAAATAAAAAAATACAAATATATCACCAAATTTAGATCATGTTATTATTTTAATAATTCATTATAAATTTCTGTTAATATCATGTGTCATCATACAATGATAACACATGTTGTCATTATGTTGAATGAAAAAAACACCTAACCCGCATAAACTACTCTTCATTCTTAAAATTCTTAAATGGCTGGTGATATAACGTTTTAGGTAAATCTGAAAAAAAATATAATTAAACAAAATAATAAAATGGCTCTTAGTGTAGTTAAAATTTTAAATAATCGTAAAGATTACTATTTTGTTTTATACATTGGATGCAAACTTAAAGTTCCAGCCCTCTTTTTGGCCAAAAATTTGAGTAGTCAACGGTTTTTTTTATCTTGATTCTCGGCTTTGAGATGTTAAAAAAATTAATCATTCTCATTAATTAAAAATAAGTTTACAAGAGGTTTTATATAGTCAGCCAAGAGGATTAATCAACAAGCTATTAACAAAATAACTAAATATTGCTAACAACCTTTAACAACTAACTAATCTTTGAAACTAACTATTTACATTCACAACACTCCCCCTCAAGTTGGTAGTTGAAACACATCTTTAACTCCCAACTTGCTTAGAAGGTACTTATGTTGTTGCACTCCAAGAGCCTTTGTCATTATGTCTGCCAGCTGCTCTGAAGACGAAATATGCTGAGTTTGAATTAACCTCAGTTGTATCTTTTCTCTCACGAAATGAAGATCTATTTCAATGTGCTTAGTTCTCTCGTGAAACACTAGATTGGTTGCAATTTGAAGTGCTGCTTTATTGTCACAAAAGAGCTTCACTGGATCAGATTTATACAATCCAAGTTCCTTTAGAAACCCAGTCAACCAAACTATTTCAGACACCACAACAGCCATGCTTCGATATTCGGCTTCTACTGAAGATCTAGCTATTGTGCTCTGTTTTTTCGATTTCCAGGAAACTAATGAATTTCCAATCTTGATACAGTACCCAGTCACTGATTTTCTCGAAATTGGGCATGATGCCCAGTCTGAATCACAGTATGTTGTGATCTGCTCTTCATTTGATGTTTCAAACAATAATCCTTAACCATGATTCTTTTTTATATACTTTACAATTCTCAATGCAGCCAACATATGAGAATCCTTCGGTTGATGCATGAATTGACTTAAATTCTGCACATCAAACATTATGTCTGGCCTAGTATGTGTGAGATAGATGAGTCTTCCAATTAATCTCTGAAAAATAGAAACATCCTCTAAGAGTTTGTCTTCAACATTAAGCTCAAGTTCTTTGTCATAAACTGCTGTAGTGAATTTCATATTCTGCTCTAAAGGAGTGGATGCTGGCTTAGAACCACCAAGACCCAAATCTTCAATCAACTCCATTGCATATTTCCTTTGATTCAGCAGAATACCTTCCTTGGACCTCATCACTTCAAATCCCAAGAGAAACTTTAAATCACCTAGGTCCTTCATTCTGAAATTTTGATTCAACAACAACTTCAATTCTGAAATTAAACTACTATCATTTCCAGTGATAAGTAGGTCATCTACATGTATCAACATTATCACCACTGCATCTCCTTTCCTTTTTGTAAAGATAGAATAATCCGACCTACTTTGATAGTAACCAGCATTCAATAATGCTTCGCAAAGCTTCATGTTCCATTGTCTTGAAGCTTGCTTCAGACCATAGAAGGATTTACGCAGCCTACAAACCCTAGACTCCCCCTGGCTGCGAAATCCAGGAGGCAACTCCATATAAACCTCCTCCTGCAAATCACCCTGAAGAAAAGCGTTATAGACATCCATCTGGTAAAGAGGCCAACTGTGAGCAGCAGCAAGAGCCAAAATGGTTCTAACAGTGACCATTTTTGCTACAGAAGAGAACGTTTCAATGTAGTCAACACCAGCTTTTTAATTGTAACCCTTGGCCACGAGACGTGCTTTATATCGTTCAACAGCACCAGAGGAGTTATACTTAACTCGGAATACCCATTTACAATCAATGGGAATCTTACCAGACGGAAGAGGAACTAAGGACCAAGTGTTATTAATTTCAAGAGCCTGAATTTCCTCTTTCATGGCTTCAACCCACAAAGGATTTTGACTAGCTTCAGAATAGGTTTTAGGTTCAATAATGGAAGTATGAGAAAGAAAAGAACGAGTTGAAGAAGGGAGATGATCATAAGACAGAGAAGAGGAAAGAGGGTACTTGATATTAGAAGTATGACACACAGAGGCAAAATTATTAAGCCATTGAGGGGGTCGAACTGTTCGAACAGACCTTCGAACAGAAACAAGAATAGAAGCAGGGGATTAGGAGGTAAAACAGAACCTGCAGAATCAACAGAAACAACTGTAGGGACTGAAACATCTACTGGAACTGAAGAAGAAGTAGTATGAACAAAAACAGAGGAGACATGAGTAGAATCTGTTGAGATGTGAGGAGACTCAGGGTAAGAAAGATATCATCAAGACCAGAAGAATTAGAAGGAAAAAAATCAAGGAGAATCAGTAGGGGATGCAGAATGAAAAGGAAAGATGTCCTCATGAAAGACAACATCTCTACTGACAAAAAAAGATTTGGAATCCAAGTTAAACAAGATGTAACCCTTTTGAACATCAGAATAACCAAAGAAAACAGAGGGAAAAGCTCGAGGAGAAAATTTATCAGAGGGATTTGTATTGGTGGCATAGCTAAGGCATCCAAAGACACGAAGATGGGAAAGAGAAGGAGGGCGATGATAAAGCATTTCATATGGTGTTTTCCAGTGTAAGACTGAAGATGGGAGACGATTTATAAGATAGCAAGCAGCAGTGACACTATCCCCAAAATTTAACAGGGATTTTGGCATGAAATTTCAGAGCACGAGCAACCTCTAATAGGTGTCTGTGCTTGCGCTCAGCTATGCCATTTTGTTGTGGTGTATGGATGCAACTACTTTGATGGACAATATCAAGAGAGTTAAAAAACTCAGAACCATTATCTATACGAACAAATTTAACAGAAGCTGAGAAGTGAGTTTGAACATAGGAAAGAAAGGTCTTGATGAACAAAACAATATCAGATTTTAACCTCAACAGAAACACCCATGTCATCCTAGAAAAATCATCAACTACAGTGAGAAAATATCTTTGACCATGAACAGTGGATGTCCTATATGGTCCCCAAAGATCTATGTGTAAAAGCTCAAAAGGAAAAGAAGTATGAGTAGAACTAGAAGAAAAAGAAAGCCTAGACTGTTTGGCTAGAGGACAAACAGGGCAATGAAGTTGAGAATTACCAGAAATACTATCAGAAATAGGCAATTTGGATATAGTATTATAGGGTGCATAACCCAAACGAGCATGCCACAACAAACTTTTATTAAGCTCGGAATGCATACAAGATGAGACAGAATTTTGAATAGCAGAAAAAGGAAAAAACGAAGGAAAAGCTAAAGACAAACCAAGCACAGAAGCTGGAGAAATGAAAACGTAAAGCCCCCCAGACAGTTTACCAACCCCCAACATCTTGCCACTAGAGAGTCCCTGAATCAAGCAGAAATCAGGGAAAAAAATCACAGTACAACCCAACTCATAGGTTAATTTTGAAACAGAAATGAGATTGTGTGTAAAGTCAGGGATGTACAGAACATTTGATAAATGCAGATCAGCAAGAGAAACAGAACCAGTATGAGTTATTGCAGCATGCTTTCCATTAGGCAAAAAAACAGAACGAGAAGTGGATGAACATGAAAGAGGATTATTCAGAAAAATGAAATCACAACATATGTGATCCGTAGCACCAGTATCTAAAATCCATACTGAACTTGAGCGAGCAGAGGAACAAGAAACATCACCTGCCAGGTTAGCAGAAGACACAGTAGAAGATGAAGCACGATTAATCAATTCCAACAACTGCTGGTACTGCGATGGTGTGAACACAGGGGACAATGAAGAACCAGAAGAGGATGAAGAACCAGAAACCTCAGGAAC
Organism: Hibiscus tridactylites; assembly: GCA_958450335.1. Classification (NCBI taxonomy): domain Eukaryota; kingdom Viridiplantae; phylum Streptophyta; class Magnoliopsida; order Malvales; family Malvaceae; genus Hibiscus; species Hibiscus tridactylites. The sequence goes on from OY288280.1 coordinate 84,253,732, forward strand.
ATCAGTGACCAAAGCAGCTTGAACATCCATCTTCTTGTTGAATTTAAAATCGGCCGGAAAACCAATCAGGCGATAACATTGGTCCTTCTTGTGACCCCGGACCTTGCAGTAATCACACGTCCCAGTGAAACGACGGCGAGAACTAGCACCACCAGAAGCATAAAGTGCAGTCGGATCGGAAGACAAAGAAACCGAGGAGATTCCATGAAGATGAGTCCGTTGGGATTCTTCTTGAAGAATCATAGAGTAGGCCTGGTTAACAGACGGCAGAGGCTTTATGAGTAAGATTTGGCTTCGCAACGCAGAAAACGTTTCATTTAGACCCATTAGGAACTAGAAAAGCTGCTGCTGAAGATGAGCCGCCAGATTATCTTCAGAAGCGAGGCACTCACAAGTCGAAAAAGGAACCAACACCGCAAGCTCATCCCACAGAAGCTTTAATCGGGTGAAATAAGATGAGACAAAGAGATCACCTTGGACAGATGTAGCAACATCCCGGTGAAGAAAGAAGATGCGAGCACCATCAATTTTATCGAAGCGCTCGCGAAGGTCCTTCCAGATTAGGGCATCGTTCGATGCAAAGACAACGCCAGCAGAAAGATCACGACTCACGGAGTTCAAAATCCATGAGATAACCGCCGCATCACAACGATCCCACTGCGAACGGAGAGTCTCAACAAATCCGTCGCGCTTGCAGTCACCAGTAACAAACCCTAGTTTGTTCTTCGCAAGCAGCGCGAGACGCATCGAACGGCTCCAGACGCCGTAATTATTGATGCCGGTCAGCTGCACAGAGACGATCAGAGCACCAGATGTATCGGAGGGGTGGAGATAAAGGACATGATTCAGATCGATCGTGGTAGCCATCGGAGAACAAGAACGAGAAAGGGAAAAAACAAAGAGACGAAATGAGAATGAAAAAACGAAAAAACGAAAAACGAAAGATCAGGCCGAAAAAGAAAAACAGGCCAAGAAAAGAAACGGCCCAACAGAGAAACGGATCAAAATTGGACTGCTGATATCATGTTAAAAAATTTAATCATTCTCATTAATTAAAAATAAGCTTACAAGAGGATTTATATAGTCAGCCAAGAGGATTAATCAACAAGCTATTAACAAAATAACTAACTATTGCTAACAACCTTTAACAACTAACTAATCTTTGAAACTAACTATTTACATTCACAACATGAGATCACACAAACAGTGATTTCGAGTATCACTATACGACATTTTTAGGTTTTTCACCAGCATTATTTAAACCAAAAGGTATCATTGTGTAATAGTTGTTACCTTTTGGAGTTCAGAAGGCAAATTTAGAGTTTAAGGTTTAGGGTTAATGTGAGCTTGGATGCACGTGCGCATAGTGACGGAGCTTAGTAGCTCCTGGTAGGGGTTGTGGCCCCCTGTTGGGGGAATTTTTTTTATTCTTTATATTTTTATATTTTTTTCTTTAAAAAATTAGGATAATTGTGAATTTGCCTCCCATCTTTTAAAATTTATGTTTTGTCCTCCGCTCTAAATTCTGGCTCCGTCACTGCGTGCACAACCTAAACTTTTTAAAGTTCATACATTTAACTTTAATTTTTAAAATTTTTATAAATTAGTCCTGAAATTTTAAATTTTATGATTTATGCCTTAAATTTTTTACTTGTACCCATTTAAAAAATATTTCTGAATCAGCCACTAATTTTATAATTGTACGACTTTTCACTTAAATTTATATTCATGAAGTGGATGTTGATATTATTATAATCGATATAAAAAAATAAGAAAACCTCATCTATTTTTTTTTAAATCTACCTAATAACTCAAAGTTTATACATTTTCAAAAATCTTCATTTTCTCATTATTTGCTTGAAGCAAGGGTTCGTCAACTTTTAATAATCACATGTAACTAAACCAATTAATTAAAAAACCTCCAAAAAGAAAAATAATAATTTGCAGACAAATTGGAAACAGATTGCTTAAAAAGCGATGTTTTATGAGATTTACTTATTGACCTAGTGGCTAAGGATGTTCATCTTACTTCATCTTGTATGGATTCAAATCTCGACATAAAAATAAAATACTCACTATTTAATAAAAAAACAATGTTTTATACACAATTAATTTAAATTATAGTTAAAAACATTGTTCCAGTTTCACCTAAGATCTATATTGTCAACCATTTAAATACTGTTTCAGTTTTACCCTATTAATTTAGTAATTAAAATATAGTAAGGATGTTAGTAGGTTGACTTTAGTTTCTCCTCCAGGAAAGATAAATAAATAAAGAGTAGGGCATAGTGGACCCTTGATCGAAATGTTAGTATGTTTTATTTTTATTTTATGTTTATAGCATAAAATTTAGCAAAGTCGTTGGGTTTTGCATCCAATATTATGGATGCCTATTTTGACTTTTGATTGAGTTTAGAGTAACATTATTTTTTAGGCACAAATTATAAACTTTAAATTAATAGTGATTTTAATATTGTGTTTAAATGCATTTAAACTTAAGATTATTATCTTATATATATATGGGTAAAAACTTTTTGTTTTCACAAGCGTTTTAATTTTAAGGTTTATGATTTTAGTTTAGGGTTTGGAATTTAGTATTCATGGTTAGAATTTAGTGTTTAGGGTTTAAGTTCAAGTTTTAGGATAATATGATTAGGGATTTAGGTTTTAACTTATAAGCCCAAAATGTTAACCCTAAGCCTGAGATTCTATCAATAGCCTCTAAATCCAAAACTATTATACAAACATCTAAACTCTAAAACTAAGACACTTGTGTAAACAAAGTTTCTACAAGCGTTTGTGCATGGAATAATTACCCTTAAACTTATGATTTTTTTAAATATTATAACAATGATTTTTATCCCATACACATGCGGTGGAAACTTTCTGTTTCCACAAGCGCCTCAATTTTAAAGTTTATGGTTTCAATTTAGATTTTAGTGTATGGGTTTAGAATTTAGGGTTCATATATATAATTCAAGGTTTGGGTTAGAATTTAAGGTTTAGGGTTAGGGTTATGGTAATATGGTTAGGGATTTGGCTTATAACCTATAAATACTAAATTTTAACCCTAAACCCAAAATTCTATCAACGAACCCTAAATTCAAAACTAATACACATAAACCCCTAAATTCTAAACCCTAAAAGAAATCCCTAAACCCTAAAACTAAAACACTTATGCAGACAGTTCCCACGTGCGCTTGTGCATGGAAACCTTTATAACAATAACAATAGTATTAATCGAGTTAATGCTGGCCGTTAAAATTACATTTAACATGTTAGAATCAAAAAAATATTTGGTATTATCAAGATTATCTTTTGTAGTTTTTAATATGTGTGTGTTGGTTAAATAATATCAATCATGTAAATATCTATCATAGTCACAGTTGAAGTGATAAAATTATTGTATATAATCATAAGAAGTCAAGGTACAAATCTTGTCTGGGCAAATCTATGAAGTTTATGTAGGAGGGGCTGAAAAAAATATAAAATTTAGGAGCCAAAGTTAAAAAACGTGATAAAAATGCTTAATTGAATGACTGTTTTGGGAGGAACTAAAACTGTAATTTTCACATTTGGGGTAAAAGGGCTTAATTGCATTGTTTATATTTGGAGGAACTAATTAGATAAATTTTCCATTTAATTAGGGGAAAACGGAAGCCTAATCACAAACGCGAAAGAACAACAAACTTGTACTTAAGGTTACAAATGCAAACATGCAATTCCTGGTAAATAAGCGTGCTTCACTTGTTATTTTCTAGCAATTTTTGCCCCATAAGATAGCACGTAATCCTCTTATATGTCGGGGGTGAATACTACCGAATGGTCATTAGGACAGAATCAAATTGTGAGAAAATAAAGGGGACCATTACTCCATTAAAATAAAAGGAGCCCCAAAATATGAATTCCTCCAGCATATCCATATTCGGGTGCGAATCAAAGGTGATATAAAGTGCCTCTCGAATTACTGTGCTTACACGACCAATTTCACGGAAAGCAAACACAAATGTGCAGTTGTAAAATAACAGTGCGATCCTCCTTTGGCACAGAGAAGAACTTGGCATGCAATGCTTTAACTTCTAGCTTTGCCAAAGGAGAATTGCCCTGCCATTCACTCCTGCAGTTACCAAATTATATGCTACTCTTCTCAGTTGTTCCTCAATTTGCTGAATGCAAGGCTCATTTTGTTAAGGGACTTCTATTTATAGGTACTGTCCACTTTGTCAATGTTAATCCGTTTCAACTAATGTTTGCATGCAGCTATTATCAGTTTGAGAAGTTCCCGATGTAATTCAGACTAGAAACAGATTTCTGAGAGCTGATCAGGTTAACAGCCAGACTTATTATAGAAGTGGAATTCAGGGCTCAAGGTTTAAACATCATCAGGCTCAATGAACTCCTAGCATGATATTAAGGTTGCTTCATCTTCAGGCTATCATCTCTAGAATACCCTAATGCAGGAGAGTAGTTGCTGATTAGCCACTGCTGAAGCATTTGATGTGTAAATGTCCATCAGCCTCCATAATCGTTTGCTTAATATAGGGAAAGACTATGTACGGTGTCTGAGCTAGGCAGTCCCTTCCCTATATCAGCCGAGCAGGAAACTGATTCTGTTTGTTAACCAAAAAGAAATGAAAAGAGCAGAAACTGTTCAATTTCCGCCTTTTGTCTCTAGCTTTTCCCTTATGGTATCTGTTTATCTTATGTATGCATGATGATATTAAAGCTTATTAAGTGGACAAGAGTTGATAACTGTACCAAGCAATCATTCATTTCTGTCCTGTGTTTTCTTCAAGGTTAGACTTAGTTGAATGCCTTGGAGCTGAAAATATGCAAATGAATTTAAGTTTTAATTCACTTGAAATCAATATGATTTTTGTTTGTTTGCACGTGTATTTTGAAGGTTATAACTAACTTATTCTGTTATAGACATTGTTTTAGGAAAATATGCGTGTCAGGTTTTAGTTTGCAGTTTAACCACGAGGCATCAATTTTGGTGCTGAGAACATGTACCAAACATAAATAAGAGCATTAGTTTAAGGATTATTATCCTATACATTGGCTGTAGAAAACAAAGTTTCCACAAGTGGGGTTATTTAGGGGTTTAGGGTTTAAAGGCTAAGGGTCTAGGTTGTAAGGTTTAGGGTTTGTAGTTAGTTTTAAGGTTAGAATTTTAGATATTAGATTTAGGCTTGAAAATAGACATGCTTGTGTAAACTTTTTTACATTGGCAGTGTATCAAAACTAAGGCGCTTGTGTAAATAAAGTTTCCACAAGCGCTTGTGCATAGAATAATTACCATTTATATATATATTCCGCCCTTTAGATGGTCCAAGTTTGGGGTTCATGGCTGCAGGCCTTCTAACAATGTCGTCTCCAATGTTTGAACCTAAGAGCACAATGTGCTTTACTACTAAACACTACAGTTGTTCTATACACAAGCGCTTGTGGAAATTTTTTACACAAGCGTCTTAATTTTAGGGGTTAGAGACTCCGTTTAGGGTTTAAAATTTAGGGGTATAAGTGTAGTAGTTTTGAATTTAAGGATTGTTGATAAAACTTTGGGTTTAGGGTTAAAATTTAGGGTTTATAGGTTAAAACTTAAATCCCTACACATATTACTTTAAAACTAAACGCTAAACCCTAAATTCTAACCCTAAATTCTAAATTCTAAACATGAACCATAAATTCTAAACATTTACATTAAAACCCCTAAACTCTAAACCCTAAGCCCTAACCCTAAATCCTATAATTGAGGCGCTTGTGGAAATAAAAAATTTACACCGCCAGTGTATAGGATATTAATCCTTTATATATATATTCCGCCCTTTAGATGGTCCAAGTTTGGGGTTCATGGCTGCAGGCCTTCTAACAATGTCGTCTCCAATGTTTGAACCTAAGAGCACAATGTGCTTTACTACTAAACACTACAGTTGTTTGTTGGTTGAGATGCTCTAATTTTAAGCATTTGGAACCTTGGTGAACATTTCAGTGCTTACATGGAAATATAAAATGAACTATAAGGATTAGTATAGTGCAGATTTGCTTGAGTTTAGGATGTAATAACATGAATGAACTTATGCACATTAAGTAGACTGAAGAAAGTACAGTTGAATCGCTGGGCAAATCTCCTTTGGCATTAAGATTACTCCTATTGCCATCTCATAAGCCGACAACCTATGAGCGGCCTTGAGTAACATAGTGCCAAAGTTGAGTTGCCTAGTAATGCATCTGTATCTGGTACTTGGAAGTACAAGTTTGAGCTGATGAACAATTCCAAAATTCAATCATCATTTATAGGCCAGTTAAAAGTTTGGCGTTTCCCTGTAGATAGCATATTCTTAGCTTTATCCATTTGACCCTTCTGAACCCCATAAGACTGAAGGGACACACTGAAAGGAAGATATTGTATTTGTAACTAGGTTCTTTATGAGTTCTAATCTGTCCTTCAGACTCAGTGACATGATGAAAATTATATTGGACGCTCTAAAAGTTATATAAATGGCTCTCAAATCACATTAAAGGTTATCTTAATCGTATTACAGGCTATCAAAATCATACAAAATGTTACCAAAGTGTTACCTAGGAGTCAACAACATTCCCGACTGATATGTTGTCCTTCAATCTAAGGCTAGGGATGGCAAAAATACCCGGCCCCGACCCGACCCGAGGTGCCCCGACCCGACCCGACCGGGTATTTTTTCTAAAATTTCGGGGATCGGGGCGGGGCGGGGCGTGAAAGGCATGAAGTCGGGGCGGGGCGGGTTCGGGTATTTGCTAGAAATTCCCCGCCCCGCCCCGCCCCGGTACATTTTTATATTTTTATATATATTTTTATTATATTTATAAAAAATATCATTTTATTTAAACACTTTTATGAGTTTTAAGCTATTTTTTGTTTTTATTTTGGTTCGTACTTATTGTAAAATTTTGTTAGATGTTGTTCAAGTTTTAATATATTTGATTCTAACGGTTAATGATTCAAGTTGATTCTTTTGAATATGTAGTTTAACATGTGGATAATTTAAAATTAGTTTTATTTTATTTTTTTATATAAGTTTGAAGTCATTTTAAACTATAATTTGTGATTGTGGTGGAAGATTGGTCGAATCTAATATTTACCGTCGGCGAAAATTAAATTTTTTTAAATTTTTCGGAGCGGGTCGGGGCGGGGTCGGGTTTAAGGTTTATTGTATCGGGGCGGGTCGGGGCGGGTAAAATAATATTTTAATTCGGGGCGGGGCGGGGTCGAGTATAATATATTATAGGTCGGGGCGGGTTCGGGGCGGCCAAAAACCCGCCCCGCCCCGCCCCGTTGCCATCCCTATCTAAGGCCCCTTCACTCCTCTAAGGGTCATAACAAGTTGCTGATATCGGATTTACGGGAAAGGTAAGCATCGAATATCGGTTCTTCCTTTTTATGATTTTGTCTCAATAATGTTTAGGAACCGTTCAGAAAAAGATGCAGGAGAAAATGAAAACTCATAAAGCATAGAAAAGGAAGATCCAGTGGCATGTTCTATTTGCCTATCTGTTTGATCTGTATTGCTTTGTGTGTTTACGGGGAAATGAAGCAACATTTTCTTTTGATGTTTGCATGTTTTTACGTGTGGTCATGCATGTTCCGCATATGTCAACATTTCTTTCCACTAGCACATGCATCCATCTCTGATATGCTTATACAATATTCCTTAATAACTGTTATCATGTTCTCGGACAACTTATATAATCGATAATAACAATAAATTAATTTGGAATAGTAAAAGTGTTGAGAGAATGGATGGAAGATTTCTTAATGCAAGACCTTAACCAGCTTTTAACTAGCTTGTTTGACATTATTGTATTTTGGCAAACTATAATTAGTGTTATTTAATATACTAATGTTTGCCATGTACTTGTCTCATTTTCGTTGATCTTTAATGAAGCAAGGTGATCTTTAATGGCATCACTTTTGCAAGAGAAAGCAGATACATAAGATCTTGGACCACTATCCCATGACTGAGAAGGGGAATTTTGACAGGTTTGAATTGGCATATGCCATTTCTTACATTGGCATATCCAAAATAGTTTACTTGACAAGTGTCATCTATTTCCTTGAAAGCATAGTGTTTGAGCACTATAAATACTGGTCTTGAATCTCTCTTTACAATCAGCCTAAGACATTTATATCACTTTATGGAAGCCAGATAGTTGTGGAGTTCAAGGAATTACAGAGCAAGTCTCCTTAAGCAAAAATGGATATGCTTTTGTATAATTTGATTTTGCCAAAGGAGATTTGCCCTGCCATTCACTCACGCAATGATTCAATGTCCTAAATCAGTATTCAACTTGATGATGATCTCGTTTCATTATAATGATTAGCTTTGTTTGCAGTAAAACAAACTATGAATGCAGATTTTAATTCTATCAGAATCAAGGTAGTCTTCAGTTTCATGCTAGATAGCTTTCACTAAACCAATACTGGTAGTATTATCAATCGAACACGAAAGGCTTTATTTTGGGGCTTGATTCACTGTTTCAGTCATAGTGCCTGCAGCTGAGTATATGTCTTAAGTTAGATTTAGAAGTTTTATTTCTTGTGTCATGGATTGAGCAGAAAATGCAATGTCAGAGATAAATGTACTAAGCACCATTTCAATGTAATAAATTTCATGACGAGAAGGTATTATTCTTTTCTGTCCAGCCTTTGGAAAATAAAAGAAAAACCAAAGTTTTTACTGTTTAAGAGATCTGCTTAAACTTATGTACACATATATTGAGCCCAGTTCATTGTAAATTACAATGCTGGAGCTCAAACAACAGTCTCTAGCATTGGCAGCTATACTTGTGACTCTGATGTTCCTGTTGCCACTATTTTATTATAACAGCAGTGATAGGGCTTATTGACTACCCAGCGGTGGAAAGTTTCTTGTCTTGTATTTCTTCCTTCTTTTGTGTTCGTTTCATCATGTTTCTCCTCCCAATCTAATTTGGGACATTCACGATACTAGAATTCGGACCTCTGATTATTGATAGCATTATGCAACATCTATTGTAATAATGATTTTGTAACATCACCGAGATATAACCCTAAATATTCCATTGAAGTGGTCCAGCACTACATGAGGCCCTTGCTTTTATAAGACTATATTTAATTGAAAGAACAGGTCAAGGAAAAGCTTCCTTTAAGGATTTCCAATTATATTCTGTCTTTTTCATCATAAGTCAGAAGCCTAACAATTGTTTAGCCTACAAAACCATGAGCAAAAGTATGCAAATATCTAATTTGTCTGACTTAAGTCACAATGTATGTGTATATGAATTCATTTATAGTACACAATTAAGTTCTGGAAAAAGGGTGTTGAAAGTAGCTTGATGAAGGGGGACCATGATGGCAATAGATGAACAGGCTTTTCTATAGGAATGAACCTCGGCATATACCAGTTGAGTTCCATCGAATATCCATATCGATATGCGAATAATGTAGAAATATAAGACGAGAGAATTCGAGTCGACCAAGCAAATCACAAGCACAGCTGTGATCATCAAGGACGTTCTAAGGGTAGAGAAGAATAACAGTGCAATTCACTTTTGGCAGAAATATTGCACATTGCGGAGAACAAAATACTGCAATCATCCGCCAAAGGAGAATTGCCCTGCTATTCAATACTCTATCATATTTGTCCTGGAAAACAAGCATTGTTCAGCTTTCTTTCTTGACATCGATACTGATATTATTCATTCAATTTTGTTGATTTATATGTTCTTATTTGTTTAACTGATTTGTTTGCTTGTTTGCAGATGTTGTCAACATTATGCTTCAATGAAGTGAGTCTTCTGATGCAATCATCGGCTTTAGTCCTTGTGTCCAGTCAAGTATTCTACTCCTTTGTTGTGCCTATGGGCCAGCAGCCAAATTTTTTGTTCTTTAGACCGGACGTGAATAGGCCAATCTTTAGTAGGGGTGTAACCACAATAATTAGGAACGTTTTTAAGATTCGTTCATTGTACAATCACACTATAAATATTCCAAGATTTTATTTAAATATTGTGGACCTATTGATCATTGTGGAAAATTATAATATATATATATATATATATATCAATAGTGAATATACTACACTTAATAATATAAGCATGTAATATATGATTTACATCTAAGTTTCTGGATAAAATCTCAAGTTAATCATATATGATTTAAAACATGCAATATATATATATATATCTTGCCAATGCCGGAACAAGATTAAGGAATAGAAATCTTTTATTCTTTTTTGGTGCTCCTATGTATACCCTTACATTAAAGAAATTAAGTTTAAGGGTTCGGATTAAGGTTATGATTTAGGGAATGAGGGTGGTATATTTTTTAAGGTTTATGGTTTAAGATTTAGAATTTAAAATTAGAACCTGAAATTTAATTTTTTAGGATTGAAGCATAATAAGGGGCAGAAGATTTTTGTCAAAGATTAAGGAATAGAAATCCTCTACCCTTTTGGTGCCCTTATTTATGCCTTCACACTAAAAATTAAGTTTAATATTTATGGTTTAAGATTAAGGTTTATGGTTAGGGTTAGGGTTTAGTAAATTTGCGATATGATGTGTTTTTTAAGGTGTATGATACATGATTTAGGATTTAGAATTTAAGGTTATGAATTAAAATTTATTTATTTATTTAGTGTTAGAAGATAAAAATAACAGACAATTTTTATCTATGATTAAGAGGGTAGTAGTAGAAAGGACGATTGTAGTTTTGGCATTGAGAATCACTTTAACGCTGATGTAGCTCATCAATGGAATACTTTAGTGATGAGAAAATGCAAAGATTTTTGCTTTTATTATTTTATTTGATATATCGGATAAAGAAGATATGTTGTCAAATCTCAAAAATCTTATTAATTTCTCCTTTTCACATTTTTTGGCATATTCGTTACGGTCGATTTATTGATGGAGTGGTTTTGGCTTTCAAGGTTGCCAAGGGCTGTCGAACGTACTTTAAATTCAATGATTTTATATACATTTTTGTCACTATGCGGAAACTCGACATGACATTTTAATAAAATTCTATTTCGTTGAGAGAGGATTTAAATTAATATTCAACCAATAGTACTAGCTAGCTAGTAGTCAAGGTGGTGTATGTAAGAAATAAGTGAACGAGGCAATTAATACATTTGATAAATGCTGTTGTTCTGGATTTTTGTGCAATTTATGTGAATTATGTGTGAGCTGTCGTTAGGGTTTTTTTTCTTTCAAATCCAATGTCGCGTGGGATATATTTATGTGAATTATGCGTTTCATCTAATTCCGAGCGGTCACAACCTATAATCAATTTTTTTTTTGTAAAATATCTCAATCAAAATATCAAAACTAATATAGTTCCCCTTACGGGAGATTTACGATCCATACTTTAAAAACCTGTTAACGAAGATATATCAAATACTATTCTCAGAATGATTATAAAATCTATTAGTATTGCTTTCAAATACATCCCAAAATAGTAAGTAATAGTTTAGTAACATGTAGTTACAAAATAGATGATATGAAAGCATAAAGTGTTTAGTTATAAACTAAAGCCAACATCCGAAAAAAATCAAAAGATTTGTCGTATCAAAATATAGGCATAAATCATCTAAATACAGACACTTCGAAAAATAAGAACATTACAACAGACAAAATGCTAAACGTGTCCATCCTCCAGTTGCTGGGTCTAAAAAGATAGCCTATCACAAGTATCTAAAAGGGAAGAAGAGAAGGGCACGAGTTAGGAAGCTCAGTGTGTTTCAATAAGTGCAGATCAAACAAGCATTAATATATATATATATATATATATATATATATATATATCATAAGAACACATAATAGTTCAATACAAATGCTCGAGTGCATACAAAGGGTTTACTAGTAACTACCCTCCAACCTTACACCAATATGCAGTACCCCAAAACTGCATCCATGAGGACTTACACTAGGCCTGATAGGCATAGGTGCCACCTAAGGGGCTACCTTAGGTCCATAAAGATTTACTCGTGCTAAAGCACCAGAACCTACTCAAGGGGAGACCTTGAGTCCATAAGGATTTACTAGCTGGATCAGGGCTGTACCAACAGAGACTTCATAATATAACCCAACAATATACCTCAGATAACAATCAGTATTCAGATTTCAGACATGAGTAACAGAAAACATATGACAGAAATATTCTATTCAAAGTATCAAAACGAAAGATTCATGCTTTTGACAAATAAATGGGCATACTACTGAGCAGAACAGACAATATCACCATTCATCATGCAAGCAGACTGTACCATCATAGATCAAGCTAATAGATTACACTATCGATTATATCAGACAGACAGACAGACAATATTATCAAAAATCAAGCAACCACATAGCACAATTACATATCATGTATATAGATCGAGCTATCATAAAACGAGTAGGCAGAGTATGATATCATCTATTTAGTTCATCATTTTCTCAAGCGTATCAGCGTTCTTAATTAAATCATTAGATTGTTTATTAATGAGTAATAATCGTATAACGCATACAATTGAATGTAGCACACATGGAACACACCTCAAAAGCTTATCGGAGAAGGGTCTAACGAACACCTGCCTCGGTACGCTCAGATACAGAGTCGGATCCTAGTTCATGAAAGAGTAACGATCAATATGTGAAATAAGAGTTAAGCTTGATCTTATACACAGAGTTTAAATTCATATTGATATTCACTGAAGTGTGAGGGTGAGCGGATCGAGAGGAGCTAGGCCGAGCTGAAGAGTGGTCACACGCGTCTCGAGTACCTTTACACAATGAATACACTATTTTAGTCACTTATTCGTTTTACTATTATCGGAATTAAATAATTAAGTACATATGCATGATTTGGGTTTAAGGTCAAATTCGTGGGTGTTCGGGTTGGAATTTCGCAAAACGAGCTTCAAAATCAGACTTAGAACGTCGAAAAACATAAAATATGGCTTTTTAAAAAAATTTGACTTTTGGTCAAAGTCATCACTCACGTCAACGGTCAACGGAGTCAGAGTCAATGCTGATGTCAACAACAAACATGAGGTCAACTGAGTTGACTCAGTTAGTTAACTCACTGAGTTAACTAAGTTGACTTAACGAGTTGATACAGTCTCGGGTTGGGTTCGGGTCAGAGACGGGTCGGGTTAGACCGGCTCGATTCGAGCTACTTGGGCCGACCGGTTCTTACGCTTAGAAAACCGAGCGTCGCCAGACAGTGACCGAAATGTCGCCGGAGGTCCAAAATGGCACGTTTTTTGCCTGAAAAAAATGACAGATTCGATTATTCACTTGAACCAACCCACACAAACCCGAAATACGCCGGAAATACTCGCAAAAAAACAAAAGGTCGTCAGTTGGACACAAAACTTTAGGGGTTTTGCACGACACGACGCGAGGAACACGATGGTAGCAGCAGCGCACCGGACAGACGACCGATGGCGACAAAATCGACGAACAAAATTCGGCGGAAAAAAGGGTAAGGGTTCGTTGAACCTTCAACCCTCAAATCTCGGCAATGGCGGCGGGGTGTGTGCGAGTGACTAACGGGGACGAGCTCAGGCCGACGAGAGAAAGACGGTGACACCGGCAATGAAGCTCACGACGCGGAGGTGACTGAAGTTTCGAGGGTGGCCGGACGAAAATAGTAAGGGCATTTGGAGAGATCGTTCTCGAAATCGGAAAAAAGTTTAGGCATTTAATTTAAATAGGTAAAAAACTGATCAGACCTTAAATTAACGCTGCACTATTAGAAAGGTTCAAAAAAAATGAGAACCTTATACACTAAAAGCTATTAGCTCAGATGGCTGTAACGCTTACCTCGATAAAATTAATATGTGCTTAAATCTTTAATAGGAAGGGAACAATCATGATTTACACGGAAAAAAACATGTTTAAACGAAAGCAACTAAAACTAGATCATTATCCGAAACTGTCGACGGATTTTTTTTAAAGCTAACAAATAGGTTTAAAAAAGCTATCACATATTGTAATTATTAAAATATAATATAAGAGATTTAGTATTTTTCTAAAATTAAAAAACTTAATTTTAGTATCACATTTAATTATTCCTAAAAGAATATCGACAACTAAACTAAAAAAACATAATTTAAGGACTGATTTTTCATTTAAACCTCTCATATTTTACAATAACTTTAATTTACAGAGAGCACACTACAATTCAGATTTCACAGCCGATGGAAACTAGTGATATACTGTTGCTGCCTGCGAGATGAGGTTCTGCCCTGTGATCCAACTGCAGCAGAATATTGAAGAGGAATGAACCCTCGACACACACCTTAATAATAATAATAATAATTAATGCAGCACGCACGCATATCCCTGGTACAAACTATCTTCTTCTTCTTTTCGGGCTTTTTCCATTAGATTATTCCTTGTCGCCCCAAGTTGTGGTGATAAATTTGTTTTGGTTCAGAAAAGCTTCCAGAAACCAAAAATTCCTGGTGGTAATTAATTGTATTGATACGAATGGAATCGTAAAAGAAGAAAGTTACCTCATACTGTGTAACATATCAAGCCACGGATAAAAAGAATATTATTCTTTCGTAAAAGGAAAGAGAGTGCATCGAAATATTATTGTCAATTTGTTAATCAAGGAACCGCTACATACATTGTTTTGTTGGTTTAACTTTTACCTATTTTTCACCAAAATGACTATATTATATGGAATTGTGTCGGGTGTAAGTAATTGTGTTCCGTACCGGAGTTAGAAAATATTAATTATTTTTAAATTAGTGTCAATTCTATGGGATGTCAATTGATAACTCTTTTTATACAGTGGCTCCGCCCTATCCAAGCTCTACGTATTTTGTAAAAGCACAACCACAACTAGGTGAGGCTGCACAAGCAATCCTAGATATTTTTTTATTCTTTTCTAAAATAGTTTTAAATTCCTCCAAATATTAGATGGATTTATTTCTACGCATAACATAATCGGTATCGTATGTGAGTAGATGTAAAATATATGGAAGCAATTGCCTTGTATGTGTATACATGTATTAAATTATGTATAATTCATCGCAAATGAATCAAGGTTGAACAGGCACGCATGCAATTGCAAGCATCTATAAGTTCCAACTTTTCCAAACGGGAGTGCTACTGTTTTTTAGCTGTCATCACAATGTGGCTATCTTTCTTTACTTTCACTGAAGCAGCAGCAACGTAAACTGGCTCTACACTCCTACAAAAGGTCGTCATAAATTTACAAACGCCACTGCATATATGTTTCTGATAAAAAAAAATGGAGTATATATTATTACTATTACTATTATTATTATCTCAAGCATAAACTAGATAAATTCGAAATTAGCTTCTGATTCTAACACCAAGTGCAAATGGAGGGATGATGGACAAGTCAGGCTTAAAATCAGATGAATAGTCCCCCTATACATACATTGTAAATTACTATATCATTTCTTCAGTTCTCCTGTGAATTAAACCTGGAGATGGAGGGAGCAAATCAACTAATACTTTGGTGTCAGAATCAGAAACTAATTCGAAGACATGGTCATTTATGAACAAAAAGATGAGAGCATATTAGCAAATACAAGAGAGTATAACAAAATTGAAGGACAAAGAAAAAGGTGAATGGAGATATAACTGAGAAAAGGGGAGATGAATGGTGGTGCAAAAGAATTGCCGGGCAAATCTCCTTTGGCAGAGAGCACACTACGTACATTAATGC
Source organism: Hibiscus tridactylites (assembly GCA_958450335.1). Classification (NCBI taxonomy): domain Eukaryota; kingdom Viridiplantae; phylum Streptophyta; class Magnoliopsida; order Malvales; family Malvaceae; genus Hibiscus; species Hibiscus tridactylites. Next base: position 84,269,441 of record OY288280.1, read on the forward strand.
ATTTGAGTTTGGTGTTGGAAATTGGAATGCATGTCTAAGTGGCTGCCTGCCAATGAAGATATTGCCCTGTAATATTGCACTTGCACCTCAACAAGCTTGCCTTGTGCTTGCTTGCTACTGCCTACTGCCTACTGCCTACTGCCTTGGGTTATATACCCTCCTGGAAACAAGCATATTCATTGGAACAATGCCTTCTAGAGACTAGGGTGAACCACAGCCACTTGATTACTGTCATCTTGAAAATTGAATCCAGCTCAAGTTGAAGCATATATTTAGGATGAAAGAAAATCAGTACTAACCCTAAATCTCATTTCTCAGGAAAAGGTGGGAGAATAAGCTGTAATGGAAGATCCAAAGAATGTTCTCTATATGCTACTGGTGTAAGGCTGTAGTCGACCGACCTAATGGACCCAAAAGCTGATTTATGCAGAAACTCGAGGCTGCGTTCTCAGAGGGCCTTACTCTTTTTGTCACCCTTTTAAACTCATAACATTAAACATTAAAACCCGCCAATGGTTATCTACCTGATAATCACATAATCTGTCCACTCGTTTTGGATCCAGGTAAAACTGTCAATATGAGCTGAATAACGTTTTGGGCCAACAATAAAACCCAGAATACCTCATTAAATGATAATTGAATTGGATAGCTTTTGGGCCACGAGGCCTGCAACCAGGGACGGGACCTAATACAACGTGCGAGGGACCCTGCAACGGTGTTTCTCATTTACACTGCAATGCAATCAAGGTCAAGGATGAGTTGGGTTTTGTTTTGTGGTCTTGAATTTTAATAATTTCCTGCGTTTTCAGGAATACTGTTGACACTGCTTTCTGCAATAATGCCAGGAAGCCAGGCCATAGAGTAAAAGTATAGACTACTTCAGCTTTCTGATAATTTCTACAGAATTGAAATTCTTCAGTTCCGGAATAAAACAACATATTAGGTGTTGATTGTACTTCCCGATAATCTCATGACAAAGAAGTTTTCGTCTTAAATCTCTACAGATATAGACTTCCAAGTTCCAACACTTGTTTCTAAGTAACACATTGGATTTTTCCCCCACTAGCTATACTGACATGCTTGTATAAGGCTTTTTATAGCCCCTTGTTTTGGTTAAACGCAAGAAAAGGCATTTAGTAATTAGTATAGTGCTTGCATAAAGAATGATAAAAAGTAGAGCCTCCTAAGTCCTAATCCTTTCGCAAACGGACAAACAAAACAGATGGGTTGTGTTATCAAAGCATTGGAATATATTTACAAGATAAAAAAGGACCCCTAGATGTAGGTTTCAAAGGAGACTGGGTGTGCCACTACACTAGACTTAGAGTATCCACTATACACCACCAACCAGCAAAACCTAATAACAGTGATTTAAGGAACAATTAGTAATTCTTTTATTTTATTTTTTAACAGTCTCATATGAGAATGATTTTGAGTTTTTGTTTCGTTATGATAAATTATATTTTATTAGACTCATTTTTAAGTGAAAAATATTAGACTTTCAGATGTTCGCAAGTCATTTTCATGCTTTGGAATAGAGTACTCTAATATTTTTGTATTAAAAAAAACCATATATCTCGTTCATATTATAAATTAAGAGCCTTATTTTAATAATTTACACAGGGCCCTTCACATCTTTGAAATAATGTCAAGGCCTTCAGATTATGTTGATGTAAAATAGAATACAAGAATGCATTTGGAGGCACGGAGATACTAAAACCCAAGATTCACGCACCCTTTTAATTGATGATCCGATTCTACATGACATCTAGGTTATGATAGCCTTTATATATTGTGTCACCGTAGAATCTACATAACATTGCTTTGCACCAGTTTTTCTGTCATTAATTTGTCATCAAAGGTCGAAAGGTCGTTAGAAAAGTTTGTCTTTAATTTAGGGTTCAGTTTAATTCTGCTCTTGATTAGGGGTGTTAATTGGAAGTTAGGTGCCAAAAAAAAATGTGACCCGCTACATATATAAAAATTTAAAACTATCTTTGTCTCATGACCCACAAGCCCGTCTCACATACACATGGGTCATAAAATTTAACTTTTCTAGGTTATACTTATACCCCTTACGATTCACCTCATAAAATATATTTAAAAGTAACAATTAAATAAATATAGATTTAATTTTTATGAAAAAATATATAAAATATATGCCTTTCGGACTCCACGTATGTCACATTATTTCAATTGTTACTATTTGTGAAATCTATATTTATCTTTTTTTTCTAATTGAGTGCGAAATAGGATGATTTTTTACAAATTTCGTCCCAGTAACATCTCCATTTTTTATATAGTCGAAACTCGTGCGATATCAACGTTGAACGTGTTATTAATTAAAATAGAAAAGAAATGAAAATGATCCGACTTTTCAAACTTGAAAAGCAAGTAGGTGAAATAGTATACAAATATATATAATTTGGAAACCTAGAAAAGCTAGACAGCTGGATATAATTTTAAAAAGGCGAAATGAAGAAGAAAGAACGATAAAGAATAAAACAGATGTGAGAGTGTCAGAGCATGTGACCTTACAAAGCCAGAACCAGGCAAGGCAAGTAGGCAACTCAAGGGACAAACAATGAGAAACCAATAAGAATTCCCCGTGAACACTGAAATATGCCTCACCAGCAAAGGCATATACAACAGACATTGACTGACTCTACTTTTTCTTCCCTTTTTGGACATCCCTTCCCATGCAAATATTGCCAACCCAAACGACAATATGACAACCGCATACTCCATTTTATTCATCATTCCAATCCCCCCTTATCCTTTTGCCATTTCTTCTTACCCTTTTCTGGCCATTTCTTTCTTATTTAATCACTAATATTATTTTGTCACGAGGTTTCATGTCTTGTCCTGCCGTTTCCTATCTTATTTTATTGTTTCTATTTAAACCAATCAAGGTAGAGAACCATATAATAATTCGCATACCCTTTAATTTAAAATTACTCTTAATTAATAATATTTTCCGTCTCTTATTATTTTATGAAGTTGCCATAACTGCTTCCGACCTATTTAGGATGTCACATGATCAAATATGCCTAGTGGGCAATTATCTAATAAAGTAGCTCAAAAATCATTCCAATTTCCAATATAATATCATAATCCAAGTTAGCAACAAAGAATAAGTACAGAACTCCACAAATATTCCAAAAGTAATGACACACTAACTATAGTCACTAATCATGAAATTTTTTAGCATTATTGCTAAACTAGATGATAAATTAATTTATAAAAAACTTAATTATTGTGTTTAATTTCTACTTTTTGAATTAGTAACCTATAAGAAACATCGGAGAAGAATGATTGTTGTCAAAATGGAATATAAGAGCAACCCGAATGTAGTACCAAAGCAATAATATAAAAGTTACTTCCATCCAAATATCATAAAATAAAATTGCTGCTTAATCCTAACATAATAATACTCAGATAAGACAAGCAAAGGCATTTTTGGATCCCAAGACATACCCTTCTCTCTCAATTAATCACCCCTTTCCCATCCTATAAAAGCTAGGGTTTTTCATTCAAATCATACTACCACTACTTCACATTTTATACATACAAAGATAAGTTCAGAATGGTAACTAAGCTGCAAAGGAGAACAACATCCCGCAGAAAGCTTCAGTTTCTGCCAACTCTCTCCAACTCCAAATCTGTAATACAAATATATATATATATGTCCTCTTATTGTTTTTATTATTATTCAGAAAAAAAAAAACTTAACCTTTTTGGATTTTGTTTTTAAAGGTTAAAAGGAGGTCCATCGTCTTAAATGTTCTTCTCCAGTGTCACAAGCTCAAACTCAAGTTGGAAGGAATACACAGAGAGTATCAAAATCTTGTGGCTATCAGAAACCAATACTTCACTCTATTGAAGCACATACAAACCCCAAAGGTAATCAATGGTTACGTATATTTAGGCAGTTTTTTTTCCTTCAAGTACTTCATGTATACAGTTCATGGGATCTCTGCAGGAAGTGAAGGTGGAGAAGGTTGGGGAAGAGTTGGTAGTGAAAGTGAGTTGCAACAAAGGAGGGGACAAATTGATCTCAGTTCTAGAGGCGTTTGAAGAGCTGGGTCTTAACGTTCTACAAGCCAAGGTTTCTTGCAGCCATTTCTTTGCCATGGAAGCCATTGCTGTGGCTCGAGACCAGCAAACTACTGATATCAAGGGTGTTACTCAAGCTATCCTTAAGGCCATTGAAAAGCAAGGAAGTGACCATATATAGAAAGTGTTTGCAGAGAATACAAATGTTAGATTAAGCAAAATTTATGATTCATACGGTGCTGTCGGTGCATGATATCTAGACATGTATGCATCTCCGTATATATGGCTAGTAAAATGTAAAATGTAAAACGTAAAGATATCTGGGTATGGTTCAGTGTGTATGGTATGCATCCCGGGTAATAAAAAGTAAAATTTTAAATAGTAAAAGTGTGTAATGTGTATGCTTCTCGATTATCGGGTAATAAAAGAGGAAATATATAATAAAAAAAACTGTTCCATTGCCGGGAATTGAACCCGGGTCTCCTGGGTGAAAGCCAGATATCCTAACCACTGGACGACAATGGAATGATGTTTGTAATTAAGTTTGCTCTATTAAATCTAAATATATCAGGTTCTAAAGCTTTAGGCACTAGAGACTTTTTCTCGCAATTTTGTTAAGAGAAATAAGTATATGAAAATAAACCTAATTGTTAAAGTTCAGTCATATTTTACCCCTTTTATTAAAGTTTTATTTTCATTTACAATCTATAAAGTACTGAAAAACATTCATCCTCCACCCATTAATTAGTGGTAAAATTTTAATATTTTTGTTCACTTAAATACTGCTTATCAATCCACATACCTTGATTGCATAAAATATAGGTAGAGTAACATTTTTGGTCTTCCAAACTTTACGAGATTAATTATTTTTAACCCTTAAATTTTTATTACTTTCTTTTAACCCTCAAAATTTTTATTTTGTTGTCAAATCGATACAAACATGACAAAATAATGACATGATGTCAACTATTTGTTCTTATTATTCGTCACATTTAGGTCAATTTGACAAAAAAAAGTTTGAGGCATAAAAGAGATGTAGTGAAATTTGAAGGACTAAAATGATGAGACTAATAAAATTGGGGGAGGATATCATTATACCTAAAATATAACTAATATGTAATGTTTAGATAAAAGTGAAAAAAAATTATTAGTTAATCTATCAAGACGAGACATCACATCTTTTAAACAAGAGTAAAATTATGATATGCTGGTTGTGTAAAATTAATTTTACCCAAACATGCATATTTACACTATAAAACTTAAATCTTAACTTTTTAACCCTAACTCTAAAAATTAAACCACAAACCTTAAATCATATACATTAAATTCTATACACTACAACATAAACCCCTAAACTAAAACATTAACTTATAAAACTAAAAGGCATGTATAAACTAAAGTTTACACAATATGTGCATTATTTTTTTTCCTTTAAACAATGTATAAGATTGAAATGTTGACGTTATAAATAAAATAGTTTCTATAATACTTTAATATGAATAACTTAATGAACTAAATGCATTTATCTTATTTTTAAATTTAAAAATCTAAAAAAGCTTATACGTTAAGTAAAATGTCTACATTAGATGTTTTGTAAGCGTCTTGACAATCCGTTTATTTAATTATGATTGATGTTATCAAGAAGATGATAAAATTGTTATCATTAAAAAAATATTTCATTGCGTCACTCTATATTATCAGTGAAAGTTATATTAAATGGTTATGGGTCCGTATATAGTTATCTATAAAAATTACTTACACTTACCCCTATGGATAAAATCTAAAAGAAACACATTATAAAGGAAAAGGAACCCACTTGGGCAAAAATAAAGAGTTCCAATTAACCAAAACCTTTAAATTTAGATGTGCCCTCAGTCTCAACATTATGTCATTAACGCCTTAACGGTCACAAACAAAATGTAATACTCATTAGGATAATTTTTAGTTTTAATAAGTTTGCTCTTTCAATCATTAAATTAATAGTCTTTAAATTTGATCCATAATATCAATTATCACTTGGTACTGTGATAAAATATATTAAGTTTATAAAATATTATCCGGTGTTTAAATTTTGATATTTGTAAATATAATATATTGAACTAAAATATATCATTGTAATACCCGAGCAAAAATAATAGACCAATATATTAATTACTAATGATTATACGTAAAAAAATCCAATCTCTAATAATGTGGTCAGTTGATAATGTAAAGTTTTAGTTTCATAAACAAAGAGTTAACTTCTGATAACACACTATTTAATATTAAAAGTTAATTTAATGTTATTAGCAAACACATTTCATTCAAGAGTAAACTACAATGGAGGTCACTAAATTCATAGTAAATAGACCCCTCAAAAGTTTAAAATTTTTTTTGTAAACCTCTCAATTTTTAAAAAAATTTAATCAGGCCCCATTTAAAAAATATTATTTCTCTTGAGATTTTAAACATTTTCATTAGACCTTTAATTTTTTTATTAAAAATTTATTAATTCTGACACTGCTTTGGAAGTAATTAAGCAGGGTTTATCCACCTTGATTGGATGGTATGAGTGGATTAATTTCTAGATCCCATATTACATGGATCTGGAATTTAAGAATGTGAATTACATTCCGTTGGATGTTGAGATCCCGTTAATATAAATTAATGTTTTTTCCCCATTTTTTCTTTATTTTGTCAGGTTAGGAGTGGTTTCGAAGAGATAATAAATGTAAATAAGAAGGCATGAGGAAATTTCTGTTCCTTGATTAAAAATTAAAATACATGTTTAGCATATATATTTATTGTTTTCCCCCACTTGTTGCTAAAGAGTAATTCTATTTATTGAGGGCCGGAAGCATGGGTGATGCCGTCGGTGTGGGAAGTCAGAGATTGGAAGATTTTTAAGACGTGCGTAATTAATATCACTCATTCAATGCTATTGATAATAAATAATTTAAAAAAATAAAATAAGAAAAAGAATCATAATCACGTTGCTTTCACGCATCAATGAACTTTACAAGGATTATTTCTCTCTCAATTAAAGAACTAGTCATTAGTCAACGATATTGTAAGATTACAAATTTTATTAGAATGATAAACCAGTAAAACTCGAATCGTTTAATGTATTTTTGTATAATCTGTTTCGAATACAAAATGTTTTAAAATATATTTTATAATATTAAACTAAAATAATTAATAAAGAAATATTGAAGAAATTATGATGGGTGACAATAATATTTCAATACTCAAAAGTCAAAACAATCTTCGTTAGTCCCACTTCATTAGAATGCATGTTCCTAGCAGCCCATCGTTGTTTCAGTTAACATAGTTTTCGTGTGTGTACACACACATAGAGGCAAAATTAAAATTTTTAATTTGGGGTAGAATTTTAAAAAAAATGGATGTAAGAATAAATAATGTGTATTGATTTTTTTATGAATGTAAAATTTTATTTATAATCATTTATTTAAAGTTGTGTTAAATTTAATATTAAATTTATAAAAAAAATCTCTAATTTTTTTAAAATGTCCATGTGTAATTGTCACTAACCAAAGAACGAGTTCGTCCATGTATACACATAGAGTAAAATTAAATCTATATTAATTATCCAACCCTATCTCCCAACAAAGACAAAAATGTTCAATTCTTATGTTTGTATGACGTATATCTTCCAAGAATCAAACAAAACATTGGCGATTAAATCATTGCGGTAAATATCTAGATTTCAAGATCGACATAAACCTCTGTTTTCTTTTTCTTTTATCCATTAGCTTGTAATTACAGACAAAACTATGTTCAACGTGAGTTAAAAAAATGAAACCTTTCTTGAAAACTCCCAGTAAATATCGATGAAGGAGATCATTGACTGCCTCAAAACAAACAGATAATACATTGTAAATTATTAAGTAATTACCCAGGACATCGTTTTTAAACTTTATTTTTAATTTGAATGTAGTGAGAGCTCAGCTGGAGAAATATCTTTAATTATTTAAGTGAAAAGTTATTATTTTATTATTTAAGTGAAAATGTGATTAAAAGTAATATTTATTTATAGATATTCTTAATTTTTTAATAATGCACACATACTTTGTAAATAAAACGATTGAGCCCGAGAACATTATCAGCTTTTTCACTGAAATCACTTGTTGGGTTCATTTGTTGTTCAATTATTAGTATGCTTTTTGTAATTGACTAATATTATTACATATTTATAAATTTATAAATAATCATGCAAATGGATAACTTTTGATTTCCTCAATTGTTAAGAAAACACCATGTGAAACTGAACCAAAGTGTTATTTCTTTCTGCTTTTTCGTGGGTTTGATTTTGGAAAAGATCAAAGGGTACGTAGCTGGTTTCTTTAGGAGCCCAAGAATCCAACAAATTCTTGTTTTATTATATTCCTAACACGGTTAATGGATGTCAAAATAACTAATAAAATATGTATGGATTTTAGGTTACTTTTTTCTTGTTAAAGTTTTGATTAAAAAAGGCAAAGAAGATAAAAACAAAGGAAAAGGCATTCTCAAAAGTTCAATTTTTATCCTAATTAATCAACCAGAGGCCATACTTGCATTACTTTTCTCTTCCTTTTAATTGGAATACATATTACCTTAATCAAATAATTATAATTTTAAGCTCCAACAACGGAACTTAATGATAATCAAAAAAATATTAACAATTGATAGTTCTCATATCCTAACGATTAAGTGATATATACACTCTTTTTATTCATAATTCAAGCATTTTTCCATTCTCCATATAAACCTTTATTGGCAACACTGAAATTGATTGCCTTGTAAGCATTTGGACAAGAGACATATTCAAAATAAACATCAGTCCCCTTGAAAATGCAAAAAAAGGAGATCAATTTAAATTTGATAATAATACTTAAATTTAATATAAAAACACTAAATAAATTATAACACCATAGAATTACACGAATTAGAATACAAATATACATAAGAAACAACGAATATCCATTCTAACTTCTAAGCCACGGTCTATCCTAAACAAAAGCAGCCAGAGTGGTTACATTACATGGTATCCAATAAATAAACAAAAGGCGATAAATAGTGGGAAAACTCCAATCAGTTGTACGCCTAATAAAGAGAGAACAATAATATATTAAAAAGGGTGTCACATTCATGTCGTATTTTAATAGAAGTGTAGGATTTATATCAACAATTTGCTTTGCACGTCCTCTATAAACTAATGCCAAAACCCAATCTGTCAACTTGCCGCCCTCTCTCCCCCCTTTTTTAAAACAACCACCCTCTCTGTTTCTTCTTCTTGTTCGCCTAACAATCACTCTCCGGGATTAATCAACACCCAATCTTCAGCCATGGACGGTGGTGATAGTCATTTCAACAAGGCTAGTAACCCTTATGTTACCGATCAAGAATTTGACGATTATAACAACGTTTCATCGGAAACCGGCGCCGAGTCTCCTCCTTCTACCACGCTCAACGACATCAAACACTCTGCTAAAAAAGGGTAAATTTGTGTTAATTATGTTGTTTGCATGTTTTGATATTTTTAAGAAAAAAGTTTTTGATTTGACGTAATTGGTTTTTTTATTACAGTAGAAGATCCATACAGAAAAGAGTTGTGTCAGTGCCAATCAAGGACGTTGAAGGTCCCCGCTATAAAGGTGAGAGTGCTCCACCGTCCGATTCTTGGGCTTGGCGAAAGTACGGCCAGAAACCCATCAAAGGCTCTCCTTATCCCAGGTAAAGTGAAGTAGTAACTGGCAGTAAACTAACGTTTTTCTGCATCAAAAAGGTGTAAAATTCGAAGTTTTGGGGTTCTGCAATTATCAACCTTTGATTATGGTTTCTGTTTTTTTATCTTACGGCCGGCAGAGGATATTACCGGTGTAGTAGCTCGAAAGGATGTCCGGCGAGGAAACAAGTTGAGAGGAGTCATGTGGACCCTAAACTATTATTGATCACCTACTCCTGTGAACACAACCACCCTTGGCCCGCTTCTAGAAACAACAGCACCGCCGCTAAACAAGCTGCGGCGGCGGCGGCTGCAGCGGAGACACCAACTACAACTATGACAGCTCTAAAGTCCGAGCCGTCTACGTCACATCATGACATGGAGCAGGAATCAGGGGCCGAAGAGAGGTTCGCTGATTTGACAGACGAATCCATTCTTACAACAGGGGATGAATTTGCTTGGTTCGGGGAAATGGAAACGACCTCGTCGACGGTTTTGGAGAGCCCGCTGTTCACGGAGAGGGATAATTGCGATGCCGACGTGGCGGTGGTTTTTCCGATGAAGGAAGAGGACGAGTTGTTATTCGCCGATCTCGGAGAGTTGCCGGAATGCTCGTTTGTGTTCAGGCACCAGCGGAATGTGGGACCACAGGTCGGGATCTGCTGACACGTGGATCATTAGCAAATAGTAATTGGCGGAGGAGTCCTCGGTTTCAACGTCGTGCGGTGCGTATCATCATCTGCATAGGAAACTGAAAACGGAGACAACAGAAAAAGAAATTTTAATTTTTTGTTAAAAAAAACTCTTCCATTTATTATCCCTTCCATAATTTATTTGGATATATATTTTTCCTTTGACGATTTAATTTGGCTTTGATTTCGGTGTGGTAAATGAATAAAAGTTCCGAAATTCCAAACTATGTCGTTAAATTGGTGTGCCTTACCAACATTTGCCGTTGCAGTCCGCTTAACCTTTTAAGGGACTCGATTGAATAAAAACAAAATAAACTGAACTCACATCAGCATTTTTTATTCTCAAACATTCAGCTCTGAAGAAATCAAATAATGGCAGTTGGCCGTTTTAGACTTTCATGATATTTCCATATTGCTCCCATTTCATATCTTAAGTCATTCGATATAAAAAAATCAGATCTCGTAGTATAACTTATAAATGTAATCATTTTTTGAAGAAAAAAAACGTTTAATTTTATTTATTTAAAGAATCAACAAACTGTTAAAAGGAATATAGGGAAAAAATCAAGGAACTAAGGATTCTCCAAACCTCACACAAGTGAATCTATAATCATCTTCTTATCCTTTAATTGCATCATTTTTATGTTCAAATATAAACTAAAACTTATGTCTAATTTAACCAAATCATAACATATGGTTTTCATGTTCTACTTTATCTTGGAATTTTAATATTTTGGCCGAGCTTGGATTTTACAAAAATGAAGGTGCAATTTGGCTACCAAAGCCAAGTTGGATGTGGGTGACTTGTCGCAAACGAAATCGGAAGTCGGAACATGAGAAGATTCTGATATTTCAAATGATTGGGCTCCCATGCCATAAAGTCAAATCAACCGAAAACTTTGACTTTTACGTACTGATGCGTGCTGGAAAAAAATTTAATCCTAGCTACAACTCAAATTGTAAGAATTTTCGAGTTCTTATAATTCATTCAAACCTCATTTGTTTATTTTTTAAAATGCAAGTTTTCAAATGATTTTAGATTAAGCTAACCTTTGCTTGTATCTTAAGCTTCCCCTGCTAAACCCAAGGCGAATAAATTTGTAATATTATCCATGTTAAAATAAATTGATTAATTAAGTAATAACGATAATAGTATAGGAGGGATTGAATAGGGGGCCAAGTTGATATTTAATTAGTTAATAATCGAGATTAAGACAAATTTAATAGGAAAATACTTTGATGCACAAGCTTGTGTAAACTAAAGTTTACACAAGCCCTTTAATTTTAGGGTTTAAGGTTTAGGGTTTTAGGTTAGAGTTTAGGGGTTTAGTATGTAGGGTATATAATTTAAGGTTTATGGGTAGAATTTAGAATTTAGAGTTTAGGATTTAGGGCTTAGGTTTTAGGTTGCTAGGGTTTGTGATTTAGGTTTTAAATTTTATAAAAGGAATGTGTAAAAAAAATTTACACAGCTTGTGCATCAAAATAAAACCCAATTTAATATAAAGGGTAAACTATGCCAGGTACCACCAAATTATTGGGGGTAATCCGTTTATATTATCAACCTTTTAATTGGTTTAAATTTGTCACTAAATTTTTTCCCGACTCGTTTGTACCACCGCGTCATTAACGACATGATAACTTCGATGCTAGACCAAAACGATGTCATTTTGGTTCTGCTATTTTGATATTAAATTGTTTAAAACGACGTCGTTTTGCTAGAAGAAAATATGAAAAATTATGAACCCAATGGGATTTGAACCTAAAACCTTTAGAATCAAAGACAAATTCCTAACCACCAAGCTAATTTAATATTTTTGTTTTGTTTTCATCACAAATAATATATATTCCAAATTACAATTTCTCATACAAAATAATATTACTCTATACAAATAATATAATATATTATTTCTAATCTATATATATATTAGTATATATATTAATATATAAATAATAAATAAAATAAAAATATATAAAATAATTTTTATATTATAAATAATACCAAATATACAAATAGATAAATATATTATGGATTAATATAAAAATAAAAGACTAATTTTTAAGACCCAAAAATTTCTGAAAAATCCCAAAATCCAACAAACCTTAAATCTTTAACCCAAAATTATAAACTCTAAAATCTAAAATTTTATTTATAAACAAATAATATTAAAATATATAAATAACTAATATATAATTATAAAAAGTAAAAGACTGATTTTAAAATTTTAAAATTTCTAAAAATAAAAAAATTAAAATTCACCGAAACCCTAAAAAGTTTAAACTCCAAATCCATCCATTTTTGTTGCCAATAGGTGTATGGTTTAGGAATTTAGAGTTTATATGATAGAATCTATGGTTTTGGTGGATTTTGGGGTTTTTTTATAAATTTTGAAAATTTTAGGGTTTTTTTGAAAATTAGTTTTTATAATAGTATATTATTTATTTATATATTTAATATTACTGATAATATAATTTATATGATAATCTGCAGTTTGAAATATATATTATTTTTGCTAGAAACAAAACAAAGATGTTAAATTGGCTTAGTTGTTAGGAAGTTGCCTTTCATTCAAAAGGTTCTAAGTTCAATCCCGTTGAGTGCATAATTTTTCATATTTCCTTCAGAAAATGACGTCGTTTTGGACAATTTAGTATCAAAATAGCGGCATCAAAATTATGTCGTTTTGGTCCAGCATCCAAATTATTACGCTGTTAAAGAGTTAACGGTGCGATGGTATAAACTGAGTCAAAAAATAAAATTTAATTGTAAATTTAAACTAATTAAAAAGTTAATAATATAAAAGAGTTATCCCAATAATTTGATGTTACATGACATAATTTACACCTAATATAAAATATTTCTTTGAAATCTGTATTTTGAAATATTTTAGCAATAGATCAAGCCTTGATCTGCAACTAAACATATTACATAGGGGTAGCCTCAGCAATGATATATGTAATATGATGACGTATATAGAAATTATTTTAAATACTTTTCTTCTTATCGTCCCATTATTGCACATAAATTACGACAAATGCCAGCTTAGATTGGATTATAAGTTAGCCATTAATAATTGTGCGCCAATATACTGCTCTCAGCCAAGGGCGGATCTTGGTGTCGGAGTTTGAGGGGGCCTACTTAAAATTTTTAAAATATTTAAATGTTTAAATTAAAAATTTTGATGGGTTTAATTTAATATTTTTAAATTTTTTTAGAGTCAACTAAATTTAAAAAAAAAATACGTTAAGAGAACTTTTTTAGAATTTTAAGGAGGGTACTTAATTAAAAATATTCATAAAAATGAAATATAATTAAAATATTTTAAATTTTTGAAGGGGCTAAATTAAAAATTTTCAAAACATTAAAGACAAAATAATAAGATTTCAAAAGTTTGGGGGGTTTGCGAAATTAAACTGGAGGTGTTGAGGGTTTGCGAAATTAAGAAACTGAGTGGGAAGGGGGATAGGGGTTTCGTTGTATCGTTGGCTGTTGGGTCTGCGGGAGGGCTTGTTAGCCTCTGAGATCCGAATTTCTTTGAATTAGCAAGTTCCTTTGTTAACAATCGGTTTATCGCCATTATCGGGATGGTGAAAGCGTCGAGTTTTAAATGCGGTTTTATCTATGTGTACGGGCCTGCAATTGACGATTAGAAGGAAGATTTCATTAAGGATTTGTTGGGCTTCATAAACCAATGGCAGATCCCATGGTGCGTGGGGGGAGACTTCAACCTATTTCTGGAACCGGAAGAGAAAATAATATTCTCATTAAACAGAGCACTGATGACATTGTTTAATTCCTTTCTTGATGATGCACACTTGATTGACTTGCCGATGGAATGGGGGAAGTTTACCTGGAGTAATCATCGTGATCCACCGACTTTCATTCGGTTGGATAGGTTTCTAGTGGGGGCTGAATTTGTGTCGAAATTCCCGTCGATTACTCAAAAGTTAATGCCGAAATCCATCTCGGATCATAATCCGATATTGTTATCTGTTGAAGCCAGGAATTGGGGCCCTAGGCCTTTCAAATTTTTTAACTCTTGGTTACTAGAGGAAGACTTTGAAGGTATGGTTACGGAAACAATCAAAAAGTTAAGAAGAAAGAACAGGGGGGCCGTATCGAGAGTTTGATCAGGGGATCTAAAGCGGCGGTGAAAGCTTGGAGTGGGTCTCGGGGAAATTCAGCTAAACTCATCATCGAGGTGGAGAATAGAATTTCGGCTTGGGAACTAGAATTACAATCCGGGGGCAATGACTCGAATCTTTGCAATAAAATCGGCAAAGCTAGGAGTGAGCTGTGGGCCTTGTATAGGAAGGAGGAACTAGACTGGTGGCAAAAATCGAGGGTGAATTGACACCTTCAAGGGGATAAAAACACTCACTTTTTTCACCTGGTTGCTTCGGGGCGCAAGCGTGCTAATGCGATACATAGCCTTTTGGTGGACGGGCAGTTTACGTCGGATCCGGATACGATCAAAGCTGCTGTACATGATCATTTCCGGAATAGTTATAATTCCTCTAGTGCGTTGGAGGTTTCTGATATTAAGCTGGATTTCCGGAAAATCAGTTTGGGCCAAGAAGAGAGTTTGGTGAGTTCTTTTACTGAAGATGAAGTATGAGCTGTGCTTTCCTGTGCGAACGGCAATAAAGCGCCGGGTCCGGATGGATTTAATCTCGAATTCCTAAAGAAATTTTGGGAATTATTAAAGAGGGATATCATGGTATTCTTTGAGGACTTCCACAATGGGCTTCCTTGGAGTGAGGGGACTAATCATTCATTTATAACCTTGATTCCGAAAGTTAAAAATCCCACAGCTTTGGAGGAATATCGTCCAATCAACTTGGTTAACTGTATGTATAAGCTGTTGTCCAAAGTACTTGCTAGAAGACTGAGTCGGGTTATTGACTTTGTGGTGGGGGAGTCTCAGTTTGCTTTCATCCCTGGGAGGCAAATACTTGATTGCTCGCTTGTCGCTAATGAAACAATCGACTCAATGAGGAAATCTGGAATCCCAGGGGTGGCTTTTAAAATAGATTTCCAGAAAGCTTACGACACTGTTAGTTGGAGCTTCCTCTTATTTGTTCTCCAGGCATGTGGATTCCCAGAAAAATGGTGTTCTTGGATTCTCCAATGTGTGTCGACAACTACTATTTCGGTATTAGTGAACGGTGTGCCGACTAAGGTTTTTTCTATGGCTCGAGGACTTAGGCAAGGATGCTCGTTGTCTCCGCTCTTATTCAATGTGGTAGGGGAAGCCCTCAATCTTCTTCTCAAGAAAGCTGTCGATCGGGAGCTGTTTGATGGAGTCAAGGTCGGTAAACATGTTGATGGGTTGGAAATCTCGCACCTACAGTTCGCAGACGATCTTCTTATTTTCTGCGGGGGCGAGGAAAATCAAGTTCGAAACGTTAAAAGAGTGTTGCGCATTTTCGAATTAGCCTCTGGATTAAAGTTAAATTTGAGGAAAAGTAAGGTGTTTGGGGTGAATATTGCGGTTGAAACCGTAAAGTAATGGGCTGCCAACATTGGATGCTCTCACGGTTCTCTTCCCACCAACTATTTGGGGTTGCCTTTAGGGGCCACAAGGAATTCAATGAGCTTATGGGAACCGGATCTTAATAAATTTAAGTCCACTTGTGAGGGATGGAAATCGAATTTCCTATCTTTGGGGGGTCGGTTTGTTCTCATTAAATCGGTATTCTCAAGCCTTCCCATTTACTTTTTATCCATCTTCAAAATGCCTGAAGCTGTGGCCAAAAGCATCAACAAATATATCTCTTCTTTTTTATGGGGAGGTGGAGGCGAGAAGAGGAAATTACATTGGGTAAATTGGGAGTTGGTATGTGAGCCTAAGGAGAAGGGTGGATTAGGGGTACCTAACTTGAAACTCCTTAATCGATCCTTAATGTGTAAATGGGCGTGGAGGTATGGGAATGAAAGGGACGAGATATGGCGCAAGGTAATTTGCTCGAAGGTCCCTGGGAGTGAGGCGAGTCTTCTACCGGTTAATGCAAAGATTAAAGACGTGACTTGGGTGTGGTGGGATATATCAAATATATTTTATATGAATGATTCTTTGGGTACTGCGGTTAGAGAGAATTTCGCAATTAAAGTTGGGAATGGGTCGTCGATAAGGTTTTGGTTCGATAGATGGGTGGGGAATGTTCCCCTTAATATGGCGTTCCCTAGGATCATTGCCTTGTGCGTGAGCAAATCTGCCCGGATCAGCGAATTTGGTAAACACAACGATGGGAAGTGATCGTGGGAGATCCCCCTTAGGAGACCCACATTCGATTGGGAATCACAGCAGTTAAGAGAATTGATGGAGGTGATCAACAACTTTACTCCTAGCAGCATGGATTCAGACTGGGTGTACTGGGGTGACTCAAGCGATGGGAGATTTTCGGTGAAATCGGTAAGGAAACTGGCTGTTTCATCTCGACCGGAAGACAAGTTTTGGAAGGAACACGTGTGGGTGGGGTTCGCCCCTCCGAAAGTGGAAATTCTGGTTTGGAGGGTTGTCCTTGGTAGAGTCCCGGTGCGAGTAGAGTTAGCAAAGAGGGGCGTGATAAACTCGGAGAATAGCAGATGCCCGCTGTGCAGGAATTTCCTAGAAACAGTTGAGCATATGTTCTTCTCGTGCGTAGGGGTATGGAAGATTTGGGGAAAATTTTGCGAATAAGTTGGGATAGACGCGGTGATGCACGAAAATCCGAGGATGTTCCTAGAGCAGTGGGGTTCGTTAGGCTCGAGTCGATTAGGGTGGTGGTGGTCCCTCATTCCTTTCGCGGTTATTTGGACAGTGTGGTTAGTAAGAAATGAAGTGGCTTTTCAAAATAAGGTCGTGGACTGGATTCAAGCATATCTTCTTGTCCGATACAGGTTAGCGTTTTGGGTAAAAGCCAAGGCAGTAGGTAACCCGATATCGATTGGCGATCTGGTTGCTTTCCCGTCCCTGGGGGCGTCTGTGTGGAAGTCACCTAGGCTTGCCCGTGGTGCCAGTAGTAGAGCCACGTTACCTGATGGGTGGCTGGCTCTAAACGTAGACGGTGCATATTCCTACGAGAAACAGGTTGGGGGGATTGGAGGATTATTAAGGGATAGGGGAGGAAAGGTGTTGTTTCAATTCACGGAAGCGGTGGGGAACATCCCCCCCCCCCCCCCCCCCCCCCCCGCGGTGGTGGAGTTGTTGGCTGTCCGTAGGGGTGTTTCACTGTTTTTGAATTCTGAATGGAAGTCGCGGCACAGAGTTGTCATCAAATCCGACTGTGCGGTTGTATGCAATTGGCTATCAGATCCAAGCCTCGCGCCTACTGCGGTTAGAGGAATGGTAGATGAGTTGAAAGAATCCATGGGAACCTTCGGGATGGTGACGCGGTTGATTCCAAAATCTTCGGATGCGGATGCGCTAGCAAAGGAGGGGATCGGCTGAAGGTGAGTGAATATGTTTCCAGGGATGATATGTATGTGATATGTTAGGTTCATTTCGGAGGACTCTGTGGGGACCTTGTGCCCCATGTTCCTCACATTGGTGCTTGGCTGTAATGTTCGTATGTAACATTTCTGGTTATTTTAATAAATGAGTAGTGGGGCACTCTTTTTCCCTTTCACTAGGAAAGGGGTTTTTAATGAGGCCCATCTTCCTTTTAAAAAAAAAAGTTTGGGGGGGTTAGGGCTCCGACTGGCCCCCATTACCATCCTCCTCTGCCCTTGCATTTGCATATGATGATGTTTTTTTTATCAATATATTTACTTGGGCGACTCTAGTAAAAGTTTTGAAAAGGTAGACATGTCTCTATGTACTTTAATTTTTATATTTTAACTTAATATTAGAGACTTAATTTTAAATTAAATAACAACTTTAGAGATTAAACATAACAATTATAAAACCATATTAATCTTAATTACAATTTGAAAAATATATTATTGTGTTAAACTACTGTTAAATTTCAAATTTGTTTAGTTTTTAAGCCTTTGTCGTTTTCCCCTCGGATTTGGTTTCAAATTCCTTTAGGTGCAAAACTCTATATTTCATAAATAAGTAGAAAATTATAGTTTAGTGTTAAATTTATATTAATTAAAAAATTAATAGTAAAAACGAGTTAGTGCCAATAATTTAGTGACATCTGGTATAATTTATTTTTGATTACATTAAATATAATTAATAACTAGATTATTTTAAAAAATAAAATTAATTAAAATCTTAACCGGATATCACTGATTAAAATTTGGTTCAATCTCTAACAGTTTAATTAAAAAAAATATTTTGAGCCCATAAAAAATCTCTAAAATGTTCAGGCATCCAATATTACATATTGACTTTTACTTAACGAGGGAAAAAAACCAATGAGCTGATCATATTCAAATATGAATATTTAAACACGTTTTTTAAATATACAAACAAATTAAAGAAAAACTCAACAATATATATATATATATATTAATATTTGTATCAAATATCAAATTATACAGTTTACTGATTCCAAAAATGAATTAATAAAAAATAATTAAAAATTACTTTAAAAATTAAATGGAAAACACGTAACGATGTTTTCAATTTTGCCGTGGATTAAAAGGAATTCAGACAAATAAATGATCTAAAAAGTGCAATGATGTAATACCCTATGCCTCTTGTGTACTAAAATGAATAGACATTATGACTTTTTTTTATGCAAAATTAAATCAATTCTAGCCACCCATATCCAACTACAAAGTACCATTTTGTAGAAAATTTACAAAACTAAGGTTTTACAAAGAAATCCCATTGCCCGCATCCCTTAAAACAATCATATACTGCAGACTCTAATATCCTCATCCTTATATCTACTAGGAAGCAAAGCAAACATATTACTGCAAAGCATGAACTTTGCTTCTTGCTCTTATCAAAGCCTTTAATAACAACTATAAAAAAATATGAACAGGTCATATAACAAGATCACGAGATGAAGAAAATTCTACATCTTCTGATCCAATTTCAAATTGACGTTCCATCTATTTTCAAACCGAGCATATTAGTGGACAAAATTCCCCAATCAGCAGAATCGAACTCTAGCAGAATCGAAGCTGCTTTCTTTCCCCAATCAGCCAAGGGAACAAAATTCCGTTTCTATATTTGCTCACCTTTGTTCGCAAATCAGCAGAGATGAAAAACTAAATAAAGGAAGTAAGGAAGGCAAGGAAATAGGAAAACTGAGACCTTTCTTGATGACCTTACCATCAACATTCAAGCTACGAGTAGCGAACTCAACGCCAATAGTGGACATGGACTCGAGGCTAAACTCGTTCCTGGTGAACCTAGAGAGCAGGTTAATTGATTTGCATCAGTGTTTTTGAGTTGGATTAAAAGTGATTTGTGCAGTACAATTTGTTGCTCCTATATAGAGAAAGTGGAACCTTCAAAATGAAGGTTTAAAGTGACTTGAATGCTGATGTTGAGATCCTTGTTGTGTTTTTAGTTTATGTTCGATGTCTTGTTCTTTGTTTATTGTACCAAAAACATGTCAACCGAATCAAAACTAGCCTATAACCTTGTTTTTAAGCTAGAGTTTGGACCCAACTCGTGCCCCATCTTCATCCCTGGACACAGGCCACTTCCAGCTTTACTTGGGCCTCCTCCCATGCAAAATTCAAGCCTGAGGAAAACACAGTGTTAGGCTAAAGATGGTGGATGAACTTCATTAATGGTAGAATACTGCTAAAAAGCTGTCTTACAGAATACAGATGATGAGTTGACATAAAGTAAACATCATTAATCAAGGCTCAGTCCTGCGTTTTCTTCAATATGATCATCTGGATTTCTAGAACCGGTCCATTGTTATTATTGTTTCATGACACACATAGCTGGCCGCAGTCCCCCAGCTTATAAATATTGTTTGTTATCAGTAATATCCTTTTCCCCTGCATTCTAATCAATTTGACCCCATAATGTTTATTTTTTTTGGTGTTGGGTAGAGACAAATTGCATACAAATTAAGAATGAAAACCAAATTATCATGACGTTTTTAATTCAGTACATACTCGTTTGCTTTAGGATCAAATCTGATCATTGGCTTATAAATTGCTTACTAGCAGATGGAGATGGGAGTCTCAGAAAATGGGTTTCCGAAGTCTAAGCAGAGTGTTTCTTTGGACAGGGACAGTGTTCACTTTCAGTGTCCCTACTCAAAAAGATTCACTGAGTTCAGCATCCAATGAGTTGAAATTATTGCCACCAACTAACATTGTCCAACTCCAAAGCCATGGAAAGGGAAAAAGCCAGGCCTACTGCTTCCTACTTTCAACCTGTAAGGGTCCTGCACTGCACCAAAAAGATTGTTTTTGGTAAAACGTACACCAGAACTCCAAACTTTCAGAACAAGATAACAATGGAAGTCATTTAACTGCACACATTCTTTAATTTCTTTTGGTTTTTAGCTTTGCAACTCTGGAATCTTCCCATGTCAGCCCTGCAGCATGGTGAGCAGAATTAATTTTGTGTCACAAAAGTCAAAAACTGCAGCTCCATGTTCCTCAACATAATGATCGTTGTTAGTAGAGTTGTTGCCACAAATTCAACTCAGTTTACAGAATGATTTGAATCTTATATAGGAACAAAAATGCAGATTTTCATTGTAAGCTTTCAATGCCTCAAGAAAATTGCTAAGCCAAAACTAGTCCAAGTTCCACTAAACTAGGCTCCTAAAATTCAAACCCCAGAGTTATAAGCCCTTTGTCGAGTTCATTTTTGTGCTGAGTTGTGTTTTTCTATCAATGTCAAGCTTTGAAGTCTTTTCATCTTCACCTTCTAATTTGCCTCACCCATCTCCTGTTAAGGTTCAAGTGGTTCCAAAACCTATATCCGACCGCCTTCTCGAAAAGTTTCTCGATGTGTCTGAATTCAACTTTGATTATTCGAAGAGTGGAATTTGGTCTCCCCCGGTTCGAAGAAGTGCCTTTTTAAGCTCCCCTGGTAGAATATTCACAGAAGATGAAATGCTTCAAAGGCTCCGAAGAGCAATGGACCGACGTCGTAGGAGATATAATATCTGTTTCAATGTATGGAACTATGTTTTCCCAATGTGTATGATTGAATTCATCTGTTTCATTAATACCTGTTGAGGATTGCTGATGAATGTTTTGAACACTTTTTTTGCAGGCATTTTGCTGCTCTTGAAGGAAATTATTGGAAATGTGAGGACTTGTTACTGTCTCTCAATGCAGTTTAACAACGAAATACAGAGGCAGATAAAGGAAAGTAACAAGATTGTTAATATTCCTTCACCTTCTTTTATGTAAATCATGAAGTTTTCTTGGAGAAATATAATGAATAGTACACATGTTCTTAATATTCCACCCTTTTTAGTAATTTTCTTGCGTAATGTTTGTTTTCATGGAAAATAGTTACTAATACCAAACTTTTACAGAAAGATGCATATTTAAATTAATTTCTTCCAAGATTGAAAACCACGTTGCCGTCTGATCAGCGAAGAACATCTGATTTTTCCTTCTAAATCCAATATTTTTTGTGACGTATTTTAAATTCTTTTATTGCAACACTCCATTAATTAAATAAATTGAAAACATAGAAAATTTTAATAAGTTTATTCCATGTTTAAATATTATTTTTAAAGAGATTGATCAACTTGTTCACTTGTGCATAGTAAAAATCTTCTGCACCCTAACCATGCCTCCTTATATGTCTCTATTAAAAAATATTTAAAAATTAAATTCTAAGCCCTAACCCTAATTTCTATATCCTAAACCCTAAAAAATACACACTAACCCTAAGCTCCATCCTTAAATCCTAAACCCAAAACCCGCTATTTTAAAATGGAGGCATCAATGGGAGCATAGTTAGGGGTAGACGATTTCGGATAAAATTCGCCTGTCTCTTTTCGGTGCCCCTACATATGCCCCAACACTAAAAAACACTACAAAATTAAATTCTAAACCCTAACTCTAAATTCTAAATCTTAAACTCTACACCCTATATCCTAAAAATACACCTTACCCTAAATTCTCTAAACCCTAACCATGACCCCTAACCTAAAATCATAAACCCTAAAGTTAATTTTGAGCGTAAGGCATATGTAGAGGAACCGAAAATGATAGAAGATTTCTATCCACAAGATTTCCATCCACTTGTGAATGCCATCAATCTACTATCTAAACTTGATTTATTTGAGAAAATGTTTTTAATTTTTTATAAAGGATAAATTTAATTCATTGGACTGTATTTTTAGTAACTGGTATCAAATAAAAATAGAATAAAATTAGTTCAGCTACGTTAGACCGGCCCATTAAAAGCTCATGAATAACGTAACTTACAAAGCCCAGACCATTGGTAATGGATAGTTGACAATAGGGCTGTAAATGAGACGAGCTAGATCGCGAGCTACTCGAGCTCGACTCGGTCAAAGCTCGGTTAAAACTCGACTTAATTGGACTCGACTCGAGCTCGAACTCGGCTCGAGTTCTTGACGAGCCGAGCCGAGCTACTTGATAACCGACTCGAAAAGCTCACGAGCTACTCGAAAATATAATATACTAAATTATTTTATTTTTTATAATTTAAAATCTAAATTCTTAAACTTAAAACCCTAATGTAAACTCCAAACATAAGTATCAAACCCTAAAATTTAAATCCTAAATTCTAAACCCAACAACCTAAACCTCTAAACCCTAAACTAACACCCTAAACCCTAAAATTAACAAGCTTAGGTTTACAAAACTTGTGTATCAAAGTTTTTTCTTCATAGGACTTTAAATGAGACGTGACAGATGAAAAGTTACTCGAGTCTAATACAGTCAAAGATCGGTCAACACTTAACTCGATTGGGCTCGAATCAAGCTCGAACTCGACTCGAGTTCTAAATGAGCCGAGTCGAGCTCAGATTTCTCAGGCTCGTTAGAAATTACTCAAGCTCGAACTCGACTCGAAGTGTTAACGAGTCGAGCCGAGCTTAGCACTACTCGAGCTCGACTCGGCTCGTTTACACCCCTAGTTGACAACAAGCTAGATAAAATCACATGCTTTTATTTGTAGTAGGCAATGGTGAAGTCAGGTTTCTATTATTAAGAACTATATTATATTTTTTAATTGGACTAAATTTAAATCTACCATTAGAGAGTGAAATGTTATTTTATCATTATTTTAAAACTTAAAATTTTAAAACTAAAGATAAAATTTTATCATTTAAAAGTGGCAAGACAACTGCCCACCTCTCTATTTATGTTTGTTTTATGGTTATTGTTTGAAGTTCATTCATAACTTTTATTTCTAATAATATTGATATCAAAGTCTAAATTTATGTTCTATCATAGTAAAGAAGGCCATCTGATTAGGAGTGAGCAAAACTCGACTCGACTTAACTCGAAAAAACCGAAATTTTCGATTCGACTCAAGGTGAAAAAACTCGACTAAAAAAAATTTCAAATAAAGTTTGAGTTGGAAAATAGAAATTCGAATAAATCGAAAATTTTAGTAATTAGTAGATTGATTTTTAAGTTCGAGTTAAGTTCCTCAATTTTTCTTGATCTATATACCAATATAAGAAAATGTGGAGAAATATATGTCACATATGAAAAAAAAATATGATGAAATATATATGCATATCTTATATGATTAGAGAAAGTCATTTAAATTAGAATCAAACTATACTATAATAAATAATTACAATTAAATTTGTATAGGAACTCGAAAACTCGACTCGAATTTCATAAACTTGACTCGAATCGGAAAAAATTTAAATAAAGTTTGAGTTGTAAAATATGACGTGTCAACTCGAATAACTTGAAATTTTTTGACTCGACTCGATCGAACGCTCACCCCTACAAGTGATTCAAATTTCAATATACAATTGAGAAATTAAGTTTTACATAGTGTAAATGGATTTAAACCTTATCTCTATATATAAATATACATAAAATAAGTTTTCGAAAGTCAAATAGAGATGTTTATAATAGTAATATCTTAAAGCACAAGGTTATGTGTCTAACTCTTATGTTTGAAACTTTGTGAGGCGTAGCGAGACAACAACGCCCATGGATCGGTTCTTGTTGTCGCTCGCCAGACGCCTGAGTTGTAGACATGGGTTAATGCTTTAGGGCCCCCTCTTTCCCACCAAATCATCTTTCCCCCAATGTTGAAACATGTAATGCCGACACTTTAATTCCATAACACGATTTCTTGGTGGTCTTTCCCCCTCTGGATTTGTTTTAATTTCCTCCTTGTCTTGGAAATTCAGGACCATGTTTCTATTTTTTTCTCCTAAGTATGGGTTAAGTCAACAATGTCGACCAATTTGTTTGCATTCATCTAAACGGACAATTACTTTGTCAAACATGAATATGGTAAGTGAAACAAACTCGATTCGAGTCATGCTTTCCATGATCTTTCTTTAGAATTTTGATTCAAAGTTCATTTATTTGAGTAAAAGTTTGAAGAAATTACAATGTTCTTTATTTATATATATATGGTATACAATAATCTCACGTTACTAAGATACATTATGTAAAGTAAAGATGATAAAGTTTGCATGATTAGCCCATGTAATGTATTATATTGTAAAGTGTTTCACGCTTTTACCAACAATTATTGGGTGCATTGGTAAGGTACATTGCGCTCTCAAAGAAAAAACGTGAGTTTTAACTTTAAAGACGACATTGTTGGAAGGAGTTGCCTCGTACCCAGAACATAGACCGTAAGACGAACATGCATATAACAAAAAAATAATGAGTTTGCCCTCCCATTGATGACTCTTTGTTGACTTTATGAATACAAAACAAAATCATCTTTCAAAGTCTAATGAGAGCATTTTTTGGTGCTAAACGTGTAAACCTAAACATGCGAAGATTGGATAAAATAGAAACAAGCAAATAAGATTAAAAAAATGAAAGAAAGTAATTAAGAATGTAACAAATAAATTCAGTTCCGTTTCCTCCGTCTGTTATCAAATACCAACTAATATTAATAGTTTGAATTAGATATTGTATAAAATAATTAATCAAATAAGTCAAACTCCTTATACACATTAATCTCTTCGATCTTTTTCTAACTCCTTAGTGCATGATCCTATAATTTAATCCATCTAAACTAGTTTCAATGAATATGAAACATATGGCAATATTTATTCAAAATACAATTTCAATTATAAGTGTATAAAAAATGGAACTCGTAAACAAAAAAATAATGAAGTGTTTTAGTTGCTAAGGATTAAGGAAGGTGGCGATGATGTAATGGTGGTTAAAGCTTAGTCAAGTCACACATAATTCCATTGACTTTTTAGCTTACTTCTTTATTTTATAATTGTTGTTACGAACCTCCAATAAATTAATAACAGTGTCAATTTTCAATTTAATTATTGCACTATAATGTTCATGGTTTCCCAGTATGCTAGAGCCTAGAGGAACCGAGTTGAAAAGATTCAATGACCAATTTAACTATACATTATTTATTATTATTATTATTATTATTATTGTTGTTGTTGTTGTTATTAATGGATTATATAATTTGCTTGAAAGTTTCATCACAAATATATATCATTTCTATTTTTTTTCCTTTCACACTAATCATTAATATTTATTCATCGGGTACTGACCGACTTTTTCTCTTTTAATTTATGTATTAAAAACTAATAATGATTTCTTTAGTCATCAAATATTTATTAATATAAGTATTTTTTTTGGTTAACTTAATGAGACCCAATAATAAATAAAGTCAATAACATCAATATTAATGTATATGATATCAAACATATAATTTTATAAAGTTGACAGATATACTGTATACATATACATGTACATATATGTACACGTATTATAACAATAACATGTACATGTCTTATTAAATTGCTAAGCCACTCTAACATAACACAATTAAAATATGATATAGGTATACCTTATTGTCAAACTATTATTTTGCTAGAAATTTAAGAGTTTCGATTTCATTACAAAGATCTATACATTGTAATTTGTAAAATAAACTTGTTTTTATCTTGGAATTGGTATGTTCCGCCGCCCCGCCCTCTGCTACATCAATTAAAACATAAAAATATACACTAATATTCCTGGAGTTTGGGTGCCAAATGTAGTCACAATCTCACTTGATTAAATTAAACCCTAAAAAAAGAAGAAGAAGAAAACAAGTTTTAATTAGAGATTATTTCTGCCTGCAAAATGAGCCAAACAAATGCGGTTAATTGGGAAAGAATATGGACAAATTCCATGCAAACAAGAGAGCTGTCGATGGAGGAGCAATTAATTTGACAATAAGAGTTTATTATCCTTCGAAACATGACAGTTTACCGATCAACGTTGTAATCCCAGAGAAGTAAACACACATAATGTCCAAAACTTGTTTAGACATCGACTCGTAAATATATTTTAATACCGGTAACCAATCAGACAAAGAACAGGCCTCTGACGGCAGCTTATATTCGATTACGTGCGAAACAACTAACACTGGAAGAACTGTCAAGAGCCCAGCTTTCAACCACCTTTTAATTAACTATTAGTCTTATCTATTTTGGCCTTTCTGCTCGGCAGCTCTTGGGATGAGGTTAAGGATACGAGAACAAACTCTTCCCGGATTTCTTTTGTCTGGAGTTTGCACTAAAAACAATTATATTTTCTGAATTTAGGGTTGGGAACAAAATAAATGTTTAAATGTTAGGGTAAATTTATAAATAAATTAAATTTTAAAAAAATTATATAAGAAGATAAATGTGAAAGAAAATGGAGTGGGGTAATTGCCCCCACTCCCACCCCCATATAACTCCGTTACTGTTCGTGAGAAATCTAAGTTTTCAAATTCTTTTACCTAATTGAAGATATTTTTTTCTTTAATTTGGGCTGTGAAGAAAATTACCACGTTTTTAAGGTTTTTACTTTTTGTCACGTAAAAAGATATGCACTTTTCCAATTCTAACATTGCATGGGACATTGAAGATCGTAGTCTTAATTCTTTTCCTAGATGCGAATGCTTTCGTAATTAAAGATCAAAGACTTCACACGTGAAATCTAATCCCAAAAGCAGACAATTGTGGGTGTCGAGACTTATTACTGTCTCAGTTTGGACTTTAAAAATTTGAGTGTTGACGGTGCATGAAATTGCCAAGAAAATTGGCCGGGGCTTTATTTCAATCCCATAGGAGTTAGGACATACCTACACGCGGGCTTGTTGACACGGATGAAAATTCTCTGCTATTTTCAGTGTCCTTACTTATGCCCTACGCTTAAAATTAGGTTTAGAGTTTAGAGTTTAAAATCTTAGGGTAGGAGTTGTGGTTAGGGTTTAAGAAATTTAGAGTATGGTATATTTTTTAGCGTATATAGTGTAAAGTTTATGATTTAGATTTTAGGGTTAGAGTTTATAATTTAATTTTGTAATATTTTTTAGTGTTGAGCATGAGTAGAGACATTAAAAAAGGGCCGAGAATTTTTTATTGACACTCACATTTAGAATACGATATTATTGGTAAAAAGACCACACCAATATAACAAACATTACATGTATAGTTGAATTCCACATTGTTGAGTTTCTCTTCATTTTTCAAACTTTAATTTTAAATGTTTGACTTAGCCAAGCCACATCCTCCCCTTCTAACTTGATCTCCACGCTCTCACCTCCAGCCTTCACGCGTCGGTTCATTGCATGATTCCTTACTTTCTCTAACTATATATATTTGTGCACTCATCAACCCATCAAACAAAGCACTGCATTACAACTTCCCTTAAACCTCTGTTTTCCCAACACTTCACCACCCAAAAACCCAGATTCCATTTCTCTCAATTCCTTTTCATCTTCATTTCCCGCAATTATTCTTACGCAAAACCATGGCTCGTTTCAGTTCTTTGCTGATCGCTCTCTTGGTGATATCTGCTTCATTTGTACCGCAAATGGAAAGTAGAAAGCTACTACTGAACACAAGGGAAAGCAACAAAAACGTTCCTTCTTTGTTTGCAAGCTTGGTGTTGAGTGCCCTTCCAAAGGGTACAGTACCAGCTTCTACTCCTAGCAAGAAGGGCCACGCCACCCTCGATAACGAGAAGCTCTTTGCCCGCCACCTCGCTCGCATTGATCGGATCCTTCAGTCTGTTCCAAGCCCCGGTGCAGGCCATTAATGCATAGGGTTCTTTAATTCTCTTTCTCTGGTTTTGAGTATTTTTGTGTCAACGGAATTTTGACTATTTGTTTCTTTTATTCTTTTTATTAGGTTGTAGATCATTATTGTATTTGCACCCATATATACAAATTACAAAGTGTATAGTCATTTATTCTCTCTTTCAAATCTTAGCATTTCACTGGGATTGGTTTTTTTGTATTCCTTTGATCAATATTTCTGTCTTCGTGATGGTTTACATTAAAACTAAGCCTATAATGTTATGTGCTTTTCAAGTTGATACATACAATAATCAATTTCCCCATTTCTTTTTTTATACAATTCCAAGCATAAAGCTGGCAACCAGTACAAATACAAACAAAAGGTAGAAAAGAATATGAAGAAAAATGGAAGGAGGTCTGCTTATCATGTTGATATAATGGCATGACATTTGGCCCCTCCATTGTGACAAATATATCACAAACCATTGACGGTCGGCTGCTTTAACATAAAGTAAAAAGATGATGATTTCACCCTTTGGAGCAATTATTAGGGACTTGATTGAACCAGTGCTATTAAAGCATTTTGCATCAAAGTGATGAAAACTACTACTACAAACAAACTGAGAGTTGCAGAGAGCTTTATTTATGCTCTCAAAACTGATAAGCAATTGAAACTTGACAGAGAGTCGTAATCTGTGACAAATGAGATATACCAGGTTGAAAGTAAAAGCAAAAGATATGTTGTATCCTACACGACAGCAAAACCACAGAGATTACAACATGATCTTGTTGTGTCCTAATTCCTAAAGCTTTGATTTGATGGTTTTCATACTCATAATGTCTTTTAACGTCTTCTTTTTTCTGCATTTGGGTCATGTTAATCTATCATTAACCAATAAGAAAATTACTAATTAGATTCATGGATGCTGCTGGTTTAAAGTGATTGCGAGGAAATGGGGGAAAAGAAGTGGTTGATGACGAGATTAATCCGTTTGATAAACTAAGACAAATATAGTATTTCAAAAGCGTCGTGTCCGCCATTGATTAAAAAAAATGCCAACGTAACTTTGCCTTGTCCATGCCAACATAAGGGCTCCACAAAACCACCAGTGACCTGCGAAAACAGGAACATATGAAACCAAATAGTTTTGCGTATGTTCATGGTTCAATCGACCATCAATTGCCCGAATCTTTGATCTGTGACAACAACCATTGGCCAGATACATGCTCATCAATCATCATAAACAGTTGATAACTGGTTTCTTCTTGTGATAACAGGTGATAGAATAGAATGAAGCCAACCATGTATTGTTATGGAAGATTACAAAGAAAGAGAGGAGCGTTGTACTAGTTTGTGAAAAAAAAAATTAATTTTAGTGTTTCAATTAGGGGTGTTCATGGTAGGTTAACCGTTCCATTTAGCATAAACGGTTGGTTAACTGTTATAACGATTATTAAACAGTAACCTACCATTAAAAAATAGTTAACCATTCAATTTTAAACGGTTAACCGCTACTTAACGGTTTGGTTACAAGTTAACCTATAACCTATTACAATTTTTTTCTTCAAATGTTCAATAATTCTTTTGAGGATAAAAATCTTCTGCCCCTTTTCGGTACCCCTACTTATGTCTCAACACTAAAAGACACTACAAAATTAAATTTTAAATTCTAAACCCTACACCCTAAAAATACACCATACCCTAAATTCCCTAAACCCTAACCACAATTCCTAACGTAAAACTCTAAACCCTAAACCTAATTTTAAGCGTGAGAGCATAAGTAGGGGCACCGAAAAGGAGAAGAGGATTTTCATCCTTCTTTTGAGAGTAATAAAATTATCTCTCCGATAAATATTGTATTAAATTTTTTGAAAAATATATTTAAATAAAGAATTTCCAATCACAAACTTCATTTTATGTCTAAATAATTTTATAACAGTTAACCAAACGGTTAACCATTAACTATCAATTTTTAACGGTTGGTTAACTGAAACATGCTCATCAACCATCATAAACGGTTGATAACTGGTTTCTTCTTGTGACAAAGGCATGAGGTGATAGAATAGAACGAAGCCAACCATGTTTGTGAAAAAAAATTAATTTTAGTGTTTCAATTAGGGGTGTTCATGATAGGTTAATCGTGTTATTTAACATAAACAATTGGTTAAATGTTATAGCGATTATTAAACAATAACCTACCATTAAAAACGGTTAACAATTCAATTTTAAATGGTTAATCGCTACTTAACGGTTTGGTTACATGTTAACATGTAATCTATTACAATTTTTTTCTTCAAATGTTCAATAATTCTTTTGAGGATAAAATTCTTTTGCCCCTTTTCGGTACCCCTACTTATGCCTAACACTAAAAACATTACAAGATTAAATTTTAAATCATAAATCTAAATTCTAAACCCTAGACCCTACACATTATACCTTAAAAAATACACCATATCCTAAATTCTCTAAACCCTAACCACAATCCCTAACCTAAAACCCTGAACCCTAAATCTAATTTTAAGCGTATGAGCATAAGTAAAGTCACCGAAAAGGGGCAGAAGATTCTCATCCTTCTTTAGAGAGTAATGAAATTATCTCTCCGATAAATATTGTACTAAAAATCTTAAACAATATATTTAAATAAAGAATTTCCAATCACAAACTTCATTTTATGTCTAAATAATTTTATAACGGTTAACCATTAACCATCATTTTTAACGGTTGGTTAACCGAAATCGTTTAAGCTTTAACGGTAAGTTAATTAACGGATAAATTTTAGCAGTTATACCGATTACAGTTTATTTTGCACACCCCTAGTTCCAATCATGGCTGACCCTGCAACAGCAACTACAACATTCAAAAGATGAATTTGTGCTACTAAATAAGTATGCAATAATGTAAAACCAAGATAATCATGCAACCATTCCATACTAAAATAGACCAACAAAATGATATGTGCAGGAAAAAAGAAAGAGCACAAGTTGCTTTCCTGAAATAAAAGGCAAAACTTGATCTCATGATCTATTAGACGAGAATGAACAACTCTGCTATTGAAGACTTGTTTGTAGGAGCCAAGAGGTCTGGGGATGCTAATTCGGATGGTGAATTTTGATATTATATGTTGCGGCTTCAGAGTGGATACAAATAGTCATCATTAAATATTCATTATAATTTATACGAACACAGATGGCATATTTAAATATTTACGGATAGATTATCAGTTTTCTTGTGGATTCATATGTTAACATTATTATTCATTGTGGATTCAGAGTATTTGAATTATAAAATAGAGAATATGTTTGCTTCTAAGGGAACCTTGACCATCTAATTTTTGTGAATTCGGATATTTGACATATTGTTTAAAATTTTGATTTTTTTGGGTAAACTACAACGAAGGTCACTCAATTATAGGTAAGGTTATATTTGGGGCATCCAATTATTAAAAGTTACATTTGGGTCACTTAATTGTGGGTAAAGTTACATTTGGGTCACTCAATTATTAAAGGTTATATTTGGGTCACTCAATTATGGGTAAGGTTACGTTTGGGCCACCCTTCATATTTAAAAAAGTACACTAATTTAGTCATTTTTTTCTTCCAAATCACTTGTATATCCTCGTTAACATTAGAGTACTTCATTTGAAATCATTAATTAATCTAATACACGAATTGATATACTTTTTTAAATATGAAGGGTGACCCAAATGTAATCTTACCTATAATTGAGTAACTCAAATGTAACCTTACCTATAATTGAGTAATCCAAATGTAACCTTTAATTATTGGGTGACTCAAATGTAACATTGCTCATAATTGAGTAGCGCAAATGTAACTTTTAATAATTGAGTGACCTAAATGTAATCTTACCCATAGTTGAATAACCTCCGTTGTAGTTTAACCTTTTTTTTCACGGCAAAATACTATACTTTATTTATATATATATATTATAAATTTAAAGAAGCCTAACAAAGTAGACTAAGGAAGCACTTGGGAGTGCTGGTTTCCAGGTATTTCATGAGCAGCTCAGCAGGAGGAGTGGCGTGAGATGTCAACCGAACGTGGTCAGACCTCAGACGGGGGAGAAATTATATCATGGGTGATTCCCACCACGTCATCCATGGGACTAACCACTAGAAACCACCCACTTCATCATTTTTTTTCATGTCATTAATTTAATAATAGAATAATTTCCAAAAAACAGTTTTTAAAATGACATGGAAAATCTTTAGTGAAGATTCATTGGTTGGAAAAAATGACATGGAAAAATCATGGTGAAGTGGGTGGTTTTCATTGGTTGATCCCATGGATGACGTGGTGGTAATTACCCATAATATAATTTTTCTAGACGGGGATAGTTTAGCCAGTCTATCAGCAGCTTGCGTGGAATCCAATCCAAGTAAAACTCCTCATCGAACCACAAATAACACAACTAGATCAAACTCCTCATCCACAACACATTATGCTTAACATTTTGAATTCTATTTTTTCTTTTTACGGATTCATATAGTAAAACTCATATGATTGGCAGATAAATCGGATTTAAATTCATATTTATACGAAGAATTACGAATTTAGATTCAGATAAAATAAAATTCATATATTCAACATGTTGTCCTTACTAGTTTGGGCAATGTTTGATCTTATGAAAAAAAATCATTTTATTTTTTTATTGGAGAATAGAAATTACAAAAGAAAACATTGAGTAAGGGTGAGCGTTCGATCGAGTCGAGTCTAGTCTAGTTAAAAAATTTCGAGTTATTCGAGTTGATGCGTCATATTTTACAACTCAAACTTTATTTGAAATTTTTATTCGAGTCGAGTTTTCGAGTTCCTATATAAATTTAATTACAATTATTTATCATGTTATCGTCCGGTTTTATTCTAATTCAAACGACTTTCTCTATTGATATAAGATATGCATATATATTTCTCCATATTTTTTCATATATAACATTTATTTCTTCATATATTTTTTATTTTGGAATACATATAGCAGGAAAAATTGAGGGACTCGACTCGAATTTAAAAATCAATCCACTAATTACTAAAAATTTTGAGTTGTTCGAGTCATTCGAGTTTTTATTTTACAACACAAACTTTATTTTATAAAATTTCGAGTCTAGTCAAAATGAGTCGAGTTTTTTGCCTCGATTCGAGTCGAAATTTTAGCTTTTCGAGTTGAGTTTTGCTCCCCTAACATTGAATGTAAAATTGTTTACTTAAAAAATTCTTTATTTTTCAACGATTACTAATTAAATATCAATTTTTTATCCTACTTGGAATTCATATATAAGATTTGTTTTCAAAAAAATATAGATGTAAGATTTTTGTTTTTTTTTATATTTCTATTTTAAGAAAATAGGTATTAAACTTTTTTTCATATCTGTATTGGTGAAAAAAATATTTGTTAAACACGTTTTTCAATTTTCAAAAAATAAAAGTCAAAAATATATTTTAAAAACAAAATAGAGCCTTAATTTTTTTCTTTTACATTTTGGAGGTCTTACAACAATTTTTTGTCTATAAGAACAATTTATCTGTTACAGAGAAAGGTGTGATATAATTTGTGTCGAATTACATTTTAAAAAGAACTAAAGGAGAATTATGATTCAAGATTTCAAGTTAGTGAATGTGTCTGGAGTTCAAATATTTATGAAAGTTATTACTACTTATCATATGAAAACTAATATTGTATGAGGTGTAAATCGTCTGCTTTATCATGCCTCCTTTTATGTCTTACTTTAAAATAGTGGGTTTAGGGTTTAGAGTTTAGAGTTTAATGTTAAGGGTTGTAGTTAGGGTTTAAGTAATTAGAGATATGGTGTATTTTTTAGGGTGTAGTGTTTATAGTTTAGGATGTGGAAAATAGGGTTATGATTTAGAATTTAATTTTTAAGTAATTTTTAGTGTGGGGCATAAAGGCGGGCATAATTAGGGGCAGAAGATTTTTATGCTATTGTATGAGATTAAACTTAATAAAAAAATATAAATCTTCTACTCTTTTCGGTGCTCTTATTTATGTCCCTACACTAAAAATTAGGTTTAAAGTTTGTGGTTAGGGTTTAAGAAATTTAAGGTATGATGTATTTTTTTAAGGTATAGAATATAGGGTTTAAGGAATTTAATTTTTAATGTTTTTTTAGTGTTGGGCATAAAAAGAGACACCGAAAACTGGAGAAGGTTTTAATACCTTAATAAATCAGGAATATGATAGATGAAGTAAAGTGTTAGAGATTTTCTACTAAAATCTCAAAATGCTTTATTGAGGATTTTTCATGTGGAAAATTTGCAACTCTATCCTAGAAAAAGTTATATATTGTGAGAAGAGTTTGCAACTTTATCCGTGTAAAAACTACAATTTTTTTGTCAGAATATAAAGCCTACAAGTTTAGTGGAATAACATTTCATCATTTTTTTTTCTTGTATTCATTTTCTTGTATTCACAGCTCAGAAATTCTCAACACAAAGAAACCCTGCAGATTAGACTTACATACACACACATATATATACAGAGGCGTGCAATTGATGGGGAAACTTGTGATCATCATTCTTCATTAAGCCATCACTTAAATCAAAGACTCTGGTATTGATTTATTTCCAATCTATGATGAATTAATTAGTTGGAGAAAACCAACAAATCTGCAGCATTGATTTGTTTCTTCATTATCTAATAATGATTTATGGTTTATCAGCGAGTATTTATCATCTTCTCCGTCTTGGTGAATCCAGGTATGCTGCAATAGTAAGCGAAAGAAAAGTGAGGCAGAATGTTCCAATCATTGGGGTTGGAGCGTTGTTGTGAAAGTTGTAAACTTTCTTTTTTTATCTCTCATGTCATCTTCTCTGCAGACTTGGTGATAAAAGTAAAACCCCAATTAGGCCAGCTGATATTTGCTTATTCATTCAACAAATCTTTGCATCAGGAGTGAAACTTATGTTCGGTAAAACTACAAACAATCCTAGTTGGCTAGTTGCCCAACTCAACACCAATTTTCTCCTTCTTTGAAGCCATTGATTTCAGTTCAAATCACCAAACTGTTGTTGGAATTAGATAGCTGAAAATTCATATGTCAGCTTTTCATTACATTAAAAATTCATACTTCTTAATTGTTTAACATTGTAAAGCATGTTCTGTCCAAATTTGAGGGCAGTTTTTATAATACCATTTCAGCTACTCTGCTTGTTTTGTAATGTGAAGAAAGGTAGCAGTCTAGTTGGAATTATTCCAATTTCCGACTCACAACTGTTTATGAAGCAAATTTCACCTGATCAAATCAAAATTTGAAATATAATTAATTTATGTAATCACTTTTCAAGATTAATATTTCATAGGTTTCCGTTCCATGCTTTTTTTTTGTTACGTATATTGAAGCACGTGTCAAAAAAATATACACAAGTTGTAATTAATGGAATGTGAATAATTGAATGATCCAGCAAGAAAAGTTTCTTGCTTCTCTATCTGACTGACACCTCTCCAAACATCATTTTATTTTGTTCAAACAAATTTGCTTTTATTAACTTGTTTTTGCCTCCCTTCCATACACATCATAATGAAAATTAGGTGGTAAAACACATCACATGTGTCGGCAAATTAAAAATCCAACTATTTTTTATAATAATTTAAGCTGTTTAAATTTTATAATACCTTCTATTTCATGATATCATATTGTTTTTTATGTCGGTATTGAGTAATAGTGTCGTTATATTATTGATTCACTTATTGTGGTTGGCCCTCAACCTCAAAATTCTTCCAATCAAATATTGAAATCAAACGAATGTTTTAACTCGCAAATTACTTGTCCAAACATATCATTCATGCCACCTCATCCTTATGACTTTAGCATTACTAGAAATGGGTCCAACATGAAATTTTTAGCTTCTACCTTTTTTTTAAATGCACTTTTTAAAAAAATTACTTATACATCCTCATTTATATCAACAATTTTTTTTATATTTTAAAAATATTTAAAATAGGCATTATATCACTTAAAACACCTTTTAACAGTAACATCAAACGCTCATATTTTAAACTAAACAATTAAAAAACCACTATTTAAAAGTATTTTTTTACGACACTTTCCAAAACTAATGACAAGGTAAACTTTATTCGACAAAAAGCTTGAGCTCACAAGAATAATAAGTATTATACTTTAAATTATGGCGTTGAATCCTCTATTAAGCCCATATTTGGTTTCAATTATTATACTTTAAATTTAACATTATTTGGTTGAATTCTCTATTTTAATTATTATACATCTCGTTCATATCTCTAATTCTTTTATATTTTAAAAAATAAAATAAATATTTTATCACTTAACACACCTTTTAACAGTAATATCGAACGCTCATATTTTAAATCAAATAATTAAAAACCACAATTCAAAAGTATT
Source organism: Hibiscus tridactylites (assembly GCA_958450335.1). Classification (NCBI taxonomy): domain Eukaryota; kingdom Viridiplantae; phylum Streptophyta; class Magnoliopsida; order Malvales; family Malvaceae; genus Hibiscus; species Hibiscus tridactylites. The sequence goes on from OY288280.1 coordinate 84,306,369, forward strand.
TTTTACGGGCACTTTCTAAATGTAACAAAACTAATGCCAAAGTAATCATATCAATTGTTTTTAAATTATTAAATGAAATCATAAATAAAAAATTAAATTTTATATACAAATCAAATCTTAATTTAAATTTAATGAAAGAAACGAAACCATAATTTAACTTTCTCTCCCCCCCCCCCCCTCCCCCCCCCCCCTCCCCCCCCCCCCTCCCCCCCCCCCCCCCACTTCCTTCTCTACTCTCCATTGCATCTGCTTTTCATTTCCATTTTTCCTCCCCACCCAAGACCCACCAAACTAAATTTTAAAAACATCAACGTGTTAAACGCTGGCTTAAGCACTTACACAGTGCCGAGTCAAAAGTTCAATTAATATTTTTTTTTTCGAACCATAAACATTTTATTCTATTAAAAATGTGAATATCATTTATTTTATTAATTAAAAAATTTTATATTTCAAAGATAAATACTCATCAAGATTCAAATTTACATAAAAACGAAATAATATAAATATCATTCACTATTTAATTAATTAATAAATTTAAATACGTATCATCATTTAATATTATTTATAAACTTTTTATTCTCTACCGATAAGGTACGAAATAATAATTTCAATAAATTTAGTATAAGATTCCTTAAATGTTGCCTCGTACCGGTGGAGATAAGTTTTAAAATAAAGGAAATTTGGAATAAAAGGGGCCCACCGCAAAACCCAATTTCATTTTGGGTTACATGAAACTCGCTCAACCTTTTTAATCTTTAAAAGAACGGTTAAGATGAATTTTGGTAAATCGAACGGCCACGGATCAATGATGGACACCACATGGCTTTTTCAAAAACGGCATTACAGTATCACCCACCATCTGCAATTTGCAAGTGAGATAAAGGAGAACAAAAACCAAAAAAGATATGAAGATATAAAGAAAAGAAAGGAGAGTGTAAATGTGGATCCTTGAGATAAAGAGAAGACCATAACAAATCCAGAACGAACCCTAGATATATATTTTTTTCTTTCACAAAAAGAAACCCCTTTCGAGCAACTTCCGTCTTTTCCTCTTACTTTCGTATTTGGATCCAAAGGGTTCCATTAAAAATACAAGCTTTGTGCTTTGAAAGGTTAGTTCTGTGTTTCATTGTGTTTCTTGTTTGCCCCCATTATTTTGAAGTCATATGGGTTTTCTACAGATTAAATTCCGAGTTAATGTTCGTTTGGATAGTGTTTTTTGTTTTTCTTTTCTTTTTAAATTGGGATCTAATGCATTCATGGATTTACTTTATTTTATGTATTCTTGTTTACTGTCTATGTAAAGTTAATGTTTTTGATGATACCTAATGCAGATCATGCCAAATTAAAAGAGAAATTTTGGAAGAGAAACAAAATTCTTGAGGGGTCTCGTTTATAGTTTTGAGGGCTTTTTGATTGATTCTTGTTGGGGGTAATAACAAAGAAAGAGGTTAAAGATGATGTCCAGGTCGTATACCAATCTTTTAGATCTGGCATCTGGTAATTTCCCCGTAATGGGTCAACCTCGTGAAAAGAAACGGCTGCCGCGAGTAATGACAGTTCCCGGTGTCATTTCAGAGCTTGATGATGACCAAGCTGGCAGTGTGGCCTCAGATGTGCAGTCTTCGGTTTTTCAGGACAGAATTATTATCGTAGCTAATCAACTACCAGTTAAAGCTAAGCGTAGACCTGATAATAAAGGGTGGAGTTTTAGTTGGGACAATGATTCCTTGTTATTACAATTAAAAGATGGTTTGCCTGAAGAAATGGAGGTTTTGTATGTTGGTTCTTTGAGGGTTGATGTTGATCCCAACGAACAAGATGATGTGTCACAGCTTTTGTTGGATAGGTTTAAGTGTGTCCCTGCATTTCTTCCGCCTGACATTTTGACCAAGTTCTATCACCGTTTCTGTAAACAGCATTTGTGGCCACTTTTCCATTACATGCTTCCATTTTCAGCAAATCATGGAGGCAGGTTTGATAGGTCTTTGTGGGAGGCATATGTTGCCGCAAACAATATTTTCTCTCAAAGGGTTATTGAAGTTATAAACCCAGAAGATGATTATGTTTGGATCCATGACTATCATTTGATGGTGCTGCCTACATTCTTGAGGAGAAGGTTTAATAGATTGAGAATGGGATTTTTTCTTCATAGTCCATTCCCTTCATCTGAGATATATAGGACTTTACCTGTGAGGGAAGAGATCCTAAAGGCACTCTTGAATTCAGACCTAATTGGTTTCCATACTTTTGATTATGCTCGGCATTTTCTGTCTTGTTGTAGTCGAATGTTAGGTTTAGAGTATCAGTCAAAGAGGGGTTACATTGGGCTGGAGTACTATGGAAGGACAATTGGGATAAAGATCATGCCTGTTGGAATCCACATGGCGCAGTTTGATTCTGTTTTGAGACTTGCGGATAAGGAGTGGAGAGTAGGAGAACTTAAACAACAGTTTGAAGGAAAGACTGTATTGCTTGGAGTTGATGATATGGATGTATTTAAAGGTGTCAATTTGAAGCTGTTGGCAATGGAGCAGATGCTGAAACAGCACCCCAAGTGGCAGGGGAGAGCAGTTCTGGTACAGATTGCAAACCCTGCTAGGGGAAGTGGGAAAGATCTTGAGGAGATACAGGCTGAAATACAGGAAAGCTGCAAGAGAATCAATGATACTTTTGGTCAACCTGGTTATGAACCAATTGTCTTCGTTGATAGGCCCGTATCCCTGAGTGAAAGAGTTGCTTACTACACTGTAGCTGAGTGTGTTGTAGTCACAGCTGTGAGGGACGGGATGAATCTTACTCCTTACGAATACATTGTGTGTCGGCAGGGAGTATCTGATTCGGAGTCTTCCTCAGAATCATGTGGGCCCAAGAAGAGCATGCTAGTTGTCTCAGAGTTCATTGGGTGCTCTCCTTCACTCAGTGGTGCAATTCGGGTAAACCCTTGGAATATTGAAGCGACTGCTGAGGCAATGAATGAGGCAATCTCTATGGCTGATGCTGAGAAACAGCTTCGCCATGAGAAACATTATAGGTATGTTAGCTCACACGATGTGGCATTCTGGTCTCGAAGCTTCTTCCAAGATATGGAAAGGACGTGTAAAGACCATTTCAGAAGACGCTGTTGGGGAATTGGTTTGAGCTTTGGATTCAGAGTTGTAGCTCTTGATCCTAACTTCAGAAAGTTGTCTATTGATCACATTGTATCTGTGTATCTGAGGTCTAAAAACAGGGCTATACTATTGGACTATGATGGAACAGTAATGCCTCAAACATCACATAACAAGACTCCAAGTGCAGAGGTTATCTCCATCATAAACGCACTCTCCGGTGATGCCAAGAATACTGTCTTTGTTGTAAGTGGAAGAGGAAGAGACAGCTTAACCAAGTGTTTTTCTCCATGTAAAAAACTTGGAATTGCTGCTGAACATGGTTATTTCATGAGGTGTGATGTTTTCTTTTGCTATTCCGTTTTTCTTTTTCCATCTTAGCGCCTCTACAGTAGGTGCACTTATTTTGTGTTGTTGATGTTTCAGGTGGTCTGCTAATGATGATTGGGAAGTATGTGGGCAGAATAGTGAATTTGGATGGAAGGAGATAGCTGAGCCTGTAATGAGATTGTATACAGAGGCCACGGATGGCTCCACTATTGAAACCAAGGAGAGTGCTTTGGTCTGGCACCATCGCGATGCTGACCCTGGTTTTGGATCTAGCCAGGCCAAGGAGATGTTGGACCATCTTGAGAGTGTATTAGCCAATGAACCTGTGACTGTCAAAAGTGGCCAGTTTATTGTCGAAGTGAAACCACAGGTATCTACTTTTGGTATTTTCTTTAGCATGCCTTTTATTGTAAATGCATTAGATCACTTAGGTTACTGCGGCAGTATTTGAGGATGCTTTTTCTTGTCGAAGTGGTTTTGGTATTTTATTGTCGAAGTGAAACCAAGGGTATCTACTTAAGCTTAGTTTTGGTATTTTCTTTAGCATGATTTTTCTTGTAAACGTATTAGATCACTTAGGTTACGGAGGCGGTATTTGAGAATAAGGAATACATTTGTGCAATAAGGGTTAGAAAAGCATTAAATAGAATGAAACAAGTAAAACCTGGGGGTTTTTTATTGGTTATTTTGTTATCTTATTACTTCGGTTTTTCGATTGGATGAATGCATGGTGTTGAATCAACATTTACTGTTGCTTTTAGGGAGTCAGTAAAGGTTTGGTTGCCGGAAAGGTCTTCACAACCATGGCTGAGACCGGAAAGCAGGCCGATTTTGTTCTCTGCATTGGGGATGACAGATCTGATGAGGATATGTTTGAGATCATCAGTAGTGCGATTTCCAGTGGCATCCTCTCCTCGAATACATCTGTTTTTGCCTGCACAGTTGGTCAGAAACCTAGCAAAGCCAAGTATTATTTGGATGACCCAGCTGAGGTTGTAAACATGCTCAAATCTCTTGCCGAAGCTTCAGATCCTGAACCCTCCTCAGATGCCAGACCTGAAGGCTCCCTTTGAAATATCCTCTTTGGATTTATATAAAATTGTGTGCCTGTTATTCTTTCAGCCAGTTGGGAAGAAGGGACATGCCTGACCTATGAAGAAGGTAGATCATATATTTCTTTCTGCTTGGTTTGGACACTGTCTGAGGAAAAATGACATTCCGGGGCCTTGTGGCTGACTGATTATACTTGGCTGTTTGAGGCATCGATATGGGCGCAACTTTCTTCACGTGAACTTTGAAAGGGAACGGTTAAAGAGGACCCCTGCTGGCTAATTCATGGAAGAAGATGAGGCCTGGAATTAAATTTAAAAGCATGCGAAAGGTTACCAAAGCTTTCCTTTGTGCAGTCATAAACATAAATGGTGTGATTCAATTGCAGTACAGCGAGATACATATCATTAGTTTCATAAAAGATCAAACTACCGCTGCTGATGGTGTAACACTAGCCAGGCATCAGCTGGTTGAAGGTCATCCCATGGATCTTTTTATTGAATGTGTAAATTTATACTCTGTGCCTAAAATCTATTACAGATTACACTGGCTCGGTTTTTTATTCAAATAATTCGAATCAAAACCAAGAAACCCCGAACCCTAAACACAAAAACACTAATATCTAACCCCTAAATCTCAAACTCCTAAATAAACTCTAAACACAAGAACCAAAAACCATAAATAAAAAATGCTAAAACTCAAACCTCGTGAACACTCAATCCCTAAACACTAAATCTCAAATCATAAGTACTGAACCCTAAACCCAAAACATAAACTATAACCCCAAACACAGACTATTGACCTTAAATCACGAACTCTAAACCATCAAACCCTAAACTATAAGTCATAAATAGCAAACATTAAACCTTAAATTACACACCCTAAACCCAAAAAACCCCAAAACATTAAACCATAAACCCTTAACACCAAAATAAAAAACCATAAACACTAATCCCTAAATCTATAAAAGCCTAAACTTACAAACCCTAGATCATATATCCTAAACACCTCAAACACTAAATCCTAAACTCAAAACCATAAAATCCCAAACCATAAATCATAACCCATAAACATCAAACCCTGAAGCATCAAACCATATAACATAAAATCAAAACCCCGAACACTTAAACCATAAACACTAAAAATCCTAAACCATAAACCCATAAATAATAAACCACACACCTATAAGCCCTAAATAATAAACCCAAACGCCCCCGAATCATAATCCATAAACTACAAATCTCGAACCATAAATCCAAGAAACCTTCAACCCCTAAACCCTTAAACATAAACCTCAAACACCCTACAACATACATAGTAAACCCTAAACACATAAACCCTAAAAACATAAACAATAAAGTCAACCCTAAAACTATAAACATCAAACCCTAAACCTCAAACCACATCCCCTAAACCATACATCCAAAAAACCTCAAAACGCTAAACCTTAAACTCTAAACCTTAAACCCTAAACACATAAAACTTTAAAACGCAAGTCATAAATCATAAATACCAAACCCTAAACCATAAATCCAAGAAACATCAAACACCAAACCATAAATGCTAACACTAATTACTAATCTCATAAACCCCTAAATCATAAACCCTTAACACTTAAACAATAAACTCTAAAACTCAAACCATACACCCAACACTTAAACACACCAAACCCTAAATAATATTACCTAAAACTTAAACCATAAACCCAAAACATGAGAAACCATAAACCATAAACACTAATCTATAAAACCCACAAACTCTAAACAAAGACTTAATCATCAAACTATAAACCCAAGAAACCCTGAACCCTGAACATCAACCCATAAACCTTAAACACAACCCCTAAATCATAAAAAAATAACACATAGGCCTCATAAACCGAAAATCTTAAAACCGTAAACATATAAAGCTTAAAACTCAAATCCTAAATAATACACCATAAAACTCTAAACCCTAAATCATAGAAGCCAACCTCCTAAAAATAAGCCCTCAAACCCTATACAACATGACATATAACCTAAGCCATAATCTCAAACCCTTAATCATAAACATAAACCCCAAACACAAACCACTAAACACTAACATTAATACTAAACCTTAAACACTAAAAGATTTAACACTACAACCCAAAACCAAAACCCTAAACATATAAACCATAAACCACAAATAATAAGCTTTAAACCATGAACTCCAAAACATCAAACTCTAAACACTAAACATAAACTCTCAAATCCCAAACCTTTATCACATAAATCCAAAATCAAAACACTAAACGCATAAACCATAAACCATAAACATCAAACCCTAAATCATAAACATTATAACTCAAACCTTAAACCATAAATACCAAACCTAACCCATAAACCTCCATAAAACTTAAATGCTAAACATAAACCATAGATCCTAAAAGCATAAATCACAAATCATAAACCCTAAATCCAAAATCCTAAAATCCTAAACAAAAACCATAAACCCTAACCGTATATATTAAACCATAAACCCTAAATCCAAAATCATAAAATCCTAAACAAAAACCATAAACCCTAATCGTAAATATTAAACCATAAACCCCTAAACTATACATATTAAACCCTAATCCTAAATCAAAACCCCAAACTATATACCATAACCATCCCTAAACCATATATATATATAAATCATAAATACTAAACCTTGACACATAAACCCCAAACCTTAAAACATACACCCTAAACCTGGAACATCAAATCCTTATCACCTAAACCCTAAACCCTAAACATTAAACCTTAAATAAAAATCGATGAACTAATATACATCAAACCCTAAATCATAGAAAACCAAACCCTAAATCATACACATTATAGCATAAACCATAAATCATAAACACCAAACACTAACCATAAACCTCTTTAAACCCTAAACACCAAAACCATAAAACCATAAACCCAAATCATACAACATAAACTATAAACCCTAAACCATAAACCCATAAATACAAATCATACATCGTAAACTATAAACCCTAAAGCATTAACCCTAAACCTTACATCATAAAACCTAAAAACTGTGAACACTAAATACTAAACCTAAACCTTAAACCCATAAACACTAACCATAAACATAAACCATATACCATAACCTTCCATAAACCCTAAACATCCATGAACCCTACATATTAAACATTAAAACACTAAACCTCAAACCCTAAACCCAAACATAAACCCTAAACCCTAAACAATAAGCCTCCATAATCACTAAACACTAAACCCCAAAGCATAAATCATAAATCATAAATTTATTAAACCATAGATTTTATATCATTAACCCCTAAATACTAAATATTAAACCATAAACACTTAAAACTTAAAACCCCAAAACTTTATACCATAAACCATAAAACCTTAAACCTTAACCCTAAACATAACTCATAAACACTAAATTACAAACCTCAAACATAACATATAAACCTTAAATGCTAGACCATAAACCCTAAATTATAAACCCTCAACCCATGAATCATTAATCATAACACATAAACTATAACCCCTAAACAAGAAAACATAAACCATAAACCCTAATCCTTAACACATAAATACTAATCCTTAAACCATACGCTACAAACCATAAACCCCAACCGCAAACCTAAGCCCTAAATACTAAACCTCAAATCTAAACTAAACTCTAAACCCTAAACCTTAAACCTTAAATACTAACTCTCAAACTCTAAGTCATAAACCTCAACTCCAAACCTAAATTATAAATCATAAACCCTAAAAATAATATAATGATCAATGTCAAAACAAGAAAAGAATATAAAACTAAAATTTTAAGGGTAAAAGAGTACACATAACACTCATTTTTTTTAATTTTATCTTAAATTTCATTAACCAAACACATTGATGTAGTAGTAATAATTATCTTTCATCTATCTTTCACCCGCTGTAGCCTGTACCAAACGAGGCCTACATGTTTTATTCTCTTTATTATAAAACTAAAAGGGTAATTGTTCTATACACAAGCGCTTGTGTAAACTTTTTTACACAAGCGTCTTAATTTTAGGGGTTAAGGACTCCGTTTAGGGTTTAAAATTTAGGGGTATAAGTGTAGTAGTTTTGAATTTAGGATTTATTGATAGAATTGTGGGTTTATGGTTAAAATTTTGGGTTTATAGGTTAAAACCTAAATCCCTACCCATATTACCCTAAAACTAAACCCTAACCCTAAACCCTAAATTATAACCCTAAATTCTAAATTCTAAACATGAACCCTAAATTCTAAACATTTACACTAAACCCACTAAACTCTAAACCCTAAGCCCTAACCTTAAACCCTATAATTGAGGCGCTTGTGAAAACAAAAAAATTCCACCGTCAGTGTATAGAATATTAATCCAAACTAAAATCGAAAAAGAAGAAACAAATTGCTCTCCCACGTAACCACTAAACTGCACCTCCTCTTGCTTGTATGGGCACAGATACGGTGCTACCAACCATTATTAATATAATCCCCAGAAAAGAACTGACGCACCACCCCACGGTCCTCTGTCTTCTCCGTAACAGGGGAGATGACTGTACTTCTAAAGTCAAAACTAAAACTCACAAAACATGAGATATTATATTATAAGCATGTCCTGCCACGTAATTCATGATCTAAACTAATAAAAATTATTATTTTATTAAATTTTTTATATATTTTTTATCGAGTAAAAATTTACTCAGTAAAAACTATTTTTTAATATTTAATTTACGATAAATATAAATAAACATTTACTTATTAAAAAAATAACATGAAAAAAATTAATGCATTTATTGGTTTGAACCATGACAGAAGTATAATTTCTCTAACAAACATGAAACACCCACTTGAAAATAGCAATCCGCAGTCCGCCCCTTCACTCTAGCGGCGCGTGTAACCGAAACGAGCGTGGATGGCTGAACATGTCCATCTGTTAATGGAGTACTCAGTACTATACATTAAATATCCCCAAGAGACAGAAAAATCAACGACTGACCGGGGAAGTAATCACCGGCGACAAATAAACTTGACTTTGTATCACAGTTGCACCAATCTTGAACCCTGGAACAACAGTGAAACCGACTCTAACATCGGCATTCGCACCGTTGATTTCACCCGATAAAAGTGATTCATCACTCACATTTTCCATGTAAACCCCGGAGAAACCACAATCTTTTTTCATCTGAAAGATGGAAACTTGTTCATGCATTGAGAATCCCAAGCAATGCAAGAGCCAAAATCGCCTAGCCATCTCCGCCAAAGCTGTGAAAAAAGCTGTATCCGGGAACCCACCAGAGGTTACTAGCTTCCTTTGGTTCAAGTTGCCAAAAAATGAGCACTCCATTTTGGCATGGACGAGGCTGAGGTACTTGGTTCTGGTGAATTTAGCAAAACAAGAGTTTGGGTTTTGAGCTAAAAACGATTTTGGTTGAGCAGATTTCAGGTTCTTGAATCCGTTGAAATACTGCTCGGGGTCGAGCCGTTTTGTGGGAGAATCGTTTGTGAGCCCAAAATCATGGGAGTTGAAGCCTTCCAACATCGTTTTACACACGAAAGATTCAAATGCAAAGCACCTATGCCTTCCTTTTGCAAAAACAGCTCCAGGTTCAATGGTTTCAGCAGCTGCACCGAGATCCCATTTTGCCAACTCCATTTCCCTGATCATCATCTTCACAAAACTGCGAGCAGATCTCAAAGAAAAGTGTAAAACTTGCACAAAATGACTCGGGTTCAACTTCGTAAACTGGAAATCATCAAACATCAACAATGCCCCACTGGCGTTTAGTTTCTTTTCCAAGGACTTGTTAAAGGCAGTGCAATCTTGAAGTTGCTTGTGAAGAAAAGCAATGTCTGAGTCTTTATCTTCAGCATCGGATTGAAGCTTCTTGATTGTGATCTCGTAAGTTCGCATCAAGCTTTGTTGTTCTTGAATCTCGGCCAGCATCAAAGTGACCTGAGGTGAAAGGTCAAGCTCTTTCTTCAAAAACTTGCGCTTTAGCTCCGAAAGTGCTAGGAACTCCTCCACAACAGCTTGGTCAGAAGCCTGAATAGCGTCACTGTTGTAAGGGTGTTGAGCCATTTGCAACTCGGCGTAAGCAGCTTTGACGGAAGTAACACTGGCGAAAACCTTGGCAAGCAGCGCTTCCAACACAGCTTTTTGCTTAACCTTGGAGTAGTCCCCGTGTTGGTTTGCTGCATGGGAACAAGCTTTGCGGTCTGTGGTGGAATCATGGTGTGGGAGTTTGTGTTGGGAAGTAGTGAGAAGAGAGATCCCAACCCCATTGCTCGAAGCAATTTTTCTAGCTGTTCTTAGGTTGATAACTTTCTGGAAAGCTCTTGCTAGCCTGCTCTTGTTGTTGCTGTTTCTTAAAGCTGATTTGGGTTTGATTGTTTCCATTGCGGAGAGATGAAATTACAAGGAACGGGATTTTGGAGCATCAAAAATTATGACAGAGACTTTGGTTTTTGTGACATACAAACAAAAGAAAAGGAAATCTGGGGAAAAGAAAGTTAATATGATATGATAGGTTAGAAAAGCAACAAAAGAAGACAGCTTTGAGTCTTAGACTGAAGCTAAAGACGGTGGTGGGATTGAAAACAAAGACAAAAGTGGGATTTTTCTTTTTTTACTCTTCAGGGTCTTTTTTATACATTCTGATCATGCATGCGGTCCATGTCGAAAAGCTGAGGCTAAATTGCTATCACGGTGAATTTGTATGCTAGTGTTATTTCTTTTCATTTTTTGGAAATTATCCAAGAAAAGTAAAGAAAACTTTTAATGGTGAAGTGAAAATTTAATGTTCCATGAGAATCATTGGATGTTTTAAAGAAACTGTTGAAAACAGAAAAAATTCTGTTACTCTTGGGAGTAATTATAGGACAAGATGAGAGAAGACGTGAAGGTCAAGAAATGTTCAAATCATTATGTTTTGTTTATGTACTTTGCAAGCTGTGGCTTGACAAATTTGATAATAAGCCTAAAAGTTCAGACATTTGGTTGATTTTCTTTAAGCGTGGTTGAAAGTTTAGGGATAAAATAAATATTGTAGAAATTATGATTTAAATGAAAATTTATTGGATATATACGGGGAAAGGTGGTTACAATTATTGAAAACCAGAAGAAAAAAAAGTGACCCAGCCAGCCGGAAGCCATTGGGGCATAATTTAACATGATTTTAGGATATAGATCATTTTCTTCAAAGTTTGTAATGACTAAGTCATATGAAACAAAATGATTATTTAATATGTTCCATCTTATATTATAAATTGATATAATTTTTTTAAATTTAGAATATTATAGTAATCGAAATGATGAAGCGCCAACTGATTAATGGATGAAATATGAAAGAAAGAAAGAAAAAGTAAGAAAAAGCACATATAGAAAATTTGTTAATGATGAGAGGCCCAATAATTGCAGTCAACAGAAAAATATAATCTGTGTTCTCTGAAATGAATGGTAGCAAAATTACGTATAATCTAAGTTACAACGATGTCAATTGGGAGAGGGGACAAAATTTGAGAGTGTAGTTAATGTTTCTAAACATGCATGATGAGAAATAATTAAGGCTGTTTGCTTGTTATGCATATCATACAAACAAACATCATTAAATTTTCATAGATAAAGCATTTAGTCGTTAATAATCGTTAAATCAACCACACACATATAAGCATGCACTAAACTAAAATAAAACCCAAAGAAAGGGTTAGTAAAGCAAGAGATAATGTAATCCAACGAGAAACAAAAGTTTAAGGGTCATCATATTTGTTTTAAGAATATTCGGATCATGTCTTGTTAATGTCTCGAATGTTTATGCTTTTGTAAAGACAAAGAGCAACTTAATGTGGCCCAAATCAGGCTAAATTCTCTTTAATTCCTTTTCTTTATGCATTAAAACTCTTTAGCAAAGTAATAATAAAAATTTTGTTACATATAAAAGGCTTAACCATTGTATTTTAGTTATTTATTTATAATGTAATGATTCGTTTGAAAATCAAAAGAGATACAGAAGGGGCCCAACATCGCAAACATTCTTATCTACATCAAGGGCAATGTCTGTTTGGGCATCGGGCGTAGTCCGATTTGAAAAAAAATGTTTGAATGAAGCTGAAATATGTCATTTTTTTCTTTCAATAAAGTGATGAGAATTAAACCTTGGTAGGGTTTAGAAGGCTAGAGATTAGATATCGGTACAAACATAATAAAATAGGTAAGTTATTTATTTTATTGATAAGAGTATCAACATATTAGATAACGTCTATTATGTTATTAAAGTTTAAGCTGATGGGGCTTTGAAAATCCGACGATAATAAAATAGGTAAATTACTCATTTTGTTGATAAAAGCATCAACATATTAAGTAGCGCCTATTATGTTATTAAAGTTTAAGCTGATGGGGCCTTGGAAATCCGACGATAGCAAAATAGTTAAATTATTTATTTTGTTAATAATATTATCAACATATTAGGTAGCACTTATTAAAGGTTAAGCTGATGTGCCTTGGAAATCCGACGATAACAAAATAGGTAAATTACTTATTTTGTTGATAAGAATATCAACATATTAGGTATCGCCTATTATGTTATTAAAGTTTAGCTGATGGGACCTTGGAAATCCGACGATAACAAAATAGGTAAATTACTTATTTTGTTGTATTTTGTTGATAAGAGTATCGACATATTAAGTAGCGCCTATTATGTTATTAAAGTATAGATACTTTCGAAAGTATCTATACTTTTTAAAGATTTTAAGATGACTGACATAGCACACTGAGAATGTGGCTCAAAAGTATCTATAATTTTTTAAAAGTATCGATATTTTTTTAAAAAGCAATGTAACCGGTTGTAATGTGGCACGAAAGTATCTATACTTTTATGCAACCGGTTACAATACTTTTTAAAAAAGTATAGATACTTTCGAGCCACATTGCAACCGGTTACATTGCTTTTTAAAAAAGTATCGATATGTTTAAAAAGTATAGATACTTTCGAACCACATTCCCAGTATGTTATGTCAATCAGCTTAAACTTTTTTTAAAAAATATAGATACTTTCGAAAGTATCTATACTTTAATAACATAATAGGCGCTACGTAATATGTTGATACTCTTATCAGCAAAATAAGTAATTTACCTATTTTGTTATCGTCGGGTTTCCAAGGCCCCGTCAGCTAACCTTTAATACCATAATAGGCGCTACATAATATGTTGATAATATTATCAACAAAATAAGTAATTTACCTATTTTGTTATCGTCGGATTTCCAAGGTCTCATCAGTTTAAACTTTAATAACATAATAGGTGCTACCTAATATGTTGATACTCTTATCAAAAAATAAATGATTTATCTATTTTGTTATCGTCGGGTTTCCAAGGCCCCATCAGGTAAACTTTAATAACATAATAGACGCTACCTAATATGTTGATAATATTATCAACAAAATAAGTAATTTACCTATTTTGTTATCGTCAGATTTTCAAGGCTCCATCAGCTTAAACTTTAATAACATAATAGGCGCTACCTAATATGTTGATACTCTTATCAACAGAATAAGTAATTTACCTATTTTGTTATCGTCGGATTTCCAAGGCCCCATCAGCTAAACTTTAATAACATAATAGACGATAACTAATATGTTGATACTCTTATCAACAAAATAAGTAATTTACCTATTTTGTTATCATCGGATTTTTAAGGCCTCATCAACTAAACTTTAATTACATAATATGCGCTATCTAATATGTTGATAATATTATCAACAAAATAAGTAATTTACCTATTTTGTTATCATCGGATTTCCAAAGCCTCATTAACTTAAACTTTAATAACATAATAGGCGCTATCTAATATGTTGATAATATTATCAACACAAATAATCTTTCCGGTGGAAGCATATAACATATCCAGTCACGCTTTTAACCAGTCACGCCGTATATTAGCCGTATATTAACCGCCTCACAGCAGAACCTCCCGAATTTTTAATGGTTGAAATATGTTGAAGATTCATGTACTACTTTAAAAATTTAATCTATATAATTTAATTTTGTAATTTTGAGTCTACAGAGTACTCCTGATTTTAAAATCTGAAACCTTCACTTATGTTTGTTATTTTTTAAATATAATTTAATTTTTAGTTTTTAGTAAAATGTGTTTAAAATTGTATAGGTAAAATTGTGTTTATATACAAACATAAAACTTTAAAATTATTAATTAATGTTAAAAATTAAATTCAAATATATATATAATTATAAAAGTTGATAAAAATATTAATTTAATTAAAAATTTATATAAAAAATCTTGTATGAAACACAACTTAGCCTAAATATCTTTTTCGTCGACTAATTAACTTTGTGCAGCGACTGATTGTGGACCTATACCCAAATCTTTTGATCTTTCAACACTTAATTCATATTTTTCTTAATTTTCATCTATAAAATGATGCACATGTCACCACTTTATTTAAAAATTAAATTTATTTCAAATTAGAATGAGTATAAATTAATAATAATAATAATTAAAGTTAAATTTATTAAATTATTTCAAATTAAGACTAGATTATATGATTTATACATTTCAAAGACTAAAACTGCTTATATAAATTTACAGGTTATTTTTATTTTAAAATATTGACGACCTAATTCATAACCTGTTATTCAATAATCAGAAATAATGTCAACCTCGTTATTTTGGCTCACCACCAAATACCAATAACATGTAACTAATCTTCTTGCCACGAGTGAGCACTAAGAGGAGGAAACGGCTGCTATGAAAATGTCAACCTTATAATTTATTTTCATTTTTAATATGTTTTATAGATACGAATCAAAAGAATTGAGATTCCTTCAGTTAATATATGATTATGAGATTTAGACTGTTACCCAAGCAAATCAGAGATGATATTATACATTTGTGGCGTGTATTGATAGAGGAGGATGAACCAAAAGAAATAAAACTTTGGTAATTTGACTCCACCTTCGAACTACGGTCAATGTTGGCTCCAGTTTTATATTTTCACCCTCTCCCTAAACACAGTAGCGTCTTTACACAGTCAAAATAAGGGGAAAAGCGGATGAAACTGCCATAACCATGGCCTCTTGCTTGTCTAATGAAGGTAAGAAAGAACTATATAATCATGTATCCTACTCCCTCTTCTTCTCAATCCATCTATCAACAAAAACATACACAGACCCCTTTTAATACCGGAACTGCATCCAATGCCTTCAAACAGTAGCAATGCTCGGCTCAAGCTGGCAGCTGCAGTTTTGCATTGTTTTTCCAACTGCCAATAAAAAAACACAGCTTTCAGCCTTTCACACATGCTAACACGGTGAGTACAAGTCATCTTTTAAAAATGGGCAATTCATTACCTGATGAAATAATAGTAGAAGAAATCTGCATACAATGCTGTTTGGACGATACCAGAGACACAAGCTTAAAACCAACAAAAAAATTACACAAGTCAGGATACCAATATGTAGAAATAAGCAAGCACCCAAGTAGCATTGCTCTTAGCCTCTCACCTATCCATCGACTAAATTGTTGCTCTGTGAAATAGCGGTAGATCCAATTCAGAATGTAGAAAGCACGATAAGCCCTGCAAATTCAAATTTATTTGATTAATACACGACGTAGCTATTTGATACAATGTCATAAATTGCATAATCAAATTTAAATGCATCCAAGAGGTTGAACAAATGCAACTTTGACAATCTTTAAGCATACACTATTAATCCAAATGTTGTACGCACACAGAGAGGTAAATGCAAAATGGAAACTATACAAGAACAGTAAACGGTTCGTTTACTGGAAATACATATTGTACATACAACTAGAACGTTTAAGGTAGTATGCCAGTGCCATTCAAAAAGGTATACAGAAACTAACATTGACAGCATGGGAGGGGGGAAGTAGCAAGATTCCGGATCACAGATTAAGGAACAAACATGCAAATATGGAAACAGTCACTTGAATTAGTTCTAAAAGTCCTATCAAATGTCATGAAAACAACTAATTGAGCTTCATTATGATTCCTATGTTTAATTTTCTGAAAATCAGACTAGAGTATAAATATACAACACACAGGAAGAATCACCTTAACATCTAATCAGTTTTAAATTCCAGAAGCTTACGGCTGTTAATATAAGAAAGTTCTCAATGAAACCTTCTAATAGTTTCTCGCACATCATTAATGAAACAGCATGAATCAAAAAGGAGATTTACAAGTATTTTCTACTCTACGGATGAAAACTACAAAGGGGAAAGCCGGAAAGGTACTAGTCATTTATAGGATTGAAGGCCTAAAACATATATTTTTGTTTATTTGTTGATTGATGTGGTTATTTGGTGTCTTGTGTTCTGGTTACCTTAGGTGGATCAATGCCATTTGAATTCAGCTATCAGTTTATTGGGGTTCTTTTTATCTGTTTTTGTCACTTTGTTTTCTATTTGAAGAGATTTAATTACATCTGAACCCCATTAATTATTGATAAATTATTATCTTAGGAAAAAGACACAGTTGTGTGTACTGATAGTTTATGAATAAAAACTAGACATACCCTAAAAAGAAGACATATTGCCCCGTTAAATTATCCACATTTCCACTTCTTTGTAGCAAAATTAACTGGGGAAGAATGGCAAGAGCCTCCAAGTAGATTGAAAATGCCCAGAAGATCTGCAATCAATAAATTAAGGAAAGGAAAACAAAACAAGACAAAACTTAGCAGCAAATCTTATTGCAGTTAGGAATTTATGAGGAACACAGAAATTGCCTGGTATGATGAAATAACTAATTGAACCATCACCAAAAAGGGAAAACCTATGAAGTACATAGGTATAGGACAGGAGGGATCTTTTTGGGATAGAATATCCGGTAATTATCACAGAAAATACAAAATTGACTTAGAAGATAGCACCTTGACATTAACATTTACACCCAAAGTTGATAGGCCATATATGTGAATCGAACTAATGTAGCTTTTGAAGTTCAACTATTAAAATTAGAGGGAGAGGGTATGCAACCACGAGATGAAGCAAAATAAAAGCATGAATATGCCTCCTTAAACTGTTAGAAAATGCCAAAGGCCACATAGGATGAAAGATCCAATGCATGCACCCAAAGAACTTACTAGTATGAATGGGTTCTTGTCCACAGTCAAGGGTGATGTTTCTACTAAGTTCCAAAGAACTACCGACAATGAAGCACTTATGTTCAGTATTAACAGATAACATCCGTTTTCACTGATACCAGAAAAAAAGATGATGGATGAGCTGTATAAGCAAATAATTCAACAGATAGGAAAGAAAGAGAGGAAGATCAAGCTAGTTCTCAGCTTGAAAGCAAAAAGTGTAGCATATCTTTCATGCCAAAACCAAACATTGCTGATCAAACCAAAGGTGCTTGTTTCATCATATTAAATAAGGGGAATCAGCACCAACAGAGTGCAGAAAGAACTAATTTATCATGGTTTTATCTCAACATCCAGGTCGTTTGCTTTACTTGCAGCTTCTTTAATTATGTTTGCTTTGCTTGCAGCTTGTATAATACAACTAAAGAAGTTACCTAATCAGGAACTAACTCGAAAAAGGTAGCATTACTGAATAGTAGTGTAAACTAGTACCAAATTCTCAATATTCACATTCATATAATAAAGCTCTCTAAAGAACTAAAGAATTCAACGAAGTCACCTCCTGAAATGTGAACTTCTCATGTATCAAAAGCGCCAGGATGAAGCTAGCCAATATGAGGAAGTAATGACGAAAGGTATCAAGGTCCTTGTCATAGGAACGCCTCACGACTCGGTGCATTTTCATACACCAAACAATGGCGAGAGAGCTGGCAATAAAGACCAGCTTCATGATGGTGTTGTACACAGATATAAAATCCGTGAATAGATCCAAGTAGCGGGTTAAAAATACCAGCGCATATAGCTCCTGAGTCTTCAGCGATACACCTAAAAATAAACAAGCAAATTCAAATAGCCTAGCACAGAAAACAGGAATCTCTGCATCTTTTATACTTTTCAATATATTATTAATGAAACTAGATATAAAATTAGTAAACAATAACTCAATGAATTCAATTAATAAGCAGTCACACGGCCGAAGTAAGAATAATAATAAATTTAGTTTCCGTTTGTTTGCGAATAAAATGAGAGATTACATTACAGGAAAGGAAAATAAAACTAAAATTACACTTAAAAAAACTAGCTCAAATGCTTCAAAAATTTACCAGAACCAAATTTAGCGGTTTCACGGGAACCAAACGGAAAACGGAGTAGCGGTAAGTTACCTGAGCAAGATTTGGTAGCGTAGATTTTGAGGAGAAGCACTAAGATGCTAATCAAATGGGTCATGTCACCTGCAAATCTGAAGATATTCATTTCGCAATTTGATTTTCCTTTTCTTTTTACTCAAAACAAATCTGGAACCAGTAATGGTGGAGATCGAGAGAATTTAGGCTGATCGACCCTAAATTTTTTGAATGAAGCAGAAATAAATGGCTTTTTTTTTGTTTTCATAAAAAATGCAGAGAAATAGGTGACGTGGCGCTAGGTAACTGCATCTGTTCTTTTTGGCTTTCACCACGGAGACGGAGGTAAGCGGGTTTTGTTTCCGTGCAACGCGATTTCATTGAAACCTCCTTCATGAGCCTTCCCCTCACCGCTTCTTTATGCCGAGAATA
Organism: Hibiscus tridactylites; assembly: GCA_958450335.1. Taxonomy (NCBI): domain Eukaryota; kingdom Viridiplantae; phylum Streptophyta; class Magnoliopsida; order Malvales; family Malvaceae; genus Hibiscus; species Hibiscus tridactylites. The sequence continues at coordinate 84,325,529 of OY288280.1, forward strand.
ATTAGCAGAAATTTTTTAAATTTGAATTATTTATATATTTTTTTATAAAAAATTGTTAATTGAACTAAGTTTTTTTCAAAAATTATTAATCAAATTGAATTAAATTTAGTGAATTCAGTCGATTTTCAGTTCATATTAACAGATTTTTTAATAACTTTTTAAGTTTATATTCAGAATACTAAATAAATAGTAGTAATAAATTAAAATTATGGTTTTTGGTCAGTTTAACTTAAAATTTGGATTAAAATATAAAGTAGGTTTTAAATATTATGAGTTATTATTTGGATTTGAGTTTAAAATAAAAACTACATTAATTATTTATTAAATTTTTGATTAATTTAGTTAATTCAATTAATTAATTAATTTTGAATTAAATTAGCTGATAATCGATTTTTTTTAAAAAATCGTTAATCAAATGATTAACCAAACTAAATTTTAATTAAGTCAATTAATTTGATTTTAACCTAACAATAAAAATATTATTTTACTAATAGTATGATTAGTGGAATTCATATATTGATGGCGTCCTTCAACCTTATTTTCTTTGCGTAGAAGGGATTGTTGTTTTTATTTTTTTCTCTTTTCATTTTACATGTGATTCCGACCTAATTCTTTTGATTTAAGCATTCCTTTAAGCATCGAAAATGATGGAAAATCTATCCCCCCAACATACATAACTAACGTCAACCGAGCAAATGTTATTATATGCGACCATAATTGCTTTATCCATGCAATACATACATTTGATAAGGTTAGGTTGAAATTTTTATACGGTTTATTTTTTTTTTAAAAAATTATATATTTTCTATTAAAAATTTATTTTCGCCCCCTAAATTTTTATAAGTTCACCTCCCTAAAAATTTATAGACCCTAAAAATTTATAGGTTCGCCCCCTAACTTCAAGTCATACGTTCGCCTTTGACAATAATTATATTATTTCAGTAGTAGGGTGGCTCAAAAATTATAAAGATAGGGACAGAATTATATATGGGTTTGCAATGCAATTCTCCCAATTTTTTATTACAAAAAATAATCGATTTTTACACATTTAAACTATGACTTCGATTCATTTGAATTTTGTCCTCATTTAATGGTTAATTTACTTTTCCTCTTATATTGGAACAAGATTCTTTTATAATTTTTATGTTCCAACACTAAAAAATTAAACTTTACACTTAACTCTAAATTTTAATTAAACTCTACGGATGAACCCTAAATTTTAACCAAAATCCTTATTTTTTAATGTTGGGTAAACATAAAAATAACGAAAGGAATAGAAATCTTTTATTCCTTATATTTTAATTTCTGACAATTTATTAGTATGAGTGTAAATAATAGACTGTTTTTAAAATAAAAATAGATACGGTAAAACTCAAAATATTTATTAATTTGTATGTAGATGAATTGTTTTCCCAACAAATAGCTTAATATAATTAAGAAGTCACGTCATCTTATTTTACTAAACAAAAGAAATTTCCCCCTATTTTTGGGAGTCTTTTTCATCGTCATGATTTCAAAGTTTCTAAACAGGCTCTTACAGTCTTACTAAATATATAGGTAACTTGTGACATTAAAATTAAAAATGATATTTCAAACGGATTATTATCTTATACATAGGTGGTGTAAAAATTTTATTTCCACAAACGCCTCAATTTTAAGATTTAGGGTTTTAATTTAGAGTTTAAGGATTTTAGTGTACGGGTTTAGGATTTAGGATTTAGGATTCATGCTTAGAATTTAGAGTTTATGGTTAAAATTTAATGTTTAAGGTTAGAGTTTAAAGTTTAGGGTAATATGTGTAGGGATTTAGGTTTTAACCTATAAATCTTAAATTTTAACTTTAAACCCAAAATTCTATTAACAACCCCTAAATTCAAAACAAATATACTTAAACCCCTAAACTTTCAACCTTAAACGAAGTCTCACCCCTAAAATTAAGGCGCTTGTGTAAAAAAATCAACAAGCGCTTGTGTATAGAATAATTACCTATTTCAAATAATAATTATATATTATTTGTTTAAGGGTAATTGTTCTATACACAAGCGCTTGTGGAAACTTTTTTACACAAGCGCCTTAGTTTTAGGGGTTAGGGACTTCGTTTAGGGTTTAAAATTTAGGGGTATAAGTGTAGTAATTTTGAATTTAGGGATTGTTGATAGAATTTTGGGTTTATGGTTAAAATTTAGGGTTTACAGGTTAAAACCTAAATCCCCACCCATATTACCCTAAAACTAAACCCTAACCCTAAACCCTAAATTCTAACCCTAATTCCTAAATTCTAAACATAAACCCTAAATTCTAAACCTTTACACTAAAACCCATAAACTCTAAACCCTAAACACTAACCCTAAACCCTATAATTGAGGCGCTTGTGGAAATAAAAACTTTCCACCGCCAGTGTATAAGATATTAATCCTTTGTTTAATGCGAAAATTTTTAATACATAAACTTGTATGTTGGTCAAAATTAAAGGTTAAATTTTATTTTAAGGTTTAAAATTTTGGGTAAATTACATTAATTGGTCATCGAATTTTTAGTTCAATTTAATATAGTCATCAAACTTTTAGTTCACATTCAATATGGTCCCTACCGTTACATTATGTTAGAAGCTGACGTTAGTTTTCGTTTTACCTTAATAAAAAAAATGGGTAAACTACACCAATCATCACTCAACTTTCTTCCCACTCCTATTTTGGTCACTAGAGTTTAAATTTTTTCAATTTGATAACTTAAATTTTGAATTGTTCATAATTTAGCTACTCTCAAATGACATGTTTATACAAATAGAAAAACTCGATTAATCCTTAAAAAATTATTTTGGTTAATTGGTAAATTTAGATTATTCAAATCTTGATCTTATACTATATCAGTTAAATTATATACTTGATTAACCAGTTAACCGAAATATTTGATTCTGAAAATGATTTTTTTACTTTGTTTATTAAAATATTAAATATGATAATATGGTAGATTTAATAATTTTTCGGTTGTGATAAAAGTGTAAAAACAACTAGAAAGTAAAAATTGAAAGTTCACACCTATTAATCCTAAGCAAAGCTAAAATTGTTTTTAAAAAAATCATAAGGGTATCAAAATCACTGGACTATAAGATGTTGTAATGCATAAAATTTAGAAATATTGTATATAATAGATCAGACTGGTTAATCAATTTTGCTTAAAACTGTGAACTGTAAGTCTATAACCGAATTGAAATAATTTATTTTAAAAAATTGTACCGAAATCGAGTTCGATTAATCCTTAAAAATTATTTTGGTTAGTTGCTAAATTCAGATTATTCAATTCTCGATCTTATATTGTATCAATTAAATCGAATAATCGATTGACCGGTTAATTGAATATTTGATTCGAGTAATAATTTTTTACTTTGCTTATTAAAATATCAAATATGTTAGTATGATAAATTTAATAAGCAAAGTAAAAAAATTATTACCTGATTTTTTAAAGGATTAATCGAATTTTTCTATTTGTATAACCATGTGCATTTGAGAGTGGCCAAAATATGAACAATTCGAAAGTTAAGTTATTGAATTGAGAATTGTTAAACTGACCAAAATAGGTGTGAGAAGAAAATTGAGTGATGATTGGTGTAGTTTATCCATTTTTTATTAAGGAAAAACGAAAACTAACATCAACTTCTAACGGAAGGTAACGAGAGGGGCCATATCGAGATCGAACTAAAAATTGAGTGATATTATCAAATATTTTAAAAGTACGACGACTAAAATGGATATACCTTACAATTTTGGTGACCATTTATGTAGTTTACCCTAAAAATTTATGTCCTGATGATTAAAAATTTTGGTGACCTCTAAAAACAACAACTATTTTCTTAACCACTTAGTCAAGTTAGTTCATGCAATAATTAGTCAAATATAAATGTAATATAACCAAACAACCTATTAGCTGCCTTTCAACATTTTATCGTAATACTATTAGTATATATTTTTAATAAACAATTTTTCTCATATTATTTCAATAACAATCAAATGGGATATGTGCCTTCTGCGGCCCAAATATATTCTTTGAATGTATATTTTTGAGTAAAATACTTAAATTATTATTTAATTTTGTTATGTAATTTATTTTGGTCACTTAATTTTTAAAATGCTTAATTTTAGCATTAAACTTTAAATATTGATCTATTTTGATCACTCCACAATTAAATTTTTAACACTGTTATAACGTGGAAGGAGAATGTTGTTGTTGAACCTTATGTTTGTTATTGTATTTGAAGAAACTTTGTGAGATGTTTTGTTATGGCTAAATCTGATTTTTTACTTACAAAATTTTCTAATAATGTCCATACATCACATTCACAAGAATATAACAATTTGCTAACAATAAACTTAATTTGGTAAATTTTATAACTTTCATAACATAATTTTCACTAACTTTCAATTTGCTAACAATGTGCATACTTCAAAAGAAATTGGTATAAGTTACTAAGCAAGTTTTAGCATTTTTTTCAATTTGCATCACATTCACAAGACAAATCACAAAAAAATGATAAAAACTACATTGCCAATGTTAACCAAATAAGAGATCAAATTTAATGTTTAACCAACAGTTGTGAATGTGAAAAAAAAAATTAAATTTTAGCTTTAAACAGAATTAACTCGTTGATCATTCCTTGAAAGCTTTAAACTTACAACTACAGTTAGTGTGAGTTGGCTCACTTAACTTTTTCCAGTGTTGAACATCCATATAACTACATTAATTGGTGGTGGTTGTGTTGAAGCTCTTTGGTGGTGAGTACCCTGATGATTAGGAAAATTACTTGTTAGTACAACTTCTTTCTTGATTTCCAAAATGATTTTTTAACCTGTAAAAGAACACATACAATATCAAAACATGATATTTAAAGATGTGACATGATATACTTGTAGAATATGAAGAAAGCACTGATACTCACTGGCCGTTTTAAATTTTTTTCATCTTTTGATGGTTGAGCTTACCTCTCGGTCGTTGAATTTGACGACGATTCAGTCGAGTATTTTCTCCAACCACACCTTTACAAGTTCTGACATTGTGTCTTGATTTGCTACACTTGGTACAAGTCATCTTTAGCCTTTTCTTTTCAACTTTTTCAGTGTGATCATCTCTTTCATCAACTTTTTTTTCTTATTAAGTCTTCTAGAATATCGTTTTAAGATTGGAGGTAAGATGGGTAGGCAAGTCTCATCTGAAGTCTATTGATTTGGACCTCTAACAGGTTCAATCATATGACTGTATATTACTTATCGTGTGGTTATTTTGTAATATTAGTCCACAAATTCATCATGTCTTGGATCAATGATAAATATTGTTGAAACAACATGATTGCGTAAAATTCCTGTGTAAAAACAAACTTTTAGCATCAATAAGTAAATAAATAATAAAAAAATAGTCAGTAAAGATTCACCTGTCAGTTGCCACTTTCTGCAAAGACAAATGTATTTTTCTAGGTCCACTGCATGTTGGGTATGTGGTCCACGTACAACTTGAAACCTAAAATCACTTACATGAGTGCTGCAACACCTACATCTAACATTTTATATTTTAAATATGACAATTATGATATCACATGCAACTTGGAATTTGAAACCACATAAAATAACAAATATTAGTCATTTTAATGGATGCATCTAACTTTTATTGTATTTTTAGACAAAAAGTTGTAGTTTACTTGTCAGCTTCAACCTTCTTCTTAGCAATCCTTTGCATTATTTTAGTTTGAATAATTTTGAGTAAGATTATAACGAGCTTGTCTATTGCATCAAGTATAAATTGTAAAATTTTAAAACAAATTTACTATTAAATATAAAAGAAATAAAAGTTTAAAAAAATATAAAAAAAGTTGAATGCGAAATGTCTTGTTGAAAGACTCACATAAATTGTTGAGAAGCATATCATATTGATTGTTACAAAAAAAAGTGTGATTTAGACTAATTTTTTGGGTATTTCGTTACCAACCAGTTATGTGCTTTAGTTGATAAAGCATTCATTTCAACTAAAGCTAACTTATATTCCCTCATGTAGTTTACTCTTGCAGTTTTTCACAAAGTATCTTTAAATGCCTTTTTAGTAAAATTTAATTTGAAGTTTATATATAAATGTCTAACACATGTTCTACTCTCTAAATGAGAGAATAATTTTGTTAATGTATCAGGTAGCCCCTACACATAGAAGATAAACATTTTAAAGTTAGAACGTAAATATTTGTAAAGTTATAAACAATAATATTAAACAAGTGAAAGAAGATAAATAAATTGTTATGTTTTACCTTTTGCTTATCTGTCATGAAATGATACATGGTATGAGTTTGTCAACCCCAAGTCTTCAGCAAGCATTTCAAGAAATCAAGATCATGAAGAATTATTTTCACTGTCAACTATTGCAAAAGTTATTTGATCAATGCAGTCATTGGCATCAATCCCAACAGCAACCAAAATATGACTCTGGTTGTATCCCTTTGAGTGACAGCCATCAAGAGAAATTATAGGCTTACATACTTTAAAACCATCCTTACATGCTTATAAGCAAATATACACCCTCTCAAAAACTCTATAATTCAATTTACAAAAATTAGTTGTGCTAAGATTACTCAACCTTAGTTCTGTTATGTAATCAAATAGCCTACTATACTTAGATTTGTGTTTGCCCTCTATAATTTCAATGACCAATCTCTTTCCTTATAATACTTGCTTGTTTAGAGGCACACAAAAAACATAATCATGCATCACATCTTTTCTAAGTGAAGTAGAATTGAAGTTTCTATCAGCAACAAACAAATGTAAATATTTCTTAGCTATTGTCTCACTTGACAAATTTATGTTCTTATATTCATTGCTCCAAATATGCTCAGTTTTTAGTGTCTTGATCTATCAAGTATGATCTAGGAAATCATAAAGGTTCAATCTTGATGCTCATAACAGCCATGAACATCTAAATTTACAAATTGCCTTCACTCATCTCTTATCATTAAATTTCAGTTTAATTTTGTACTTGTTTTGTAAATTAAATTTTTTATTGCTTCTTTTAAAATTTCTCTATTACTAAAGATCATACCTAGCTTAAACTCAGGATTGTCTATATCAGTTGCTGAGTTAAACTATAGAAATCTTTTTTTCTTTTTAGTATCAAAATTTGAATTCGACTCATTTACACTGTGTGATGAGTCAGAATCATCACTGTCAAATTCTCCACTCTCCATCATTTTTCCTAGCAGAAGGTTTTGTCCCTAAATAACCCTCTAAATTTATTTTAACATCAACATAAAATTAAAAAACACCCTCATCTGAAAAGTCACTATCATTAAATTTAAATATAACAAATTCAGTACTAGAAGAATCATTATAGTCAAAATCTGAAGACTCATCAGACTCATTAATAGTTTCTACTTATGATTCAAGTACATGTTTAGTTTCATATTGTACATGTGGTTCAGTTGAGTGTTCAGTTTCAAGTTCAATTTCATGTTGTTCAAACATAACTTTAAAGTCTGGTTCTTCTTAAATGTGCATTTTAAATTATTCTTTAACCAAATATAGATGCACATGATGGGTTGTAGGTAGATCAACTAACATATTCACAACATCAATATCTATACATACACGTAATATCTTGTGAGAACTATATGTTACGATCCTAAACAGTTTTACAACATTTTTAATTCTTAAATTGTAGACCATATCTACCAACTCAAACATAAACATTTCATCCACATCACAGAAGTTAAAATATTCAAATTTTTACTATATTTTTCAAAATTTAATTTGAAAAAAATCCACCATGATGAATAACAACAGTAAATTTTGTTGAATTGAAAGTTGCACAAGACATACAAAATTAAATTACTTTTCTATGCATGTGTCCAAACGCTCAAAAATAAAGACATGCACATAGTTCATTAACAGTAGTTAAATATTACACATTCCACCTAGATAACTAGTATTTATCAATGCAATTATCTTTAACATGTCAATAATTAAATATTTGTCACTTTTTAAAGCTATGGACTACTTCATCTAGTATTAAAGACACTGACTGCATATTCTATCAACATGACAGTATAATATTAGTAAACTAATTAATAAAATTTGAATATACAATAAAAAATAAATTAAAAGAATGAATAAACTACTATTATTGAACACTTTTTGATAAACTACAATATAAAGTAGAACAATAAAGATGTCACGACAGTATTGTTTGATAAAATTTTTGGGTATAAAATAATTTTTTTCAGTAAAATTTTTCAGTAGAAGAATAAAAAATCAATGGGTACAAAATATAATTTTTTTAGCATATAAGTAATTTTTCAGTTAAACTTTTCAGTAAATCATAAATGAATTTTGATAAGAACTTAACACACAAGAATACAAAAAGAGTGTTAAGAAACAATAGCATACCATAAAGAGGGGTTGGTTTTTTTCTCCCTAAGCGTTATATTACTCATCTCTAAAGATCAGTGATGAATCAAATTTTTTTCTTTTATTTATTTAACTCTCGAGCAATTCTCACTCCAAATCGTGAATCCTAGAAATGTAAACGCCTAGAGAATTTTAATCGAAAGAAATAGAGTAAGAAGTTTGGGAGTTCCAATAAAAGTTAAAAGATAATATTGAATCATTAGTATAATTTAATTATTTTTTTATTAAATTAACCTACGTGAAAAGCTGACTGGGAGGAAAAATACACGTGTTTTTTTTAAATCCATGTCACTGTCACCGTTAAGTTTAAACGGCAGGATACTAAAATGTTAATAAAAAATAACGTTAGGCATATTTTTGTTAAAATAAATAAGTGAGTACTAAAATAAAAATAAAGGAATAAATAAGGTACTAAATATGTAGTTATTCTTATTCTTTAATAAATAGACCTCTCTGTATATGGTATATATTATTGAGTCATTGACCGAAAAGATAGACAGCCGGGCGAAGAGTGGACTCCCAGTCCCACTATAGAAAAGGAGGCTTCTTAAACAGCCAAGAAGAAGAAAAAGAAGAGAGGCGGTCTCAACTCTAAATCCATTACTTACGCTGTCACCAGCAAAGTCTTAAACAACAGCCGCAAGAACAGAAACGACGCTACTTGCTGCTCTTGCAAACGTCGTATCACCCCGGTGCCTAAAAAGAAGAATTTTTCCATCTATTCCGAGATGGGTTGTACAGAATCCAAACAAACCAGTGGTGATGGTAATATAGTAAACTATTGGCTCTCTTCTGTTCTTAAATTATGATTTTCCCCGTTCTCTTTTGATGTTTTAAATTGGATTTTGGAAGTGTTTCTGGAATTTGACTAATTTTGACCACGGTTTTGAGAATATTGTTTTGCAAGGAATGGTTTAAATCTAATCGTCATATGTTTTTTTCTTTCTGAAAAGGATGGCGCATTTGGTATTTGATTCTTGATTCTTGAATAATGGCGTATATTTTATATTCATCTTATTAATGAACAATCTGTACTTTTGTAGACTTGTAGTAATATTGAATGTTAAAAAAACATTGATTAATCATGGAGTTTGTGGTGATTTCAATATGTTATGTTTTAGAAATTGTGAAGAAAATCAGAAAGCCAAAACCTTGGAAGCATTCTGAGCCAATTACGAGAGCACAGCTTGCGCGGATTCGTGATGAATTTTGGGATACAGCTCCTCACTATGGTGGCCGGAAAGGTATTTGTTATCAAAATATCGACATTGATTAGTAGCACTAGCAAAGTTCTTTGAATGCTTGGCTTCTTCTGATATGATTTATAGAATTTTAGAGAGTTGGAATGTTGGATATTTTATGCATGCAATGCTCCTCAAAGTAAGTATCACTGAGATCAATTGTCGCAACCAAGGTTTAGCTTAGTTATAATTGCAGTGAGCTTAATGCCAGTTATTTTTGCAATGTTTTGTTGGTTGTCATTAAGACCTAGAATGCCTTGCTGAACTAGAGTTGGAGTGGCAATTTAGAGTGTCCGGTTATGGCATTTTAAGTGTAATGTGACTATGGATCGGCTCTATCTAAATAGTTGATAAGACGATAAGTTGCAGCATTTGACTGACAGGCTATGGAGTATCTGAGACCTGGTTTCATGATTTGGCTGAAGTTTTGAGATGAAATGGATGCTTAAGACCATAAATCTGATCACTTTGCACAATAAGGTGCTAGCATGTTGATCCACTTTTGTTAAACACAAATACAGAACAACATGATATTAACGCTGTTATATTCATGGGTTGCTTTCATGAGATGAGACCTTGACCTTGTTTTACTGTCTAAAGAAAGAAGTTGGGAGCCTGACTGCTATTAACTTCTTGAATTCTTTTTCTGATCTTTAGGGTCATCTTTCTTCATTGAAACTTGAATGAAATTGTCCCTCTCCTCACTTGTGTGCACAATGTTTTGTTACCAGAGATTTGGGATGCACTTCGAGCTGCAGCAGAAGCTGAATTAATCCTTGCGCAAACAATTATCGATACTGCTGGAGTGATTGTTCAGAATGATGATTTAACCATTTGCTACGACGAGAGAGGTAGCAATTTATAGCCTAGTCTTCCTTTTCTGTTTTTTTTTCATGCAAAACCTTTCTCTCCTGTAATTTGTTTTTGTTGTAAAATTACAATTGCAGGTGCCAAGTATGAACTCCCCAAGTATGTCTTGAGTGAGCCGATTAATTTGATTCGGAATGACTGACAACAGAGACCTAAGAATACAGTGATTCATTTAGAATATAACATAGACCTAAGAATACAGTGATTCATTTAGAATATAGTTCTTTGTCAGCAAAAAGTTCAGCTGTTTCAAAAAACTTTAGGTTTATTTTCAACTCTGGACCATGGTAAAGAAGCCTATTAAATGTCCAGCAGAATTTCAAGTACGTTTATTTTATATGGTTCAAATGTTTATATTTTGGATAGCTTAAGAATCTGCTTAATGTTTAAACTTAAGACTACATGCCCATTATCTTAACGATATCCAATTCCAACCGGTTCGTTGCATCAAAGAAACATGCCAAAGTAAAGCATGATATGAGTAATTTTTTTAATATACTGGTGTGATGCAAGAGTAGTATTTGTTTAATTTTTTTAGTATTTTCAAAGACGACACATACAACATGCATTATTGGTGCTCAAATCCGAGTCAAAGGAGATGAGCATGATATGAGTAATTTTAAATTAAGGTAAAGCAATGCCACATCAATTTTGTTCTCTCCTTATGATTTTTTTTTAATTCTAGTAACATGAAAACTAGTAAGTAAATTAATAAAGGAAAATACTTTGATGCACAAGCTGTGTAAACTTTAGTTTACACAAGCCCTTTAATTTTAGGGTTTAGGGTTTAGGGTTTTAAGTTAGGGTTTAGGGGTTTAGTATGTAGGGTATATAATTTAAGGTTTATGGTTAGAATTTAGAGTTTAGAGTTTAGGGCTTAGGGTTTAGGTTTTAGGTTGCTAGGGTTTGTGATTTAGATTTTAAATTTTATAGAAGGATTGTGTAAAAAAAATTTACACAACAGCTTGTGCATAAAATAAAACCCATTAATAAAATGTAACCATGAAAATATTGGATGTCGGTTAGTAAGTAAATCAATCTTCCTTATTATTGTAGAAACATGCGGCCTCTAAGGGGTCGTTTGGTTCACGGAATGTAAGATTACTTTTGGGAATAAGATTACCGGAATGTTACATTACTTAACATATTAGCTGGAATGTTGTATTACCTTGTTTGATTTGTTTCACAGTAATGTAAGATTACATTGTTTGGTTGAAGGAATATAAGATAGGAAAAATGCATGTTTTACCAAATTGACCTTGAAATATATTTTCTTTTTTAACCAACTGAAATTTTAAGATTAAAGTAACATATTTACATAAAAGTTCATAAAAAATATAAAAAAAATATAATATGAAAACCTTTTTATGAAAATTGATCTAAATAATAAATGTAATAAAACACATACCAATAATAAAATTTAAATCAAACACATACATAAAAATTGAAATAAAATAAAAATTTGTTATATTTTTATTTTATATGCATCATATTATTTTATAATAAGTATTAAAACCCTAAACCACTAAAAAATAAAATAGATTTATACTTGTGTAATTATATACAAAAAGGAAAGATCATTTTAAAATAACTATATTTTTTTAGGGGTATTCTTGTCCAAAGGGGAGGGAATTGTCTAATACCTAAGAAAAGGGAGGGAATGACATTCCCAGGAAAAGACTCAAAAATAGCTATTGTTGGGAATATTTCATTACCCTTGGGAAGGAATGCTCTTGAACCAAACGTGGGTATGTGATTCCGGAAAAGATTATTCCTCTTGGTAATGATCTTTTCCGCGAACCAAACGTCCCCTAAGAGTCATCATAACAACGAGCTATCCCATATCGTATGCGGACCCTACGCATAAACGTGGTAAAATGACGACTTTAAGGGAAGACTGTATCGCATTGGCGGTTTTCCCTTTCCAGCGTCCAAAGTATTTAATTACTGGAACTTTTGACATTACTTCTATAAAGTATGGTGAAAATTTTAAAAATTACATGTTTTATACTATTATTTTATCTCAAAAATATATTTGAAAGCTATGCGAAACGCTTATTTCCCCGATTCCTACTTAATTCATTATTCCCAAAACAAGTTTCTTTGTTCTGTTTGTGCTTTTGTCTTGAAACTGATAAAAGTAAAGAGAAGATATTAGAAGACCAGGACCAGTTTCTGAGAAGATTGAATGTTTTACCCTAAGCCCGTCGCATTTATGCTATCAGCTCTTCTTTCTTTCGTTTGGTTAAACACACACCTGCTTGATGCCGCTACGTTGCCCCAAGATGAAGGTAATTTTAATTACTTTCTTTTTATAATACGAGATTACCAGACGAACCAGGGCTTAAGGTTTTTTTTTTTTTTTGCTGGATTGCTCTATTCTTGGATTTCATGTGGTAATACGAGTGACCTTGTTGTTTGGTTTTTGTTTTTATTAGTGAATGTTCTGAATCAAGTTGCCAAAACGATGGGAAGTAACGGCTGGAGTTTCGATGCCGGCAGTTGCGATATCCCGGAGCAAGTGAACATGGTGGATATGCGTGCCAAGAAAAACATTACCTGCACCTGCCAAAACGGAACCTGCCACGTCACACATTTGTAAGTTTCCCGGAAAATAGAAAGAACCAAAATAGAGAAGTGCTTAAAATGGCTGATATTTGGTGTTTGTTTTGGACTTTTAGAGTGTTCAAGCTTCAGAGTCTTCCCGGAGTACTTCCATCTGAAATTGTTAATCTTCCATATCTCAAAATGGTGTAAGCATCTCTGCATCTCTTTCTCAAGTCTCTCTTAATTTTGTTCATTAAATGTGTTTAAGCTTAAGCCTATTTGGGTACTATGCAGTGATTTTGCATATAACTATCTCAGTGGGACAATCCCACCTGAATGGGCTTCAATGCAGCTTGAATTCATGTAAGTCACCGTTTCCTTTGTATATGATCAATCTTTCCGCGAAGTGAAAAAATGTGTTATTCTCTTTTGGGGCTAACCAAGCAATCTTATTACAGTTCTGTCTTTGGAAATCGGCTATCTGGGAGTATTCCAACTTATTTGGGGAACATTACCAGCCTTACATACTTGTAAGTTTTGAACTACTTTAATTAAGGGGACATGGATGTCTCAAAATCGATGTTCTTTTCAAGGCCATCTTTAGTCTTGTGCTAAGCTTGTGAGTTGTGACATTATATGCTTTTTACTCTCCCGAGGACACAAATTATCCAGGTTTCCTGGACAATGAAGAATGCTAATGTTTTAAATTGGTAAGAGAAGTTGCACTCATTTCAAGTAATTTCAATGCATGTGCATAACAGAGACCTCGAAGCGAATCAATTTTCAGGACAAGTCCCTCCAGAGATCGGAAAGTTAGTTAACTTGAGAACTTTGTAAGGAATTACATTTCTAAAAGTTTCTAATTTTCCTGAACTATACATTTTAAAACAGGAATAAGTAGCATGGTTTTGACAGATGAAAGTTTATATTTATCTTTGCAGAAGATTGTCTTCCAACAGACTGGCTGGAAATTTGCCAGTTCAACTTGCGGAACTGGAAAACTTAACAGACTTGTAAGGTTTTTCATTAACTTATACTAGTAGGATGTCACAAAAAGCATGGTAGAAACTGAAGTTGTAAAAAATCTTATTTATAAAATGCAGTAGGATAAATGACAACAACTTTAATGGGAGCATACCGGTTTTCATTCAGAACTGGAAGAAACTTGCAAGACTGTAAGATCCTCAACATTGGAAATGGTTTTTAAGCGTCTTTAAAGTTTAAGAGATTTGAAACGTGTACTTTTTCTCTGGAGCTGATTGTTTTTGCTTTAATTAAATCAAACCAGAGAAATGCAGGCGAGCGGACTTGCAGGTCCCATTCCTTCATCCATCTCAGCTTTGGAAAACTTAATAACACTGTAAGTACTGATAGCTTCTAAGCAGAAGATTACGGACAAAAATTTGTTAATAAATTAATTGCTGCTGAACTTTTTGTTCCTAATGGCATTGCTTACTTGCAGGATAATCAGTGATATAAACGGAACAACTCAGCTTTTTCCTGATCTTTGGAACATGACATCAATCAATCGGATGTACGTTTACTGCCTATATTATTTTTATGTAACCATTTGATATTAGCTTTTGATCCTTTTATCTGATATGGCTGCTCTGGGAAATTGTAGAATATTGAAGAAATGCAACATTGTTGGGCAAATTCCAAAACAGATCTGGCAGATGAGTCGATTACGTATTTTGTAAGTAAAACATGTTTTCTCAGTTAAAAAAGTAAATTGCTTTATTTTCAAAACATTTTGGTTTTCATGAGTTTTATGATTTTTTATGAAGGAGAAAAGTAAGAAGACTATGAAGTGCAGATCTCTATGTTGCTATTACATATAAGTTCATGGCCCAAATTACCATATTCTCATTTATGTTTTAAGTTTAAGCTTATAGAATTCTTAATCATTTAGATTAATTTTTGTTCCTTTGTATAAATTCTTTTAATTGTTTTATTGAATGATTGCTATCAGCTAATCCATTAGCACCAGAAAAAAAACCTAAGGCATATTTACTTGTGCATTTGGACAGAGACCTCAGTTTTAACATGTTGAGTGGTGAAGTTGTTAGAGCATTTCTCCCTAATGATTTAAGATTCCTGTAAGTTTTCCTTTTAATTGTTCTAGACAGAAATCATGCAAATATTGTAGCCACATTCTATATATTTAACTGCAATGCCTATAAAATTGACTGATATGATTTGTATCAGCTATCTTACAGGCAACAATCTGAGTGGAAATATACCAGACTCAATCTTGCAGACAGGAGTCTCCGTGTATGTATTTTCTGTTTGGAGTGTCTGATTCTTATATTAAAATCAGTATATAATATAACACTCTTAGCATGCAGAGATGTCTGAGAAAACAGTTCATTTTCCTTCTTGTATTCAGGGATCTTTCCTACAATAACTTCACATGGCCAAGCCCTAACCAACCTGCTTGTTTACGAAAATTGTTAGTTCTTTTTTCTTTTCTTTGAGTCTAGAAGCATATTCTTCATGTATGCTTCCCGAGATGTAGGGTTACTGACATCTACTGCATTTTGCTTTTTAAATAGGGATAACGTGAATTTGTTCCGCAGTTCTTCAACAGAATACCTGTAAGTTCTTGATTTAATTATCATAGATTATCTAAGGCCGCAAAAATTGACTGTCAATACACATTGAGAACTGAGAAGATCGGTTTAGCATGATCTCCATCTGTTTTCTTGTGCACCATCTGGGTTGGGATGGATGGATGTGAGCTTTAAAACTTCATTTCCATGTTTGCTATATGAAAATAATATTTGTAGAATAATGATACTACATAACATTCTTTTGATTTCTAGTCTGTCCTTTATTTTTGTTGTTTTTCTTTTTTCATGACTGAACAGTAAAAGGGGAGTTATTCCATGCAGAAGTGATTTCAAATGCCAGAAATGTAAGTACATTATAACATTTGCTTTCAAATCTAATTATAATACTTATCATGAAATCCATGCATCCCTAGTTGCTAGCTTTTTTCGAAATTGTTCTTTCAAGCTGATATAAAAGATTTACATTACTATACTAGTAAATTGTTAGCATAAAGTTTATATATAGATATAGTTAGCACTTAGCAAGCTGTTAAAACGAAAAGGGTAATTTACCGGTTAGCTTCTTAACTTCTGCTTGTCTTGATAGAATATTTTCAGCTTCTTCTTTGAAGCTAAAATAGTTGTCTTGTCTCTGGCAGATTGGCATTCTATGTATATCAATTGCGGTGGAAATAATGATGTGAAAGTGAATGGGACAATGTATGTGGGAGATGCAAAATCTGGTTTAGGCGGTTCTGCAACATTATATGAGAGTGGCGATAACTGGGGTTTTAGTAGCACTGGAGACTTCAGGGATGACAATGATGAACTGAATGCTGCATCACGTTATGTAAAGCTGACATCAAACATGTCTAACCAGTTGTATGCTACAGCCCGTCTATCTCCACTTTCAATTACTTATTATCGATATTGTTTAGAGAATGGAAGCTATTCAGTGAGACTACACTTTGCGGAGATCGAAATCACCAATAGCACGAGATATGTAACACTTGGGAGGCGGATTTTCAACATTTATATTCAGGTAATTAATCATGATTGTGAAACTAACTCCTTCCGCAGCGGTGTTTGTCCAGTGAATTGCTTGGCTGGCATATTAGATAAGTTACTGAGACACCATTCTGTCTCCATTGGCTGCTAGATAAATAAGTCTCACTGAATTTTCATGTTGCAGGATCAGCTGGTGGAAGAAGACTTCAATATAGAAGCTGAAGCTGGTGGGATTAGTACTCCCCTAACGAAACACTATAATGCCAATGTAACGAATGGTGAACTAGAGATCCACTTTTACTGGGCCGGAAAAGGTACTCAAGCAATTCCTGTTCGAGGAGTCCATGGCCCCCTCATATCAGCCATCTCAGTCTATCCCAGTATGTGATCTTCTTCGCATCCTTTCTTATCCTCATCTGCAACCTCCTTTACAATTTCTGAGTCAAGGTCTTTTTCCAGATTTCAAACCCAAGCATGAGGAGAAGAAAACAAAGACTTTGCCTATCATCATTGGTGCCGTAGGATCATTTCTCGTATCCTTGGCATCTGGGATTCTCTTCTGGAGATTCTATTTTAAAGCCAAGAGCCAGAGAGAACAAGGTTTGGGCTGTTTTAGTAGTAGAAGTCAATGCTATGGAAAAATTCAGGCCAAAAACTTTTCCTTTATACTATCTTGTATATGAAATTGACTTATATGAAAGTTCACTAGTGAACGTACATGAACATGTTGGACTAATTGGAGGCCTTCTACTTTCTCTTTTTCCGGAAAACAAACAAACTTGTATGTAATGGATTGGGAACTCATTTAACGCATTCTTACATGTCTTCTACAGATCTCAAGGGACTGGATCTGCAAACGGTTTCTTTCACCTTAAAGCAGATAAAGGCGGCAACTAACAACTTTGATTCTGCAAACAAGATTGGTGAAGGTGGATTTGGACCTGTATTCAAGGTATACAAGTTAAATGCAAGCCAAACGAAATCCGTTTTCATATGGAATTTTACTTTTAGAGTTCTGCTGACTTTCATGATTGATGACAGGGTCAGCTAGGTGATGGAACAATAATAGCTGTCAAGCAACTCTCTTCAAAGTCGAGTCAGGGAAACCGTGAATTCTTGAATGAGATGGGCATGATTTCATGTTTGCAGCACCCCAATCTTGTGAAACTTTACGGATGCTGTATCGAAGGGAATCAACTATTGCTAGTATACGAGTACTTGGAAAATAACAGCCTTTCTCGAGCTTTGTTTGGTGAGTTCAATGCACAAATTTTACCAATGTGATTTCTTGTGTGTAAACATGTAACAAAGATTCTAACTCTTGGAACATTTCATGGGATGATTGTCCTAAGGACCGGAAAACTCTCGAATAAATCTGGACTGGCCTAGTAGGCAAAAGATTTGCGTTGGAATAGCTAGAGGCTTAACTTTTCTCCATGAAGAGTCTAGACTGAAAATTGTCCACAGAGACATCAAAGGTACCAATGTTCTGCTTGATAGAGACCTAAATCCTAAAATATCCGATTTCGGATTAGCCAAGCTTAATGACGAGGACAAAACTCACATCAGCACACGAATTGCCGGAACAATGTAAGCCAATTATTATCTTTAAATGTTGTCTTGTATGAAAAAGCCTCCTTTGGCCTTTAAATGTAAATTTACATTGCAAAAGTTAAAAATGCAGAGGATATATTGCACCAGAGTATGCACTGTGGGGCTATTTGACCTACAAGGCAGATGTTTACAGCTTTGGAATTGTGGCATTGGAGCTTGTTAGTGGCAAGCACAATATGAATTATGGGCCAGTGGGCGAACACACTTGCCTTCTAGATTGGGTAATCTCTGATTTATATACCCTTTCTATAACTGCCTTTGTTTCTTACGGTTTTATCAGCTCGTTAAGCGAGCTCGCAACGTTAAGAATTTCATGCATGTGTTTATATGTCCTTTGTAGGCCTGTCATTTACAACAAAGTGGAAAGCTATTGGAGTTGGTGGATGATAAGCTGGGATCCGGCTATAATAAGTCAGAAGCAGAGAGGATGATTAAAGTGGCTCTCTTATGCACCAATGCCACTCCCTCCCTGAGGCCGACAATGTCCGATGTGGTGGGAATGCTGGAAGGAACTATTACCATTCCTGACATTGTCCCTGACGCGAGTAGTTACAATGAAGATTTGAGGTTTAAAGCCATAAGAGACCATCGTAGCTCTACGCATAGTCAGAGTTTCGCCGGAAGTCAGGTTCACACTTCAACATCTACAGGATTTCAGTTTGAATCTTCATCTTCATCTGCTTCAGCTCATTGCATCCATGAAACCAACGAGGAGTCGTGTTTTAAGGCTTAAAGCAATGGAAAACCAGAAATGTCTGTATCTTATCATCATATTTAATATATCCGGTTGATTGTAGAAATGCACAAAGATGTGTAGTTTTTGCCCAGATTGGGACTTACCCTGATTTTTGTTAGAGGTTGGTCCAGAACATAACATAAAGGCGTTCAAATGACAAGTGCTTATGTCTACTGAGTTTTATTTATAACTTTTGAGATTTTTTAAAATTTTGGGAAGGAATTCAACTAAAAACATTTTAAAAAATTTAAATTAATAAAAATAATTTTTAAAGGATCGAATTAAAATTAAAAAAAAAACTTTAAAAATTAAATTTTAAAACTTTGAGGGCCAGAGGGCCATTGTTTCTAATGACGGTCCGCCCTGCTCCTTAATTTGAATCTTTAAACCGCTTTTTGACTTAAATTGCATAGTAAAAATAAATTTTCCATTTTTATTTGTTTATAGGGTTTTATTTTGATGCACAAGCTGTGTAAATTTTTTTTACACAATCCTTTTATAAAATTTAAAATCTAAATCACAAACCCTAACAACCTAAACCCTAAGCCTTAAACTCTAAACTCTAAATTCTAACCATAAACCTTAAATTATATACCCTACATACTAAACCCCTAAATCCTAACATAAAACCCTAAACCCTAAACCTTAAAATTAAAGGGCTTGTGTAAACTAAAGTTTACACAGCTTGTGCATCAAAGTATTTTCCTTGTTTATATTATCTTAAAGATCCTCTGCGACTAGTGGACAATTCATAAGTGTAGCCATGTGACATTTGCTTCCTTTTTCTTCTGAATTGACTGGTTGAGTGCTGCCACAAAATTTCTCACTCCACGGGAAATAATAAAGAATTACTTCACTTAATATATAATATTTTTTCAAAGTTATATATAATATAGAACACATAATTTTATGTTAGGTGTTGTAAAATATTAAGAATTTCTAGGTGTAAAGTTATAAAATCTTAAGATGTGTGAACTTAAACCATTTATAAAAAAAATATTATATAAATCACATGAGAACTTGAATTTTCATGCGACTATTCCTTAACACCCTCGGTCCAACCACTATATATATATATATAATATATAAAAGCTTTCTTTATGAAATGGAAATAATTGGTAATTATTCGGCTCAATGCACCTTCGACAAATGACAAAATCAGTCGTTTTTCCCATTTCTCATCATTAAAATCATAAATCTTTCCAGTTTCGTACCATTTTTCCCATACGCTTCAAAAGTTGGAAGTTAAAGATCCACAGCTAGCTGAAAAAAAAAACTAACTTTTGATGAGAAAAAAAGGTTTAGGTGAAAGAAGATTGTTTCATTTCACTAAGAAAAAACATGGGAAGAGTTGTTAATTGTCCTTCAACCATGAAAATTCTCTTTGGGTACATAATTCTTACAGTCTTGGTGCTCATTTGCATGGAACCAAACCAAGTTGACGCCCAAGTAGAGGCTGTAGAGCCACCTTATCCTCCAGATTATGAAGGTAAGTTAGTTCAGCTTTGCAATTCCTTTCTTGCTTCAGGCTTCAACTCGTGTTAAAGATGACCGCTGTTGAAGTTTTCCAGCTTATGTTTTAGAAGTTTACTCTCCAAATCTCTGTATTTTTATTGTTTCTTAACTAATCTGTATTGAACAGTACACTGATTTTCTTGTAAATGTGTTCCAACGCCAAATCAGCTTCCGCCAATGGCTTCTCAATTTGTTGTTTCTTTTTTTTTCCCCCTTTCTGGATTTGCAGTAAAAGCTCTTCGTGAGATAGCGGCGGAACTTGGAAAGAAGGATTGGAATTTCAGTGAGAACCCTTGCAACAATAAGTCAAGCTGGTTTACTCCTCCGCCGCCGCCAAATGTGCCTCAGGCCATTAACAACAGTACCGTCACCTGCAATTGCTCCTTCCCCAATGGTGAATGTCATATTGATGGCATGTAAGTCCATACTGGTCATAAGAAAATTGGTGCTTATTCTGATTTCTTAACCACAGACATAATTGTCTTATCGTTTTTCCCCCAATTAATTTCTATACCAGTGATTTGCCTGGATTCCCCAGTTTGATTTAGTAATATGAAATCTCTACCATAGGCCAATAAAGGGTGCGCCTTATTCAAGATGAAACGCTGCATGGCTATAGCTTCATCTTCTAATACAAATTTATTCCAACTAATCATCTCAGTCACTATATAATATGAATGCTGCTGTTGTTTTTTTTTTTATAACTGAAAGGGTTCTTTGAATACCTTTTCTGCTACTAAAATTTCTCTCCTAACTATTAGCTGAGAAAACATATATTTGGAAAGTTTGAATTGGACATGCTTCTAAAAGCTTTATATACATTTGAACAGCTATCTTTCAGGGCAGGATCTTGATGGTATTCTTCCACGCTCACTTGTCAAGCTACCCTATATTAGAACATTGTAAGGGAAAAAGATTACAGTTGATGATTTTACTCTTTAACTAGCTAATAAGCTTCTATTAATTTTAGACTATTTTCTGTTGCTTTTAGAGAACTCTATCTCAACTACCTTAAGGGTTCAATACCACATGAATGGGCTGCTCTGAAGTTGGAGACTGTGTAAGCTACAAGCGCATTTCATGTTTATCCTCCTGTTTAGCAGAAATTTAATTTCATTCAACTGATGGGGATGACTACGTTTCAGGTCAGTTGCTATGAATCGCTTATCTGGGTCGATTCCAGGCTCTTTGGGAAACATAACCACACTAAAATATCTGTATGCCTCGGTTGCCTATGTTTTCTTTAGTATTCTCTCTTTCTTTTTTCCTTAAAATTAAAAGGATTATAATGTTTCTTATTAGTATTATATTTTCAGGAGCCTCGAGAACAATCTGTTTTCTGGAACTATTCCTCCTGAGTTTGGGAAATTGGTTAACCTGGAAAACCTGTTAGGCTTTCTTTTCCCTATTAGATATCCGTGCATGATTTATCAGTCTACTTCTTTCTTTAATATTTAGTATAGTATAATTGGCCTGACTTTGTCTCTTTCTTGAATATAGTACTCTTAATGCTAATTATCTCACTGGAAAGTTTCCCTCATCCCTTGCTAATCTGTCCAATCTAAAAGAACTGTAAGTGTTTTCTGCATTATATAGAGTTATACTGTTAATGAGGCTAGATTTATTTAGTAGCACTGCTTTTATGCGAGGCTTATGCAGTAGGATTAGCAGTAACAATTTCACTGGAAAGATACCCAACATTTTTCAAAGTTGGAAGCAACTTGAGAAGTTGTAAGAATCTTTCTGTCTCCACCACTTCTCTGAGCCCCTAATTGAAATTTCTGGTGATGGTCCTAATAATTTCTTTGTTGACAGAGAGATTCAAGCTAGTGGTTTTGAAGGGCCAATTCCTTCGAGCTTACCACTCTTGCATAACTTAGTGGAACTGTGAGTTTGTCTTAATCCCTTCAGATAATTATTGCATTGGGTGCCTTTTCTCTTTTACCAATTCTTTATGGTGCAATATAATTCAGAAGGATCAGTGACCTACCTGGAGAGGGTTCAAAGTTTCCGAACTTAAAAAATATGAAAAACATGTACAGATTGTAAGTCATTCCCAGGCTTGCAAAATTCTTCAAGCTCGTATTCGTTCCCGTTTGCTATAATTGTGCTCACATGATGCTGGCTCATATTGCAGGATGTTGCGTAGCTGCAATATATCTGGACCAATCCCAGATTACATATGGGAATATTCACGACTGCAGATTTTGTAATTCTGCTTTTCTTGTTTCACCTCAATTTTCAGTTTTTATATTAGTACTGGGCATACCATTCTTCATTTTTTGCTTGTGGGTTTTAATAAAAGGGTTATATTTTGATACACAATCTGTGTAAATTTCTTTTACACAACCCATATTTAAGCTATAAAATCTAAAACCTAAATTCCTAGCCCTAACACTTAAACCCTAAACACTAAACTCTAAATCCTAACCATAAAGCTTAAATTCTACACCCTACAATCTAAACACTAAACCTCAACATAAATCTCTAAACCCTAAAATTGAAAGGCTTGTGTATCAAAGTATTTTCCTTTTATAAATTTGTGATACTTCATTCTTCAATGCTTGAAGTTAGGTACACTTTGGATTATATTGTTAAGAAGCAATTGATAGATTCAATCCTTGTTAAAATAAGTTTTGCATGAATGTTTATGAGTGTTTCTGGGGCTAAACCTGATTTTGGATAAAAATTGTCTGAAAAATGTTTTGGATTGTTACTTTTGAAACTTTACACAATATTTTACTAAACTTATTTGATCTAAAAAATGATCATATAGTTTACTAAAATTTCTCTCATTTTGCTTGCTGCATTCATTAAAGATGACTATGAACTTGAGATGGTGAAATAGTTTTTTTTTTCTTTCTAATTGGACTAGTAATAAGCGTATGATCTAGACATTATATAAAAAGAGAAAAAAGAGACTTGCCTCTAAAGTTTTGTAGATTTTGTGTATGTTTTATGTGTATGACCTCGTTCTTCTGCTGAGATACAAATGTCTGTTTATGTTTCCTATTTATAAGGGTTTTTTTGGGTACCAATCCATGTAGAGACTAGAGCAGCAATGTACTGAGAGGTGTTTCATAATTTTGCACTCATTGTATCGATGACCATATCACATTATGTAAAGCATTGCCAATATTGACTGATTTTGTCATATTTGTACAAACATCTTGATCAGTTCAATGGAATATTTAGATTATTCATTTTTTTTAAAATGAATATTCAAACAATGTACATGAATATACTATAATCAGCATCTTGTGAACGTCAACATCTGATATGCTTGCTTGCTTTTCATGACTCATTCTTCATAAATGCACGCATCATATATTTTATGGATTTAACATTTCAATTAATCTATCATTTCAAAATTTATATTTGTTTTGCGATGGAATAGCTGATTTGTCTCTTTCTTCCAGAGATCTCAGCTTCAATAAATTGGAAGGTAATATTTCAGACTTTGAAAGCCTTACAAAAACGCAATACATGTAAGTGCTGTGAATTCTTGAGGTGTATTCATCCATACCTAGATTAAGCACAATGTGCTTTTGAAATAATACTCGATCAAAGTAGTTTTTTGGTCTTTTAATCAGAGGTGCATTTTTGGGGGGAAATCGGTAGTTTATCAAAAGTTTTAAGGTTATTAGACTTTTTTATTCTTATGGTAAGGGAACATTTTCATTTGTTTATTTTATCTGAATACTGCACATCTTGGAAAATCAAACAAAACTAGCTTGCTGATGCTTCCGCAACTTCAGAATCAGGAATCTGCATGCATTAATATCCTTACATAAGTTCTAAATTTGGTTAAACTTATTTCACTTTAAGCTTCAGTTATGACCTTTCAGTATAGTTCCAACAGAAGAGCTTAACTGTGGAATTTTTGTTTACTGATTAGGTACCTGACAAACAACGTGCTTACTGGGCTCATTCCAGATTGGATGAGTATTAGAGATAGTCGCTAGTAGGTCTACAATCCTTATTTTTACCTAGCAATTTGACACATGATTATCTGTTTATTTTCTGCATTTTGTTAACCGACTCTTCAAGTTCAAAGAGTATTCATAGTTTGATTGTTTTTTTTTTCTTCTGGATTTGATAGTAAGCTATTTAAAGCAACTTAAGGATTTATTATCTATTATACTCAAGGATTTTCTCGAATTTCTCTTCAGACAATGCAAAAATAACCCAATTTATCCATTTTTTAGTTGCTCAAGAGTACATTCCTGGAAACATGTCCCATCTAACTTGTACCTGTTATAATATTGTTAGTTTTAATCAAAATTAATTTGCCTTAATACTTCATGTCTAGTTACTTATAATCTATTATATTTTTATGCAGCCAGATAGATCTTTCTTATAATAATTTTTCTGAAGGCCCTGGGTCTCCTTTTTGTCGCGAGAATCTGTAAGAAAAAGTTCCTCTTAACTTGGTTCCCTATGCCGTGTACGTATTACGTTTCCAACTTTCTCTAAGATGTTTTGAAATATTAAACTGATTCATCTATTGCGCTTCATTAGAAATTTGTTCAAAAGCTTCTCAGGAGGCAAAAACTTGTAAGTTTGCATCTTATTGAGCAAAAAAGTTACCACGTTTTTTTGTTATGTCTTTCTTCCCCTTTTAATAATTCTTTAGAGGGACTGATGCTTCTTTGTTGTAATACGCTGATGTAGAGTACTCGATAACTGCCTGAAGAACTTTCCTTGTTCAAAAGGTAATTCTTTTGCATTAAAATGCAAATCTGTAGACTCTAAAAATGTGTTTTACGGTAAGATTTTATCCTAATCAATGTGAAATGTAATTTTTTTTTCATTCTTTATAGATTGGTATTCAGTAAATATAAATTGTGCTGGAGGAGCAACAACTATTAACGGCATCGACTATGAGGCAGATGAAGACTTAGGAGGTCCAGCAAAATATTTTCCACTCAGAGAGACTTGGGAAACTAGTAGCACTGGGCTTTTCTGGGATACCTCTGTTACTTCAAGGGACTTTATAGCACAGAATGTTTCTATTCTCAGAACAAACAACTCCGAATTATACACAAGAGCACGCCTCTCTCCTCTTTCTCTCACGTATTATTTTCGTTGTTTAGCAAATGGAAGTTATAGGGTCACACTTCACTTTGCAGAGATAGTTATCAGAGACAATAGATCCTATCAAAGTCTTGGTAGGAGGATATTTGATGTTTATGTACAGGTAGTCCATCATGTCATATACGTTGTGTGATTTGCATGTCACTGAATATGGTTAATTGAATAAGTTCGTTGCAGGAGAAACTGGTACTAAAAGATTTCAATATTAAAGATGAGGCAAAGGGTGTTGATAAAGCGGTTATAAGGGAATTTAAAACGATTGTCAGGAACAAAACTTTGACAATAGGCTTTCACTGGGCTGGGAAGGGGACAACTGCAACCCCAAGAAGAGGAACATATGGCCCTTTGATATCAGCCATCTCAGTAGACTCAGGTAAGATCGTAATTAAAATAGTCGATCATTCTTCTTATGTGCTTGCTCAATCTCCTGGTTATATTTGGGAACTTGATTCTTTTTGTCTAATTTTTTTATTCTTGAAGTGAATTCATGTACATGATGTGATGCAATAATGAAGTTGCCTTTAAACTATTGTTTGCATGACTTGTCAGCTGAAACTAGTAGAACTTCACTGTAAACTGACACAGCAACATAAGACTAGCTCTATGTGCTTAAATTTTCTCAAAAGGAAACTTTATCCAATACAATCTTAATTACTTAAATTGTTGGACAAGTCTTAACAATTTATTGGCATATTCACATGCACTGTTACCTCAGGTGATGAAGTTTGGGAATAACTGTTTGTACCTTTTTATCCCTTTTGTTGGTAGATTTCAAGCCTCCGGTTCTAAGTGGCTGGAATAAGAATATAAAGTTTGTATTGGGAGCTGGTGTTTCTGTTCTGTGCCTGATTTTCGTAATCTTAGGCATTCTATGGTGGCAAGGCTATTTTCGACGTGAGCCATCAAGGGAACAAGGTACTCTAATAAACTTCAATCTACAGTTTTATACTTTCAAATGATTTATCTAGGCGAACTATTTGAAAAAGTGCATGTTATTGCAAGCTTATTGAATGTGTAATTCAATTGGTTCCCCCAATCTTTTCCAAGTCTTGAGGGGGTTAGATCTGCAGGCTGGCTTTTTTACCTTCAAACAGATGAAAGCTGCTACAAACAACTTTGACGCTGCAAATAAAGTTGGAGAAGGTGGTTTTGGAGCTGTCTACAAGGTACCTTAATTACATGCTTTCTCTTTACATTGTAACATATTTCCTTCTGAATTTATGATCTTCAAGAGCACGTGCATGTGAAGGAACATATAACAAAATTTTTATGTTATGTAGGGTATATTGCTTGATGGTACCATAATTGCAATTAAAAAACTTTCTTCAAAATCAAGACAAGGGGATCGAGAATTTCTCAATGAACTAGCCATGATTTCAGGATTACAACACCCAAATGTTGTTAGATTGTATGGATGCTGTGTTGAGGGAACTCAGCTGTTGTTGGTATATGAATACATGGAAAATAATAGCCTTTCACATGCTTTATTCGGTAAGCTTAATGTCCTAAACCTCTTTTATTCCTCCTTTGGTGTTTCTGTTATTGGAACCATATAAAACAAGTATCCCCCTCCTCCTTTTATTACTTCCACATTCCCACCAGAAAAGAATACGCTGATATTTTTAACAATTATAGAAAAAAAAACATCTGAAACTATGTATTGACAACTATATGATGAGTTTCATGGATTGGCCTGTGTCAACAAATAGGTCCTAAAGAAAGCCAGCTGAAATTGGACTGGCCTACAAGGCAGAAAATTTGTCTCAGCATAGCAAAAGGTCTGGCTTTCCTGCACGAGGAATCGAGTTTAAAGATTGTACATAGAGACATCAAAACTACCAATGTGCTACTAGATAGCGATCTCAATGCTAAAATCTCTGACTTTGGTTTGGCCAAGTTTGACGTGGAGGAAAATTCACATATTAGCACCAGAGTTGCTGGAACCATGTGAGCTACCTCTCTCCCTGTTTTTCTTCTGCTGATCATCATTTCATTTCTTTCAATTCAGCGTATTTAGTTTGAATCAAACAAAACTATACTGCCGTTTGTTTTTTGTTCACGTTTCCCAACTCGATACAAGTTTGAGAAATACGTGATTTCTCAAGTTGCTACCATAAAAGAAAAAGTAATACATTGATCATTTAAACTGGAGTTTCTGCAAATTGAATGAAGCATCAATGTTTAAACTATGAAGATGTAAAAATGAGATCAAAGTCTCCAACATGAGCAAAGTTGATATGCCTGAATATGTTGTGCTTGCAGAGGATACATGGCCCCAGAATATGCATTATGGGGCTATCTCACCTACAAGGCAGATGTTTACAGTTTCGGGATTGTTGCATTGGAGATTGTTGCTGGGAAGAACAACACGAAATATCGACCAGAAGAGGATTATGTCTGCCTTCAAGATTGGGTAAAGATATAATCCATGTTTCAAGTTATAATTCGAGAATATCATATAAATATCCATAGGTGCTTTAAACTTCTGCAAATTCATTAATGCTTTTCTCCTGTTAATTAATTTAATCTTTTAGCTTCTTTTATCTCTTCAATCTATTCCAGGCTCTTGTTTTACAACAAAAGGGAAAGTTGATGGAGTTGGTGGATCCAAGGCTGGGGACCGAGTTCAATGAAGAAGAGGCAATTAGGATGACAAGAGTAGCTTTATTGTGCACTAATTCATCACCAGCACTTAGACCAACCATGTCTGAAGTTATAAACATGCTCGAAGGTCGAACCCTTGTTCCTGAACTAATCATGGACCCAAGTATCTTTGCCGATGAGTCGAGATTTGGAGCACTAAAAGACCAACTCAACCAAATGCGATCCCGGAAGGATAGTGAGCCCACCATGGTTACTGGGTCATCAGATTCTTCAACAGCATGGCTTGGCTCTTCTTCAAACATCAACCAAATTCAAAGCAAACTTGATTGATCTTTGTACTAATGTAAAGACTGGCTTCGAGAGAAATAATTATAATCTGGGGTTGTTTTATTATACACTTTGTTTGTATTTTATTGTGAGACAAATGGTGATTGATTTGGAAAATGAATGAATAGGATCAATTAAAATCGGTCACGCATCTAAAAGTCAAAAGAGCATTCGCTGAGCATATTTTATCTGATAAAAATATCCAATGAAGACCAGTCAACTCAGAATCCTTTATTGTTCAGACACAACACAACTCAAAAATAACGCGTTTTTCGCGATTATTGTAGTCAACTCAATAACATCCGCCTTTAGAACAAAGAACAAAAACAGCAACAACATAAACAAAACTCACCAACTCTCGCAGTCTCCATATCTCATTTACATTTCTTTTCAATCAACAGCAAGATGAAACAGAAACCTGCAATAAATTAAAAAGCTTTCATTTTTTTGAGGATCCTCTGAATCAAAGAAGTTTTTTTCCCTTCAATTTTCTATATATGGAAAACCCAAGAACAAGAAGCGGCAGCCGCTTGAGCTCATCTTCCAGCCCAGATGCTTTGACTACTACAATAAGCAGCTCAATTCAAGCTTTGGGTCGTGGCTTTGATGTCACTTCAGATATAAGGCTGTTGTATTGCAAAGGGGCACCCGGTTCAAGGTTGGTTCAGCTTGATGAAGATAATACCAACGATCTTGTTTTCTCCGACGGGGTTATTGTGCCCAACGTGTCCGTTGATATTAAGTGGTCAACGGGAAAGAGTGACATCGAGAGGAAATCACTTTGTAGCTTTCATGAGGTAGGCCGCCGCTATTCTGTTTCTAATTTGTTTGTTTTTCTGATTTTATCTGCTTTTCGAGGTATTCGTGTCTTTTTCCCCTTTTCTGAAAGAATTATCTGAGTAGTTTTAATTTCTCAGTTTGGCTGCGCTATTGGCCTTATGTCTTTGTTAGATGAGCGTTGGGGGTGATTTGGTTTTCTGTTTCAAAGCTTGAACTTCGATATTGTGTGGACTTGATGGGATTTCCATTTGTTTACTTGCTTGCAGAAATGCAATTGTTTGAAATATTTCCTATCTAGGGCTCTATATGTAGCCCGGTTATCAAACTGAAAGAGAAAAGAATAGTTGCAAGGGAACATTATTTGTACAAATGAACTAATACAGTTTAATCCATTTAAGCAAGTACTTTTCCATGGTCTGTGTGGATAACTTTCTTTTTCTGTTATCTGCTGCATATTTACAAATTCCCGTGTCTATGTTTATTGATTACTAAAGTTTTCTTCTGCCACCTCTAATGCATTAGAGTAAAGAACCTATAGGCAGGATCCATTTAAATTGAATTTGACAGTAAGGAATGCTTTCATTGGTTAATCTCTGATTTGGTCTGGACTCACATTGTTGATGATGTTGTATGGGGTAAAAGCCATTAGGCACTATCCATACTGTTCAGATAAAGCATCCACTTGATTCTGTTTGGTTATGAATGGCATCTCCAGGTTCATTGTCCTATATATTGGAATTTTGTGCCCATGTTGATGTATTGATGTATTTCAAAGGTCAATTTAGTATAGATAGAGTGACACAATCACCTAATTAAAAGTAATGGTTCTACTTCCAGTGCCATTGGTTTAGCACAGGCTGAGAAACCACCTTTAATGAACATCTTTATTTTTGAATTCCAGATGTCAGGATACTTTAATGAGAAATTTGGTATATCAGGGCGTGTTCCAGTGGGAAGCTTTAACGCAATGTTCAATTTCACCGGTTCTTGGCAAGTTGATGCTGCAGCTACAAAATCCCTTGCCATGGTTGGATATTTAATTCCCCTATACACCGTCAAATTAACAAAGCAGAATTTAGTTCTGCACGAAGATGTCAGACGTGCTGTTCCTTACACTTGGGATCCTGCATCTTTGGCAAGGTAAATGGGATGGACTTCATATTGAAAGATTAAACATTTTTTTCTTAAGCTGTATGTTTCTTGCTGTACTGTTTGTTTTGTATCTTTATATTTGTTGCTTTCATACTCTGAGGTAGTCAAATTAATTTCAGCTCCAAACCATTTTCTAGCTGTTACGTATATATGTATTACTAATCTTATCTTTCTGTTCTTTATGATGAGGTATCATAGGAACTAGGAAGGATAGATAATAAATTTGCATTGGCAGACAGATTCCAATTGTAAGTGTTGATATTGATATGTTTTCTTTTAATTATCTCAGTTTTATTGAAAATTACGGTACACACATTGTTACCTCCGCTACAATTGGTGGGAGAGATGTTGTTTACGTCAGACAACACCAGTCATCTCCTTTATCATTAACAGACATCGAGAACTATGTGAAAGACATTGGGGATCAAAGGTTTCTGGACTCCAAAGGCCAATCAAGTGCTGCACCCTTAAAATACAAAGACAAGGTTAGTATTATGGTGTTGTTTACTATATATTCGATATATAAATGTATGTTAAACATAGTGATCCTTCTCTGTGAATGCTTAATTTCGGGGGAAATGTGTTGCTGCTTATTTTTTCCTTTTATGTAAAGAAATCCATTGCTAAACGATTTCTTGCTGTAGGATGTTACAGTCATTTTTAGGAGGAGAGGAGGTGATGACCTTGAGCAGAGTCATGCCAGGTGGGAAAAGACTGTGCAATCAGCACCTGATGTCATTAACATGACATTTACCCCCATTGTTTCTCTTCTTGAAGGAGTGCCTGGCATAAAACATTTGGCCCGTGCGATTGAACTATACTTGGAGTGTACGTTTTTCAACTGTTTCACAACATGCAATATGATTATCTTACATCGATGTTAAAGATTTTTCTTTCTTCCTCTCTAGGGTCTATTTAACATTCATTATTTCCTTTTACCAGTCAAGCCACCAATTGAGGATTTACAATATTTCCTGGATTTTCAAATTGCTCGAGTTTGGGCTCCAGAACAGAGCAACATTCAAAGGAAGGAACCTGTATGTCAATCCCTTCAGTTTAGCTTAATGGGTCCCAAGCTTTATATCAGCCCAGATCAGGTATTGTCTAAATCAAAAACCTACATTATTGAATGTAAGAGGAAAGGTGTTAAGGGGGTTATATAGAATGTTGCTCTAGTGCATAATTATTATTGCATATTTCCTTGAAGTTCAATATTTACTACCACTTTAACAAAGAAAATGAAACACTGTTAATAAATTGAACGAAAACATGAAGCACCTGGCGTACACATCTCTGAGTTACTGTTTGTTATCTCTGTCACTTGACTTACTGTAAATGTTTCTTCCATCATTTATGGAGGCTTGGCATTTGGGAGGCTCTAATCATAAGTAATTTCATTAAAAG
The DNA here is from genome assembly GCA_958450335.1 of Hibiscus tridactylites. Lineage (NCBI taxonomy): Eukaryota > Viridiplantae > Streptophyta > Magnoliopsida > Malvales > Malvaceae > Hibiscus > Hibiscus tridactylites. Next base: position 84,357,408 of record OY288280.1, read on the forward strand.
CAAACGATGAGCACTGGGAAGGAAATTGTGGAACAGTATATGTGTATGCTCGTGCATGTAATAATTGATATAGAAAAGCTTTTTAGAACTCTTGAAGCCACATCAATTAACTTCATGAGGCCTCGGATATTTTTTCTCCTCCTAAATTAGCATGTATAATGATATTTCAGGTAACAGTTGGCCGTAAACCAGTCACTGGGCTTAAGCTTAGCTTAGAAGGCAGCAAGCAGAACAGACTAGCCATTCATTTGCAGCACCTAGTGTCTCTTCCAAAAATACTTCAACCCCACTGGGATGTGCACATGGCCATAGGTGCACCGAAGTGGCAAGGCCCTGAGGAGCAAGACAGCCGTTGGTTTGAACCTATTAAGTGGAAAAACTTTTCCCATGTGAGCACTGCACCGATAGAACACACCGACACTTGCATTGGAGACCTCTCTGGCGTTCACATTGTCACAGGGGCTCAGCTCGGTGTATGGGACTTTGGTTCCAAAAACGTATTACACCTCAAACTCCTCTTCTCCAAAGTACCAGGGTGCACAATAAGGCGATCCGTATGGGATCATAGTCCATCCAGCCTTTCTACTGGACAGAGGACCGACGGATCATCAACAGCAGTTTCAAATGAGAGATCTGACAATAAAAAGGAGGACAGTTCAAGCCAGGCGGGGAAACTTGCAAAAATTGTGGACTCAACAGAAATGTTGAAAGGACCACAGGATAGTCCTGGCCATTGGTTGGTTACAGGGGCGAAGCTTGGGGTGGACAAGGGGAGGATTGTGTTGCGTATTAAGTACTCATTACTGAATTACTGATCCATTATTTTAGTTTTTGGTAGGATTACCCTTTTTCCTCTAGTAAGCATACGCAAAGCATTCTTTGCAGTACAGGCGGTCCTTGTTCGTTCAATTCTTGTGTACATTGTGGCTCCTTTTGTTTGTTTATCGGTCCTTACAGTTGATAGTCAGATGATTAGGTCTATGACTACTCTTTTTCCTCTATTCGGTTTCAATATTTGATTTTCAGAAAACTAGGCTATATTTTCCAATAAATATTACATTGTTATGTAGAGCGATGGTGGTTGTTTGCTTTAAACACTGCACATCATTGTTGAATGGTCTTTGTTCATGTCTGTTTAGCTATTTTCATCCGTATATTCAGATTAGTTTCGATTACGCATGCCACATGGCTAACTTGTCTTCCCAGCGCTGTTGCTAGGAAACACTATTGGTGAGCACTGCATGCTGCCAGGGAGCTTTATTGCAAGGAGTGCAACTACCAGGCACCGCTGCATGTCTTCCTAGTCAACCTCACAATTTTGTTCTTTCGGAAAATACACCTCATGAGAGGAAGGTGATACTTATTATATGCAGCCACAGTCTAATGCTCGGCTTGTCGATACGAGATTGTTTTCTCCCTCTCAACACTGGACTCTTGACAACAACAAGGGCGTGGTTTGTGTGTTTGCCAGGACTGGACGGATCAAGAACAAGTTCCCATTATAAAGACAATATCTCATCATCAAGGAAGAACCTACTATGACTTATTATCGCAATAGTAATTACGTATGCTGCAAGTAGCTGCAGAAAAAGAATTTGATGCGCCTATAATGGTTTAATTTTTAGGAGGTGATGCTTTCTCAGCCGTTTTTATTTTCATCTACTTTCCAGTCAATGCCTTACAATCCATCAACCATGGCCCTCGCTGGGACCGAATTAGTGTAAGAAATACCTTCTGAAGTCCGAACACTCTATTCATCTTAGAGCAATGCGTGCAATCAAAAATCTTCGCAATGATAGTTTCTGGCTGCGTAAGCAACAGAGTAGCTGATGTTGATGACTAGGGGTGAATATTAGATCAAGTCCAGTAAAAAAATTTGAGTTAATCGAGTTGAAATTTTTTATTTTCTCTTTTTAGCTGATGTGGGTTGTTTTTTTTTTCTTTTCTAGCGGTCGTTTGTTTTGTTAGCGTTTTTCTTTATTTATTCTTATGATGTACTATTTTTCTCTTTTTACGTTAAAAAGATTTTTTAACGAGACTCGTGATAATAGTGGCTTGTATGAAAAATGAATTCATACGCTTTTTCGATAAAAAAATATATATATTTCATTGAAAATGTTAAAAATTAAAATAAAAAATAATTAAAATAAAAAATTACCACCAAAAATAAAAATATGATTAATGGAATATGTGCAGTGAACAGCAACAAATACAAAATTGTGGGCTTAGAGCAAAAATACTATTGATTTAATGTTTCATTAACATTATAACTGATGATACAGAGTCTGATACTTGAAATAGTAATCAAATGACAAATCTCTTAGAAATATGATCATAACAAAATTATAGAAACTACAGAAAAGTAATCTGAATCATATGAATAATCTAATATTTTATCACTTATTGCTCTGTCACATCCAAAGCCTATCGCCTCCATCTTCAGAGCTGAGCAAGGCGGCGGATATCGATCGGATAAGCATCCGATGAAGACTGAGCACTGTAAGATCTCCTCCCAATGATCACATTTGCAGCCTCAGTTGGATGAAAAGCATCCCAAAACAAGTACTCATTCCTATTTGGGCATGGAGTTTGAGCAGGCAAGCAGGTAATTTGCCCATTGTTCCTCCCCACTCCACAACACCCTGCATTTATCACCTTAAAACCTGGACATTCACAAAGATTAAAAAAAATCAAAGCACTGACATAACATTACTAATGTTCAACATTTAATCGGTGTTTATAGTTAGTCGTCGACGTTTACCGTTAGCTGAAGGATTGCTTGTTATGTCTTGGAAGATCCCATAAGCATTAATGTAGATGAACTTGGCATCGGAATTGGCGTTATTGAATTGATCAACCAGACCTTTAAGCCTGTCGTTGAAAATCCGGTTTGCAGAATTGATTCTCTCTACACATGTTTTACCATCTGGACTGTTTTGAGCCAATTCATTTGGACTGCAACCGATCTGACCCACCCCAATCAACACAAACTTCCTAGCCCCGTAGTTATACAAAGCCTAAACCATTTTATTTATAATCATCAGAGGAGATTTGAGGGAAACAAAACTGGGGCATATATGTAAAGACCAACGGAAATTAGACACTGTAATGTAACCTGAAGCTGCTGAGTGTATTCTTGAATAAGAACATCAGCAAATTGCTCTGGGGAATATTGCCTGCTGCTTGAGTAATAAAGGGGCATGAAATAGTTGTTGAGGTAATCGTTGCTGCCGAGTCCGATCGAGTAAATACATTTGCTTAAATAATTTGCTGCTGTGGCTTCATCCCCAAGCAAGTTCACCACTTGTGATATTGTTTGTTGATAATTTCTAACTTGGCCGCTGAAACTGATCCGAGCTCCCTGTATAGTACAAGTTTGCAGATAAAAGTTTTAGTTTCCAACAATGGTGCAATTATAGCTATAAAGTTACTAAATATATATACCAGTTGCTGTCCGGTCTCTTCTCTGATTCCGGCAGCTGCCGATGCATAGTTAACTCCTCCGAGTATTTGTCGACCGCTGGCGGTTGAGTAAGGCGGAATGTCATTGTCAAAGCCCAAAAGTTGAGCTGCAGGTTAAAAACAGTGTTAAAATAGCAGTATCATGGTAGACAGGTATCTTCAATCCGTTGTTTTCAAGTGAAATAGAAGCGGACCTATGACATCGACGGTAGTTTTACCATTAGAAAACCTTCCGGTGGGTCCATTAGGGAAGTCAATCCCATAAGGCAAGTAATTAGCCCTAGCCAATGAGGAGAGTTGATTATTATTCCCATTATCCACCAATGAATCCCCGAAGATAAAGTAACAAGGAACTTGGGGTGCACCTCTAACCCCTAAACACAAACTCAAAACCACTACAACCCCAAGCATCCCACACCATTTCTCCATGTTACTTGTCAACTTAAGAAGAATGAGCTAAAGAACAATGGAAATGTGGGAGTAATATGGAAGTGTATATATAGACTGATAAACTGGTGAATGAATCATGGAGAGGACGAAGGTAGTTGAAGTAGGTTAGAGTTAGAGGCATGCATTAATTTCACGCGGAGGTAACGTGGGAGTCTGTACTTAGTCTGTACTCCAATGCACTCAATTTCATGAGCTGGGAATTTGATTTTACTCTAAAAAAGATGTCGGTCCATACACTAAGATTGTATGCAATGTAGTATAGTACCTTAGATATAATTTGGTATATACTTTCCGTCACTTTTGATTCTTAATAATTGGTTTAGGCTTTAGTCTAAAGAAATGATTTATTGTATGATTATGGAAAAGTTCTACGTTGGTATAGATTTGTCTATATTTTGACCAAATTTCAATACAGGGAGTCAATCATTCATCATTTTATAATTTTATGTTGCGTGATTAAAGGCATGTCATTTCATGGGGGACGTAGAGATTGAGGTTTACTGATAAGTAGTAGTATTTTTTTTAATAAAATTTCATTTTTTAGTATAAAAATGCTTTATACTACTGTCCACGAACTTAAAAGGAATTGAGTTCGTCTTGTACTCTGAGGACTGAGATATTGATTTCCATTCCTTTTCCTCAAGGACCTGAGCCCCAGTAGTATGATGTTGATAGATTGCTAAAATGGAGGTATTATTGCAGTCATGGATCATTACATTACACCCTAATCCATCCCATCAGTCGATGGTAATTGCTGGCCTAATTAATACTATACCAGCGCCATCCTTTTACAACAATTAAGCTGTTCCATTCGCTCTTTTTTCATTCACATTTTTGCTGTGACCTGCACATCCTTTTACTACAATTAAGTTGTTTCATTGCCCTTTTATTCATTCACGTTTTTTATTTTACATATTCGATCATTGAAGTCAGAGCTGGTCTTGAGATTTTGAAGGCATGAGGCGAATTGAGAAATTAAGCTCTTAACAATAAGTTTTGAAGAAAAAAAATTTAAGAGTGGGCATCTTATAACAAAAATTTAAAAATAAATTTTAATAGTAGGCTCTAAACAAATATTGTAACATTTTAAATTTAAGAATATGTTCATAATAACAAATGTCGGGGGAAATGAGCCTCTAATAACAAGCATTAAAAAAATTAGACCCTAAATAACAAGTATTGAAAAAAATTAAAGTCCAAATAACAAGTATTGAAAAAAATGAATTTTAAGAGTATGTCTTTAAAAACAAATATCAGAAAAAATTGGGCATCAAATAACATATATTGAAAAAAATTAGACCCTAATAACAAATATAGCAAAAATGATTTTAAGAGTATGTTCCTAATAACAAATGTCAAGAAAAAATGGGCCTCAAATAATAAATATTAAAAAAATGACCCTTAATAACAAATGTTGAAAAAAATTAAGAGTAGACTCATAATAACAAATATTCGGAAAAAAATTAAGCTTCTAATAACAAGTATTGAAAAAATTTAGGCCTCATATAACAAGTGTTGAAAAAATTGTACCCCTAAAAATAACAATTACAAAAAATTAAACTATAACTATTTAGGTAATAAAATTGAAAAAGAAGACCTCTATATAATATTATAATTAAATTATTATTTTGTTTATTTATTTTTTATGGCCAAAAGTAGAAATTTTTATTTAATATTATAATCAAATTTAAAATATTTTTTACTATAATTATTTAAATAGTAAATATTAGAAGAAAAAAAATCGGGAACTTGGGCAATCGAGCGGTTCGACCTACCCTATGTCCGGCCTGATTAAAGTAATTAGTGATTGAATCCAAATTATCATTCAATCAAAAGTATAACTACAATCTAAATAATTGAATATATTTGGATAGAAAATGTACGATAGTGATATTTAAGAACTGTCCAAATCTGTGTATTTTGATGCATGTAAATTTGACATTTTGCAAAGACAATTTCTAAAAGGTTCGACGTCTCATCATCAAGTTGGTCCACCGAAGAAAAATGGAAAACCAATCACATGACATTACACTAACTCCATTAGACTTGGTTGCGGCTTCGTATAAATATATGGCATAGTACCTTTTGGCTTTTCCTATTTAATCTTGGGTTTACTTTTGATCATCTTCAATTTTCCACAAAATTCATTAAATAGAGGAGACTAAGTCGTGTCGAGTAACACGATTACTCATCAGCATCGTTCTAGCTGGCTCGGTGTTGACATTTGCCCTTAGTAAAAATATGTCAAAAAAATTAATAAAATAGATAATTTTTATTAGTTGAAAATAAAGATAATTTTTAATAATTGGAAGAAGAAAAAAAGCTGAGTTGAAATGCTCTGATTAAGTGAAATGAACAAATCCATTTTGAACTAAGTTTTAAACAGTTGGAAGAAAAGAATAAGCTACAATTATTGTCGAATTCGTTTGATTGTATCACAAATCTTGGGAGTAATTAGTGGTAGAATACTGAGAAGCTAAATCTTTGAAAATTTGAATCAAACCTTTCAAGTCATTACTACCAATTTCCAAGCAGTCCCTCAGTATACCTCCTTCCAATACTTCTCTTTGCATCGTTTCCGTTATTTCCCTTAATACACCCTGCCCGTTTTACTAACATGAATCAGTCCAAATTAAACTTTAATAAATTGCCGCATTTCAACAACAACAAAAAACGATTGAAAAAGAAACGTACCGATTTTTTAAACACTTTGAGAAGACGGTTAAACATCCGTTTCGAAACCGCGAGGGCGTTTCTGTAATTCCCAGCGACCCAGCTAGCCCTCTCCATCTCCGAATTAGACCGAGTCAACTCGCCCAACATCCTACCTAACTGGTTCAGATCTGATGCAACGCCGAAGATTTCCGTGTAATCCAGACCACTACCCCAGCCGTAGTTCCAAACGTAGTCCCACCCTACCGACCACGCTGCGCCCCAAATCCCTACCCCCTGCCATCGCTCCAGCTTCTCGGCAATGAGTCTCGCGCGCTTCGAGCCATCCGCGTCCCCGCGTGCAGCGCGTAAGTTGGAAACGCGGGTTAGGAGGGATTGGGAGAGGGAGACTAAGGTTCTGTATTGAGAGAAAGAAATGGAATCTACGGTTTGTGGTACGGTCGTGGCGAGAAGGATGAAAAATATTGCGGTTGCTCGTGGTGGTAAAATCATGGCCGTTAACTTTATGGCGGTTTTCTTACTGTTGACGAGATATTCCGCCGTGAATTTTAAAGGAGGCGGAGTCTGTTAAATTAGGGCCAAAATAGGGCTTATCGTTGGACTGGGTTTACTTAAGTGGATTCATTTGACATTGAAAAGTATATTATGGGCAGATGATAAGTTGAATGAAAATTATTACTAGATGGAATTTAATAAACTTCACAAATAATAAACATAATAATATTTTAATATACTTATAAATTAAAATTGATGGTCAAAATTAGTAAAAGAACTTAATTGATTAATTTATTGGTTAGGGCATAACTGAATATAAAAATTACAAAAACCATAATTCTATACTGAGTCTAAAAAAAAATACAAGAACAAGCTCGCTCTCCTCTCTCAAAGCATCCACTCCCGGATCTCTCAGCCTTCCATGCTGGACCAGTGAGGTGTGAGTGATCCTCTTTGGTTAGGTGTTGGTTCCAGCCTCTGTTCCTATCTATCTTTTTGTTTTTATCTTCGTTTTATTCTCCTTTTCTCATCCTTGTCTTTTTTACGCCTCATCCCCCTCTCAAACTCCCTCACCCTGCTTTGAGTCATCCCCATGTGCTTTTATTTCTTCTAGATTTAAATCTCAGTTGCAGTCACATTTTTAGTCGTATCGCGATATTCACGATTACAGACATAACAAAGGCTATTGTAGAAAAGTTAAAGTATTTTTTCAATTAGAGTGTTTTTTAACACGTATTATAAAACATTATAATTATAATAATAAAAAGTTACTTTTAATAATTTTAGAGTGTTTTCCAACACTTATGAACTTAGATTACTGAAATTAAAGGACTACATTGAAAAAAAATAAAATTTACAATCTAAATTATAAAAAAATTCAAGGACTGAAATAATAAAGATAAAAAATGGCTGTAATAGAAATTAACCTATACCCTTGCATCTCATAATTTAAAATAGAAATTATTTGCCCCTTTTCGGTGCCCCTATGTAAATTAGGTTTATAGTTTAGGGTTTAAGGTTAGCAGTTATGGTTAGAGTTTAGAAAATTTCGGGTAGAATGTATTTTTTAGGGTATATGGTGTAACATTAAGATTTAAAATTTAAGGTTAAGACTTAAAATTTAATATTTTAATGTTGGGGCATAAAAAGACACCGAAAAGTGAAAAAAAAATTTACCCTATAATTTAACCTTTTATTTATTGGGTTAAGTCCTAATAATCGATTTTAATTTCTTGGATTCTCAGTTTCTCATAACCCAATAATTTTTTTTAATGATGATAAAATAAGATTATAATATTACTGATAAAACCTAAATCCCTCTTTATTCTTCGTTTTCTCTTTGGCCTTCAAACCCTAAAAGGGTTGTTTTCACGCCGTCGTCATCAGACCAGAATCTAGAGCCGCGCGATTTCACCTCTTGTCGTCGGCACGCCGTCAATCCCCTCTGCTCAATGTCGACCAATCCTCTCCCTGTAAGTCTCACCAGCTCGCCTCCCTTTACACTCTTACGCTCACCCTTATCGCCCGCCCATGGATTTTTTTAAATTTTACAGTAACGGGAGAAAACAGGGATAGCGGCCCGTTATTACCGTTATTTACCGCTACCCGTTGAATTGCGACCGCAATCCACCGCTACTAGTGTGATTCCGCGTCCCACCGTTGTTTTCGCCGATAGCGGTTTCGGCCTGCGGCATTAACGCTAAATAGCGGCCGATATAGCGGTCGCGGGCCGTTTTTTGAAACCCTGTCATGGGCATTACTTTCCAGGTGCATCACTCACCTATCCATCTCACTTCGTTACCAAAACGATGGCTTTATTATGCTCCCTTCTTGCAGACCCTAATTTTATTCAATCTTAGTCATTTCCCCAAACCCCCAAACCTCCAAACTCGGCATTCTTCTTCTTCTTCGTCAGACTTCGATTACTTGAATCAGTTTTCCCCTTTCTGCAACTCTAATAAAGCAGCTGCCACCAGCTCTTTCAACTTCATTAATTTGAATGAACGTCGTAGAATCTCTGTTGGCCTAACAAAGATTATCAAGTTGCGACATGGATATTTATTGAGGGGTTTTTCATACAAGTTCTGCCCAAATTTCTTAGTCAGAATCATGAACCTTTTAGGTACCAGAGAGACTTCATTCGCATTCTTTAGGTTTGTATTTAGGGATGATTCCGAGGATACTATTAGATATTCTTGCACAGTTGCACATATTTTAGCGGCTCAGAACCTCAGGTATCTTGCTCAAGATGTGGTTTCGTGGGTAATCAGGAGAATTGGGGAAACTAGGAGTGAGGATTTGGTGAAGTTTATGTGGGAAGGTCACCATAAATATGAGTCAGATTTCTCGGTTCTTGATACGCTTATGCGGGCTTTTCTGATTGCAGGCATGGGTTCACGGGCATTGGGCATTTTGAGTAGGATGAGGGAGGTGGGTGCAGTGCCAAGTTCTTCTGCAATGGCAATTCTTTTCGAGTTTTTGCTAAGAGTTGGTGACTATGGTAGTGTGTGGAAGATGTTTAGGGATATGATTCGTGAAGGACCTTGTCCCTCCAATTATACTTTCAATGCCATGATTCTTGGTTTTTGCAGAAAGGGTCATTTTGGGACCGCAGAGAGTTTGCTTAACGTGATGTGGAAGTATAAGTGTAATCCAGATGCTTGCTCATATAATATTCTAATAAATGCCAATTGCATCAGTGGATGGACTTTGAATGCGCTTACTTGGGTCCAATTGATGATAGAGAGGGGTTGTAAGCCGGGCATTTTTACATTTAATATAATTGTTAATGCCTTGTGTTCCGAGGGAAATGTGGTGGAGGCAAGGAAGATTTTTAATGAGATTCAAGAGATTGGTCTTTCTCCTAATGTTGCAATATATAATACCTTAATAAATGGGTATGTTAAGGCAAAGGATGTTGGTCAGGCAAACATGCTTTATGAAGAAATGAAATCCAAGGGTATAATTCCTGATGCCATAACTTTTAATATTTTGGTTGCAGGGCATTTCAAGTATGGGAGGAAAGAGGATGGAGATAGGTTGCTGAGAGAGTTATTGGCAATGAATTTGCTTCCAGATCATTCATTGTGTGATATTTCAGTTGCAGCGTTATGTTGGGGAGACCGTTTGGATGAAGCCATGGAGTTTTTAGAAAATATGCTGGAGAGAGGGATGAAGCCAAGTATCATTGCTTTTAACTCTATCATTGCTGCATACAGCAGAGCAGGCTTAGAAGAGGATGCCTACAAGGTCTTTAAACTTATGATGAAATTCAGACTGACTCCATCATCTTCCACATGTAGTTCTTTGCTCATGGGTTTATCCAGGAAGGGGAGGCTGCCGGAAGCCAGGGAGATTTTGTATAAGATGATGCATAAGGGTTTTCCGATCAATAGAGTGGCTTTTACGGTGCTTTTGGATGGTTACTTCAGGAAGGGAGATTTAGCAGGGGCTCAAGATATGTGGAACGAAATGCTACATAGGGGGATATCCCCTGATGCTGTTGCATTCTCAGCCTTTATAAATGGACTTTCTAAAGCTGGTCTAATTGAGGAGGCATATGATTTGTTTCTTGAAATGTCAAACAAAAGATTAATGCCAAATAATTTTGTATACAACTCCTTGATTGGTGGGTTCTGTAACCATGGAAGGATAAATGAAGCACTGAAATTGGGAAGAGAGATGAGGCAAAAGGGTCTTGTTCCCGACATTTTTACCTTCAATATCATCATTAATGGATTTTGTAAACATGGCAGGATGAAATCAGCATTTGATGCATTTATGGAGATTCATCATGCAGGATTGGTCCCAGATATTGTAACATACAACACTCTGATTAGTGGGTATTACGAAGCATATGACATGGTTAAAGTCGATCAGTTTATGAATAGCATGTATGCTAATGGGTGGGAACCAGACATCACAACATATAATATACAAATTCATGGTTTCTGTAGTAGTCGAAAAATGAATAGAGCTGTGGTGATACTGGATGAACTTCTTTCAGCAGGTGTAGTTCCAAACACCGTGACATACAACACTATGATGAATGGTGTTTGTAAAGACATACTGGATCGTGCTATGATCATAACTGCAAAATTGCTTAAGATGGCCTTCATTCCAAATGTCATTACTACTAATGTATTATTGTCCCATTTTTGCAAGCAGGGGATGCCTAAAAGGGCACTAATATGGTGTCAGAAGCTAAGTGAGATTTGCTTTGAATTTGATGAGGTTTCTTATAAAATAATGGACCAGGCATACCGTAACATAGATGAAGATGTTGAGTTTTTTGGAGCAACATCAGGGAAAAGCCTCCTACTAGAATTTCTCATGTACATTACATACGATTATTTCTCTAGAAGCAGACATAAACAGGAAAAGAATTCAGAGCCTCTTAAATTGATTGTGTAATCCCTGTTGGCATTTTAGCAGTCTCATGATTCGAAAATGGTTAGTTACTTTCTTTCTTCCCTTGAGTTTTTATTTTTAACCTTGATTGATTCGTGGCGAACCCTTGTTTGCTAAGGATGCATTGTTCGCTTTCGAGGTTAATTGATTTCATAGGATGTTTTGAAGAGTTCTTTAGCAGCTCTGAGTTGATATTTTGTACAGATATTTGCTGAATTTTCTACTTATTACCCTTCTCCGTTTACAAAGTGCATTGGTAAAGCCAACTTGAAATTTTGGTTTGCTGAAAATAGGCTATTGGCCGTTGCACAAAAAACACCACACCCTTGTATTTCCATATTGGAAAGTTTTTCAAGTTGATGCGTTTCTTTCTATTTTGGATAACATAAATTTAAAGCTTTGTGTCATGCCCTCGTAAGCTGTTTTTTAACTCTAATCATAAATCATAGAATTGGCATGTTTTAGCTAGTTATAATTCCTTTCTTAATCTTCTTGTAATTTGCGATGATGAATGATAAGCAAGCAATAAAACATGAGATTATTCTCAATTACCTGATATTTCTGTTCATGATCGCAGAGGAATCTGAAACAGACAGTGAAGAATCTGATGTTAGTTGTTCTGATGGAGATGACACGTCTTGGATCTCGTGGTTTTGTAATTTGCGAGGCAATGAGTTCTTCTGTGAAGTTGACGATGAATACATTTAATATGACTTTAATCTATGTCGGTTGAGCGGTCAAGTTCCATATTATGACTATGCACTTGATTTAATACTGGACGTTGAATCTTCTCATGGTAAGCATTTAATTGACTTGGATTGCAGCATGTGAATATTGTTTGATTGATTCATTATTCACTCATGGCATGTGCTATTATTTTCCAAATTGTAAACCATTCTAGATGTTTTTGCCTCCTTAATCCATGAATACATAAATCTTCCTTTTGCTTTGTCATGAGTATTTTGGTTTGGCTAGGAAAGAATTTTGTATGGTAGCTGAAATTTTTCTGGGAAATAGGATGTAAGACAGCCTAGTTAACCTTGGTAGTTTGATTAATTATGACATATATAATAGTACTGTTGACTGATTTATATGGTATATGGTATCATAACTGGTTATGTTTCTTGTTTATCCTGTGATTGTTACTTTTTTTGGTAGTCTGTAGGATTTATAATGCATAACCTCAGTCTTATCTTTCTGGTCATTCACACAGAAATCAATTCCTGCTTGAAACAATGCTTGTTTAATTGAAAAGCTTTTTCTCTTTTGAATTTTTGCTATTGCTGCTGAAAGTTAACATAAAAAATGTTACTTTAAGTGAATCAAGGAAATATATTGTTGCAATTGTTTTAAAGCTTGTGTTTGTATTGCATTTCCAGCTGTATAGTTTGCAGTGATATGTTAGCATTTATCATCTATATTTATCTACAGAACTTGTTTTTAATTGAATCAAGGAGATATATTGTTGCAATTGTTTTAAAGCTTGTGTTCGTATAGCATTTCCGGCTGTATAGTTTGCAGTGATAATGTTAGCATTTAGCATCTATGTTATGCCTATAAATGCATTGGTTACTATGTTTTGTTAAAATTTGATAATTCTACCAAAGGCTTTATTTTTTTACATATGAAAATTGTCTGTTTTATCTCATGTTTTGATGAATATATTAGGGTGCAGTGATCGATTGAATACTTGGAGAAATTGTTCATAGCAAAGGCATGAAGGAACCCGTTGATTATGTCGCATGTATTGGCCACTTTCTAGCTAAGGTGTGCGTTTCAGTCACCAACTTTTAGCTGTTTTCCTTTATTTTGAGGTATTCCCTGTATAGAAATATTTGGCTTGAGGACATAGCATTGATTATATCTTACTCTGCTGCAATTCCAAGCTGCTAAATATACTCTTCTGTGACTTAAAGCAGTTCCCATCTGTTTATCCTAATGGGCACTGAGAGGCCGTTATTCGGAATATCTAATCTGTTACCTGACCTTAGAATAATATCCAAATGTGCACTAACAGACAGATGATCATTCCTCACCCTTAAATGTGAATAATGGAAGTCAAATATTCTGCAATTGGTACAGGATGAAGACATTTATACCTTTTTCGAACCAGAGCTTGCTCCAGCAGTCCTGACTCCTGTAAGATCCCATGTAACACCACCAGTCAGGACCTCTGTTTCAAAGTTACCAACGAGTAAAAGCTTATCCAGGGAAGATCGCCTTAAGAAACAAGGTTCAATGTCGGTGATTGAGACGAACTCAAGCTATCACGGAAGTGGAGATGTTTTTCAATCAAGGGTGATAGATAGAAGAATGTCGTTGCAAGAGGGTTCTTTGGTGCTTGACCTTCAGGGGACAACTATTTTTCTTGCTTTGTAGCTCGGAAAAGATCGAATGCTCGGTATCTCTTTAAATCATCAGGTGATGTGGTACAACTCTTAACAGAGCTGACAAACACATGGATTGATAATATGAACACAGAAGGATCTGCAATGGACTGGTGGAGGGCAGCTAGAGCCTTAGAGGCACCTACGTACATTGAAATCTTGAAAATGTTTTGGGGGTACTTCTATGTAACTGCCCTTTCATGCTGCTCACACTCCAATTCATTTTAATCTCTGTCCAACATGATCATTCTTCGCATCACATGTAAAGTTTCCAATAAAGTAGTTTTATTTTTTTGAAATAATTTTTTATTGTTTGATAGTGAAAATCAATCATCGATTCTTCTTTGACTTGCTTCCAATCAGTATCGGGTGGCAAAATGAGTTAAACAATCCAGACTAACGCTACTACCAGGAGTCCCTGACCACAATGGCTTACTTTGGCCGCTATCGTCGACCATTAGCGCACTAACATTGCAAGCAGCTATAACAGTAGTCAGTTCGCCCTATACCATTCTTGGAACATAGTGATGAAGACATTCAAAGAGAATAACTTTAACTGCTCCAGAAATCAAAATAGTAGAAACCTCTTCTAATACTATTTAATATTTCAATTGAATCATTGGTGATATGAAGACATAACATTCTTTTGAGAAAAAATCTAAAAAAAGAGAACAATGTCCTACATTAACAGCAAAAACACTTTTCAGCCCTTTCTTTGCATATATATATACCCAGATAATTTAAGAGGTTTTAACATACAAGCCAAGGTTATATACAGGGAACAGCCCACCAGAAATGATGAACCATTCAAATAATATTCAAGTTTGGGCTGCATATCTCAAGGGAAGCGAATACGATCCCTTGTTGCTGCAACCATAGTTCCACATTCCTGATTGGCAAGGTCCAACAGAGTAGACACAAACTTGAATTATGTCATTGATGCCAAGAGAATGACATTCACTCACTTCAACGTCAATCTTCATCTGATGTATATCTTTTGACTCTAACCCGTTCACCATTAAAGTGGATGAACTTCCATTTACTCATGTATCGTCTAAGAACCAACTTCTGCTTGTCTTCTTGGCCAAGTTTCTTAAAAGCATGGGCTACTTTCCTGACTGTATTTTCATCTGGTCTGACACGTAACTCCTCCATGTCTGCAAATACCTTTGAAATGAAAGCTAATAACTTAGAAACAACATAGTTTTGCTTCCTTTGGTATGAATTCTCAAATACAAACAGCACAGCAGAACTGGTTTTGTATGGCATACCTCTATTATCTTATCCTGCATGTCATGATGATCAAATAAAGAGATCATCCTAGAAAACAACTGCTTTGAGATAGAACGGGTGTGTGTATGCAAAATCATGTTCCACAATGATTCAGCCTCATCCACTCTGTTATCCATATCAAACGCGAGTAGAAGGGTGTCATATGTTCCCATCGTAGCTCCTTGGCCTTTGCTCAACATCCACTTTGCCACCTGAGTATCAGTGAGCCATTACCGAACATAACCGAAGTAGCAATTACAACTTAAATTATAGCATCTTGAACTAACATGTTGAATAAATAGAAGCACACCAAATGATCATTCAGCATTAATATATACAGGAACAATATCTAAATATCTATAGCAAAGGCTCCATATTTTTAGCTTCGAACCACCAAACAAACTAGAAGGTAATGGAAAATTATTGAACAAATAAAGCTTCCCTACATAAATGACACCACTTCAGAATCTGAAACACAAATCAATAATATCAACATACTTGAATAACACGCAGCCATTGGCTCCGCTTCCTCAAAGTTTGTAAAGCCTTGGCAGCTGCAATCAATGGAAACTCAGTCTCCCAAGCTACCCATTTGTCCAATGCTCCATAAACAATCTCCTTTTCATTGGGAAGTTGAGAAATCTGCTCATTTTATATATAGAATCAGTGCATAGCTTTATCTTCAAATACTAAAAGTCTACAATAGATAGTATAGCTAAAAACAGTACTCAATGTGGAGAAAAAGGGCAAATTAAACTTACAATTCTAACAAGATTGAGTGCCTTTTGCCCAGAGCCAGCCGAATCTCTTTTCTTCCACAAGTGATGCTCGTTCTTCCCCACCTTCTTCACTGGTTTCCTGCATACTCAATTTTTTTTATATAACTTTGGGCTTCTAAATCAAAGATTAATTATCAATATTTTTATATATTGATTTCAAATTTTTAAATAACACCTACTTCTCAACAGCTCTGGAAATGCTCAGTGATTGTTCACCCATTTTCTGGCAACATTTAACACAGGGAGTTCTGCAAATCGAAAACCCAGAAACCAATGAAAAAGTCACCTCATTCCTTTGAACCTGAAAAAACAAAAGTTCAAGCCTTTTCCATTAGAAAAGTTGGGTAAAATATAAGATGACAACCTGAAAAAAATGATAGCTTGGAATTCCAAATTATCAACCTTGATTTTGGGACATGCGGATAACGGATAACTTCTCGAATGAACACAGCTAAAATCCATTGATTTCATTCTTCTTTATCCAAAAGAACCCACATCTATTTTTTGGTCAGGAAAAAAGAGAGTAAAATTATTAAGTTTCATACTAAGATGGTGGGGGAAAAGATTAAAACAAATATGATGAAGCTTAAGATATAGCCTTGTGAAACATACCGGTAATCAAACCAAACAAGCGCCCGACCAATTGCTCGATCAATATATAGATTCGACGGCGAGAGATATAAGAGAGTCCAGAAAAAGAAAAAGAAAGAAAAGCGAGAAGAGAAAATAGACTGAAAAAGATTTGCTGGAGTTTTATCTCTAAACTCTACTCTTAGTCCACTGCTTCTTCTGCTTCGCTATAAAGAGAGGTGTAAATCTAAGCTAGGGTTTTATTATCTCTTGTTTCTTGTCTGTACTGTACGTTCGCTTTTACAAATTGAAATTACGATTCTTAATCTTTACGTCAGAAATATAATGTAAACTGTAAAGGGAAAGATCTGCGCTTGATTAAATGACCAACTTGTCCTAAGCTTGAGTATCGTTTTGGTTACAGTTGATGGTTCAAGATGTAATTTACCCGGTTTCTATTATTATTTTCCAAAATTAAAAATAAGCTTTGGAAAATATTAACAGCATATTGAAGTTTAATTTTGGAAAATAATAATAGAAACCGGGTAAATTACATCTTGAACCATCAACTGTAATCAAAACGATACTCAAGCCTAGGACAAGCTGGTCATTTAATCAAGCGCAGATCTTTTCCCTTTACAGTTTACATTATATTTCTGACGTAAAGATTAAGAATAGTAATTTCAATTTGTAAAAGCGAACGTACAGCACAGACAAGAAACAAGAGATGATAAAACCCTAGCTTAGATTTACACCTCTCTTTATAGCGAAGCAGAAGAAGCAGTGGACTAAGAGTAGAGTTTAGAGATAAAACTCCAGCAAATCTTTCTCAGTCTCTTTTCTCTTCTCGCTTTTCTTTCTTTTTCTTCTCCTTTTTCTGAACTCTCTTATATCTCTCGCCGTCGAATCGATCTATCGATCGAACAATTGGTCAGGCGCTTGTTTGGTTTGATTACCGGTATGTTTCACAAGGCTATATCTTAAGCTTCATCATATGCATGATCTCGAGTATTCTGATTCTTTTGATTTGTTGAATTGAGGTTCGGAATGAATGATTCTGCCCTAGGTTTTTGTTACGAGATTCTGATTAGTTCATTATAGTTAATTAAGCGGTGCTCTTAGTTTAAATTGTATTCTCTTTTCATCTTAATTTCTATTTTCCTGAGGTATTTGTGTACAATTTTGTGTTTTACTTACTGAGTTGTCTCTTTAAGTTGGATCTAACTTTTGTCAGGGTTTTGTTTATGCTTGATCCAAAAATTATTTTCTTTCTTTGCCTTTATATCAAATAGTAGTACGATTTGCGAAGATTTGGCATTTGTTGGTCAACATGGTATATCGAAGATTTTTTCTTCTCATCTTATCAGTAAAAAAGAATAAATCGGAAGGTTTGTAATCTTACGGGCGTATTGGCATTTTATTTGTTTCTTGGTGTGTGCTGCTGTTCTTCCCATTTCCCAATGTTCTTTTTGATTAAACAGACGTGAAGAAACTCCTTCTGCACTGGGTTAGGTTTTCCTGTTTTTTTTTTATAAAACTTTTAGTTTTATCACTAGTTTTTTTTATGAATCCATGTTACCATTTGTATGATGAATTGGTGATAAGCATTCCTGTTTGATCATGTTGTCTGATACTTTTGATATTTGTCCTGCCTGCTAATAGAACCTGTGACATAATGTATTTCTTTATTTTTTGATTTCATACTTTACTTATAGTGTGTAGCTGCCTCAATTTTATGGTTTTATTCTGCTTTCTGCTTTTTTCCCAGTGTCTGCGAAAGTGGAAATCTAAAAGGTGCTAGATTTGAAGTTTTCAGCTTTACATAATGATTGCTGCCGGAAGTGCTGTGCCAAAGCTGAAATTGAAGATCAAGTTCCCTTCTCAGAAGGTAGAAGCAACTCCAGCACCACAATCTTATGAGTGGGGCCAGCAACTGAGTAGTTCTTGTGATGGAAAAAAGACTTCATCTTCTGGAAATTCAAAGGAAACTTCAAGTGCTCACAAGCGTCGACCAGAAGGGGCAACTGTGGGTGGTCCACCAGAGAAGAGGCGGAAGATGGACCGTTGCATGACTCAGCAATGTTCTGCTCTACTGAAAGCACTGATGAAACATCCAGCTGGTTGGGTTTTCAATCACCCAGTTGATCCTAAAGCATTGGGGATTCCTGATTATTTTTCTATAATAAAAAACCCCATGGATTTGGGTACAATTAAGTCCAAGCTAGCAAAGAATATTTATATTGGCACTGATGAATTTGTGGCTGATATTAGACTAACGTTTGCTAATGCCATGCTATATAATCCCTCATCCAATAATGTTCATAAAATGGCCGAAGAAATGAAAGATTTTTTTGAGGCTAGATGGAGATCCTTGGAGGAGAAATGTAATGAAGAAAATCTTAAGGTCGGGCAAGGGAAAATTATGAGCGTGCGACTGAAAGATGTTAATGAATCAAGACAGAGTTGTCCTAAAACACTGCTATCCCGAAATAGTTCTCTCCCCAAGAAGTCAAAAGCATCTGAGGAGAAGGTTGCAAAGATGCCTCTGAATGTGAGATCAGCTGAGGTGATAATTGTCTATAATATTTGTAAACAATCATGCTTATGCTTACTCAGGATTCTGATTTGGTGTAAATTCAATATATTGTTAAAGGACAATGTTGGAATTGACAATTGTAAATCAAATCAAAGTTATAGTCATTGTAGTATTTTCTTGTCAGCACTCATCATCTTAGTTTTGGCTTTGAAGTAATGTCTTGCTCATTTCATGTTTGTTACCATAGAAGTTTGCATTGCTTTGGATGCTGAGTTTCTTGGTTTATCAATAGGTTGAGCTTCCTAAACCAGCACAGAACTTTGTGAGCAAATTGGCAGGAAAAAGCTTACAAAAAGGTATGACATGGCAGAATACAATTTCTGCTTTATGGCTCTTTATAGGAGCTAATTTGCAATGTGTCTTATAGGCACTGCTACTGGTAGTGGTGGATCTTCTCATGGGTCTATAAATGCCAAACCACCAGTGAGCCCAGGTGCCTCCAGATGCAGTTCCTGTGGCAGCATTAAGTGCCAGTGTAGCCTTCCAAGTGATTCATACCATGCATCTTCTAGCGGTTAGTTTTGATTATTTCTGGTGCTACATCTGTTTTGTAGTTTTAGGACATAACTTATGTTTTGTTCGGTGTAGATATGACTTCAGAAAGATCATTGGGTGGAGATCTTAGAGTGTGTAGCGCTGATGTCTCTAAATTGGTATACAGTACTGCTTTTATAGCAATAGATTCTGATTGTTCTTACGATTGGTGCCATAAAATATGTTATT
Source organism: Hibiscus tridactylites (assembly GCA_958450335.1). Classification (NCBI taxonomy): domain Eukaryota; kingdom Viridiplantae; phylum Streptophyta; class Magnoliopsida; order Malvales; family Malvaceae; genus Hibiscus; species Hibiscus tridactylites. The sequence goes on from OY288280.1 coordinate 84,377,225, forward strand.
AAAATTTTATATTAAAAAACTAGGATTCCCAAGCAAAAAGCACATCGACTTCGCAAATGAGCAAGTCTGATCAAGATTCTAATGGTGAGGAAATATTTTGATTCTATTTTATGATTTTTCTACTTGATTCTTGATCTGAGTAATGTAATTATTTAAAAATGTTAAAGGGGCTGTAAGTGCTTTGGATGATGAAAATGTATGTAACAGTTCTCAACTTACAACTCCCACAGATGCTGCTTCTGGTGAAGGTCAGTTTATTTGCTAATGTTAACTATTGAACTTTTTCTTTGCTTTATATAATGGTTGTGGTTTCTGGTTGTTATTAGATCCCTTGTGTGGTAAGCTTAATCACTTCTTTGTTTTTATATCATTTGATGTAGGATTGTCAACATCCATTTTTGATGTGCCGATGTCACCAAAGAAGGCTCTCCGTGCTGCAATACTGAAAACTCGTTTTGCAGACACTATTTTGAAAGCTCGGCAGAGGGCACTACTTGATAATGTAAGTTTTTGGAGGGTATATTTTGAGTGTTGGGAATTTTGCTTTGCATGTTGTCTTCTTAGTGATAATATATGCTGCCTTGTTAAACAGTGTGATAAAACTGATCCTGTGAAGCTGCAGCGGGAAAAGGAAAGATTGGAAAGAAGGCAGCGTGAAGGTGATATTTGAAGCTTCAGATTATTGTAGTTCTTCAGTATTTGTTAATTGTTGCATTGTTGATCATTTTTATTGTTTTCTATTTCCCCTTTCTATTTTTGCTGCTAAAAGAACAAAAAATCTGCTATTTCTCTCATTAAATGGAATTAGAAAGATGAAACTGAAACTCTTCATTGGTGTTTTTAGAGATGCGTACAGATTTAAAATTACTTTTTCACGTTTTTTTTACTTGCCATTGTAGGTTTTGAACTGCTTTAATCTATGATCTGTTAAAAAACTAAGCTTTTATTCTTTGGTTTTATCTCCCGATTCAATCTTATGAGTACGATGCAATATATGCCTACCTATGCAATAATTCATTTGATACCATGTTGTACAATTTCTTTGTTCTTATCTTTCATGTTTGATTTTTTGTGTGTTTATATCTGAGGGTTATCATTGAATCAGAGAAATGAAATGATTTGAAGGGTTAGGTTGATTTATAGACTTGTATATGAGTATCTATATTTTATTGTAATCTGAGATAATATTGATGGATGCATGTTCAAGTGACTACGGATATTATTACTTTCGGTGCACACAAGGACCTATTCATTAGCAGTGTTAAGTTGGTCGAGTAATTGCACGGAAGTAGTGTTCCCAGAGACCTTATACATGATTGTTGAATCTTTACAGAAAAGGCAAAAATCGAAGCTGAAATTGCAGCTGCTGAAGCAGCAGCAAAAATGAAGGCAGAGGTCGAGCTGAAAAAGCAACGAGAAAGAGAAAGAGAAGCTGCTCGAATTGCATTGCAAAAGGTTTTATATTTTGTTTTCCTTTTGTCCATATATATGAGTGTATGTGTGTGGATTTTAGATACCCATACCAGTGTAATGCTATATGCAAAATGTAAAACAGAGCATCAGTTAGTGCGATTATTTACTTGCCTGGTTTTTCAGATCGAGAAAACAGCTGGGATTGAGCAGAACTTGGAGATTTTGAAAGAACTCGAGATGCTAAGTGGATGCTCCCTTTCAAATAACCAATTGCATGATCTTAAGAAGGATTCTGAAAAGGTGAGTGGAGCATCATATGAAGGAATTCGTGGGAATCCACTGCAACAGTTGGGTTTGTTCATCAAGGCCGAGTATTCGGAAGATGACGACGACGCAATTCTGAATGAAGAAGGGGAAGAAGGGGAAATACTGTCATAAAATTGTAGTTTCGGTTGCAGTAGAAGCAGTAGCCCTCTGTGTTCTCCTTGTTAATAATAGTAAAGAAAAAAAAAGAAAAAAAATGATAGTCACTATATTGTAGGAAACTGAATATTTGTAACTAAAGCAAACACGAATATATTTATATATATATAGAGAGAGAGAGAGAGAAAGCTATAGATTATCTCCATTTTCATGCGCAGTGTGGCTATTGGCTACTCCTCTTCCTTAGCCTTATTACTCTTCGATTTTCAGTATAATTGGTAATTTGGAAGAAAAACTATTGGTTCTGTTGTCATGGATATTTTTCCGTCATAGTAATTTTTTTGTTGAATTTATGCATTTTTTGGGCCAAAGTTGAAATTATAAACATTCAAGGTAGGTTTTTTTTCTCCCTTTTTAAATGGTATATTTTTGCTAACTAAATAGAAAAGGCCGATGTGTTTGGGTTAACGTGATTTATAAGATTCGTGAGGTAATCATAAAATCAAGCCGATTTAAGAATTTTCCGAGAGGAAGCCAAGGATTCCAAACAGGTGAAGTAGAGGAAAATTTGAAAACAATAAGCATCAATGAAGAAGATAATAAAAACTCTAATCTTAACCTGAAAGAGGATGGGATGGGGATTGAGGAGGAAGAAGATACGACGTTACCTTGGTCGCAGAACGCAGCCTCACCTGCTGGAGCACTTGTGGACATTCTGGTTTGATGATCTGTCTGCCAAATCCAGGCAAGCTGCTTGGGGCAGTTCTATGCATGCAATTTACACTTTTTTCACCATCAACAATTCTGGAGGTTAATCTTTCTTCTCTCTTTTTGATCATCAAAGAACTGATGCCTATGCTGCTGTCATTAATTACTGATTCCATGCTTCGCTTCCAAACTCTTTTATACTAGTCTTTACAACAAGATACATCACCCGAGCAAGTTAGCCGTGGGAGCCGACTTTCATTGCTTCAAATATAAGATTGAGCCAAAGTGGGAAGATCCTGTGCCAATGGAGGCAAGTGGACTGTAAGTTTCCATAGGGGGAAGTCAGATACGTGTTGGCTGTATAAGGTATACGTAATACATACTTGTTTATACATGAAAAGTTTGATGATTAATAGAAAAAAGAATATGGCTTAACCTCTTCTCTTCTATGTCTGCTGTACTAGTTGCTGGCTTTGATCGGAGAACTGTTCGATTACGGCGATGAGATCTGTGGAGCAGTTGTGAACCTGAGAGGCAGGCAGGAAAAAAATAGCACTGTGGACCAAGAATGCTGCCAATGAAACTGTTCAGGAAAAATGGCTTGTGTAAATTCCAAAAACTCCAATGGCTTCTCTTTCTAAATTCTGATTTGTTTAGTTTTCTTCCATGGCTGTTTCTACAAAAAGATATAGAATCGAAATCTAGTACTGTCTTGTTAATTTCGTTCTTAAACATTTAGAGGATGCTGCTTATCAATTGTAACTGCATTTTTGTTTCAAGGTTTTCCAAATAATTCTCAATCCTTCTTTTATATTTGCTTAGAGGTTTACCTCTTTCACTGAACCTAAACCCTCCTATGGATCTAAGTAACTAAGTTTATCTGGTTAATTTGTCAAGATTTAGGATTTATGTTTTCAAGATTAGTGTTAAGATTTTTAAGGCTTATAATTTAGAAAGAAGAGCATGTGCTTGTTAGTTGATGAAGGAAAAACAAATTATTAGAAAACAACCTAGTAGATCCGCTACCTATATGTAAGACATGTTTCTTCTTAAAAAAAAAATAGGTTCAAGTTTTATGTAATAAAACATTATATAAAAGGGTAAACTGCATAAGTAGTCACTGAACTTTTAGAGTACTTGTATTTTACTTACCAAATTTTTAAAATTTAATATATGATCACCAGTCTTTTAATTCGTTTTATTGCAGTCATTATAGTTGAGAAAATGCTGACATAGCACGGTAGACTCTCAAAACTAGGGGTGTTCGCAGTTAACCAAAATACTATAACGGTTAACCTATAAGTTATGTTCTTAGTGCAAAAGTTATATGTTCTTAATGTAATTAGAGAGAAAATGCATAGAGAATATATCTAAGAATACATAGAAAATTAAGGACTCATTCTTAATGGTTAACCAACGGTTAACCATGAACACCCCTACTCAAAACAACGCCTACTCAAAACAACGCCAAAACTCTCATATTACAAACCCCATTAAATTACAATAACTTTTATTTTATTGCTGTAAAATCTATCAAAATGAAAGTTTGATTGAATGAAGGGAATATGTATTTGTAAAAATGTAATGTCAGCCCATACAAATTAGAGTGTTGGTGTTCTTTCTATAACTTTGTCATAAACATCTTGTTAAAAAAATGAATGATTATTAAATGGCTCCATCAATTCCAAAAACAATCCACCTATTATACGGTTTCAAACATCAATTATGATATAAATATTAAATTTTAAATTTTAAACTATAAAATTTATTCTCAAATACTAAAATATAACCGCAAATACTAGAATATTAATTTTAACCGTACATACTAACCTCTAAATTTTAAAAACTAGACATTTGTGTAAAATAAAATTTATACCGCCAATACATTTAATATTTTTCTCTTGATAATATTATAAATATTAAAATTTTAGTAACCAAAATGTTAGTCCACTAAAAATTTGGTGACGATTTAGGTAATTTACTCTATATGGCAGGACAAGAAAATGTGCTTACAAGATAATATATGTTCATAGATATTTTTAACCATTTGACAATGTACACACACCTTATAAATAAAATAATTGAACTTTAATCTCCTAAGATAAATATCACCTGCTTTTTTATTGAGATCATTTGTTAGGTTCGTTTTAGCTTTATTTTTAAAATCTCAATAATTTCATATATAATATAAAAATACATTTACATAATGTTGTGGTCTTTCTTTATATTTTTCAAACCAAAGCACTATAAAACTAAAAACTTAGATCCTCCTTTTCCTCTGATTTGATCCCAAATCGACCAACACTTTTTGGTGGTTTGCCGACTGAACTCCCACATTAATTAATCCCAAAAGCCCCGTGACCCCTCTACTTTAAATCCCATCAAAATTCTTTAATGCCAACATTCCAATTTACTTTACCTATTAAACGAACCAATTTAAATTTATTTTTGAAATTGTACATATTTGAAAGACGCTATTATTCTTTATATGAGAATTTTAAAATATAAATGCAAAATACTTCATATATATATAATATGAACATATGTACCAATTATTTTTCGCTTTTCAAATATACCTCAGAAGCCCCCCAATTTGACCCCATAAATCCAAACTATTTCATAAAAATCCCACATTTAAAAAACAATCCCATTCTGTTCATACATCAAAAATCCCCCCCCCCCCCAAAACCAAAAAAAAAGTTATTACGTTAACAGAAAATAAATACTTTTAACAGAAATCTTCCGTTTTTTTAATCCGTCTATGTATGTCTCATATTAAAAAATTATGTTTAGGTTTAAAATTTAAGGTAAGTATTCTCTAATAGGTATAATATATTTTTTAATATTTAGTGTTTAGAATTTATAATTTAGATTAAAATTTAAAATTTAATTTTGTAGTGTTAGGCTAGACAATGAACATCGAAAAAGGGTAGAATTTTTTTATCGGATTAGAAGATATTAGTACCTGCCATATAAAAAAGCCCATATTAGCTAAGCACAGGGAAAATAAACAAATTTAAGCTCCCATCAGAGAATGCAAAGAGCGTTTCTTGAAGCAGAATCTGAATTTTATTCACCAATGACGCTTTAGCCTTTGCTACTAATTTGTTGTGTTATTTCTGAAACTAGAGCAGTAGAGCTACTAAACAGCTAGGATTTGGCCGAGAGTGAGTGAGAGCAGCCAAATAGACAAGTAGAGAGACAGGGTAAGAGAGAAGGGGAGATTACCCCACACGATCTGTGAAGGAGAAAAAAGAGATCATCAATCATGCCTTCAGGTTCTAAGAAGAGAAAAGCTGCCAAGAAAAAGAAGGAACAAGCAGCCAACAACATCATTTCATCAACTAACAACATCTCACACGGTACTTTGCTTTTCTTTTTTATTAGGTTAACTCATTGTTTTCAGGGTTTTTATTTTTGGCTTGGTTATCCATCTATCGATGCTACTCAGTTCTTGAATTACAGTTTCTTTTTTTGGAGATTTATAGTTGGAGTAATCAGCTTGGTTTGCATGTTCAATAGCTAATAGGATTAATTTTTTAGTTCATACCCTTCATTAATTGATTTAGTTGCTCCGTTTTCATTGAAATTGATTGGAAATCATTTTGACTAATAAATTTTAGAACTCTCGTCACTCAGTTTCTGTAGTGTTTAGTTGGGTCATTTCTAGACGGGACTGATTAACTTTTGCTTAGTAATTAGAACTATTGTGATTTTATCAAATGGTGCTAGGAAATGGGGATCCAAGAAGCCAAGATGAGAGGGAAAGTGATGACGGTGATGTTGGTTCCCCTGCATCCCAGGGTGACCACAATCACCGGCATCCATTCAATCAGAGGGAAGAAGAAGGGAAAAGGGGTCCTTCCCCTATTCAATTACATGTAGCTGAGGAGAAGTCCGCGGAAGTCGCCATTAGTGATGCAGAAAACACAGAGAGATCAGGATCAGCTGATGTTGTTGCTGTTAAAATTGAAAAAGAGTTGGGACCTAAGGAGGATCTTGAGAGCACACTTGTCACTGTTAAGCACATTGAGCATGATAAGAGCTCCAGTAGCAGTTCAGATGATGAATCTCAAGCCTCTGAGAAGAAGTCAAAGGAAGAAGCCTATAATTTTGGTTCCAAAGTGACCGTATATGGCAATGAGGATAAGCCGGCTACTGTTATGTCTGAACAAGTCCTGAAGGTTGTTGAAAATGAAGCAGTCGGAAATGATAACAGTAATTCTGCTGTGGGAACTGCCGATGTTGACAATTTGGTAAAAACTGCTTTATCTGAGCAAGAGGAAGTGGATCATGCAACAGAAGTTTCTGCAAACAAACCAGTGCCTGATGTTGTTGAGCCAGGGTTGAAGGGAAGTGAAGAGAAGTTATTGCCCTCCTCAAATGGCGTCTCTAGGCTTGAATTGGGAGAAAATGAAGGAAAAATCTCATCCTCCGGGACTTCTGCTGAAAGTAGTACTGTGCTGGACAAAACCCAACATTTTGAGTCCCGTGATCATTCTGAAAAGCAGGTATATCTGCCCCCCCTTCCTGAAGTTGTGGGTTTGACATTCCTTATTTAAGTTGACTTACAAGGTTTTGTTGTTCGTTTGCTTGATTGGTTCACAGCCTCTTGTTGCTTCAATTCCACCCGTGGTGCAAAGAACCTCAGTGTTTAGTTGCTGTGGATTGTTTGATGCTTTTACTGGTTCTGGAAGATAATTGCAGGTTTGGGCTATATCCATTGAGTTTCAAAAAGTGTAGTATACTTTCCTTTATGATTTGCAGTACTGCATGCTAAGATATGCTGGGTAGCTCATATCCTCTGTGTGTATGCATGCGTGCATGAGAATACTAGGATTATGTAACTGCAGCTTGATGATATCTTGAACTTATTGTTTGTTAACTTTGTGGTATTCTTTCACCATCTTTAGTGGCCTTGAGTTTATTGTCTTTTTTTTTGTTCCTTCATTGTTGAACTTATCACCAATTAATCCCGGTAGGACCAAATAGGCTAACTGAATGATGAAGGATCACTTGGTAGCATGTCCAATTATCTCTCTGGTTGATTTTGTTGTATAGTAAATATTGTCCGATTAATATTTCGTATTTTCTTCAATCTTCACATATCCTCTACGTAACTTGGTAAAGTTTTGCTTGCATAATGCTGGAGGCTATGTGTGGATCAATTGGCTCCCTATTGAATTAATGGTCATCTGCTAAGGGCAATTGTATTTTCACCTCACCTCCATTTCCAATTTCAAAGTTCATGTTTTAATGATTGGGATGTCTATGGAGACGGTCTTCCAATTTCTGTCATCGAATTATATACTAGTTGGATCATGTCTGATACACTGTTTTCTTTTTAATGCAGAACCATATGTTCATGGGGATTCGGTAGACATGCAGTTCATCCAAGTCACAAATGCTTTTGGTTTCTATACATCTATTTCATTTCAAGGCCCAATGTTTTTGGTTAAAGAATAATGTGCAGCAGACCTTGCTAGAAAAAAAGTTGTAAGTTTTGTCGTAGTGATACTGTGGATGCAGGTAGTCGCTAGTTGTTGGTTACTAGCTTTGAGTACATTCTTTTATTGGCACATTTGCGGTGTAGTTTCTTAGCTAGGTTCGTGTTGTATCTAGTTCTTGTTTCCAGGTTGCATGGACTAGTTCCCTTAGTTTCTTAGTGTAATTTCAACATGGTTCCTATGTCATTGTCGATATTGTGAATTTTGATAATCCCTGTTTGTTGCAGTTTACTACTTTATAATCATGGATTATTCATTATTGAAGATTTGTTTCTTGAACTTTTTCATTGACGAACTAATTCGTTAGCGCGACAGGAGTCAGGACTTTGATTAGTGCTGCTCCAAGGAGAAATCCGGTTCTCGAGTAATCATTGCTTGGTCTTGAAACCGATAACTGAACTGTTTTCCTTGATTGTTTAATATGAAACCCATTAAGCTGAATTGAATTAAAATAAATGTTGTTGGTTTCGGTCAGTCTGATAAACCGGTTTTAAATATGTGAAGAATGTAACTTTACTGTCTTTTTTAGTTGTACTCCAAAGATAAAGAAGCATTTGGAGATTGATGAAATCTTGTCATTGCACCAGAAAATTTTACAGGTTCGTATGAAAATCCAATCGTATCACACCAAATACATCTAAAGCACCAAGCGACTGCAAAAGAAAAAATTTCATGGCAATAAAAGGATATAAAATGAGGTAATCACAGGGCTTCTATCCACTTTAACCATGTTTTCAACTTAAATAATTCATGCGCCGCCGTGAATTGCTGCTATGTAGAAAAGCTGTGTAACTGTAAGTATGATTATGAATGCTTCCATTGTTCTCTGCAAAAGAAGAGATTATTGACGTTAACTAATACATACAAGTCGAAGAGTTTAATTGGGTGGCTGCTGAATTTCATTCGTACCAGACGAGCATTCCTGACTTCGAGCTCGATTTCTTTGCATGCAAATCTGCCATAGAAAAGTTTCAAGTTAGTTTGGAAACGAAGTAGTTTAAGGGCTTGACATCATTCAACTTTAGATTTGATGTCCAAGTTTGTGTTTATAGATGCCAGAGTTAAGAGGCTGACCCCATGGCAAGTAAAGTAAGAGTCCAAGCAACGCCAGCTATTGAAGCTGCCGATGGCAAGCTACCGGCATGCCATGAACGAATATGGTTGATACCGGCGAGTACAGATGCTACACCAGCAACTCCGGCAAGCATAGAAAAGGACACGAAGAATCCGGTGGCAGCATTTCCCATGGGGAAGTAAATGGGTGAGAAATGCGCAGGAAGCTCGAAGCCAGGTCCTGCAAGCATCACATAAAGAAACCATCTAAATCGAAGCCTTAAACACACATTATAGACAAGTATTTGAAAGGTGACGTACCAATGATAAAACCATCATCAATGGCTTTATTGACGGCCCATCCCCCAATCCCTAAAACAATGGCATACATGCAGAAATTAAGGAACAAAAGCAGAGCAGCAACGGGTTTCATGGTAGCATTGGCCATTGCCTCTTTTTATCTGAGGAACAAAAAGAATATTACAGGGACATATGATTTGTGAGTTTTGGGGGGATAATATATATGCCATCAAAATGATGGGTTTGGTTCTTTTCTTGCAAAGGCTTGCTGCGTGTAGAGAGCATGCTTCAGGGTCAAGACAAGGCAATCCTTCAAAATAAACACCCAGATTCTTGCTTGCTTTCTCGTTTTAGGCTTATGAATATCTATGGTCCCACAAACCAAAAACACTAATAAGGTTAACTCCAAAATAGGTACCCAAACTATACACTTATTTAAAATAAGTGCCTTAACTTTTTCTTTGGCTGAAATAAATACCTAAAGTTTTATTCTGTTAGTGTTTTAAGGTAAACAATGGCTGAAATAGGTAACTCACAAATGCATAGAAAGTGATTCAAAAATAACTAGAGACATAATTGTACTTGTAGTAATAATTCCAAAATACAAACGAAGTCCAGGTTGAGAAAGTTATTGCGATCAAAACAACAAAATTATCCAAAATTTGCAATAAAAAAGACAATGATTCTGGTTATGCTCATTCATCTTCTTGGCTCCGCAGCCTGGCGAGCTTGTTTGTAACAACAACATCTAGCTGTGCTGCCCGTTCAACAATCTCTTTTCTCTTCTTTGTCGAAACATCATGGGCAATCTCAGCACAGTATGTCCTGACAAGCAACAAAAAGCAAAATAAGAACACAAACATAAATTATATATACACATTAGACAATTGTATACAGCACAGTATGTATTAGATCACCTGTTGTGCATCATCAAAAGTTCAAGCTCTCCAACATTGTGCACAACAAATTTCTTAAAGCCATTTGGAAGATAATGTCGTGTCTTCTTGTCTGAACCGTAGCCAATGTTGGGCATCAAAGTGCATCCCTTAAACTTCCTTCTTACACGAGAATCAATACCCTTTGGTCTACGCCAGTTCGTCTTTAATAGCACATAGACAAAAAGTCACACAAGTTTCTTACTTAGAACCCGCAAACATGGGAGAAATAGAAGGGTTAGAAAAGGGAGATCAAAGTGACCAGTGTTTTAGTAACAGAAAACATGTGTGAGAAAATAGCAAACTGTGTCGCAAGACCTGTTCAAAATTTTATATCTGCCCTCAAATAAGAGAAGCAAATTGAAATTAAACACAGTAAGTTTAGTATAAACAATATATTTAACAAATGTCTAGTGTTTTCTGCCGACAAATTAAATCAATTAAAGGCTTAAAACAGACAAATTGAAAGAAAAAAATGTAATAGAGATCAGATAGTAGTGTAAAAATGCTTAGTCGTTTAATTTGAAACAAATGCCTAGTGGTGAAAGTATGACTGGGTGTTAGACAACAAGAATCACATTCACATCTATACTAGCAAAATGAAAAGTTAAAAAATACTCTCAACCATAATTGCAGAAAAATACAAGACCCGTAATAATACATGAATCAAATAGCCGAATGATACTGGATCCGCATTTTACAACTCTGAGGTTCGTTTCAAAGGTTTAAAAATAGAAAATTTTGAACAAACCTTAACGCATATTTTGCGGTCACTCTGGGGTCTCTTGAACTTCTTGACCCTCTTCTTCACGATTTTCTTACTTAGAAGCGGCACCGCCATCTCTTCTTTTCCTTCTTCTTCTTACCTTTATCATTAGCAAAGAACAAACCAAATGTTTAAATTGCATAACTAATTTGAAGAATATATTAAGAACACACGCAAAAATGAAGGTGCCGATACTTACCGGGAAATTAGGGTTTTGGGTCGACCGCCTCACTCAAGAGTTGCTGCAGCTTATATATGTGTGTTTAGAGTGATGGCTTAGGGTTTGTGTATTTTGGGTTTTTAGCCATTGTTTAATACCTCAGCTGGGTCATCGGGTTACCTATACCTTTTCCCATGTTTGGACCATGCAGGCTTTAAGATCCAATTTATAAATGGCCCAATTTGTTTCGGTTTCTTTTTTATTGAAAAAATTATAATCGAATTATTATTACGGAAAAATTACACAAATATTGTTATTGGAATTTTCCCCCTAAACTATTGCACTGCACAAATTATTTTCACAAATATTGTGGTTTAAAGTTTAAACAGTGCACTTGAAGTTGGATTCTGTTGAATCCGAGTGTGAAAAAAATGTTCAAAGTAATTTTTCCTCTCTAAAGTCGTATCTTTATTCTCAGGACTTTGAGATTCTCCCCTCTAAAGTCAAATCCTTATACCCAAGACGTTAGATTTTTTTTTTCAAAGTCATACCCGGCTGGTACTATTCAAACAACAATATTACCGAAAATATAATGTACAGTGACTTATATTACATACATTATTATTAGGAAGGATCTGTTTGATAAACTATTGAAAAAATCAATAAATTAACATTTTATATTTTTAATTGTTCTGATAACTAAAATAAAAATTATTTAATAAAATATTTCAGTGAAAGGTGTAAAAAATAATAAGTAAATAAAAACATATTCATCACTTAAGAGAAAAATGTATTAAACATTTTTATAAGAAAACAGAAAATATATAACTATAATCTCATTTTAAGTTTAGGAACTTAAATTTTTATTTTGAATTAAAACTCAGAAAATTATTAACTTTTTTTGGCTAAATGAAAAATGGTCTGAATTAATCAAATTTTGTTTGACTCAATTAATAATTTTTGAAAAATATCAGTTCAAACAATGATTATAATTTTTAAGAATTTGATTAATTTGAATTTGAATAGTTCTATATGATTATTAGTCAAATCTAACTGTTTGAAAAATACTGGATCTAAATCATCTAATAATATTTGTAATGTTTATTATTTATTTATTTATAAAATATATTAATTATTCATTTCAAAATATTATTTTTGAATAGTTATTCATTTCAAATTAGCGCAAGGTAAGCCGGACATATAGACGTTGTTCATCCCCATTCGGCCATTCCTCTGTCCTCACCGACCTATTTTCAATTTCAATGGCGATTTTAAAATTCAACTTCAACCTCAAAGTCAAAGCCCGGGGTCAACTCTATCCATTCCACATAGCTATTTATTTGAGTAGTTTTCCTTCTTTCTTTCTTTCTTTCTTTCATTTAAAAACGTGTTTCTGGACTCCAAGAAGACATTCAAGTACAGTTAAATCCCCTTTTCAACAAGTTCACAGTTGACAGTACAGTTCCTTTCTAACTCCATTCGTCCAATCATCGTCATTTCCCAGTTTTTTTTTTATTTTCTAAAAACAATTTTTTTAAAAAGAAAACAAGTCTTTTACAGAGAGAAAGAGAAAACGGCGGAGATTTTCTTCTTTTCCTACAAATTCCTTTAAATTTTCTTTATTTTTTCAAACATTCAGGTAATCTTTTTTCTATCCAATCTCTGTTTTGGTGGATTTGTTAGGATGAATTTATTTGAATCTTGTAAGTACGATTCATTTTACTTGTTTAGCGGGGGATTTTTTTATGATTTTATGTTAATTTTGAATATACTGATTTCATTTTTGGGTTAATGTGAACCATGTTGTTTTGTTCGAGTCTTGTTAAAGTTAATAACTTTTCTTTCTGACAAGGTTTTGTTTTTCTTTTACTTAAAAGTTGATCGCTACTTTATGGCTGTTGTTTAGAATATTGAATTTTAAGTTACTATTCTAACAAATAGTAACAATCTTGCATTGATTATGTGCTTCTTGGGCTTCTTCCTTTTTCATCTTAATTGCGTTTAAATGTAAGGTGTAATGACTTAAGAAAATAGTTAGAAAAGATAAAGACTTGAATTTTTCCGGAACTTGAATTCCAATTTGAGTTCTTGCAAATTGCAACGTTTTGAGGCATGAAGCGTTGGGTTTTTCTTTATAGTATTATTTTTGCTTTTATATCACATGTCATGGTGTGGGTTCATTATGCAGGTCTTTTCTTTATTTTCTTTCATATCGTCTTGGAACAGTTTTGAGATTTTGTGTTTCTTGCTGTTATCAGTAGTATTTAGTTGTCTGGTGTATAATGCTCTATGTCTCCTATGATTGATGCATGTATTATATGCCCTTGTTCTTGGCAGAAAAGGAAATGCCATGAAGCTCTCTACAGACCTTCAGCTTCAGGAAATTTCTCAATTGTTCATTTTATGCTGCCATTAAGTGAAGTTTATATTCTCATTAAATGGTCTTGTTAATCATGTGTGGTGTGGATCCTACTAAGATTCCAATGGAAAATGAACCTAAGGAAGTGGGAAGTGCGTGGGGAATTTTATCTGGTTCTGATTTCCATGATGCTTCAAGTGATGCTACCTTTTTTTCTAATGTATTAAGAAAAGTCTGACCTGATTTTGCCTACATGCAGTGAACTTAAATGATACGGATCAAAGTTATCAATCTCCTGATATAAATCATCTCCATCAAGATGCAGAAGGCAATGGTCCTCTTGGAAACATTGAAGCTAATGGTCCTCTTGGAAACCTACTTCCTGATGATGAGAATGAACTTTTAGCAGGCATAATGGATGACTTTGACCTAAATCAGTTGCCTAGTTCAGTTGAAGATTTGGAGGAGTGCAATCTTTTTGGTAGTGGAGGAGGCATGGAATTGGAAATTGAACCACAGGAGAGTCTGACCAATGGCGTGACAAAAGTGAGTCTATCTGATGCTGTTGGAAATGGCATGCCCCATTATATTCTTCCAAATGATGTTGGAACCATTGCTGGGGAACATCCATACGGGAAACATCCTTCAAGGACATTATTTGTTCGGAATGTAAATAGCAATGTTAAGGATTCAGAACTAAGAGCTCTTTTTAAGGTAATTGATTCTTAAAATTGGCTGATGTCATGACCTCAATAGGGCTGCCAGTAAAAGTGTATTCTAGTTTTTCTGAATACTTTCACTGTTTTGTGCTCTTCTCGAAATATGCATTGCTAGAAGGATTACATTTCCTTTAGAACCAAAAATGCAGGTTTTAGATGCTGCAAGTGACTAAGTAATCATTTGCCGACCAGTTTATTTAAGTTAAAAGTACTGCATACAATTTACAGTTAAAAATATGTTTGTTTAAATTCTATAGTGTGAGTTTGAATTGTTGAACTGCAGTTATTGATCCAAACCTGTTGTTTCTTAGCTCCTATTTGGGTTTGCGAACTAATTCAAGTTACTTCCTATTTTTTCCAGTCTGAGTGCTATAATTATTTTTCCCTTTTTTCAGCGATATGGTGATATTAGAACTCTGTACACTGCATGTAAACACCGGGGTTTTGTTATGATATCCATGCTGCTCGAACAGCTATGCGTGCATTACAGAACAAGCCACTAAGACAGAGAAAACTTGACATTCACTTCTCCATTCCTAAGGGTTTAGAGCATTTTTAAATCCCATATTTTTTACCAATTTCTTTTATTATTATTTGCCTCTCCATTTTACATTTTTCTCCCAACCCTACATTATGTCAGGATAATCCATGAGAGAAGGATATTAATCAAGGAACTTTGGTAGTTTTTAATTTGCACCCATCAGTTTCAAATGAATGTCTACTTCAAATATTTGGGGTTTATGGCGAGGTTAAAGAGGTGATGTTTTTTCCTTGTTAAAAAATGTTTCCTTTCTTCTAACCTGAGGCTGCATGTTTAACTTTTCTGCAATGCTTTATTCATTGTGTAAAAAGCAGATAACAGAAAAAGCACACAAGAGACACCATAAGTTCATTGAGTTTTATGATGTTAGAGCTGCAGAACAAGCTCTTAAGTCGCTTAATGGAAGTGATATAGCTGGTAAATGTATCAAGCTTGTACCTAGTCGCCCCCGAGGAGCTCGTCGCAAGTGTGTATATCTTAGATTTTATTCTTCTAATAGTTCTAATTTACGAAAATTGTGATCTTTATTTATTCAATAAATCATGTTTTCAATTTGAAAATAGTTCTTCGCCATTATGTTGGCACTATAAGAGCATTGGAGTGTGCAATTTTTCCGAGTGTTACCTGATAGTGTTCTGATATTTATTCTACTGGCACTAGAGCAAGAGAGCTAATCAGTTTCTACCTTTGTGAAATTTTGCTACAATGTTCAATTTTCATATATATATATATATATATAAGGTAAATTACTATAGATTATTAATTTAAACCCTCTATGGGAATCAAAACAATGAGAACTACTATAGTTTTGGTCTTGTGGGAGTGTAGTTACGTGGATCCTTTATATTCACTGCTGTATGCCAGATCTACAATTTCTATTTTTTCTTTCCTTATATATATATATATATATATATATATAACATAATATAATATTTATAAAACTCTTCATTCTGTTTTTATTGTCAATTTGAATTTGTTTGTTTTATTCCTTTCTTTGTTGTGTTTGGAAGCATAGCAATGATAAGTTACTTTTATCATCTTTTGTAACTTCTAGCTTGATGTTGCAACTGAGTCAAGAGCTTGAACAAGATGATTCACAGGGTTTTAGACATCAAATTGGTTCCCCAATACCCAATTCTCCCCCAGGTGAGTCTATTTGAGCTATTTTCTATCACTTGTGCACATATAGTTTGATTGTGTCTTTACTGAGGATGTTGCAATATTCCTGACAGGTAGCTGGGCACAGTTTAACAGTCCTATAGACCATAGCCCAATGCATTCTCTTATGAAGTCCCCTGTTTTCAGGACCATGAGCCCAGGGACCAGCAACCATTTATCTGGTATGGCTTCTATGCTGCACCCTCAAGGGTTGAACTCCATAAAGGTTGCACCTATCACCACAGATCTAGGGAAGAAGAGTCATGGAGAGCATTCATTTACTAGTAAAAATTCAACCCATGGAACTAGATTCCATCTTTCCCATTCATTGCCAGAGTCGAAGTTGAGCCAATATCATGGAGCCGTAACTACTTTTGTTCCTTCAAATGGTTCCAGTATGGAAAAATTATCTGGGCCACATTTCCTTTGGGGAAATTCAAATTCATATACCAATCACAGCAACTCATCAGCCGGGCCAAAGTCATATATGGGACATCCATTATCATCCAATGGAAAGGGCCATGATTTTCTGTACTCAGGTCGGCATGGATCTTTCTCAGGTTCATCCCAACACTATGATCATCCTCACATTGGGTCTGCTTCATCTGCTATGAATTCAGGTATTAGCATTCCGTGGAATGTGTCTGAGAATGGTTCATCAAGTGTGAGAATATGTCTTCACCTAGGTTGAGTCCTGTATTTTTGGTCAATGGTCCATACCAAGGACTACTACCTAACAGTATGGAGGGGTTGGCTGAGTATGGACGGAGCAGACGAGTTGAAAATAACGGGAACCAGCTTGGTGACAAAAAGCAGTTTCAGCTGGACTTGGACAAAATTGTTAGTGGCGAAGATACTCGGACAACCCTGATGATAAAAAATGTTCCAAATAAGTCTGTCATCCTCTATACTCTTCTGGTTTCAATATTGAATGTCTATCTATATGCTTGAAATACTGATGCTTTTACTTGTCAATTTCTATTTCATAATCATCCTCAGATTTACCTCAAAGATGTTGATGGCAGCCATAGATGAAAACCACCAGGGAACTTATGATTTTCTCTATTTGCCCATTGATTTTAAGGTATTACTATAGGGTGGTGATGGGCAGTATAGGCTCTCTATACAAAAAGGAAACTATTGCAACTACTAAATATTCCCATTTGCGGTGCAGAATAAGTGCAATGTAGGCTATGCCTTCATCAATATGCTGTCTCCATCACACATTATTCCATTCTATGAGGTTTGTGCTTTTTTAATATTTTCAAGCTTTGTTACGATAAGTGTGTTTATGACTTTGGGTTTAATGTATTTCCCTGAATGAGAAAATTTGTGCTTTCTATTAAAGAGAAGTGCAAGCTTGTTACTGATGCCTCAGAATATTTTCTTTGGATTCATCTATGTTGTTAACAAACCTTATGCAGGCATTTATGGAAAGAAGTGGGAGAAGTTTAATAGTGAAAAAGTTGCTATTTTTGCATATGCTCGAGTCCAGGGAAAGGCGGCTCTTGTTGCTCATTTCCAGAATTCAAGCTTGATGAAGGAAGATAAGTGCTGTCGCCCAATTCTCTTTCACTCTGAGGGCTCAGATGACGGTGATCAGGTAGTGTTAATATTTGTTAGTCTTGCATTTATCTTATAAATTATAATCCATAAGTTGAAATTTCCTAGGCTTGCATCTTTGCACGATGCCATATTTTCTATTCAAGACTTTGGCTTCGCCTGGTTATATACACAAGTGTCACTAATATAATAATATAATGGACTTTTTTAGAGCATCACAGAGCATTTGCACTCCAGTTTGAATATCATCCGCCG
This sequence comes from Hibiscus tridactylites, assembly GCA_958450335.1. Lineage (NCBI taxonomy): Eukaryota > Viridiplantae > Streptophyta > Magnoliopsida > Malvales > Malvaceae > Hibiscus > Hibiscus tridactylites. The sequence goes on from OY288280.1 coordinate 84,395,085, forward strand.
GCCAAATGGGCTACACTTGGGTGATTCTTAAGGTGATGCTAAGGGCAAAGATGCCGAAGTGGAGCCAAAAACTTTTTGACGCCTTATTGAATTCTGCGTACATGCTCAACTGTACAAACATAGGAAGAAATGAACTCACTATAACAGGACAGTTTTTGTGTAGTCTTAGACTCATAGGAAGGTTATGATGTAACATAGTGCCATTCACAAGAAATTGTATAGCGCAAAAAACACTCTGTTCACATTTTTTTTCTTCTTCTAAGAAATGGATGTAATTGGCAAATATTAGACTGCAATGCATCCATGGTGAAAGTATGGTTATCTTATTAACATTTCAATATTTTTGAAGGTTAAGATGTAACATAGTGTCATTCACAAGAAGATGTTTGGGTGGAATTCAATTGTTAGAATTATTAAAATATTTACCTTTTAATTAGTTATTATTTTAGTTCACTCAAATAAATCCAAATATTTTGAAAACTATCTAGTCAACCAATGAAATATCAGTAAGTATTAAATAACAAGATTTTTATTTTATAAATAAAGTAAATTTTTGTCAACATTAACACAATATCATAGCACAGAGGTCCCTTGAAGAGGTTCATGTCACTCTGGTTTTATGCTTTTTGCTTTCCTTGTTCTAATTTTGAGATCAATGAGGAAGTAACATTTTCTATGTTCCCTGACATAGTGAACATCACCATTCATCTTATTTAAGAGCTTTCGAGACCGGTTTAGCGCTAGGCCTTCCTGTGTTTTCGATTGGTTTCCACCCTCGAGCATGTCTTGGATAAGAGTAGAAGGAAGGCCTTTACCGGGGTGAGCCATCCTACAAGCACAGAAGAAAAAACCAGTCATCTCTGATGGATTAACCATGTAGTAACTTGGGCATGGCATAGCAAAAACTGAGGCTAACAGTGGTTATTTGATGAAGGAATCTTCTGTAGTGGTGGTACCTGAATTGTAAACGGACAAATTCGTTGCCGTCTAGTATTAGCTTAGGACCAGCTGAAGTCTTGATTTCTACCCAGCCATCTAGAGAAGGTGCATGATGCACCACATTAAGCAAGAAATTCGACAGGACTAGCTGGAGCCTTATCTGATCACCATAGAGAGATAGTGTCTTGAATTCCTCTGGAATTTCATGAATAAGTTCCAATTTCTTTTCTCTGAGCAAAATCATGACTTGACTGACAAGTGACAACGGCATCGAGAACATTTCCCAGAAGAAATTCTTCCATGCTGCTACAAAGAACACAAAAGGTGAGCTTGTTAACGTTGTATCAAGAAACTGTGAAGGTAAGACGTCCATCTGTGGAAGTTAAATGATTTCTCTCTATTATGAACAGGTGTATACGATAAGCCAAAGGAAGAAACGAGAAGTAATGCAGAGACTAGAATGCAGATCAGGGAACAGAATGGAGACACCCCCTTCCTCAATGCTTCCCAAGTCCATACTCTCAATTATTGCCAAGATCTGTCTTTCACATGCATCGCTAATCTCAAGGAATTGCTTCTGATTTTCAGAAATATCTGTAGTTTCTAAAAGTTTGCGGGTAAACCGAATACCATTCAAAGGATTTCTTATCTCTTGTCGCATGTAAACTAACTGCTCAAGTTTTGTAAAGAACTCTTTCTCCTCTTTCTGGTGTGCTTCACTAGCCTGCTGCAGGTCAGGCACAATAACCTGCAAGAAGCATAAACGGCCAATTACGTTCCCATCGGCATCAGTCCTTCTGTTTGCTGTTAAGAGAACTTCCACAAATTTTCCTTTTCTATCGAAAAACCCGAAGTGAAACCTCTCGGTATCGTGAACGCCGATTCCTTGATACAACAGAATCATAAATATAGTCAACTTGTCATGACCTTTCAGCTGACATAAACTTCCAAAGATTTCTCCTGCCAGAACTTTACCTATGACCTCACTTTTGCTCCAACCAGTCAAATTTTCCATTGCTGCATTCCATTCGGAACAGCAAGCATTCTCATCAGAAGCAAATATTGGAGGAATCAAGGGGCTAAGACTTTGTACGATAGCCCGATAATCTCCTTGCAAACGATGAACTTATCCATCATAACTTTCTCAGATGTAATATCCTGCCCTACAAAGCTCACTCCAAGCAAATCATTTGTGTAATCCCTTCTCGCGCAGGCATTGACTACAATATAAACAACTGAGTTTTGATAGTGACGCCCAAATTTTTTGAGTTTTAGCTCAACATTTTTTTCTTCCTCACCTGGACATTGTCAGGTAAACATGAGTTACTACATCATTTGAAGAAGATAGTTTAGAAGAAAAAAAAATACTACAATATTGGTTTCAAATTAATCTACATTAACTTGAAGGCAAGGTGACAGAGTAATCATACAGCTGGTTCATAGAAACTGAATTTGCTGAGTTCTGAAGTGATGAGTGCTTGTTTTTACTTGGAGGCACTAAAATTACAACACGATACCAAAGTGAATCCCAACATAGGCTTCAGATAGGAGAGGATACTGAATTTATTTACTAGAAGGTATGTTCGAAACAGAAGATTGAGAAACCGAGAAATGCAACCAAGACGATAGTGATGGAATTGGAGTTTGTAAAGTTATAAAGGACATCAAATGCATAATCAATGCATTGAAAGAAATATTAACAGAAAACAAGTACAGTACTATGATCTTGAGTTCAAAAAACAAAAGCCATTTATTTATTGAATATCTTCAACTATTTAACAAGGATTATATTACCTTGCAGAGCTCTTCTTATGAGATTTTCAATCTCTTTTTGTGAATCCTCATGAACGACTTCATTAACCAGGGATTTCCCTATAGCGTCATTAGTTTGTAAACCTGTCAATTCAGCAATTTTTGCATTCCAACCATTTATAAGACCAGCTGCATCGACTCCAAATATTGGAGCGGTTGCTGTCTCAAGCAATCTAACCATTCCATTAGCCACTGAGCTGAGTTCATCCATCCCCTGGATGTTAGTGTCATTCTTTGGCGCACAAAGTAACACATTGGAGCCACTGTCCTCCATTTCTTGAAATGAATCTCTCATTATAAGCTGTAAAGAGTGAATGGCATTAATTTCGTGAATCTCCCAAGGCAAACTTCTATTCTTCACCACTTCAATAAAAGCTGCAAATGATGACCTTGGATGCATTCTTCCACCATCATCCTTTTCTTCAAGATGCTTGCCTCCTCCCCATTTCACTTTCTTCGCAGTATGAGACCTGAACCAGAACAAAAAATTCTTTGAACCAATTCTGACAGTAGCCATGCCACAAACTGCATCACTCAGTAAAGCAGCCCCTGGATAGCCTGCACCGGTCAAACTATCGGTACTCAATCCAGTAGAATTCCCATGACTGCTGAGCAGCCACTGAGCTATATCTTTTACCTGTGATTCAGTTGGAGTCGCACCGAACAGCCAACATTTTCCATTGTAGTACATTGCAGCCCCATCACACTTTACAAGGTCCATGATATTAGGGGATTGTGTCACAATACCAAATGGGGCATCACGGAGCAGCATATCACAAAGCAAGGTTTGGGTCTTTAAAATCTTCTTCTCAGTTAGTTGTGATGCTAATTGAAGCTCCATGTATAGCTGCATTCCAAATGCTTGCATAAGGAATTCACAGGCATATCGAAGGGGGAAAGGCACATAGCGTGGAGAAGTGTGATGACAGACAACCAGTCCCCAGAGCTTTGTTGAATCATTACCGTTAATAACGACTGCCATCACTAGTGAGGCAATGGAGCCCATGTTTTCCATGTACTGTATGTGGCATCCATGGGGCGACCTTAAGGTTGAATTTACCAAGCAGATAGGCTGCTGCAGCTCATTACTTTGAATGACCTTGACTGGATTTGCATGACAATCGCAGATTACTCTCACCCGATTCTGCTTGAACAAAAAACGAACAGCTTGAGGGATATCTGTGGCTGGATAATGCACACCCAAGTATGGCTCTAAATCAGACCTCCTGATTTCTGACACAACTTCACCATGATCATCATCATGGAACTTGTACACCATAACCCTGTCATAGCCAGTAAGCTTTTGAACATCCTCCACAACTGTATCACATAATAAACCAATATCACCACCAGGGAGTGACTGTAGCCTAGAAATTGCCCTAACAGCAAGCTTCTGTGAATGCACAGCACCAGTAAATGATAATGCAGGATCCTCTAACCGCGCAGGTTCCAAGTCAATCACAGTTCCCACATCAATCCTATGCAATATAGCATAAAATGGCTTCTGAGTGCTCCTGGAATAAACCCAAATCGGATTTAACAAAGAAATCTCTCTAGAAGCCATGGCTTTTCCCAAGGAAGCCCTCGATGCAGGCATAAAAAGGCTTCTTGCATCCATTCCAATCAAACTCTTCAACCCTTTACACTTATCCTCACTATCCAAATGCAAACCCAACAACTCAAGGCAGTTCTCACTATAACTAATGATCCTAAAGGTTGGTTCTTCGATAGCAATCATACAACCAAAGGGTTGAATAAGACCTCCCCTTTGGATTTTCGACAAATAAGCAGTTATCTGTTCTTCAGGTACACTTTGTGGAGCATGAATAACCGATTCTGAATAGTTAAAGGACTTACCAGACACACCTGACTGCTCAAACTCAGCCATAAGCCCAGCATCTGCATTGCACTGAGCAATGGCTTTGCCTTTATTAATGGGTTTCATGTTACTTGCAGCTGATGGGGAAAAAGTAGTATTGGGTTGTTGTTCTTAGAGCTTTTTTGCTCTTCTTCCTCTCAACTTCGGGTTTGCTTTGCTTATAGGTTACCTTCTAAAGAGCTCATTTGTATTTGGTAAAAAGAGTAGTCTACAAGTAGAAGCATAGTTGTACTCAACCGGAAGGAGTAGCCTGGTACTTTGCCACCACTGCAATTGCTGCACCTGTTCTTGTTTCAATGATTCTTAGTTACTATTAATTGTTTCCATTTTCCTAATCAAGATTCTTCTTCTTTAAACAATTTTGGCAACAATAATTAAGTAACCAAGAGTCCACTGTCACTCTCACATCATATGTCAACTTTTGTTTACGAAACTTTTTTCTCACAGTGCTTGTTTTGAAATAAGATTCTCTTTTTTTTCAACTTCTATCATCTCAAATGTTTAAAAAAAATTGTACACTACAGTAGTAAAAACAGATTCCTCAAATCATACCATGAAGGCATGAACCTGTAAGTTCAATAAATGTTGAAACTAAGAATAGCACTAAGGGGACATGATATTGTGCTTCACAGTGCTAGAAGAAAATGTATGAACTAGAAATTTGTAAGCCCACTGCAACGGTACCAAAGAGATGGGACCAAAAAATTGTCGGCTTTGTGACAAGCATAAGATATCCCAAACAATACCATGTTTGTTTTGAGAATAACTATGAACAGAGAAGATAAGACACCAGCAGTTTGGTCCATTTCTATTGGACAATGCACTGCACATCCTAAATAAATGAATCTTGAATAGGAGCCACTGGCTTTTGTATTCTAAAATACCTACACTACCCCTTTGCTTTCTAACAGTCTCCACTATTAAGGAAATAAATCAGTGTTCAACTCAACTATTGCAGATAAAATCAAAACATTATCCGAATCAAATTGTTCATATCACGTGTTCCTTTCATTCATACAACCATAAGTAGGAAAGTATAATACTTCATCAAATCCAACTGAATCTGTGCTCGATCTTCAGCTTATTCCGAGCTTTAAACGGTTCATCCATCTCGAAAATCTTGTAGTGGGATCCAAATCATGCATATTGTGTTGTAGATTTGAACAAACTTCATTCTTGTTTGCCATGGAAGGTGCAGGGTCTCGTGAGTGTTTGATATTGCCATCTACTAGTATGTTTGTTGTAGTTGTAATATGAACAGACCCAAACTATTTCTTACAATTAAATTTCACCTGGCAGTCACTTACCGACGGTTAATCAACTGTACTTCAAAACTATTAGGAACCTAAAGTTTAATATGATTGATTCATACAAGTATTTTAAGAAATAACATTCAACATGCTTATGGTTAAAAACTCAACTGCCCCTTTCGAGTTTCTGAAGGAACTTTAAAAACAAATTGGATGATGTTTTGAGCTTATGAAGAGAATTGTCTCAAAAACCGGGTCACTTTATCATGTTTTTAAATGACTGCTAATTTTACTTGGAATGTTATTTTGGACAAATTCCATTTTTGGTTTTGTAATTGTTTTCATTTCTTCAATACCCTTCTTATTTATCACCACCGGTTGTGGTTGTCTTAATTTGTTTAATTTATGGTTACCTGGTTAGCAAAAAGGGTATGTGTAGCAGGGACTATTTCATTGACATTCTCGATAAGAAACATGTTGATCAGGTTTAAACATTAATCTCTGAAAATGTCTGAATCCAGGTTTCTAGTACGTGTAAGAGAGCCCCATTAGGTGTCGGTTTGATGGCTGCATCAGTCAGGAACTAGCCTGCCCCGGATGACCAACGATGACACAATGTTCTGCTCGTGCCTGGATCATTTCTCCTTTACTTCCCACCATCTTAATGGACACTTGAATAATCAATTAAATTAAGTGATAATCTTAGATCTAGAGAGGATTAGAGTAATGTGTTCGACATGACATTTTGGAGCCAAAGTTCCAATTGTAAGCAACCTAAAGATTTCAGGTTAAGTAACAGATCAGTTAACGAATGTTTCATGTTCTATAGTCACTGAAGTTAGGACACCTAACAGTAACCATCACTAGTACGGGAGATAACACCGCACCAACACAGCTTTGACTCATTGGCATTGCTGGGAGTTTGGAGATATTGCAGATGATACAGTTTCAGATGCATCATTCCAGCTAGGCAATGTATCTTGGCCCTGCATATGCATTATAAGAAAGAAATCAATGTATAAGATTGATTCACAAAATATATGAACATGCATATATTTGAAATAGAATTTGTTCTGGACCGTCGATAAATGGGAACGATGATTCAAAAGTGAGGTTGATGAAAAAAGCAGGTAGAAAGCATTATAAATTTCATGCAAGCAACTTTATCAGATCCAAAGGAGGAACTCCGATTATTCACCAGCTTTAGAGAAGATGCCTTTGCCATTAACACCCTTTAAGGCGTGTTTAATCTCAGCTAAAATCTAAACTTATTCACCACATAAAACTCTATTTGGAAGAGAATAGTACTTCAACTAACCTGCAATGTTGCTTGTCGACCTGGTTCCGTTATGGGTTCCTGCAAGAAATATTAAATTGCTGTCAGGATGAAAAATTTAAGTGCACAAGTTCTAATTTATATCCGTCTCTTATGACTAAAAAGTTCTCAGCAATAACCTGATCATTTCAGGTTAACGGAATGTCAGGGTTGCTTAAATTAAAACCTATATCTAAAATAATCCCAACCGTGCACCAGTGTGTCAATGAAAGCACACCTCTTTGCTCAAGTCACTCTGCATCTGAACCTGAGATGCTGTGATCTGCCCTTCTCTTTTTTCTTGTTCTTGCTGCTGCTGCAAGTAAAGAGGGTGATTTGGTGGTGGAGATTGCTGCTGATAAGAACCTAGCGGCTGTAGCTGCTGCTGCTGAAGATACTGTTGAGGCTGATGTTGAATAAATTGTTGTTGCTGCTGAAGCTGTAGTGGCTGTGGCTGTGACTGCTGATAGGGTAATGGTTGCTGATGAAGAAATTGCTGTTGCACTTGCAGCAGCTGTGGGTGTTGTTGATACTGTTGCTGGGGCTGCTGTTGCAGTTGCTGGGGCTGCAAAAGATATTGCTGCTGCTGCTGTTGGTAGTAATAATATTGCCACAACTGATTATATCCTTGATTATTCTGCATTTGCCCAAGCTGCTCATTGCTTTGCATGGGATGTTGAGGGATTTGTGATTGAGGATAAGCATGTAGGGGAACCGGTGGAGTCTGACTGGGGGCAAAATTCTGTTGGTTCATGTTCTGCATAGACCAGGTAGGAACTGTAGCTAAATTAGGATAAGCAGTAGATGTGGGATACTGACTATGTGATTGGCCACCTTGTTGAACCTGTGGGATCTGTGAATACATGGACTGACTGGGGTAACCTTGACTCATAGGCACTTGTGTGCCAGCTTCATTTCGCGGATACTGCCTTTTTGGAGACATATGTTGCCTTTGATGCAGCCTTTTATGAGAGTGTCTTCTATGGCCAGACTTATTTGCTCGAGGAACTCTGTCAGCACTACTCCTTTGATGCCAACTTCCACCATCATCTGGAGGTGTCCTCTGAAAAAGTGGCTCTGTTTTCTTGATGTGCTGCTCACTTGCCAAAGATGAATGATTTATCATTTCAGTTTGAAGTCCGGCAGATTCAGATGCTTGAGCATTAATTGGGATAGATTCCAGATTACCTCCACCATTATTTTGAGGACCCTCTGGTGTAATTCCATCAAGCTTGCTGGTTTCTTGAGGAGGTTCTTTTTTCATCATGCTTTCATTTGATAAGCTGGTTTCTACAAACGTTTCACCTTCTTTATTTGCCATACTGATTGAATCCGAAGCCTCACAATCTTGATGACCCAACGAAAGTCTCTCCAAAGGAAGTCCGTTTACATCATGTTCAGACTTATGAGCATGCTCTAGCCGGAAGTCAATTTCCTTAGAATTTTCTTCTGAAGGTTCTAATGCTTCAACTTCATTTTCCACTTTATCATATATTAAATTACAAGATGAAATATTGGCATTAGCTTTTATGTCTTCTCTGTGATGCTTTGAAACATCCTGCGAACTCTGCTGCATCCCCCCCTGCAAACAATCATCAACTTCTTCTGATTGAAGCTTGTTGACTGTAGCCTGGTAAAGGGGAATTTCATTATCCTCCAGCAATGGTGATTTCTTATCTGATCCACAGTCCAAGGAATCATGGTTAGGCCGGGCATCATCAATTTCAGGAGGTTCCAATATCTTGTCTTGAGATGGTGGCTGAACTGAGATGTCTAAACTTCCATCTCCAGATGGATGTGAAGTCAAAGAACCAGGGCTTTCTTGTCTTCTGACAGCAGCCATCTTCAAGGATATAGGTTTTATTCCGTTAACAACTGAAAATTTGCCCGTGCTCATCCTTGCAGAATCAGGAAAGCATTTTATGTGCCGATTCCACGCTTTTCGTATATCATCTATGGTTCCACAAAGATCAACAAACTGGCCAGCAAAAAAGTAATTTTGCCGATCAGATCCGAATAATTTAAAAACAACAATAACAGAGCCTTTTTTTCTATTATCCACTATCTTTAAGTTGGTTGCATAGGTCATATTTCCACTTCCAGGTAAATTTAGATAAAAAACAAACTAATGCTAGGCAAGATACAAAAAAAACTGTGGCCATATTACAGCCACTGTCATGCTAAAACAGGATCTTGGAGAGCAGCTAACTAAATATATTTCCATAGAAAGACATTGAAAAATGTAAAGATATTCATCACCAAGCAAACCAAAAATCCCAAGTCCACTGACTGGTTAGTTTTCAGAAAGAAGATTCCCGTGTGAGCTCATATGTAGAATATAGAGAGAGCAACATGAATAGTTAGAAAGTGTTTTAATCACTTTTGGCCATAGTGAAAGATCAAAACAGATTAAATGAGTTTAACAATCAATCAGGGTCAAAAATACAAGTAACAATAGGAGAAATAACATCCTCTTACATGCTTCTCCAAAACAAAAACAGCTGTGGAAAATTTCAAAGCGAAAAAGTTTACCTGTAGATATAAGCTTGATATCCCCTCTGCTTCTTTTTTATCCATACCTTGAGATGGCCCTAGAGATATCACATCATTTATTATAGCATCTAACACATGTATGTCCCTAGGCCCTCCATGCATCATTCCAAATTTTATCAGTTCCTACATAAGCATCAGAATGATAAAAAAATATCATTTAATAGTAGTCAAAATCTAATAAACAAGAAAATGTAACAATAATTTACAAGAGATTTAGGGAGGGGGATAGATTTCTAATTCCGTGCTATGGCTGAAGACTACATAAATGTTATATGGCTGAAGACTACATAAATGTTCTATTCATGATTCCAAACCGGACAAATTATAAGTTGAAGATAACTACCTCCAAAAGCACTTTGCAATGAGGCAGACATTTAATACCATCTATTAAGATGTCTCTGGCAGCATCACTGTTACTGGTGATCTGAAAACAAAATGCTGTAAGAGAAAAAAAAATAGCACATAGACAGTTTAGGTTGAATCTATGGAGGAAAATCCTTTACCCACCATGTATTGAAGTCGTGAAAAATTGATATACAAAATGGGAAGAATGTCAAACTTTTGCTTTGCAGAAGCAATTTCCACTGCCTCTTTGTAAGTATTAGAAGCTGCTACAAAGTTACCCTAACAAATTTGGGAAAGCACATACATATATAAGTAATTACTCCCAAGTCCAACCAAGCCCATTCATAGTCTAAATGAAGATAGAAAACTACTTACCGATCGCTTTTCCAGGTTAGCTTTTATTGAAACAGTTTCAACAAAGCTAAGATCTGACTCTGTCTCATAATGAAGAAGTGCTACACGTGCACCTGAAACATCCCTTATTTTCTCCTTAAACCTAGCACTGAAAAGGTGGATCACTGGCATTCTCTGCAACGGACATATGAGGAGGACCATAAACATCTCCAGTCACATATAAAGCAATGGAGAAAACATCCTATAAATAGAAGCAGTAAACTGAAGTTTCAGTGTGGCAGAAACAGCTTTGCAAATGTAAAAAAGTAACATAAGTGAGCCATTCACTGGCTGTTTCACTCAAGTTGCCTAAAGGATAACACAGGAATGTTGAGATTATAATTTTTTAGTTCTGACGAAAAACAAGTATTCTTCAATAGCGCAGTACAACATATATAAGTAACTTGAAACTACCATACACCTACATCAAATTGTGATAAATTACATTTGCAAATTAGAAGATAAGGTGTTCTGAATTGGTAGTATCCATTAAAACTAACGTATAGCTTTCATGAAAGAATATAGCACAGTACAAGGATAAGTACCTTCAGAAAATTTTCTGTAGCTCGGGCCAGTGCAAGGTTTGCTATCTCTCTTCCACCCTTACTTTCCATGAAATCCACATATCGCATCCAAAACTCAGGATAATTAGCACATGGAATTAGGCATCTCTCATAAAGTTTAACAGCCTACAATGCAAAAGGAGACTCAGATACCAGTTAAAGGTAAGAAAAGATGAGCACCGCATTTATATACCATACCCAATCAAAATCACCATGCATCTCTACAAAGTTTAAATACTCATGCCAGTACTCCAATTGACTGATGTCAAGCTCTTTTACATGAAAATAATGCCTTCGAATGCCAGCCTCGAATTGATGTATTTTTTCATCCAACTTGGATGCCACCCGGTAAAGTTGCTTCCCAATGGACAAGTATTTTGCCAGTGCTTTAGCTCCACCCATGCCGGTAGAAGTATCCAGCAAGTCTTTGATGACACAAGAAATTTCTGCATCAGTAGAACATGAAGAGACTTCATTTTCTACTTTAGGTTCTAATTGTAAATCCGTATCATTTGGAAATTGCATCTCCTCTTTCCAAGTGGCAGCCAAGATCTGGAAACTGAAGACAAACACAGATGGTTGTACGATAACTATATCATAGCACCAAATGATAAGAGGCAAACAAACAGAGAAATAAAGGTAAAATATCATGCAAGGGCACAACAAAGATCAAAGATATGCTAGATAATATCATACTAAGCTAATACATCAGCAGCTATCCAATCAAAGAAGTGCTGAAGCATAATACCGCCATATTAATAACCAATCAGATGAAGAATCTCATAAATACATGTAGAATACCGTGAATTATGAGACGCACCGCGGTCACCTAGCAGCAAAGTATATGATGAGGTAGATACATCATATTATTGGATTTAAAGGTCTGATCTGTAGCAAGTGAAAAATAAATACAATCTCTTATGGTCCAAAATACGTGTTCTCTGTAAACTAGTTGGACTGGAGGTTTTACTATGATGCAATATTCAAGTATAATGTCATAAATTCAACTGGATTTTGCAAGTCCATTTTATCTGAAGTGTTCTTTTAAGCTTTTCTAATACATGAAACAAGATTTTCGTAGAAATCATAGCAGACAATATTAATAATAACAAAACCGCGTAAATATAGGTGTACAAAGTACAAACTAGTACAAAATAAAAACTAAGGACTCCTCTCAAGGTTCTAAAAAGAAGTAAAAAATACCTTTCATAATAACGATGTAGCTTTTTGGATGGAAATCTTAGAGTTTGGATATAAACATTAGCTAAGGAACTCCATTGTTGCCGAGAAAACTCAAACTCAACATACTTATCCCACAAGGTATGACATAAGTAATCCTTTCCAACAAAGGACATGGCTCTTTTAAACAGCCTGTCAACAATTTCCAGAAAGATAATATATATCATAAATGTATCATGAAGCAAGAATATTCAAAACCTTGGTAAACACAGCAGGGCAGGTGTAAATACAATAACACATGCATCATCAGTAAAGCCTCATATCAGGTTGGTACACAGGTAATGAAAGCGAAAAAAATTATGGTGTTAGGCCAAACCAGATAGTATTTTGAAAACAAATTGATATATAGTAATCCAGATATCCACATGAAGAGATAAATATAAAACCTTATCCTGAAACCAATTTCAGGATCATATCAATAAAGCTAACATAATAAAGATTCAGTTCAGCCAACCCCAACAGAGTATGGTGGTGAGTCCATCCATTCAACAAACCACCACAGAGTCAAGTGTAATTTACATTCGTGTATAGTAAAGTAAACAACTCTGTTATTCCAAAACCTTTGGTAATAAAAAGATAAATCTTGTCAGGTAGCAAGGTGTAATAGTCTAACTATATTCCCAAAAAAAAGCATCAAAGAAGCAAGCAGCTCTCGTATTTACAGCCACTGCTTGTTTCTTAACACATACTACAATTTCAAGCATTGAGATTACCAACGAATATCATCATCGTCTTCAAAAACTGAAACAGCAAAGCTACAATAGTCAACCCAAACACCAACAGAGTATGTTGCTGATTGCACAGCCCGTTCAAAAACATCAACAGCTTTGTCAATGGTGCATAAGCGTATCATGTGATCAGCATACTTCCTCCAGTAACCATAGCACAAAGGAAACTCAGACAAGAAGGAATCATAAACTAAACATATTTTATCTATTTCATCCTGCAAATGATCAACATGAAGCATTATAAACATGAGTAGCCCATTTATCAGCATCATAAACAAACTCAAAGGAATAGAAAACTGATTAAATAAACTTACATGGAACAAATTCTCAACCTCCAAGATAAGCTTAGTCCACCCATCAAAGTCCAATTCACCTTCAGCAATAAGTTCTTCAAGTTTCTGCTCACCAAAACCTTCTACAGAAAAACAAAGAGTAGAAGAAGGAAAACAAACGATTTCAGAGATAAACAAGAGATACAAAGGGGTAAAAAAAACAAAAAGGCCCAGAATTAGTAATTACTTGTTAAGCATGTGTTTACCTAAAGAATCTCCTTTCTCAGGCTGCCACTCTGTTTCAGTTCTAGAAATGTGTACCTCCATTTTCCCGACCAAGCGAGAAACAACTCTGCGGCCTTGCTACCGCATCAAATTGGCGCAATGGCGATCCCGACCTTCCTTCGAGGATCGACTTTTTTTTTCCCGCAAATGCCCAATTGGGCGACGGACCAGATTATCGGATTTTACTGGGTACTTACGAGAAAAGTAGGCCCAAATAATAATATGTACAATGTCAAATATTGCAGTATGTAAATGTAAAATAATGCTGCATTGATAATGATTTTAGTGATTTATGAAAATTAAATCAAATCAAAATTTCAATATACAATTTTACAAAATCATAATAATGTGTACATTAAACTAAAATTCATGTATAATTCTAATATTTATTTCATTGCTAAGTAGTCATTAGTTTGATTGACAAAGTGTATGCAGTTCAGTGAGACCCACTAATTCTTTATATTTGACGATTTTTTTTTTAATTTCGTGGCTAATTGTGTAATTGGCTCAATTCAGCCTGTTGATGAATACTCAAACGCACCCCTAGCATAGTCACATTTAAATTTAATTACTAGATTACTTTCCAAACATTACCTAAATTTTATTAAAAGTAAAAAAGAACGGGTAGTGTAAGATTAATTTATTATCATTTCTTCCGTTTTATAAATCCAGCATATATTTAATTTTAGAAGTACGACCCGCTAAATATATGGATATATTCAAATAAATGTTCACCTTTGTTGGGGTTGATATTAGGGTATATATGGTTAACTAAAATATTACAATGGTTAACCGTAAGTTATATTCTTAGTGAAATTAGATGATAATGTTCAAAGATAATGTGTTTAATTACACTAAGGATAGAACATACGGTTAATCGTTGTAGTATTTTGGTTAACCGTTGTACATAGCATGCGTTTGACATATTGGTACTGAAATGAAATGAGAAAATTTTGTATGATTTTTGCTGGAGAAAATTGCTTGAAAGCTGGCTGAGGAATGATTATAAAGTAAAAAAAAAAAAGAATAAAATCTAGCATAATGGACTAGCTAAGTCTGAGACGAGTCCAATACTGGAAAAACATTAATTCCTAGAGCCAGATCCCATCAGGGCATCTCTAACAACTTTATTGTGCATCTAACAATCATTCTGCAAAAGCAGCTATCATATTCTTAACTTATCTATGAGTACAAGAACCTAACAGATTCTATGCTCTTCTTTGGTGCTTTTATGTCTACATAGATCAAGAAGTATATAAATATTTAGATCTTAATGGTAAGAACATGGCTCTCATTGTTGATTCCCAAGTTTCTGAAACTCTGTTGGCGAGCGCCAGCCAAAGAAATTGCAATCGGGTCATGCGAAAAAGTTGCTTCTTTTGTGTCTAGAGTTTGTATGCAACAACAAGTGACATTGTGACAAAGATCAGCACGTAGCTGAATGACATAGAGCTGGCTGAGCTAGGGAGTCCTGTTGGTTCTGCTGAACCATACACCGTGTCCCCACCCGGTCCGGTGAAAGGTGGGCTCATTGCAAATGGTGGGGTCATGGTCGTGATATCCGGTGGCGGTAGGGTGGCCGGTGGTGTTATGCTGGCTGGCGGAGTCACACTGTGTTTACATGTCAAAAGAAAATTATAAGCAACACATATTGTATGTCTTGAAACTGAAACTGATATGAGAGCTGCTCCCACGGTAGCTGTAAGATATTTACCTTGTTGGCGAGGATGCTGAATAGTGACAGTTCCCCTTACCTGGATCAATATACAAAGGCAAATTTTAATTGAAAGATTATAATAAACAGTATTTAGAAACAACTTAATTTTTTCCCCTAGAAAATCATACTTGGGTCTGTATTTGTAAGCTGAGCAGTGCCTCCAAAAACACAGCTCGTTGGAGCAGGGTGTTTCTGGTAGTAATCATTGAAAGCATAAGAAGCATGATCTTGAATCGTGTTGGGTTCATAGCAACTTCCACCAGATTGAATTGCTGAGCAGTCCGCACCGCCGTATCCACAAGCATAGTCTATAGCTACCTGTAGAGCAGTTGGTGAAGCACCTTGATTTGCAATACACCAGGAACCTCCTGATGATGTCGTGGGAGTTGTCACCGGTGCAGTTGGAGTTGTGACCGGAGTAGTCGGGTTGGTGATCGGCTCCGTTGAAGGGGATGTCGGGTTCGGAGTTGTGCCTGGAGTAGTCGGGTTGGTGATTGGCTCTGTTGAAGGGGATGTCGGGTTCGGAGTTGTGCCCGGAGTTGTAGGGTTGACAATGGGAACATTATCTAATAGTGTAGTGAATGTTGAAGGGTCGAGGAGCAGCCGGGATACTTGGTTGCTTTGTTTTCTCTGATCGATTTCTTGAAGGGGAGGTTTCCTGGAAATACTTGAACCTGAAGAGATTAAAAGCAAGACCAAAATCATATGAGAAACATTCACTCATTCATGAATCATATGAGAATTGTTTCCAGCACTAAAACAGAATATTTTCTTTACTACTATGAACCATCACCTAACAAGACCAAAATCGAGTTCCCCATAGAAACATATAAACATGACAAGAGATGAAGCAATCACCTGAACATAGGAAAAGATGCAAGAGAAATACAGTGAGAAACAGAACAAGTCTAAAATCCATGTCTTGTCTTGAAGGTAGTACTAGGTAATGAAAATCTTGCTTAGTAAGAAGAATAATGTAGAAGCTAATAGGTGTTTATATAATAAAACAAAGAATGGACTGGTGGTATTGCAAAGAAGGGTGTAGTAATCATCCAAACATAAAATAAAATGGGAACATGAAGAATCAAAGCTTCCTTGGATCGAAGAGATGGAAACAGAGAAAGGAGAATATAAGAAAACTTGAGAAAGGAGGCAATGGGATGTTGGAACTAGCAAGCAAGGGGAGGTGCCAAAAGAGGGAGAAATCAATGTAAGAATGAGGGAAAAGGGAAAAAAAAAAAGGTTGTCTGCTGGGAATTTAAATCCAGTGCTTCGTAAATCATGTATAATATATTAATATTTGTTTAATTAATGGACATTGATGTGGTCTCTTTTCTACTGTTTATGGGACTGAATCAAAAATAGGTTAAAGGTTGGCAGAGGAGAATCTTATGCTTTTTATACAGCAAAGGAATGCTAAAATCTTTAATGAAGCAAATGATTGAAGCTTTGTATTGACACCTCAAACATTGGTATTCATATCTTGCCAAATGTTATCTTTTTCTCCATTTCATAAAATTGTAAATGTGCCCCCTGAAAAGGATTACAGTATATAAATGCTATGCAAATAACAAAATATATTGAACAGCTAAAACATTTTTTTATATAATTGAACAGCTAAATAATTTCTTTTACTGATGATAAGAATAATAATTACAAAGTATAGTATGAGGATTTTCAGCTGAGGCAATTGTCTCCGTTGCCTCATGCTAAATCTGTCTTGGCAATCCGTTTTACTTATGCTGGTGTTATATCTGTAAAACTCTGCATCCAGCAAATCTATACTGTAATCCCACCATGACATATTACTGGATATATGTCAAAGGCCTGTGTGGAAGCAAATCAGCTCTTAAGTCTGCATTTTCATCCAAACCCGTAAGTGCGCTTACTGGGCAAGTAAATCCAGATCATACCTCCGTCTAACTGCAGAATTCCATACCATATGTCTAGTAAATATCTGACTAAGAAGTGAGGGGAGGGAATAATTGAAAGAGAAACCAAAAAAAGAGACAGGATGGACCTGTTTCTAGCCTTGTCGAAGCAAATTGCATCTTGACAGATGCTGTGCAACATCACTCCAACCTGCATATACGGCAGTGTTAAACAGTTATCGGATATAGGCCATTCCAATTCATTGTCAGTGTAAGGAAATCTAAGGTGGTCTTTAGGTAATGTTTGGATTACAGCTGGGACTAGTAAAGATATATAGTATTATTTAACAACAAAGGAATCAAATGGGGAACATAGGTTTTCGATTCCTTGCATGACAAAGCTCAAGTTATGGAATTAATTCCCCTCCGCTCGAACCGCAAAAGAAGCAATTACCTGGTAAGTTTCTATAGTCAGGTTCTATTCCATTGCCGTTGATGTCCAAATGATTTGGTGTCACATACTTTCCAACAGTGACAACCACCCCAGATCCATCGCGAAGTTCAAAGACAGACTGAATTAGACCCTGTAACAGACAATAAGGGTTTATATCAGATTCTAAAAGACAATTTTTTCAAGATAGATAATCAAGGCTAATATCTATTTCCATTAGTTCAATTAAAAGACTTGAACTCAATACTTTTAACATGGAAACTTTAAACACGGCCTTCCATATAACTAAAATAATGATTTCGATTTCCGGCCATGAAAAGTTTCATCGTGGTCCCAAAAACAGCGAGTCACCAACCAGACAGTTTAGAATTCATTTCAATTTTATTGCACCAGGGTGCTCAAGATAGACAAGTGATAAAGGAAAGAGAAATAGGGAGAGCTTGAGTTACAGCAAATGAGCTAAACTTCAAACCTTGCCAAAAGTCCTCTCCCCAACAAGAACAGCTCTACAGTTATCATGAAGTGCAGAAGCAACCTGAAGTACCAAGACAATTTAGAATAAATGCAACTGTGAAAACGGAAATTGTCCGCTACAGTCCCTGAGATGTCAGAAAATGTCCTATGTGGCACCTGAATTTAAGTATATATGTATAATCAGGTACCGCATAATGTTAAATCCCCCCCAAAAAAAATATTTCCTTCTTTTTCATACATACTAGATTTGATTACTTATAAAATTTTAGTACCTTTTTGAAAATCCCAAATCATAATTAAAAAAATATTTTCAATATTTTTCACGATTTAAATGCAAAGTTAAAATTGGAATTAATTGTTCTATTTTCTTTCTTTTACTCCTTTTTCCTCTCTCCTTCCCCTACCCTTCCTCACCTATGGCTGGATCATGCCACAGGAATGTTGGCTGATCTTTAAAGAGGCCAGAAATGACCTGATCAGGTCAGGGCCTACATCGTCATACAAAACCTGATCAGGTAAAGACTAGATACGGCCATAGTGGGGGAGGATAGGAGAGAAATAAAATATGGGGTTGAGAAAAGAGCAAAATAAAAGCAAAAAACTAGTTTTTAAATAAATTATGGCACAGGACAGCTACATGGTAGTCGCATATCACCCACATGTAAATATCTGCTGCATATGTGTTAAAATTTAGGATGCACGAAGTCATTAATATAGGTATCTAGTTTGACCATTAGGAGGTTGACACATGGAGAAAATGACTGATAAAACATTTTCAAGTTCAAGTACCATAATAGACATTTTCTAATAGGTCAGGGAATATACAAGACATCCCATTGCGAAAAGACAAGCAATCACAGATAGGGGGCAACCGATCTACTCACAATTTCACTTGCACTAGCAGTTCTGTTATTCACCAAAACCTGCACAGAAGCTGATTATTAGCCAACTTATTTGCATCTGAACAACAAATTAAAGAAAAACAATTTCTACAGGCTTCTCTCTATATAGAAGAAAACATCATGTGTTAATTCATACTTATACTGTAATTATTCAGTTAAGTCCCTGGAAATTCTTATTTTTTTCCACGGTTAGAGAAGCCCTAGAAGACAGTCACCAACCAATTCTAGTTCCTTATTTGAACAATTACTTGAGCAAAATTGGAACTCAGCACTTAATGAATAGAGTTCTCTAGAATCCAATGGGGAAGGCATTTGTTTCACAAAAAAAAAAAACTAAAAGCACAGATGTTAGGATGAAGCAAAAGTGCATACAACTACAGGCAATGTAACCAACGGGGCAGTATCAGCAACAACATTATTCTGGTACTGTGGATCCCTCCCAACTGTGTAGATGATCTGCTCAGTTTTACCAACAAGGAAAAACACCAAAACTACATAATCAGTCATAGAAATCAAACATATGCATCAATAAAATGTTTTTCTTGAAGTAGTTGCATCATATGCAAGCTACTTTCACAAGGCTAAAATACAGAGACAAAGAAAATATATAGCTCAAAATATCATAGCCTGCATATTTATAAAAATAGAGAGAGCGAGATGCAGTCAGCCTTCTTTGAAGTTTAAATCTGCAATAAATGACATACCGTCTCCCCTTTATTCAGAAATAGCTTTGCAATTTCAATTCCAGCCTGAAATGCACAAAACACAGACGATTATTGTCAAACCTAAATGTCATAGAAAGGTAAAACTAACTGGGAAGGCAAAAGCAAACAAACCTGAACCAGTCCTCCAAGATTGTCTCTAAGATCCAAAATGAAATATGAAGCACCCATATCTTGAAGTCGCTTCATTGCTGCAGTGCATATTGTTTCTATTAATCTAACAGAGTACGTAAATAAGAAAAGCAGAAGTCAACCTCATGAACACAGTTAGTTGTGGTAGCTTATGCCTCAAGAAATTTGTTTAAAGACAGAATAAGCACCCATTGATCATCAATGTAACATGTCATAAAGGCTTGCATTCCTTTTTCTGTGTTCAAAACAATCCACTTCTTATTATATGACAAAACTGGCCCATCACTTTGCATTGTTTATCACTATAGCTTCAATTCTGGAAGCAGTGTGTGTGTGAGGGGGAAAGAGGGGTAGACAGTCATATCATGCACTAATTTTCAAAGACTAAAAGGCATAAATGATAAAATACTTTTTAAGTAGTTCATCACAAACATTTTCATAGGAAAAAGCAATCAAGTAACATTGACTAGATTGATAAAAACTTACCAATGACCAAATCTTTTCTAGCCAAGGCGTTGAACTCTTTTAGCCTCATATATCCAACAGAACTGGGGCCATTACTAACTTGTTCCAACCGATAGAAAACAGGTGTTCGAGCAACAAGTTGTCTTTGGATTTCTAGAGATTCAGTAGGTCCACAATTGCCATGCCTGACCTAAAATTGAGAGTGGATCATTGTATGAAAAAGGAACATCTGCAAAGGTTAACAATGAACTGCTATATTCACAGGGCTAATATAGAGCACAACCTTAATGGTCACAAAGGTTTCATTAGGACCTTGTAACAAAGATGATACTTCAAAGGCTGATTTTCCCATGACATCCTCTCCATTAACAGCTAAAACTTCATCTCCCTATCAAAAAGAATTTACTAACATTAGGAAACATACCAGCCATGCATATGTACACTACATAGAAACATTAAATCAACACTTGCATATAGAATCTTCCAATTTCGCTGCAAAATTGCAAAAGAATTGTCTATCCTATTAAATAAATAAGGCACCAGCACCACCAGTTTTCACTCTACATAGTATCATTGTTATTCTGCAGCCACTCTCACCCTCCTCGTCTTCGATTCTTTGTTCTCTACTCACTTTTTTTATTGAATACCACTCAAAGCAATATATATATATATATATATATAAGCAGTTTATACCAGTGACCTAGCCATTCATATATGTCCATGGAAAATAGTGCGGGGATATTAGAAACGGGGGAAATAGCGCTAAGTCTAGCTAAGCAGTAACCAAATATCAAAATCATTTTTCTAAAGATGAATGACTAGGCAGAGATACTCAAAATAAAATTGTTGTTACAAGTTAAACCAACCGCGAAATCGACCAATGCAAGTGTTGCCGTACTACGGGTATATTCTACCTGTCTTACTCCTGCAGTATGAGCAGGACCATCCAATATAAGTCCTTGCACCTTCAGCTTTACACCTCCATTATCATCTGAAACTTCCCTAATGTTTATTCCAATACCAGTGATGTCATACCTCGCCATCTTCGAGAACTTTCAACAGTGACAAAAAAAAGTGACCCGAAATGGCAATTGCCGAAAAGAAAAAACTAAAAAATTCATCAATAAATTAAACATAGCAAATATTTACATTTGATACACTTTAAGCTTATATGTAAAGATTACTACTGTAAGGTGAGTCAGCAAAGAATTACCTCGGCTGGTGAGAGGAATCGCGTGTAACGGTCGCCTAAACTCGCCAGCATTCTTTTGATTAACTCGTGAGCCTTAGACCTCGTTTGAATCGAAGTCCCCGAAATATCCTCTTTTTTTTGCTGAGACAAGCAAGCAATATTTATAAATAAATAAAAACCGAAAAATTAGCCACAAAAAATAAGAAAAAACATTACCTCCCATGATTGAGGAGACCAGCGGTGGCGACCAGTATCAAGAAAGCTATCATTAACGATTTGCCAAGCTTCTTGTACGATTTCTTCGTTGGTGACGAATTCAGGTTTGAGGTCAACTTTATCTTGCTGTTTTTCTTCTTCTTCTTCGGCGCA
Organism: Hibiscus tridactylites; assembly: GCA_958450335.1. Classification (NCBI taxonomy): domain Eukaryota; kingdom Viridiplantae; phylum Streptophyta; class Magnoliopsida; order Malvales; family Malvaceae; genus Hibiscus; species Hibiscus tridactylites. Next base: position 84,416,953 of record OY288280.1, read on the forward strand.
ACGATCGGGTAGCGGATTTGAAACTTGAGGTGGTCGAGGAGATTGAAAAGACGGCGAATCCCTGGAGAGGGAGGGAGAAGGAGAAGAAACTAAGAGAGTTAAGGATAGAGCGCCGGTAAGAGCAGTAATCAGCGTTTTCTTGGTCCAAACAGCAGCGCCCGGGAGAAATGGCAGTGGTTTCTGAAGTGGCGTTGGAGAGATTGGGGTGAGTGAAGGTGGAGAGTTGCAGAGTAAGATTCTCATCTTCTTTCGTTTAGATAGTAAAGGGATGGGGTTACAGTCACTACTCACTATTTTTAATAAGTTGTTTGCATGCGCGGGCTCGCGCGTGTGGATTTATAAGGTGAAAATATATTTAAATAAAAGATAAGTGCTGAAAGTATATTACTTTTGATGTTTAGATTATAAAGTATTTTATTTTTGTAAAAATAATTGTTTAAAATTTTAAAAGTTATAATTTTAGTTGCACGGTACTTAAAAAAGATCGTTATTCATTTAAAACGCTGCAAGTGGCAGAAATACTGATTTTCTAAATTATTTAAAAAAAAAACTTTAAAATTTAATTTAAAAAAATCGAAATTTACAAAAATGTTCAAATCAGTCCTTAAATCACTATAAATCCCCAAATCTTCATCGTTATTGTCACCTTCGCTGACCTTACTCGTCCGGTCGTCGGACTTACCTGACCATATTTCCTCAGTCGTCGTCGTCAAAAACCGGCAAACGTTGTGCCAATCGAACGATTATTTCACGTTCGACGTTCAATGTTCGGTTGGCATACTGTTCACCGATTTTCGATGACGATGAGCGGGGGAAATGTCCAAATGGGTCCGATAACCGAATAGATCAACGATCGGCGGCAGCAACGGTGAGGATTTGGTGATTTGGGACTATTTTAGAAAGTTTTAGAATTTTAAGATTTTTTCATAAAAAATTAAATTATTAAAATAAAATTAATTTAAAGAAATTAAAAATGGCATGTGTCGATTTTTCATTGGTTAACAATTTTTTTGACTGTAGTTAATTATCAGACACCTAAAATTGTAACTTTTGAAACGTTGGGCACCTATTTTTACAAAAAAATAATAATACTTTAGTCACCTAAAGTTCAAAAAAACATACTTTAGTCACTTATTTTCATTTAAACTAAAAAATAAAAATCCCTTTTTGTCCCCAACAAAAGATGCATTTTTTTATCAAATAAATTTCATAGAATCGGAACAAAGTTTACGAGCAAAGTAGAGGAACAGGAAAGAAAATGTGGCCTCTAAGATCGGATTTAGCAATCCAATCGGCCGCTAGGTTACAACAACGTGGCACAAAAGAAAATTTGACAGAAGAAAAGCCCTTTGTCAGCAAGCGAATGTCTTCCTCAATAGCGGAGGATGTCCAGTCGGAGGAGTATCCAGCAATGAGCCTCTCGATGACTAGTTTACAATCCGATTCCATAATGACTCTTGTAATTCAGCTTTGTGGGCAAGTGATAAACCGAACCAAAGTGCTGCCGATTCTGCAGCTTGGACGAATGGGGCAAAAAGAAAGATTGAATCCCAAAGGATAACAGTACCCTCGTAATCTCGGGCAATAGCGGCCATCGTGGCTTTTCCTGATAAGCTATCAAAAGTTGCGTCACAGTTTACCTTGATAATACCTTCTGGTAGAGCGACCCAGCTTTGCGGATCCACCAGATGAGGAGTGTCCTTCACATGTGTTTTAGAGGTCGACTGTAGGAATTCGAGGTAGTCTCTTTCAGGTCGTAACCAGACCTCTCACGGGGAATCAATCTGTCCCTCGAACAAGAATTTATTACGCGATTTTCATAAGGTCCAGAGAAGAAAGGCAATGAGTGCTCCACCATCGACAATACATGCCTTGCAGTGAAGAATAAGAACCGACTGCCACCATTTCGAGAAACACGTGAAACCTATCGTCTTCGGGGAGCAATTGAAACTCGAAGCTCTCCAAACTGCTTTGGCAAAATGGTAGAAGAAAAAGATGTGTTTGACCGACTCCTTTCTTTCTTCGCATCTTGGGCAGCAAACCGGCCCCTTAAAGGCACCATGAAATCTCGCAACGAGGGCGCCTTTGGTAGAAACAATATTATGAGTGAGTTTTCAAAGGAAGGATCGGATTTTTGTGGGAACTTTTAGACTCCAGATAGATTTTTAAAAGATTTTGTTGTTGGCATGATGATCACTAGATGAGAGTTTAGCCTCAGGAGTTGTCATTTCTTCGATGAACATGTACTCTGATTTCGCACAGTATAAACTATCTTTGAGCCTGCCCAAATGAGAAAATCTTTAACCTCAGGGACCACCGATAGGAATCAGAAGAATCACTTTCATAACCTCTTCATTAAAAAGAGACTATAGTTTTGCTCAGTCTTAAGATCAGAGATCATGGTTCATCAAACTAGCCACAGTAAAAAGACTTTGTAAAGCCTGGTAACTCGGGGAATGGTGAAACCTGACAGCTTCGGGATCCATTTATCGTCCCAGATTGAGATGCTTTTTTCGTTGCCCACTCTCCAAAGGCTACCTTCTTTGATAATCTTAATTCTCTCACTGATTCCGATCCATGCCCACGAAGGATTAGCACTTCGTGGGGCATCAAGAACATTACCATTAGGAAAGTAGATACCTCGAAAGGTTCGAGCAAGCATAGACTCGGGCTGTTTTAATATCCTCCAAGCCACTTTTGCAACAAGTGCTCGGTTGAAAGTTCTGAGATCTCTAAAGCCAAGACCCCCTTTGCTCTTTGGTTTGCAAATATCTTTCCAGTTGATCCAGTGAATCCCCTTATCTTTCTCATTGCAATTATTCCATCAGAATCTTGCCACCAGGGAATAGAGTTCATCACAAAAAGTGACAGGAAGGAGGAAACACTGCATAGTATAAGAAATAATTGCTTGAACCACTGCTTTGATAAGGACCTTCTTCTCCGCTTGGATTAGGAATTTTGGCTCCCAACCCTTGAATTTAGCTTGAACTCTTTCACAAAAGATGCATTTCAATCCACAAGTTTCAAACAATTTTATAATGGACTTCTTCTTTTCTCAAATTGATTTTTGTCTGCATAGCAGGTGATTTTGATGTTGCGCGCCTTTTCACAAAGTAAAAACAAAGATTATGCAAAGATGGACAGTGACCTTAATTTTATTGATAGAAAGTGACCATAAAAAACAAACACATAAAGCATGGAAACTTCACTAGACACTCTTGAGTTTCGGCATCCAACATCCATTTAACATGGAAAACAACAACCATGGCCTGCTGTTGGAGTAATCAGCAATATCCCAAACCAGAAACAGGACACAAGGTCAAGCCTCTGACTCAGACACCGAGACTACACTGTTTTTCGGTTTCACCGTTCAACGTACGGTCGTCCAGGTACTGCTGATACACATAAGAAAGGAAGCCCCAAAGAGCCAACACCATTGATATTCCCTTTATACCAGTCAGTTTGTCATGGAAAACGATCATGGCTGCTATCGGAGTAATCGGCACTCCGAACGCACCTATCACGTTGGCAAACAACGCAGATAATTCAAACACCAATGCTACGCCACAAAAAATGCAAACCTGCCAAGTAACTGCAGTCCAAACCAGAGTGTTGACATAGGAAGATTTCCCCAGTGCGTACCCCTCCATTTCCCTCTTTAAACCCTTCCACTCCCCCGAGGCCAAGAACCCTATGGATGTAACAATGGATGCGACCAGTGATTGGTAGATTACAACATCCATTACAACCTTAACCGACTGTCTCTTTAGGACCTTCCGGAACACCATCTGTTGGGAAGCAAGTGACAAGCCACTCATTGCAGTTGCAATAAGGCTGCATACGGCCCCGAGCACATACTTTCCGTCGGAGACTCCGGGAGGCCTTTCGGTGTCGCTATTTGCTACCAGGGTAACGGATGAAATGGTGAGAAGGAACACAGAATTTATGATGAAAGGGGTTAACTTCTGAGAATTGAGGAAATAAGAGAAGAAAGCGTTGAATGCCAATTGTGACCCTGAAATCAAGGACAAAGTAGATACAGGAAGGTACTCAAAACCAACCGAAAACAGGTACGCGTTTCCAGCAACAAGTAGTCCGAGGTATACATAGACGCAAACCAGAGATAGCAACGACGGTGGTGTTGCTTCGACGGCAGCAGCGGTATCGACAACTTTGCGGCGTGAAAAGAAGTAGTAAGGGAGAAGAATGGGGAAACCTACGACTTGAACGAGTGTCCCCACCCATTTGCTTGTTCCACCTTTCTCATAGTAAAGTCTTGTAAGCAGCGAAGCCGATGCTGATCCGGAGAAGCCAACGATTGTGTAGAGGGCTATCCGAAGCCACTTGGTTATGTTCCTCGGATGATGAGGTCGAAAATCCGATGTTTCGGTGGCAGGTCCGGTGCTAGAGTTTGCTGCTTTAGATTCTGTAGGCATACATACAGTCATACATTATACATAACAAGGTAGCAAACTTTTCAATAACAAGCTAGTTTTGAATAGAAATTGTTCAGTAAAGTTTCTAAGAAAGATGTAAACAGCGAGCACTTACCCGTGATGTGGGGTTGTATGTGCAGAGCTTCCGCCATGCTTGAAAGTTGAATGGAATGCAAGAAAGGAGGTGCGAATGCAATTCGCGTTTTACCACTGAATTATAGATTACTCTGAAAATACTTGCTAATTCAGGAGACGACTTTTCCCTTCACCTCTTTCTTCATTTATGTGACATCACTGAGTGTTGTCTTATCAGGGATTAAGATCCTGCATTAACTTTTGCATTAACTTTTAAAAAGCATTTTCAGAGTTATTTTTAATATTAATTTTTTTTGAATGGTTAATGTTAAAATTTTTAGTGACTGGTTTTTGTCAAAAAAATAGAATTATTCATTTGTTTTTATTTAAATATTTTTACATTTTCAAAAATAACATTTGAAATGAATATTTAATTTAATAAAGATATTTTTTACAATAATATCAAACATCAAAATTTTAAAGCTAACAATTTAACAATACTTTTTGATCAAACATATTTTCACCGTACTTGTCTGTTTTATTATTTTTTAGCATTCGAGGTCTTTTGATTTTTTAACCTATGAGGTCTTATCTGTTTAGAATATTAAGCAATGTCATAACAAGCCTATGGAAGCACTATTTTTTATTTTCATTTTTTCCGTGTAAATTAGCCTATACATTTTTAAGCAAAGTTTAATTTTTTTTAACCGAAAATTAGATTACGAGACTCACTGTGATCTCAACCAATGATCTCAACCAATAAAATTACCTATTTCACAATTTTTTTTCTTTAATTATTTTTTTAACAAGTGAATTTTTACTATTTTTTTATGTCATTTAAATATAGTTTTTTCAAAACTTATTATATTATTGAATTAATAATATAAAAAATAATGATGAATTAAATAGTTTTTATTAAATAAGACCATATGATAAGCCAAACCTATCATATATTTTTTCTTTTTCGACATATATGCAAAACATAGTACGGATTTCAATTTAAAAAAAAATAATTTTCTCTAAAATAAAAAAAAAAAATCATTTGATCTTTTAAAGTTTAAAACCGATCATTAGATTTCAATTTTTTAACATTTATTTGACCCTTCGATTCTTTTAAAAAATATTATTAGAACCTCTCAAATATTTAAATTATTTTTAAAAATTTTAAAAATATATATTTCTTTTTTAATCAAAATCTGCTAGTTTTATTAAATGAATATATAGTAAAAAAAATGACGTCTTAATATCATAACATAACAATACAAGGAAAATATAAAATCTCAACACAAAGACTCAAAGTAAAAAATAGACACAAAATCGCCAAAAGATCGACGATGGAAGGTAAAATCATCAACAAACAACATAAAAATACATATTCCAATGAGCAAGTTGATAATATGTTCATTACCACAACTCAATCATGAACAAGAAACGGTAATTGTAATCGCGTATTCAAATTCAGTTCAAGAGTCCGAAACAGAGAGATAATCAGGATAATCAAAAGAGCGTCATATCAATCAATCATGGCGACATTAGATTCAACTATAATAGAAAATTAAATGAAAAAAACGCTAAATAACCAATAAAGAAAAAAAAAACGTGTCTAAAGGCAGATGAAAACGTATAATAAATTGTGTCGCAAAAGTAAAATTATTTAGGCTAAAGGGGTACTTTTGCCCTTGAGTTCGACCCAAAAATGTAATTTCGCCCCTCGTTGAAAAGTGCACTCAATGTGGCTCTTCAGCCCATGAAATCGATCAAATTGACCCTTTGACCGACGTTGACCGTTATGAAGCTGACGTGGTAGTTAACGGTGATGACGTGGTAGTCCATGATGTTGACGTGGTGGTCAACGGTGCTGACGTGGCAGTACACGTGGGATGATGACGTGGCAAGAGGGATTGAATTGATTATTTTAACCGAATTCGAGGGCATAATTGATTTTTTCCCGAGTTTAGGAGCGTAATTAAAAGTTCAATAACTTATTTAATCTTTAAGCTAAAAAAATAAAAACTATTAATATTTAAGTATTTATAAAATATTAAAAAAATATAAAACACCATAATAAATTAAATATAAGTAAAAACATTAAAGTTATAAATATAAAAAATTAAAAAAAATATTTATAAACTATTGGAGAATCTTTCGATTGTTTCTCGTTATGCTACGCGTACTAATGTTCCTTGAACATATTTTCAATTGAGACATTCTTGTATTAAAGTATTAATAAAGCTAAAATTCTCTTTTATTTTTCTACATCAAATATTAATGAGCATCAATTTGATGTAAAAAAGCAGAAAAAATTGAATTCTATTATTACTCTAGTACAATGTTGATTTCACTAAATTTATTTTAACGAATAATAATACTCAAAGTGACGAAGTAGAATTTTTTCTATAAAAGTGTTTAATTTTTAATACTTCATAAAAAATTTATTAATTTTTTACATTAAATTTTATCATTTTTTAATTTATAATATATTTTAGTTTTTTTATATAATTTTATTTTCAATAACTTTTAGATTATTTTATTTATTTTTATTAACTTTATGAATTTTTATAAAATAAATTGAAGAATATTTTGATTTTCTGTGAGAGTCTTCACTTTGTTTTTTTTTAAATTATCATCACTTAATAAAATTATTTATCTAGTTTTAACATTTTTAAATTTTAATAATTTCATACATTCTTATTTTTCAACTTAAATATTAAATAAGTTATCAAAATTTTAATTAAAATCAATTGTGCCCCTGAACTCAAGAAAAAAAATTAATTATGCCCTTGAATTCGGTTAAAATAATCAATTCAGCCCCTCCTGTCATGTCAACATCCCACGTGTACTGCCACATCAGCACTATTGACCACCACATCAGCATCATAGATTGTCACGTCATCACCGTTAACTGCCACGTCAGCAACGTAACGGTCAACGTCGGTCAAAGAGTCAATTTGATCGATTTCATGGACTGAAGGACCACATTGAGTGCACTTTTCGGTGATGGGCGAAATTGCATTTTTTAGTCGAACTCAGGGCAAAAGTACCCCTTTAGCCAATTATTTATTAAAACTAAAAAAATAAAACAAATGGTAAGGAATATATGGATCCCGACGGTCGGCGACTAGGACCACCAAAATCAAGTACTAATATTGGTCACTGCCTGTAATTTTCCAATTCACCAGCCAAAATCAAATACTAAGATTCGTCACTGCCTGCCTGTTTAAGACCATACAAATGAGAAAGCATCTATGTATTATGATGTAAATCCGCACTTAAAAAGTTTTTTTTTTAGTGGATAACGGAGTATGCGTAGTTATGTTCGCCTTGAAGTCTGCGACGGAACCTGATTCCCGGAAAAGGCAACGGAATTTGATTCCCGGATACGTTTTAAATCTCACCTCCCACCGTCTGCTGCATGATTCCTTGATGCTCGCACCTGCATTGTTATCAGTCAAACGTAAGTATGTATAAGTAACGTACCCCATTCCTTTCCCTTAAGCACTCCAAAAGGCAAAAGGGTACTTCTTTTAATTTATCACATAAAAAAAAACTTTTTATATATGGGGTGTTTTTTTTCCCTTTCTAGAAGATAGTTCTGTTGGGTAACTATTTTGGTTCGTGGTGGGTCATTCACATTTGACATTCCCACGTTTTGTTGCCACCATTTTAATGGCTATTACTAGTGGAGTGGTGAAACTGTTTTAGACGTGTATTGGTGGTATGGTTGGGGGTGGTTTTTTCTGAGAAATCATTACTGTAAATATCATTTTAGCTTAAGGTCCTTAAAGCACTGCAAAATCAAAAGCAATTTCATTTTTAGAGATCTGGAGTTATATCATTTTAGCTTAGAAGATTTTGGCAACTATAATTTTTTGTGTAGTCATGTTCAAAGTGTTCGAAAATGATTTTACGTGTTCAATCATAGTTTGAGATGCTTGACGGTGGTACAATTACATTTTAATTTTTAGTTCTCAATCTAGGTAATGGCTAGAATTATTTAAAACTTGTTACCTTTCCATTGTGTTTATGCTAACAGGTTCAACAATTAAAACTTTAAATTTTATTATATAAATTATTATAATTTTGTTTTGATAAATATATTTTTTCAAGTAAATGGATATGAAACAAAGTTACATGTTTGTTCCATTTTATTAAAATTATAAAATATAATCTTTTAAAATTTAAATATTTACTAGCCTTTGATAAATAGTTATTCTTATTTTTTGAATGGTTTAAAAGTGATTACAAATAGTTATTTTTATAAAAAAAATTTACAGCGATTATTATGAAAAAAATATTTTTTATTTGAACCGTTATCAAAAATAATATCAGTACAAATCGACGAATTTTATATTTTTTTTTTTCCTTTTACTTCAAATGTAATGGCCAATGGGTAAGTTGTATCATCTCTGAAAGTTGGGCTGTAGTAAGACCCAACATGAGCCCATTACGACTTTAATTTTCATTTTAAATAATACTCCGTAAATGAACAATGGGATTGAGAGCACCACCGTGGGGTCCCCCTGGTCCTGGCATTGGCATATGTGACTATGTGTGGACGAGAGATTGAGCACTGCCGAAGCTAAAAGGCTGCTGTAATCTCACTTTTGGTGTAAAACAGTTAAGCTGCTTTTGGTGGAGATCCATAATTCCAAATACACTTCAATCCCCATGGCCCATGGTATTTCTTTTCTGTTTTCCTTTCTTAGTTTCTTAGTAACCAAACAGGTCTTTACAGTTTCACCTTCGCCTTCACTCCTACGATACTTCATACTTGGACCCTGTCTCTGTTTTTAATATATATATATATATTTAAACATTCAAATCTATGTAACTGCAGCCTCCACATTTTTGCAATATTCGGATTCTTCCCCATTATTCATATGTAACAGGTTTTACAGATCCAGAGGTGTCGGACTGTGCTTGACAACGACGATTATTTCAAATGAGAAACCACTGCCCCTCTTTGTGTCTTGTGCATATTCATGGACCCACTTCACTTTTAGTGGGGCCTAGATAGTTGATAATATATAGACCGACTTCATTTCCTTTGCCATGCTGTCTTGGGCAATAACCCGTCTGGATTACATTGTTGTAGTGACTGAGTCGTGCGAAAATGCTGTACGAGTTAAAATAATATGAAGACAGAGGTTTGCCAACTGATGATTCATCTGGACAGTATATTGTTGTCTGTTTGCTTTCATTCTCCTGCAAAGAATTCTATCTATCAAATGGTGTACAGTAGTTGTAAAGCTGTCCAATTATTGTTACATAAATAAACAGTAGAAAATTACACCAAAATAATTATCAAATCCCATCATTCTCGGCACATAGAAAGGATACTTTGCTTCAATCATCTAAGTATAGTTGACATTTGTATATTATATATGGAAATTCTAAATGTGAATACATAGTATTAATTGTATCTAATGATCAACCAAGTTCGTGATATAATGATAAACAATTTAAGTTAAAATGAATTTTTTGTTTGATACTAAATCTTTGATTTAATCTCAAACAATCTTTTTATGATAAATAAATAAATGAAAAATATTTCATGCATAGGCGGTAGAAATAAAAAAAATACAAACGCTTCAATTTGAGAGTTTAAGGATTTAATTTGAGATTTAGAGTTTAAGTTAAATGTTTAGAATTTAGTATTTAAGGTTAGATTTTATGGTTTAAGATTAAAATTTATGATTTAGAGGTTAGTGTTTAGGATTAGGGTAATATAGTTAAGGATTTATGTTTTAAACTTTAAACTCTAAATTTTATCCACAATCATGTTATAACCCCTAAATCATTAATCACAAACCTTAAAACTAATGCTCATGTAAAAGAAATTTGATTCAACTGTCATTGCATGATATAATTATCTATAAATTAGTCATATTTGATTGTATCATGAAAATGTTTTTTTGGTAATATGCATGTCCATCCTATAGTCCATGTTCGGGGTGCGAGGATGCCCCGCCCTCCCAACAATGTTATCTTCAAAGTTTAAATTCGTATCTTTATCTTGAGAGTACAACGTACCTTATCAAAGCACCAAATGTTGAAAATATTTATTAATTGGTTCATGCTATTATTTATTTATATATTATTGTGAACAATACCAAAGAATAGCTCGCCTCCACATGCAGATGCCGGTTGGAACACTAACAACACCGTAGTATCATGCTATGTTCCTCGTCTTAAATCGAATAAAAAAGGACACGTCGAAGTAAACTACCTAGTAACTTCCGACGCTATTTTCCTCTTTTTTCCCCACACATTGTAATACGATATAAAATCTGGTACATTCGTTCTCCATGTCTTTACATGATTCAATCCATCTTTTGTTTGTTTCTTCCACACACAAAACACAACTACACCCGCGAGTTCTCGTTTTGAATGTATGGATATACTTCAAAACCATATGTTCTTGTCCTTGCTCTCTCCAGAGCCCAACTGATATCCCAGAATCCGCTGCATCTCTTCTTCTTTTGATTTTTTCAGTGGATTTTCACATGGAAAATGAACCTCTGCTGCCGTACTCGAGTCCCAGAAACAGAACACCTGCACTCTTTCCTCTCCCAGAAAACGATGTACCCATCTCTCTCCCTCTCCCATTAACCCCTTCAGAATTCAAAGACAGGCTCATATTTGGTCCATCTCCTTCCTCTTCCCCTTCTCCCATTGAATCATCCCCACTCTTTGAATCTTCTCATGAAAACATTACGTCTCTTCAAGATCCTCTTTTACCACAGCAAAACCAACTAAATCCACCAGCCTCAACATATTCAACAGACCCGAACTTCACCTGGGAAAAAACCCATCTCCACAGGTGCAAAACAGCACCCGCCATTGCAGTTCCAAACGATGTTATCCACCCTTCAATTCCCAAGCCTCAGTTCGGTTCCCAATCGGTTGTAAGGCAAGCTTTTGTGCTTCTACTGTTGTATTTGTCATTGGGTGTTGTCATATATTGGTTTAACCGTCCTAATTTCGTGGGTCACGAAACTCACCCTGTTGTCGATGCATTGTATTTTTGTATCGTCACAATGTGCACGATTGGTTACGGTGATATCATCCCTAATAGTGTGGCTACCAAGCTGTTTTCGATTCTATTCGTGTTGGTTGGGTTTGGTTTTATCGATATTTTGCTTAGTGGGATGGTTAGTTATGTGCTAGATTTGCAAGAGAGTTACTTGTTGAGAACCGTTCAACATGAGGGTGGAAAGAAGGATTCGGCTAGATCTTACATAGTTGATGTGAAAAAGGGGAGGATGAGGATAAGAATGAAGGTGGGATTGGCACTGGGAGTTGTGGTTCTTTGTATCGGAATCGGTGTTGGTGTTATGCATTTTGTCGAGAGTCTTGGGTGGGTGGATTCTTTTTACCTTTCTGTTATGTCGGTCACGACTGTTGGATACGGTGATCGTGCGTTTAAGACGTTGCCCGGTCGGCTCTTTGCTGCTATTTGGTTGCTCGTTTCGACTCTGGCTGTTGCTCGAGCGTTTCTATATTTGGCCGAGGCTAGAGTGGATAAGAGGCATAGGAGGATGGCCAAATGGGTGCTTGGCCATCACATGACTGTCTCCGAGTTTCTTGCTGCTGATATTGACAACAATGGATTTGTGAGGTATGTTTTTGGTTAACAATTGATAACTCGTTATTTACCGTTGCTCGGACATGCTCGAAAACACTATGAAAAGAACTGAACAAATTGACACCACTAAATTCAGAGGCCTAGAACAGGCCACGGAAGCAACATAACTATATCTTCTAAGAATCTAAATGTTGAGGACAAACCGAAGCCTATTTCATTTCGAATTGTCTTGTTGTGCTCTGCTTCTATTCAATACTGCTAGTTTTCTTGATCCCACATCGTTTGATTTACTCTACTCTGTTTCATTATCCTCAAATGTTCTACTTGTGTCACGCTTTCGTTGTTAACCTTAGCATTATGATTTATGTATGCAGCAAATCAGAGTTTGTGGTATACAAGCTCAAGGAGATGGGGAAGGTACCGGAAAACGACATTATGCAGATCTGCGAGACATTTGACGGGCTAGATGTCGGCAACTGCGGGAAGATAACTCTTGCCGATCTCGTCGAGAGTCATCATTAGTATGCAAGTATCCTAGCTTCTATTATCTTCCTTGAAATGCAATGATGGTGCCATAGGAAGTGTCATGAACTGTTATGCATGTTCAGCCGGTCGTTTTCGGATTTTGCTCATCCCATAATGTTCTGTTCAATGGATGAAGTTGGTCAGAAAATCCTTGCATGTCGCAATGCATTGTTCAGCAACTTGACTTGTGTGGATAAGCCTTTAGATTGTCGGATACTTGAAATGGACAAAGTCTGCTACAGTCATTAATTAACGATACAAGAACTTGGAATCTTACGGTGACGAAGATAAGATGTTGTGTTTTGTTGAAAACATACGCGATCCTTGTTGATTGCCAATTCTGGTACAGGCGTACAGCTATACGTTTAACTTGAATTGTTATTTTCTAAATGCCATGCCGTTACTCTTCATAAAAACTTTGCATGATTCGGTAGATGTCCAGAATTAAGAATCAAGATAAGAAAGACAAAGTTTAAATAAATTGAAAATTAAAGGTTTAAATAGATAAACATTATATTGTTTTTTAGTAAAAAAATTGAAAGGGGGGAAACTAGTTTGGTGAAAAATAAAAATTGAAACTGGGTAGAGCCATAGGTTGGGTCGATTGATTTGGTGCAGAAAAATAAAAATTGGTGAAATCGATTTTCATTTTTTTTAGAAAACACCCAACTGATTTTAGAATAAAATTAATCGAAATTAACCAATCAACTTTACTATCGGTTCGGTGGAAAAGTTGAACTAGTTTTAAATTGATTTTTTTCACGCATTGTATTAAGGACAAATATTCTATACACATGTGGTGGAAACTAAAAGTTTCCACAAGTACCTTAATTTTAGGGTACAAGAAATTAGTTTAAAGTATATGATGTAAGGGTTTAGGTGCAAGGGTTAGAATTTAGGGATAGTTGTTTCAATTTAAGGTTTAGTGTTTATAGGTTAAAACCTAAATCATCACCATATTATCTTAAAAACTAAATCATAACCTATAAACCCTAAATTATAACCCTAAACCTTATATTTGAAACATCTATCCCTAAATTCTAAACCACTACGCCTAAACCCTAAACCGTATACCTTAAATTAACTCTATATACCCTAAAACTAAGACGCTTGTGGAAACTCCGCCAGTGTATAAGATATTAATACTTGTATGGCTTAAGTTGAATTTTTTTCTTTTCGCATTAAATTTTAGGTGCCTAAAGACTCAATCGTTACAATTTTAAAATGTCCAATAATATTAAAAAATTGTAATGTAATTAGAACAAGATACGTGACATGCATATTAATTTTTGAAGAAAAAAATTTAAAACTTTATTTTTTTTAAAAAAAATATGAAATTCTCAAAAATATTCAAATCAGTCCCTAAATCTTTAAAAAGCTCAAATTTTGGAATTTTAAAAACATGGCCGGTTGAGTTCGACGACTGAAAGAGTGATGTCGGCAATGACGATCGACGGCGAAAACAATAAAGATTTGGAGTTTTAAAATTTAGCGATTTGTGGAGTGTTTTAGAAATTTTTAGAATTTCAAGATTTTTTTAAAATAAATTATTAAAACAAAAGAAATTAAAAGAAATTATAAATTAAAATATGACAAATGTCGAATTTTTTATTGGTTAAAAGATTTTTTAACGGTAGTTAATTTTTACGTACCTAAAATTCTAACGATTGAATGTTTAGGCACCTATTATTAACAAAAAATAATCTAGGCACTTAAAATTTAGAAATTGTATAGTTTGAACATTTATTTTTTATTTATTAAGCCTTATTATTAAACAATGTATTAATAGGTTTAAGTTGGGTTTTTTTATGGGTTTAAATAGTGTATTTTTTGGGTTTGAGTTTGGGTTTGGAATTTGAATTTGAGTTTGAGTTTGATTGGGTTTAAATATATTAATGGGTAAAATATTTAAATCATCACTCAACTTTGCTCTATGACCTATTTTGGTCACCGAACTTTTAAAACACACAATTTACTCACTAAAATTTATATTCTGACTTATTTTGATCATTTTAAATTATTTTATTAATATTTTGGGGTGGCATTACATATTTTATTATTATTAAATATAAAAAATAATTTAAGATAATAATAAAATATATTTTATTTATTATTAAATACAAAAATAAAACTAAAAAATCTCAAATCTCAAATTCCAAACACCCCAAACTATCCTCACCCTCACCGGCGTCACTACCCATTCACCCTCATCATCGCCACTCTTTTTTGTCTTTCATGTTCTTATGCAAGCGGTTTTTCTCATTTTCCTTTGAAAGGTTCGTAAACGAGGGAAAGAGAAAATTTTAATTTTGAGAGAGATGTGATAGCAGTGTGGGTGGCCATTCGATGAGAAATCGGTGAAGGAGGATCATCGCGTTGATGAAATTTGTCGAGTTACAAATAAGCCCTAAATCAAAGTAAAATTTAAATCTACCTTCAATCGATTCAAACGAGCAATGACAATGGGACTATATCGGTAAGCTTTTATTCCTTTTCTCTCGTTTTGATTTTGATGCTATTATCCTTTCTTTTCTCTGCATCTTTGGTTGTTGTTATGTTTGGGTTCAGGGAACAAAAAATCTTTAGGGTTATAGTTTAGGCAAAAGGGTTAACGAGGTTTGGTGATAAGTGTGAATGGGTAGTGACGGCCGGTGAGAGTGACGTCGGTGAGGGTGGGGGAGTTTTGGGTGTTTGAGATTTGGGGTGTTTGAGTTTTATTTTTGTAATTAATAATAAATAAAATATAATTTATTTTTATATTTAATAATAATAAAATATGCCATATCATCTTAAAATATTAATAAAATAATTCAAAGTGATTAAAATAAGTCAGTAATTAAAGTTTAGTGAGTAAATTGAGCGTTTTGAAAGTTCAGTAACCAAAATAGGTCATAGAGCAAAGTTAAGTGATGATTTAAATATTTTACCTAATATTAAATAAGTAAATCATAATCAGTTTTGTCGATTAAAACAATTTTTAAATTTCAAAACTGAAAGTGAATTAACATAATCAGCCAAAACTCAAACTAAAACTAATACCACCGAAATCATATTGAAAAAAAATAAATCGATTTTTGCTTACTGTTGTCCCCTACGTTTGATATAAATTCCATTTACCCTATTATCAAAAGCATCTCTTAGGAGCGAATAAATATATTTTTATTTTAGTCTAAAAATATTTTAATTCTCATGTAAATATTAATACATCAGTTAATGCTCTATAAGCAAATAACATTTAGAACAGAAAGCTGTACATATCTATATATATTTATTCCAAATTTTGTAAGATAATTAAAGTTCAATTAACTTTAACCATATTAAATCGTTTATAATTTTAAGTTCAATTAATTTAAAAATTTTCTAATCAGCCTAGTGGCTAAATATATTCATGTTGCCTCATCTTTTATGGGTTCAAACCCCGACATAAAAATGTATTACCTATCTATTTAATAAAAAAATCGCTTGTAATTTAAATTTAAATAACTTTTAATTTAAATTAATATATTATGAATAAATAGTGACACAATTATTGTCATTATATATAAGTCCATAATCCAATAAAAATGTACTTAATTCATGTAGTAGTTTGTACTTGATTAAAGTAGGGTTCACAAATAAAAGCAAACTTAATCGACCTTAGTATTAGGTTAAAATTAAGTCACCAAATATCCACTTAACAAAATTCAACAATTAAATGATTGAATCTGAGCCCTACCCTATTATCACTATCAGCCAAGCAATGACTCCATTGGCCACGATTACATCCTTCGAATTATGGGTTTCTGAAGCTCTTCTCGTTCCCTTGACACAATCAAGGAAGGACAAGGTATCAGCAACATTTCCAGCTAATAAAACAAAATTCAAACTATTGACCAGCTCAAAATACTTAGCCTCATAATCAAGATTAAGAACTTTACATTGAAGTCAAAGTCCTCTTTTATTTTGGTTGAAAGTATGCACATGAACATCATGAGAAGAACGAAATGAATGCAATCTTTTTATTTTGATTTAGCAGGAGAAAAATCAGCGAATTAGTGAACCTTTTTTGAACGTTGAACAAATGAAAAAGAGAGTGGCTTTTTAGACCGTATGTATGCGATGAATGGACCGAGGACATTCGCACCCTTAAAAAATTTAAATTTTCATATAGTTTATGTATATTCTGTATTTTTTATATTTTTTTATCAATAATTTAAAATTATACCACTTAAATTTTTAATATAACTATATAATAATTTACGCCTCCGACATAAAATTATGTGTTCGTTTGCTATGTCCTACATAAAACCAACTTTATATTTTTACATTCATCATGAATCCTCAAAAATCTTTTTGCTTAACTTTCTGATGCTGGATAAGTCCCCCCACAATATTTCTTTATCCTCCATTTAATCTCCTTTTGTCCCCATATCTTTAGAGATTAAATTGTTGAATGAAAGTAAACTCTTTTCCAGCTGAGCTGTATTGAAGTCGACTGAACTGTCTTCATCAGTGATCTTGACCATGTGACAAAGACCACCTTGAATTTGATTTAAGCAATGTGCAATTTATCTTTCTTTTTTTCTTCTTTTTGACCAAACAAGAAAAAATATAATATAATATGCACTGCATCATCAGAAAAATACATGATTATAGCATTGCCAAGTCAACTCAAGAAATTTGTGGAAGTTGATAAATATACGAGGGTTAACTAGGTTGATTTATATATTTGTTTTTGAAAAAAAAAACTAATAAATTCAAATTGAAGTCAGTGATTATCTTAGAGGGTGAAATTGAATTATAAATTTTCACGGAAGTTTAAATATAATTTTATCATTATATAACTTAAAATTTTACTATTTTCAAAAAAAATCATAACTTTATTGTTTTAGGAGGTCAAAAAAGATTTTTATTGTGTACTAACTTATAATTTTATATTTTTCAATTATGCACAATTTTACCATTTTAGGCGTGGCCATGTTCCTCTAATTTTTTATTGTCACTAATTTAGGTCGAGTACTGTAAAAGGTCACTATGGGAAACTTAAATTTTCATTCACAAAATTAAAATTTGAATTTTTGATTTTATTTAAAGGATTTAGTGCCTTATCCAACTAGACCTGATTGTTAGTAGATTTTTTTTCATATTTATTTAAAAATAAAGAAAAGTAGTTGGTAAAATGGTGGGACAGATTATTAAGACAAGCAAATAAATTAGTAATATAGCTTATGAATGTGGGAATGAATTATTTATAAAGAAATCGACACTTTAGCTTAAGTAGATAGATAGAATCTGCCAAAAATGTTTTTTTGACTGCTTCAAATAATCAAACAGTGTGGGAAGACCTTTCACATTAGAATTATGCAAAGTTCCAACTTAACTTTCTTTTAGGATGCTTCACACTACAACATATGTATTTTTAAACCGACGGAATATATTGTCAGAAATTTTTTTTAATGAAATTTTATTTTCCCTATAATTATCGGGATTCAATTATTATGGATTTGTCATATTAAATAATTAGACACTTGCTTAAATGATTTAAGTTAGCTATAGTTTCGTGGTAATATTTTTAAGCCATAAACTCACATATATTGTATGAAATTTTATTCTCGAACTCGAATTTTTTTAAAAAAATAATATTTTCCCACTAAAATCATTCCTAAATGAATAAAACAATTAAATGACCAGTTTTGTGACGTAAACCAAATAAATTAGCTGAGTAGTCATTATTGCAAAGTTAGGGGGAAATGAAGAAATTAAATTTAAGAGAAATCGACCAAACTTATACCAAAAGAAAAAAAATCAAGTCAAATTCGGAAAATTATTAAAAATAAGCAATTCCTTATGCTTTGTTCCTTCACTATCATATGAATTCCATACTCGTTTCCAACATTTTTCCATGCAAACCCCACTATCAATGAAGTTTCATGAAATCTTTTAAGTAAACAACTAATTTGGTCCAATTTTTATTTATTTATTTATCCATATATTTACTGAAGTTGCTTTAATTATCATTAATATGGCAATTATGTCGTTAAACAGTGAGATTTGATATATTTGCAGGAAAAAAATATGAAAAAAGATGCTAAATGATAATGTAACTCGTCAACAACTGCTACAATATCGCAAACGCGGTGTTACGCAAACTTGGTTGTTCATAGCAATTGAAGACTCATTATTCCTAATTGTACTTCATTTTTTTCTGGAATTTGGACCTAAACTCTACATATCACTTTGTCTAACACTGCTTATAAGAATTATATGAACATTTTATAAATTTAAGAATCTAATTATTGAAATTATTAGGGGAAATATTTATCTCCGGCTGAAATTAAGGGGTAATTTTGCAAATTCAGAAAAAAAGGGTCGACATCAGAAGGATTCTTTTTTTTTTCTGTGTACACACCTAACCGAAAACCTGCCCTCTTATAAATTGATAGGGACACTCCTCCATATTTTGCTGTGCTTACTTTATGTCGACAAGAACTAGAACACAAAAGAAATAGCCAAATAAATATTCAAAAAATAGCCAAAGAAAAAATAGTTAATTGCATCACATGTCCTCAAGTTATGACCTTCATTTTATATTGCTCCTCGAATTTTTAAATATTTCAATTGTATCCTTAAACTATGATTTTTATTTTAAATTAATTTCTAACCTTTTGAATATTTCAATTTTATCTTCAAATTATGTCCTCGTTCTATATTATTCCCCAAACTTTGAATTTTGGTTGATGTCATGGATGAGTAACTCTAAGCTAATTATTATTTTGATATCCGCAAACTAAAAAGAAATACTAATAATTTTGTCACTCAGCATCTAACAATTATAAGAAGTGGGTAGATTTATGTCATTCCAAATGGACCTTTACCCTTTGAATCTTTGATTACTGCACTCAATTGAATAATGCACTAAAAACAATGAAATAAAAAAAAATAAAAGAGACAGAGGAAGGAGTCAATGGTCTAAGTTTCTATACAACTTGGTTTTAATATCAGAATACAACCTCTTTTATGATTTCAAAGCTTTTCTAAATTGTTCGATGAAAGTACTCTATATTATTGAAGTTGTTTACTAATCATGTCGAATTGAATTCAGAACAAATTCTTTAATATTGCTTACAATTTAGAGGAGAGGAGAACGGCAAATGTTCTTATTGAATATTGAGCGTATGACCTAAGAAGAAGAGGATATCAATAAAAGGTTTAACCACTTGCTCCAACATTTGTTGACAATTCAAACTAATTTTAAAATTTACTCTAATCTAATTCATATTATCAAAAAAGCTTAATTAATAAACCTATCTATACTATTTTTTTCAGTTTGAATTAGATGGAACGCATGGAAACAAGTGAATAATTTGACTTTTAATAAATAAATTCTACGACAAAGACAGGTTATTAGGGTTCATGTTTAAGCAAACAATTAGCCACAAATCACGGCTCCGTTATTTTATTTTATTTTATTTCTGAAGTAATTAGCTTCTTCTTAGGAAATAGAAAAAAAAAGCTTTTAATTATTTTATTAAGTCTTAAGAGTGTCAGCAGCTTTTGAATTTCTGTAAAAAAAATCAAGTCCCTAATTTTTTCTGCACTCAATTAAGCTCTTGAACCAAAAAATTGAATCAATTAACCCCTTGAATAAAAAAATTGAATCAATTAAGCTCTTGAACCAATAAATTATATCAATTAAGTCTTTTGATCATTAAATCTTGACAATTTTATCTTTGCATATTATTGACACATGATACAATGCAGTTCTAGCATGTTGTATTAAAAAATCAAATTTTTTAAATAATTGTTATAGTTTTTCTTTAAAATAAAACTTTTAAAGATGTTTTAAATAAAATAAAAAAATATGAAAATGTCAAGTGGGAACACTGTGACACGATGCATTACACTAACAGATCAAAAAATTGTCAATATTTAATGGTCAAAATTAGTAAAAGGGTTTAATTGATTCAATTTTTTGTTTCAAATGCTTAATTGATTCAATTTTTTAATTCAAGGGCTTAATTGGGTTAAAAAAATTGAAAATTTAATTAATTTATTTTTAAAAAGTTCAAAGTCTTCTTCCACCATTACGCCTTTTATTAACTTAGATCTCATCTAAAGCTTTAAGTAATCAAAGGGTTTTTCCTAGTGTACTAAATTGAAATTTATAAAAGTATTTGAGTAAACAAAAAAATACGTTTTGATCGTTAAAATAGAAATAATTAAGTCGAGCCGAGTACCGCATCATTCAAAAAATTGTGGTTTTTGTTTTGAATTTTGAAAAAAAATTGGCTGCTTATAGTTTTATGCTGAAGAAGCTGCATGTGCACAAGTGTCACTCTTTGTTTTCAAAGCAAAACAAATACTTTACATTTTAAAGCAACCTTTTCGGCCTTCAATCTTTCTTTGTTTTCATTGTAAACTGAAGCGTTTGGTTTGTCTTAGTGTAATCTCAGTGTTTTTTCGCTTTTTACTTCTCATTTTTAGGCCCCGTTTGTGGTTGCGTTGGCAACCCATACGAGCTTTTTTAAATACTTTCACTTATTTTTTTAGAATTTTTAATTGTTTTTAAAATTAATTTTTTCATTCAAGTCAAAAGACTAGATTTTATAGTTTTTTGGGTGGAAAAGCTAATTTAAAAATAAATTATTTTTTACCTTTATTATTTAATTATAATTTATTGTACATTATGCATACATAATTGTAAAATAATATATATTTAAAATACTTATATTGGAAATAAAATTATTTTATTTGTAATTTATTATTAATTTGTAAGTGATATGTCCGTATATAATCTAGAATGTAGTTTATATTTTTAAATTAAATTTTATAAAAAAATTATTATAATTAAAATTGACTTATTTCATATATCATAACATTAACTATTTGAACATTACTCAAGTTTACTTTTATTTTTCAATACCATGTCTAAAATAGACATTTTATCTCCTAAAAATCACTTTTTGACATAAATGACTAATACTAACCAGCTTTTCAAAACTAATTTTCAACATCTAGTTTGAAAACTACTTTTTCACTGCACTTTTTAAAATAAACCGCAAACTAAGCCTTAATTTATGAACTCTGGTATACATAAAGTATATGTTTATGTCAAAAATCTTTTGGCACAGATAAAGTTGTATACGTGAATTTTTTATTTCGACGGAGAGTTATCGTGAGCAGTGATTAGAGTGAAGAGTTGAAATTGAGAAAAAATTGGGGTTAAAAATAATTTTGAAAATCATTCTCATAAATCCTGTTTCAGCTTAATCTTTTAACTCTGGCCGCCACGACGGATATAGATATATTTTTGAAGATAAATGTAAGGGATAAAGACAAAATTTCATGTTGAAAGTAAATTATAATTCTTTAAAGTATGAGGCAATATACAAGTATCTCGTAATTTTTTAAAATTTATATATAAATTAAAAGAAAAATAAAATTTCGGGGCACTGCTCCTCTCAATGTTGTTGTAGTTCTATTTACGGTGGGCACACTTAAAATCTCAAAAATTTAAGGGTGAGTACAAGTCGTAGAATTTTATAAAAAAATTTAAGGACTAATTCATAAAGAATTAGAAATTAAAGTTAAATGTGAATTTTAAAAAGTTCAAGATATGCACAAGCCCACCCAACCAATGGCGGAACTTATTAGAGTAACAATTTGGGGGTCAAAATGTTTTTTTTTAAATTTTGGAGGCTTAAACAAAATGTTTTAAAAAAATTAGGTTTAACTTAAAATTTTAATAATTTTGAGAAATTTAATCATAATTTAAAAAAAATTAAGAGGAAATTTAATTAAAAATATTCAAACTTTTGAAGACTAATATGAATTTTTAAAAATCTTAAAATGGCCAAATTAAAATTTAATAAAAATTTTAAGAGCGAAATTCGATTTCCCCAAATTTTAGGGGTGGGGGTCATGTCCCCACTAGTCCTATGGAAGTTCCGCCCATGCAGCCAACCATACACATTAGAGGTGTTTAAATTCGGATACTCGTGTACCCGAAGTATGGATACCCGAATCATCGGGTAATTCAAAATTCGGCATGTGTCTTAACCCGGGTTTTACGGGTACCCGTAAATTTGGATATTTAGGTAAATGGATATAAAAATATGTATTTTTAAATATAAAAATATTTTATTAGTTTAATATAAAAATATAAAAATAAGATATTCTATTAGTTTAATATAAAAGTATAAAAAAATAAAATATTTTATTAGTTTAATATAAAAAATATAAAAAATAAGATTTTTATTAGTTTAATATAAAAATATGTATATTGAATATAAAACAATATTAATTTCAAATATATTCTGGTACCCAATTGTAACCGGGTACCTAAAATTTTTTAATTTTGTGATCTGGACCCGACCCGAAAAATGACGGGCCGAATACCTAATGTGGGTAAAAGAAGTTACATGTAAATATTTGATTATTTATGTTCGGGTAGTCGAGTCTGGTCAGTTAAATCAAGTATTTTTGAACATCCCTAAATTACACATACACCCACCACTGACCGCCAGTCACAATGACTATTTACCCAAATAAAAAAGGATGAACCGTCTAAAATCGCCGCAATAACTTCGTCAA
This sequence comes from Hibiscus tridactylites, assembly GCA_958450335.1. Lineage (NCBI taxonomy): Eukaryota > Viridiplantae > Streptophyta > Magnoliopsida > Malvales > Malvaceae > Hibiscus > Hibiscus tridactylites. Next base: position 84,440,149 of record OY288280.1, read on the forward strand.
CAATCTTATTTGATGTCATCCGAATTCTGACATTAAAAATAAACAATAATTACTTTCAAATTTTAAAATAATAATAATAATAATAATAATAATACTCCATCTGTCCCCCTAAAACTGTTACATGTTGATATTTTTTTGGTCAAAATTTTTTAATTTGACTATAATTTATTTAAATATTTTAATTAATTAAAAATTATAATATATATTTAAAAACTAGTTAATTCAATGTTTTAAAATATGTTTTTCATATTTTTATCAATAATAAATTTTAAATTACAAAAGGTCAAAATTAAAAAAAGTTTGATCCAAAAAAATCAACATGTGACATTTTAGTGGGACGAAAAGAGTAATAATAATAATAATAATAATAATAATAATAATAATAATAATAATAATAATAATAATAATAAGCTAAAAGGAATGAAAGATGGAGACGAAGTAGTCGCGAGGAATGTGAGAATGAGGCATTGCGGAAGAATTAGGCATCAAAAATAAAGTAGCTATTTTTAAATTAAATACTAGAATTTATTAAAATAATAAGAAGTAATATACATATAAGCATACTGTAAAATATAAAAATAAACGTAAAAAAATAAAGAGTATGTAAATCTGAATAATAGTTTTAAATCTTCATCATTGTTTTTCAATTTTGTCACTATAATGAAATTTTGGAGTGCTCACTAGAAGAGCACAAATCATTGAATTACCCAATCACAAAAAGAGAGAAAAAACGTCTTAATTATCTCCACGAACAACCAACCCACGGAATGTTGTGCGGTAAGATTCAACTGTAACATATACCATGTTATAAACGTCTTCAATATCAGCAGGCCATAGAGTCAGACAAAAATGTGTCATAACGGCAGATAAAAAACAAGCTAAAGCAGCCGACGAAAAAAAGAAAAACCAAAATAAATATCACAAGTAGACAGTCAAAAACTATCATCATTGCCTTGAAAATTTTAAAATCTACTAAAAATATAGGAAAAAAATGTAAGAGTGGAAGAAAGTGGTAGTTTTTAACTTTTTAAATTTAATGTTTTTTTAAATTATAATTATAAGTTCACATAAAGTAGCTATTAGTAAACGTCAATGGGATGATTACCGGTGAACTACTTATAGTGTTTCTTGGTACCAAAATGTACATACATTGATTAATGTGATATAACATACATCAATCAATTTGCATAAATTGGCGGTCGAAAAAAAAAGGGGGCCAATTCCGAAACAACTCTTTATTAACACCCTCTTTTCATAAGTGGCAAACAACATTAATTCCTCAGCCTTCAAAACTAATTTTTGATCTGATCCACTCGACCTGATTCCAAAGGATCGCATCGTGGGCGAATGAAAGGAGCCGATCACCCTTTATTTATTGGCCGAATGACCCTTTAATTTTATCAATTTAATCATGTTAATCGCTATTTTTTGTGTTCTTTTATATTCTCGTATATTTTGTCAAAAAATTTAAACATAACATTGTTGTTGTTTTTTTCTTATTAAAATGTTGATATTAACTATTATTTTATTTTTGATAAAAAAATTATAAAAAGAAAATGTTATATCAACATTTCAATAAGGAAATTTCAAAAATAAAAGTTTTAGGGCTAAAAGGAGCACAACAAACGTTGAAGAAAGTTAGAGCCAAAAAGAAAATTTCGGCTTATTTATTTTAGATTACATTTATATTCATGACGTGAATGAAAAAAAGTAAATTTTTTATTATGGATATATATATTTATGTAAAATTATAAATAAATGATTATGTTGTGAATAAAATAAAGAAGAACAAGAATAAGAACAAGAAGAACAAAGAGATGAGAGAAAGAGTGAGATTTGTATTATTCTCAAATATAGACTTATATACAACGCCTTCAATGAATCATCTATTTATAGGCATAAGAAGTACATAATACATTAAACTCTAATTCATAGAGATAATGTTCCTAATAATAAATAAATCAAACTCCTTTGATAAAATTCTAATCATGATAGACATCCACATAGATAAATATTCATAACACTCCCCCTTGGATGTCTATGAAGATAATGTGCCTCGTTAAATCCTTACTAAGATAAAAACCCAGTGGGAAAAAAATTCTTTAGTGAAGGAAAAAGAGTACACACATCTTTGATACGCATAACATGTTGCCTCATTAAAAACCTTACCAGAAAACCCATTGGGACAAAACCTCAGTTAAGGGAAAAAGAGTGCAACGCGTATTTACTCCCCCTCATGCAAACATCACAGAAGATCTTTGAATCTTCATAATTTAATCTTGAATATCATTTTTCTAAAGATCGTGAGGGATGAAACTTTGGAGTAATATGTTCCATGATGTATCCACTTTCAAAATTGAGATATACATCTTGCGTTATCTTCACACAAGATAGCTTTTATCATATCTTGTAAAAGTAAATCACATATCTTTTGGATATGTTGGGTCAATAGTCTTAGCCAAACACATTTTTTTTGGCTTGCCTCATGCATAACAATTATTTCTACGACATTTGAGGAGGCATCAACGAATGTTTGAAGATCTAAATGTAATGATCTTTGTATATTCATAGATATTTATTGACCAACTAATATAGAGTGCTTCAAGACCAAAAAAAGATATAATTATCTTTATTCACATCCAACAATCTTACAACTATTGGTATACTCAATAGATATGCTCTATCCATATTGAATCTTCTTTAAGATTCTTTCAGCTTATGTCTATTCATAGACAAAAGAAATATATAAAAATGCTCGATCTTTAGGTCGAGATAAACTTGATGTCAAGATTCAAGTACTTGTATTGAAAGTACTTCATGAGTTTCCAATTTGAAGCTCTTTAGGAGTTCTAAAATTATCATAATGGATCTTGATCCAAACTCCTTTATAAAATACATAAGGAAATCTGATCATTCGTATATTATTTTCTCAATTAGTATTCACTAAGGCGATTGTACCAAATGCGCCAAAATATTCATGAGACATGTCTAAATAAAATTTCTCAGAAATTTCCAAATGCTTATAGCATTTTAGATCCTTTAAGGATAAATATGGATCCACAAATAATTAGACGCATGTAAAATTTTCATAACTGCTAAAGTAATTGCATCCACCATGAAGTAATTAAACTTTTCATAAATCATAGTTCAAGTCGTATTTACGACTACTTATTTGTGCCTCACTTGCATTACACCTTTAGGTGTTTGGACTGCTGGTCCAAAATACTTCTATTATAGAAGTTCAAAGCGTCTTTCAATATTGGCCAATTCAATATCTATACTTCTGGATAGATTTAAGATCCTCGATTTCTTTCTTTACTTCTATAGAAGTATTTTATGTAAAATTGTTTGTAAAACCGTTGTCGACAACTTTCCAATTTTCTGGTTCCATTCTCGTAATGACATAACTCATCGAGATCTCTTCAAGATTTCAATCTTTATTTCAGGTACCTGAAACTCTTATAGAGTTTTATTATTTGTTATGTCTTGGGTCTCTTCAGGAGCACCCGCCTCCAATATATGACCATCTCATATTACTTTCTATTTACGAGAATTTTGATCATTAGAATCATTTCAACTATCATGCTTCAGTCATGATTTACACTCTCTCGCTCTAACATGCAATTTAAACTTAGAGCATTCCAGCTGGTATATGAGACTTAATTACTCTCATTGGGTCAGTAAATATGTCTGGCAGTTGACATGTAATAATATGAATTATCTTATGAACTTCTAGTTCATATACGAGGATCTAGATAATGATAATGATAATTCATTTTCCTCTATCCAACTGTTTAAGAATTTAAACATAAAATGAGACTCGTACTCAATATATATTCTCAACCCTTTTTATTTACCCATTTTGTGCGTTGTGGTGGAGCAATTCATATCGCACATTTAAAAATCATAAAATGGGAAATGTATGGTTTCTGACCAAAAATCATTCATAACGGAGAGTTTATTATAACTCGTTGGCTTGATGCGTATAAGTGTTGCTATATGGAAACACCATATAAATAATAACTCTTTTGTTCTCATAGTTTAGCTATTAAATACGAGGCATCCAATTGAAATTTTGCTAAACTATATTTTTCATAATCAATAGGCTTTGTAACAACTGATATAGCCTAAAACATAAACCCACTAGCTTTTCAAGACGAATAGTCTAACTGCATAATCTGAATCTTTTTAAAATCAATCTCACAAACTTCTGGTTGTAAGTCGATAAAACAATGTAGATGCATCTACTAAAATCATATAAAACTTTCCACATTTGTGGATATATGGGCTCATATTTCGTTCAGATATGCAAGACATACAGTCTCAACTTCAATACAAGAACTTTAAGTTCTAATTCTTTTGGTAAGTGGGATCATCTATATCCTTTGAGAACAAACAACACAAGAACTTCAGGTTCTTTTAGTAAGTGGAATTTAATCAATTCCTTTAAGCAACACAAGAACTTCATGTTCTTTAATAAGTGGAATTTAATCTATTCCTTTGAGAATAAACACCACAAGAACTACAGGTTCTTTTAATACATGTGCATATAAATCTCAATAATTTCTGCACCATTGATCAGGATGGTCTAACCGATCATGCCAACTATATATATGTGTGTATATATCTCTGAATTTGTAAACTCCTTGTTTACCATAACATGTAATTCAATCTCACTCGTACATGTCTAGTACGGCCATCAAAATTGTTCCTTTAAATAAGAATATATTTAACTCTTTCGTAACTTTCAATTGAAATTATCTTTTGGTAGCAATATATAGCTCTTCTAGAGCTTTCAACTGACTTTTTGGCTACCAGAACTTATATCCATATTGGCTTATTTCAAATGCCAATTAATAACATATGTTATCTATAATTCCCAAAGGGATAGTTTGCGAACTCATATTGTTCTCTTTATAACTTTGACGAGTATAACGCACTTTGAATATGGAATAAAGCTCCATTTGACAATAACATATTTTCTCAACCAGAGCCTTTTGTGATATTAGTACTTCCGGATATAGTACTCACATAATTCCCTTGCATTTTAATCGAGAAATGCATAATTGTGCACCTTTCAAAATGTGCTTTGTTTCATTTACTTCAGGTAATGAAAATATGTATTTTGTATCATTCACTTCGAGGAATGAAAAATATAAAATATAGCACATCATATCAAGTCGATTATCTATCAGAGATAAACTTTCAAGTGCTCTTCCGAAGTATTGCTATTTTAGTACTTTGAGAAATACTACTCATATTTCTCATTGCATTTAAATGGGAAAAATATTTCTTATGCTTAAGTATAATATGAGTACTTGCATTATTTGCTAGGCATAAATAGCCACAATTCTAGGCATAAATAACCACATTTCATTGTATATTTTATTCCGGAAGTAATCATATTCTTCAAATAATAAATTAACATAAAACGTAAATAAATAATATATGAAATAAATAAAGATAAAGCAAACTAACATAAATAAATAATAAATAAAACGAATTAACATTAAAAAAATAAAATAAATAAATAAAAAACAATTATTCCTATTAGAGGTTATAAGGGAAATAAAATAAATGGTAAATTATTCCCTTCAAGGGTTATGAGAAAATTAACAATATCCAATTGAGTTGGACCAATAACGCCATAATTATTTTTGCCATAAACAAATTTTGTTTATATTTTATTTCATTTATCATTTATGATTATGGATAAAGTCCATAATACTTTGGCGTTTGACAAGTACGAAACCAATGGTTTATAACATCACATTGGTAAAAGGATTTCACTTCCTTAGAATGATCTTTATCACTCTTGTCATCCTTATAACTTCGCTACCAGCGGGTAGAAGTATTCTTAAAACAACTATATTTTTCATGAGTATATTCATAGCCTCGACCACGACCACAACTTTTAATGTGATTTTTTATTCCTTCCATAATATAATCTCACATTCACTTTAGGGAATGGAGTAGAGCCAGTGGGCCTTTAAAACCTTTTTCACATATCCTTATCACAGAGAACAAAGATTTAATCCTCGTATGCGGCATTGTTAAACCTGTCCACAAGGTCCTTTAAAAACCTCCTTTGAAACCAGTAGCCTCGCAGAACGAGATGTCCAACCAATTATACTTGGATTATATCGAAATTATGTCTCTAATTGAATAATGATTTATCATGTTTGCATTCACTTCAGGGAATAAAACAGATCCAATAATTGGATGGAATAAACATCATGCTAGCATTCACTTCAGGGAATGCCCCATCATTGATAATTGCATGGAATAAACATCATGCTTGCATTCACTTCAGGGAATGCCCCATCATTGATAATCGCATGGAATAAACATCATGTTTTGCATTCACTTCAAGGAATGCCTCCCATAAAACTTTTTGGATCAAGACGAATTTTCGTAACTTGAAATTAGGAGAAGTCTATGGTCGAGTTTTTCGACGAAGAAGAAATATTGCTTTCAAGCAAATATAGACTTTATAATAATCTTCTTGTAAATCCAAAATCATCACGATTTATCACACTTTAAAATTGTATTTTAAAAGATAAAAATAAAATAGAGTTTACCGATATTGAATTTCGTCTCAAAGACAATGATGACGTAACAAATGAACCAAGACATCTTCTTATAATGTCGTGTCTCTTTCCAAGTCAGTTAAATACATGTAAAACTCAATACATGGTTAAAATATCAATATCATCAAATAAAATATTATAAACACATATTGATCTTAATACAAGGTTTAATCATTGTGTCAAAAATAAACATATATGAAACCAAAATAATAAGATCTATATGTATGGGCTGAATTGAATATATTAGAAATTAGAGGATCTATGTCATAATTCTCTCTTTAAAAAAAAACTAAACCAACAAAGGTGTTTCATTAATGTACAGATCTTTGTTACCTAAAAAACCTTAAACCTAGAGTACGTATTTTAATGAATTTATATGAAAGACTATCATAGTTCTACATACATAACTTTGTTATTCATGATTACAAAGTATAGTCAGTAAATCGAACAGGCTTTACATGCACCATCATCAAACTTCATGAATTTACAAATATACAAACACAAATGATAATAATTAAGTATGAAAAGCATAAGCAGTTGAGTACCAAAAATGAAAACCCACAAATACTTTCGCTCAACAAACTTTAATCGATTCCATCGTTCCATGCTTTAAAAGCCGAGGAGGCAGGTAAGGAAAACAACGCGACATTATCGACTTTTTCCGCTAATTAACCCTTTTAGGAACAAGAGAAAACATACGTAATTTACACCAAACGCAACCTCTTCGTCTGTGTCGATTCATCTTTTGGTTTGTGAGAAGCCACAAATTTATCTCTTTCCAATGTTCGAATAAAATCAAACATACTTCCAAAATTTTCAAAAATTAAAACAAAGTTAAAATATAAAGAGAAAGACAATCGGTAACTAAAAAAAATAAGGAGAAAAAAAACTTATCTTTGATTTATTCTATAATCGAATTCTTCCCGGTAACTTCTTTTGAATTATAACGATGAAGACCTCAGTTGATTAGAGTCTCGTGCTGATAACGTGTTGTGAATAAAATAAAGAAGAACAAGAATAAGAACAAGAAGAACAAAGAGATGAGAGAAAGAGTGAGATTTGTATTATTCTCAAATATAGACTTATATACAATGCCTTCAATGAATCATCTATTTATAGGCATAAGAAGTACATAATACATTAAACTCTAATTCATAGAGATAATGTTCCTAATAATAAATAAATCAAACTCCTTTGATAAAGTTCTAATCATGATAGACATCCACATAGATAAATATTCATAACAGATTATAAGTTGAGTGGTGAATAAAATAACCATTTAAACTCTTAGGAATTTTTTTGAATATAAAAAAATAGAAATATATTATAACGAAAATTAGTTGTTACGATAACAATTGAACAGACAATAAAAATATAAAATTTACTAATTTGTCTAGCAGACAATGATGTTTATATTATTTTATTTTGTATGTGTTTAAATTTTAATATTTATTTTTGAAATGTAAATACTTTTTTATTTAATAAAAAATAAATAATAAAATTATATATTATATTTTTAATTAGGTAATTTTCTTGAAGAAAAATATTCCCTCTAAATAATATTTGAAAAAATACCCTCATTCAGATTAGTAGGGCAAAGTCGTATTTTGCAAAACGCGACTTTCGTGTTGAGTAAATAAGCAAGAAAAAAATTAATTTATTAAACTTTCATTACACAAAAGTCTCACTTTGCACTTAGGTGACTTGAGTTAGAGTATTTTTTCAAATGTTATAATATTTTTCTAAAAAAAATTTCAAAAGAAATTATTTACCCAAATTAACCTTTTTAATTTACGTTTTCCAAATGATTGGAAAATAATTTCAAATGTGGGCTTAATGTTTTTTTTTGGTTTGAGGAAAATTGAATGAAGTTGTGGATGACGTAAGGGTGGGCATAAGCATAAGCAGCAAAATGTCTCTCCCACGTGCCGGATGTTGGTGTTGGCTACGGTCAAGTGCCGGTGCAAATAAAGCCACGTGTACGCCTAATATTCCCCCCTTTGAATGTTAGATGACCGCATACGGCTATTTTACGAGAAATTATTAGATGAAAGCTACCACATTATTCATAATTTATCTAATAATATTTATTCATGTCATGATAATTTTTAAGTAACTATTTAGTCTTTAATTACATATAAGAAAGAGGTGAAAGTTCGCCTTAAAAATAACATAAAAAATATTATTAGATGAGACCATAAATGATATATTAAGTCAGATTCATCTAATATTTTTTTCTTATTTTATCCAATATCTCAATTGTTTATATTATTCATGTATTCAATATTCTAAATAATAATATTTGATTTAGCACCAATTACGAGTTTTAATTGATATAACGAGTTTTATGTGTTTTTATTTATTTAATAGCATTCGTCTAACTTGTATCGTGGGTTTCATAGATTTTATTTCTTTTAATATTTTTATTAATATTTGTTATCATCTCTCATTAAAAAAAATAAAAATTTCATGAAACTCGTCCTACTAACCATGCGAGTTTTATTAAAAAAAATAAAAATATATAAAACACGCTATACCTACTAGATAAGTTCCTGCAAAACTACAATTGGTGCTAGGTTGAGAATTAATTTTTTTTAAAGTGTGAGATATGTTGGTAAAATAGAACTGCAAAACCGATTGTTAGCACTGACTGGAAAAATATAAAAACAATATGTAAATTTGTGAACCGTGTCGTGGTATGGTGGCCACTGCCTTAGAAACAAAACTGCCCCTAACAGTATAGTCGCTTCACGGGCAGGCTGTCCCCCGAGGTGCACACGGACGCTACTAGAACCGTACACTCGACTCCGGAATGAACAACAGTGGTACTGCTCGAACTAACAGTGAAGGAAACAGAGAGAATTGATATGTTTTGTAATGTGTTTGATATATCAAATGGTGCATGCAGCACCTCTATTTATAGGCATCAAACAATTATTCTGGACGTTGCAGTAAATAAATAAAAAATTCTTTCACATATAATCTTTTGTTCATAAGAAAATTCCATACGAATTTTCTCCAAAAAGAATATATACGCGCGTACGTGTCGAAGACACGTGTTACCCGAACCAAACCGAACCCGAACCGAGCCGAGCCGGACGGCGGCGGCGGCGCGCGAGGACTTCCCTTGTTCTTTCCCATTCAACAAGGGAGGGAGGAAGCATGGGTATAAATACCATTCCTTAGCTATTTTCCCAACCAATGTGGGATATAGCTTTAGTAACACTTGAAGTATTACCAACATTCCTCCACTAATGCGAAAGAATTCATCTGTATCTCAAACACAGACCTCCTCAGACGAGCAATAGCGGAATTAGTTCCTTAAGCACTAGTGAACGTATCTTGAACTAGTACATAGTGATAATGAGTGATCTTTCTCTTAGATAAGTGAAACTAGTCTTGAACTTTCTGAGATAAGGGTAAACTCATAACACACAACTAACTAGTTCATCCACCGAAGTTCTCGATGTGTAAGATATATATATACACAAGTGTATATTTGGCCATCTTAGCCTCAGGATTCTAGTAAGTGTTTTAGAAAAACGACCAAACGTTTTTCACAGAATGTGGCTAATCATTCTCACTTACATAGGTTATTTCATCAAGTTTATCTCAATATAAACCACCCTGAATCTAGGCTATGAAATAATTAAGAACCATTTGTAATGGCTCAACCTCTTATAGACTTATGGTGATTTCTTCAAGTCCATTTAAAATGAACCACCCAGTCTTGAGATAAGAAATCATTAAGAATAAATATTCAACCTCATTGTCGGTGAATTCAAAATGTCCTTCTCAATAGGATCATTTAAACTTTGAATTCATTAAGAGTTTCTTGAAACTCAACCTTTCTGGCGGTAAGTCCATCTTGTCCTTCTCAATAGGACAACACATTCATACTTGTGTTATAAACTTATTAAGAATAAGTATTCAACCATGATTCGGTAAATTCATCAGGTCTTTCTCACAAAGACCACCCAAAACCTGGGCTATGAATTTATTAAGAGTAATAATACTCAACATGGACATGTACATCATTCGTCATAGGGATATGCAGTGAGAAATTTACACTATGAGTCTTTCAATGGTTTCGTTTGACCACATTGAACTTAGATAACTAAGTTGGGTATCCACCATGAATTCCTCAACCAATGGGCTTTAAACCCATCCCCCTCGACGAATCAAGGAACAATTTCCGACTTAACCCTTTGATAAACGGATCTGCTAGGTTTCTTTCCGACTTCACATACTCTAAAGAGAGTACTTCATTCCTTATCAAGTGTCTAACAAATTCATGCCTTATGCGAATGTGTCTCTTTTTACCATTGTAAAATTGACTTTTGGCAACAAAAATCGCAGCTTGTGAATCACACAATAAGAAAACAGGAGGAGTCGGAGTTCCCCACAACGGAATATCGGCTAACAAACTCCTTAGCCACTCAGCTTCTTGCCCAGCTAAGTCAAGAGCTATAAACTCTGACTCTATAGTAGAGCGAGCAATACAAGTCTGTTTTGAAGACTTCCAAGAAATTGCTACTTCCTTTATTCTTAAATAGATGTATGCTTAGATTTGATTACTTTGACTCCTCCTAAGATTACATCGACTTCTCCCAAGTCAATCATCACAGACTTAGTGGACAAGAAACTTTTTGTTTTGTTAATGGACTCAATGTTGGTACTGAAAATCAGCATGTCGTCAACATACAAGCTTATGATGACACAATCAGTACCAAACATCCTCGATTACACGCATGCATCCGAACCATGCACCTGAGCCGAGCCAAAAGGCGGCGGCAGCGGTGCGCGAGGACTTCACTTGTTCTTTCCCATTCAACAAGGGAGGGAGGAAGCATGGGTATAAATACTTCACTTGTTCTTTCCCATTCAAAAAGGGAGAGAGGAAGCATGGGTATAAATACCCTTCCCTAGCTATTTTTCCAACCAATGTGGGATATAGCTTTAGTAACACTTGAAGCATTACCAACAAGATACGTATATAATATTAAAAAAAAGATATTTGGGTAAAAATGCCACCACATGTTTAAGTAAGATTGTAAAAGTATCCTTTACTTTAATTAGTGATAGAATAATCGATTTTTACTCTGAATATAGAATGCTTTTTTTGAACATATTATAGAATGATTTTAAATTTATTATCAACATATACTCTTACATGAACTAATAGACCGTGAATGAATAGTTTATGACTCGCTTCGATAGATATCTTGATATTTTTGAATGTTTGACCGTCTCATTTTTTCTCCCTCATTTCATCATCTCCTAAAAAGGTATCCTTTGATAATCCCGTTACTAGTCTAGTATTCTTCGCTGACTTTTCCACCTCTTCCCCACGCTCCACTCCAGCAAGTTTATCCACTCTCCTGCCTTTTCTCTTATCTTTTATATGATCATGTGTTCCTCAATTGGTGACTTTAATATTTATAGATTTTTTCACAATTCTTATTTAGAAGAAGGGTTCGAGAAATTTACTCTTATTAAATTTAAAATTCACAAATTAAAGAAATAGAGATGTTAAATGAGAATTTTTAATCGATATTTATAGATTTCTTAATTTATACTATCAGTTTTCCCTAATGATATAGGTCATTTATTTTATTTTATGAAGAGTCCATGACACTCTGTAACATTGTGTAAGACATTCCTTGTTAATTATAAAGTTTTAATGTGTTGTGTTTTGTTAGTCCAAAAATACCCTAAATCTCTTGCTTTATTTTTTATATGATTAATTACACATTTTATTATAGAATAGTACATCGGCCATATCAAATTAAAAATGTACTACAAAAATTAAAAGATAAACCTCATGAATGAATTAGCAAAATAAAACATTGAGATGTATTTAAAATATAAAAATAAATTTATATTAATCTAATATATATATATATATACATATATATTGGCCCTGTTTGGCAATTAGCGGATATGTGATAGCGGATAACGGATTACATTAGTTGATAGCTGATTTGACTAGCGGATTGTATTAGCTGATTATATAAAAGTATTTGGTAAAATTAACTGATAGCTGATAGCTGTTAAATTATTTAAACAAGCAAAATGACATATATGGACATGCTTATATTCAATACTTGTTTGAATAGTTTATTAATTATCAATATTTTTTATCTAATAAATATTAATTAGATCTATAAAATTATTTTTAATTTAACTTTTCTAAACATATTCAAATGATTTATATATTAATTTATTATTTATATAATTATTTTAATATAATTTAATTAATTAATAAATTAAATACACATATATATGATAATAAAAAAATGGGATTAGCTTATAAATAGGGTGAAAAAATATTTAATTTAGGTTATTTTGAGATTTTTGGTAACTGGTAAGGGTAAAAGAGTCTTTACAACTCTAATATCAAATCTCTAATCTCAAAAATCTCATATTATGAGCTTTTTTAAAATTAGCGGTTTCATCCCAATCCGCTATTCACCAAACAACAATATTAGCGGATTTGACTGGTCAAACCTCTAATTATGCCTCAAACCTCTAATTTTTGTCCAAACCTCTATTTACCAAACATGACTTATTTTTTTTTCTTCTAGAATATCATTGATATATAAAAAATAAAAGAGGGCTAAGCCGACTAAAAACAATATAAATCCTCTACTTTTTTGGTGTCCTATTTATGCTCTCACCTTAAACATTAAGTTTAAAGTTAAAATTTAGGGTTAAAAGATCATGTTTAGGGATTAGTGAATTTGAAATAGCGTATATTTAGGGCTTAAAATTTAAAATTATAACGTAAAATTTAAATTTTTAGTGTTAAACATTAAAATATAAAAAAGTACATACTATTTTTATTCGACAAAAAAATTTGTGGGTCAGGCAAAGCTAAATATGACTAAATGTTTCCATACTAGAAGCCACTTTTTGCTCTTCCAATTGGAACTTGTTTTGTCAAACCTTTCTTTATACAGTGGGTTCTATCTCTCCATCCTCCTGCTATCTTTTCATCCCGACTTTTTATATATAAATATATAAATACGTGTACATGTATATACAATTCAAACAACATAAATAGATATGAAAGCCTGAAAGTCCAAAACCAAAACCAAATATTTGAGATCCCAGAAGTTTAGGTTTCTTCTCTCACCTTCCACCGCTTGAAACTTTCCCCTCTTATTCTTTTGTGCTTTGTGTTCATAATTAGATCTCCATGTCGGATCATGGATTTAGAGACTTCTACCACCATGTGAGTGCATTCAACAACGATCACAATCAGCAAAGTTTTGGCGGTGAAACTGATAGCATCTACAGGGTTTCACCACCCTCTGTTAATCCAGCTTCCTACACGAGCTTCACTGATTGTTTACACGGCACTTCCATGGACTACGGTTCACTTGAAAAGGCTTTTGGTCTGTCACCGTCGTCGTCGGAAGTGTCGAAGCAGCAGGCCGGTGCGGAGGATTTAGTAGGTAATACCGATGAAGTTATGGGGACTCCTAATTCTTCTATTTGTTCTTCCTCAAGCGAGGCTGGTTGTGAAGAAGATTCAGACAAGAGTAAGAAAGATGGGCAGCCAAAAGGATCAGAAGACGGTGGCGAAAGCTCGAAGAAAGGGTAAATTAACTATTCTTTATCATAACATTGGTAACTAATCTAGGGGTGTAAGTGTAATTGTTTGGGTTTATTGTATCTAACAGGAACAAAGCGAAAACGAAAGGAGAGAAAAAGGAAAGAGAACCACGATTTGCTTTCATGACTAAAAGTGAAGTTGATCATCTTGAAGACGGGTATAGATGGAGAAAATATGGACAAAAGGCTGTGAAGAACAGCCCATATCCGAGGTTTGGTTCTTTTTCACTTTCTTAATTTACAACAACAACCTGCAAAACCATGTCTGAAACCTTGAGCTTTGCATTATATCCCCCCTTTCTTTGACTACACCAAGAAGAAGAGTCAATATATGAAACTTAACCTGCAAGCAATAACTTGAGGGTTTCAGTATTTGCCTTTGCAAGTTGCTAAAAGTTAACTTTTTTCATTTTCCTTTTTGTTTGATTCTCCACATTTGAATACGACTAGACTTTCTTGGGAAACAAACACATGTACTGTTAAGTACTCACATTTCTGATTTTTTTTAATCAATGCAGAAGCTACTACAGGTGCACTACTCAAAAGTGTACGGTGAAGAAAAGAGTTGAGAGGTCATTCCAGGATCCGTCCACCGTAATCACAACATACGAAGGCCAACACAACCACCCACTTCCGACGACACTGAGAGGAAGCGCAGCTGGGCTGTTTCCGCCTTCCATGTTTACCCCATCGCCAAGCTTCCCACACGGATTGCTCATGCAGATGCCTAATTATCATCATCAGATGAATAACCAAGCCGCTGCTGGTTCGATGTTTGCTCAAAACGTTAGCTCTTTTCAGCAGTACGCCCATCAACACCAGGTTCCTGACTACGGACTTCTTCAAGACATGGTTCCTTCCAGGTTCTTTAAACATGAACCATGACTCCCTTAGTCCCACATCTTTTCAGTACTGTATGTATATATATAAATATATGTATAATATATGTGATTTAACTACTTTTATTACTAGATTCGAGCCTAAGAATCATTCTTCAATTACTGGCCTGAAAGGGCCTAACCCCAAGGACTAGATGGGAGTGGGATTCTTCTTCTTTTTTCCACTTGAAACTTGGTTTAGCCTGTCACATAAATTTAGAGGGAAAAGCTTCTTTGATTATGGTTGGTTTTTGAAGAACAAGAAACCTAGTTTTAAGAGGATTTGCAGACTTGTAATACTGGATTAATTAAAGTTTTTTGCATTTTTATATGCATGCTTGTTTATCATTATCCTTTATGGAATTATTGGTGGAGAATTTGAATATTATAAATTAATTTCCTTTAGTACTGTTTTTTTCTTCTTGAGCTGGCTATCTATCTTGTAATCTGAACTCTAATAAGATATTAAGAGCTAAGTATTAATTAATCAATCAAGAAACACAAAAGTGTACTGAATAAAAAAAAGCTAATGAGTCATCCTGTGTGATATTGATAAGGCTAGATTATAGTTTAAAATCATATTCAAATAAAAAGAGACTCCTAATCAAATTGTGAAAACCTAATTATTTTGAATGCCGCATATCAAAAGGAACATAATATAAAAAGTAATTAAAATTATATATAAAACATGATATGATCATGCTATAAAATAGTAAGAATATAACATATTTATATAGTAAGTTAACATAAAAACAAAATAATTACTGTATCAGCATTTATATATATAATTTAAAATAGCTTAAAAACATAAATATAGTACATGTACATGAATTGTTTGATCTGTAATTTCATGGCGAATGGCCTAACATTCCCTTACTTTGATATTTATATTGTGACCCCAAATTTAGATCCCCCCCCCCCCCCTCAATGTTTTTATAAAATAATACAAGAATTTATTATAACCATATATATACAAAATCGACGTACGCGACATTTGACATGTAGTATGGTATAAATAGTTAATTAATTTTTTTTTGACAAAGATAAATAGTTAATTAATTGAATATAATGTAAGTGCCTATCATTTATGATATTGTTATATTTGACTTGAGAGACGTAGAAGCTACGTTTTCAGTCAAGTCTTGAACGAAATTATTGGAGATTAGTTTCGTGTTGAGATCACCAATAAGGGTACCAAAATACAAAACATATAGCTCAAATAATAAAGGATAAGTATACTTCAGTCTTCATTAAGAAGAGAGGCGCTTTTTTTGTGTACACACTATATATAAATCCAATTACATCATATAAAATTTAAATATTTTACAGTTTTTTAAACAGTTAAATGAAGGTAAGTGGATGATTGAAATTAAATAGGAAATAATAAAATTATCACAACAAAAAATAATACTAATTATTTATTTATTCAACAGTTTAAAAATGTGTAAAATAATTAAATTTTAAATAGCATAAATGGATAAACCATATATATATATATAAGAGTTTTTTTTTTATCATGAGAGAGAGAGAGAGAGTTATATAAGCTTATACAAGTCATTTAGATTTGTACTATATTATTTGATCAAATTTGAATTGAAGGCTAAGTTTCTGGATAACATATAGGTTTCGAGAATCAATAAAGGTTAGGTACAATTTTTCAACAAAAAAAAAAATTAAAATTTGAAAACAATCTTTTAAAAGGAACAATTATGAATCTTAAAGTTTGACTGCGGAACAAACATAAAGTATAAAAAGTAAAAAAAAATAAAAAAAATTATTGTAAAATATACACTGTTGGCAGATGAAAATTGTTGTTATTTTATTTTACACAACTTATAATAAAAAATAATTTATATTAATAACAATTATTTTTGTTTAATCGGCAGCGACACTAACTTTAATGTTAGTAACTAATTGTCATTTTTTTAGTTTTTAGTAACAATAATTATGTTTTTGTGGTACATTTTTCTTTATCTTATGATATGTTTATCTCTGTCTTTTAGCATGTTTTTCGTCTTCTTTTTCGGTCATTTGACCGTTCTTTTTATTTTATGTTTTTAAAAGTGAATTTGACAACGTCACGACTGATTAAGATGACACTTATTTGTAATTCTGCTGATCTTCCCTGCTCTGGACCCTCATATTGAGTTTGGATACATGGTTTGTGTACATTTATAGTTTCTCACGATGCTCGACTATGATTTGTGATTTTCGGTGATCTTTCAATAGTTTAATCCTCTTTTGTGGTTCCCTTCGTATCTATTTTTTCGTTCAAGGCTTTGGGTTGGATTTTTAACCTTTTCCATGTATGGTCCATTCTATGATCTAAAGTAGCTAGTTTCTTGTGTCAATGTTATAGGAAAATGTTCAAATTATGTATTTAATTTATGATGCTAGTTGTAAACTCTTGTTATAACTTTGGATATTTTCTCTTTTAGTATAACTAGCGGCTTCTCCCGATTTGCAACTTTGGATATTTTTTCTTTTATTGAATTTAGATACGTAATATGTGTTCATTGGTAGTTTCTCACGATGCTCGACTTTGATTCGTGATTTTCGGTAGTCTTTTAATATCTTAATCTTCTTTTGTAGTTCGTTTACCGATGCAATCAAATTTATTTGTATCTATTTTTTCGTTTGAGATTTTAGGTTGAGTTTTTAACATTTTCTATGCATGGTCTCTTATATGATCCAAAATGACTAGTTTATTGTGTCAATGTTATAATAAAATGTCCACATTATGACATTAGTTGTAAACTTTTATTTTAACTTTGAATATTTTTTCTTTTAATGAAAGTAACAGCTTCTATTAAACGAAGTAGTTCAATTGTTTATTTCCAGACTGATAAAACGAAGTATATTCAATTGTTTACTTCCAAACTGATAATATACATAAAAATATATATAATTTTCAAGATTAATTTTACAATAATCGTTGAACTCACCTGTCTGCAGATATGGTGACTTATATGCATATAACAAAGTCAATTTATTAGATGACGATTATCCATGTTGCATGATACCTAATTAATTCCAACCAATCTTATCATTAATATATATATTATTTACATTGCTCTGGATCAAGAGCCAGAGTTTAACATTTGACTGTTTCATTTTGACTATAAATAAAAACTTGTTGGAAGAGATTTTGGTTTAGTACAAAAAAAAAACAAAGAATAAAAATCAAATTAATTTAACAATTGGCAAAGTATTAACATTTTTAGCAGGTAAAAAAATCTAGGAGACAGATAAAAAAATTTGGGAAACAATATATTTAAGAAAAAAACTCAACGAAGAAAATTGGAGAATCAAAAATTTAAACTCAATCAATTATCAAATGGTTAGTAAATTGAGACTCTCACTTATTAAAAAATTAAAAATTTTAAAAATTAAATTTAAATGAAACAAATTAAGTTGAGAGAATCATTTTAATAATAGATATCTATAATATTTGATCTAAATTAATCCATTAATGAATTAAATACTAATAATTATATAAAATAAATTAAAATTTAATGTTGCTTATATTCAACAACATATTATAATTATTTATGATGGACGATCGAAAATTGACATTTAAAGTATTTTATATACAAAAATTAAAAATTACTGAAAGTGTTCGGTGTATTAGTAAATCACATTGCACTATCAACGAGAGAATACGAGTTTGAACCTTGGAGATAATGTTGTTGGGAGGGGCAACCTCGCATACCAAACATGGACTCGTAAGAAAGACAAAAATTTATTTTTAATTAAACTTTGTAAAATCATTTGAATATTTTTTTTCGAAAAAGGGACTTACCAATTTAGAGTGGGTGAAAGCGCATTTCACGAAATAAAGATGAATTTATGTTAATCAAGCGAATTTTTTAACACAATTTTTAAAAGTCGTCGAGAAAAAAAAAAGTTTAAGAGAATATTTTTTATTGAAAAATCTCAGAAGTCGTTGGGAATTGACAGCGATTTTTTTAAAATTTTTCAAAATCATCTTATTTTTTCGACGACATTTTTACTATAACAATATTTTTATTTAGTGGAATAATTTCACCCGCTCCACTCCACAAAATCTCTTTTCCCACATCAATACCTAAACAATTTTGCCATTAAACTTATATAAAAAGAAAAGAAAATCTCGATTAACCTTTTAATTGGACACGATAAAGGTCTATGTTGCACGGGTCTATTATAAAGTTTTCACATCAGATTCATCTCTCAATACAACATAGTGGGATGTCACATTAAAATTTATCAAAAAGTAATAATTCAATATCGTTTAATTTTACAATTCAAAAAAAATATCGTTCAATTTTAGGGTTAAAAAGTACACTTTCATATCTTCTTAACGACATTTTAATAATTATATTAGTACCAAAAAATAATAATTAAATTTATTTATCTTCTAATTTCTAGAATATATACTATTATCATTTCTATTAAAAAATATTATCATTTGTTGCATATTAAGTTTAAAAAATTACGGGATTTTTTAATATGCATATCTATCTTATATTTTTTGTTCGGAGTGTGAGAATGTTTATCCCAACAACATTGTCTTCAATGTTTGAATTTACATCATCTCTTTATAAATAAAATGTACCTTATCAATGCATTCAACAATTATTGATAAAAAAAATACATTCTCTTTAATCTTTATTTATAGATGTTAAATTTTTGGAACAAAGAATACAAATTGGATTTCACAAAATATAAAAAAAAAGTGCAAGAAACACTACACGAATAAATCATAAAAAAAAAAGTAGAGGCAGCGTCTACCAAAAAATTCATCAAAAAGAAAATTAAATAATGTAGCCCAAAGAGCGTGAAGCAAAAGATTGAACCTTTTCCTTGAGTGCGATGCATTGAAAATTTAGTAACACCATCATAAAAATATATTTTTGACTCTTTCGACTAAACACTATATTAATATATAAGCGGAAAACTTGAGATCAAGAAAAAAATATTACATATTGTTCTCGTAACAGTTTTGATTGCATCCCAAGTTACCATAAAATAAGATCTAACCATATTAGACCTTGGACCTTCTTTAATTAGAGTGCGCTTTGTGATGATCACTATACGCAGGGCCGGTCCCTTTGGGCGCCCAGGACGAATATAAAGAATGATCTCTAAATTAGACATTTAAACTGCGGTTGCGGCCAGATGCTGCTCTCCTTTTCTAAATCGATTGGCCTTGGGCCTCCTATATTAGCTGAATTGTTAGCGGCCAAATCTAGTATACTGAAAGTCTATCAAGACGTTCACTTCATGAAATCTAGAATAATTGTGGAGAGTGATAGCTGCAACCTGGTCAATTAGATGTTGCATCCTGAAAATTATTCTGGTATTTTTGTTGATTTAGTTCATGAAATTGTGGCTTTAGGGGCGGAACAAAACTATTTATTTAAGAAGATTAATCGCTCTGTAAATGTTGAGGCGAACTGTTTAGCTAAGGCGGGAATTAGATAATAGTGGACGGTTGGTAGTCGAATACTTCTTCAGTGCACCTAGGGTCTTGACGTTTGTAAGGGTGCCTGAATGCTTGCTTTGTATCGTTACTTTATTAATATAATAATGTGATACTCTTTTTCTCCTTCCGCTATTGATCGAGGGTCTCATTCAGACCATTATCAATATGAGGGGGGTTTTAATGAGGTCACAAATTCTTATAAAAAAAATTACGGTTGCGGCTGTATTTATAGTTATGCTAGGTTTTATTGTAGTTGCAAGCACTATAGATGCTATTTCAGTCACTGTAAATATCGCGATTGTGAAATCTCTTAATAATATGAACTATTGTAGATATAACAATTGCTGGTATCACAGTTTCAGATGGTGCCACTACCCATGGAGATGTAGCATATAAATTGGGGGTGCAATTGACCCACTTGATTTGTTGGGGTATAGGATTTTCAAGGAGGTAAAATAGAATTTTACATAAGAAATATTAGATTTGACTCAACTTAATTTGTTGGGCTATGGGGTAAAAAATGCTTATTCTAGTGGTATAAAAATCTTCAATACCTCATACTTCACTCATGACTCCACTATAAGAAAATCTTGGCTCCGCCACTACCGCTATCGCCATGTAACGGTCGTTGTTGCGGTTGCATAACATTATTTAAATCTTTGTCCCTAATAACAAGTAACGAAAAAAATAATTTTAAGAGTAGGTACATAATAACAAGTATTAAAAAATTAGGCCATAATAACAAAATTAAAAAAAATTAAATTTTAAGACTATACTTCAAAATAACAAATATAAAAAAAACTGGACCCTAATAACAAGTATTAAAAAAATTGAATTTTAAGAGTTGGCCCCTAATAATAAATATTAGAAAAATTAAACATCTATTAGCAAATATTGAAAAATTGTCCAATAATAACAAGTATTAAAAAAATTAAATCATTAAAAATAAGTAAATTTCAAATAAAATTAAAAATATATTTGAACGTTGGGCGGGCGCCTTTGTTGTCCCTGCCCAGGGTCGGGCCTGACTATACCAACACCAGACTACCACAAGAATAGACAAAATTTATGACACAAAGGCAAAAAAAATGCACAACAAAATATACGAAAAAAAAACTAAAACATAAAGATTAAGTACCAAGCTTAAAATTAAGAAAAAGTACACAACATAATTAAGTTAGAAAGTCAATCCTAACTCACTGGGCTTATTACATTTATAATAATAAGGTACTGCAAAGTGTCACGGTCCGTTTGCGTGATAGGCAAGACCGTGATGAGATGCTTGCTGGTCGTGCTTAAGTCGGGATGCGAGATAGCATTAAGGGTGTAGTACGTGCCGTACAGCCGTTCGGTCATGGGGACAGGGCGTGCTGGTTAGGCACCACACTGGTCGGGAGTTGTCCCCGCTTCCCTGATGAGCCCATGGGAGGGCGAAACCAGTAAGCATCGAGTGGAAAAGGCTGAGCCCCGGGCTGGTAAGAGCCCTGGGTTGCCGCACGGGGGAGTTGTCCCTGCGTGAAGACTCTGACCCCGTGACAGATGGTATCAGTGACAGTCCGTGTGCTAGCTGTGAGCTTACCAAGCGCTCCATGTGCTGCGCGTAGCGGGTCAAGTGGACGAACGATGCCTCACACCCGAGTGAAGTGGTGTCCGCGAGTGGGACCTCTAGAAAGAGACTGAGACGAGGTAGGGTAGGCAGGAAGCTACAGCGAAAGTTCGCCAAGCACTCGCAGAACCTCGGTAATGAGGGCGAGCAGGCAGGGAATTGCACACTCGATCTGGGTTGGTTCCCCATAGGAGTGGGAACGAGATTTCTCCCCATGCACGAGGGCGTGCATGAATTGAGTGGGGGAGATAGTCACGGTCCGTTTGCGTGATAGGCAAGACCGTGACGAGATGCTTGCTGGTCGTGCTTAAGTCGGGATGCGGGATAGCATTAAGGGTGAAGTACGTGCCGTACAGCCGTTCGGTCCTGGGGACAGGGCGTGCTGGTTAGGCACCACACTGGTCGGGAGCTGTCCCCGCTTCCCTGATGAGCCCATGGGAGGGCGAAACCAGTAAGCATCGAGTGAAAAAGGCTGAGCCCCGGGCTGGTAAGAGCCCTGGATTACCGCACGGGGGAGTTGTCCTGCGTGAAGACTCTGACCCCGTAACAATAATAAGGTACTGCAAAGCACTAAGTAATTTACTTAATTAATCAGTATATATAAATGTAATTAAACATCCTTTCTGTTTTTATCAAAATAATAATTATAACATTCTATCTGTAGCTGTATTCTGCTGGAAATAATTATTTTAGAAACTTATGTTTTCTCTGTTTTTTTTTCTTTTTTCTCACTCATTAACACGCACAAAACTGAAAGCAAAATAGCAACCATAGACAGTAGACACAACCAAACAACAGCGACATGGCAAACAACAACCGTTTGGGAGAGTGAAAACGACGCCATATCAGAAATCCTTTTTAATTTTTCTCTATTCTTCAAGCAAGCTGCTCAGAGATCTCCTCCGTCTCCAATGTTATTATTTTATTCATAAAGAATTGTTGTTTTGGCGTTGTATTTATGAGCATGTCCTAGCACAATCTCTGTATTCTACGTATTGGTTTCTCTTTCTCCGGTAACTATTTCTTCTTCTTCTTCTGTTTTTCCTTTTTCACTCTTAATTTAGAGTTTTGCATTTTTTGTATTGGTTTAATTCGGCGCTGCTGCAAATTTTACAGTTGGAGGAGGTTCCTGTTTTATCCAGAAAAGAAATGGTGGTTTCTGGGCTAATTTCGCCTGGACAGGTACGGTTTCGAATTTGAATTATATTGATTCGATGTTTTTATGTTGGTTAAGTTTAGTTTAGTTTTAAGATTTTGTAATTTTAATGGATTTAGACAATGTGATTTATTTGCTGAAAATATTCGTCGTTTCCTTTTCAATTATTGAACTCGTTATTTCTATGTACTGATTTTGGATTCTGTTTAATTTGTTTCGTTATCGAGGAAGTATGTAAGAATCAGGCCAAACATTATTTTTATTCCTTTTTTAGAGTTTCAGAGCTTAATTAATCTCATGCATTTTGGTAGAAAATGATTTTTCTCTTTCTAGATTAACAATTATGGTACTTCTGAAGTTTGATTTTAGTTTCCTCGCTTTGAATTACTGAAATTTCTTGTTTCTTCTAGTAATTTATGAAAGTTCTATAGTTAATCGATATACATAAGTGGATAGCTTGGTTTGGTGTGTGAAGAGATTTTACTCACATCTCTGTGACAATGTATAGAATGATGAATTCTGATTATTTGTGACGATACTAGAGTTCATAGTGTAAATCTTAGTGAATGGTTTTGGGAAATCTATGTAGTTTTACTTGATATTTGATTAAAAGAATTCCCACGTTTGTTATTGTGCAGGAATAACGTTTTAATCCTTTCAACATCTATTTGCAATTGGGATTTTATTTTTTATCTTTAAACTTCTTAACCGTGCATTATGTGAATATTTCACTCCACTATTCTAACTTTTGTTATGTCACTTGTTCTTACTATTTTATAGTGTTTGATATATATTTGAACTGCTATACTTTTTCTTGTATGCAATAGTTTTGCCTGAAATACATATTGAGCTTCTTCTTTTTCTTTCTTTTTTATAATTGTTACAGGTGTCTTTTCTCTTAGGAGTTACCCCAGTTTTTCTTGCATGGATATATTCAGAATTCCTAGAGTACAAGAAATCTGCATCTCTTGCTAAAGTGTAAGTAATCATTTGATGTAGGAGTTAACATGGGTGCACAAATTTGATACGCATCTATCAATATTCTTTGGTGTTATTGAATTCAACCTTTTCCAATTCTGATAACGGTGTTCCATTTGCAGCCATTCAGACACTAATCTGGTTGAATTAGGAAATAAGACGATTAAAGAAGATGACAGGGCTGTTTTGCTTGAAGGGGGTCTAACAAGATCTGCATCTACTAAATTCCATGCTTCAGCCATCAAAACGAATTTGATTAGGTTGCTGCTTTATTTAAGTTTCAGTCGTCTTATGCATTTTTCCATGATTGTACACTTTAAACTCATCTTAGCATTTCCCTTATGGTTTCTCCAGGTTTTTGACTATGGAAGACTCTTTCCTGCTGGAACACCGAGCCACATTGCGAGCAATGTTAGTTATATACAGAAATACACTTTTTTTTGGCAGCATTCTGTTTTGTCTTGTATTTAACTAGGCAATCTATTGCAGGTCTGAGTTTGGGGCTATTCTGGTGTACTTCTACATATGTGATCGCACAAATGTACTAGGAGAATCTACCAAGGTGCTTTTCTACATGTTTGCGTTATTGATTGTAGTTCATGCTTTTATCTGTTTCCTTTTTCCTTTTCTGAAAAAGCAACACTTCTATACTGTTGCACATGCATACCTATTAGGGTCTTGATTTTCACTTGTACATGTAATCATATTCTTTTGTGATTTCTGGTTATGTTGGTGCCTTATATTTTGTGTATGTCCATCTTGTTCACTCTTAATTCCTTTCCCCTTCAAAATGATAGAAAGATGATTAGTTTTGGTTCATCGGTCTCCTAAAAGTCTCTTCAATTAATTTTCAAATTCCAGTATCCTTGAAGCTCATTGTTTGTTGTCCTCATTTTCCTTCTAGCTGAATTGTTAACAACCTTTTTTATTCCCTTGTACTTGTATCCTTCCTTGAGTCCTTAGTTTGGGTGGATATTTAGTACTTCTGTAATAAGCAGGTTGTGAGGTGTGACCACAATGTCCTTTCGCTTATAGTTCAAAATAAAGGAATGCCATACATTGTCTGGAAGTATCTTCTTCTCTGGTGGTTGGAAATGTTTGATGGCTATTTTTCCCCCCTCTTAAAATGGTTTAAGGTAGCTGTATATTTTCACATTGATGGCTGGTTAAGGTTTCTACTTTGCTTTCTTATGTTGATTAACACTATAAGGGTTATTTTTTTCTTATATTATTTATTATGTGTTTCTTTGGACAGAAATACAACCGTGACCTTTTCCTCTTCCTATACGCTCTTCTCATCATAATTTCTGCAATGACTTCTTTGAGGAAACATACTGACAAATCCGCCTTCTCTGGAAAGACCATGCAATACCTCAATAGGCATCAGACTGAAGAGTGGAAAGGATGGATGCAGGCAAGTGTTTAATGTTTGACTTGTAACCTGTGAATAACTAACAACTACTTAAGCATAGGCTCTCTCCAAATACCTATTTTTGGAAAACGTGGTATTTAGATTATATTTCCTTGCCTTCGTTTGTATTTACTTTCCTCAACATAGTAATTTCATTTTTAAATCTCTGAAAAGGTCAAGCAAATATAATCTAAACACCATCTTTTTTTCTATTTGGTCATAGCTAAGCTACCTCAATTATGATTTGAATTTTGATCAATTTTATTTTTCATCTCAACAGTCCTTCATTGGACTTTTTTATCCTTGCTATTTTTTTGTAATATTGATAAAGAATACTTCCCATAAATTGGAAAACTATCGTATGAAGTGTTGTATGATAATTGATGAGTGTTCAGTCTTTATATCTACACTGATGTTCACATGGGCCAATTTTAATCATTGCCAGATTAATGAAATTGTTTGTGCCTGCAGTTCCTTGAAATTTATGCCATCTAGTGACCATTGCTTCTGCACTCATTTTTTTTTTGCTTTGCTTTTGTAGGTGCTATTTCTAATGTACCATTACTTTGCTGCGACAGAGATATATAACGCAATACGTGTCTTCATTGCTGCATATGTTTGGATGACTGGATTTGGCAACTTCTCATACTATTATATTAGAAAGGACTTTAGCATAGCACGCTTTACTCAGGTGATATTCTCTTTTGGGCTGTAATGTGTATCAATAAACCTGTGGTTCTTATATAAACTTCTATTTTGTGCAGATGATGTGGAGACTAAACTTCTTTGTGGCATTTTGCTGTATTGTTCTCAACAATGACTATATGCTTTACTACATCTGCCCGATGCACACGCTTTTTACGCTACTGGTGTATGGAGCTCTTGGGATTTTCAACAAGTATAATGAGATACCATCAGTGATGGCTGTGAAAATTCTTGCATGCTTTCTTGTAGTCGTCTTTATTTGGGAAATTCCTGGAGTTTTTGAGATATTCTGGAGTCCACTAGCTTTTGTGTTAGGTTAGCAAACTACCTACTTCGGTCTTCTACTTTTCATTTCATTTATTAGATTATTAAGTAATTTATGCCTTAGAATGTCCACGTCCTTATATATTCAGGTCCCTTGATGATATTCCTACTCTTCTTTTATTTTTGTGGAATGTCTTACTTTGAAACATGTGTACCTCACATGTGAATGAATCTTGGTTGAATTTCATTTTCAATATACTTATTTTAAAGCATGTTCATTCTTCTTGGCTTGGATATGTTGTAGTTCATTGCTTATATCACCCGTCCTTTTCTCTCTCTCTCCAAATTGCAGGGTACACTGATCCTGCAAAACCTGATCTCCCCCGACTGCATGAGTGGCATTTTAGATCTGGCCTGGATCGCTATGTATGGATAATTGGAATGGTGTATGCCTACTATCATCCCAATGTGAGTTAAATTTATTAGTCACCAGTTTTGTATGTTTTGTGTACAATTAGCAATCTCTTTGAAATGTTTTAAATCTTAGGTTGAGAAATGGATGGAAAAATTGGAGGAATGTGATACCAAGAGAAAATTCTCTATCAAAGCAAGCATCGTTGCAGTTGCTTTATTCGTAAGTTGCCCTATCTTTTGATCAATGTGTTGCTGTTATGCATTTTTGGTTTTTGATATATGCTTCTTTTTCCTTTTTGTATATTCTTAAATTCTTCAGGTTGGGTATATGTGGTATGAATGTATTTACAAGCTGGACAAGGTTACTTACAACAAATACCATCCCTACACATCTTGGATTCCCATAACGTGCGTATTAGGGACTTTTTTCTAATTTACTTGGACATTTGAGGAAGTTTTTGTGAAAACACATGGAATATCTTGTAAATAGTATCTGATTATCAAGTTTTCTTTCTTGTGATTATAGTGTCTACATTTGCTTGCGGAATTGTACACAGCAACTTCGAAATTACTCTTTGACTCTCTTTGCGTATGTTTCTGGACCAGTATTAATTCATTCAATTCCTTCCTTTTTACAACATAGGGGATTATAGATTTGTCTTTTGATAAGTTTCTGGCGTTATTTTGCATTGCTCTAATTAATGCTACATTTTTGTGCTTCCTAGGTGGCTTGGGAAGATAACTCTGGAGACTTACATTTCTCAATTTCATATCTGGTTGAGGTTTGTCAACCATTTTAATGTCTCGTTTTAATTAGTTTCTCAAACTGATATAAAAAAGAATAGTCTGGTAGCGAAATTAGTTAACCTTGATATCTAGTTTTGGCATTGCATCCTTCCTAAAGCATCATAATTCGACAAGCATGGATGCCAGCATAAGATTAACAAATTGTCATAATTGCATTTCATACATGCAGATCAGACATGCCTAATGGGCAACCCAAGTGGCTTCTTTCCTTTATCCCGGAATATTCCCTACTCAACTTCATGCTCACAACCGCTATTTATATCTTGGTAAGCAAACTCCTCTTCCATATTTTGGCAATAGTTTCGATTATGTTCTTTTTATTCACTTTTGCTGCCATCTTACCTTGCTTCTGCAGGTATCTAATCGTCTATTCGAATTAACAAATACACTTAAGTCGGTTTTCATACCCACAAAAGACAACCGAGTGCTGCTATATAATTTTATCGCTGGAGTGGCCATTTCACTATGTTTGTACTGCACGTCACTCATTCTTCTTCAGATTCCTCATTCTACTGTAAGCTCTACTTCCTACGAAGATTAACGAGGATTCTGAATTTCAAACAATGTGTCGGCTCGTCTTTTATCATTGTTTGTTATGTTATTAACCTGCATATAACTGATTTCATAATTACAGGCCTGAAAAAGCAAGGACTCGGTAGATGTTAGACAGCACTTTTACATTGGACATACAAAAATTATATATAATTAGTTGGAGCAGAATAAGAGAACTTGAAGTCGTCTATGCGATCGAAGCTTCAGGCTCGAATGTTCCCAACAATTTTGAGTAAAACTGCCCTCTATTAGGGTCCTTGATCCGATACTATGAATCTTGGCTTTGCCTTGGGACTATGATGGGGGGAGGGGGGCAAGCAGGCAACCAACCGGAAGTAAATCTTTTTCCCCCCTTACATTTTGTCAAATATCGATGAACTGCCATATATCGTTTCCCTTGTCTTGTTCTTTTTGGTCTGTCATTCATTGAAGAAAATTGTGTAGATTCATGTGACATAGAATGTGTTGTTTCGGTACCAAACAAATTGCACCTCCGATACTAATGCAAAATTTTCTCTTCAACTTTCTGGCCTCCTAATCATTTATAAATCTTTATTTCCATTTACAAATGGTGTTTACGATATCGAATCTTGATATCACAATTATTAAGCTATTATTATCATTCAACTGTATGAAGATAAGGAGAAGTTATATCATAAATTTTTTATTGGTTGGTACCATGAATAACGTAACGAGCCGGACATATGATATAGTTTTTTGGAGATAAGATTTATTCTTTAAATATATCTCAAAATATAATAAATTCTAGTTTTTTTTTCCTTTCGCCTAACTAAAGGGAAATATTTAGCGGGGAGATCACTTTGGTTTGATCGAGTTTACTAAATTTTTTGATTTGTCTATTTTAATTCCGTTTTTTATATTAGTTTCTTATTTTGAATTTATTTGATAAAATGGATTTGTTTTAAATTTTTATTTTTACTTAATATTTTTAGTCTTTTATGTAAATATTTTAAAAATAAATTTTCATATAAATAAAAATATTTCTTATTTAATATTTGCAATTTATTTTTATTATAAAACAAAATTTTATTATAAATTAAATAAAAATAAACTTAAAAACTTGCCTACAAAAATTAGGTGTATAACACGAGTCGATTCGACTCAGTAAGTACGAAACTCTAAAAATTTAAAGGGCAACCAAAAAAATTTAATTCAGATAACCACTGTTGTTAAACCTGTATTTCAAAAATTGATCGCATGCTTCAATTTGGATAAATTTTAGATTCATTCGAATTTTTTATCATCAATAAAAATAAGGGTTAATTATTAGAATAGTCACTTATGTTTTCTCTCAGTACAAAGTTGGTCACCGATTTTGAAAAATTGCCAGTAAGGTCACTTACGTTTTCGGGGCGTAAACTTTAGTTCACTCTGCCGTTAAACATTGACGGCTTGTTGACCTGACAACGAAAAAAATAAGAGTAAACTACTACAATGGCCACAAAAGTTTATCCCATGTACATTTCTACTCCTCAATTTTAAAAAATAAACATTATGGTCACTATTAAAAAGGTTTCTTTATAATTTTACCCTTGAATTTTTAAAAAATTATTTTTCAACCCTAAAATTTTACAATCAATTAGTACAATAATATTATAAAAGGCTTAAATGAAAAATAGGTACCTAAAGTATACCTTTTTTTAAAATAGGTGTTCAAATTGTTCCTATTTAATAACTAAACTTTCAAATTGCCCGTATTTTTTCACTCTAAATTATTCTATTATTGTTTAATCAAAAGGGTGCATTGAGAAAATTTTAAAATATAAAGGCTCAATTAGTTATAAATTTTTTTCAAAAGACTTAATTATTTTTTTTAAAGTTCAACGATTTATAGTACCCTTGAACCTACAAAATAAAGAACTAGAAGTCCTCGTACCCACTTCTGCCAGTTGCTAGTTTACAGTGCAATTTATTGCATAATTTGCTGGTTTAAAAATAAATTTTTAAAAATTCAAGGGTAACATTATAAAGAAACCTTTTTAATAGTGATCATAATGTTTATTTTTTAAAATTGGGGTGCATAAATGTATGATAAACTTTAGTGGTCATAGCAGTAGCTTACCCTTATTTTTTTAACTGCCAGGTCAGCAAGCCGTCAATGTTTAACGGCAACAAACGGCCGAGTGACCAAAAGTTTACGCCTTGAAAACGTAAGTGACATTACTGGTCG
Source organism: Hibiscus tridactylites (assembly GCA_958450335.1). Taxonomy (NCBI): domain Eukaryota; kingdom Viridiplantae; phylum Streptophyta; class Magnoliopsida; order Malvales; family Malvaceae; genus Hibiscus; species Hibiscus tridactylites. Next base: position 84,470,788 of record OY288280.1, read on the forward strand.
TTTTTCAAAATTGGTGACCAACTCTGTACTGTGAGAAAACATAAGTGACTATTCCAGTAGTTAACCCTAAAAACAATCACCGTTATCAAAATTTAAAAAGTTGAACCTTGTTCAAATCACGTGCAATTATCGGATCAGATGTGGGGATAGATGTCTATCACAATTCACAAGTGGCATCATCTCATTGGATCAACAGAGAGAACTTACAAAAATGGTTGAAATTTTCGATAGATCAGCTTCACCAAAATTATCCAAGTAGACGTTGGAAAATCAAACACCAATAGGAGTTCAGATATAGAGAATCATAAGATAAGGATTTCACTTGAGAGAAGTGTTGTAACTTGTAAGCTCTTCTTTACTCTAATACTCTGGGTTTCATTGTTTAAACAGTAGAGTAGCAAAGTATATATGCTAAATTTATCCATTTAGGGTGACTTTGATTAACCCTAAAATTATTGAAAAGTCAATCTCGTGATTTTCATGGAGCTGCAAAGCAAGATATTTTACCTGCATTTTTTATCAGCCACTAAAACTCTGTAATCTGTATCTATTATACTGCCATCATATTCAGAACTTCATAAAAATCTATTGCCTCCTAATGAGATTAAAAAAAAAAGGCTGGCTGCTGCCTGTTAAGTGTTTTGTGGATGTAAAGAGTGCCAAGTGGAGATGCCAAGAGAGTATCGAAATCTTGAGCTTTCAATGAAATGAGAGATATAGATATTTTGCATGGATAAGGATTGAGGAACCTCACTCACAACTCTCAATATAAACCCCAACGTTTCTCCCCCTTTCCATAAAACTTAAACCACGAACTACCATAACCGGAAAACACCTCCCTTTTAAAATGGCAGCTGCAACCATGGCTCTCTCTTCTCCATCCTTCGCCGGAAAGGCTGTCAAGCTCTCTCCTTCCACCCCTGAAATTCAGGGTACTGGCCGTGTTTCCATGAGGAAAACCGCCGCCAAGCCTAAGCCCGCTGCCTCCGGTAGTCCATGGTACGGTCCGGACAGAGTTTTGTACTTGGGTCCACTCTCTGGCGAGCCCCCGTCTTACCTGACCGGAGAGTTCCCCGGTGACTACGGTTGGGACACTGCTGGTCTGTCCGCTGACCCAGAGACCTTTGCCAAGAACCGTGAGCTCGAAGTCATCCACTGCAGGTGGGCTATGTTGGGAGCTCTGGGGTGTGTTTTCCCCGAGCTTCTGGCTAGGAACGGAGTCAAGTTCGGTGAGGCCGTGTGGTTCAAGGCCGGATCTCAGATCTTCAGTGAAGGTGGACTCGATTACTTGGGCAACCCAAGCTTGATCCACGCTCAAAGTATCTTGGCCATCTGGGCTTGCCAAGTTATCTTGATGGGAGCCGTGGAGGGTTACCGTATTGCTGGTGGGCCTCTGGGTGAGGTAACCGACCCATTGTACCCGGGTGGCAGCTTCGACCCACTGGGTCTGGCTGATGACCCGGAGGCATTCGCTGAGCTTAAGGTGAAGGAGATTAAGAACGGTAGGTTGGCTATGTTCTCCATGTTTGGATTCTTCGTCCAGGCCATCGTCACCGAAAAGGGACCATTGGAGAACTTGACCGACCATATTGCCGACCCAGTTAACAACAATGCATGGGCCTACGCCACCAACTTTGTTCCCGGAAAGTGAGCTTAAGAAAAGAGTAATTGTGTTTAAAAGCTTTCTTTATTGATGTGATGTAAATTTGTTGCAAATCAATGACAACTTGAGCTGAATTTTGTGTGCCCTAATTGCATGAATACTTTTGCTTGCCTACCTTCTTTTAACGTTTTAACTATATGATCTCCGTTTTAGGATATTAGAATGTGATTTTATAAAATATAAAGAAGTTAAATATAATTTTATTAGTGGCCACGGTGACTCCAGCTATATTAGCCTTCTTGTTGAAAGTGAAAAACCGATTTTTATAGGGTTAATAACTCTCTTTGCAGGCCGAAAGGGGAAATGATAGAAGTAAAAGACCCAATTGATAAAGAAAAAAAAAGAGGATAGGGAAAATCACTGTCCTATGACATGAAGAATAAAAAGCAACGAGGTAAAAATAAAATGAGGACATAAGTAAATTGTAAAAAGAACAGTAAAAGCATCTTTCAACCCACAAAAATTAAGGGAACCTAAAAGGATTCCTCCCATGTAAAATTACTTTAAATGAAGGGTGAAAGAAAACACAATAGTAGTAACTTAGATATTAATATTTTTTATAGACTATTATCATATACACATATGGTGGAAATTTTTTGTTTTCACAAGCGCCTTAATTTTAGAGTTTAGTATTTTATTTTAGAGTTTATCGTTTAAGGTTTAGGGTTTAACTTACAAACACTAAATTTTAACTATAAACATACAATTCTACCAATAATTCCTAAATTTAAAACTATTTACACATAAACCCTTAAACTTTAAACTCTAAATAAAATCTCTAATCCTTAAAATTAAAGCGCTTGTGTAAAAAATAATTTTACGAGCACTTATATATAGATTATTTTTTTATTACATACTAAAGTGAGAAAAATTACCAATAGATATTAAAAAAGTAAGGAATAAGTGAATAAGACCTTACCGCATTTGTTGGGCACAAGGTCACTGGACCAACCATTAGGGCTGTTTTGAACCCCCAAAAAAACCATTAGGGCTGTTGACTTATTCCTTGTCGTATTTTATCACACAAGTTATTGTTATTGGACCATTAGTTTGTTGATAGTCTCCAACATCATTCAAATAAAATTTTACCATTCTCAAATAACTAAGATAGATTATACTTTAAAATTCATACAAATCGATGATTCTTTACAATGAATGCAAATTCCAACATGGAACACTAACTCGCTATAACAGACCAGACCAGCTATTCCGCTTAAACAATGTTAACAATTTTAAAGCACTATATTGCCATGTACTAGATAATATAGTAATCTAAAGTCGTTATTATTTTTTCTTCATTTTTTACATGATCACATAGTAGCATTTTATTTTGTTTTCAGTTTTGAATTAAAATTTATATATACATTGTCAATAATACTGGTTGAACTCAAATCATTGAGAGTAAACATGCCTCATTTTATTATTGGAATCCCCCATTGAGTTCATAAGGTATGTGATTCAAATATTTTTTAAACCTATAGTTATTTTTGTCTTGTTTAATATATCAATAATTATCCATACATATAAAACATACATACAATATATTCACGTATCTATAATTTCAATGCATTTATTAAAAATATAAAACAAAATAATAATAATAATAATAATAATAATAATAATAATAATAATAATAATAATAATAATAATAATCTAACCAAATGAAACAAACATTTATCACAATTATACATTCCAACGCATTCTTTTTTAGTATATAATTAACATACTTAATATATTTTTAATATATATATATATAATTTTAGTTTTAAACTCAGTTCCCATCAATGGGCCATCATATTTAAGCACGATATTTATATTTTAATAGCAATATTAAATCCAAACCCAAAGGGTAAAATAAAGTAGAAATAAAAAATATATAATAAAAATATTTTCAATTTATTTTTTTGAAGAAGAAAAATAACTAATAACAATTTATTGTTTCTTAAATTATTATTATTTAATTAAAATTAAAATAGTTATTACTTTTTTTTATTAATTCGAGATCTATAATTGATCGAGTGGTCAAAATATTAATATTGTCTCATATTGTATAAGTTCAAATTTTAATATATCTTTAGATTGTAAAAACTCCTTATTCAATAAATTATTTTGGTTAATTCAAAACTTAAGGTTAATTCGATTGATATTTTCAAAAAACTTAACTCGATTAACATAAAAGACTTAAAAGCTTAACTAATTTAATTCAATTATTTACAAAATCGACCGTTTAATACACTAATTCAAAGATATTAGATGCAAAGTTCATGAAGCTACTCAAATCTTGTCCTCTCCACACAAAGTTTGCAGTCAATGCTTAATACAGTGATTAGACGACTAATAATACAAGTAATAACAAAATATTTGTCAATAATTTTTAAAATATTTGGTTAAAATATGTCAGTTAACACATTCTTTTTTTTTTAAGGTATGGGTTATAAACTCAAATAAAATAATTTTTTATTTATTTTTTCTCTTTTAATTAAAAATTGTTTAAAACCAACAACAACAACAACAACAATAATAATAATAATAATAATAATAATAATAATAATAATAATAATAAAGCATCGGAAATTCGAGAAAAAGAAGTGAAAGAAACACGAATCAAATGGGAAGAAGAGTCGATTCCACGATACGCACAAATCGTCAAACCTCGCGAGCCCCACTATTTCCTCTCTGTCACGCGTGCATCCAACGGTCACTTTTCCACCCGCACTACACGGAAATGCCCGAAATCCGACGGCTCAAATCCTATCGCGTTTGACTTCGAACTGCACACATCTCAACAAAATTTATAATCTCTATTGAAAGGCAAATTAATTGCTCTCACCACCTCCACTCCACTCTCTTAATTACTACTCTGCAGCTTTCTTCAGCGCAAATCCAGGGGTTTCTTTTTCCGACCAGTTTTCTCCCTCTCTTGTTTGGCTGCTTCCTGTTCTTTGATTTACCCATTTGTTTTCTCTGAGCTTCTATTTTGTAAGATTTATCAATTCAATCTTTTTTCTTCCTATTATTTTCTCCTAGCTTTCTGTCTTTTACATTTCCCCTTAGAAACTAGGTAAATTTGGTAGTATTTTTGGTAGTCGCTTGTTTTTTTCTTCTCTATTATGTTTATAGTTCCATTGAGGAAATTGTGATTTTTTCTTATTGAAAGTGAGGTTTTCTAAATTATAGATATATTTCTTTCGCTCTCTTTTAAAATTTCTCTAAGATCTATAGCTGTTACAATTTTTTTTTGAGTTTTACTTCCACTGAGCTTGAACTATTATCGGTACTTTCGTATATTTCATTGTAGATCTCTTGGTATCTTAATATGAGTATCTGTGTTTGATTTTAACAGCTATTTCCTCATTCTTTTTGGCAGGCTAAAAGCTTGAATTTATTTTTCAATAATCACTTCAGAATTGAATCAAAGATCAACAAAATGCCGTGGTCTTTCGTCAATTGTGCGCGCTTAGTGGTTTTCTTCCTTGTTATACTGTAATTCTTATTTATTATTTGGTGAGTTTTCCAAATCTGAAAATTTCTATCGATGATTGTTTACGATGTGATGCGCATTACATATCTATCGGTTATTTTATTAAAGGAGATTTTTCTATTGTTGTAGGTTAATTTCAATTGAATTTGAAAGGGGATTCAGTTCATTCAACTTAGTGCCGTTGGCAATTGGAAAATTTTGGGTTGGAGGTGTGAGAATGTACGTTTCTGTAACCATAAAGAGATATCGAGCACTTAAGGACGTTGGGAAGATTAAAATGAGCGTTGGCGTTATTGCGTACTATAATCTAGTTCAAGTTTGTCAGGTTTGTTCTCTTGTTTCACATTTCATGTCGCTGTTTCATCCTGTTATATATGATTGTGTCCATGGAATTGAACGAATGGCCGTCTTAAATAAATCTATGTGCCATGACAGATATGGTCCTGTTGCTAATGTTGCTGCCCTAGTATACCTGGATTAAGTTGAATGGTCCTCTTGTTTTGTAGTTTATCGATTAGCTGATTGGAAAAATCTGTCTTGTTAATGCCCACTAGCAAATGCATTATAACATGCATAAACGCTTTCATATACATATATTTTCAATTGTTAAAGTTGAAGAGAAAGAAATTGTTTTCGAATTTGACTCATGCCAGACATTTCTCATTTGTATCTGTTTTCTGTTGTGGATTTCCTCTTGCGAGCACAATGAATTGGACACAAACTGAACATATAAGCTTTTGACCATTTTAATGCGATACCTTATGAACTACAAAACACCAAGCAGGACTGTAGTTCTGGTTCTTATTATAACTGACCAGATATCTTTATGTTTTAAGCTGCACATATTACCTGAGCAACTCTTATGGTAATATTGACTTGCCATGTGCTATTGCAGGCCGAGTATTTCCGTCAGTTGCTTAAACCTGTTACGTAGTCTGGTATTACAGAACTCTTGCAAATTGGGATCTGGGTAGTGTTGTTTGGTTGTGTTATGTGTAAGACTGCGACAGAATGGAAAATCTGATTGTGTTCATGGCAATTTGGGATAGGTAGCTCAGTCATGTTGTAATGGCGATCCAGTAGTTTAGTCTTTGTCTCACCAAAATTATAGTTAAACCCTTTTTCTGACTGAAAAGTTGGATAATTGCACGTTCAAAGCCAAGAAGCATCTTTGTTGTGAATCTCTTAATTAAGTAGAAATTTTGATGCAGAGTCATCAACAGTTTTATTACCCTCCAAAAGCAGTGCCCACATTTGCAGATCAAGTTGGTGATAATTACAGGAATATCCCGGTTGCATCTGCTTTTGGTACTGTTTTTCCTCCATGTACTAAGCCATTTCCACCCCTCCATGGCATCGAGTTCCAACCCTCAGAGGTTTGTCCCAAGAATCTCGTTATCTTCAACCAGACTGATCATAGAAACCAGGTCATGTTCAATCCTGCTGTTGCAAACAATTATGGATTAAATGGCTTATCAAATTACATGGATGGAAGGCTTGTCATAAAAGATGTTAATGATGAGGAAAAAGAAACCTCATCTTCCTTGAAAGAGGATTCATGTGACATTGATGCACTCCTCAGCTCAGAAGAGGAGGAACAAGAAGATTATGATGAAGAAGAAGTTAGCACTGCACGGACTTATGGTATTCATGAAAGCGACTCTGATTCTCGCTCTGCCTATGGTTCAAAACCAAGAAAGAACAGCTCATGCCCGTCTCCTCCGAAATCCACTGGTAGTGGTGGCTTTTGTGATCCTGAAAAGCGGCTGAAAATGAAGAAAATGGTTAAGGTATTAAGGGGAATTGTTCCAGGTGCTGATGAGATGGGTACTGTAGCAGTTCTTGATGAAGCGGTTCGGTACCTCAAGTCTCTCAAGGTTGAAGCAAAGAAGCTTGGAGTTGAGAGTTTCATGAATGGAGATTAAACTCGTATTGTGGTAATGGACCGTGGTTTCCTCTTCTTCTAAAATTCAAGTTTATCATGTGTTGTATTCCCTTCTCGCTCTCTCTCTCTCCCTGATGGTTTGCAGTCCAGATATAAAGAAGACAGGTATTTAGAATTATTATTTTTTGTATGAGTTTCCGGTTGTGCATGTATTAATGGTGTGCCAGGGCACGAGTTGCATAAATCTATGTCAGTCTTGATTCCTTTATACATAATATGCTCTTTTATGTGCTCATTGTCATGCATGCATGGTGCTCTTTTTTTGTGCACCTTTCCTCCACAATCCCTGCTCTTGAGGCAGTAGGTAGTGCTGTTAGTGGTGCACCAGCACGACCTTTTATCTGTTTTCCAACTCCTGCCAAGTTTCGTGCCTGTGTCGGTCCCACTTCTTTTATTGACTTGAGTCAAGTTGGATTTTGTTCACCATCACATCCAACTTGGTATGTGTTTTCAGGATTCAATTGGTTTACTCTCTATGGTTTGTTTATGGAAAGCTTTTTCATCTTTAACGAAACTGGCCAACCACAGGCAACTAGGACTCCAACGGTGCACGCCTTATGTCAAATGTCAGGAGTTGGGATTGGCCGATTACCTGGCGTCTCGCTATAAATTTTTTAGCCCAGAGTTGATCTCTGTAGACTGTAAGGCTACCTTTTAGGAAACAGGCTGGCTATATTCAGCAGTGATACCAAAAAAACAAAATCAACACCAAAATCATTATGCTAACTTACCCCACTTTTGATGGGTTTTCAGCCATTAACTATGGAAAATAGAAGAATGAGATCGAGTCACGCCCGATCCAACTCATAACTCAAGCTTTATCGGGGGTCGACTTCAGGTCAACAAAGCACGACTTCAAACAAGATTTTACCTATCTATCAACTTTATTACTATTTTGTTGTCTCTTTCTCTTGAATTAGGGATTGGTTGTTTCAACATTGTCAAACTGTGTCGCTAGAAATTGATCTTCGAGAGTAAGGCCAGTTCCACGTGCTAAGCTTTTGGTATGTTAGAATATAATTAGTTGAAGGGTTTTATTTTGATGCACAAGCTGTGTAAATTTTTTTTACACATTCCTTTTATAAAATTTAAAATTTAAATCACAAACCCTAGCAACCTAAAACCTAAGCCCTAAATCCTAAACTCTAAATTTTAAATTCTACCCATAAACCTTAAATTATATACCCTACATACTAAACCCCTAAACCCTAACCTAAAACCCTAAACCCTAAACCCTAAAATTAAAAGGCTTGTGTAAACTAAAGTTTACACAAGCTTGTGCATCAAAGTATTTTCCTTAGTTGAATTAGTGAAATTAGTTTGCTAAGCTAACTGAGTCGGTTAGTTTTTTTGAATTTTTTAAAGTTGTTGGGTTGTTAATTTTTGGGCTATAAAAGCATGTAATTGGTTAATATACTTTTCCAACTCATATTATTTTTACATAATAAAATTTCAGTTTTCCCTCTTTCTATTTTCTGTTTTGATAAAACAAAATCCCAACACCGTTCTTCACGCCCCTTCACCATCTCTGGGCACCATGCCTGAATTCTCACATGGTATCATTTGTCAACAACGATCCTGACGTCGTGCAAGATCGAACATTCAATATCATGCAAGATCGACAACCGATCACGTATCATATCAAGCAATATACTCAATTCATCAAACATTAAATATCAATGTCAATAATTCCAAAATGCAGCATCTTAATTTCATCATAATCAATCCAATATGCTTCAAAACAGATTGGAATCAACATGGCAATTATCAATTTTCTAATTTAATCACAAAATCACATAGAACATGCAATAAATCTAAATTCCTTTATTCCTTCTTCCCTTATTATTTACCAACATTTAATTAGTCCAATTTCATGCTCAACATATATGCTAACAACAAATTAAGGGTAGTTGAAACTCTAATCTCAACTCTAAGTTTATTTCACTCACGATTTTTTTTTAAAAGAAGATTTTATTCGAAATAAAAAGAAAACACATGAATCTTACCTCGTTAAAAAAACTTCTCTAATCCTAATTTGGAGGAAAAAGAGTGCAAGAAATCATGATTACAAGTGAAACTCTAATATCCTGTGTAAAGAAAACTTAGCTTATAAACACACTTGTCTCCTCCCAATTACCCGGACGAGGCCAATCCCAGACTATGAGCTCAATGCCCTGGGTCATACCGACACGTTTCACTCATAGTTCGCCAAGCTAATTCTGAATTCGAATGTTTTTTGTTCGATTCGTAGCCGTTCCAGATACGGTTTCTTCCTCAATTCTTTCTCCTCTAGGATCTAATACAATTAAGCTAATAATAGGGAAATTTTCAGAATTTTATCCATTTAATCCAAATCTGAATTTTTTTTAATTCTAATTTTAGTCCTTATACTTATTATGGTTCGAACATGGCCAAAATTTAATATCACTAATTCATTCTAATTAGTGCTTAAACTTTCAAGTTACTTACTTTTTCATGTGAATTGCGTTTTTAGTAGCCTACTTATCTATTTACCACTTTTCTCTTTATTCGATTTTACTATTTAATTTCTCAATAGTCTTTCGATTTCACCTATTCATTTTTTACACTGTTTTGACCACTTAACTTAGACTGTTTTCCATTTTTAGTATATAACCCCAAATTAATCACCGTTTGTTTCTAAAATTAATTAACATGTTCAATTTTATCATATTAAAATTTCAGATTAAAATTCCAAGTAGTTTATTTTCTAAAATTTTTCAAAGTTCACTGTCCAGCTAAGAACATTGCTGGACAGTTTTGCATGTTGTTCGAATTAAGTTTCTAGATTTCACCACAGTTATCAAATATCATATTTATAATTTTTCTATCAAAATAAACATATCAAAGCATGACATATCAAAATTTCATCATAAAATTTCATCATGAAATTCCTACTAATTAATTTTCTACAATTTTCTGAAGTTGCATGTTCTTACGATTATCAAATATGTCCATGTTTGCTCTTGCATGTTCAAAAGCCTATTATTATTCAAGTTTCTTAAGATTTTTCATGTTCTTAAAATTTCCAGCAACATAACCCTTAGTTTCATCACTCCCATGATTTTAAAAGACATTAACACCACTAATTTATTAAGAATTTTAACACATTCAAAAGCTATAAGGAGAGAGTTACTTACTTTTGATTTTTCCTTGAATTTTCTAGACCAATTTTTATGTCATGCAAGCTATTATCTTATTCACCGAGAGCACTCTAAATTTTCTCTCAAATTTTATGTTTTGAGTGTGTGTGAATGAACAAAATGTTACTTAGTTTGGTGGGTTAGAGTGGCCAGCTAGGGAGAGAGAAGACACATTTATGAGACTTGACTTTCATGTCAATGTCTCATCTAATACCACCTTATTATCCTTAATAATACTATCTTTTCATATTAATTCAAGTTTAACTTAATAATTTTAGGCTTTAGCGTGCATCTCTTATATTTGATGCATCATTATGTTTAGTCACTAGACAAAATAACCGAATTCTTTTTGGACTTTCTTTAAAATTCAATTTGGTCCTTATTGAATCCATTTCCAATTCAATAATTTAGGAAATTTAATATAATAAGTCATCTAATCATTTAATTAAATCTCTAATCTTCTAGGCTAATTTTTGAGATGTTACAAGTCTAGTCCCGTGACAAATAAATTTAGATTTACTTAGTCGCATAAGATACCGCGAGTCGACTAAGGCCGCACGTCCAAATTAACGAAAGTCTACAGACGTGACAGTTATGATATGATCTGTAATTAAGTTCTCCGCAACATTATAGATTTCTTTTTTCTTCTTTTCTCTCGATTTTAATTTTGCTTTTCTCCGCTACTTTCTCTTGTAATTAAGTTCTCTTTTATACTTTTATCAAATGCAAATTCATATTTACGTATATTCATTCAAGGGAGCCTGTTACATAAACAATTACGATCAATGCTAACTCAAAACAGACCATCGCCAAGTCAGATTTGCACCGGTTCTGAATTTGTTCTTTATGTTTTGAAATATAATCATCCCCAAATACTTAATTTGGAATGAAACTCTAATATAGAAGGTGATATTTTACCTATTAAGGCCGTTTCCAATCCATAGAACCAAATCTTCCATGTTCCTGCAAATGCAATTCATTCAACAGCCCAATACTGGAAAAATTATATCATGGATCCTTCCCACAACGTCATTATGAGATCAACTAATAAAATACACCAATTTCATTAATTTATTTCATGTCATTTTTTTATCAACCAAGATTTACTTGCTAAAAATTATTTTTAAAATTAATGGGTAAAATACAAAAATAATGACTCAACTTTTGCCTCTCTCCTATTTTACTCACTCATCTTTAAATTGAGTCGATTTAATGACTCAACTTTTAACATTGGGTTTTTATCATCACCCAACCGTTATATTATGGATGCCGTTAGTGACGTGGATTTTTTTATTGATTTGTCTGCCACATAAGCACACACGTGTTAAAAAACAGAATAAATACAAAAAAAAACTGCAAAGAAAAGAAAACGAAGAGCTGCTCCCCATTCCCTCTCTTTCCTTTCTCTTTTTCTTTAGTTTCTCTCTTGCTTTACCAACTTAGCTCTCTCCTCTATGGCAATATCAGCCTCAAAGCTAGTATTCTTCTGAGGATTTCAGACATATGTGACAAATTCAAAGTTTCACCAGAAAAACACACATGGGAAGATCTCATTATTTTTATAATATTTTGGGGACAAAGGAAGGGGGATATTTGATTATGAAAGGTGTACAACAACAGCGGCGGCAGCAAGAGATGCTTGGGGAAGATCTGCATGCAGACGGTGGAAACGAAGGAAACCGTTCGGGTTTTGAAGGTGGTGGTGAAGAAAGAGAGATCTGGTTTGATAGTAGGAAGCAGCAAGATGACGGGTTGCTCGATGTTAACGATGCTTCAATTTTCTATGCCGATTTCCCTCCGCTACCTGATTTCCCTTGCATGTCGTCGTCTTCTTCTTCTTTGTCGACTCCGGCACCCGTCAAGGCTATTGCAAGTTCCTCCTCGGCTTCCACAGCTTCGTCTTCCGCGGCTTCTTGGGCGGTTTTGAAGTTGGATGCTGATGAAGATATGAAGAGAAAGAAAACTGTGCTAGACTATGCATGCGGCTCTGGTGTTGACTGCAACCCTTTACAGTCCGACAGGCTTTGTTTTCTCCCGAATACCATCCAGGCTCATGCTTCTTATGCTTTCAATAGCTATTACCAGCGTCGAGCAATGGCGCCCGGTTCTTGCGACTTTGCTGGCACTGGCACTGTTGCCAAAACTGACCCCAATTTGTTCTTTAAAAACCTTCAACTTTCTTTCTTTTTTTCATTTTTTGAATGGTTTTTACGATTGGGTGTTTGCTCGTTTCATCATGGTTTTTCAGGCTATGAATCTTGCATCTACCCATCTTCTCAAAGGTATGCATATTTGCTTTTTTCCTATTGAAACAATGATACATTTACTTTTCTTTTACTGAGTAGCTTTAGAAGGAATTTGCTCTGATTTCTTAAGTTTCACGCATTCTTTTAATAAATTTTTTTCCTATATACAGTCACTATTAGTACTGGTAAATAGTTGCTGAGATTTAAATCATATAAACAAAGTTGAATCAACTCTGCCATTGATGAAAAAGCAATGGTAATGTCTTTATTTGGATAATATAACACTGGCAATCTGGCATGGGAGTAGTAATTCCGATGCCTACATAGCGTGAAGGTTGGGTTTTGTGCAACCAATACTCATATATACATGGCTTGATCAGCATCTAACGTAGCAAAAGCATACAAACCCTAAGGGCTGGGGAAGACAGCCGCCATTTATGGCACCTTCCAATTTCCTGCATCGCTGGTCGCAAAGCAGACTGCTCGTACAATAATCAAACGATCTCGTACTTCGCCTCGTGCAAAGCTGTGCTTCCGCCATTTGCGTTCCTGTTGATCCACAAAACAGTTAATCACTAATCAATCAGATTAAGACCCAAAGATTAGAAGCTCAATAAGGTAATGATCGGTGCTGGGTATGTTATGATTTTGACCTTCTATTCCACAGATATTTTATACAATCAATCACTTCTCGCCTCGGCAACCACAAGTAACGTTATGCAATCGAAAGTACTTCCAATTATCGTAATTTAAACTCCTAAGATGGTGCTTACCGGAGTAAACCAGGAGCAGGAGGGTGAGGATGAAGGAAAAGCAAAGGAAAGTGTAGTTGGGGAGACCAACAAATAGTTTAGCCATTACAGGTTTGCCGGAGGGATTGCTACACTGGGGTCAAATCAATAAAAAAGCCACGTCACTAACGGCATCCATAATATAACGGTTGGGTGATGATAAAAACCCAATGTTAAAAGTTGAGTCATTAAATCGACTCAATTTAAAGATGAGTGAGTAAAATAGGAGAGAGACAAAAGTTGAGTCATTATTTTTGTATTTTACCCAAAATTAATTTACAATAAATATGAGTGAAGATTCATTTAATAAAAAAAGAGAATGTGTCAACTAAAAACTTTTACCACTTACTCTAAAAATTATTGATGTTAACGTTCCATGTTAAATAGTAACAATAGTGATCTTCTATAGTTTTCAACATATATAGCCGGCTTAGAATCCACAATAATATTATAAATCATTTTCATCTTATGTCTATATTTGATGTAATATCTAATTTCTCTTTGAGAGATATTGTATCTGAATTTCAAGTAACACATAAAAGAACGAACTAAATAATATCTAATTTCTCTTTGAGGGATATTGTATCTGAATTTCAAGTAACACATAAAAGAACGAACTAAATAAATTTGAATATAGAATTATTTTAGTATATAATAAATTTTTTTTAATTCAATAAATTATATTTACAACATTAAAATTTGATATATCATCTACTAGATCACCTCGTTGTTAGTTACATTTGACATTTTGATAAAAAATTTAAAACCAGGGACGGATGCAGAATTTTATGTTAGAAGGGAGAACCTATAAAATTTTAGGGAGACGAACTTATAGAATTTTAAAAAGTGAAAATAAATTTTTAAATAGAAATACATAATAAATTTATAAAAAAAAATTAAGTTATATAAGTATTTTAAATTTTTAGAGGATGACTGTCACCTTCAGCCCCTCTAAGTCCATCCCTCGTAAAATTATTGGCATCTATTTCTACGTCGAAATGGTTGAGGAGGCACAGGCGGCCATCCTCTAACCTATATTTGACGTCAAAGTCCGAACGATGAGTTAATTATATTGGAAATGAAGAAGAACATTCGATTTGAACGGTGGGAGTTGACGCGCAAGGCCCAAGGGTGCCTTCTCGGTGCTTTCTTCTTATCTAATGATGGACTAGTTCCTGCTGACTTGGCCCAGATAGTTTACATTCCCATAAAATTACAGTTTTCCCCAAAGAAATAGTTAATAAATAATTTATGTTCTATATACGATAATTATTTGATTGTAGAATAAAAAAATTAAAAAAATAATTAAAACATTACCATTTTTTTATATTTAATTAATATCTTATACATTGGCGGTGGAAACTAAAAGTTTCCACAAGCGCCTTAATTTTAGATATAGAAAGTTAGTTTAGGGCATAGGATTTAAGGGTTTAGAATTTAAGGATAGTTGTTTCAATTTAATGTTTATTTAAAATTTATAGGTTAGAGTTTAGTTTTTAGGGTAATATGGTGATAATTTAGGTTTTAACCTACAAACCCTAAATTATAATCCTAAACCTTAAATTGAAATAACTATCTCTAAATTCTAACCCCATGCACCTAAACCCTATACTCTAAACTAACTCCCTATACCCTAAAACTAAGGCGCTTGTGGAAATTTTTAGTTTCCACCGCTTGTGTATAAAATATTTATCCTAATTAATATATTAAAAATACATTTGATAATATTTTAAATTTTAAATTTCTTAATTTACTGAAAAGATTATTTTAAATTTGGACTTTTTTGAGTAATAAAAACGCAGGGAGACTGGTGTATAAAGTGGGCAAAAAGCAAGGCTAACCTTGACTTTCAACTAAAATAT
The DNA here is from genome assembly GCA_958450335.1 of Hibiscus tridactylites. Lineage (NCBI taxonomy): Eukaryota > Viridiplantae > Streptophyta > Magnoliopsida > Malvales > Malvaceae > Hibiscus > Hibiscus tridactylites. The sequence goes on from OY288280.1 coordinate 84,485,937, forward strand.
ATTATTTTCCTCCCATTAGTATATAAACCAACGTTCAACTTCTCTTCTTCTCCATTCTCCAACCAAAGTTCCAAAGGCAAAAGAAAGTAATGGGTAGCATGAGGAAAAAATGGGTGTTGTTCAAGAGGATGATGAAGAAGGAAGCATGGAAGTGGAAGTTTTTGGGGTCTGCTTTCAAGTGGAAGAGGCTAAACATTGACGATGTTCGTTTCAAGATTGTATCGGTACTCGAGGCTATTTACTTGGTGGCTACTCTCTGTTTCTTCTATCTCTGTTGCGGCTGTCACTTTTAATGTATATTTCTTATCTTACATGTATATATGTAAGGTCTTTGTATCTACCTTTTGAAAAATCTATTCCTTCTTTCTTGCTTTTAATTTCGGGTGTATAGTACTCGGAATACCGAGTTCTGACCTGGGTTTTAAGAGAGAAACTTGAGACGAGAAAAGCAGTCGTTCTTACTCAAGGCAATTGTGTAAAGACTAATCTTCAAGCAGTATTTTACACACAAAAATAGTAGTAATTGTTTGTTGTTACACATTGTTCTCTATAAAATCCGAATAGGGAATATGAACAACCAACTATCAAATATCATTGTCATAATATCTGTACATAAGCTACTAAAAATACTTCAGCAAGCCTATAAATAGGGTCTTTTGGCCTACGATTGAAATGAATTAGGAATGATTCTTCTGTGGCTTTATTTGGAGTTTATTTTCAAGTTGTTCGAAGTTGTAGAGTCCTTCACCTTTTGATAGATGTTTCTAGTTGTTCTAAACAAGGGGTTTTGTATAAAAAGATCCACTCATTAAAGGTCTATAAAGTTATTTTCATCTCATCCTTTAGTAGAAAAAGAAAAAATCCACTTTTTTATTGTTAAAAAAAGAATTTTTTTCAATTATGAAGTTTGGCCAAATTACAACCCAAGGCCCTTTCTTTTAATTTGATTATCCTGACACCATTTACTAGGACAAATTTTGAGTTTTCCCCCCTTTCCCCCTCTTTCCTCAACAGATCTTTATTCGTGTAACTGTATTAATTTATCTTCTCAAAATAAAAATAAAAAAAATCATAATTCGGGGATGTATTAGTTCCATTAATGAAAATGGATTAAATTCCTGGAAAATTTGATAACAACGTGTGGCTAACTATTCTCACTAGATTAACTTGTCCCTACTCCCTAGTGCCTGCGCCGCTGCGCGGTTGGCAAGTCACAGACTCACAAGTGCAGCCGAGGGCACCCTCGAAGTAGATTTGAGCCTCCGAGTCCGACTATATATACGCACTAAACCTTCACTTCTTATCCCTTGCTCTATTCGCTTTGTTTTTATCGCCCTCCTACAACTTCCCAGTCCCAGTTCATTCCCAGTCCACTAAAAATGGAAGCTCTTCAGTCCCCATCTCTTCGAGCTTCCCCTCTAAAACCTCTCCAAAAGCCCAATTTGAATCTCCATTTCCCCAATGTATCGAGGATCCTATCCCGGCCGACCAAGAGATTCTCTTCCATCACTGCTTCATCCCCCACCGTTTCTGCTCCCAAGCGGGAGAAGGACCCCAAGAAACGGGTCGTTATTACGGGTATGGGGTTGGTTTCCGTTTTCGGAAACGATGTCGATGCTTACTATGATAGGTTGCTGGCTGGAGAAAGCGGGATCGGACCCATCGACCGGTTCGATGCTTCCAAGTTTCCTACTCGGTTCGCCGGTCAGATCCGGGGTTTCACTTCTCAGGGTTACATTGATGGGAAGAACGATAGGCGACTTGACGATTGCTTGAGGTACTGCATTGTTGCGGGCAAGAAGGCTTTGGAAGATGCCGATCTCGGGGGCGATAAGTTATCTAAGGTGGGTTTTGTTAATTGTGCTGTTTTGCTAGTGATTTGCATGTTTTGGTGTTGAATTACATACCCAAAGTTTGTTCTTTTATTGGCTTGCCTTTGCGATATTTACGAGGAAGAGTTGGTTCTGTACTTGCATCACTGTTGAGAGCTTTACAGACCTTGATGTTTTTTTTGTGCTTACTACTCCATTGTTTTTATCGCATTATTTTGTTACTTCGTTGATTTGATGAGCAATATACTTGGGTTGTATGTTCCATGTTATCGGTTTGATGAACAATGAAATCGTTGTGATATCTTTCTTCTGCATCAATATACTGGAAATATCCCCTTGAAAACGTGGATACAAAATAAAATTATTGATTTAGTTTATTATCCTTGTGCATGATTCCCTGCCCTACATAATGAGAAGGTACCAAAAAGAAAAAGAGGGAAGATATATTGGGAGTGAAACTTGTTATTTGAATTACATTATTCTTGTTCTTTTAGCTTTGGTTCTTCTTACTGGTGCTTCATTAACAATGCTCCTTTCAAATTTTTTTCTCCCTATAATGCTTAAAGAATTTTGTGACTTTTTCAGATTGATAAGGAGCGAGCTGGAGTGATTGTTGGAACTGGTATGGGTGGCCTAACAGTGTTCTCTGATGGCGTCAAAAATCTGATAGAGAAAGGTTATAGAAAAATCACACCTTTCTTCATTCCTTATGCTATAACAAACATGTCATCTGCCTTGCTAGCAATTGAGCTTGGTCTCATGGGTCCAAATTATTCTATTTCGACTGCTTGTGCTACCTCCAATTATTGCTTCTATGCTGCTGCCAATCACATCCGCCGAGGTGAAGCCGAGTTGATGATTGCTGGTGGAACTGAGGCTGCAATTATTCCTATTGGACTGGGGGGCTTTGTCGCCTGCAGGGCATTGTCTCAAAGAAATGATGATCCTCAAACTGCTTCAAGACCATGGGACAAAGAACGAGATGGCTTTGTTATGGGTGAGGGTGCTGGAGTTTTGGTAAGCTTGCACTTATTAGCACCACATACTAATCCTATATATTCATCATTTAGCTTCCTTTTAGTTATGTTGTTAACTTGTGGTTAGCAACTTGTTTTGCCTCCATTGGTAATCCTTGATACTGTTGTTAAGAGAACGAGGTAGCCGGATTTAGGGTATAGCAGTGGTCTTATGGGCGAGCCTGGCTATTGGGGTGGGGGTGGGGGATGGGGTTGTCTGCAATGTGAGATGTTGATACTTTACAATATCAAAATCTTCTCCGTTACTGAAGGAACCAAATTCTCACTAACTTGGGAACTGGTGAAACCATTTACAGTTATGCTTGCATACATCTCCCCACTTTTTATCATATTTTTGTAACTTCTTGATTAAATGGATGCTGCTTTTCCATTCAGATTCTTGGCTTGATTGTTACTTGGTGAATGATCTTGATGTAAGGGGGAATGCCGTAGCGTAGCCTTTTATGATTAGTTATTTCTTGTTCTTTCCAGGTAATGGAAAGCTTGGAACATGCAATGAAAAGAGGTGCACCAATTATTGCTGAGTACTTAGGTGGAGCTGTTAATTGTGATGCTTATCACATGACTGATCCAAGATCTGATGGTCTTGGGGTGTCTACATGCATTGAGAAAAGCCTTGAAGATGCTGGTGTGTCTCCTGAAGAGGTGATTCTATGCTTTTCCAACCTATTCTCTTAATATGTGGGAAAATCGAGTTAGGTTGTTCTGGTTTCTAGATATTGCTCATCTTCCATTTTCTGTTGTTTCTATCAATCTAGGTTTGCCGACTCCTGTGTAGGTATTTAGGAATATATATACCAATACAACCAATAATTCTCTGATGTACACACACACACACACACACACCAATAGGACCTCCAAATTCTCTGTTTATGGTGAACAGTGAACTCAATGGTAGTCTCTGACTTGTCTACAAAATTTGTATCAAGTTACCTTCTCTTTTACCTATTAGATCAGGGTTTCAATTTAAGTGACTGTAGAGAACTGACCTAATGGTGTTACGAGTTGTGTCATTATAGTGACTGTTGTGTACTTCAGAGGTGAAATGCAAAATAATAGGGTCAGAATATAATTATTTTCTAAAATTTATGCGTAGTTCCAAAGGTGAGAAAATTGGCGAACTAAGCAAGCTCTGTTTTTCAGGTTAACTACATCAATGCACATGCAACTTCTACTCTTGCTGGTGACCTAGCTGAGATAAATGCTGTTAAAAAGGTATTCAAGAATCCATCTGGCATCAAAGTCAATGCAACAAAGGTACCTTCTCTTTCTCTCGCAAATTTTGCAAAATTTGAGATGCACATACTATGATATTGCTCTCTTGCTATTGGCTTATTGCTTTGTTTCTTGTTTCAGTCAATGATAGGGCATTGTCTGGGTGCAGCGGGTGGTTTAGAAGCTATTGCCACCGTGAAAGCCATTAACACAGGATGGCTGCATCCCTCCATAAATCAATTTGTATGTGCCAGTTTCTTGTTTAATGTACCATGTTTACTCTTTAAAGTTCTTTAAAACTAACTTAAGATAGTGTGATGGTCATGTAATGGTTTTCATTTTAATATATATATTTATACACACACACATACAGTTTTCCCATTTCTACTAACTGTCACCAAAGTCCCAAATATTTGATTTAATTGGGCACCAAAACCCGCCTGACCTTGTTTGTTTTTGATTTTTTTTTTCTGTTTTTCTTTCCTCTACTAGATCTTTATAAGTCTGCAACAATGGTCGTCTGGATGACATCTTTTGGTACCTCTTTATATACTTGAAGTGTTAAATTTTTTGAATGCAGAATCCAGAGCCATCAGTTGAGTTTGACACTGTTGCCAACAAGAAACAGCAGCACGAGGTTAATGTTGGTAAGACTCCTCACCCTTTCAAAGTACACGACAAAGTTCCTGTTTCAGTTTCTTCGAGCCTTTCTCTGTGTTACTTGATTTCAATAGATTTGAATCAGAACCCATAGTTCTAACTGAGTTCTCTCGGATTCAGCAATCTCGAATTCTTTTGGATTTGGTGGACACAACTCCGTGGTGGCATTTTCAGCCTTCAAGCCATGAAAGTCTGAGTCACGTATGCTGTGCCTTTGTTAGAGAAGATGATGATAGATCTTGGAGAGTCAGTTATTTATCGGTTGTGGAGGCTGTTTCAATCTTGTAACTTTTCATGAGCCAATTTGTAATTGTTAGTGTTGGAATAATTTTGAGTTGAGAATTTTAGCTTAGCCTTGGAACTATAAACTCATTTTTTAGGGAAAAAAGCTACTCTATTTTCTGAGGCAATTAATTTAAGAAGGGATTTTGTTGTGTTCTAAACTATTGTTAGTGACAGACATATCTCAGGTCCTTTTAAATCAGAGTATCATTAGTTTTATGTAAATGTTTTTATTCGTTTGATTGGAATTATAAAACATTGGGTTAATCCGCTACTAAACATGGTCATCCTCTTCCTCTGTGCCCGCAACGTCTAAGGCGTGGACGGCAGGGTCTGCAGGGATTATTTTTTATTTAACTTGCATGACTTGTATAAAAAAAGTGATAATCATAATTATGAACATTTCCTTAATAAATTTATTTTTTAGTAGTAAATTAATTTAATATACATGTAATCTACATTTGTATATATTTAATTATTTATTATTAGTAAATTAAATTAACATACATGTAATCTACATTCACTCACAGTTTTTATTAATCCATTATATAAAATGAGGGTGATTTTATTTTCCATTGTTTTTTATCTTATATTAAACCTTAAAATAAACTAACTTAACTCACTAAAAAAACAGTAACCTAAGGAAAACCATCTTCGTAGAAAAAGCTTAAAGCTATCATGTATTATTTTTTAGCGACTCTAATCTATAATCTTTAAATCTTAAATTCTAAATTCTAAACCATAATAATCCAATAAGTGTCTAAGTGGAACTAGGAAACACAAGTTCAAATCGCTTGTCTACAAAGTGTATGCGCATTGTCAAAGGGTTCAGACATGTATGAACAGATACTACCTTGTAAATCATCTTTAAACTATTCAAAAAAATTTTAAACCATAAAAGTTATTTTCAAACCTTAACATCTAACCCCAAGCACTAAAACCGGTAGCATAAAAAATAAAATTTTCATTGCCAATACATATGATTTTTTTCAATATATATTTTCATAAACTTTTTATAAAATAAATTTAATATTAATCTTTTATCCACGTGTGACATTATCTAATAATTACCGGTTATAACTTATAAGGTTAGGCATAAGGTATTAAGGTTCATACCTGATGGTTTTTATGGGAGCCAAATAAAAAACAAATGTTTATACGACTTCACTGGGGATCGAACCCAGAATCTCTGGTTCCGTAGACCAGCGCCTTATCCATTGGGCCATGAAGTCAACTGCTATCGCTTTCCTTTGAAGAATTATATAACTACAAATTGACTTAATTCCCGCCAAAATAGGATAACCCTCGTACCCTTTCCCGCCAAAACCAGGGCTTAGGGTTGAGGATGAAAAAGGAAAAGAAGTTTATTGAATAAGCATTTTTGGTGTTTTCTTCTCATAACTGTAGCGTAGTAAGAAGGCAAAGAAAAGGGAGCGAAAAAAATGGAGTTGGGAGCTCAAGATTATGCCGATAGGAAGAAAGATATCAGCCAATTCTTGTCTCAAGACGTACTTTTCCCCATCTCTTCTCGTCTGTTTGTTCTTTGTTGTTCTATTTTTAAAATGTATTCTTATTACAATTTACCAATGTTCCATCGATCAGATTTACCAAGATGAAATCAAGGCAATGATAAATCACAAGCGCCGCCGCCTCATCGTCAACATCTCCGATCTCCACACTTTTAACAATTTGGCTCCTAGGTCCGCTATCTTTTCTCTCCCCTTTTATTATTTTCCTTCACTTTTAGCGTTGTCTTATTTAAACTAATTTAGGTTTTTGTTCATTGTTCTGAGGCTTTAGGATTCTGAAGAATCCGAGTGAATTTATGCTACCATTTTGCGATGCGGCGACGGAAGCTGCTAAAAGCATTGACCCGAAGTACTTGAAAGAAGGGGAAACTGTTCATGTGGGATTTGAAGGCCCTTTTGTTTCTCGTCGCGTCACACCCAGAGAGCTACTTTCCGAGTTCATTGGCTCCATGGTCTGCGTCGTTGGCATTGTCACCAAATGTACGATCTAAGATCGACCCCCTCCTTGTTTTCCTTCTAATTTGAAGTATAATTACACTATTCTTTGTTTGTTAATATAATGTGCTAAAAAATGAATTTGGGATTCTGTTAAAAGTGGATACATGTTTGAGAATTGCTTAGTTTGGGTTTTTTAAACTTCCTACTGATTTTTGGGAACTTTGTCAATTAATTATTTTGTTAACATTATTCTGTCTCGTTCTAAAAAAACATGAGTCTATATCAATTTAGGTTCTCTGGTAAGACCAAAGGTTGTCAAAAGTGTTCACTTTTGTCCTGCCACTGAAAGCTTCACTGTACGGGAATATCGAGACATCACCTCCAACAATGGGTTGCCAACTGGGTCTGTGTATCCTACCAGGGTAATTTCCATTGTTTAGATCTCCCCATATCAGTATGGCTATTGGATTAAGCATTGTCTCATGGGGGAATATTATTTCAGGATGAAAATGGCAACTTATTGGTGACTGAATATGGTTTGTGCCAATACAAAGATCACCAAACCTTATCAATTCAAGAAGTACCTGAAAATGTTGCACCTGGTCAGCTTCCACGAACCGTTGATGTCATAGTTGAGGATGACCTGGTTGATTCATGCAAGCCTGGAGATCGTGTGGCTGTTGTAGGGCTATATAAAGCTCTTCCAGGAAAAACCAAGGGCAATGTAAATGGTGTTTTCAGGTATCACTTGTGTAGTGCATCATTTGAAAGTAATTCTTTTTGAAGTTACAAATACAAGTACAAATACAATCTCTAACCAATACATCTGATAACTAAATTCGAATCAAACATTAAAACACACAATTGAACTGAAAACTGGAATAAATTTGGACAGAGTTCACACATGTGGGAGTTTAAACCAGAATAAAATTTGTAGAGAAAAAACCCACATATAATATTGAATGAGCAATTTTAGTTACAGTAAGTCTTAATCCTTATAGTTATAGAGTTTTTTTTTTCAATTTCTGATCCTGAATGAGCAATCTCCAATGCAGGACTGTTCTTATTGCTAATAATGTCTCTCTGCTCAACAAAGAGGCTAATGCACCAATCTACAGCCCAGAGGACCTTAAAAATATTAAGAAGATAGCAGAGAGAGATGACACATTTGACCTGCTTGGTAACTCCCTTGCACCTTCAATATATGGGCATTCCTGAATAAAGAAAGCCGTGGTTTTACTGATGCTTGGTGGAGTGGAAAAGAATTTGAAGAATGGCACTCATTTACGAGGGTTTGTGCACTTACATTTTAAGTGTCTTTGGAGTTATATGTCTGATAAATAATTGCCCTACTGTTTGTTATTCCTTCCTTTCAACTGCATCTTGATTCTTCAGGGTTTATGCTTCAAGCAGTTATACATCTATGATCTATGTCTTAGATTAAGTATACTCTTGACGTAAGTTGAACTATTGTTCTTTTGTAGGGACATTAACATGATGATGGTTGGAAATCCATCTGTTGCAAAATCTCAACTTTTAAGAGCAATCATGAACATTGCTCCCTTGGCCATTTCAACCACTGGTAGAGGTTCTTCTGGTGTTGGTTTGACAGCTGCTGTTACCTCCGACCAAGAAACTGGTAAAGCATTTCAATTGTATTCTAGCCATTGAACTTATGGTCTGATTTTTTGGTGCTTTTGAGGAAATTAAACATATCTATTATGAGGAGAAAGAAGACTGGAGGCAGGTGCAATGGTCCTTGCTGATAGAGGTGTTGTATATTGATGAGTTTGACAAGATGAATGATCAAGATCGTGTTGCGATACATGAAGTCATGGAGCAGCAGACTGTAACTATTGCCAAAGCTGGTATCCATGCATCATTGAATGCTCGGTGCAGTGTAGTGGCTGCTGCAAACCCCATATATGGAACTGTAAGTGTATATTGGTTACTAAGATGAATTTTCATTCCACTGGCAACGTTGCAAGCCTTGAGTTTATATTAATTGTTGGTTCAATCTGCAGTATGACCGTTCATTGACTCCAACAAAGAACATTGGACTTCTAGACTCCTTGCTTTCTCGTTTTGATCTTTTGTTTATTGTATTGGATCAAATGGATGCTGATATTGATCGTCTAATCTCTGAGCATGTTTTGAGAATGCATCGGTTTCGCTCAGCTATTGACGGAGGTAGGCAAAGAGTTTTCTTGTGCTTTTAGACTGGTGGCACATATACCTACTAAGGTAACTAATTATGCAGGTGAGGCAGCTCTTGATGGGAGTTCAAGATATGGAAGAGAAGATGAAGCTGACACTGACTCGTCTGTTTTTGTCAAGTATAATCGAATGCTACATGGGAGAAAAACAGAAAGAGGTCGGAAGCGCGATACCCTAACCATAAAGTTCCTCAAAAAGTATATTCATTATGCAAAGCACAGAATTCAACCTGAGCTGACTGATGAGGTTGTGATTATTCTTTTCTTTTACTATATATGTTTATTCAATAATCCACTTATAGTAATCCTGTCATTTGAATTTATTACGTTCTAGTTCCACTTTCCTCTGTTTTAATCAATAGAAATGTTGTGCATGGTAATTCTGCAATGTCTCCCATAGAAGAAACATTCATTGCATGTTAACTTGTCTCCCCAAGACCCCTGACCATTCTTAACACACTTAACCACGGCTTACTCTAAAGTATTCTCATCTGCAGGCTTCAGAACAAATTGCAACAGCTTATGCAGATCTCAGAAATGCAAATTCAAATACAAAGGTTTGCTTTCATAATCAGCTAACAAATACCTGGATATACTTGCCTCAATTGGTAATTCTAATATGCCGTTGGGATTTGTAGACTGGTGGAACCCTTCCAATCACAGCTAGAACTTTGGAAACAATTATTCGTCTGTCAACTGCTCATGCAAAGTTGAAGTTAAGCAGAAAGGTAATCAATTCTTCAAAATAAAGAAGCCATGTTTTGTCCTTAAATTCCGTTTTTATTCTTTAGGATCAACTGTAATCAAAGCTATCATGGTGATTTTATATGTATATGAATTGCATGTTTTGTCCTTCTTGGGGTTCATTCAATATATTTCCTTTTGTACTCATTTAGTTTTTATCCATTTTATTCATACTTCCCTTGCATGATGTGGCTTTTCATGGCAGGTTACAAAAGTTGATGTTGAAGCTGCTCTGAAAGTTTTAAATTTTGCTATTTATCATAAAGAATTGACTGAGATGGAGGACCGTGAAGAAGAAAGTCAAAGAGAAGAAGGGAGAAAACAAAGAGCTGATCGCCAAGGGTGAGCATGCTATAAGCCCTTAAAAAAGTGGATTTTACGAGTGCATGTCACTGACATTTTACAAATAAAGCATTTCTTGTGAGCTATTGGAGATGTTTTCTTTTTAAAAAATTATCATAAAATTAGTAAAGGTTAAAAATTTATCTAGATGTGCCTTACCTTCTATTCTTTTGCTTTAATTAGCCCAACTGCGGATGCTATGGAAGTAGATGATCCTCCAATAGCCGAGCCTGCCACTGCCACGAGCTCTACCGAAAGGTCAGAGTCCTAATAAACACTCCAATTACAAACAAGTTAAAATATGTTCTCCCTCAAAATCAGCTCTACTGTATAGTTTCACATGTTCATTTGATGTTCCTTTTTGTATCTCCTTGTTCATTGATTGCAGAGTAGAAGCTTTTAAAGCTATATTTGGTCAGCATATGCGTGCAAACCACAAGGATACTATAACTATTGCAGAAGTAGAGGATGTAATCAACGTTGGAGCCGATGTCCATTACTCAAGGGCTGAAATCATGTCTATACTAGAGGTAATGTTCAGATATGGTTGCCTGAGACGAGAATATTATAGTATGAAGTTTTGATATTCTAAATGATGAATGGCGTTTCTTTATCCCCTTATTCGGTATACCCTTTTGAAGCTCATATCTACTGGAGCTTCAGACCATAGAGTCATATGTTTTGTGTTCCAATTTGCCAATTAGGAAGGTTATGTTGTAATGACGGTCACTTTTTCCCCCCACAATTTTCAGAAATTGCAAGATGATAATATATTGATGATAGCTGGAGAAACAATGCATATGGTAGTTTGAGATGTAAGAGAAGACCTGGATTAGCCAAACTAAGCAGGTATGGAGCTGCTCTTCTGTCGTACAATCACGTAGTAGCATGAATCGGTTTCACTCTGGAATGTAAGTCTTGGTTTATAAAATTCATGATTTAGTCTAAGATGTCATAGAAGAACAGGATGTGGCTGATACATATAAACTGAGAAGTGCTCAAAAATAACTTTTACATGTACTAGAATTTTGTATCACATGTCTTCATTTGCGCGTGCATATGAAGAATGATGAGATCAGCTGTTGATTATATGCATGATAATTGGCTAATGCTTGAATGAATTTCTTGCGACTTTTGAGGCATGGTTTTGCCATCGATCAGTAAGATAATTTGGAAAACATTTGATTACTTAAAAAAGAAGAGTGAATTCTTCAGTATCCATACACCTCCCCCAAAAGTAACTTAAGCAATACAGAAGGAAACAAAGATTAGGAAATGCAAAAGAATTAAATTCCAAAGAAGCAGCCAAATGCAACCATAGAAGCTAAGGCAGCGACAAGTGCAGCCGGAACACCCACAGCCACTGCACCATTTTCCATTGGCGATGGTGCAATTGCTCCTTGATCCTCCCTCAAAGCTGCTGCCACTCCGCTTCCAAAAACAGCGATAACTGTGATGCAGGCAATCAAAATCATGTTCATTTTCCTGCCCTCCATTTCTGACCAACTCAGCTAAACAAATAGCACCCTTCTTTAAGAAATTAACCAAAAGTGAGAGAGAAGCTATCTGTTTGAACTGAAATGAAAGGGTTTTTATACACAAAGCAGAGCTGCATTACTCTAACGATAAAACTATTTTGCCAGCTTTGTTTTGTTGGTTTAACCACAAACAAAATCATTCCAAGTCACTCTTCTTTGTTGTCATCTAATTTTATTTCCTGTATACCAGCCTGGGCTGATTAGTCATTCTAACCAAGTTAGATAATTGGGTTTTGGTCATGGGAACTTGAATTTTACGTGACTGTATTATATTTTTATATTCCCTTAATCATTGTCAATCAGTTTATTGACAACTTGGAAAAGGGGAACATGTTAGATATAAGTTGCCTGAAAATATATGATTAAATATTATATTAATAGTGGTTGGTTTCTTTAGCACCTTAATCATTATTCCGCTCATTGTTTTCTCATTTCTAGTTCTTGTATTTTTTTTTCTGAACTGGATTATTAGAATGATATATATATCTTATTTTATATTAAAAAACTAAAATATATATTACTAATGAAAATTAAGGTTCAGAGTCTCGTTAATGACCTCATTTAACCTATTATACCTTTTAAAAAAACTAGAATATAAGGATCAATTTGTTTAACTTTTGTTATATTTCATGTTTGTTTTACATTTTATGTTCATATTTGAGTGTACTTTTCAATAATATCATCTTTAAAGCTTAAGCGTTCTTAGAGGTTCAATATGTTTTATTATTACGCCCAACATTTATTGATACTTTTTTTTTTTAATTTTTTTTACTTGTTTGTGGAATTAGAAAGTTATTGTTTCATATATAATGCTCACCTACTTATTTATAATCTACTTAAAAAATTTAAAGTGATAATTTGGTACAAACAAGATGAATAATATGTGCATAGTTTTGTTTATTTTTAAAAAATAATAAACAATTTGATACTTAAATTTGTCAATTTTTAATAGATAACAGATATCAAATTGAATTAATCAATAGAAATACCACTTTAAGAAATAACTAACTCAGATAAAAATTTATATGTAAAACCTAAAAAAAGTATTACTCCTATAATATTAGTCTATTGATTGTCAAATAGTAAACCTGTAAGAAACCCATATCAAAAAAGAAAAAAGGCATGGAAATCAATCTGGTCCAAAACAATGTGTATTTTGGGTCATGAAATTTGAGTGAGAGCCCAATAATACATTGGATAAATTGGAAGTTTTTGGTTTACTTTTAGCAAAAAAGAAAAGAAAAAGAAAACCACAGAACCTTGTTACCAAGAAGTGAACTAAGTACATTATCTTACATGATGAGCAACATTTCGGATTGCCGGAAAAGAAATCAACGACCGGGAGATCAGCTAAGAGAGATTGAAGTTCTCATAATCTCAGCTCAAGACCTCAAGAACGTGAAGCACTTGACCAAAATGAAAGCATACGCAGAAGTCTACGTGGAAAAGGACGTCCACGTGGCCAAAACCCACGTTGACGAGCACGGAGGGACCAACCCCACGTGGAACGAGGTGGTGAAGGTGAAGTTCCACGCGAAGCTGGCGGAGAACGACGTGTTGGCGGCGCTGAACGTCGACATATACGCGCACGGCCACGTGAGGGAGAAGCCAGTGGGGAGTGCGAGGGTTTTGCTTTGCGATGTGTTGAAAGGAGGCGATGCTTCGGAACCGGCCGATAACCCGATTCAGTGCTTGACGGTGCAGGTATGTAGGAGTTCGGGTAGGTCACAAGGGCTGCTAAACTTGTGGGTTCCGCCAACCGGAGGTTCTTGATGAGGAGAGAGTCTTTGTCCTTTAGCGTGAAGGAGGAGGTGGTGAGGGTGGAGAGCAGGTGAGAATAGAGGCGGTGAGGGTTGTTTTACTTTTAGGTGCATGTAAGACGTGTGTCAAAATAAGGTTTTGGTGTTTAGTGGTGGTACAGTTGGATGGAAATCATCTGCCTTAATTATGCCCCATTTATGCCTCTACTTTAAAATGGTGGGTTTAGAGTTTAGGGTTTGTGGTTTGTGGTTTAAGGTTGGGGTTTAGAGTTTAGGATATGAAAATTAGGATTATGGGGCAAGATTTAATTTTTAACTATTTTTTAAGCATACGACATAGAAGGAGGCATAGTTAGGGGGCAAGAGATTTTTACCCGGTACAGTTGTGTTTTGTGTTATCCATGGACATTTAGTATTGAAAAGAGTAAGTTAAGATATGTTTGAGATGGAAACTAATGCTAAGGTTTCATGTTTCATCACATATGATATGAGTTGATGATGGGGTTCTTTATTTTCTCTTCTTGTTTAAACAATAATTGGATAGTGGAAGCTATAAAATATAAATGCTGAGAAGAAAGTATGGAAATGTTTGCTACTCATATATGTTGGTCTCACTTCTTAGAAACTACATAGCTGTGAAAGGATGGCTTCATGTTCATCTCGTGTATCATCATTTTTTTGAAGTTGCTGAATGAAGAGGTTAGAAACACAATAAGTCACAATTAAGCTTAAAATAGGCGATGCTGATTCAACAAGTGAATCTGCGGCCCAATGGATAAGGCGCTGGTCTACGGAACCAGAGATTCTGGGTTCAATCCCCAGCAGAGTCGTTCATCCAATATATTTTGGTTTTTGGCTCTTTCACATTTTTAATTTAATAGAAATAGATTTCAGCACATAGTTCAATTGCTAATATTTACAAATACAAAGCATAGCTAAAACCCAATATTCTACTTCTACCAAATTAATCACTGAGTTATAATTCTATAACATGTTCATTGGCTAAAAAGTGTTCTGTTGGGAACTCGTATTCATTTTCTTGGTTTTGACGAAGTGGACGCACCACAGGGTTACAGACAGCGGCAGCAGCTCAGATGAAGAGAATTCGTATTCATTTTCTACGCCAATGCTGCAAACTCCTATGCTAGTCAAGCACGATAAGAAGTGAATTTTGACAGCAAAATCAGCCTCTATGGAAGAGGACAGATACGACTGAAATCACAATATATTTGATAAGAATGATGAAAACGACACTGAATATATCTATTCAACTCAAGTGACCAAAAACTAAAATTTGATATGCACAAAAGAAGAAACCAATACAAGTTGGTAAACAATACAGGGGGTTCTGTTTTCATTGCAGAAAGAAAAAATGATGGAGCCCTATGGCATGCTTGTGCTTAGACAAAGCCCGATCCTTGTGCTAATTAAAAAGCAAAGCACAGGTCACCTTTTCATCTCTACAAATCAAGTTTGTTCTGTTTTTGATGCAAGCAGATCTCAGCATCTCCGGTTGTTTCCCAAGATAGGCCTCATTCATCAGGTTCATAGCTAATAAGTTTTATGGGAACCAAATTAAAAAAAAAAAAGACTTAACTGGGGATCGAAACTAGAATCTCTGTTCCGTAGGCCAAAAGCTAATCCATTGGACAATGAAGTTTACATTGAACACCATCTTCAACTCAAAATACATAATTAAATGTGCATAGAAATCCACATTGTTGGGTATTGTTTTATTTTCAAAACCAAATCCAACTCTGGGCTTTTCTGGATTTGAGACTGCTCCACTCTGGGTTTACAAGAATTGGGTCTTACTCTTTCATTTCATAGCTGTATTCCCTGGATGGATGGATACAATGTCTTCTCATATACGAAATCCTGCATAAACACGGTTTATCTTGTAATCATTCCTTTATACATACTCCTCAAACACCCACGAATTGAGCCAAAGGAATTCAATATTATATTCATGCCAACTCAACCAATAGATTTAACCATATAATTTATTGGCAATATGCATGTCTGTCTTACGGTATATGTTCGGGATGCAAGGCTGCTCCTTCCAACAATATCGTCTCCAAGGATCGAACTACATAGCTGTGAAAGGATGGGTTCATGTTCATACCATGTACCATCCTTTTTTGAAGTTGCTAAATGAAGAGGTTAGAAACACAATGTTTCACAATTAAAAGTAGAATTAGGCGACGCTGATTCAACAAGTGATTCTGTGGCCCAATGGATAAGGCGCTGGTCTACGGAACCAGAGATTCTTGGTTCGATCCCCAGCAGAGTCGTACACGCATTATATTTTTGTTTTTGCTCTTTCACATTTTTAATTTAATAGTCCAGCAAAGTGACTCAGTCATTTATATTTTTATTTGGAAGTTTAACAAAGAACAATGAAGAAATGTTGTTTATTTATATTTTTATTTCTGGTGGCAGAAGCAACAAAGCAACTAAATCAACATCAGGTGAATGGATCTATATCTTCTTCAGTTATTTTCATTTAATGTGCTTTATTATTACGATTAAAAAATATTTATCAAATTCATACTTTGTTTTAAAAAATATCATTAATGTGGTGAAGTACCAGTTGACGGTAATGGGTTGCCCCTAAAACAAATCAAAAACCCATTGCTATTTCTTTTACCAAGAATTTGTGTTGGGGGAAGGAACATAACAATGGGAGTGGTCAACCCGTTATGTGTCAAACAATCATCCAACATCGACCATTCAAACTAATATTTGCAGAATTCAAATTCATCTCTTGTTTTTTTTCCCAGTTTGTCCCATTGGCTGCAAATTTTGGCTATACGGTTAGCGTGCAATTTGCCAAATGCCTATATGGCCATCTCCAAATACTATTTTGGACCCAGAAAAGTAGGCCAGTTGACTTTTTTTATTTTCCTTTCTGGAAAGAAGTTTAAAATTTAGATTGGTTCGTTGAGCTAACACTCCTAAGGTTGCTTGGGAAACTAAAACATTGAAATTAAAATGTTGGACGGATTGTACATACGCCCATTGTTTCCCACTTTATTTATTAGGAAATTATCTTTCACGTTTAATGGTATTGGTGAATGTGATATTAAAAATAATAAACATGTAAATTGCACTCTGCTGAACATAAGATATTGAATAATAATATAATATAAGCTTAATGCTTCTACCGTCTCTCTCTCAAGCCTTATCTCTATCAGTTAGAAGAAAACCATCAGTCGTCTTGTTGTGCATTTTCTCTTTATTTTCCTTACTTATTTAATACTTGTACTTTACTTTATTTTAATAAATGACCGATTGTTATTTCAAAAAGAAAGGTGTCCAAAAAATTTCAGTAAGATATTGAAGAAACGATGGAGGGGAATAGGAGAGGTTTCTACAGCGAAGACAACGATGGCGAAGATTGGATAATTTTTGTTGATAATCTAAGCAAAAGGGTTTCAAGGTTCGCCGCCCTCAGGGATAGATTCAGCTGCCATGGAAAGGTAACTAGGGTTTATATTCCAAGAGTAAACAACAAGACAAAATACAAGCAGACCACGTTCGCTTTCGTCTCTTTTGCAAGCAGGGAAGAAATGTTGACTGCAATTTTCAAACTAGACAAGATTCGGGTGGATGGTTTCACAATAAGAGTATGCAAGGCCAAGTACCAGAAACAGAGAGGAGATCAAATCAAGCAACAGTATGGGAATCGATATGGGAATCAGTATGCCGCGGCTGGGGTTGGTGTTAGGGCTAGGCACTCGGGCTTCAGGAAAGTTTACAGAGCAGTTACAAAACAAGTCTCTTTTAAAGATGCCCTCGTCTACAATTTAGAAGATAAGGAGCCGGAAAAGGAAAAAGCAGGAGAAGAAGACAACAATGAAAACAAAATTTAGATTGGCTACAACGATGGATCGATCTTCTGTGTGGATATCCCTCATGTTGAAAATGAATGGCTAAGCAATTGCCTAGCAGGTACTATGAAAAACTCCTTTGAAACTGGAATCATCCAACAAGCTTTTGATTTCGAAGGGGTTGACGCGAAAGTCTGTCAGTGGGGTTTGGAGAACAACTCGATCATTGTCAAGTTTCCCTCTAAACTGATCATGGAACAGACATGGGAAAAGAAGAGAGAGGCCATCACATTCTGGTTTGATAATATAGCCCCCCTGATGGTAAACAATACTCCGTTTCAGTTCTTTACGGTATCTCTAGAAGACGTACCCTTGACATGCTGGTGTGAGAAATTCTTCGAATCTCTGGGCAACAGATGGGGTTTATACGTGGGGATTAATGAGGAAACAAGAAAGAAGGAAAATCTTGCTTCGGCAGAGATGACGGTAAGAGCTGCTAGCTCTTCAGACATTCCAGACGGCATAACTGTAACTCTCGCAGAGAGGTCTTACCGCATAAAAGTTAGGAAGATTCAACAGAGCAACCAAATGGGGGGTGGTCACGACCCAGCTACGGGGGACGACCCAAGTGAGGCTTGGCAGGATTTCAATGGCAGTGAAAATGATGCGGCTGAGATGGAGGAGAATAGGCAACCGGCAGAAAACCGTGAAAGTTCCGGCAACCGGAGTAGGAGAAACATCTCTGACGATGAACAAGCTAGAGTTGACCCTTGGGACTCTTCCTCGGATTCCTTGATGGACGTCTCGGCTTCTGGGAATTCCCTCGAACATGATGATAGGGTTGAAGACACGTTATCGGGGCAATCAAAAACTTTTTCGCCTGAATGGGCAGCCGCAATTGCACTATTTTAGAACATGAAACACGTGATGAATTAGAAATTGAAGATCCTAACATAGGTCCAATATTGGTGCCCACTGCTGGACCCCAAATTGACCCAAATAGTGAAGCCCAAAAGACATCGTCTGAAATGTCTCGACCATTCTTTAGAGAAACAAATTATGGCCTACCTATTGAGAAAAGACAGAGGATAGATAATGCCATCTCAATTGAATCTTCAAAACCCACTCGTGAATTTAGTGGGGACTCTGTAGTCCCAGACAGTCTTGAACTGGGGAACGGTGTTAGAATAAATATGGTCGACCCAAACAGAGCCATCGACAAATCCGAGGGATTTTTGCGAGCAAGCTACAGGAAACGTCTTAGAAGACAGATGAGAGACGCCGCTGAAGGCAAGGATCACAAGCCGCCAGCAAGAAGCTATTTATCATTCTCAGATGAAATCATATCACTGGAGAAATTAGAGGCCGACGCAATTTGGGAAGTAAGCAAGATTCTGAAATTCTCATTTAAAGGAGGGAGAGAAACGGTACTCCGGAGGGTCTGCGAATTGGAAAAAGGAAATACCAGAGGCTTATAATTTCTCAGGTATTAACTCAAGGTCTAATCTATCTGTTATTATGAATCTGAAAGCAATATCATGGAATATACGAGGGTGTAGAAGAAAAGAGAAGCTGAGGGCGATGCGGAAGGTATCAAAGAACACAAGCCAAATTTCGTGTTAATCCAAGAAACGAAACTAGAGACG
The DNA here is from genome assembly GCA_958450335.1 of Hibiscus tridactylites. Lineage (NCBI taxonomy): Eukaryota > Viridiplantae > Streptophyta > Magnoliopsida > Malvales > Malvaceae > Hibiscus > Hibiscus tridactylites. Next base: position 84,505,009 of record OY288280.1, read on the forward strand.
ATACATGAGAACTTATACAGGAAAATCTGGAATCTGCCTGGTGTTCTACATGCTTACACCCCTGCAATAGGTACGCCAGGGGGCATATTATGCCTATGGGATGAGAATTTCTTCAAAGTTACCGATATCCATACCTGTACCAATTTTATCGCCTTCATTGGATGTTTTACGACGAATAATCTGAAGAGTGGTATTATCAATGTCTACGGCCCGCAAACTGATTCGAAAAAAATAGCTTCTTGGAGGAGATCCACAGATTCACACAGAACTGGGATATAGCTTGGTGTATGGGGGGTGATTGGAACATGTTTTTAGATCCCAGTGAAAAAATCGGATTTACTCTAAACAAGACCACAATGGCTACCTTTAAGGCGTTTGTCTATAACTCAGCTTTGATAGACTTATCGATGCAAGGAGGTAAATTCACATGGAGCAACAACAGGGAAGTGCCAACCTTCGTTAGACTCGACCGATTTCTCGTCTCCACAGATTTTGAGGTAGCTTTTCCGAACCTTGCTCAATTTGTGTTGAATAAGTCCATATCGGACCACAACACAATTTTGCTGAAAGACGAGGGGATAAACTGGGGCCCCAGGCCTTTTAAATTCTTCAATCACTAGTTAGAAGAAGATGATTTTGAGGAAGTGGTTAAAACCGCGATGGTGAAGGCTAAACGAAACAATCCTAGAAAAAGGACGGGGGGTTAATAAAAGATTCAAAGGCTGCAATAAAGATTTGGGCAGCGAAGAAATCAAAGAATCAGGGCCTTTCGATCTCTCAACTCGAATTGGAAATATCAAAGCTGGAATTATCAATCCAAAATGGTGATTCGAACTCCCACGATATATCCCGATTGATCAAGCTCAGGGCCATGCTATGGAAAGAGTATAGAAAAGAAGAAAGCTCTTGGTTACAAAAATCTCGGCTCCTATGGCATAACGAAGGTGACATAAACTCTCGCTTTTTTCACTTGGTAGCTTCAGCTCGAAGAAGATCGAATGGAATCAACAAATTATTTCAGACCGAGACTGAGATTACTGAACCAGAAATGATTAAGGATATGGTTTATGATCACTTCTCCTGCCTATACAACACAAAAAATGCGATAGACCTGGAGGATATGAAACTGGATTTTGCTCAACTTAACTCTCAACAATCAGCAATGCTACAGAAGGAATTTTCGATCGAGGAAATATGGGGGGCACTAGCATCGGCCGACAGTAATATGGCCCCGAGACCAGACAGCTTCAACCTGGGATTTTTCAAGAGGTTCTGGCATGTGCTGAAGGATGATATTTACCGCTTCTTTGTCGACTTCTACCATGAGAGAAATTGGGAGCCTAGTACCAATCATTCGTTTATAACTCTCATTCCGAAAATTCATAATCCGACGTCACTCGAGGAATTCCGCCCGATAAGTTTGGTTGGAGGTATGTATAAGATCCTCGCAAAGGTATTAACAAACCGGCTGCGTTTGGTAATAGGCTCGGTTGTAGGGGATTCACAGTTTGCCTTTGTTGCCAGCCGCCAAATCCTAGATTGCTCGTTAATAGCAAACGAAGCGATTGATTTTGTGTCCAAGGAAAAATTAAAGGGGATTGCATTCAAGATCGACTTCCACAAGGCGTATGATACATTGGAGTGGGACTTCTTGTTGTTGATCCTCAAGAAATGCGGCTTTGGTAACAAATGGTGTCGTGGCTTGCGTCAAGGCTGTCCACTATCTCCACTCCTCTTCAATTTGGTTGGAGAAGCACTAAGCTTAATGCTGAAGAAGGCGATGGACCATGGTTTATTCTCTAGTTTCTCTATAGGACGAGGGGACAACCGAATTGGTATATCGCACCTGCAGTTCGCGGACGACCTCCTTATCTTCTGCGAAGCATCCTGTAGAGAGATTCAAAATGTCAAACGAGTTCTAAGAGTTTTTGAACTCGCATCTGGATTGAAACTGGACTTGCGGAAAAGTAAAATCTTGGGCATCAATGTGGACAGTTCCGACCTTGATACATGGGCTGCCAGAGCAGGCTGTACTGTCGACAAGTTCCCTACAAAATACCTCGGACTTCCCCTTGGCGCAAAAAGAAACTCCAGCACTCTATAGAACCCCGTGATCAGTAGCATTGAAAAGAAATTGGAAGGGTGGATGCCGAAATTCCTCTCCATGGGGGAAGAGTAACTCTAATCAAATCAACACTCTCCAGCATGCCCCTATATTTTATGTCTATTTTCCTAATGCCACAAGAGGTATCTTCTAAGATCAACAACATTTTTTCTAGATTTCTGTGGGGTGGCTCAAAAAGCAACGATAAAATCCATTGGGTTAGCCGGGGTAATGCATGCGAACCAAAACACAAGGGGGCCTAGGCTTTACTGACTTGAATACTATGAACCGAGCCTTGCTTGGGAAGTGGTGCTGGCGTTATAGAAATGAATCAAGTGGCCTGTGGAGAAGAGTGATCTCTTGCAAAAACACCTCCCCGACAAGCAATTTGTTACCCTCTGAATCTGCCTCTCGACACAACTCGTGGATTTGGAACAACATACTAAAATCTTTCTTCAAGGATGATAACATTGGTCTTAAAATCCGATCGAATCTGCTTCTACAAGTTGGGGATGGTAAATCAATTCTGTTCTGGCATGATCTATGGATAGGAAACAACACTCTGAAATTCCAGTACCCCAGACTTTTTGCGTTGTCAACCAATCAACAGGGAGTGATCGCCGACTTTGGTACCAAAAGAAATTTAGAATGGTCATGGCTAATTCCTCTAAGGCGACCATTATTTGAAAGAGAAATGGATGCTTGGGAAGAGCTTATGTCACTACTTAACAGTTTCCAGTCAAGCAACATGGAGTGTGATTGGGTTAAATGGTCCGCTTCAAGCGAAGGGGTGTTCTCGGTAAAATCGTTAAAAACCTTGCTAGCGGGACAAGCCACCAAAGAGAATTTCTGGGACAGCTTTGTTTGGTTAGGCTACGCCCCACCCAAAGTGGAAATTTTCGTCTGGCTCGTCGCCCTGGAGCGGGTTCCGGTTAAATGTGAGCTACTGAAGAGGGGAGTCAACTCGCTGCCAAACCTACAATGCCCGCTCTGCCACAATGATGCTGAATCCATCAATAACCTATTTTTCACTTGCCTTGAAAGCTGGAAGCTTTGGAACAAGTTTTTATCGTTGATGGGGATTAGCACTGCCTTACCAAGGGAGGCAAAACTTGTAACCCCCTCGACCCGGTCTGGCCGGATGATCGGTCCGAGTGAGCCACACGGGGAAAACCGAGTTAAAACCCCTTAGGGATTCCCCCTCGGTTAGCAACCCTATAATTTTTTTTTCTTCTTTTTATCTTGTCTAGAGTGGTAATAAATTCTAACTGATCATACAGCGAAGCAACGTACACGAGACGATCAAACGCACCCGAACCAACCTATTTACAGCCCAATTTTAATCTTTTTAACAGGCCGTTTCGAAACACCCTTGAGGCGTATCGAAACGCCTTGACCAGGTCAACTGTCCCAGAAGCCTGTACAAGGGGCCGTATCGAAACGGTGGTCAACTGTTTCGAAACGCCCACGACGGTCAACATCTCGTGGTCAACGCGATTTTGACCCTTTCGAAACCTTTATACCCGTTTCGAAACACCTTCATCTCGTGAATTTCTCAGAATTCCAGTAGCCAAAACGTTCCGATACGCGTTCCGGAACAGGGGTTTCAAAGGCCATACCGTATCGAAAGGCGTTTCGGAACGGGGGGTCCCTGAAGCCTACCCGTTCTGAAACGATCACTCCTGTTTCGAAACGTTGGCAGTCTGCAACCTTCGAAATTGGGACTTAGGTGAGTCTTGACTGGTCTAAAGGTCCCTTGGGACCCCTTAAAGGCACACAACACCAAAATACATAGTCTAGAGGCATCCATCCTAGGTTTAACATATTCAAACACTCGCCAACATAGATTCAAACAATCATACACACATGGCAAGAACACATTGAGGCAATATCAAGAAGAGCATGCTCGAAGGCTTAAATAGGCATAAGATACCAATTCAATCACATATAGCTTTACATGCCATCAAAACAACCTTAACATTTAAAAGGCATACATCAAAATAAACATTTGGTAAGGTACATCATGCTTACAAACCAAGTCGGGCATAAACATCAAAATCACAAATGAGTCATACAAGCTCATACAAACACACCCTCTTGCCACATTGCTTAACTACTACATAATTAACCATACTTGAGCAACAACTTGGGAAGCCCTTCTTGCCTTGCTCCGAGCTAACACCACGCTAATGATCTGCATTGTTGAACATTGAGAGCGTAAGCTATAAGCTTAATGAGGGTGCTCTAAAACGAAAAACAACAACAATGCAGGGTTCAAGCATGTCAATCCTAGTCTTACATACATCAAGCTTATGTATACAATCAAGTAGACCTAGCTAGTCTATAAAGTGGCATATATGGTCTCTCAATCCTAACAAGCTTAACATTAATAATGATCATCATGCAACAACACCATATACCACAATCACATATCACCATCATATATCACAATACATGAACAAGTTTAATTGGCCACTTTAATTACCCCGATTGTGCGGATTTAAACCTCAACAACACTTTACCTCAGTGAGATTTCACTCATCACCGGACCTTGCATGTGCGGGATTAAACTCATCGCCACATGCCCTACGGATGAGATTCCACTCATCATCCCGTAGAAATAAATAAAAGCTTCCGGTGGAATGTTACATCACCGTACTCTTCCTTGATGACTTAACGCCATCAAGGCCACGTACGTTTTGACTCAATTTGTGTGCACACTATCCTAATGATCGATCATTTACAACCGGTAATTATTTAGTGTCAATTATCATCATCAATCACTTATCATCAATCACATATGATCAATCACACTCATACTCATCACATATATCCACATCATAATATATGTACATGTACCAAAAATCACAAGCACAAGAGCATAGTCATTAAGCACATTGGCATTTAAGGAAAACAAGACTAAATTAACTACTTGGATTATAAGGAAGTGGCCTACCAAGCACACTTTACACACACACACTACTCATGCTCGAACCAAACTTTAAAACAAGTTAAGACCACTCATCGCCCTTCCTTAGCAATTCGAATCAATCCTCCTACGAACCCGGATTCGGTCCCAAAGCTTCTTCAACGTTTCCTCTTGCTTCTAGCCAAACAAAACACATACATTACTTCCAAAATCAATGCTAAACTCAACCACCAACTTGCTTTGCAAACACAACCCAATTTCCACAAATTCCCAAACCACATAATATCTCAAAAACCCAATTTTCGTACTCCAACAACCCTTGGCTGAAACACCCATTTCCAAACACCCAAATGACTTCCAAAACATCCCAAAACACCCTCCTAGCATAGGTAGACCATCAGCCCTTCAATTTCAACATTAAACCCACCAAAAACCTAAATTTAAATACCTTAAAATTTTCCCTAAGGACCCACTACGAATTTTCACCCAAATTCAACCAATTTGATATATGTTACACATTTTAACATGATTAACTAAAACCCCAACTCAATTTATCAAAACAAATTGAAGAACCCCCTTAAAAACCCAAACTTTAATATAAACCCTAATTTCCAAAACCCCATATTTTTGAAATCTAAGACAATGATTGGATATGGGATAAAGAGGAGATTTAGAAAATACAATTACCTTTGAAAAACACCTTGGATTGAAGAAGGAAAGGAATGGAATAGTAGCTAGGGTTTTAAGAGAGTTTGAAAATGGGGGAGAGGGGTTTGACGTTGGGAAAGGGAGGATGAGAAAGAAGATGACAACTTTTTCCTTAAAGTTGTCTTGCTTTATTTAAAATTTGGGTAAATTACAACATGTGTCCCTCCCTTCATTTTAAAGCTCAATTTGGTCATTATTTGTAGTTGAATTGTTTTAATTAAATTTTATTTGACTCGAACTAAAACCTGGTTAACTCTCAGGCCCAAGACACGGGTGTTACAACTCTCTCCCACTTAAGGAATTTCGTCCCCGAAATTACCTGACTGAAAGAGATACGGAAACTGCTTCTCCATATCCTCCTTCCTCTCCCAAGTGGCCTCGTCCACACCTCTACGTTGCCACCGCACCTTCACTAACTCAATCGACCTACCTCTCAACACTTTACTGTCAGAAGCTAAGATCTCAATGGGCTCTTCTTCATAAGTCAAATCCGGATTCAATTCGATTTCTTCTACCGGTATAACATGTGACGGATCAGACCTATACTTACGAAGCATCGAAACATGGAACACATCGTGTATCTTCTCAAGCTCGGATGGCAAACGCAACTGATAAGCAACGGGACCAACCCTCTTCACAATCTCATACGGTCCTATGTACCTAGGACTCAACTTCCCTTTTCGGCCAAACCTCATCACCTTCTTCCACTGAGACACCTTCAAGAATACCCTCTCACCCACTGAGAATTCAACTTCCTTCCTCTTCAAATCGGCATAGGACTTCTGCCTATCCGAAGCAGCTCTCAAACGCTCACAAATTAATTTCACCTTGTCTGTTGTCCCTTTAAGCAAATCCGGCATAGGTAACAACTTCTGCCCTACCTCGGCCCAACACACTGGAGTTCTACATTTCCGGCCATACAAGGCCTCATACGGAGCCATCTGAATGCTCGACTGAAAGCTGTTATTGTATGCAAACTCTACTAGAGGCAAATGCTTCTCCCAAGTACCCTGAAAGTCAATGATACAACAACACAAAATATCCTCTAAGATCTGAATAACCCTCTCCGACTGACCATCTGACTGAGGATGATAAGAAGTGCTGAAGTTCAAACGGGTACCCAAAGCTGCATGCAGACACTCCCAAAATCTAGAGGTAAACCGCGGATCTCTATCTGACACAATGGACTTCGGCACACCATGTAGCCTCACAACCTCACCGATGTACAAGTCGGCTAATCTATCTAAAGTGTAGGTAGTGTTGACTGCCAAGAAGTGAGCACACTTCGTAAAGCGATCCACTATCACCCAAACTGAGTTCTTCTTCGTAGGAGTCAAAGGTAAACCCGAAACAAAATCCATGGTGATGTTCTCCCATTTCCATTCCGGAATTCTCAACGGCTGTAACAAACCTGAGGGAACCTGATGTTCCGCCTTCACTCTCTGACACACTAAGCACTTACTCACAAAGTCGGCTACATCTCTCTTCAAGCCAACCCAAAAATACTCATTCTTCAAATCACGGTACATCTTCGTACTTCCAGGATGCATAGCAAACGGACTACTGTGGGCTTCAATCAAGATCGTACGTCTCAAGTCACTGTCTTCTGGCACAACTATTATGTCTTTGAAACATAAAACCCCATCAGTGCTGAAACTGTAGTCTGAAGATTTACCTTCGGCTATATCTTGCACGTGAGGTGCCAAAGATCTATCCAATAGCTGTTTCTCTCTAATCATCTGACCTAGAGTAGGTCTAACCTGAAGCTCGGCCACTAAGCCACCATCTCTGGACAAACTCAATCTAGCAAACATAGCTCTCAAGTCCACGACCACCTTCCTACTCAATGCATCGGCCACTACATTGGCCTTACCCGGATGGTACTCAATAGTAAGATCGTAGTCTTTTAGCAGCTCTAACCATCTACGCTATCTGAGATTCAAATCTCGCTGAGTCATAATGTACTTCAAACTCTTGTGGTCGGTGTACACTGTGCATTTCTCCCCGTACAAATAATGCCTCCAAATCTTCAGAGCAAACACAACTGCAGCTAACTCTATGTCATGGGTCGGGTAGTTGCGCTCATGGGTCTTCAGTTGTCTTGAGGCATAAGCCATCACTCTCTTGTCTTGCATCAGAACACATCCTAACCCTACATAAGAAGCATCATTGTAGACTACATAGTCCTTCCCGGACTCAGGCTGAATCAAAATCGGAGCTTGGGTCAAAGCTTCTTTCAATTTCTCAAAGGCTCTCTGTCTTGCATCTGTCCACTCAAACTGAACACTCTTCTGAAGTAATTGTGTCAATGGAGCGGCTAATTTAGAGAAACCCTCTACAAACCTCCTATAGTATCCGGCTAAGCCTAGGAAGCTACGTACCTCTGTCACAGACTTCTGTTGCTTCCACTCAACAATGGCTTCAATCTTCTTCGGATCAACTCTAATCCCATCGGCTGACATTACATGTCCTAAGAAGACTACTTCTCGGATCCAGAATTCGCACTTGCTGAGCTTCGCATACAACTGATGATCTAACAAAGTCTTCAAAACAAGTCTCAAGTGTCGGTCATGGTCTTCTTCAGTCCGAGAGTACACCAATATGTCACCAATAAATACAACCACAAACTGATCTAGATACTGATGAAAAATCATATTCATCATGTCCATGAAAGCTGTCGGTGCATTAGTCAACCCAAATGGCATGAATAAAAACTCATAGTGTCCATACCTAGTCCTAAAGGCTGTCTTCGGTACGTCGACCTCTCTCACCTTTAGCTGGTAATAACCTGATCTCAAATCAATCTTCGAAAAGACAGATGCTCCTCTCAACTGATCAAACAAGTCATCAATTCTAGGCAACGGATATTTGTTCTTCACTGTCAACTGATTTAACTGTCTGTAATCTATGCACATTCTCATACTTCCATCTTTCTTCTTCACAAACAACACTGGTGCACCCCAAGGTGAAGAACTAGGTCGAATAAAACCTCTATCTATCAATTCTTGCAACTGAGTCTTCAACTCTTTCAATTCTTTCGGTGCCATACGATACGGAGCAATCGAAACAGGAACTGAATCAGAACAAGTCTCAATGCTGAACTCTACCTCTCTGTCCGGTGGTAATCCTGACAATTCTTTCGGAAACACACTAGGGAAATCACATACTGTCCGGATGTCCTGAGGTCTAACCTCACTCATGTTAGGGTTCATCACATACGCTAAGTATGCTTCACACCCAACTCAACTAACCTCTTAGCCTCTAACACTGAAACCACATTGGACAAGAACTTCACGTTCTCGCCCACCACTACAATCTCATAATCATCTGTGAGCTTCAAAGAAATCCGCTTAGTTTCAAAATCTATCCTAGCTCTATGCTCCGTGAGCCAATCCATACCCAGAATCACATCAAAACTATAGAAGGGAAGTTCCATCATATCCATTGGAAACACTAACTCCTACCTCTAACAACTCACAAGGCAAATTCAAGGACTGTGCATGCTCACTCAATATGTAGGAATGTGTAGACCCAGAGTCAATCAAAGAAAGCAAACCCAAAGACTGTATCGAGAAGTTACCTGCGATCACATCGATGTCATGCTGATCTCCCCGCTGAGCATAAACTCTGGCCTGACCTCCGCCCTCTGGCTAAACTGCAACTACATGTGCTATGTTCCTCTGACCATCATTCCTCGGCTGGAAGTTTCCTCTATCGCGCCCGCGACCTCTCTGAAAGTCATTGGCTCGAGCAGGAGCCTGAGCTGGTGCCTGCCCCACCTGATGTGGACAGTCACGCCTAATGTGGTCTCTAGCACCACAACTCCAACAAGAATGGTAATTCCCCCAACACTCACCGGTGTGGTTCCTCCCGCAAGTAGCACATGTGGGCAACTTCCCACCAGCTCTCTGGCCCTGATGGCCCCTACCGTGGTTACCGCCACCACGCCTATGATCAAACTGATGCCGGTTGTCCCGATGCCTCTTGGAATCACCTCTATCAAAGTTGCTGGACCTCTTACCCGAACTAGATCCACCTGACCGCCTGGTCAAACTCAAACTGTGCTCTAAGTCCTTGGCCCTCGCGACCAAGACATCAAAATCGGTGTAATCTGAAGCTAGAGTATAAGTCTTGATCTCCTCACTCAGCCCATATCGGAAGCGGTTACAACGCTCCACCTTAGTAGGTACAAGCTCAGATGCATACTGACTCAATCTGACAAACCGAATCTCATAATCAGTCACGGACATACTCCCCTGAAGCAATGCCATAAACTCCCTCTTCCTCTCATCGAGGTATCGCGGACCCAAATACTTCTTCCGGAAAGCTGTCTCAAAGAACTCCCAAGTGATCTCGGTCTCATCCATCCCCGAAGTAACGGTGACCCACCAGGTGTAGGCATCTCCCTGAAGCAGAGACTCAACACATCTCAACTTGCGCTCACCAGTACATCCCATCTGAGCAAGAATACGGACGGTCTTCTCAAACCACAACTCTGACCTCTCCGGAGTAGCACCTCTAAACTCTTCGGCCCCGAAGTCTCTCTAATGGCAATCCGGTGCCCTCACCCTGATGATGAGCTGCCTGGCCTCCAACTACTGCAGCCTGAAATGCCTCGGCTATTGCCTAAACCAACGGAGTTAAGTCAATCACAGCTGGTCCTTGGCCACCTTGGCCATCTTGACCTCCTTGTGGTCCCTCTCCTTCGGCCCCGGCCTCACCTCCCACTCCCGGTGGAGGGGGTGGTGGTGGTGGAGGTGGTGGAGGAGCTCCAACTCCAACCACTTGCTCTCCCACTTGAGCTCCAACCCCAACTACCGGCTCAACTCTCGGAGCCTCTGCCCGTGGTTCCGGTCGAACCATCCTAGGCCTCCCACGTGGTCTCATGGTTCAACTAGCAAGGTAAAACTACAACAAGAAACATATAAGGATTACGTTAGTCAAAGCAAGGGTCCAATAGTGCTCAAGTATTCCTATTTCCAAAAATCTTTTTAAATTAAGTAATAGTAGCAATGGGCACTCACTCTACACCAGACACAACAGTTCATGCATTCAAAACATCATATGATCAAGCAAGCATCAAGGGTTCATGGCAAAACATGCATCGAACAACATAAGCATTTAACACTTTAAGCTCACATCACTTACCTGCCTGAGGTCTTGGTAACCTCAGGCTCTGATACCAACAAATGTAACCCCCCTCATCCCGGTCTGGCCGGATGACCGGTCCGAGTGAGCCACACGGGGAAAACCGAGTTAAAACCCCTTAGGGATTCCCCCTCGGTTAGCAACCCTATAAAAAAAATTTCTTCTTTTTATCTTGTCTAGAGTGGTAATAAATTCTAAGTGATCATACAGCGAAGCAACGTACACGAGACGATCAAACGGACCCGAACCAACCTATTTACAGCCCAATTTTAATCTTTTTAACAGGCCGTTTCGAAACACCCTTGAGGCGTATCGAAACGCCTTGACCAGGTCAACTGTCCCAGAAGCCTGTACAAGGGGCCGTATCGAAACGGTGGTCAACTGTTTCGAAACGCCCACGACGGTCAACATCTCGTGGTCAACGCGATTTTGACCGTTTCGAAACCTTTATACCCGTTTCGAAACACCTTCATCTCGTGAATTTCTCAGAATTCCAGTAGCCAAAACGTTCCGATACGCGTTCCGGAACAGGGGTTTCAAAGGCCATACCGTATCGAAAGGCGTTCCGATACGGGGTCCCTGAAGCCTACCCGTTCCGAAACGATCACTCCTGTACGGATTTAAACCTCAACAACACTTTACCTCTGTGGGATTTCACTCATCACCGGACCTTGCATGTGCGGGATTCCACTCATCGCCACATACGGATAGGATTCCACTCATCATCCCGTAGAAATAAATAAAAGCTTCCGGTGGAATGTTACATCACCGTACTCCTCCTTGATGACTTAACGCCATCAAGGCCACGTACGTTTTGACTCAATTTGTGTGCACACTATCCTAATGATCGATCATTTACAACCGGTAATTATTTAGTGCCAATTATCATCATCAATCACATATCATCAATCACACTCATACTCATCACATATATCCACATCATAATATATGTACATGTACCAAAAATCACAAGCACAAGAGCATAGTCATTAAGCACATTGGCATTTAAGGAAAACAAGACTAAATTAACTACTTGGATTATAAGGAAGTGGCCTACCAAGCACACTTTACACACACACACTACTCATGCTCGAACCAAATTTTAAAACAAGTTAAGACCACTCACCGCCCTTCCTTAGCAATTCGAACCAATCCTCCTACGAACCCGGATTCGGTCCCAAAGCTTCTTCAACGTTTCCTCTTGCTTCTAGCCAAACAAAACACATACATTACTTCCAAAATCAATGCTAAACTCAACCACCAACTTGCTTTGCAAACACAACCCAATTTCCACAAATTCCCAAACCACATAATATCTCAAAAACCCAATTTTCGTACTCCAACAACCCTTGGCTGAAACACCCATTTCCAAACACCCAAATGACTTCCAAAACATCCCAAAACACCCTCCTAGCATAGGTAGACCATCAGCCCTTCAATTTCAACATTAAACCCACCAAAAACCCAAATTTTAATACCTTAAAATTTGCCCTAAGGACCCACTACGAATTTTCACCCAAATTCAACCAATTTGATATATGTTACACATTTTAACATGATTAACTAAAACCCCAACTCAATTTATCAAAACAAATTGAAGAACCCCCTTAAAAACCCAAACTTCAATATGAACCCTAATTTCCAAAACCCCATATTTTTGAAATCTAAGACAATGATTGGATAGGGGATAAAGAGGAGATTTAAAAAATACAATTACCTTTGAAAAACACCTTGGATTGAAGAAGGAAAGGAATGGAATAGTAGCTAGGGTTTTGGGAGAGTTTGAAAATGGCGGAGAGGGGTTTGACGTTGGGAAAGGGAGGATGAGAAAGAAGATGACAACTTTTTCCTTAAAGTTGTCTTGCTTTATTTAAAATTTAGGTAAATTACAACATGGGTCTCTCCCTTCATTTTAAAGCTCAATTTGGTCATTATTTGTAGTTGAATTGTTTTAATTAAATTTTATTTGACTCGAACTAAAACCCGGTTAACTCTCAGGCCCAAGACACGAGTGTTACAAAACTTTTCCTGGAGGCTTGGGGTGGCGTATGCCCTCCATCCTTCAGCATAATTTGGTCCATCCTCCCTTTTGTCATTATATGGTCGGTGTGGTTGTTTAGGAACGAGATCATTTTTCAAGGTAAATCAATGGATTTGTCTCAACTCATGTCTAACATAAGTTACAGATTCGCCTACTGGGTTAAAGCTAAATTTAGAGACTGATGCATCCCGCTGGAGAACCTAATCATGGACCCCCTGCTAGCCAACAACGCCTCTTTGACTAGCAAGTCGTCGGCCACTGCAGTAGTATGGAAACCTCCCCCAATGGGCTGGCTGAAATTAAATGTCGACGGAGCTGTCCCAACGCATAGAAGGAACGAGGGAGTAGGGGGACTGCTGCGAAACGAACACGGAACAGTGCTACTACAGTTTGCAGAACCCTGCGGGCCAGGTCCTCCGGTGCTTGCAGAGATTAGAGCCATTAGGGCAGGGGTAACCAAGTTGTTGGACTCTTCCTGGGCAGGCAAATACAGAATAGTGTTTGAAAGTGATTACAGATTGGTAGTAGATTGGCTCACTATGGTGTCTACTCCCCCGGGGATTTTTTAGAATAAAGTAACATCCTTGGCACAACTCATCACGGAGAAGAGCTTCCAAGTGAGATGGATCTCGCGTCGTTGTAATACATCAGCAGACAAAGTTGCAAGGATGGGCGTAGGTTAAATGTGTTATGTAGAAACTGTGCGCAGGGAAGGTTGGTGTGTATGTAGAAACTGTGCGCATGGAAGTTTTTTTGTTATTACCTTGTGTATTCGCTTGAATATTTGTATTCGAACTCTTGAATATGAATAAATTTCAAGCACTCTTTTCCCCCTAACTAGGTCTAGAGGGGGTTTTTAACGAGGCCTATAACTTTTCAAAAAAAAAAAGAAAAGAAAGGTGTCCAACCTATATCTTTTATTTTAGTTTGGTGCCTAAGGTTTCAATCTGCGATTTAGATTGGGGTTTTTCGTGACGGACGTTAAAAATATCCCGTTATCCAATAAAAACATGACACGACATACCTGATATTTTCTTTATTTTCCTAAAAATTAAAAAATCTTTAATTTTATAAAAAAATCCCCAAGATCTTTAACTTTTCTAAAATTCCCAAATCCAAACTCTAATCCATAAATTCCTCCCCTCCCACCACCAATTTGACCACTACTGACTACCCTTGTCTTCGTCGCCTCCCACAACCGAAAGCCCCATAATTTCGTCGTTGAAAACTGGCGAATAAACTGTCGATTACTCGTAAGTTGACCATTAAATTGATCGTTAATTCATAAGTAATTATTATGATGGTGACACGTGACACACTCTAAACATGCCAAGTCATCGAAACCGTAAATATCTTTTAAAAATATTTTAAATTATAAAATAATATATTAAAATTCAAAAATATTAAAAAAATATAAAAAATAATATAAAAAAATAATATATAAAATTTATTTAAAAATCTAAAAAAATATTAAAATGTGTAAAAAATTAAAATTATGTATAAAATTATAAAAAATATATTTTTTTTACATAAAATCGAAAAATATAAAAAATAATTGTAATAATTATTAAAGGGTTAAGATCAACTTACACAATGTAAAGCTCTTTAAGTTTTACACATTTTTTAAATCGTTAGATGGGAGAAATGGATGGCTAAGAATGAGATTAACTCTATTTTTTTTTCAAGTGATAATCTTCACATATTCCATTGTTAATCTCATCCATCCGTTCTACCAATTCAACGATCCAAAAAACGTGTAAAACTTAGAGAGTTTTACACAGTGTAACTGGATCCTATCCAGTTATTAAATATATATATATAATAAAATAATATTTAAAAATTGTATAATTTTTTTTAAAAAATTAATTATAAAAGCAAAAAATTAAAAAATACCTAAAAATATAAATTAATTTCACAGTCTACATTTAATATAAATATTTTAAATTTCAATATCAAACTTCACTTATCACATGGTCAATGTGAACAAAATGCAGATTTGAGTAATGATAAAACAAATAAATTAAGTCAAAATGAGGGGGAATAAAATCTTGGATTTATGAAATAATTAAAAAAAAGGCTTCAACTACATGAACCGAAGAACTTCTTGAACAGTAAACGTAAATAATGCTCAGTCTAAGGCTATGTTAAACTTGTGTGGACGAATGCTCTTCCACTTAACCTAAAACGCTATGACAAAGTTGCCCTCAATCTTTATTATTTATTTTTGAAATATCTGCGTCCGAAATTTGTTTCGAACACAAATTCGGATGAGAACATAGAGATATGACCTTCCAAATACATGAAAAAATGTCTAAAAAAGAATGATCATACTCGTGTTAGACACTCATATCTAAATCTCGGTGTCAACATAAAATGGGGACGAATGGAAGTTTCAGAAATATTCGGGAAAAGAGAACACCTATAATGACTATAACCATGGGAACAAAAATGGAGATGGATGCACATGATACGGATATTATGCTGATATAAGGCCTATGTAACCAGCAAATAAAGCCAACACGCTGGATACGGCATATGCGCCGGCAACAATCACTGGTTCTTTGTGCCCACTTAATTCCAGATGGTGATGGAAAGGAGCCATTCTAAACAAGCGCCGCCCACTTCCGTGCATGTGCTTGGTTATTTTAAAGTATAACACCTAACAAATAAAAGAAAGTTATCATATCTGAGAAAGCGGGCATTCGTCGGAATTAATATTGATTCTCAACAAGATTGGACAAAGAATCAGACATTTAACTGACAGCGTATACCTGCAAAATGACTGATGATGCTTCCAACACAAAGATACCAGATGAAATGATTAAGGGAAAAAACATTCCTGTACAAGCAGCCATAGCAGCTAATGCACCACCAAGGGCCAAGGATCCAATATCACCCATAAAAACAGATGCTTTGTACCGGTTGTGCAAAAGAAAACCAACACAGGCCCCGGACATTGATGCTCCAAATATGGCAAGTTCTGGTTGGGATTGAATATAGCATTCAGTGTTGAATAAGGACACAACAAATGACTGCAAGGCAAATACTTGCAAAAGCATAAAAGAAGATTAAAATTCAAAACCAAATTTTAGGCTCTGCTTGCTATGAAGAATGTGAATAAAAGAGGATGGAAAATTTGATGATCGAACGGTTGATATTCAATACCACTTTCCTGCTTTGAAGCTTAATCATTAGATTAACAAATTTTCCACAAGTTCTTCTATACTTCATAACAAGAAAAGCCTTAGTGTTTCACTAAGATGGAAAAACTGGCCAATGCTACAATAACATTTTAATATCAAGATTCAAGATAAGATGGAAGATAAAAGAAGAGACCAAAAAACCATCAACGAAACTCCAAGAGTAAGCTTTAAAATATGTCTTGCATATGTCATTCAGATGAAGCAGCAGCTCGAAAGTGCAATCATGTGACTTAAAAAAATGCTATTGTTGCAATGATCAATAGATAAACTTTAAAGTATGTGCGACAACCAAAAAGCTATACAGCTCTATCTCAAGAACAAAGAAAATTCCACTCCTTTCTTTCAACGAATAATATAACTTGTTCAAACCAAATCCATACTAACCGGGGCATATTGGAAGCACTGCAATTGACATTCCAACAAGGGCTAATGCAGCAGTCCCTCCAGCAAGACCATCAAGACCATCAGTTAAGTTAACACCATTTCCCATGGATACAAAACAAAATGGAGTTAACAATAGATAAAATTTTCCAATACACACAAGGCCCAGTGGTGCTGGTAGAGGAACCAGCATTTTCCTACATTAAGAAGTAATAAAATCGTCATGAGGAAAGCCAACAGGACATGAGAAAAATTAACTAGTAGTCTTTAAAGGTTAAACTTAAGTGGGCAGGAATTCAAGCAACAGGGGAGAAATGTGAAAGACCAAATCCTAGTTTTAATTATAAAGAATAATTTGAGAGAGAGCTGTCACACACAAATTGAGATTCATCCACCTAACTGCTAAAATTCCACCTAAAAGCTGTTATAATCATATTTCTCCTTCACTAGAAGGATCTGTATTTTTAAAATAATCTTCTTGTTTTATATTAAGAAAAAAAGAAAGAAAAAGGTTATAATATCTTATATAAAGAACAATGGCATGTAACATGGTTTTCCATCAGAGACCTTGATAAGATCAGGAGAAACTAAATTTTTCCAAATAGCAAATTAACTAAACTAGATAAAAAAAAATCATATTCCCTGGTACAAGAAAAGGAATGCAAGTTGTCATAAGAAAAAATAAATTTGATAAGCTTAGTTACAAGAAGATATACATGCCATAGGGCGACGATAAATTTGTAGCATTCAACCAAAATGAAAACAAAATCCCAACAGCAACCTGCAATGATAAACAGTTAGAAATTAGTGGAACAACTAGGTTAAAAATAAACTTATGTGGAAACAAAGATGAACCATAAATGATAAAAGAAAGAGGCAAGCAAAAATGTAGCTACCTCCAAAAGTAGCCTTAAACGTGGAGATAAGCCACTGCTTTGTTGCTTGATGACACATAAGGCATCATCAATGAGTCCAATCGTGGCAAACGCTAAGGTTGCTACTGCTGCAGCAGCAACTTCAACAGAAGAAAAACCAGTAACAAAGTTTGCAACAAATATACCAACTGGTAGAAAGAAAAGTCCACCCATCGTCGGGGTCCTCTGCTTTGTCGAATGACTAGCAGGACCTTCTTTCCTAATTATTTGATGGAACTCAAGAGTCTTAAGATACGGTACACAAAGGTAACCTGCACATGCTGCTAAGACCAAAGATATGGTAAATGGGGAGGTCAAGTAAAATGGTGCCAAGGGTAGCCTCACAATTTTCCATCCACACCAATCAACAAGTAAAAGAACCATTGTCAGGAAGATTATGATAACCAAGTTGTTTAACAGCCCAACGTTTATCCTGAAATTGATTTAGGCAAAATATCAACAAAAAGCCTTGGAAAGTGTATTAATTCATGAAGCCTCCCGAAAAACAATTAATTCGTTTATACAAATACTAAATGTTTGAAGCTCATTGGGTCAGCAAAATTCTAAAAGAGCTTGCCTGTGTTTCTTTTGGCTTCTTACAAGCAAAGAATACCGGCGGGAAGTCAAGGACCTCATGGTTACAGAATCATCAGCCGAGACTGGAGGCAAATCCACCTCAGCCAAAGGATTTAACACGATTTCTCCATCGCTATATTCCCCATCACTAGATGAAGAAAACACATATGCTGCCATCGAATCATCAACCACCCATTCATCAAAAGAAGAAATTCCCATTGAATCCTAGAAAATACAACAAAATTCCAATCATAAAATAACAGAATTCATTTAGAAAACCACATTGAGAACCAGAATGTTATTACTTACATCATCATTGGTGGAGTTAACCTTAACGACGTGGGGACGAGTTTGTCGACTATGCTTTTGTACATTTTGGGATCGTTTTAACTGTAATTTAAGAGGAGAGTAGAAACTTGAAGCAGCAGCGCGAAACCGAGATGATGAAAGGAATGGGATGCGAAATAAAACAGGGGAGACGGTGCGTCGTTTTGGTGGTCGAGAGAATCCCAAAGGGGAGAAATGTTGTAAATTCAAAGACGACGAATGCGATTTCATGGCTGTTTAGGAACCAAACACAAATACACGCACAAAGTAAGATAAAAATTAATTTGAAGGAATTCGAGAATGACAAAAAAATATTTGTCAAAACCAACCGCGCTAGGAGGCTGTCAGTAAGGGTTCAGAACGAACGCGCCCTTTGAGAGCGTGAAGGGAACACTTGAATCTGTTGGATTTCAAGCTGGCTGGACCAGCGTTAGTACGAATGATTTTGGACCACAAGGGACAACCAGGCCCGGCCATATTAATTTGTACCTTTATGCCCAAATATATTTAAATTAGGCTTTAGTATACAGTTTACTTCAGAAGTATACTATTATACTACTTTGTTTTTCAATGTTTTTTTGTCTACTTCACCTTATAAAGAGAATCCCACGATATTAAAAATAAAATTAATCAGTCACCATTCATTCCATCTCAGATTAGGACAATTAACTCGCCGAGTTCTTTTACACAATAATCAACACAACACAACACCAAAAGAAAAGGCAACATGGGAATTATTCTAAATCAGTACTCAAACAGGAACAAATTATAGCTACAAGTTTATGAATTCAAGCATCAAGGTGATTGCAGTTATTGATTGTCAAGAACAACACTACATGCATCTTTCAAGTATGTCGGAAACTATCAAATATTCGGAACTACAATGAAACTTATACTCATGGTCAACTGTACTAGCCAGGCAGTTCTAATTCACCGAGATAAACTACACAGGTGAGTTCTAACTAACCTTTGATAAAGAGCTCAAAAGCTTCATTACGAAGAAACCATTATTTTGGTGCTAGGAACGCAGAATTCCCGTGCCTTGAGAATCATTTGGCGACAATCATTTGAGAGGAGATGTTAAATTGGAATTACAAGACTATGAACTGACCAGTCATAACTCATAAGCACAAATAGGCTGCACCAACAAAACATCAAGGCTGTGAACTGACCGGTCATAAGCACCTCCTAAACTTCATCACTTTCATCTCTATTCTAGAGATAAGAGAATCTCTCAATATTTACTACCTTATAAAAAAGTAAGTTTCTTATAGAATATTCTATGTTAAAAAGGCTATGACCATGCCTAGTTTATTATAACGTCAAATCTAAAATTATTATTTATTAACCACCATTATGGCTGTCTTCACATTCATTGAAACATATATTTGCTTTATCAAGCAACCACTTTTCCTTCTCAAGCCAGGGCAATAATTTATCAAGTTCTTTTACTTATCAACAAGAAGAGAAAAAACAGCGAAGGGGGGAATTGTTTTAAATAAAACTCAGACGAAACAAATTAGAGCTAAAGGTTCAGAAATTCAAATATCAAGGGAGATGCAGTTATTGAGAGCCATGAACAGTAGTACCAACAACTTTCAAGTATATTATGAACTATCAAACATTATGAACCACAATGAACATCATGCTGAAATATACAAGTCAGGAAATTGTAGTTCACAAAGTAAGCCTCTTACAAAGGTGATATTTAACTAAATAACCTTTGTTACTGGTGCTCAAAAGCTCTATTCCAAAGAAATCATGTTTTTTGTGCTAGGAACACAGATTTTCTGTCTCTTTATAATCATTAGACGACAATTATTTGCACGGAGAAATTAAATTGGATTTAAAAGAATAGAGAATGAATCAGAAAGTACGAAGTTATGTATTCATTCAGTCGAACAACCCTTCGAATGTTCGGCACAACACATATAGGCTGCACCATGAAAACATTAAGGCTGAAACCGATCATAAGTACCTGTTGTACTTCATCACCTTCATCTCTAATCAATAGAATCTTTTTCTAGTTATTATTTACAAAAAAAGAAATTTGCACATAGGATATTGACCGTTAAAGAGACTACGGCCATTCCTAGTTCTACAAAAAAACATAAAATAAAAAATTATTAATCACCTTTGTTGCAGGTGCTCAAAAGCTCTATTCCAAAGAAATCATGTTTTTAGTCTAGGAACACAGATTTTTTTGTCCCTTTATAATCATTTGGCAACAATCATTTGCACAGAGAAGTTATAATAATAGAGAAGTTAAATTCAAGTTATAATAATAGAGAATGAATCAGAAAATACGAAGTTGTATATTCATTCAGTCGAACAACCCCTCAGATGTTCGGCACAACACATATAGGCTGCACCAGAAAAACATCAAGGCTGAGACCGATCATAAGTACCTGTTGTACTTCATCACCTTCATCTCTATTCAATAGAATCTTTTTTCTAGTTATTGTTTACAAAAAAGAAATTTGCATATAGGATATTGACTATTAAAAAAGGCTACGACCATTCCTGGTTTTTCAAATAACATAAAATCAAAAATTATTAATCACCTTTGTTACAGGTGCTCAAAAGCTCTATTCCAAAGAAATCATGTTTTTCTAGTGCTTGGAACACAGATTTCTTGTCCCTTTGTAATAATTTGGTGACATTCATTTGCACGGAGAAGTTAAATTGGAGTTATAAAAATAAAGAATGAATCAGAAAGTACGAATATGTGTATTCACTCCGTCAAACAACCCCTCGGATGTTCGGACAACACATATAGGCTGCACCGGGAAACATCAAGGCTGAGAAGTACCTGTTGTACTTCATCACCTTCATTCTATTTAAGAGAATCTCTTTCTAGTTATTGTTTACAAAAAGAAATTTGCATATAGGATATTGACAGTTAAAAAGACTACGACCATTCCTAATTTTTCAAATAACATAGAATAAAAAATTATTAATCATCTTTCTGGCTTTGTCTTCACATTCATTGAAACAAATATTTGCATTATAATGCCACCAAATTTCCTTCTCAAGCTACAGGGCAATAATTTTATTGTCAAGCTCTTTTAAAAATCAATAGTGCACTAAAAAAAGCAAAGGGGGAATTATTCAGACATGAACGAATTAGAGCTAAAGTTTCAAAAATTCGAATACAAATCAGATGCAGTTATTTACAGCCATGAACGATGCTGCCTGCAACTTTCAAGTATTTCATGAACTACAACGAAACCTCAGGCTGAAATATAGAAGGTACGAAGTTCTAATTCACCAAGAAAGACTCCTACAAAGGTGAGATTTAACTAACCTTGGTTACAGGTGCTCAGAAGCTCTATTCCAAAGAAATCACGTAGTTTTGGTGCTAGGAA
This sequence comes from Hibiscus tridactylites, assembly GCA_958450335.1. NCBI lineage: Eukaryota > Viridiplantae > Streptophyta > Magnoliopsida > Malvales > Malvaceae > Hibiscus > Hibiscus tridactylites. Next base: position 84,526,708 of record OY288280.1, read on the forward strand.
CACGGATTTCCTGTCACTTTATAATCATTTGGCGGCAATTATTTGCACGGAGAAGTTAAATTGGATTTAAAAGAATAGAGAATGAATCAGAAAGTACGAAGTTGTGTATTCATTCAGTCGAACAACCCCTCCGAATGTTCGGCACAGCACATATAGGCTGCACCAAGAAAACATCAAGGTGAGACCGATCATAAGTACCTGCCGTACTTCATCACCTTCATCTCTATTCAAGAGTATCTCTGGATATTTACAGCTTACAAAAAGGAAAGTCCGAAATAGGATCTTCTCTATTAAAAGGAAAGGCATAGATAAATTTCCTGTATGGTTTTTTTAGCTTTTAATTTTAGATTAGTAAAAAAGGTCTTGGATTAGACAAGCCTAACATAAAGAGCAGACATTGGAGGCTTAACCAACTTTACAGCTTTTTAATGCAATTGAAAAGACAACAATGTCAGCGATCTCTTCTGCATATGCCACATGATGGGGGGAAAGGGGTCTTATAGGTCAATGCTTGTGATATATTCCAAGGCAACCTAACTAATTTACTAGAAATCCTGCCATCATCTACTCATTCCACTCGCATTGTATACTGTCATCATCTAGTTTCTTCAACAAAAATTTCGAAGTTCAGATATAATATACTAGAGACCCTCGTAACATGGAAGTGAAAATGTGAGAAAAATATAAGGCACAGTGAGGAGTGAGGATAGTGCCCGTTTCTACTATTTTAACAAACACTGTCAAGATAAATGAGATGAAGAGAAATCTGAACACAGTTACCAAGCTCTTAGGATGTCACTCGTACATGAATTCTAATAAAAACTGACCTTTCAATCAAAACTACAAACTTAATTCATAGATTTGACATACTTAATCCCTAAAATTTAAGAGCACAAACTTATTTCTATGAATCATCTGTCTTTCATCCATAAGATACTTAAAAAGTCAAATCCAAGTCCACTTTCTTACATTCTTAATGCTAACAATTAAAGATCTTATCAAAATAAATAAATAATAAAGAAGGGAAGAACCACCTCAAATCAAGCAATGTGTGTAATTATTTGCCAAAACATTCTTTGTTCTTCTTAATCAGACTCGTCATGTACTCAAACAAGTTTTCAATTCATCGACACAATAATATTTCACCGGTTAAAACATGAATATAATAATAGAATAATAGGCAGAATGCATTCTAGGATTTAGATTTGAAAAACGCAATAAAGAAAATTTAGTGCTCTTGCCTGCTTAATGAACTTGTTTTGAGATAATTAGTGAGGGCGCTTGTCGCCGAAGATGCTTTCTTGTTCTGAACCTGACCTTGCTTACCGTGACTGTGATTGTCATCTTCTTCGGACGGCGGAAATCTCCTCTTTTTCTTTACTTTTCCCCTCCTCTTGTTTCTTCCGTTTGCTTAAAAATGAAGCGGTATATTTAATTTTGAGCCAACTTAAGGGTGTTTTGGTCAAATCCGAATTCTAACCATTGACCTGGTCCTGGTATAACGACTATATTTTCAAATTTTATTGGGTTTAGTTATTATTTTTATTATTTTTTGGACTCAGATATAGTATTTGAGTTTGAGACTGCTGAGCTTTTTTTTTTTTTAAATGGATCTTTTCAATTTTAATTTTTTTTTAGAATTCCGTTTTTAATTTTTAATTTAAAATCTATTTATTTATGTTGTATAATTGTATTTTAAATGTACATAATTTTATTATTAATTTGCTTTTATTTTAACTAAACTTTCATTTCTTAATTTGTAATAGCATGTTCAATTATATTTCTATTTACATTCAAAATAACTTATTGCTTTTATTTAAATATGCATTATTTTTTAATTTTTAAAACAGTCATGATAAATTCATAGTTTGATTATCTAAAACTATAGGAATGTATTTAATTTTATGAATTCAATAATGATTTGGTATTGAATCCAACAAGTAGTTCTAGTAGAAAAGATGATGATGTTCATCATAAGAAACCCGAATTCAAATTACTTTCTCTACAAGATGTGTGTGCATTACCAAAGGGTTAAGAATACGTATGAATATATATTATCTTGTAATGAATTGTGATGTAAAAATGAACTATATATATATATACTAAATTTGGTCTTAGATTTTAATATTTTTTATTTCAATAATTTTAAGGTCTTGTGCTTGTATCTATTTAATTTTTTAACCTATCTTAGAATATTACTGGAACGCATGTCACATAGGAAGATCGTCAACTTCTTTTACTACACGTTCCTCAAACCTCAAACCAAAGCGAAGAAAGAAGATGACATTACAAGAAACATAAAATATTTTTACTTTTGCTAGCATTACCATGCCTTCTTAGCCCACCTTTTTTTGCCTTTAAAACGTTACATATGTAAGGAAAGCATAGATTTTACCATTTACTAAAGGTGCCCGACTCTAAACCAAAACCATAAGGTAAGCCCAAAAGGCAAGTCCAAACCCTAACAATACTCGGACCTCATTTCTACTGGACCGTGAAAACCAGACCCGAACATCATCCACCACCGGACCACACAGTGAGCTCATGTCATCAGTCCTTGTATTGTAATACACACTATAGAATGCGATTCGAGTCCTTTCGGCCTTGGCTGTGAAGTTCACACTAGCAACTTGAAAGGTGGAGTTAGAGTCGGGCGTGTAGTGAAAATTTTGTGCCTGGTCCCCTGCGAACGCCATAACAGCCAGTGGCTCCTTGCATTTATCCCTAGCATGCCCCAAAGAGAAGGTCAAGCTATATAGCTTGTCTGGTTTGGTTTCCACCATTTGAGAAATGATGCCTTCCTTGCCTGAGACCAACTCGACCGCACGTTTGCCTTCTGGGACTGCATAATGGTTGGAATCAATGTATCGAACTGCCCTATTCGATTCAACCATCCATCCCGGTAACGGAGATGTCTCTTCGTCAAGGTTGGTTGGGAGCAAGACACCAAGAGATACATTTTGAAACATCCAAGGACCAAATTCAAAGCCGCTATTAACTACTGCATTGTCTGAAGAAAACGTAAAACAAAAACAAATTCAATCAATAGCGTGATCAGAAAAACATAATTATAACATGAATCTAAGTATGCCCCATTCCTCAGAGCATTCATTCTGGCTCTTCCAGATGTAGAAAAATGCAAAAGTAAATAGCGTTTCGCCGTTTCCCGTATATACCACACTTGTCAGGGACATAAATTTAACATCCATTCTACTATTGGCGAGGAAAATGGTACAAAATGTCTAAATATATTCGTGTTAAGCATTGTCACGTTATTTTCTTATTAATGTTCGCCCCAAAGTTCCCAGCCGCGTTGGCAGCAAACTTATTATTTTCAATGCTCTCTCCGTTAGGCCAAGTTCATATGTCGCTGTGTAGTTAAAGGATATTAAGGCTTGACCTAACATTTTCAATGAACCCATTGAAGTCCATCTTTGAATTTATTGTTACCTTATTTTTTTATAATTCATATCAACTTTATGGTCTATATTCAGCTCGTTTAATGTAACCAAACATAATGCCCCGGGCGGAAAAAGAGAGAACGAGATTGCAAAAAGGAAAACAGAGAAATTGCAGGGGGTTTACCTTTGGGCTTATCGGGTGTGGCGAGTTTTTTTATGGCAATATCATCAATGATGGGCCCACATTCTGGGTCATCCTCCATGCCAGTGTTCCTAAAAAACAACGGCACTTTATCCTCTTCCGCCTCGAAAGAAATCGAGTAAGGGTCCCACCCTTGCACATTGTACAATGTCTGGAGGTCTACCGTCTGCGATGCTGGTGGCACGGACACATTCAACGACTCCAGTTGTGCGCACGTGCGGGCCGCACTGAATGTGACTGCGTACGTGGACCCTTTCTCCACCGTCAGTTCCTGGCTGATCTCCGCGTCGTTCCCCAATCTAACGGCTCTTGAGCCTCGGGGCACGATGAGGAGCATCCCTCCGCTCACTTTATCCCCAGACGACACCAGCTCCACTCTGCCTTTTGTTATCCAGCTCGGAATCTCCGTGGGCCCATCTGATATTGCCTCGCTTGGGAAGCCGTTCGATGGCCGTGTCTCGAAATCGCCATTTGCCACCAAACCTGTAGAATAAAATGCAATATAAAGCATTGAATGTAATTACGGCCGACTTAGGCACATGTTTCATGTTTAGTAAGATTTGAGAATGAAGTCTGATAGACATAATATTAAAGATAACATGACTCAGTAAAGACTAAAGATGAACACAAGAAGGAAGCTATCATAAATATTTTATTTTTCTACTTCATCACAAACGTATCCATTTTTTTCTCGTGTTTCAATAATATGAGTTGGGCATAAATATCGAAGATGTTGATGGTGAACACATTAAGGCCGTGAAACTAGTTCCATCAGGCTTGAACTACGAGCCCCTGCTAACCGTGTGGACCCTAGTCCCTACCTACCGTTTAAGCCCTTCAGTTTCTACACTAGTCCACTATACTTTGACTCAACAATGAAAGCTAAAAAAGATTAGGGAAAACTACACCAGTGGTCCCCAAATTATTACCATTTTCTTATTTTGGTCCCTAAACTATGTTTTTCGGCAAAACCGTCCCTTTTGTTACATAGTTCTCCTGTTTTGGTCCCCGACGTTAAATAACTAACGGTTTTGCTAACGTGGTATTTTTTAAATATTTTTTAATCATTTCTCTCCCCTCTAAAAATGTCACGTCAGCAAAACCGTTAGCTATTTAACGTCGGGGACCATAACAGGAGAACTATGTAACAGAAGGGACGATTTTACCGAAAAACATAGTTTGGAGACCAAAATATGAGAATGGTAATAGTTTTGGGACCATCGATGTAGTTTTCCCAAAAGATTAAAAACTAGTAGAAATGTGCGTTACTTATATTTTATTTTATTTTGGTATATCATGAAGCTAATTTAAAATTTTTAAAAGTAAAAAATCAAATCTTTAAAAAATTTGGGCCTTAATGTGATTTTTTTTAAAAAAATAATAGGAGCTTAATTAAAAATATTTAAAGAATAAAAAATTTAATGGAAAATTTATGATTTTTGAAGAGACCAAATTAATTTTTTTTAAAACTTATAGGGGTAAAAGATGGGTAAAAATCTCCTGCCACCTAACCATGCCTCATTCTATGCCCCTGCCTAAAAATACTTTAAAATTAAATCTTGCCCCATAACCCTAATTTTCATATCTTAAACCCCAAACCATAAACCTTAAAAAATACACCCTACCTCTAATTCCCTACACCCTAACCTTCAACTTTAAACCCAAACCCTAAACTCTAAACCACTATTTTAAAGTGGAACACAAATGGGGGCATACTTTGGGGACAGACGATTTCCATCCGTAAAATATACAATCTGCTGTTACCACCATCCGCCCCTGCTTCTTTGGTCATTTCACTCTATAATCATTCACATCTTTCCCTTTGCTTTGCTTTGCTTTAACAGTAAAATAAACTTCAATTATATTTAAAGTTAAACACTAATAAACAACATTAAAATTTTAAACTAAAAAATCCGGTCACAGTCGTTTTTATCAAATTTTGAATATGAAACTTTACCTAAAGATTATTGCATTTTTTTCTATTTGATGCGACATTTGTCACGTTAATTTTTTTCTCTCTATTTCCTTCATTTTCAATAATAGACCCTTGAAGTTCAACATTTGCCTTGAAAGAAGGTACCGAGTACCAACTACCAAGCCATCGAGCTTGGGCTTAAAGTGTGCTACTATTAACTATACATCGGCATCCAAATATGGGTTGATGCTAAAGCTTTCGGCTAATCTGACCACCTATGGCATGTTGAAAATGCTTCTAACCCCACAAGGGCGACTGATAATGTAGGCAACAACCGAGTACCGACAACGACTGGGCAGCAAATTCACCTAATACATCTAGGCTCTAACTAATATGGTGGAGTTAAACCCATTTAAAGCTTCCTCACTTGTAAATAATTAATACATAAAATACCCTAAGTTACTACTAATATGGTTTATAGATAAAGAAATAATAAACATTTGGAGGAATAACAGGCTTGGTTACTTAAAGTGAGCAAGCATCTCCAACAAACACTCAATTATGGTGGGACACTTGAATACTATGTTTGATGCTTGTTTTCAAACTGTGAACAGAACAGCCACTAACTGCATGATTAAACACTTTGATTCTCGAAAAGAAAAGAGAAAAAGAATCAAAAGATCTACAACATTAAAGCCCCATGTTTAGACCTTTTTTAAAATAAAAAATCGAATCAGGTTGAGTTGTATAAAGTTATTCAAGACTTTCAAACACAAAGAATCTCTGTACTGGCTGTATTGAAGCATAGGTAAAGCTCAGTCTTTACAGAAAATGGCGACGATCTAATGGCTTTAAACTGTCACTGAAATATATGGGCATTAAATTGGAGTCCATAAGTATACAAATCGCGAGTCTATTAATTGCTCTTTGAAGGAATCAATGAATGGTAAAGAATGGAAGAACTCGTAAATTTGTTCACAAAAAGCTTACAGACAACCAAATGTCCAAATCCCTAACAGATTTACCATGTTACTGCAGCTAATGTCATTAAAGCCTTTAACAGATCTCCAACATAACAAAAACCCACCAAGCACAATCCAAAAAAAAAAAAAGCAATGTAAGAACTCGACAAGATTTACTCAGAAACAAAAAGGTGAAAAGGGAAATGAAGTTTCAATGATGTTGTAGAACAGATAAGGTAAAATATGCAGATGGAGGAATAAGGAGATAAAGTACATACCATCTTCGGCTAATGTTAGAGTAGAGAAATAAGCAAAGACAAGCATAAAAAGGAAGACCCATTTGCTTCTTGTGGAGCTCTCGGCCATCATCTTCTTTCCCAAAATCTCCGCTGCTCCTCTCCGGTAAAAGAGTTCACTCTCTGTTTTGATGATGGAAGGGAGACAGAGCAGGCAGTGTCTTTTTATCCAAAGTTTCCAGTACTAAAACGTCCTTTACAGTTTTCACTTTTGCTTTTTCCAGATAAAGCAATTCAGTAAATTATTGTATTTGGTCACTGTTACTTTATGATTTTAGCTTTACTCATGATCAATTTAACCATGTTTAACTTTTGGATTAATTAGATTAGTGTTTTAAAAAAAGTTTGTTATTTTTAAGAAATCTAAGTTTTAACAATTTATTTGCATGACGTGTGAGATTTTAAAGTATTAAAAATAGAAAATATATACTATCATATAATTATATTAAAATAATTACAAGGAAAAACAGGCCTTTCAATAAATAAATAAATTCAGGTATCGTTGAGGACGTTGGGTTGTCTAAATCGAAGTGCGGCCCAAATAATTACAAGGAAAAACAGGCCTTTCAATTATACTGCACGGTTTCTGTCGATCAAAGCTCAGAATAGGCTGGAATAACAAAGCAGCAAAACAGCAATGAGTTCCTCCTCCACAGCTCTTCGAGAACTGCAGCGGGACCTCGAAAACAAAGCTAACGATCTCAGCAAACTCCAAAAAGGCAAGCCAAACCAAACCCATCATCTCCGTCTTCTTTACCCAATTCTTATTTGCTCTCAAATGTTACGATCATGAAACCCTATAGTTATTTTTTTCATATGTATTCATTGAACGGTTTCGCCAGATATAGCGAAGAACCATCAAGTGAGGAAGAAGTATACTATTCAGTTGGGAGAGAACGAGCTAGTCCTCAAGGTTCCGATGGGCTTTCGTTATTGTGCTGGTTCAATTGATTGATTCATTAGCCTTGAAATGCCATTTTATGATTTTTTTTCTCTTTTGTTGAAAATGTTGTTAGGAGCTGGATTTATTAAACGAGGATGCAAATGTGTACAAGTTGATCGGTCCGGTGCTTGTTAAACAAGATTTAGCAGAGGCTAACGCCAATGTTCGTAAGAGAATAGAATACATCTCTGCTGAATTGTAAGATTGCTTTCACATTTTACCTCTAACCTTTTTCTTTTGTTGTTAAAGAATATTGTGGATAGTTTATGAGTTTTGATGTAAATGAGTGGATTTCAATCGTGGTTCCCAAACCAGAATTTTGAAAGCCAACTAGAATGCCGAACTTAGATAAGTTGATTTCATTTTTTCTAGAAATCTTCCCATAATTTGCATTTGTATATGCTTTGTAATCAAATGTACTTCCTTTGTTACTCTTTATTTTTACATGCTTAGGCAATATCCTTGTATCTGCATGTTTTTTTTTATTCTACATTGTGCATAATGTGATATTGGGTTTATCATTCCATAGTTTCATGTATATGAACTTTAAAACTTTGTTTCCGTCAACAGGAAGCGACTTGATGGATCTCTTCAAGATTTGGAAGAGAAACAACACAGCAAGAGAGAAGCGGTCAGTTTTCTTCCTTTCAATGTGCTTTTATTGTGCTGTTCTGATGCTATACTAGTTGTCTGCATTTGGCTTTATACAACAGTAGCACAACGTGTTTCCGAATTGCAAATTAATATGAAAGAAAAATTTGACATCTGGGACTAAGATTGTTTGTTAGTATGGTTTGAGGCATTAAGGAAAGGTTGATCGGTTCTACCTGCAACTGAATCCTTATTTTAATGTTTTTTGGGTCTTAATGAGTGATTGAAATAAGTAATTTCAGCGGGGGTGCTAATTTGCTGATACTCTATTTGTCTACTTGGTCCTAACTTGTAATGTTTTTTGGGTCTTAATGAGTGATTGAAATGTGTTTGAACATCCAAGTGTAAACTATATTTTTTCTTCTTCTAATATCGTTGCCATTCACAAACTGCTTTTTTACATCTCTGAGGTATGAAATCAAATCGTAACCACTAGAATCCTTTTTTTTTTCTTTCTTTCTTCTAAGTTGAACTCTAAGAAAATGTAATTAGAAATATCAGCCATATTTTCTTTGTGCTCTTTTCTACCCGCTCTCATGCAACATTCCTAATTTATATTTTGCAAAAGGGTTACATGCATGGATATGCTCTTCTTGCTAAGCGTAACAAATATTTGTATTGAGTAAAAGCAAAAAATGAATTTGATCATTGGTTCCGTGTCTACTAGATATTGAAGGTGCAGCAGAGGATTCAATCACATCAAGCAGGAAAAGCCAAGGCTTAGCCCATCTTCATATGTTCGTCGACATGAATACCATCGTTCTAGTGGGATGATAAGCCTCAGTTGGAGCTTAAATCCAGTTTTCTTGAACCATTGTTGTAAAAGTTACACTGTGTGGTTTCCCCTTTAACATCTAATAGTCATGACATGATCAGAAGTTGTTCTAAGCAATGCATTTTCTGCCTTTTTGGTGATACTGATAGTAATTACCACTTAAATTTGCAGATATGGTTTGATTTCCGCTCGTTCGTGTTATCACAGCACTTGCCTCTTTCTCTCACTCTAAAAATTATTCTCTGCATTTTCTCTAGAAACATTATGCTGGCTAAGGGCTCCGATGATGGTTCCGTCATTCACCAGCACGTTGGAGTTCTGATGAAAGGGAAAAGAAGCTATTCTTAGGTACTTGTTATGGCCTTGAATACATATACGGTTTGATTTCCGCTCGTTCGTGTTATCACATTCGATGCATCTCCTTCTACAATTATTGAGGACCATCCATCTTCCACAGCTAACATGATCCCGACAAGAAAAGCACGAGCCTCAACCAATTCACTGTCATATGAGACAAAAAAGGTCTAGTATGAAGAGTTAATAACAAACCATTATGATCTCTCACGGCTACACGATCACCATAGACCAGGGGAAGACACAAGGATCGCTCCATTCACATTTATTTTAATAGTATTAGGAAAGGTTTCTTCCAAAGTAAACTATTATTAAGCAAATAAAAATTAAGAAATTACTACATGTTTTTAATTGATATGTTTAGAAAATAAAAATTAAATTAATCGAAGCACATAACTATTCTTAACTTTATTTGTGGGTTAAAATACCCAATTATCATTCATCAATATATCAAACAATAATGTTTTATATTTCTTTATTTGTATTTAATTTAATTATAAGCATGTGATATACATTTCGGTATTCTATCTATGGTTCTATACATAAATATTTGAAACCAAAAATAGTAAGAAGGAATAAAATAGCTATGGGCATTATGGGGGTTAAGGAATAAAATAGCTCATGAAGGGTGTAATCGAAATGCCTCTGATATTATCCGATTTACTAAAGTGTTTGTGATGGAGGCTGAAGCTAAAGGCCCTAGTGTCCCTAACAATGGTTGTTCATCCCCGGTGAAATGGTTCCCCCCTCCTACTAATTTTATCAAGGCAAATTTTGACGCGAGTTTTGATAAGAATTCGAATTCATCAGTGACGGGTATAATTATCAGAAACGCAGAAGGCTTATTAATGGCGGCAGAAACTTACCGGAATCGCTTTGTTTCTGGTCCTGAGCAAGCAGAAGCAACGGCGTGCGCCCAGGCGGTTAACCTCCTCTCCGATTTGGGATTTCACAATGCCATAGTCGAGGGCGACTCCCTCTCCGTCATATCGAAGCTCAGATCCGGAAAATTGGACAAATCAATATTAAGTGTGTGTCTGAGAAACATCTTAAACAGTTGTAGAGGTTTCACAAACCTGATGTTCAGACACGTTCGCCGGACGGGCAACGTTCCAGCCCATACCCTGGCTCATCACGGGGGGATTTACAGTGGGCCGAGGGTTTGGATTGAGGAAGCACCGCTGATCGTTGAAACGGCTGTGACGGCCGATCGATGGTGGGAACAATCTTCAGACTAAGTTCCCCTTTTCTATCTCCAGAGTTTAATTTTCACTATCTTCATCTCTGGAAGCTTTGCATGCATCTGACTCTTCATTTTCTTCATTTGATTTTCCCTCTGATCTGTTGGGGGTTGCCCGAAGAGATGCTGTCGGTTGAGCTGATTCCACGCTTTCTTTAATGTTCAATAAACGGCGGCGTTTCATGCCCCGTATTCTATGTAATTTCTTTTGTATTTTCTCAGTTTTTAATAAAACTATCAGCTCTACCAGTTCAAAAAAAAATAGTAAGAAGGATGACTTGGTTAGTTGGTTGTTACTTACTAGTTTACAATACAACTCTTTTAACTTGTTTTCCGCTTGTCTTTTTTTTCTTTAGTGCCGCCATCACCTTTTTCATTTTTGTCTAATTTTTATGGCGGGCGTGACACCAGCCTTAGTGTTGGTTGTCGACCGTCGGTCACACTATTTTTATTTATTTATTTCGTTCTTTTGATTTTAGTCATTTTAGTTCAATAACTCTGTCTTTACGACACACTTTATTCTACCTTTTGGTACGTATTTATGTTTCTTTGCACACTTTTTTACCTCTTGTCACGCTTTTCTATCATTTATTTTTCTTTTAGGGTTGAATTTGACGTCGTCACGACTGATCAAGATGGCGCTCTTTTGATTATCATGTTGATCCTTTGTTTTAGACCCTCGAACTGGATCTAGATGCAAGTTTAGTCATCGCTCTTGTTCGCGATTGAGTTGTGATAATAAATGTGTTGTCAATGTGTCCCAATTCTGTAATAAGCATTTTTTAATATTGTTTGTTGATGGTTTTTACCCTCATCGTCGAGCTTTGGTGATGTTTTGTATCTACTTTGTTTCGAGTCTTTGAATTAGATTTTTAGCTTTTTTTTGGTCTTGTTTATGATATAGAAACGTTAGTTTTCATGTTTTTAGGAATATGTCCGGATCAAGTTTGTTTACCTGCATTGTAAACTTTCATCTGAATTTTTTTTCTTTATTAATAAAACTGACGTACTCATATTAAAAAAAATTGTTTTTCGCTTAGAAATTGTAATCACCTATTTTGTCCGAGCCTCAAGCTCAATTAAAAAAAATCTCAATTACATCATATATGGGAAGATACTAATAACAAGAGATATTGTGCAACAAATATGAGAAGTCAAATGATGTGCAAAGAATTATGACGGCTGACTCATGACGAATTTGTGTTAGGATACGAACATTTTTGGGTCAGGATGTCTTCATAAAAACTTATTGTCTTTCAATTACCTTTTCAATGCATTTTGAAGTGCCTCAATCAGACACTAAGAACTCAAAATATGTTTGTTTTACTAAAAACGACGCAAGCAGAAAATTGGTCACGGGTCCAATACAAAAATTTAATTTTATTGCGAATTTTTAATTATTTTATCGATTATTTGCAATTAAATTCAATCTTAGACCTTTTCACTATTTGTTTTGATTAATTTAGGACTATATTGGATGTAAAGAAAGTAGTTTGGTGCACAAGTAAAGACATTATTTTCTTTCCAAGAATAATTAGCATTGATGTAGAAGATATCATGCTTTTATAGTTTCTTGAAGCCTATAAATAGGCTTCATTCCATTGTAATTAAACACACACTTTAATCATGAGCAATACAAATCTAGTTGATTTTTAGGCGTTTTCCATACCCAAACGTTGCCTTTTCTTTATATTTTGTACCTGATTTCAAATAAGAAGGAAAAAGGGTACAAGTTCTCATCAAGTCAAGTTTGAGGAGGATCCATTTTCGTCGAGGAGTGGAGCCTGCACCAACATCGGAACCGAGAGTAGGAGGAGCAGCGGCACGCTGCCGGTGAGTAGTGTTCGGTGCCATGCACGGTGGTAGGAACGTCAGTGCTATGTAGTTTGTGGCTTGACATGTACACCATCTTGTCACGGGGCTAGGTTCTGACTCTCTAACCCGTACGACCTTAGTCGTCGATATTAAGTCGAGGACTAAGTCAACCTTCGAATATCTAACCTAGAACGCTTAGAACTTGACGCGACGGAAGCTTTGCGGGAAAAGTGATGATGGCTAGGCAAGACAAGAACGAATGGCAAGACAAAGATTGAAGAGAAAATGTTAAACTCTTACTCAAGAACTCAAAAAGTGTGGAATGATTTACAATGGGTGGGGAAGGCTCTATTTATAGCCTTGGCCCTCTCGATCTAACGGCTAAGGATGAATCTCAAGATACAATCTCCTAACTATGGAAAGCTTATCACACAAATGCATAGTTTCTTATATTACAAGGCTGTGACATCATGGCTTGGGTGGCATAGAAGACTTTCCCCAAGTATGGCTCCATGGTGGACAACTCGGGCAGCTTGGTGCTAAATCGGGCCCTAGGAGTGTGGGCAACTCGGGTAGGCTTCCCCTAGGCCTCTCGGTGTGCATATCGGGTGTTGTCTCGGCCTCCTTGGTGTGCACGTCGGGTGCAGACTCGTGCTCCATGGTTTGGGCAGCATGGATGGTGCTCGGCAAGGCCCCCTTGGGTGCGTGCAGCATGCCCCCTCGAGTCCTACTCTCGTGGGTAGCACATGAGGTTCTTGACTTGGCCCCATGGTGTGCTGAAAGTGATCCGGCTCGGCTCCCTCGGATGCTAACACGACATGGGGCGTTGTGCATGGCCCTTTGGTGCGTGGTGTTGGCATCTACCCAGGTCCCTCGGTCGGGTGAAAGACTTGGTGCGCTAAGGCAATCACCTATGGGTGCGGCTTGCTTGGTCGTGGGAAGTTGGTCCGTGACATTCCCCCCACTAAATCTATCGATGCCCTCGTCGATAGGCGATGATGAGTCTCGGTCGTCTCGTCCTCAAACGGCCTCGACTTCTTGTCATGTTCCCGCTCAGCTAAGGGAACTCTCGTGCAAAGTGTAAGGCCTTCATGCCTTGGCTCTCGATCCGTCTCGATGGGTGGTGCCTCCTCGTCAAAGGAGACGTTCGCCTTGCTTTGTGCTTGGCTCAGCTTGCTCCACTCTTGGCCATCGACATCCTCGTCCAACGGCTTATGGGTGATGGCAAGGTCTGATTGTTCTCTTGATGGCAACTCGATTTCGTAGGCCTTCTCGCCTACTTGCTCCACGGCTCGACTCGGCTCCTCTCTTGATCTCACAAGCAACCTGTGGATGGAAACAGAGCAAGTTACACTCGAATTTTCATAAATTGGCTTACTTACCCCGGACACAATGTCCTCGTCGGGTGGCTTCACTACGCCATGTCGATACTCAAGGCAAGTGATGATGGCGGGGTCGTGAAATAGGTCCCCTTCGGTGCTCTCTAGCACTTCTCCCTCGGCTTGGTAGATGGTTTTGGTTTCTCGGCTTGTTTCATCCACCTTGTCACTTTATTCCTCATTATCCTTGTCACTCGGCTTGACTATGATGGTTGAGGTGAGGTGTTCCCTCGGCTTCGATGGCTTCTCCCATCGATATGCATTCTTGCCTGCTCGCGCCATGGCTCGGTTTGGCTCCTCTTTCAATCTTGTAGGCATCCTACAAATAGACCTAACAAACTTGACCCGAGACCCGAACTGAAAATCAACCTGAAATTGACCCGAAATCTAATCCTTAACCCGAAATAAACCGAATCGAAACTGACCGAATTTAGTTGAACCGAATGGACCCAAACCGAATAGACCCGAACTAAATAGACCCGATTAATAGAAATAAAGAAAGATAAAATATGAATAGCCGCACAAGTCACTAAAATGTCAAATATACTGACTTTTGGCTCTATGGTGGACAACTTTCTATGTGTGTTGGTCAAAAGATGACAACTCAACAAGGGTATTGGTCTATTGGGCGGATTGGGCTTGGCATGGCCCGATTCTTGAGTCCAAACCCCCCCTCTTTGTCATGCTTAGTGCTAAATCGGGCCTTAGGGGTGTGGGCAACTCGGATGGGCTTCCCCTAGGCCCCTCGATGTGCACATCGGGTGTTGTCTCAGCCTTCTTGGTGTGCACGTCGGGTGCAGACTCGTGCTCCATGGTTTGGGCAGCATGGAGGGTGCTCGGCAAAGCCCCTTTGGGTGCGTGCAGGGTGCCCCCTCGGGTCCTACTCTTGTTGGTAGCATATGGGGTGCTTAACTTGGCCCCATGGTGCGTTGGAAGTGCTCCGGCTCGGCTCCCTCGGATGCTAACAGGACATGGGGCGTTGTGCATGACCCCTTGGTGCGTGGTGTTGACATCTACTCGGGTCCCTCGGTCGGGTGAAGGACTTAGTGCGCTAAGGCAAGCACCTATGGGTGCGGCTTGCTCGGCCGTGGGAAGTTAGTCCGTGACAATCTTTAACGAGTTTACACTTCGCCTCCCGCTGTTTGCAATCTGTTGACTTTAATCTCTTTTTATTTAAATTTCAGTCTTTTACTTTTTGTTCTTTTTACTTGATGCAATTCAATTCTTTGTGCTATTTTATTTATATATTTTTTTAACGGTAAAATTTAATTGACAAATATGTCAGCTAAATAAAATTTAGCTATTAAATTAATATTTGTTAGGTAATAATCTACATATGAAAATGAAAAACAAAGGGAAATTTTGTAAATAAATTAATTATAAAATTTACTTTTAGGTTAATTTTCCTTGTAAATATTAATAAGTTTTAGACGAATTAATTAAATAATTTGTCTTGTAGATTAGTTTAATAATATAATAATAAATGTCTTAGGTTTAGGTTCCCTAAACAATTTGTCCCTTAATAACTAACTTGGTAATTTTTTTAAAAAAAATAAATAATTCTTTCTCCTTAATTATAAATAAAACCCATTTAGGTAATTTTTAAAAAAGTAAATATTTTCCTTAGATGTAAATAATTAATTAAAGCCTTTTAGGATTAGTTTCTTTAAACTCATGTTTCCGAAAATAATTAAATCACCCATAAGAATAGAAGAACATAAAATGCCATTAAAAAGAGATTTTTATTGTATCATGAAAAATGAAATAATTAATATTTTCCTCTCTCTTTATACCTTAATATTAAAAAAAATTAAATTTTAAGCTCTATCCTTAAACCCTTATTTCAATTACCCTTCCACAATATCAGGCAATACGATACCCAGGGATGGAAATTATCTGTCCCCAAAGTATGCTCTATTTGTGTCCCACTTTAAAATAGTGGGTTTAGGGTTTAGAGTTTGAGGTTTAAGATTGAGGCTTAGGGTTAGGGTGTAGGGAATTAGGGACAGTGTGTATTTTTTAGGGTTTAGGGTTTGGGGTGTAGGATATGAAAATTAGAGTTATGGGGCAAGATTTAATTTTTAAGTATTTTTAGGCAAGGGACATAGAATGAGGCATGGTTAGGGGGCAAGAGATTTTTACCCGATACCCGGCCGTCCAATTCGCGAAAGGTCATTTTCTGATGGATGTAAGAAAGTGGTGGTGGAGGGACGAAGGTGATATACAATACAAGCATGGTGCATGGCTGCCTACCCACTTTCTTAAACAAATGTAAGAAAATCAAAGGTAGTCAACATCCTGTCTGTCGGCTACGTTGGCGGCCGTCTATTATTTGTATTCAATCAATTCAAGGCAGACACCCAGAAAAATTTGTTCCTTCATCTTCATCCCAACTCTGGCCAAACACGGATTCACCGCCTAAAAGCTTAGTAAAATGTTGCCACTCAGCTTTGGTTAACTCGAAGGGACACCATTATGCCCTACGTCATCTATTTAGTCTCTTATCGAAGTTTAATATCAAAATATGCTTTGACAAGACTACACGTATGCTTCGGTTTTGCCAGTTTTAGAGAGAACCCACTGCTTTCGCATCCAAATTTCCGATCACAATATATGAATTCAAGGAATCACGTTTCCCGTACATATAACGTGCACAAAAAGTAAATGAAACCTTAACGGTTCAGTTAAAAGTCATCTTATTGAGCAAAAAAAAAAATTGGAACAAGTGTGCCATTTCCGAATACTTTTTCGTTTTCTCCTGGCGAATGGCAATGGCAAAGGACGAGGGGAAGAGTGATGATGTGACGGACCGTTAATTTTATAATCTGAAAGTAATGTGAGAATGTTGAAGGACAGCACTATTGAAAGTTGTGCTGTGCTCTCTAACTACTGATCACAGAAATTGAGATGTCCACATTTCTTGTTTTCATATGAGATATGATTATAAAAACCTAAAATTTTGTCGTGGCATTCATTACCCATTATCCATAATATCAATATGTATATTTATATATAATAACATTACGGTAATGGTCTTGCCATTCCCATATTAGTTTAATAGATAAATTGGGGTTGAATCCAGTCCTTGCGAAGATTCAAGCTTAGAAACCACATGAGAAAAATATGTAAAACGACTAAACAACATTGCACACTGAATTCTACGTAATATTTTCGCAAGTCTTGCACAACACAGGGTTATATGATAATTAAGAATTTGAGATATTGCGTAACTCTAATTTTGTACCATATTTTTGGTAAAAGAAAACTTAGTTTAGCGTACTTTCAAATAACTTAAGATGCTTCTGAAAAAATTTTGTTAATAATCATATTATTTGTTGAGCTAAACTTATGTAACTATGTCATTACGATTTGTAACATCTAATATGACATAGAGACAATGGTGGAGCCACATATAGTTTAGAGGGGTCAATTGACCCCACTTGATTTGTTATGGTGTGAAATTTGTAAAGGGTTAAATCATATTTTCAAAGAGTTAGTATAAAATTTTTCATAAAAATATTAGAATTGACACCACTTAACTTGTCTAGGTATTAGATCAATAATATTTATAATGTAGTAGTATGAGAATCCTCGTATCTCAAAATCTATTTTAACTCCCACTCTATAAAAGTCTTGAATCCGCCACTGCATGAACAGTTACGATGTAATTATACAAGAGTGTAATTATCAAAGTAATAATTACAAATTCCTGGAATTACACTATAATATCCAAATGCATCATGAATATTTATAATTGCATGTTTGGTTAGTATAACAATATTATTGTTACTATTAAGAAAAATAACAACATCACATTCTAGCTATCTAATGATTAGTAGGAAAAGTTGGACCTCCATGGTGCTTTCATTGGGAAAAACGAGTTAACTTTCCTCAAAATCCCTCATGCCAGGGATCCGTTTAGGATCGATTAAGAATCACATATTCTTATAACGACCAGTTGGTTTAGCGGGATGAGATATTAAGTCCTTTAAACAATGTTAGAGATTTAAATTTTGACGTTATGAATTACAAAAATTAGGTTGAAATCGCCGTCTTCATATTGACTCATTATAAAATTCGATATGAATTAATCAATAATTCAGTCGGATAGCAATAGTTAAACCAAAAAGATAAGTGCCGATAGTGTGTGGCCCATGAAAAATGGTTCTCGTCAATCTATCATATGAGAAGACTGATAAAAGCAAAGACTAAAATGGTGCAAGTATGCAACTAAGCCAGCTAGCCAAAGGCTATGCTGAACTCTTTTCAATTCATTTGAATGCCAATGCGACCATACATAGTTACAGATGCATCAGCAGCAGGCAGCCTTTGCTTCAGGGCAATGACGAGAGATATGATTGATTGGCAATCTGGGGTTGAATTTAATTGGTCTCCTCCTTTTGTCCTTCATTGTGTTAATTAATGGTCTTTGCTGGCCAATCACTTAATTTGTCCTTGGAATATCTTGGCATATTTTTTTATCTCATTTAAATTTTTGATTAAGTTGAGATCCACTAGTTGTCTAATGGTCAATAATACTCATATTATTCTATTTTATATGAGTTCAAATTTTGATATAAGAATGTAGTCTATTTATTTAATAAAAAAAATTAATTAAGTTACTCCAATTTATATGAAACGTAATATTTAAAAGATTTTTGTTATAAAATTTTTGCCATAAAGATATAACTTGATTTATATAAATTTAAATGTGAAATATGAGTAAAAATTACAGTAAAAAATTTCAACAATCTCTGGGCAAATGGTTAAAAGCTCTCAGTTGACACCGTCTTCCTCCCCTAGGTAGGAATTATTCAAAAAATATTTATAGTAGAAAATGTGACATCATTCAAATTATATTGTGATGATCATCCTATAATGAGTCTTTGCAGTATCTAATCTGAATTAACCACTCAATGAATTGGATATCTATTTTTATAAAAAAATAACTTTATTTTTTTTAACTAAAAAAAAGAAGACATCTTCAAAATAAGTAGACTATTTTTTTTTCAAATTAAACCACATAAAATGAGTTTATTATCGATTTATAGACCATGACATGTTGAAAAATTAGTTTTAATAATTTTTTGTAACGTTTCTTTTGTAGAACAAATATAATGGCCATGTTTGATAATTAGCGAATAACTTATAGCTAATAGCGGATTACATTAGCTGATAGTTGATAGCGGATTGCATTAGTTGATTTGACTAGCAGATTTTATTAGCTGATTGTATAAAAGTGTTTGGTAAAATTAATTGATAGTTGATAGATGTTAGATTATTTAAACAAGCAAAATGACATATAAGGACATGATTATATTTAATACGTGTTTGAATAATTTATTAGTTATCAATATTTTGTATCTAATTAATATTAATTAGATTTATAAAAAATATTTTTAATATAATTTTTCTAAACATATTCGAATGATTTATATATTAATTTATTGTTTATATAATTATTTTAATATAATTTATTTAATTAATAAATTTAAATACACATATTTATATGTGATAATAAAAAAGAAAAAATAAATAGGATTAACTTATAAATAGGGTGAGAAATATTTAATTTAGGTTATTTGGAGATTTTTGGTAGCTGCTAAGGTAAAAGAGTTTTTACAACTCTAATATCAAACATCTAATCTCAAAAAGCTTCTATTAGGAGCTTTTTCAAAATTAGCATTTTCACTCCGATTTGCTCTTTCAATATGTTGTTCACCAAACAACAATATTAGCGGATTTGACTGGTCAAACCTCTAATTATACCTAAACCTCTAATTTTTGCTCAAATCACTCTTTACCAAACGATGTCAATATATAAATACAATTATAAGCAATACATATTTATAACTCCTGATTTTTTTATTAAATAGTGAACTATTATATTTCTATATCGGAATTTGAACTCATACAAGATAAGACAAGATAAACATCCTTAGCCACTATGCCAATTATTGGATCTCATTATTATAGTCACCATTATTTTTTTAATCCCTAATTTTAATCTCACTATTATAGTCGCTATTATTTTTTTAGATGATTTCTACACTTTTATTCCAACGATCAAAAACGTTAAGTGTTTTCAGTACAAAAATATACTATGACTATTAACAGCTCAGTCAAAACACCTATACAAGTAAATCCCAATATAGTGGCCATTATAATTTATAATCTTATCTACAATAATTTTAATCTCACTTCCATCTAAATAAAACCGTAATTTAATCATTATGTTGGTTTATATAATGGTTTTGAACTGTTCAAACCCTGTTTAATAGTTTTAATGGAATATTCATGCTGATTGAGACAAAAAGGGGAGATCGAATGCACTAACCGATAAATTGTTAAAAGACTGAGAATGGAAAAATTTCAATATTATTTTCTGATAACTTTACAAGCTTTACAACTGGTTTATATACAACTCAAGTTACTAACTAACAGAAAATAACAAACTAACTATTTCTAAACAGATTTTCAACTAACTTCAACACTCCCCCTCAAGTTGGAGGTTTAAAAACATTTTTAATCCCCAACTTGCTCAATAAGTAATTGTGCTGCTGAATTCCTAGAGCTTTTGTCATGATGTCTGCAATCTGTTCTTGTGATGCTATGTATTCTGTTTTCAACAATCCTTCTTGAATTTTGTCTCTCACAAAGTGGCAATCAATTTCTATGTGTTTCGTACGCTCATGAAACACAGGGTTTGCTGCAATTTGTATGGCAGCTTTGTTGTCACAGAAAACAATCACAGGTTCTGTACAAGACACACTAAGCTCATGTAACAATCCTTTTAGCCAGATTATTTCAGATGTCGTCATGGCTAAACTTCTATATTCAGCTTCTGCCGACGATCTTGCAACTGTGTTTTGCTTTTTTGATTTCCATGAAACGAGAGAACTTCCAATTCTGATACAGTACCCAGTTACTGATCGTCTAGACATCGGGCAAGAAGCCCAATCTGAGTCACAAAATGCTTCAATTTTACATTCACTTGAAGCTCTTAACAGAATCCCTTGACCCGGATTTCCCTTTATATACCTCACCACTCTGAGTGCAGCTTCCAAATGTGATGACTTTGGACTTTGCATGAATTGACTCAAGTGGTGAACTGCAAATGTAATGTCTGGTCTGGTGTGAGTCAAGTAGATTAACTTGCCTATCAACCGTTGAAAGACTGATTTGTCTTGCAGTAAAGCATCAGCAGACTCATGTTGTACACCTTCATCATAATCTGGTGTAGTCAATTTTAGATTCTGCTCTAGAGGAGATAAAGCTGGCTTTGCTCCTCCCAAACCTGTGCTCTCAATAAGTTCTAGAGCATACTTCCTTTGGTTAACTATTATTCCTTCTGATGATCTTAAAACTTCCAACCCTAGGAAGTATTTCAATTCCCCCAAATCCTTCATCTTGAAACTTTGATTTAGGAGGTCTTTGACTTGAGTAATCATCACATCATCATTTCCAGTGATAACTAAATCATCTACATATATAAGGATGATCACAAGTTTCTCTTGCTGCTTCTTAATAAAAACAGAATAATCATGTCTGCTTTGTTCATAACCAGCAGTCAGTAATGTTTCAGAAAGTTTCAAATTCCATTGCCTCGATGCTTGTTTGAGTCCATAGAGGGACTTTTGCAGTCTGCAAACCAGATTCTCCCCCTGACTGCAAAAACCATCAGGCAATGACATATACACTTCCTCATGAAGAGAGCCTTGTAAAAAAGCATTGTGAACGTCCATCTGATGAAGGGGCCAATGAAACATGGCAGCAAGAGCAAGAATGGTTCTGACAGTAACCATTTTTGCAACAGGAGAGAAGGTATCACCATAGTCAACCCCTTCCCTTTGAGTGTAGCCTTTCGCAACAAGACGAGCTTTATAACGCTCCACTTCCCCTGAAGCCTTATACTTGATGCGATAAACCCATTTACAACCAATGGGAGTTTTTCCAGAAGGCAAAGTAACTACTTTCCATGTATCAATTGATTCCAAAGCCAATATTTCTTCTTTCATGGCCTGAACCCATAAGGAATTTTTAATGGCTTCGGAATAGGAAGAAGGTTCAACAAATGAAGAAGAAGATAAAAAAACTTGTGTATGAGAAGGTAAATGTGTGTAAGAAATATAGTTAGAAATAGGATACTGCCCTGAAACTGCTGAAGAATGAGAAGGATTGGAGGTGACAAAATCTTGCAACCAAGCAGGTGGCCGTATCACTCTAGTTGATCGTCGTGAAGGGTGAGAAACAGGAGGAATGGAAGTAGGAAGTATGGAGGGTGAAGTAGGAATAGATGCAGGGTTAGAAACAGTTGGAGAAACAGAATCCAAGACTGGTTCAGGTGGTAAAACAGAATCAGTAGATGCAGGAGTAGGTTCACTTGTTGAAACTGAAGAATCATTAGATGTAGGAGACTCAAGAATTAAAAAATCAGAATCAGGAATCAAGCATGAATATGGAAAAAAAAGAAGTAGTAGGAGAAGTAGGAAAGGAAAAAGGAAAAATACTTTCGTGAAAGATAACATCACGACTAACAAAGAATTTCTTGGAAGGGAGACTAAAAAGAAGATAACCTTTCTGAGTTTGAGAGTAACCCATAAAAACACAGGGTATAGAACGAGGGGCAAATTTATCAAGATTATGCAGTTTGGTAGCATATGCCAAACAACCAAACACTCTTAAATGAGTAAAAGGAGGTGGTTTATGAAAAAGGAGTTCAAAGGGTGTTTTCCAAGAAAGAACAGATGAAGGGAGTAAATTGATTAAGTAACAAGCTGCAGACACACACTCTCCCCAGAATTTTATAGGCAATTTAGACTGAAAACGAAGGGCTCGAGCTACCTCAAGGAGATGCCTATGTTTACGCTCAGCCACCCCATTTTGCTGAGGGGTATAAACACAACTAGTTTGATGTAGGATGCCAAGAGAAGAGAACAGGGAAGAACATTCAGAATTAAAAAACTCTGAACCATTATCACTACGAATGGTTAAAACCTGTGCAGCAAACTGAGTTTTAACCATAATAAGGAAGTTTTTTAAGGCTAGTATAGCATCAGATTTCAGTTTTAACAAGTGAACCCAAGTCATCCTTGTGAAGTCATCAACAATAGTGAGGAAGAAACGATGCCCTGAATGTGTTGAGACTCTATAGGGACCCCATAAGTCAATATGGACTAATTCAAAAGCTTTGGTAGATCTAGAAGTACTAAGAGGAAAAGGGGTCCTAGTTTGTTTTGCTAAAGGACAAACAGAACAATCAGTAATATGATCAACACGAAAAGTATCAGAAACAGGTATTTTGTGCATTTTATTCAAGGATGCATGGCCTAAGCGCGCATGCCACAACTTTGTATTATCAACAGATGTTTGACACAGAACAGAATCAACTGAAGTAAAATTTTCAGAATGTGAAACAACTGAAACCTGGGGTAATTTCTGAGAACAATCAACTGAAGTGGACCGAAACTGGTACAAGTTGCCAATTAGCCTACCAATCTCCCTCATCCTGCCAGTGGAGTGTTCCTGAAGCAAACAAACATGTGGATGAAAAAGAACAGCACAATTCAAATCAGATGTAAGTTTAGAAATTGAAATCAGGTTGTAATGAAAATCAGGGACAAACAGAACATCATTAAGGTAAATGTTTTTAGCAAGAGCAACAGAGCCAATATGGGTTATAGGAACGGTTTTACCATTTGGAAGTCGGACTGATCTGGAATTCAAAACACACAAAATTGGATTTATTAAACTATTGAAATCAGAGGACACATGGTCATTAGCTCCAGTGTCGAGGATCCAGGTAGAAACACCATGGTCAAAAGAATAAGATGAACTGTTACCTGCCACATTAACAGCTGATTCAGAAGAATTTTTCTGCAGCAAACTCAGTATCTGTGTATACTGCTCCTGGGAAAAAGATGGGACCAACGATGCAGGTGAAGCCAATACTTGTAAACTGGAATCAGAATGAGAGACAGGAGAAGATTCACCAGTCATAGCCAGAGCAGCTTGAGGATCTTTCTTCTTTGTAAACCGAAAATCTGAAGGAAAGCCCACAAGACGATAACAATTCTCCTTCTTGTGGCCTTTAATATGGCAGTGGTCACAAATTCCATTGAAGCGTCGACGTGCAGGTTGCCCAGAACCAGTATGAGAATACATCACCGTGGAATCAGATAATGGAGTAGAAGCCGAGAGATGAAATCGTTGTGACTCCTCTTGGATCAACATTGAATATGCCTCATTGACCGTCGGTAAGGGCTTCATAATGAGTATTTGACTTCGAATTGCAGAGTATGTTTCATTTAATCCCATCAGAAACTGGAAAAGATTTTGTTGCAAAAGATGCTTCTGATTCTCTTGAGAAGCGTCACAATTACAAGTCGAAAACGGTACTAATGCACGATACTCACTCCACAGCAACTTTAATTTTGTGAAATAAGCAGAGATTGATAGTTCACCTTGAGTGAGTGTTGAAATCTCTCGATGAAGGAAGAATGTGCGAGAACCATCCACCTTGTCGAAGCGTTCCTTCAGATCCGTCCAGACGAGTGCGGCACTGGACGCAAACACTATTCCGGCGGACAAATCTTGACTAACGGCGTTGAGTATCCAGGAGAGAACGATTGCGTTACAACGATCCCACTGGGATTCCAATTGCCCAGTGAAATCAACACGACGGCAGCTTCCATTGACGAGCCCTAGCTTGTTCTTCGCGAGTAGGGCGATTTGCATTGAGCGGCTCCAGACGCTGTAATTTTCAGCACCGGTGAGTTGATGGGAAACCAAGAGAGCTCTCGGAGTATCAGATGGATAGAGATATAAGGCGTGGTTGAAATCGACGGTGGTTGAAGACTCCGCCGGCGGCATTGTTACGATTGCAAAAGGAAGAGAAAAGAGAAAAAACCCCAAATTTCAGAGAAAAGGGATGAAATGAGAAAGGGAAAAACGGTTACAGGTCTAACGAGGAAATGGGCCAGATTACCCAAAAATATCCCGGGCTCTAGATACCATGTTAAAAGACTGAGAATGGAAAATTTTCAATATTATTTTCTGATAACTTTACAAGCTTTACAACTGGTTTATATACAACTCAAGTTACTAACTAACAGAAAATAACAAACTAACTATTTCTAAACAGATTTTCAACTAACTTCAACATAAATCAATGAAATGATAATTGGTTGTTGGATACTAAATAAAAGAATAGAAATTCTCTATTTTTGTGGTCCTATTTATATCTTCACATTAAAAATTAGATTGAAGTTTAAGGTTAAAATTTAAGAAATTTGGGTAAGATATATTTTTAAGGCGTAAAATTTAAAATTTAGAGTTAATTTAAAATTTATTTTTTAATATTTTTTAATGTTAAAAAATAAAAGGAACACTTAAAAGGGTAGATAGTTTTTGTCCTAGACAAAAACCATGAGATATGGGTTAATTTGTGTATTGGAATGGGAGGGTAGTTGACTTTGGATATAAGGTTGGGATCCTAGTAAGAAATTAACAAGACTGAAATCGGCCATTCAGTTTCGTATATTCGGAGAAATTATATTATAGGCTTGTTCCGTAACATTATTCATGGTCTCAACCAATAAAAATTATTTATTTTATTTTTTCATGTCATCTTTTTATCAAGTGAATCTTCATATGGTCAAAATTATTTTTAAACTTGATTTGTAGTAAATATAAGTGAAAGTTCACTTAGTAAAAAGATGATATTAAAAAATAATAAAATAAATTATTTTTAAGGGTCAAGGAAATGTGAGAGAATAGATTATAAAAAAATTTATATTGCTTCAAAATTTAAGGCACATAAGATCGGACTTTCTAACAATTGTTTGTTCTTATGGTTTTGGCACTGCTTCCTATACAGTTTAACCAATTCAAGTTACAATTTTTAAAGGGAGAAATAGACTATATTTGGGCTCATTTCTCATTGTGTTCAAGAGGAAGAAAAGTTGAAGCATTATAAGTGTAAAAGTATTAATTTAATTGGTGCTCATTTAGTTAGTGTCTCTAAGAATAAGGGCAATAAAAGAAAATATTAAAATAAAGTTGCTAAGGGTTCTAGTCAAAAGAAACAACAATAAGTTACAAAGTGTTGATTCTTTTGTATAAGTTAGGACATATGTGAAGTAATTAAACTTCAAAAGTGAACAACTACTTCGGTTATTTTGAGTGATCCATGGGCAGTAAATTTTATGATCCCACAATTAAGACTATTTTAAGGAGAGTTTATAATTTTTTTTAGGATGTTGAGTTTGGGGGGAGAAATAAGGTTAGATACATTACTATTGAGGAGGAATTGAATTATAATTTAATTCATACTATCACTTTTGATGATGTTTAGGTTTTCACACCTATCATTAATCAAGAAGTGAATCAAGTACCTCAACAAAATAATGTTGAACAACTCTCATTTAAGATAAGGTAATTGTTTCAGAAGAACAAACTCAACAACCTTAAAAAAAAACAAGTGTCTTTAAAGAGGTCCACGAGAGAAAGATGAAATACTATTTCAGATTATTTTATTATATTTCTTTAAGAAAATAAGGCAATAATGGAATGATAAAAAATGACTCAATCATTTATATCAGACCATAAAAGTTCTAACTCTCAAAAGTGGATTGATGTCATTCAAGAAGAGTATAATTTTATGCAAGACAATAAAGTTTAAGAACTTGTCTCATTACCTTAAGGTGCAAACCAATTGGTTGTAAATTAATATTTAAAATCAATAGGGATGGAAATGGTAATGTGGATAAGTATACAACACGTCTTGTATCTAGAGGATATACTCTAAAAGAAGACATTGATTTTTAGAGACTTTCTCTTCATTTTTATTAAAAGACTCTTTCAAGATAATTATTACACTTGTTGCTTGTTTTAGTCTTAAGCTACATTAGATAGATGTTAAGCTTGTTTTTTTTTTCAATGGCGACATTGAAGAAACTATTTATATGGTACAATCATAAAGTTGTGTCTTATGATACAATATCAATGATATGTAAATTAAGGAAATCTATATATGAGCTTAAGTAGGACTCTCATTAATGAAATTATAAATTTCATGTTGATTATCTCATTCAGTTTTGAGATAAATTTGGTTGGCACTTGTATATACTACAAGTTCAGTGGGAGTAAACCAAGTGACACTCATATTGCTAAAGTAGATAAGTATTATCTTGCTCAATGCCCTAAAAGTAACCTTGAAAATTTAGAAATTCCAAAAGATTCTCTATACATAAGCTATTGAGAATCTAATTTATGCTTAAGTATGTATGCGTTCGGAAATTGTGTACATTGTTGGAATGTTAGATAGATATTTAAGAAATTCTAGTATGGACTATTGGATAGCAGCCAATAGAGTTATGGATATCTTTAGAGAACAAAAATTACATGCTCACATGTCGAAGTTCTGGTAAGTTAGAGATCATCAGGTTTACAGACTTCGATTCTAATAGAATATTGATGCAAAAGAATTTTGTCAGTTGAGCTGCTAATTGTAGATTGAATAGAAAGACCACTTCAGTTATTTTGTGACAATAAATATGCATTCATTTATTCTATAAACAATAGGAACACTTCAAATTTGAAGCACATAAATATTAAGTTCCTAGTTGTTAAAGAAAATTCAGAGTGGTTGTGTGTCTATAGAGCATGTTGGTACAAACTCCATAATTGCGCGCATATTAAGAAACTGTCACCCTAGGTCTTTCATGAGCACACTACTCATGTGGGTGTAATGTTATTTAAGGATATTCGGTTTTAGTGGGAGTTTGTAATTTTGAAATAATGCTCATTCGGTTTAGACACAATTTTAGTTACTTCTGTTTAAAGTTATTTAAGATTATTTTCTGCAGAAATAAAGTTCTTTTGGTTTATGTACACTCTGAATTCAATAAAGTTGATCTCACTAAGGTTTAGGAGGACCAGTTGGAAATAGACATGTTCGGTTCACATTTCATGTAATTTTCCATGCTACACATCCATGATTGATCTATGTCATTTGATTATGTTTGTATACGTGACCATTGATGGGTCCAGTCATGATTGATATGGCGAAGACCGCTTTGATCCTATATGGATATAATTGATGGACGAGATTGTTATAGAATACCTATTATATAATAGCAAAAATTTCGAGCTCATAAGGTTGTACATTTATCAGGAAACATATGTTGCCCAAGTGGGAGATTGTTGGATTAAAATCCGTAATTGTGGGCACATATGTAAAATGTATGTTGCTATTATAAAGTATGGCACAAAAATAAAGTGACCAATTAAGTTAAGCGTGTCATAGGTATTAAAATGTCATGGAAATAAAAGTGTAGATACCGTAAGATATATTTATAATTCAATGAGGGGCAGAGTTATAAATATTTAATAGTTGATTTAATAAATCAACTATATAAAGAGGTAGTGGTCCCCAAGAAATAGGTTAACTTGTATTACTCTTGTCCCCGTCAGAGAGTTTTTACGGCAAAGGCTAACCTATCTTCTTGGAAGATCACAACCACGATTCAAGGTTTTCATCTATCGATTAATTCAGGTACGCTTCCGCTTTCGGTTTATTGTTCTTGATGATTTGACTTGATTGATTCTGGGTTTAGATTTCATATTAATTTATGATTTAATTCTAACAGGAGGTAGTCTTCATCGACGGCGGTGGCCCGGGTGCTCCTCCACCGGAAAGGTGGGGCGACGTTTCGTGGCACGAGGATGTCAATGATGATGTATTTATTGGAGGCGTAACCCCCGAGGCACAGGAGTCGGCGCATGGCTCTCCAACATGCATGGAGGATCGTACCGTTGCCAGCAAGGGGGCCCCTTTATCAGATATTCCAGCCGTACAGCCGTTGGTAGCAAGGGGGGATTCAAATTCTAATGGACTTTTTGAAGTCCAAGTCAACTCCATAGAGTCAATTCCTGGTTTAAATGACAAGTGTGGTGGACACGATGGGCCCAACACCAACCTTATGGACACATCAGATGACTCCAATTTGGTGGACATTGAGGTGGGCCTCGTCAACATAAAATCAGATAAGCCACAAATGACCTCAGGGTTTATTCCAGCTCAAAAAGGGGCGAAGTCTATCTTTAAGGATGCTTTGGGCTCGCTCATTACCGGGTCTGCTAAAGCCCGCCGCTTAGTCAAACAGTCAAAAAGAAGGGAGAAAACAGGGGGCAAAAAAATTGAAAAACAAATCAAGAAGAAATCAAGACAGCGACTTACCCTGTCGGAGATCCGGTCGTGCGATTCGAGTGATCCGCAATTGATGCCGCCGACTATCCACGATGATGTGGCGGAAGCTAGAGCTACAGTCGTCTTAGGGCACAACTTGGGAGTAACTTTCGAAGCCTCTGATGCTCAAGTGGAAGCGCGTCTGTTGGAAATTGAAGAAAGGGGTAAGAACACTGCAAGGTAATCTTGCTCCTTTGTGTTTTGTGTCGTGTGTTTCTTTGCGCATATGATGAATAACACACTCCTTAGCTGGAATATAAGAGGGATGGGAAGGTTGGAAAAAATTAGGGCGGTAGTAAAGGTGTCGAAGAAGAGTAAATGTAAGGTCTGCCTTATTCAGGAATCAAAATTGGAAGCCTTGAAACCCAGTGTGGAAAATCGTCTGAAAAACAATTCTTTTAATGGCGTGCTCTGCTCACCATCAGTGGGTGCATCCGGAGGTCTCATCACCCTGTGGGATGAGTCTTTCTTCTTAATTGAATCATCGTTGATTAACAGGAGATTTATCGCGATTGTGGGTCAGATAGCGCCGATTAAGAAGTCATGCTGCATCATTAATGTGTATGGGCCGAACGATCCTAAGGAAAGAATCGTTTTCTTCAATGAGCTTACTGCCTACATAAACGGTTTAAATATCCCAGTGATTGTTGCTGGGGATTTCAATGCAGTGAAGTCTGCTAGTGAAAGAGTAGGTGCATTGGGGGTTGCAGACTGCGGGACAGCTTTGGCAGATTTTATACAGAACAATGCTTTAGTGGATCTTCCTTTGGCCGGCGATGACTACACTTGGTTTAGAGGGGGCGTGGCTATGTCGGCTAGTAGACTCGATCGGTTTCTACTATCACATGAAGTTCTGAACTGGTTTCCCAATCTGACTCAAAGAACTCTACATAGGGGCCTTTCGGATCACAAACCGGTTGTATTGGGTGAAGTGAAGGGTAGCCGAAATAGTGGTGCTTTCAAGCTGTTTTCCCATTGGTTAGACAGACCAGAAGTGCTAGCTCTAATCCAAGAAACGTGCGAGGCTCACAGAGGGATACAACTGGGTTTTTTGCTGAAAAAAGTTAGGATTGCTATCAAAGAATGGGTTAGAAACTTCCGGGAAAATGATCAAGCAAAAATCAGCAACCTGGAGGAAAAGTTATCCAAGTTGGAGGCGCAGTGTATGAACAACGGCTATGATCAGATTGTGAATAACAGATTAAAGGCTGTGAAAAACGATTTATGGGCGGCCTATAGAAGGGAAGAGAAAGAATGGCACCAAAAATCTCGGATTAAGTGGTACGCGGAGGGGGATAGAAATTCGAAGTTTTTCCATATAGTAGCATCGCTACGTCGAAGCAGAAATCTTGTTAATAGTGTGGAATGGAGAAACAACATTTATACAGAAGAGTCTCAGATAGTTAATGCTTTTGAGGAGGCTTTCAAGTTTCAGTTCAACTCATCATCTACGCTGCCAATTAAATCTTTCAATTGTCAGCTTAAGTGTCTTCCTGCCTCTTCTGCCGAAAGCCTTGAAGCCCCATTCACTGAGGAAGAGGTTAAAGCTGCTATATTCTCGACTGATGGTAATAAGGCACCAGGGCCAGACGGTTTTAACTTTGATTTCTTCAAAAGATGTTGGCCGTGTGTTAAATTGGAAGTAATGAAATTCCTTAATTGTTTTCACGAGGGAAAGATAACAGATAGGCACTTCAATCACTCTTTCATAACTTTGATTCCAAAGGTTGAAGCCCCTGTCTCAGTTGATGATTTTAGGCCTATTTCGCTGGTTAATAGTATGTATAAAATCCTTGCCAAAGTTTTATCGAGGAGGCTTGGCCAGCACATTCACGAGATTATAGGGGAAAATCAATTCGCTTTCATCCCCGAGAAACAGATTACGGACTGCGCGTTGATAGCAAATGAGGTGATCGATGAGCTAAAACACAAGAAGAAGGGATCTATTGTGTTTAAGGCCGATTTCAGACGCGCCTACGACACGGTGGACTGGGCGTTTCTGGATTTGATCATGCATAAAATGGGGTTTGGCAGTAGGTGGAGAGGGTGGATCAAGATGTGTACGTCTTCAGCACTTGTGTCAGTAAAGGTTAACAATAGATGTTCAAAGCCGTTTTCGATGTCGAGGGGGTTAAGGCAGGGGTGCCCGCTCTCCCCAATGCTCTTCAATATCATCGGAGAGGCACTCAGCGCTTTTCTTCACAATGCAGTAAATGAAGGTTATCTGGAAGGGGTTCAGATTGGTTCAGCAGGTTTTAAACTGTCGCATATTCAATTTGCTGATGACTTAATTGTCTTCGCCAACGGCAGTAAAGAAAATGTTCTAGTCATTAAAAGATTGTTGAGACTGTTTGAGATAGCTTCGGGACTAAGTCTCAACATCAAGAAAACAAACATTTTTGGGGTTGCAGTGGACCAGGCGAAAATGGCAGAGTGGGCGAATGATCTAGGCTGCAAGGTCGGATTTCTGCCATCAACCTACTTGGGACTGCCGCTTGGAGCACCAAAAAATTCTCTGCAGTTGTGGAATCCCATCTTTGAAAAAGTATCGACAAGATTAGCAGGGTGGAAGGGTAAATGCCTATCCTTAGCAGGTAGGATATGCCTTGTGAAGTCAGTGTTATGCAGTCTGCCTGTCTACTACATGAGTTTGTTTAAACTCCCGGCTGGAGTTGCTGATAAACTCAATAGTTTGTGTGCTCGTTTCATTTGGGGAACAAACTACGAAAAATCGATCCACTGGTTTAAATGGCAGGACATGGCAAAGCCGAGGAATGTTGGAGGTTTAGGTCTAGTGGATGCCAAAGTGAAAAACCAAGCTTTACTGAACAAGTGGGTTTGGAGGTTCGGTATGGAGGGCAATAGCCTATGGAGGAAAGTAATGAATGCGAAGTATGGCTATAACGAGTCCAGTTTTCTACCCTCGACCGATGTGAAGCCAAAACAGTCTTGGGTATGGAGAAACATAAAGAAGCCATTACAAAATGCAGAAGATGAGTTCACAAAAGACATCTTTTTTGTTTTGGGCGATGGAAATTCCATTAATTTCTGGGATGATAGATGGACTGAGCACGCATCACTCAGATCGGCATTCCCAAGAATTCATATGTTAGCAACAAAGAAGTCAGGAAAGTGCAGTGAATTTGGAAAAGAACTGAACGGGAGTTGGGTGTGGTCCGTTGTTCTAAGAAGGCGCCTATTTCAGTGGGAGGAAGAGTTGTGGAAAAATTTCGAATCCTGCATAAACAAATTTGTAATCAATCCTCTGTGCAAAGATCAGTTGTTATGGAAGGGTTCAAAAAGCGGCTTGTACAAGCCAAAGGAGTTCTGTGTTCGGAGAGCAATGAATGGCAATACTGTTGACAATTTCTGGAACGCAGTTTGGGCGAACCTCGCTCCACCCAAAGTGGAAACGTTTGTATGGAGAGCAATTCAGAATAGAATCCCGACTAGAAGCGCGCTTAGAAGGCGTGGAATAATCAGTATCGGTGAGGGGGTTTGCGCTCTGTGTGGAATTTGCGAGGAAACTGCAGATCATTTATTATGCCACTGCAACATAGCGTGGGAAGTATGGCAGCACTGGTGTGCTTTATGGGATTTAAAATTGGTATTTCCAGCCACACTTAGGGAGCTACTGGTGCTTTGGAATCAGACACAGGTGAGACGAATGTCGAAACCAATTTGGTTTCTAGCTTTTTTTGGAATAGCGTGGTCATTATGGCTTGAGAGGAACGAGGTTATTTTCCAACAGAAAAGTGTTTGCATAAGCAGAATTTGCGATACGATGCTTGTACGTATAGGACATTGGTGTCAATGTAGATGGCCTCGGGCAATTCCTTCAATAATTGATTTCTGCAGAAACCCGAAGTTGCATAGCATACCGGCTGATTTGCAGTAGATTGAAGCAGTGATGGGCTCTATTTTCCATAATTAAAGGCTGATCACTCACGACCATCCTCAGGTATTGGTCTATGTGTTTTTGGATTGCTACTTCGGTTAGTGGTTATGTATTGTAAGGTCATCATGTGTAGTGTGTTCATAGTGTTTTTGTTGCTTTGATCGTGTACTGTAGGGTTGTATCCTACTGCCTCTGACATTTTTATGGGGCATGACTGTTGTTTGTAAACTATGGCCAAATTTCATTCAATAAACAGGGCACTCTTTTCCCCCTTTTAGGTGTAGAGGGGGTTTTTAACGAGGCCCGCCGACTTTCAAAAAAAAAATTCAATTAAATTTACTACTTACTTCCGGTAGCAAATAGATATATTTATTTTTAAAATTCATTAGTTTTACGTAGTCTAATTGAATCATATATATATATATATAAAGGGTTGTACACTCGCATATGTATTTGCTCCTACCCTACCAATAAATAAATAAACTTGAAGCTCCACAACCTGACTAACCATTGAAAATATTTTCCCACCTAAAGTTTAGGTCAAAATGTATTTGATTTCAATTTAGGCATGCAATGGAAAGTTGAAACCACATGCACTTATCTCCGGAAAATTTCCACATTTCCTTGCCTAATTTGATTTCGTATTTTTTTTTTGTTCTTTCTTTTTTTCTACTCTACACAATACTAGCAACGATTAGTTAACCCTCAACCAAACACAATTAAAGGGAATTACATGTGTTTTCTAATTCGAAATTGAAAAAAACATTTAGGCCAACTATAAGAAATAAAAATTAAGAAGAAATGACTCTTATCAATTTAGTTAAATAAACAATTTAGTCCTTCCATTGCACATATTGGTTCAAAGTAGTTTCTCTATTATATAGACTGGTTCAATAGTCCCTCTACTATTAAATGGATCATTTTAGTCCCTATACTAATAAAAAATCAAATAAGACCAACTTTCTTAGAGAATTAACTTTTGATGTTTAGAAAAGGAGAATTATTCCATACATGTTATGTAGTCTTTTACGTTATGCTTAGGGGTTAAAGATTTAAAATTTAGAGTTTAAAATTTAAGATTTTAAAGTTAAGAATTTAGATGATAATTTATTTTGTTTTTGTCAAATTTTTGAGATTACGAGGCCAGGAAAGGAGGTCGAATCGTGGCATGAATGAAACCATTAAAATTCCCAACACTGTATTCTCATTTATTCTAATTGTTAGCAGTAATTCAATTTCGTTTCAAACTGTATAACGACCCTTTAGGGTACGATATTATTATTACTTGAGAATTAGAATGGTGATCATATTTAGCTAGAGAAAACACACACGTGTTTATCGTTGGCTGTTTTTGACTCCAATTAATTCTCTGTATACCAAATATCATGCAACGAATAACGGTTGAAAGAAATAAATTTCTTATCTTTGATAAAATCTACCTCAATTGGTCACCACATCTTTCGTCAAATAGAAATTCTTTTATAATGGTGGATGAAGGACCACGTGTGGGACACGTTATTACTTATTAGAATTGGTTAGGGAAATTGAATACTTGGGTCGGACCATCATTTCAAAGGACCACTGCAAATGCTATGCCCCTATTCGATATTTTCACGTGCCTTTCCTTTAATCACACCAACTTTCTTCCCTTCCCTTTCTCACTTGTATTTTCGGTTCTAAGTTGTTTTCCAAGCTAATTAAGATTCATCACAGGAGATAAGAAATAATTAGTAATAATCCCATTGATTGGTTCCACCGATAACATATGACGTTATTACTTTTAAATTACTTAAATTCGAGCAATATAATATATACGGTGTATATATATTTTTAAAAGTCTAAGAATAAATAACAAATATTATTATATAATCACATCAAAATATTAAAAAATCATTAAAAAGGAAAAATAATTGATAATAACCACACATTTCTATAGAAATGAAACTGTGTATAGGAGATTAGAGGACAAAAGGTTGAAATATGTATTTCGAACGTCACATGAGATTTGGTTTTAGTAATCATCCAAAATAATAATAATGTTTGGTGTTAGGTTCACCATGACAATCTGGAATTAGGTTTAAACATTATAATATATTTGTGATGATGTTTTCCTTAAGTGAGAAGATTATTAAATGAACTCGGCTCACCACGTCATCAGTGATCCCAGCTAATGAGGTTCATCTATCTAATTTTTTTTTTGGTTATTAGGTGGTTATTTTGAAACGAATGGACCTTATTGGCTAGGACCACAGATGACGTGGTTAGCCGAATCCATCTAATAATTTCTCCCCTAAGTGGCTGCTTAATGATCCACGTCACCAAATCCAAGTATCCCAGATTATAGGAATTTCTGACAAGCCTCATGGGGTTGACCTTGACTACACAAAACTTCATTTTGAAGCAGCGCAGACGCAAATACCAAGCAAACCAAAAGCAAATTAAAAGGCTGATCAGCTCCACCACCATAACATTAAGGCGAAAGCAACCGTTTAACTAACACCAAGGGGCAAGGACGTTAGGCGTCTTTAATTTCGACCAAAAATTCTACTTAACATTTCTCAATATTTTTGGGGGATAAAATTTGATTTTATCACCCAAAAAGGAAACAACAAACTGTTACAATTCAACAAAAACACCAAAGATCAGAATAAAAGAAGCTATGAAGAAATTTCCCAAGTAAGACAAAGCTTGGAAAAATATGAAAAAATCATTAAAAAACAAAAAAAAAAAGTTGATAAAAAAATCTATTGTTTTTAAAATATCATAAATTTGTTGGATTTTTAAGATCATTTATGATTTTATGTCAAGTGGAGCATTCTTGAGTGTTACATATATATTTTGTAATGAAAATTTTGAGTGGGGTAACATATTTAATGTTTAAAAAGTTTAAGGATCAAATTGAATAAAAAATCTTCATGTATCAAAGTGACAATTAAGTACAACTTCAAAAGTAGAAATACTATTTAACCCATGGGGGGAGAGGGAGTGGACCCTCCCTTCCTTTAACATCTTCAATGCTGCATAAATGTTTACTTAAACTTGTTTAGGGGTAACCAAGACCTTATCATTCATAGGGTTTTTGTGTTGCAGAGAGTTACAGTCTTAGTAAACTTGTGCTCCACTGCACTTTCTTAGGAGTTTAGTTTATATATACCAGCCAGTGATGTTTTAGCAAAAGGAAGAAAGGTGGCATACATGTAACAGATTGATTTGGTTGGTACACGTGGCATCCATAAATAACAACGTCCACTCCCCCATTCTACTACGACTGTCTCTCTGTGTGTATGTCCGGTCCATCTCCGGAATCCTCATTCAAATCCGTCCTACAGATTGTCACTCTGTCGTGCACACCTTCACATGGCCTGATGGTGGAGATCCCACAATCACCATTACTTCCATTCAAATTCAATCCCCCTCTCTCTAAATCTTTTCTAGCTTTCTGTAAAAATATCTTTGCTGCAACCTTCATGTCCGCCACTTTCACTGCTTTCCATTTCCTTCATCTTCTTCCTCCTCCATCATTCTTGTACAAACAATATGCAAAAGTTTGGCTCTGCCTTTCTCTACTCTCTTTTCCATTCTTAGTGGCCTGTTAGCTGATTAAGCTACCGCATTCACCACTTTAAACATGTCAGTGGCATATTAAGAGATATCATAAAGATATATCACAAGTTTTTCTATATATAACCATTCCTTTACAGACTTCAACACTGACACAGAGCCTCCATTGTAAACAAGTGAAGATGTCGTTTTCGTGTTCGAAAAACTTCTTCCAACGGTTCTGTATTGATGAATTTCATACGGGAAGTGATATTCATGGCAGTTGCTTCTCGAGTGATCTGCTTCCATCACTCGGGGCTAGAATTAACCATGAGACAAAGCTACGTAGATACATAATATCCCCTTTCAGCCCTCATTATAGGTGATGACCATATTTACATGGTTTACTCAAAAATATTTCTTTCAATATGTATCAAAGTTGGCCCCTTATGGTCCTATTCCTTTTTACAGGGCTTGGGAGATATGGCTGGTTGTGCTAGTCATTTACTCTGCCTGGATTTGTCCGTTCGAGTTTGCATTCCTTTCTTACAAGAACCATGCACTTCTCATTGTTGACAACATTGTCAATGGCTTCTTCGCTGTTGACATTGTTCTCACTTTCTTTGTTGCATATCTCGATAATCACTCGTATCTCCTTGTTGATGACCCCAAGAAGATTGCCATCAGGTAAATAAGATTTCGTAGCATTTAATCACAAACCCTTTTTTTCAACTATGTTCATCAATTATTTGAACAATACATGTAGGTACATATCAACCTGGTTTGCTTTCGACGTCTGTTCCACTGCCCCATTTCAGTCTCTCAGCCTCATGTTCACAGATCATGGCAGTGAACTCGGGCTCAGGCTACTCAACATGCTTAGACTCTGGCGTCTGAGACGAGTTAGCTCCCTGTTTGCAAGGTCTATGATTCTTTTCTTCAAAATGATTAAACCTTTAAAACTGTTGAAATGGGAGAAGTACAATATTTACTCACTGGTTTCCTCTCCTTCAGACTCGAGAAAGACATCCGGTTCAACTACTTCTGGATTCGGTGCACCAAGCTCATTTCGGTAACCCCTTTGAAATTTTATTTAGTGTCACCCCTATCAGAAATATTGCTTTCAGTCATTTGAAAAAAAAAAGGTTGTTTTCCTTGGGGTTGATTTCAGGTGACCCTGTTTGCAGTACATTGTGCTGGATGCTTTAACTATCTGATTGCAGATAGATATCCTGATCCTTTGAGAACCTGGATTGGTGCAATGTACCCGAATTTCAAACAGCACAGTCTGTGGGATAGATATGTAACTTCAATTTACTGGTCGATTACAACGCTCACCACAACTGGTTATGGGGACTTGCATGCTGAGAATCCAAGAGAGATGCTGTTTTATATCTTTTACATGTTCTTTAATTTGGGATTAACAGCTTATATCATCGGGAACATGACTAACCTGGTAGTTCACTGCACAAGCCGGACTCGTAATTTTGTAAGTTGGCCTTACAACTTTCAAGCTGTTATAATTCATCATAAACCTGCCAGGACCAGGAGAAATCAATATATAAAATATGTTCTATAGGTAAAGAATTCACACTCAACAAAACTAGAAGTAACCCCACCATTTGCTGTAGAAATGTTTGTTATTTCAAGGCTAGTTTGTATGAAAAATTCAAGGTAAGGAAACAAGCTTAAAGGAATGGCATCATGAATCAAGCATAAATGCCTCAGTCTTTTGTAGGAGCTGATTTGAGCATGACAAGCTATTCAACATTATTTTTTTGGGTGCTACAGAGGGATACAGTTAGAGCCACTTCAGAATTCGCGACACGAAACCAGTTGCCACCCCGCATACAAGATCAAATGTTGTCACACATATGCTTAAGATTCAAAACGGAAGGATTGAAGCAACAAGAGACCCTAAATAGTTTACCAAAAGCCATTCGTTCGAGCATTGCACAGCATCTCTTCCTCCACATTGTGCAGAAAGCCTATCTCTTCCAAGGAGTTTCTCATGACTTCCTATTTCAGTTGGTAATAGTATCATTCTTCACCTATTGTTCTCTCTTTGCGGAAAATGCTACATCGTTTTGAATTTCATTTGCACAATGATGCTTAATACAATTTACTACTCTGACAAAAGGTTTCGGAAATGGATGCCGAGTATTTCCCACCCAAAGAAGATGTCATTCTGCAGAATGAAGCCCCAACGGACCTCTACATACTTGTCTCAGGAGCAGTTGTAAGTAGGCTTATTTTGATGTGTGATGAACATATATGAACTAAACAATACTGATTTCTGATTCTGACACTAATTTGGTGACCGGTCGATTCCCAATTGCAGAATTTAATCTTACACGATGATGGGAAGGATCAGGTAATGGAAAAGGTAGCAGCAGGAGATATGTTTGGAGAGGTTGGAGTTCTATGTTATAGGCCACAGGCATACACAGCCAGGGCCACTGAGCTTAGTCAAATACTGAGAATGAATGCAACTACTTTGATGAACATCATCAAAGTGAATACTGAAGATGGAAGCGTTATTATGCGTAATCTTTGCACGGTAAATATCATATTAGACAATTTCTAAACTGATTGAAGACTTAATATTATTAGTATGAACAACAAGGAGCCATGGTTTTTCTTGCAGAAATTAAACGGGCTACACAGCAGCAGCTTTGACGAGTCCAGCATAGATCCTGGGGTTGGGCAAGGAACAATGGGAGGAAGTTGTTTGAATGTTGGCTTTGAAGACCAACCACAGGGATATGCATCAAAGAGAGAAGCAATAGACATAAGTTTGTTTGGATCAGAGGCTGCAGAGAATAGAATTTCAACAGCAGAGGAGGGCCAAACGGCTCTCTGCGATGCTGTTCCCAAGGGGCGTATTGAAATGTTGGATGAACATAGAATAGAGATTATAGACCCCAAGAATAGTAAAAAAAACCATAGAATTGGGGACCAAAATTTCTTCAATTCACCCAGTTATAGGGAGCTAATAATACCGACCAAGAAAAGAGTTGCTATTCACATGCAGATAAAGAGCAGCAGTGCATCAAGTAGGCAACTTGGAAAGTTGATACTCCTACCTGATTCAATACAAGAGCTGCTCAAAATTGCTGGTAAGTAAAAAAAATGCAGAAATAAATTTCAACACATGGGCAAAACAACAACAAACCAACTCATATGAGAAGCAAAAGGAAGAGATAAAAAAGGATTTTTGGACCATGAACAGGAACTTGAAACCACCTAATTTACCTGCTTTTGCATTAATTCATTTCTCATTCCACAACCTTGTAAAACTGCAGGTGAAAAGTTTGGAGGCCACACATTTACCAAAGTCGTTAATGCAGAGAATGCAGAAATTGATGATATACATGTCATTCGAGACGGTGATAATCTGTTTCTCCTTCAAAATGTATTAATGTGAACTGATGATAATAAAAAAAAAAGACAATCATGAATCATCGCAGACAGTATGTAACCTTGAGGCAATGATAATGAAAATGTAACATGGATATAACAGGATCACTTCATTTGGGACCACAATCGCAATTATAAATGTTAAATCAAAGAAGTCGATTACATTGTGGTCATATTTCACTCTATTTTGGTGGGCAAAACCCCATCCTCGCATAACCTCAAAAAATACCTATCATTGTATTATGTATACACAAAACTTTAAACTCAAGACATATTTAATGATACAAGTGAGAAATTATTATATGGACCCTTCCCACCACGTCATCCATGGTCCCTAGTAATAAAAAAAATTCCACGTCATTATTTTTTCCATATCATTTGTACACTAGGATTATATTTTCCAAATCATCTTCTCTAATTTCTCCAATTAACGTAGGGTTTAGGGTTAGGGTTTAAGGGTTTAAGTGTTGGTTTAGGGTTTAGGGTTTAGTGTTTAGTGTTTAGGGTTAGGGTTAGGGTTAGGGTTTAGGTTTAGGGTTTAGGGTTTAGTGTGTATTGTTTATGGTTAGGGTTTAGGTTTAGGGTTAGGGTTAGAGTTTAGGTTTAGGGTTAGGGTTAGTGGAGGAAGCTATCGTTCTTGAAGAAAAAAAGAAAATAGTAAACCCTAATTTATTTTTAATTTGATACGACACCATGATTTGGAAAATATAATCCTAGTGTACAAATGATATGGAA
The DNA here is from genome assembly GCA_958450335.1 of Hibiscus tridactylites. Classification (NCBI taxonomy): domain Eukaryota; kingdom Viridiplantae; phylum Streptophyta; class Magnoliopsida; order Malvales; family Malvaceae; genus Hibiscus; species Hibiscus tridactylites. The sequence goes on from OY288280.1 coordinate 84,567,484, forward strand.
AAAATAATGACGTGGAATTTTTTTTATTACTAGGGACCATGGATGACGTGGTGAGAAGGGTCCATATAATAATTTCTCCTAAATTACTTACCACTAAGGCCAATTCCGTTACTTATATATTACATAATTTTTGTTTAACATTGATTAATTTATTTTTATTTTTTCATTGTAAAAAAATGTTTTTATTTTTAATGAGTTGATATTATTAAGAATTTTTGAACAAAAACATAATCAATGCAAGGTTCAATATTTCTTACTTATTTTTATGTTTCTAAACAATAAACTATTATTTATATGGAAAAAAATTACTCTAGAAACTATCCTCACAATCGACAAGTAATTTTTGGATAAAAATTATCTGTTTTTTTTCAGTGCTTCTACTTATGCTCCAACACTAAAATACACAATAAAATTAAATTTCAAGCCCTAATCCTAAATTCTAAACCCTATACCCTAAAAATACACCCTACCCTAAATTCCCTAAACCCTAACCATAACCTCTAACTTAAAACTCTAAACCTTAAACTCTAAACCTAATCTTGAATATAGGGGCATAAGTAGAGGCACGTAAAAGAGATAGAAAATTTCTATCCGTAATTTTTGCACACAAATAAACATTCACATTAAAAAAATACTTGGTGGACTGCATCTTATCTCAACCTTTCTTAATTCTAACGCTAAACCATACCCTTATAAATATGACATATTAATTGATTACAAAAAATCTTTAATCAATATAGTATTTACATATTTTTTTATATTAAGTTTCATTTTATTTTTTGAGATATTTTGACTAATTTTCAATAAAAGTTAACAGACTCAAACAGAAATGAGAGCCCAAATGGTATATTTGTTGGCCCTAATCAAAACACATATATAATGGCTTTGGCTATACTTATATCTTGACCACCTAGTGAACAGACTCACGCGGGGGGTTTCAAGCCTGAACCTTCCTCAGCTCCTCCAACTCTCATTCTCTCTTGAAAAGAAAAGCTGCAACAAACCTCTTGGGATTAACAGTTTCCAAATCTCAGAGATTAAACCTCCTTTTCTCTGTTTCTTTAGTCAGATACAAATGCATCACAACCTAAGCACTCTACTCCGTCATGGTTTTCTTTAATCAAACATTCAACCATTTCTTTGCTTTTCTTCTCATCTTCGTCGCCTTCCTCCTCTCCTATTCTCCTTCCCCTGCCTCATGCAATGAAATCCATCCCAAGATCAGCACTACCGATCGCCAACCAGCCGCCGCGTACCAAGTGCTGCACATCAAGAACACCACCCCCTTCTTCTTGAACAAGCCGGAGAGGGGATTCGAGAAGAAGAGGAAGTGGAAGAGGAAGGTGACGAAGCGAAGGAAGATCAACATGGATACCAACTTCAAGACCAGGCCTTTTACGGTCATGCTTCCCAAGGGTTTCGTCCCTCCCTCCGGTTCATCTCCGTGCCACAATGACAAGCCCGACTCGGCTGTTGCTCAGGACCTTATCTGTGGCCTCTCTGGCACTGCTGCGAAACCCTAGAGCTCCACGTTTTCATCAGAAAACGTAACTGCTATAAGAAAAAGATGAATGGTTAGTTAGTCCAGGTGGATTTTGTTGTGCTCGGCTAATTTCCACTTTGCTATTGGATCTTTCTTCATTTTCTTTTTCCCTTTTCTTGAATGATGGATCGGAAACAATACTATAGCAATCTTGTAATGTGATAAAATCGGATAGTTCATAGATATTAGAGAATCTGCAAATCTTTTTTCTTAGTTTTGCTTCTCTAGGTATTTCCGTTTTCCATGCATACGCGAGAGATATAAAGCGGCCCTTGTTTCTTTCATAGAATTAAATGCAGTACTGTTATACTGTAGCAAATATTGCTAGGGTTGACTATTTTCTTGAGATATGGATATCAGAATATATGCTGCGTTTTCCTTGTAATCTTTGCTTTAATATATTCTCATTCTGAGAAAAAGAGGATCCGTGAGATGCAAGGATATTTTGTACACGTAAAAAAGAGCAATGTTGGATACCAAGATGGAGAATAGCATTCTGGAAGTGAAAAAGCTTTGGGTGAAACAATATAGGTTTCACCTAAATGACTGATATTTGGACTAACTCAATATGGCTTGGGGAAGGGGCTTACAAACTTAACAATATCGAACACTAATGGCCAATGGGTACCAGTTAAGATAGCCCAATTCTAGGACTAAAATGTTGGTTGGTTTCACATACTCTGCATAAGGCGAGAAAATTGGAAGTTTGCATGTGAAGTGGCATCGTTTGCAGGGCTCCTGTCTCGTGGAATAGGAGCTTTTTCGTAGCGTGTACTCTATCTATGCATGGGGTGGAAAGAAGTTGGCTCATTTTCTTCCCTAGAATGTTTATATCACTTGATGATTTTGATGATATTGAAATAAACCAATAACTTCAGCCAGGTCAAAGAGAAGGTCGTATAAATTATTGATTTTTGTCGGCTTCATTCTTTATTTGTGCATTTGTCAACGAAAAGGTAGGTTGTCTTTCTAAACTGTTGCCCAGCTCCGGTAATGAAGCCTAGAAATCATCACCTTCAGGGGTTTTTTGATCTTCACCTAATTCCATCTCCATTCCCTTGGAAATTTAAACCCACCAATTTAATACGACTTCAACCTGTACTAAAGCTTTAGGAGCGGAAAGGAAAGGGTGATAAGTTTTCTATTAGACATCGTTTGAAAAGTCATCTTAATATATATAATTCATATATTTTGCTAAATTTGATATAATTAAATACCTCCAATGTAATTGAATTATATCAATAGTTCCCTCCTCTAAATAACATGCGTAATCACCTACATAAATTTTTTATCCCTTTTCAGTACTTTTTTATTACCTAACACTAAAAATTTTAATTTGTAACTCCTAACTCTAAGTTCTAAATCTTAAATTATAAACTATAAACTTTAAAAATACACCATACTCATAATTCCATAATTCCTTAACTTAAACATTAACCCTAAACATAATTTTTTTAGTGTGAGAGCATAAATACAGACACAAAAAATATAATTTTTTTAGTGTGAGGACATAAATACAGACACTAAAAAGATAAGAGATAAATTTATATTCCGTAATCGCCCAATGTTTGTGGTTCCTTACTCACGAAAAAAATTATTAGGTAAACATTTATTACATTAGTCGTGGTATGAATAATTTTATATGTCAAATATTATTAGATGAGATTATGACATGTGAATCTGAGTGGTGTCATGTTGACCAGAGTGCTGACTGCTGAGTTGGCAATTTGGCTGACTCAGCTTCCCCATCTCCTTGGCATTGGTAACACAATAGTTGGCCTTCTGCTGTTTGGGGTAGACGAAACCCGTGGTCGGTTGTACCGGCCTCTAGGAGATTGTTAAAAAGCATTGGCGTTTGGGGCAGACAAACTCGACGTGGAGCTGCCGTACCTTTTGCTTGCAAAGTACTACCCCATCATAGATCTCACCTCCGTCTCGGTGAGCTGCTACTTTCTTTGATGCCATCTTATCTTCGATTGTTTCACTACGTTCCTTATGAGAACGCAACTTCCAGTTATCCACACAGATATATGTTGCGATTTTTCCTTTTGGACTAATTTAGTTTTGTGTTTTATTTTAATTTGTAAGCATTAACCGAAGCACAAAACCATGAATAGAAATCATTTATTTTTTCGGTATTTCTATTTATGCTCTATATTAAAAAAATAATTATTTTATGCATATACAAGTGTTTGTGAAAACTTTGTTTACACATGTGTCTTAGTTTTAGCCTTTTAGGGTTCAAAATTTAGGAGTTTAATTGTAGTTGTTTTAAATTTTGGGATGTTGGTAAAACTTTGGGTTTATGGTTAAATTTAGATTTTGTAGGTTAAAACTTAAATTATACTCCCCTAACACTTAAGCCCTAAATTCTAAACTCATACACCAAAATTATAAACCCTAACCCCTAAAATTGAGACAATTGTGGAGATAAAAAATTTCCACGGTATCTGTATGAGATAATAATCCTACTAAAAATTAAGTTTATAATTTAGTGTTTAAAGTTAGAGTTTTAAGAATTTGGGCATGGCGTATTAAATATTATAAATACAATATTAATAAAATATAATAAATATTACATTATTTAAATATATGCAACATCATTTATATATTAAATAAAATTATTTAATAAATTTACATCATAAATAACTAGTCACCTAATTAAAATGCAATAAAAGATCAACATGAATATAATTTATTATCTCATGGACAATATTGTTTAAAGGGGAAGAAATTGTGTAATACGAAAATAATATTCCTACTATTTGAGGGGGAAAGAGCCACTATGGGAAACAAGTAATAGGTTTTGTTGACGGGAAACTAGAATTAGAATGTGTGTATGCGCTAATTTTAAAGTGCTTTCAGCATGTTAATTAACCATAGCTCCATACCCATGAAACATTGGATGACATATTTGCAAGGATACTCGATAGAAAGAACAAAATGTGTAGACAACAGCCATCTACAACATGAAGACAGCGACAGACACGCTCCAAATGAAAAACACAAAAATATGCCATATTGCACTAAAATGATATTTGTTTGGGCTCCAGCACCACTTATTACACCAACAGCACAGAACTGGCCCAGCCCTCATTTTTCAATCTTAAGCCCATATGATTGGACATCGTAACGAAAACAAATTATATATGCTCCAAGTCCCTGTACTACTCCTAAATCTGAAGCCCCACTTAATATATACAATACCAACTACCAAATCCCAATCACATTCCTAAATCCCATACCACTAGTTTAGGATTATTTATGGAAAAGGAAAGGAGGACACACCCACTTAAAATAAGTACAAGTGATTAACAATGGGATTTTCTGTTTGCCCTTTTTGACTTTGGCCTTATCTTCGTAGCTTATGCTCCCCCCTAATAATTCGGCTGTCAATACTCAATATCAATAAGTTTAGCCAGTGATTTGGGAATCAAAATTATATTCGGAATATGGGAAATTGATAATTAAAACTAATATAGGAGACTAATGGGCCTATAACTTGAAGGTTCATGGAATCTCTTCATAAAAATTGATGGTGATTGGTGGAATTGTGTGGGAAAAATAATGAAATAATGATAATATCCCAATGGTAGGGGAGAACAATAAAGAGTAGCGCTATTTTGCCAACATACCCTCAAGCAAAGGCACATGCTAAATTCCATGAACATGGGGCCTCAAACAAAACGATTCATTTTATTTTCCACTAAAGTCTAAAAAAACATGTCATTAGCTAATACACAAAACAAACAAAAACATAAAATAAACTTGTTTTGCCCACAAAGGTTTCAAAGATTACATTTATGAATCACAAAGTCTCTTAATTCGTGATGGGGTGGTCCTTTAATCTTCTTTTACACATCTTAAATATTGTTTCATAGTAATAAAGAGTTGATAAAAAAAATGGGGGACGAAATTTCAGTGGGAGGTCTTTATAACTTGGGTGTGGCCGTGTGGGGTGCATTGCAACTAGTTGGCTGACGTAGGGGACGAGACGACTGTTCTCAACAAAGATTATGGCTGCGTTGGATTTTTAGGCCAAATGGAAGTAAATATTTAGAATATAGGGAATGTTGGAAAATATTTGAGGATATAGGCCATTTTCTACAGTACACGGGGACCTCGCCAACTGCACATGGCGAGGTTTGAGAAAAAAATTATTAAAAAATTGGACCTCGCTAGGGGTGAGCGTTCGAGCGAGTCGAGTCGAGTCGAGTCAAAAAAATTCGAGTTATTCGAGTTCAATCGTCATATTTTACAACTTGAACTTAAATTGAAATTTTTTCGATTCGAGTCGATTTTAGCGAGTTCGAGTCGAGTTCGAGTCGATTCGATTTTTCGAGTTTGGTTTTAATTTAAACATTTTTCTATTTATATCTACATATATATTTCTTCATATTATTTTTCACATGTGTAAAAAAAGATTTTGAATTATATCTACATACATATAAATTGACTTATGACTAAACAATACAATGATTCTAAAAGCACAAAAATAAGAACACATTTTTCATCAAACAAGGTAAACCTGTCCAAATTTCAATTGTAACAATCAAACCAACAAAAAGAAAACTCAACCTTCCATTATAAACTACGGGCCTCGTTAAAAACCTCCTTCTTATCTAGGTAACGCCAAGACGAGACCAAAGATAGCGGAAGGAGGAAAAGAGTACCCTAAAATATATTAATAACTAAAGAAAATAACACAGTAGAGTTTAGAAAATCCAACATCACATGTCAAAAGATACAAACCAATAAAAACAAAAACATAAGAGTAGTTCAAAAAAGAGAATTGCAACAAACTTTTTTCGAGTTCCGAATTATATTGTCGAGTTTTCGAGTTTCTATACAAATTTAATTGTAATTATTTACCGTGTTATAGTACGATTTGATTCTAATTTAAACGACTTTCTCTATTCATATAAGATATGCATATATATATATATATATATATCTTCATATTATTTTTCACATGCATAAGTAAGATTTGTAATGTTATTTAATAAAAAAAATATCATCTAAACTTCTAAAATATATTTATAATATTATTTTTAAATAAGGAACTTTTAAGGATAAAGTACTGATGGGGGTGTAAATGAGTCAATGAATTGATGTAAAGAAAAAAATTACAAAAAAATCGGTTGAATGATCAAATTGAATAAAATATAAAGTTAAAGGGCTAAATTAAAAAAAGAATAAATTTGTTAAAAATATGAATTGAAGTTATATAGATATTATATAGTGTTAGTGAATCATGTGGTTTAATTTTGGTAAAAAAATAGACTTAAAACGAAAGAGAAATTAAAGAAATGGGAAACATTCAAAGTTGAGGGGCTAAATTACAAAAGTAGAAAATTTAATTTAAAAATATGAATTGAAGCTAAATAGGTATTCTAGTTTCTACATTGGTTTAGGAGCATGTGGTTCAATTTTGGTCAAAATTGACTTAAAACGAAGGAGATATTGAAGAAATGAGGAATTCATACAAAGTTAAGGGGCTGAATTGAAAAAATATGAAATTTATTTTAAAAATATAAATTGAAGATAAATATGTATTCTACGCTGGTTTAGGAATATGTGGTTCAAATTTGGTCAAAAATGGACTTAAAATGAAGGAGGAATTGAAGAAAAATGAAATCAGTGACTAAATTGTAAAACTGTAAAATTCGGTTTTTCGATTTTTCAATTTTTCGAGTTGGGCAAATTCCAAACCGACTCGAAATCGAAATTTTTTCGAGTTAATCGAGTTGACTCGAATAACTCGAACAACTCGAATAACTCGACTCGAATAACTCGAAATTGAAAAAAAATATCGATTTTTTCGAGTCGAGTCGAGTTTTGCTCACCCCTAGACCTCGCCACCTGCACATGGCGAGGTTCGAGAAAAAATATTAAAAAATTAGACCTCGCCATCTGCACATGGCGAGGTCCCCTGTGCGCTGTAGAAAATGGCCTATATCTCCAAATATTTTTCAATATCTTCTACATTTCAAATATTTATTTTTATTTGGATTATTCTCCAAATTTCTCCCAAAGATTATATTAACTAAGGATGAGCTTAGAAAAGAAAGGATAGCCAAATGTTGAAAAGCTTCTTTGCCAAAAAATGATGGAATATGACCAATGCTGACGGTCATTTGGCCACAGGGAATAAAGCAACAACCGCCCAATTCCAGACTCAGGAAAGATAAAGCTCGAAACAGGAGCTTAAACTATTCATTAATTATCCCATATATTCTTTTATAAACTTCTCAATTTTGCTCATCCCCTTGTGTCCTGGTAGTAAAGGTAGATGTTTATCATCCCTTGGGACCCGGGTTCGAACACCAGTTATGCCATGCTGTGTGTGCTGTCTTTGAAAAGACTAAGAAAGTTGAACAGATGCTATCCTTGCATCGCACCAGCATATTCAAAAAAAATAAACTTCTCAATTTCCTTTAATTTTAGGGTTTAAGGTTTAGGGTTTAAGGTTAGGGTTTAGGGGTTTAGTATGTAGGGTATATAATTTAAGGTTTATGGGTAGAATTTAGAATTTAGAATTTAGAATTTAGAATTTAGAATTTAGAATTTAGATTAGAATTTAGAATTTAGAGTTTAGAGTTTAGGATTTAGGGCTTAGGTTTTAGGTTGCTAGGGTTTGTGATTTAGATTTTAAATTTTATAAAAAGAATGTGTAAAAAAAATTTACACAGCTTGTGCATCAAAATAAAACCCTTATATTAATTTAAGGTATTTGGGAAGAGAGAGAAGGGAGTAATATATTTATATTGACTAAATAAGAAGAATAGTTGTGGATTCCACGTCCAAAAGTGAAAGAAAACTCTCTTTTTTTGCGACCAAATAGAAGTTTATTTATTGATTTTTCTCTAACAACAATACTTTTTTACATCAACTGAGGAAATAATTCTTCTAAAACATCCTTACACTGCTACAATGAATAGCTCTCTAGTTTTTTCCCCTTTAATCCACCTCATTAATCTTCAACAAAAGAAAATCAACACATTTCACAAAAGGGTGTGTTCTGAAATCATTCCCATTTCATCATAATGGTTGATTTGATCCTTTTTGTTGAACTTGTATAATGAAAACATCATTGGCTATGCAGAAAGTTGTTCAATTTGGTGAGTTAACTCGTGAAAAAACTGGGGTTACCTTTGGTCTTGTCTTTTCTTTTTCATTTCAGGAATGATAAATGACCAAACAAAGGAAAACCCCAATCTTTCTTTCCTCACCAAAATGTAATATTCACATGCGGAAGAAGTCGCCAATCGCCATGTTGTTTATTGTTGTCTTCTCATAAAAACCTGGAGAATCAGTAAATACACAAACATCCAGTACACCAAGCTTTGGTATTCCACCTTTGAGGCCTGTTCCAAAATAATTCAACTTTTTTATTGAGAAATGGTATTAAGACAAAACAAAAGGTATGGTTTGATTACCTTGGTGGCAGATGAAGTGAGGGAAATGGAAGCCGATGATGTTGCCAAAGCAGAGAGGCCCACGTTGTAAGCAATGGTTCCATCAGGTTGAAAGAGACCGTAGTTCCTTTCTGATGTCGGACCGGGCTTCAAATCTTCATTGAACAATGCAAACAAATACACTTCCAACCTCATATTTGGTCTCAAAGGTGTCCCCTCTTTACTCATCTGCCTTCTCAGCAAATTCCTGTTGTAAGCAGCCGCATTGTGGACGGTAGCGCCGACCTCATCAGGATCCCCTTTCGATGGCCACCCCGTCTCCGAAACCCTCACCTCGATCCCTCCGTAACCCAACTTAGACATGGCGGAAACGACAGCGTCTACCTGCGCGTATAACATGTTGTCGTAGTGTAGCCTGGTGTAAGGGTCGACCATTCCTGGGTTCTTGTTGGAAAGAGCATAGTCCAAGGATATCTTGTTCGGGGAATCCTTGTAAGCAAAATACGGGTAGGCATTGATCCAAAATGGGGAACCGGTGCTGGACAAAAACTGCAAAAACTGTGACATGACACTCGAGACCTCACCCTTGAAACTACCGGCTGAAGGAGGGTAGGATTCCTCGAGAACCGCTAATGAATTGGGTGTCGAAACCTGAATGTACTTATCTAGGCCTAATTGAGCTAAAGCGCCATGGATACTGACTATGGCGGGGACGAGATATCCTAGTAGCGACGTGTCGTCATCGGTGAAGATCTCGTTTCCCACGGCGATCCCAGTGATCTTGGTGGCCGGAAAATAAGGCTTGATATGGGTAGTAACCCATTGAAGTGCTTGCTGGGGATCCACTACGACGGGTAGCATTTGGTTTTCAACTGTGACGATCAGTTCAACGTCGGAGTTGGCAAATGTTGTTAAAATCTGAGGATTGGTGTCGTAGATTCTTGCTTTTGTGAGCTTAAGGGAGGTCAAAAGATCAAGAACCTTGTCGGGTGGAGGCAAATTGTCGCCAACTTGACCATAATTGATGCCTAAAGAACTAACTCCATGTATAAACCCATAATCTGTAAAGTAATTACAAGAAAAAGATTAACTTAAAACACATTCGGCAAAGAAATTACTAATGATATTCAAATGGAACATTGGAAAAAGAAGTACCTGAAAAACAGAGAGAAAATAGTAGGAAAACATGGATCATCATGCCAAATATTCTTTAAAAATGCAAATGAAGGGAGAATGGAGAAAGTGTTATGATATAGGGAATTAAACAGAGGAGAAAAAAGAGGAAGTGAATTCTTTTCTTTGCTTGTTTGAATTTTAGTTTGGAGGGCGGTTGTCTCAAGAGGGTTTGAGCTTGCCTTGACCGTGTTGCCTTTGTTATCTTACCATCTTAAACTAGATAAAAATTATTTGTCCTTCTTAGGTGTTTTTTTATGTATAATATTAAAAATATTTAAAAAAAATTAAATATTAAGTTATAATTCTAAATCTTAAATCTTAAATCGTACACTTTATACCTTAAAAATATATCATACCCTAAATTTTCTAAACCCTAACTACAATCCTAACCTTAAATTTTGAATCCTAATTTTTAGGGCATAAATAAATGCACAGAAGGTACGGAAATTTTCTATTTCCTTAAACTGGGTTTTTAAACCACCAGTACTCCATGTCTGTTTCCAACCCACGCCAACTTCTCCCAATTCCTAAGGGGATGGAGTATGACACAATTGCCCCCCACCCGCTTTCTTCGGACAAAAGGAAAGGCGAAAATCCCACCGTTGGTTCAGTGTAGCATTAAACTTTTCTACTATGTTTATTTTATTTTGTTAACAAATAATGATATCTTAAAATTATTATTTTTAACTCCATAGCCATTTATTATATGATATGAATTAAATTATCGATGGTTACATTTAATAAGCAAAATTTTGAATATTTTAAGTTATTCTTGTGAAAAAATATAATTATTAAAAGAATATCTGAATTCAAACAATTTATTTGTAAAGTACATGTATTATTTAAAATTTTAAAAAATAAACAAATATTATTATTAAATTATATCATGTACTAAAAAAGTTGAGAAAATTTTATAAGTTGAGAAAATATTTTTTTTATAAATTTTATAATTAAGTAATTTGAACTGTAATTTACTTTGTTTTATTTTCCCCTTTGCATATACTATTTTTCTAATTTTTCCCGATCTCAATTTCATTTACAAGGGGATGCTTAAATATTATTTTCCAAATTATCAAGCTCTACAACCCCTTGTCCCGGCCTAGCCAACAGACCGAACCAAACGGGTTATACGGGGAAAACCGAAGCGAAACTCACTAAGGCATCACTCCGATTAACAACCTTATTTTTTCATTTATTTATCTTGTCTAAATATCAATTTTAATCCTATGCGTGGAGGCAACATCGGAAGAACGGAAGCGGAATACGAACTGAGCAGAGGGCATACGGTAATTTAAATTTACCAAGTAGTGTGTTAGTCAAGTTACATGCACACGAGGCAAAACCATCACAAAGGTCACATATAAACTCAACTAGAAAGCATACAAGCTTTAGGGACTAAAACGCAACATTCGAAAACCTTCAAAGATGCTTTGTAACTGTTTTAACCACATGTGTTTCGAAACAGGTCTGCTCGTTCCGAAACGCGGGCTCCATTTAAAAAGCAACATCAAGTCGTTCCGAAACGGTCCCACCTTGTTCCAGAACGGGAACCTCCAGTGGCCAAATGTACCAGAACGGCCTTACATGGTTCCGAAACAGGAACCTCCAGTGGCAAAACGTACCGAAACGGAACCACCCCCGTTCCGATACGGGTACCCCTAGAGCTCGACCGTTTCGAAACCATATCAGGCGTTCCGAAACACCTAGGCACAGTTTGGCCCGAAAACATATTTTGACATCTCCAAACGCCCTCAAACTTACCCCGAACCCTCACAAATCACATGGCAACTTATCATACAAACAACCTAGAGGCAAAACATCCTAAACACATCTTCAAACATGCACACACGCAACAAAATGGATTTCAAGTCCAAAGCACATAAGAGCACTTAGCATTCAAGAACACCAACAAGTCAAAAAGCAAGGTGAACCACCAAAAGCCATAACAACTTCAACATATCATGGTATCAACATTTAAAACATGTTAGCAACACAAACAATGCCAAACATAGAAGTTTGAACACCAACTCCCTAACATAAAGCCTAATATTCACATTGTCTAAGCATTATTACAACCATAAAACCGTACTTTGAGCTTAGCAAGAACTTCAAGACTCCTCTCTTGCCCACTTGCCTCCCGAAATCTCTAACAATCTGCATTGATGGAAAAAGAGAGAGCGTAAGCTTAAAAGCTTAGTGAGCGGAGCTCTAAAACACAACAACAATGCAGTTTAAAACATATATCTTAGTTTAAAAGCAAAACCATTTAAGAAAGAGATGTAATAATGCAAGCATAGACGAAACATGGTTTGCACATGCACAACCATTCTCGGTGGGACTACACATCACCGTTCACAACAACTAGTAGTTTTTCGATGGGACTACACATCACCGTACTCTTCTACTAATCACTACCGGTGGGACTACACATCACCGTAAACAACAAAAACCATCACGTGAGTCTCGACATCAACTACGACAACGCAACAACATTAAAACGGAGAATAGAGACAACAACACAAATAATTGCACACACCAACACTTAACGAAACAAGGTAAATTTGGCAAACTTACAATTGGGTTTAGGTTAGCCTTTATGGCTCCACCCAAACCCCCAAGAAACCACTTTGAATCATTTTAAACTTCCAAACATTACCACTCATCGATAGAGCCCAAACGAAATTCGAAACACCGATGTCAAGCCTCCGTAACACCCGGTATCGCGTCCAAAGGACCCAAACTCGTTTTCCTCTGTTTCTAAACAACCAAAAATAAAGTATTACTCCCCTACTCTTCTATAAATCCACTGTCAAACATTAGTTCACAAATCTACAACATTCTCTCAACGATTCAAAGCCAAAATCCATCAAAATATCATCAAATTCGTTCTTAAGCAAAGCCCAGCAATAACCCATCAAATTAAACTTTCAAAACACACCAAATTCATATAAAAACACCCATACTAGGTCTGTATACCTCCAGCCCTCGTTTTACCACAAAACTAAGCCAAAACACCACTTTTTCACCTTCAAAACTTACCCACTGCACCTAGTTTCGGGTTTTATGGATTTAAGCTACTTATTAACATTATTTAGCAACCAAAAATAATTTAAAAACATCTCATCAAGCACCCATTAAAAACTCATACGAAAATTTCACAAAACCCCTCTCTTTTCCATCAAAACTTTGGAACCCTAAGTGAGAAATCATATTTTACTAGGTTTTCAAAAAGATAAGATTCAATAAACAAAAGCCAAGGTAAAAGTGATGATTACCTTTGGAAATCTTCTATGAAAAAACCTTTGAGCAAAGGAAGAGGTGGTGGAGAGCTTTTAGGAGAAAGTTTAAGCTTTTAGGATTTTTTTTTGAAATGAAGATGACTCTTCAATCTTAAAATCTTATTTTCAAATTCATTAATGGCGTTATTGTAAATAATGACATTTTTTTATAAAATCAGCATTTTAATCTAATTTTAACTCGAAACTAGTCTTAGATCAAAATCGATAACTCTCGAACCTTAAACCGAGGCATTACAAGCTCAGTGTATTTATCTAAACAAGTCTAGTAATTAATCATTTATATTTTACAAGTTTAAAGGAGATAATTGTTTTTTTAACATAATCACCATCAATTTAAATAAAACATGAACTTGTAGTGCCAGAGCCCATAGAGATATTAAAAGGCCAGTCCTAAAGACACATATTTATCTTGATTTTTTGCCACTCAGTCTGTTATTATATTAAAAAGAGATAAATGTTGATCATATGTTTTAAAAGTACTTCATCCTCAAAACAAGAATTAAATTTTGAACCACGGATTAAAATAAAGAAAACAATGGCCATGTTTTGTAAAGAGAGGTTTGAGTCAAAATTAGAGATTTGAGTTAAAATTAGAGGTTTGACCGGTCAAATCCGCTAATTAGAATGTTTGGTAAAGAGCGGATTGGAGTGAAACATCTAATTTTGAAAAAGCTGCTAATAGGAGCTTTTTGAAATTAGAGGTTTTGACATAAGAGTTATAAAGAGTTTTTTTACCCCTAACAATTATAAAAAATTTCCAAATAATCTAAATTTAACATTTTCTATTTTAATTCTTTAATCTCACATATTTACATTGTGACATTTGTAAACTAATAATACTTTTTGTTTTTTATTTTTATTCTCACACATTTATATTTGTATTTAAATTTAATAATTAATTAAGTTGTATTAAAAATAATTATATAAATAATAAATTAATATATATAGACCCTTCAAATATTCTTAGGAATATTATATTGAAAATTATTTTTCATAATCTAATTAATATTAATAGATACAAAATATTGATAACTAATAAACTATTTAAACACGTATCAAATATAATCATGTTTTTATATGTCATTTTGCTTGTTTAAATAATCAAACAACTATCAGCTATCAGTTAATTTTACCAAACACTTTTATACAATCAGCTAATACAATCCGCTAGTCAAATCAGCTATCAGCTATCAACTATCCACTATCAGCTAATGTAATCCGTTATCAGCTATCAGCTATCAGCTAATGTAATCCGTTATCAGCTATCAGCTATCCCCTAATTGCCAAACATGATCAATATCAATAAAATTTAGCAATATAATATTTAGTGTCTACCAAACTCTACTGAGCTATTCACTTTTATTTAAAATTTTGTTATAGTAAAATAATTTTTATTTTAATAAAAAGATTAGTTCCTGTTAGCAAAAAAAGAGAGAGGAAAATGCAAATTTCTATCGGAGAAAAATCTTTAGCTAAAAAAATCACAATTCGAAACGAAGACAAAATATTAGTACGATCATTCACTCTTGAAAGCAACATAATTATAGAGCTATTGACCTACACAACCGACGGTTGATGCCACCAAATCAGTTCGTAACTATCAGCAGTAGATTTAGCTGCAATAAAAACCATTACCGGTAGTTGCAATAACAAATATGATGATCAAGTAAAGTGATGAAATTGAAAAGCCATTATTTTAGTCTAATCGTGTTTTTTTTCTTCTTATCAAAATTAAAGTTAGAAGTGATATTTTGCATTCACGGACCAATGCCAATGTGTATATATATTCTTTATAACATCCAAGTCGATTTGTTATAGCCTATAGGAGGTTTTGAATCAAGTAGTGCACCATTTATAATCACTTTAAAGATAAGGTAATTGACACCTGCGGTTCTCTTTCTAATTAATTTGGCAACTTGAAATTTACAACTGGAAGGGAGAAAAAAGTTAGGAAATAGAAGAGGCATTGTGATCAAGTTGGATAAAGTTGTAACACTGCTTTTGATAAAAAGTATCACTAACATTACGTTTTTTTATTTTGATCATCCGTCACTAAAAATTTCACGGAAAAAATAATAGTTTGATGATTAAAACAGGAAAGAGGTAATAGATTAGTGACTAGCAGGAAAATTAGTGACCAAAATATGAATGAAAAAAAGCATAAGATTAATGATGATTTTATCAAAAATAATAGTTTGATGGCTAAAACAATAAAATAAAAATAGTTTAGGGACCAATGGTATTTACCCAAATAAGGAATGTGCTTTTGATAAAAGTACCACTAACGTTACAGTTTTTTTATTTTAATTATCCGTCATTAAAAAATTCACGGAAAAAAATAGTTTGGTAACTAAAACAGGAAAGAGGCAATAGATTAGTGAATAGCATGAAAATTAGTGACCAAAATATGAAGGAAAAAACATAAGATTAATGATGATTTTATAAAAAATAATAGTTTGATGGCCAAAACAATAAAATAAAAAAATTTAGGGACCAATGGTATTTACCCAAATAAGGAATGTACACGCAGAAATTTCCAAAGATAAGTGTTCTTCCTTATCCCCCACCAAAAAAAGGTGTCCGGTTCAATTCAATCTTTTCATTTCACTTTTTTTAAAGATGCATTTTGATATAAATACAATACCTGAGTTTAATTTGAGAATTCGAATTTTAGTTTTTGTTTGAAATTAAGTATTCAAAAAAAAAGTATTCTAATAACTGAACTCGTGTATCTACCTTTTCCAACTCCAGCTTAAATTTTAAAGCAAATATTCAAGTTTAAACTTTAGTATTGATTTGTTCCTTTTTTATAATGTTTTGATTTTTTATTATGTTTTTTCTTAAAAAATTATTTTAAAAAACTCCATTACATTGTAGTAATTAATTTTTTGGATAAATAATTGTAGTAATTATTTGCTTGACCACTAGAGTTTTTTATTTATCCAAAAAACTCTTATCCATCTATTTTTCACTCGTCAAATAATTATAAATTAATGTACGACTAATTGAATTTTACATAGTATAAATAGATCTAATTCATACTTTAATTAATAAATATGACATAATTGTCTAAAATTTACTTTTAAATATTTGTATTTGTTCCAAACATATGAGAATTTTCAAAACAAATTCCAATGTACCCTAACCAAAGCCCAAACGAAATAAACATCCCCATAAAATCTCTTATGATGGAACATTTTGAACATATACGTGTATACAATACCAAACTGTAAATAAGATACATTAGAATAGATTAAGATAAAAACTAATGATTATAAAGTATAGTTGAACGTAAGATCAAAATACATCAAGAGTATTTTGATTAGTATATATATAAAGAAAATCCAGCATAAAAAAAGATTTAAATAAAATAAAATTTGAAGATAATTTATACATGAATAGTAGAGGATGTGAGTCCAAGGATGAATTGAATGTTGGAAATCTTGGGTATATTTTGGTTTTAAAATTTAAGAAAATTTTCAATGTGTTTGGGGACTGTTGAATCCATTCTACTTTGGCTTTCTAGTTTCTACAGCTAATTAGGTATAATTCTCGGATCATTTTCTTTTTGCTACGTTTTCATTCCTCTTATTTTATTATAGTACATAATGGAATGATTATAATTAGAAACCATTCATAATGTTTGAATATTATAAAATTCGAATTGTTTTTTTTAATTTATAAAACTTCAACCTTAATTTACTGACCGTGTTAACTTTCGTAAAGAAAAAAAAAAATCTGTTGAATAGAATAGACTGGGAGTAACTGGACTGGTTGTCGGGATACGTAAAGTAGCCTAATTTTTTGTCCCTTGTGGCCAACTTCTTTCTTAACCTTAAATTAAGCTTAATGGGCCAAAGGTCTCCAATTTTTGGGCTTATTGCACTCAAGAAATGCAATCATTACGGTTTTAATTTTTGGGGGATAAATAATCATTACGGTTTTAATTTTTGGGGGATAAATAATCATTACGGTTTTTCATTACAAAAGGAATGGTGGATTTTTGTGTGTGGATAAAACTGGGTGGAAATCTTCTATTTGAACAAATGTAAACAAGTACGTTGAGGGATTTGGATTTTGAACGGAGATTTAAATATGATGTTTTACAATAAAAACTCAATTTAGATTGTTATTTAATTAATATTTATAAATTTGTATTGTGTGTACGTATATTTCTATATAATATTTTGTTTGATATGTTTGGTATCATTGAACTGTTGAAGTAACATAATAAATCATTGGGTAAATTACATAAATAGTCCTCCGACTATGCTCCAATTATCTTTTGCATCTCCTGACTATTAGAAGTTACAAACTGGTCTCCTGACTTAAAAAAAATAACAAATTGATCCAGTGCCGTTAAAAATTTAACGGCTGGTGACGTGGCAGTTAACAAAAATTGGCATAATAACACATTTAGTCCTCAACTTTTACACTTTGTTTAACTTTGCCCTAATTCTAAAAAATGACCCTTAAAATTTCAAAATTCTATCAATTTAATCCATTTTTTCTCTCCACGACATCACCCCAGAAGATTACCAAAACTATCTGTGCACCCTAAATTATTCAGCTCCCCAGATAGCCTTATTTGCAGGGAAGGGTTTCACTTGTCCCAAAGGTTCAACCATGCAACCTGGCGACCTAAACTACCCTTCATTTGCAGTGAATTTCAAACGAAACAGCCAAACAAACAGTGTAACCTTCAAAAGGACCGTCACCCATGTTGGGATCCCCGATGTTACATACTCAGTACAAAAGAATGAACCGAATGGCGCGTCGATGGTGATCGAGCCACAAATTTTGAAGTTTGAAAAGCCAGGCCAGAAGCTTAGTTATAAGATCACTTTCACACAAAACAAAGGATCAACACTCCAAGACTCCTCCTTTGGCTTTATAGAATGGGTGTACTCTAGTACGTACCATGTCAGAAGCTCCATTGCAGTGACTTGGACATAGATATTAATGTTGAATTATGGCTTTAGCCCCTCGATTATGTTAAAATCTGAATCCCTTTATTTCAGTTTGACACAATTTTACACCAAATTTATAGGATATGGAAAAATACATAGAATTGTACGTCTAGAGTCCTGAAAGTTACACTGTTTGTTTGAAAAAAATACATAGAATTGTACGTGGAGAGAAAAAATGGATTAAATTGATAGAATTTTGAAATGTTAAGGGTCATTTTTTAGAATTAGGGCAAAGTTAAACAAAGTGTAAAAGTTGAGGACTAAATGTGTTATTATGCCAATTTATGTTAACTGCCACGTCACCAGCCGTTAAATTTTTAACGGCACTGGATCAATTTATTATTTTTTTTAAGTCAGGGGACCAATTTGTAACTTCTAATAGTCAGGGGATGCAAAAGATAATTGGAGCATAGTCGAGGGACTATTTATGTAGTTTACCCTAAATCATTTATTACAGATGAAAAAAAAAAAAGAGATGCAACACTAAGTTAGAGAGTATTTATATGTTATATTAAGGATGTAAATCCTCTTTCCTTTTCGGTGGTTCTATTTAAGTTTTCACGCTTAAAATTAGGTTTAAGGTTTTAAGTTAGAGTTTAGAAGGGTAAGATGTATTTTTAGGGTATATGATGTAAGGTTTAGGAATTATAATTTAGGGTTAGGGCTTAGAATTTAATTTTATAGTATTTTTTCGTGTTGGGACATAAGTAGGGGCACCGAAAAAGGGTAAAGAATTTTTATCCTTATATTAATTCTTAACCAACAACGAGTTGATTTAGTAAATGAGACACTAGTTCCCTTAAAAAATGGTTAAGGGTTCGAATTCTGACGATATGAATAAAAAAATTGGGTTAGAAAGGTTTCTCCCATAATGAAGGGATAATTTGGGGGATAATCCAAAATGGATTATTAATTAAGGATATAGGGGACTTTGGGGGATATTTTGGCATCTAGGCCAAAATCTACAGGACCACGCCACCCCCTTATGGCGTGGTTACCTTTTAGCCTGACCTCGCCACCTCCTTATGGCGAGGTGCTTGATGGCTCACCTCTAGCTGGCTGCTCGGCTCGAGTGATGGCTGGTGGCTGGTGGGAAGAGTAACCTCGCCATAAGGAGGTGGCGAGGTCACATGGCTCATGCACTATACGTAAAGTGCATGCTATCCATGCATGGTTAAAATAATCTCGGGGTTAGGGTTTAGGGTTTGGGGGTCATTTGCGGTTTAGAGGCGAGGTCACATGGGCCATGCATTCTACGTAAAGTGCATGCTATCCATGCATGGTTAAAATAATTTCGGGGTTAGGGTTTAGGGTTTCGGAGTCATTTGCGGTTTAGAGGCGAGGTCACATGGGCCTACATGGTTAAAATAATTTAGGGGTTAGGTAAATGTTTAGGGTTTTGGTATTGGTTTAGGGTATGTGTATGGTTTAGGGTTCGGGGCTCATTTGCGGTTTAGAAGTTTCTAGGCGGATCTTTTTTTACGTTAATTCAAATCTAATATAAATTTAATATAATTTGATTGTAAAAAATTCAAACATGAATTTTCATTTAACTTTTTTCCAATTTAATTTTTTTGTGAAAATAAAAATGAAGAATCTTTTAACAATACATACATAAATATTTTACAGACAAAATTTAAACTCGTATATTAATAATACATATATATTTTATAGACAAAGATTAAGATTAATATTTATCCTCGACTTAAATTTTAATATATATTTTAGGTTTTGATTTTTTTTAATTTCATATGTTTCAAAATTTTAAAAAAATCTTTTAAAAATTATTTAGATAAGAATTCAATTGAATTAATTGTTTAAATCGATTTAACCCTAATACCAGTCAATAGTTCGAATATTTTTTTAATGGCGAGGTCACATGGGCCATGCATTCTACGTAAAGTGCATGCTATCCATGCATGGTTAAAATAATTTCGGGGTTAGGGTTTCGGGGTCATTTGTGGTTTAGAGGCGAGGTCACATGAGCCTACATGGTTAAAATAATTTAGGGGTTAGGTAAATGTTTAGGGTTTTGGTATTGGTTTAGGGTATGTGTAGGGTTTAGGGTTCGGGGCTCATTTGCGGTTTAGAAGTTTCTAGGCGGATCTTTTTTTACGTTAATTCAAATCTAATATAAATTTAATATAATTTGATTGTAAAAAATTCAATCATGAATTTTCATTTAACTTTTTTCCAATTTATTTTTTTTTTCAGACAAAATTTAAACTCGTATATTAATAATACATATATATTTTTTTATTAGTTCAAATATGAACTGTAAAAAAGTAAAGGTTAATTAATTATTTTAATTCAATTAATAGGGTTTAATAATTCAAAATGGATTATCCCCCAAAATATCCTTCAATTAATAACTTTTTTTTGAATATGTTACAATTTTTTATATAAGGACCAATTCATAAATGTTAAAAAAATTAAAATTAAATATGTGGGGTTTAAAAAGATGATATCTAATGAATTTAAGTTTTTTAAATTTCAAACCCAAAACCGTACACAAATAAATGTTAGAGATTGTGCTCTTTCACAATAGAAAACACTTTAATTCTAAAACATAAAAATATAAAAAAAATAATATTTAAAAAAAACACTCAATTTTTAAAACGTAATAGAAATAATTTACAAACAATTAAATAAATATAATCTATTTCCTACGGGTCCTTGGTAACACCTGCCGGTGGAAGGATGATGTTTGATCGTACCGCTCCGGGGGTGAACTTGTCTTCGTTCTTGAATCGGAGTCTGCTCATTCGGAGTCTGCTCATCGTTGTCACATTGGTCACCCATCATTTGCATAGAAGGTGGAGTACTATACATGCCTTGCAAATCTAATGGCGAGCTATTGATCGTGGTAGTCGACAACAAGGATGTCATAGTACCAACAGTCATACTTTCCCCATGGAAGGGTGTTTGAGGATACTGAAATTGTGGAATGTATCCTTCATCATTGTTGTAAGCAGACTGATAAGATGAGCTTTCTCCAAACTGTGGTTGAGATTGGTCCGAAGAATACAAACTTGTTGAACCCTCCAAGTTTGGTTGATGAGAGCTCTGACCAAATGCGTACGATAGTTGTACGCATCTTGAGCACCGTGGATCTTGAAGCCATTGATTTGCCTCTTCAAGAGGTACTATGAACGGTTTTCCATTTGATGAAAACCACGAATAGTACTCTGAATTAAAGTCAAAATCATCGGCTTGAATTGGACTCAAGTTGACATCCCAATGCCTCTGTCTTTCCCGCCACAGTTGGATGAACTCCGCTTGCTTCGCAATCCAATTCTCGTTGAATCGACCCCTATGAACAGTATGAATTTGTTGCGGTAGAGCTCTAGGGATGGGTTGATGGTAGTTAAACTGCCGCAACACTCTGTCAGCGCAATGAAACTCAACAATAGAAAAATGTATCAAAGGCACAACCGCACCCCACATTGAGGACATTTGCCGAAAATTTAGCGGTATAATGTCCCAGATCGCGGTAGTCACGTACGGCTGCCAAAAAAACTGCAAAACACAATTATTAATATGCATACACAAACAAACAAACAATGTTACTTTAATAAATTACAAAACCAAAATAAAAGCCAAAAAAATGAAATTATGATACCTGATCTTTCCCTATTGTTTGGATTTTTAGTCTTGTTTCTCTGACAGTGTTGTGCACCACACCCGCATTTATCATCCTATGTCTCCATCTGTCAAGATTTAAAACATATATTTCTAAGTATTTGTAGAAAAAAAATTAATCAATAAAATTAATATATAACTGTAATCACAATATTAGTACCTTCCAGCAAGCGGAAACTCCATCGGTACTTCTACAATTGGCGTTAAATAAGGCAATCTATACCATGCCCAGGACTGCAATAAGATTTGGCATCCACCCATATCTGTTAACTTTCTCGAACCATACATTATTGAAACTCTGCACATTTCATGGTACAAGAATGCCAATATTGCAGATCCCCAACTGTATGTAGAAGTTGTGTCAAAATTTTCCAAGAACGGCAGATACTGAGTGTGAACCATATTACCAGATGCACTTTACGTATATGCATTGCCCATGTGACCTCGCCACCTCCTTATGGCGAGGTCACCCTTCCCACCAGCCACCACTCGAGCCGAGCAGCCGGTCATAAGGGAGCCACCAAGCACCTCGCCATAAGGAGGTGGCGAGGTCAGGCTAAAAGGTGACCACGCCATAAGTTGGTGGCGTGGTCCTGTAGCTTTTGGCCTAGATGCCAAAATATCCCCCAAAGTCCCTTATATCCCTAATTAATAATCCATTTTGGATTATCTGCCAAAATAACCTATGTAAAATCAGATTTGGATTGGTTGGCTAGTAGGTCGAAAATCAATGTTTAAACCAAAAGAAAATCTTTGGTTATACTAGTATGTTTTTTATATCTAAATTTGATTAAATAAATGTTATTGGTATCTAGGGAATACTGTTCACTGCCTGATTGTACCTCGAAGGAGAACTGTTGCTCGAAAACAATAGCCAAAAATTAACCAAGTATTTTTCTCATACATGCGTGGAGCCGTGGAGGCCTAGAGTCTTGAACCGCCACTCATTTATTCAAATCGGTCAATCTCAGTCGAAATTACAGCTTTTTTTGGAACCGAAGAAGGTCAAGATAAGAAAAATCATTCTAAATGAAGAAAAAAAATGGAAATATTCTTTAAAGTTCAACAGTTCGAAAATAACTTTATTATTAATTTAAGGAAGCAAAACAAAACTTTAATACTCAAAACTTTATAAAAAATTAAGAATACACATATATACAAGTGCATTGATTGAGGAATTTTTTCCACGAACGTCAATAAAATAATGTTTCATTAATTCATTGTGAGGATATTTTTTATACTTTTATACTTGCTTGTAAAAATTATTTTCACCGACAAATGCACCAAATAATTGTACACGTAGAAAATAATTTCAAATCTTGTTCGCTAGTGATCAGCCCACAACCACTTCAACTCGTCCACGGGCGGCCCCTCCAAGATCATTCTATCCAGATCCTTAAAAGAATAACCTTTGGTTAACATGGAAGCACCTCCACTGCCGACGGCCGGCGTGGCAGTGCCCCTGTCCCATGGCCTCTCAGCTGCAACCTTCCCATGCGCCTTTGTTCCGGTTTTTAAACCGGAAAATGAAGTTTCCCCTATCCATGCAACGCAACAATCCTTGCCTGTAAGATTTTGAACTACAGATTTAAAGCTAAGGGGGTCTGTTTCAACGTACCGAGTATCGATTAGAACAACCTTAACATCTTCACGAGATGCACCCGTAGCCGCCATTAAAAAGGAAGAAAAGAATCCCTCAAAAAAGAAAAGGGAAGAAAAGAAACTAATATATATTTCTTTGCTTGAAGACCTGTGTAAGAAACAGCTTTAGAGTTGCAATTTGTAAGGTGTGTTGGAGGGGATGGTTTTATAGAGGGAAAAAGAAGAGGGGACCAAAAGGGTGATGACGTGTGGCGTTCGGACTTCGGACAGTTACCGGAGAAATGGAAGCAAGTTGGGTTGTGTATGAAAACTGGAAAGGGACATTGTACGCAGTCAAAGCAAAACGCCTTTGGTTTGTAAAGCAAGGGATTAGGGAAGATCAAATTAGCAAGTCTTCGTCAAAGCACACATGCAAGAAATTGTCCAAATGTATTTCTTCAATACTTTTATTTCTTATGGGTCCAATAAATCATACAATTATTGAAAGAAGATGCCTGAGTCGGATACATTAATTATTAGATCAACTTCACACTATGATGTATACAATTAAAAAAAATTATTTTTTTATCCAATTATATTTATTTAATCCAACTATCATCTTTCATGTTATATTTATAATTGATCATGTACACAAAGAATTTTAATAAAATTAAAAATGTTTAGTTATTTATTTTTCTGTAATTTAGACAAAGGCTAAGCAGTTTAATGATTGAATATTTGAGTAATAGACTAATAGTCCTCGTGGTCCTGGGTAAACCATTTTGTCATATCTGTGTGCGTATGTATATAGATAATATACATTTAAAAAAGAGAATTATAATTTATAATCTTGTTTTTTTTCTTCTTTTGGTCAAGTGAAACTGAACCCCTGTCTTCTTTTATCAACTTGATGAACAAATTGCCCGGTAGTTCCAGACCGCACACCCCGGCCCAGCACCAGGTTTATCCGAATATGCACGAGAGCGGTTTCCGCAATGATTACATATAATTTGGACTGCAAGTTGCAACCCATGTTTTATTGCACCTTTGATTTGCTTGGAAAAAGTATGAAGTTTTGAATTCCCTTTTCTGTGTTCGTATTTATGATTTCACGCTCAAAATTAAGTTTAGAGTTTTAGGTTAATGTTTATGAGTAAGGTTTAGAGATTTTAGGGTATGATATATTTTTAGAGTATAGGGTGTAGGATTTAGGATTTAAAATATAAAATATAGGGTTAATACTAAAATTTAATTTTATAATATTTTTTAGTATAAAAGCATAAGTAAAAATACCGAAAAGGTACAGAGTATTTTTTATCAGCTATAACTGGGCTGATCGTAGAACTGGGAAAGAAATGTAAGAATTCAGCTAAAATTTATTAGACAGTTGCATTGTGATAACGTTGTACAGTAATGTAAAGAAGTAATATTCAATATTAGTTGAAATTAAGACACGTGAGTTGGACTGAGTTGAGATCAAAATTTGGAGGGGTGAAATTATTTTAGATCAAAATTAAATATTTAAAATTAAAAATCTAAGAGAAACAAAAATTTTATTTAATTTATATTTAAACTAAAAGGACGTAAAATGGTATTATACCGAAAACTCTTTTTAATCAATCAAAACTAAACTTGATTCCTCCTAAAAGACTTGAAAATAGTAATGAACTAGGAAGGTACTTAGCATCTTCCTTGTTATCCCCACATGCAAAATTAAACCAGAGCATGAGATCGTATTGAAATGGGGTAGAAACTTCATGTGTTGGAAGGAAAATTAGTATCATCAAGAAGTTGAAAAATACTGGAGATGGAGATATTGTTGCTGATGGAAGAAAAATGAGTATGCGGCCACAAACTTGCCTGCTGGCTGCTTCTCAAGTACGGTGTAAAAGAGGAAAATGAATAGAAAGGGGTGGATTCTAAATACATGAATCTTCACAACTCTTACTTGTCTTACCCTCCAACCTTTCGTTTTATGATTGGTGATGAAAGTCTTGGTGATTAAATCCGGGAAATTTCCTAAAAGGAGCCTGCTTTCACTTGCTTAGCTACTCACTTTATGAGTACCTGAAAGTCAAAACGCTGCGCATGGGCCAGGGCTACTAATGACTTTGCAATGGGGCTTTCAGTACTTGGACAACATTAAGAGTGAGCCGAAAATTCAGACAACCATTTCAACATTGGCAGCAACAAGAATTCGGGTATAGTTGTTCAAGGACTGAATATTGTTTTATACCTAATTGATTCTAACATAATATCTAAAGGAGCAACTTACCACACACGCAACTCTTTTCTTAAAGAACAAGGGAGAAATTTGTGGATATCATGATTCAACATTAAAGTGGGTTGATAGGGTATACTAATACACTCGTTGGAAAGAAAAATTAAATGGTTTAGGGAAGGGGGTTGAAACTTCACTGTCACGCCTATACAAGAGTGAAACTCAAGCAGTCAAGCTTGAACATAAATGATGTCATGGAAAACGGTTTGTAGTGCATCAGTCAAAATCATATTCGGCTGTCTTACCCCATAATTCATGCTTATTTAGCTTCCTTAACTTATAAGATAATGTGAAATTGATTCTCTTACCAGAAAATCTGAAACTTTCCCTTCAACGTCAATATGTTATAGACGGAGCATTTCATATAAGAATGCACAGGAAGAACCCAGAAATTTAAGTGAGATCAATGAAATATATTTGATTTTCAGATTACTGATAGATAGCAGTCATTCCAACTCTACAGCATTTGTAATTTTTTGTAATTACGGCATATTAAACAACATACAAGACACAACATTTGATATTTCAGAGAAGCTAAGCAAACAGAACCTTTGAACTCGAGGGTGTCAAGTCAGATAAACGTTCCGGGGCATCAATAACATGCCACCAAACACCGAAGCTCCGCTTCTCAGAGCTGCCTGTTTGATTCAGGCTTAAAATATAGCCCACAGCAACATGAAGGTTCTGACCCACAACATAGATTCTGTTATCGCATGAACTGACAGCAAAAGGTTTGGATATCTGCTCAGGTAATGGAGGGCCTTCTATTGCTTCCCAGGAATCACTGTCTGGATCGTAAACCTTAAGCTTCATTCTTTCAAGCTCGGAAACCACAAATAAGTGTTCAAAGACCACCACACTTGAGCCAGTCCAGCCTTCTCTCAATCCCACAGCCATGCTCTCCCAATTATTAGTTCTCGGATCATAAACCTGACCCCTAGGAGAAACGAAGAATGGCCACAGCCAGCCTTCTGTCACAAGAAGCTTACCATCGAGAACTGCAGAATCATAAGATGTCATATTTGTCCCCATGCTTGCAATTGGGTCCCAACTTCCCTTCGCAGGATCTAAAACCTCAGCTGAGTCGAGCTCAAAAACATCTCCACTGTTTCCTCCAGCTACATATACCAAACCATTAATCACTTCACTAGCAAAAAAGGACCTAGCAGTATTCATATTATTCATCACAGTCCAACGATTTTTTTGGATCTCATACTTCAACACCACGTCAAGCGGACAATCAACATCAGAGACCATACCCCCACAAACAAAGAGAGAACCCTCACGAGGAATTGAAACACATCTAAAACCATGGGGGCAAACTTTGTCTTTGCATGGCATCGCTGGGATTGTATGCCAAGTAAAGTTGGTGAGATCAAGAACCTGCCATTGTATTTTCCCAGTGCATTTGTGGAAGGCAAATACAAATAGCCAAGGGTCTTTGAAACCTAGTTCCTTCCTTCGAGTGAAAAACCGCTCTTTACTTCCAAGCAGAAGATGCCATCGCTTGCATACAGCTTTGCAGGCAGCATGGCTCTCAACTGGAAGCCGGAGGAGACAATTAAGAGCCACATCATCTGGAAGACCTGGAATAACAGGTTCTCCTTGAAGAGACGACTCATACTCTGATGAAGGATTCAACAATGGAGATTGAACCACGGCTAATCTAAATTTTGGGGACAATGTCATCTGAGAATCCCCTAGCTTATGCACAGGTGCCTGCTGGGATGACAATCGAACCCTTTGCATCTTGCTCGCGAAGCACAACAATCTAAACCTTGAAGACCACCCAAAGGATCTTGTTTATGCTAGGAATTTCCTGAAGACCAAACATCCAAATCCCAATCAAAACTTCAAAAGTTCTATTCCAAGTTGGTCACTTGTTCTTTCACACACAGAGAGCAAACAGATAATTCTTTTTCACTGAAATTTGCAGATGCACCTAAAGCAAAAACATGATTTCCCCTTCAGACAAATTCATTCCAAGACTTTATCGTAATTCACCAATAATACTATTTGAATGGTCCAAACTTAAATTCCTAGGCACCAAAGATAATAACTTTAACTCTCTTTATCTATGTACCATTTTGGCCCATCAAGATACAAATTAGAGGAATCTAAATCAAACAAAAATCACGCCAGGGTAGACAATTATATCCAGAAAACAAAAAAGCGGAAAGGAAATTAATACACCAACAGTATCATGAATAGAGCTCTAAAGAAAATCTAAACTTTTGCTCCAAATCCAATAAGAAAACCAGAAATCCATAAAATCCCCATCATATATCTCATAGAAATGAAGTACTTATAGCCTGCAGAAATTGATGATTCACAAAAGAGGCAAACCCCAGAAAATATCTTATCCTATCTAACTTAAAAGCAAACCAGATAACATATAAGAAGAAGATGAAGAAGAAAAGATATGTAAGACTTACAAAGAAGGAATTTTGTTGAATAGTTGGCATAAAAGATGGTGACTTTTGATGAGATTTACCGCTGGTTTTAGCATGAAAGATGTCTCTGCCTCACTCCCTCCCTATCCCACTATTCTTCTTAATAATAACTGTATAAATTATTATTGATAACCAATAAATTAAATTATACAATTATTATTCTTGTGGGAAACAAAGGATTGATGCTGATTCAGTCATAGGCCCATTTAAAATCACGCGCTAAATTAGTAATTTTGGACCGGTGAGAAAAGAAAAAAATGGCAACAGGTTGAACACGCGCTTGCAACTGCGGCTGTTGGAATCTGCAACTATTTTTTTAGATAGAAAGTTATTACATTTTTATACCGAATTTCGAACATATACAAAATAAAATAATATGAATTTTCTTAGTTATTAGGTCAATCTGTGAATCTTTAAAATCTGAAACTGTATTTTAATTAGCAATGGAAATAAGATATTTACAAATAAAAAATAAAAATATCAAGTTAATATATAATTAAATTTTTATCAGCATTTTAGGTTAAATTAACTCTCAACGTAATTAGCATTATTGTTAAGAAGTATATTTAAAAATGTTTAAATATATATTATTTTCTAATTTATAAATAGATATATTGCATATAAAAAACCTAACAAATAACTTTATAATGTTGCACCTAAACATTTGTTTTTTTTTTGTGAATGGATAACCTTTAGTTGATTGAGGAATATACGTGCTACTTTAAGAAGTAGGTCGGATTTACTTATCAACAAATAAAGCTTTAAAATTAAGAGAGAGAAGGAAATTAGAATTGTTCTGGCAATAATTTTTTAATTCTCTATGGCTGCTTATTATATTTTCACTGTGTACTACAACCTTCTTTTTATGATTGGTGGTCGACAACTATCGATTTATTTTTTTGTTTTTTAATTTTTTATATTTTAATAAGAATATATACCTTTGTGCACGTGTTTACTCTGTCCTTGTGACACGCGTTTTCCTATATCTTTGTGGCATGATTTCAGCATACCTTAGCGGTCATTTGTTGCTCGCACAGAAATTTTAACACCGTTAGTTTCTGACTATGATTTTGTCGACGGTCATGGAAAGTTAAATCTCACTATGTTGATGGTTGTTTGTCGATGTAATCAGTTTTGGGTAGCAGAACATTATGCCTAATAGTTTAGGTCGCTCACCACTTTTTTTTCACCCGTTATGCGTCTCGATTAGATAGAGACAACGAGATTCGAGAAAGCTTCTAAATTTTGAGTGTTTGCTTATCTCTATAGATGTATTCAATTTTCTTTGTTTTTTATTGTAAGAAATTTTAATGAAGTAAGCTCATTCTTTTTCTTTCTAGATGCGTTGTAACTGTGATATTTTTTATAGTTTTAATAAAATTCAGTGGCTATTATAAAAATAATTGTTCTGAGAATATATTATCAATGAAAAAAAAAACAAAGTACAATGTGCGGAGTTAATAACTTGACAACGCCATAGCTACGACATATTGTTTATCAAAAGTTCAAAACTTCATTCTTTTCTAAAGAAAATTCAAGATTTAATTTAAATACAAACCCACATCATTATATAAGAATAAAACCAAATATAGTTGTGAAGCCAGAAACTTAATTTAATATAGTTATCTTTTAATAATTTAAATAATACATTTTTGGTTTATTGGTAAAAAAAGAGTCTTCAAATATTTTATAAGTTAAATCAATTAAGCTTCTTGCAATTTTTAGCACCTAATTAATCTCTTCAACCGTAAAATTTAATTAATAGGACATTTCACCGACATTATATTGATATGGTAAATTGGTAATTAATAGATGATGACATTAATAATTTTTGTATATATGACAGTTTACATGGACAATTTTGTTGGCAACAAGTAGTAAAAAAAAATCGAGAAATTTCAACAAAAAAAAATCTCTTAACGAAAATTTTATCCAAATAAACCTTAATTGTGAGGTTAAAAGAAAAAGGAAATTGTTGTTGCAAATATAAGACATTTAGCTATGATCGAAACAAAGTTGGAAAAATATGATAAAAATACGAAAAAAGGAAAAAGAAAGAAAGAAAGTAGAATTAACGACGGAATCTTATGTTGCAAACATATTCCTTAGTTTGCACTCTGCAGAATTCTTTATTTTTATTAATCTTTTTATTCTTTTCTTAGTTCCATTATTGTCTGTTTTTATCATTCTTAATTAATCTTATTTTTGTCCAGTTTTGCACAAGCATTATTACTTTTGTCTTAGGTTTACTTGTTATTGTTTATGAACAATTTTTTAAGAAAAAAAATAATATGAAAAAACATATCGTGTATTAATTAATTTTATGTAGATATTGATACATATATATATGAATAATTATTTCAATTTTCATTTTTAAATTTCACGAAATTAAGGATTCATTTGAGTAAAAATTTTGGACGAGGGTTTAATTGATATTTTGGAATTCTTAAAGAGATTTTAATTACTTGTTGATGTGGTATATAAGGAAAAGTAGCCACATTATTAAATAATTCACGTAGGCTGTTACTTGTACAAAAGTTATTGGTGTCATCAAATGTTAATTGTCATGTTAATAGATTTATCGGTTAATATCAATAATATAAGTTATCTAATTAAATTACACAATTGAAAGATTTAATTGGATGTAAAAAGATCACGAGAGACTTAATTAATTATTTTTAAAATGTTTGAATGCTTATTAGTATAGTTTTACTTTAAAAATATCATTTGATAATTAAATAATACATTTTTGGTTTATTGGTAAAAAAAGAGTCTTCAAATATTTTATAAGTTAAATCAATTAAACTTCTTGCAATTTTTAGCACCTAATTAATCCTTTCAACCGTAAAATTTAATTAATAGGACATTTCACCGACATTATATTGATATGGTAAATTGGTAATTAATAGATGACGACATTAATAATTTTTGTATATATGACAGTTTACATGGACAATCTTGTTGGCAACAAGTAGTAAAAAAAATTCGAGAAATTTCAACAAAAAAAAATCTCTTACCGAAAATTTTATCCAAATAAACTTTAATTGTGAGGTTAAAAGAAAAAGGAATTTGTTGTTGCAAATATAAGACATTTAGCTATGATCGAAACAAAGTTGAAAAAATATGATAAAAATACGAAAAAAAGGAAAAAGAAAGAAAGAAAGTAGAATTAACGACAGAATCTTATGTTGCAAACATATTCCTTAGTCTGCACTCTGCATAACTCTTTATTTTTATTAATCTTTTTATTCTTTTTTTAGTTCCATTATTGTCTGCTTTTACCATTCTTAGTTATTCTTCTTTTTGTTCAGTTTTGCACAAGCATTATTACTTGGGTAATTGTTCTATACACAAGCACTTGTGGAAACTTTTTTACACAAGCGCCTTAGTTTTAGGGGTTAGGGACTTTGTTTAGGGTTTAAAATTTAGGGGTATAAGTGTAGTAGTTTTGAATTTAGGGATTGTTGATAGAATTTTGGGTTTAGGGTTAAAATTTAGGGTTTATAGGTTGAAACCTAAATCCCCACCCATATTACCCTAAAACTAAACCCTAACCCTAAACCCTAAATTCTAACCTTAATTCCTAAATTCTAAACATGAACCCTAAATTCTAAACCTTTACACTAAAACCCGTAAACTCTAAACCCTAAACACTAACCCTAAACCCTATAATTGAGGCGCTTGTGGAAATAAAAACTTTCCACCGCCAGTGTATAGGATATTAATCCTTATTACTTTTGTCTTAGGTTTATTTGTTATTGTTTATGAACAATTTTTTAAGAAAAAAAATAATATGAAAAAACATATTGTGTATTAATTAATTTTATGTAGATATTGATATGTATGTGAATAATTATTTCAATTTTTATTTTTAAATTTCACGAAATTAAGGATTCATTTGAGTAAAATTTTTGGACGAGGGTTTAATTGATATTTTGGAATTCTTAAAGAGATTTTAATTACTTGTTGATGTGGTATATAAGAAAAAGTAGCCACATTATTAGATAATTCACGTAGGTTGTTACTTGTACAAAAGTTATTGGTGTCATCAAATGTTAATTGTCATGTTAATAGATTTATCAATTAATATCAATAATATAAGTTATCTAATTAAATTACACAATTGAAAAATTTAATTGGATGTAAAAAGATCACGAGAGACTTAATTAATTATTTTTAAAATATTTGAATGCTTATTAGTATAGTTTTACTTTAAAAATATCATTTGATAATTAAATAATACATTTTTGGTTTATTGGTAAAAAAAGAGTCTTCAAATATTTTATAAGTTAAATTAATTAAGCTTCTTGCAATTTTTAGCACCTAATTAATCCCTTCAACCGTAAAATTTAATTAATAGGACATTTCACCGACATTATATTGATATGGTAAATTGTAATTAATAGATCACGACATTAATAATTTTTGTATATATGACAGTTTACATGGACAATCTTGTTGGCAACAAGTAGTAAAAAAAATTCGAGAAATTTCAACAAGAAAAAATCTCTTACCGAAAATTTTATCCAAATAAACCTTAATTGTGAGGTTAAAAGAAAAAGGAATTTGTTGTTGCAAATATAAGACATTTAGCTATGATCGAAACAAAGTTTGAAAAATATGATAAAAATACGAAAAAAAGAAAAAGAAAGAAAGAAAGTAGAATTAACAACGGAATCTTATGTTGCAAACATATTCCTTAGTCTCCACTCTGCATAACTCTTTATTTTTATTAATCTTTTTATTCTTTTCTTAGTTCCATTATTGTCTGTTTTTACCATTCTTAATTATTCTTTTTTTTGTCCAGTTTTGCGCAAGCATTACTACTTTTGTCTTAGGTTTACTTGTTATTGTTTTATGAACAATTTTGAAAGAAAAAAAATAATATAAAAAATATATTGTTTATTAATTAATTTTATGTAGATATTGAAATATATATGAATAATTATTTCATTTTTCATTTTTAAATTTCACGAAATTAAGGATTCTTTTGAGTAAAAATTTTGGACGAGGGTTTAATTGATATTTTGGAATTCTTAAAGAGATTTTAATTACTTGTTGATGTGGTATATAAGGAAAAGTAGCCACGTTATTAGATAATTCACGTAGGTTGTTACGTGTACAAAAATTATTGGTGTCATCAAATGTTAATTGTCATGTCAATAGATTTATCGGTCAATATTAATAACATAAATTATCTAATTAAATTACACAATTAAAAGATGTAATTGGATGTAAAAATATCACGAGAGTCTTAATTAATTTTTTTAAAATGTTTGAATGCTTATTAGTATAGTTTTACTTTAAAAATGTCATTTACTTCTAAAACTTGTCTAGTTTAAAAATTCTACTAACTTTATAAATTAATATTCTTATCCAAATTCATAAAAGAATTATATGTTTATATCTAACTATCTAAAATATGATTTACTAATTTTCTTTAAAATGTTTATTTACTTATAAAATGATAGTACCTGAAGATCTAATATACAATAACACGATTCTCAAATCATCGTTATTATTTCAAGATTTGAACATAAGATAAAATGCTAATGAACGATTTAATAGCGATCGAATTCTTTATTACTATGGTGATATAACAACTCTTGAATTATTATCATCCGATCATAATTATTTTGCTAAACTTATTTTAAAATCTCAATGCTAACATTTATCATAGCTTATTTTTATTGCTAACGAAATATTGATTTAAAAGATAATATTTAGGATTTAGAATTTAGAATTTTTGAACTTCTATATTCGAGTATTGTTGTAGGACGTATCAGTCCATATTTTATTTTAATAAGTCCTGCCATTTTTATGATCTATTATTAGAATTATACTTAGTTTGTATTTAAGAAGAATACATATTTAAAGATGGGTTTTATTTTGATGCACAAGCTGTGTAAATTTTTTTTACACAATCCTTTTATAAAATTTAAAATCTAAATCACAAACCCTAGCAACCTAAACCCTAAACCCTAAGCCCTAAACTCTAAACTCTAAATTCTAACCATAAACCTTAAATTATATACCCTACATACTAAACCCCTAAACCCTAACATAATACCCTAAACCCTAAACCCTAAAATTAAAGGGCTTGTGTAAACTAAAGTTTACACAGCTTGTGCATCAAAGTATTTTCCTTTAAAGATATATATATAGGGGTTGTATTTTGATGCACAAGCTGTGTAAATTTTTTTACACATTCCTTTTATAAAATTTAAAATCTAAATCACAAACCCTAGCAACCTAAAACCTAAGCCCTAAATCTTAAACTCTAAATTCTAAATTCTACCCATAAACCTTAAATTATATACCCTACATACTAAACCCCTAAACCCTAACCTAAAACCCTAAACCCTAAACCCTAAAATTAAAAGGCTTGTGTAAACTAAAGTTTACACAAGCTTGTGCATCAAAGTATTTTCCTATATATATTTAATAAAAAATAACATAGATTTCTTTATAACAAACTCGGATCTCATTTTGTATTGAAAAGATTTGAGATTCGTATTTTATATGTATAGTATAATCTCTTTTTTAACGTTATTTGGGCTCTTAATAGATATAATGGCCCAATCAATGGACGTAAGGTTACAAACTCTCCAACTTGGGCCATGGATTTTACAGACTGAACCCAAATTAACAACACTTGAAAGCTGCGAACAAACAATATTCTAATTCTGACAAGGTGAATAAAACATTCGAGAAAATTTATGGTCTTTGTTTAGCGATTAACGAATAACTCATAACAGATTATAGCTTATTTAATTAATAGATTATATTAGTTGATTGTACATAAGTGTTTGGTAAAATTAATTGAGTTGATAGTTACTTGAGTATTTAAACAAGCAAAATAACATATAAGGACATGGTTATATTCGATACTTTTTTTTGAATGATCTATATATTAATTTATTATTTATATTACTAAGCATGTTTGAATGATCTATGTATAAATATCTTGTATTTATTAATATTAATTAGATTATAAAAAATATTTTTTTAATATAACATTAATAAGCATGTTTGAATGATCTATGTATAAATATCTTGTATCTATTAATATTAATTAGATTATGAAAAATATTTTTGTAATATAACATTACTAAGCATGTTTGAAAGATCTATACACTAATTTATTAATTATATAAATATTTTTAATAAATTTAATTAATTATTATATTTAAATACAAATATTAATGTGTGAAAATAAAAAGAAAAAATTATTAGTTTACAAATGTCACAATATAAATACGTGAGAGTGAAGATTTAAAATTGAAAATGTTAAATTTAGGTTATTTAAAGAATTTGGTAATTGTCACAAAGTATTAGAGATTTTATGGGTCGTTATTCACCAAACATCTAAATTAGTGGATTTGACCGGTCAAACATCTAATTTTAACTAAAGCCATTGTTTATCAAACATGGCTTATAGCTTCCACAACACAGCTACGACTCACACACACTAGTATATGGATAAAATTCGTCTGTCCCTTTTCGGTGCCCCTACATATACCCCAACACTAAAAAACACTACACAATTAAAATCTAAGCCCTAACCCTAAATTCTAAATCCTAAACCCTACACCCTATACCCTAAAAAATACACCCTACCCTAAATTCCCTAAACCCTAACAACAACCTCTAACCTAAAACCCTAAACCCTAAAATTAATTTTGAGCGTGGGGGCATATGTAGGGGCACCGAAAAGGGGCAGGAGAATTCCATCCCTAGTATATATATATATATATACTAGTGCGACTATATGTAGTACAAGTTTATACATTTTTAACTTTTTAATAAGGTACACACCTTATACACACAGGTACTCGAACTCGTGTCTCATTATAGAATAATGTATGTTCATATTTTTTTAACCCTTTTGACAGCGCTCACACACCGTACACACATATACTCTATCTGAATCGCATAAAATAAACTTTATTATCCTTTCTATTAGAGTCACGTTTTTTGGATCGTTAGATGGGGGAACGGATGGCTCAGATTAACTCTTTATTCTCTTTTTTATCAAGTGATAATCTTTACACATTTACTATTATTCTTATCCATTCGTTTTACTCATCCAACAATCTAAAAAACGAGTAAAACTTAAAAAGTTTTACATTGTGTAAACTAATCCTATCTATATATATATTGAATTGTCACATCCATGAAAAAAGCCATGCTGACGAATATAACCAGAGCTCTTCCCATTGGCGATAAATATCAATGGAATCAAGAGACATTATTGAGTCCAAATGTCGTTTCAGGAGATGGTACAATTGTCCCCAAATTATGAAGCCACTTTGGGTGGTCGCTGCTACAAGCTAATACGATAAATCGGGCAGTGAAGTGACTTTTCTTTCTTCAATAAAGGCATAATACAACAGAGAAATTCTAGAACGAGGTAGATTATGGTGAGGCTAAAATGAGGCGTTACATAAATTTTTACTAAATATAAGATTGGATAATAATTTAAGTAGAATTGAAATTTTTATTAACAGGGTAAGAATTTATGTAACTACATAAATTCTTATCAACTAGGTAAAAATTTGTGTAGATTTTGCTTTAGGTAAGAATTTGTGTAGCTACATAATTTCTTATCAACTAGGTAAAAATTTGTGTAGATTTTGCCTTAGGTAAGAATTTATATAACTACAAATTTTTTTATATTATAACCTAAATTCTTACTCAAATGATAAGAATTTGTATAGATTATAAGAATTTGTGTAATTATACAAATATAACCAGAGCCCTTAGGGTGCCTCACCCTAAAATTTCCCCAACAGAGTCCTCCTTTGGAACAATATTCAAACCTATTTACTAAATCAATTAATCAAATTTATTGATACATTTAAGCAACAAGTTTTGTAAGGTTAAATTTGGATAAAAATATATAACAAGATACATTTAATCACAGATGAAGCTTGAATTTGAGGCTGGAGACATAACATAATTGTTTGGAAGTAAAGGTAAATTTATATATAATTCAACTTTAAAAAATGTATATACGAAGACAAAAGTGAAAAGAATTTAAAATAATATATAAGTAGAAATGTTCATAACTTCATATATTATACCAGCTCATATTACAATAGATTTTATGTAAAGATCAAACCAACAGGACTGAACCGATCATTAGAGTTTTGAACATGTCTACGTTGCAGATGAATGAGCATGACGGCCAATAGTATTCTATTCTGTCATTGCATGCATCGCAGGGGAAAGAAAGCCTGAATTTCAACAAGTTAATTATTAGGGATGGACTTTAGATCAAGAAATAAATACCTGAACATGCAAGAAAAGTTTTTTTTTTTTAATTTTATCAAAAACATGCACGAAAAGTTTATTACAACAACTTGCATGCAATGATATCGCTTAAAGCAAATAGCAAAATCCTGTCCCTGTATGTTATTAATGTTTTCATTGTAAATAACTTACATAGTCGTCGGTTATACCATCTTTGCTTCTAATAATCCTCTCTTTATGTAACTCCTCCTATCGTGTGTTGTTGAAGGATATGATTCAAGTTGTCGGGTCTTAGGTAAAAACCATTCCAGGTTTTGTAAAAACATAGTACTATAAAATTTAAGATTTCCAGGTACAATACAATCCTCCCATATGCTACATAAATTGCTCTATTTACTTGTCTTTCATAGGGAAGGCAATTTATTAATCCGAATTAGATTGGAAAAAGGTTCGAGTTTTAATAGGAGGCGGATCGAATATAGATATTATCAGGACTCGACCCGAATTCGATTCAAGTCCATGTTTGATCTGAGTCCAATCTATATCCGAGTTCGAACCAAGACATTTATGATTTTTAATTCTTTAAAATAAAATATCATTTAATATTTATATTAAAACAATAAGACAACATATATATAAATATAAAAAGTAAAAAGTCAACCTAAATAGTAACGGCTAAAATTATGAATTAAAATAGGAAGTAAATTAAAAGCATAAATAATAAAAAAATGTAGTCAACAAATAAGGGACGAAAATGAATAAATATAGAATTAAATGATATAAATAAAAATACAAGAAACTAAATAAGCAAAATTATAGATTGATTTGCATTAAAATAAAAATATCAGAGGGATGGGACACAACATACCCTAAAGATATTAAAATTCGTGGATTTATCTATCGGACTCAGGTCAACACTATAGGTGGCAGTTTAATCCAAATCTAATAAAAATAATATGATCTAAATCCGAAAATATGTATGAGTTCAATTGTAATCGGATTTGAACATAAACTCTTTACAGTCTGATCCATTTCCATCCCTAGTCCTCCCACCTTGTTTTCTTACCGTCTAACTTTAGTCTCATAACCTCTTTAATTTGTTTTTATTAACTCCATCAGTGTAGCATGAGTACTTTGGAATTGTTTTCAATTTCTTTCTCTCCAAAGCAAAGGTATTATATTCATTAGTCAATTTTAACAGTGCATATATTTCCCTTTCAATCTACTTCAACTTATAATATGTCTTTGTAACTGAGTAACTGACAAGATAACAAAATATCTTTCTAAAGTTGTTTAAAGAAGTCAGATTCGAAAAATATGTGATCATGTATCTCCCGTTCTTTCAAACACAAAATATTAAACCTAATTATTTCAAAGAAAATAAAAAAATGGTTGAACTCAAAATATCTTCTTCCAAATAAAGAAAATGGATGTATCCATTGTTTAACCCAAAATAGCCCAATCCAAATCCACATAATTAAAACATAATAGACGCAACAATTAATGAAGGTTCCTAGCAATATTCAAAAACTAGAACATCCTACACTCTAAACCCCGTTTAGTTGTTGGCCCAATTAAACATCTATCACAGCGATGCTATTGGAAATATTTAGATGATGAAAACGACTGCAAGCTTAATGTGGTATTATATGTTTGCAAAATGCCAACAGGTTTGAAAACGATACCAACGACTCATTCCTACTTAAAAGGAAATAAAACACAAAATGGGATTTCGAGGCGATCATTAGATTTTTTACAATCTAAACTCTTAGGCTTTTCTTGGTAGAGAAGAAAAAAAATTAAAAAGATAGAAATTTGATTTGATGGAAAATATATATTTTTTCTTACTATCAGTGTAATTGATTGAGAGGGTGAAAAATTAGAAACAAAATAAGTTATTTTTTCGCTATTGCTTGGTACAATAGAAAAGTGAGAGAAAATAAAATTAAGCTTTGAAAACTATAATTTAATTTTAATTTTTATAATTTAGTCGACTATTTTTAATATGAATATTTTTATAAAATTTAGTCCCTAAATTTTTATTTCATTTAAAATTGACTCTTATTTGTTTCTAATTTTTATAATATAATCTAATATTTTTAATATAATTTTATTTTTGGTCAATTTAATTGTTAAAGTTTTTTTAATTCAAAATTGACCTATATATTTTTACTTTTTATAATTGAGTCTAATATTTTTTATATAATTTTATTTTTGTCTAATTTAGTAGAGTCCTAGAAGCATTGTGGTTGCATATTTGTAAACTCACAACCATGCATGTATGAACCAAAACGCAGAAATAAAGTAGTATAGGATTGAGTGTGATTACTTTGGTCTTATCTCGCTTTATACTCCCATGTTTTGGAGCGGAGGAGGGTTGCAGATCTATGACAGTGGAAGGAGGGTTGGAATAGGATGGTGAGCGGAGAAATAAAGTTTTCAAATTTTAGGAAAGATGATAAAAAATAAAATTTTAAAAGTTTGGAGTTAAATTAAAAAATTATTTTTTATTAACGAAAGTTAACGGCTAAGTGACCAAAACAGACACGATTCAAAATGTAAGTGACAAGAATGAATTTTTTTATCTTAATTTTGTCCTCCTGTGTCTAAAAAATACGCTACTCAGCAACAACTTTTTAATATTAAAATTATATAGCCAAAACCGGCAGAATATTCATGAAAAATAAGTATTCAAACAATATTTTGTTTAAGGTGGACATAATTAAATAAGAAAAGTAAAGAAGGTAACCAAATTGAGGAAAGGAAGCACGGGTATGACCATTATTTATGAGTGAATACAAGCCATAGGACGGGTGGAAAAGTTAGACCAGAAAACCTTGGAGAAGAGGGAATTGTTAGTGTCCAGATATTCCATGGAGTTGGAGAGACAAAAAGATATCGGGGTTTACAATAATTCAATAATGAAGATGAAGGTGGTATCTGGAGACACAAGGTGGAGAACATGGTCGGATGTTGATTAGGAGCGGGGCAGCGCCATTAATTTTCATTATCCTATTCCTCATCTGTCAACACGTATGCGGTAGGCTTCATGAATCATGAAGATGTATAGATGTGGTGAAATATTTATGTGTTTGCGAAGAGGGCGAGTGGGCGTGTGGACTGTGGAACAAAACTGATGTCACCAAGATTTCGTGGTCCAAAAGGAGTTGGATTGGAAGAAGTGGACTCATCGGTCAGTCGATGCAACTCCGATAAGAAAGGGACCGATACAATTTAGCCTTAATTTTAAGTTAATAAAATAAATTAAGTATTTAATTAAATAATAATACGTGTCAATACCATATTTTTTATATTGTCCGGTGGAATTTGAACCAAGGTAAGGCAGAGGGAGAAGCTGATACCTTATTCTCTATAATGTACCTGGTGGAATTTGAACCAGGGTAAGGCAAGAGGAGAAGTAGTGGCTTAACCATTACATCAAACACAATTTTGTATTTTAAATCACTAATTTTAATATATGTCTTATTGTTTTATACATTCATTTTCTTAATTACACACATAATTATTGGATTATTTTTTAATTTAATTAAAAATTTCAATTAAATTATTATAATATATATTTAAAATTATATTCAAAAATAAAATTTTAAATTATATTAAAATTTTATTTATCGAATCTAAACTCACAAACATAATTCAAATAAATTTATCTTGTGATTTGTGTTATATTAAAACTCATTAGCGAATCTAAACTCACAAATATAATTTAGATTAATTTATTTTATGATTTGTATTGTATTTATATTTATTTTAAAAAATAAATGTAGAAATATATATAATAAATTAAAATTATTAATTCGATGATTATATATGTGAAATTAAATATATATATATATATAATTTAATTGAGGTTTTGGATTCTTTAAATGAAATTTTATTATGATTTAAAT
Source organism: Hibiscus tridactylites (assembly GCA_958450335.1). Taxonomy (NCBI): domain Eukaryota; kingdom Viridiplantae; phylum Streptophyta; class Magnoliopsida; order Malvales; family Malvaceae; genus Hibiscus; species Hibiscus tridactylites. The sequence continues at coordinate 84,609,013 of OY288280.1, forward strand.
TTTTTATTTTAAATATAATTTAATATATATATATATATATAATAATTTAAATGAGATTTTTAAATTAAATTAAAAAATAATAATTTGATGATTATATACGTAAAATTAAGAAAATGTAGAAAACAATAAGACATATATCAAAATTAGTGATTTATTACACAAACTTGTGCTTGGTTAGCCACTGCTTCCCCACCTCCCATACCCAAGTTCGAATCCCACCAGGCACATGATGGAGGAATTTTGTTTTTCCCCTCTAAATAGGTGGTGACACGTGTCACCACCTGATTGGGGGATGGAAATATATTTATTAAATCAAATATAAATAATTAAAGTCTTCCAATAAGGTGTTGACATGTGTCACCACCTAATTAAATAATTTATTTATTTTATTAATTTAAAATTAAGATTAAATTGAAAGAATGTATAGGGACCAAATGTGTAATTATACTCTTTTTTTAACTACCACGTCACCCTGCCGTTATATTCTAACGGCAGATGGCCAAATTGAGTCCAAATTAATAATATGGTGGCTTAATTGTTTCGAAAAAAAATAAGGTAGTCAAATCGTGAGTTTAGCAATAATATAGTGTTCATTTATGTAGTTTACCCTTATAAAAACTACCCCATATAATTGTACATATAGGGGCGGATGCAACAATAGCATGGTGCATGTTGAATAGAAACCCTATGCTCTTTTTCAGTGTCCTTATTTATGCTCCACATCAAAAATAGGTTTATGGATTAAGGTTGTGGTTAGGGTTTAGAGACTTTAGGGTAATGTGTATTTTAAGGTATATGGTTTAGAAGTTAGGGTTTAAAATTTAAGGTTAGGACTTAAATTTATTATTTTTAATTTTTTAGTGTTGGACATAGAAAGGGACACCGAAAAGGAATAAATGATTTTTATTCGGTGCATGGTGGGTCAAGTGACCTACCATTAAAAATAGGATAAATTACTTTGGTAATCACTATAATTTTAGGTGCTTTCACCTTGGTCATTGAAATCAAAAAACATTCGTTATAATTAATAAACTTTTAATTTTAAATTAATTATTGTTATATTATTGTTAACCCCATTAAGAAATGTTGATGTGGTACGTTAAAGTTTTCTTTCAAAAAAGAACCCTAATTTTTCAAAGTTATAATTATTGTCGATGCTATAATTTTGATTAATGGAATAATCGTCGATCAATCCCAACGGTAGTAATTAAGATTCGTTTTGTCAAAAGATTAACATAATTTAATTTTAAGTTGATCTGGTGGCTAACACAATTACATCTTTATAAGATAACTCTAATCTCTCAAACATATTTACACGAATTAGTTATTCAATGTCAACATATTTCTAATACATTATTATAATAGAATATTTATGTTATTATATTAATCGGTGAACTATATATATTTGAAGAAATTGTAAACATAGGTTTTTTTTCCTTCAACTTTTGCGATAAAACTAAAAGACTTGACTGGTTCATCACGTTATAAGCGTCTAGTTCATGAAAAAAGGTTGAGGTGACTGATTTGATTTCACTCCCTGCCTTTCTGTGGCAATGAGTGTGCTTCGGACTCGCATCTTATTGGCTCCCTCATTTGGGGACCCTCTGCCTATGCCCTTCAATTATGGCTCCTACCCTACTCTCTCTCAACCAAATTTCATTGGCTTTGGCTTTTATAGATTAATGTATTTTTACTAGTAAGTAGTTTTTTTTATTATATTTACATTGTTTGAAAATATATAAAATATTTTTTATTAGAATTTATTTAATAAATAATTTTAGATAAGGTGGTACATTATTTGTATTTAATCTATTGATTTGTATTTAATCATTAAATAATAGTTTTTAGTTTGTTTGATTTTAAACTTATATAATAGAATAAAAGAAATAAAAATATTATTTAAACAATATTTATTACTTGTTAAAATAATTTTTTAATATTTTAACGTGATTACATAGCATCATACATTTTTTACTCTTTAACCTTTTGAAAATGCATATACACTTTAGACTACGTAGCTCAAATTCGGGTTACAATTATTTTTTTTATTAAATAGTGTTACAATAATATTCTCAAAAAAATGTTAAGGTTCAAATCCACGCAGATATGAAGCGGATGAACATCTATGACCACTAGGTCAATTAGTGGATTTTCACAATTATCTATATATATATGATAAAATAAATATCATGAAAGAATTAACTCACGTCACATTTATCTAAAATTACAATAAGGGTTTACAACTATCATACTAAACTAAATACAAAATTTAGACATTTTTCAATAATATTGACAAAAGAAACTAGTCATTTTAGATCATACAAGACTCTACATGAAAATGTTAAAAACTCAAACAAAAGACTAGAACGAAAAATAGATATAGACAAATCTGATTGCATCAACAAACAAACCACAAAAGGGGATTAAGTTATTGAAAGACCACCGAGAATCGTAAATCAAGGTCGAGCATCGTGAGAAACTATCCACTAACGCAAATTGTGTATCCAAATTCAATCCGAGAGTCCATAGCAGGGAAGATCATCAAGATTACAAATAAGCGTCATCTTGATCGGTCGTGGTGTTGTCAAATCCAATCCTAAGTAAACATAAAATAAAAAGAACAATCAAACAACCGAGAAAGAAGACGAAAAACGTGTCACAAAGGTGGCGATAAACGTGTCACAAACACAATATTATTCTTATAAAAATATTAAAAAAATCGACTTCAACAACCAAAAATAAAGCTGATGTTGTCCCCGGCTAAACAAAATTAAAGAAAAAAAAAGTTACTCTCAATACTTCTATTGAGAAACAAGGCTGTGGTGCTTTAGGTTTTAGAGAATAGTTATTCTTAGTTCTCAATCTATATGATCAGAATCTTAGTTATATAGCTTATAATGGTTAAATAATACTTTTATTAATCTCATTAAATGGTATGGCTTAAATAAAATATGTTAATTTGAAGTTAACCATCTCACACAATATATTGTGTTTTAAGTATCAATCAGCTGGTGCCCGAATGAGAAATTCACGACGTGGCCATCCGTTGGATTTTGCCACCATCCCCCAACTCTATTTATACCCCCATTTTATTTTCTTTCCCCCTCCGAAGCTCACTCATTAATCTTTTCTCTGATTCTCTGCTTACACGCATTATTTTCTTTTGCCAAAGCACAAAACACACTTCTCAGGTGTGGCTTATACACTTTAAAAGCTATGGCTTCTTCCACATGCAATTGGGCCCAGCTTTCCCATCCCCTTTCCTCTTCCTCACCACCACATTTGGACCACTCTCCAACATCCTTCTCCTGGAAGAGACGGCAGCCCAACAGAACCAACATCCTTCACTCGGCCTTGCACTCTCCTTCACTCCTCCATTTCCCTAAACAACCATACCAGAACCCCATTGACGACAACTCTGTGAATGTCGAAGCCAAACCTAAAACCCACCGCCACCCGCAGCGGAATCTCCTCCAAAAAGCAGCAGCCATGGCCCTTGACATGGCTGAAAGCGCCTTGGTCTCGCTTGAGCTTCAACACCCACTTCCTAAAACAGCTGACCCACTTGTGCAAATCTCCGGGAACTTCGCTCCCGTCCCCGAACAACCCGTCAAGCAATCTCTCCCTGTCACCGGCACCCTCCCTTCTTGCATCAACGGCGTTTACCTCCGCAATGGAGCTAACCCTTTATTCGAACCCGTTGCCGGCCACCATTTTTTCGACGGTGACGGCATGGTACATGCTGTCACCATTGATAATGGCAACGCTAGCTATGCCTGTCGTTTCACTGAGACGCAAAGATATTTACAAGAGAAAGAATTGGGGCGCCCTGTTTTTCCTAAAGCAATCGGTGAATTACACGGCCACTCGGGGGTTGCCAGGCTCTTACTTTTCTACGCGAGAGGCCTTTTCGGCCTCGTCGATCACAAACATGGCACGGGAGTAGCTAATGCTGGCTTGGTCTATTTCAACAATCGACTTTTAGCTATGTCTGAAGATGATCTTCCGTACCACGTGCGCATCACTCCCTCGGGTGATTTGGAAACGGTTGGAAGATACGATTTTGACGATCAACTTAAATCTACAATGATCGCGCACCCCAAACTCGACCCTTTCTCCAAGGAACTCTTTGCGTTGAGTTACGATGTTATCCAAAAGCCTTACTTGAAGTACTTCAGGTTTCAGCCCGACGGCACAAAATCGCCGGATGTGGAGATCCCTCTATCGGTGCCCACCATGATGCATGATTTCGCCATCACCGAGAATTTCGTGGTGATCCCCGATCAGCAAGTGGTGTTCAAGCTACAAGAGATGGTCACCGGTGGGTCGCCCGTCATGTACGACAAGAACAAGAAGTCTTCCTTCGGGATCCTTCCTAAAAATGCAAGAGATTCCAAGGATATTATGTGGGTTGAATCCCCTCACACTTTCTGTTTCCATCTATGGAACGCTTGGGAAGAACCGGAATCTGATGAAGTTGTGGTCATTGGTTCTTGCATGACACCACCCGACTCTATTTTCAACGAATGTGACGAGAGTTTGAAAAGTGTTTTGTCCGAAATTAGGCTTAACTTGAAGACGGGCAAGTCCACGCGCTGCCCAATAATCTCGGAATCAGAGCAAGTGAACTTGGAAGCTGGGATGGTGAACAGGAACCGGCTTGGAAGGAAGACACGGTACGCTTACCTTGCCATTGCTGAACCGTGGCCAAAAGTGTCGGGATTTGCCAAGGTTGATCTTTTTACTGGAGAGGTAAAAAAACACTTTTACGGCGATCAAAGATATGGTGGGGAGCCGTTTTTCTTGCCTCGAGACGACAAAAGCGAATCAGCTGAAGATGATGGATATATTATTTCCTTTGTTCACGATGAGAATAATGGGGAATCAGAGCTCCAAATCGTGAACGCCATGAATTTACAGCTCGAATCTTCAATTAAGTTACCAACCAGAGTTCCATACGGGTTTCATGGCACGTTTGTAGACGCCAAGTCCTTGGCAAATCAGGCTTAATTAGCCGTAAATTAAGATTATAAAATAGCAAGAGCTGTACTGTACAGGGAAATTTTGACCAGAGGGCCCTGCTTCTCCTGGAAAATTAATTTTTGGGGGGTTTAGATAATAGAGTTTTCCCCTTATCTAATAGAACTGTAGCTGTAGAATTTGAGGTCAGGTGGATTCTGTTACCTTTCTTTGATATAGTTCCATTTTTTTTAATTATCTGTGGAGTGATCGCTTCTATGATTGTAGATAATAAATATATTTACAGTTCTACACAAAACAGAACAGAGTTTGCCTGTTTCCTCTCATCCAAAATTTTGGGTTCAGGATTTGTGTTCTTAATCAACAACTATTCTTTGAAAAATGTGGTTCACATTTCAGTTTGAAATTATATAACTGGTTTTTTGTCTTTTATGTTTGGCGGCTATAATTGACCCTTCTTTTCATGTTTTTCTCCTTGTCTGCGTATATGGAAGAGCTTCCTGAGTCAAAAAGCACATGATGTATAGCTTCCGTGGTCGGTTGGAGGCTTTAACTTGTATTAGATTTGTACAAGAAAAAGAGAATGGAAACAACACTATCTGATTACAAAACACATCGGTATTAAGGCAGGGTGAAAACCGAAAATGTAGTTGGGTAAATATTATTAGATGTACCATTAATAACGTAGTGAGTTGAATTCATCAAATAATTTTTAAAATGAATCTGGTCTTGACTCCTGACATCGTTCGATTGTGACCGTTGCTACGTCACCTACTTTGGGGGATCGGTAGGAATTTGATTGATAACCTTCATCGTCATTTATTTAGCAATTTTAGCATTCAAATGATTTTGTTGTTTTGGTTTCTCTTACAATATATTTGAGGATCAATTAATTGAAACCAAAATAATGAGTCATTGCATTTTTGGTATAGTAAAACAATTATATGACCATTATTAATTGAATTATTATGAAGTGGTTTAAAATTTGTACTTATAGCAGATTTTTAATGGATATTTGTGTCAAAATTGAAGAGGGAGTCTTATATGTATAATTGATGGCAAATAATTCGGCAACATAAGCATAAAAACCTGCTCAATGTGTGATGTATATTTTGGACGGCGCACTGGAAGGATGAATATGACTTAGAACACAAGGAAAACAAAAAGATGGCAGCGGCCAACGGTTCGTATAAGAACTTAATTATTTCCATTATGACTATATTCTGTTTTTGGAATTTTATTTTGTATGTAAAAAAATTCAATAATTTGCCGGAGAATGAATATAAGCCATAAATTTGATCAAAAAGTTGATTGTATTGTATGGAGGATGCGGGTCCATGTTTGGTCTTCCGACCCCCTCGTTGACAAACAGAACAAATGCAAGTGGGATTCCAAGAAATAAATCAAAGACCGATTTAACTTTATCCGCAAGGAATCTATGGTCTTACATACGATCGAAAACAGTATGATATTAAAATTATATATGTGTAAATTAAAAATATATATATGATGATAAAAAATTATATTAAATTACATAAAATTAACATCAATTTGGACTTGTCATTGACTAGCCTAATTTTAAGGGTAAAGTGCATAAATAATCGTTAAATTATTTTAAAAAATATAAATGGTCTCTATATACTTTAAAAGATATATAATATGCATTAAACTTTAGTTTTTGTTATGAAATAATCACTAAATCATTAACTGTAGTTAAGTGATTGACGTGTAAGTTGCAAAAATTGGTATAATAGCGCATTTAACAATTCATATTTACACATTCAATCAATTTAGTCTAAATTTGAAAAAAATATATTAATTTTAGCCCTTATTATTTAGACATTATCTCCATTTGATCATATTTTTAGTTAGAAATAATTTAATAATTATTTACGCATTCAATTAATTTGTAGGAAAATATTAAATTGTTTTTAATTAAATATATGAACAAATTAAAAAATGTCTAAATAATGAGGACTAAATTTAATGTTTTTCTTTGAATTAGGACTAACTTGATTGAATGTATAAATATGAAGGGTTAAATATGTTATTATACAAATTTTGTAACTAACACATCACCCATATTTAACTATGGTTAACTGCTCAGCGACCATTTTGTAACAAAAGTTAAAATTTAGTGTTTATTATGTAACTTTTGAAAGTTCGATGACCATTTTACATTTTTGAGATAGATTAGCGAAGAAAAAAAAGGATAGGTTGTATTTACCTTAAATTCTTTTTAAGGCTTTCAGACAACGTGCACGGTGCAACATTCACATAAGAATAGAAATTTTTTATCCTTTTTGGTAGTCCTATTTATGCTTCATATTAAAAATTAATTGTTGGGTTGGGAGAAATTATATCATAGGTCCGGATTGCCACATCATCTATGTTCTAAACCAGTAAAAAACATCTATTTCATTAAATTTTTTCATGTCATTTTTTTACCGAGTGAATTTTCACTCATATTTACTGTAAATTAAATTAAAAATACTTTTGATCAATTGTAGATTCACTCAGTAAAAAATGATATGGAAAAATTTAATGAAATGTATATTTTTTATTGGTTGGGGCCATGAATGACGTGACGAGTCATACCTATAATATAATTTCTCGTTGGGTTAGGGTTTAAGACCAATATTTAAGAAATTTAGAGTATAAAATATTTTTTAAAGTTCATGGTTTAATTTAAAATCAAGACTTATAATTTAAGTTTTTAGCGTTAAAGACATAAAACTGACACACAAAAATATCATATAATTTTTGTTCTTCGTATAATGTAATCCTTCCTGACCAACTCCCATGAGCGCGATTGAATTATAGCCATCAGATTTGACTACATTGATTTATTGCCATTAGATTTAAGCTCGTGCTGAGTTGGATCTATGTTTGAATTCAAACCCATGGGATCCATCATCCAAAAAGATCCAATTAAAAGGGTTGCCTTAGTAAAAGAATTAAGTTTTTTGTGGGGTTTAAATTTCACCATCTAAAAACTTTGCACCATGACGGAATGAATGATGCACACTTCTAATACTACTACTATTTTAACTTATGGCTCTATTTGGTAAAAAGAGATTTGAGAAAAAAATTAGAAGTTTGAAGTATAGTTAGAGGTTTGACTAGTTAAATCTGCTAATATTGTTGTTTGGTAAACAACGGATTAAAAAAGCGAATTGGGGTAAAACCACTAATTTTAAAAAAGCTCATAATAGGAGCTTTTTGAGATTAGAGGTTTGATATTAGAGTTGTAAAAACTCTTTTATCATTACCAGTTACAGAAAATCTCAAAATAACATAAATTAAATATTTTATCACCATATTTATAAGCTAATTCTATTTAATTTTATTATTATCACATATTTATATGTGTATTTAAATTTATTTATTAATTATATTATATTAAAATAATTATATAAACAATAAATTAATATATAAATCATTTGAATATGTTTAAAAAAGTTATATTAAAAATAATTTTATAAATCTAATTAATAATAATTAGATACAAAATATTGATAACTAATAAACTATTCAAACAAGTATTGAATATAATCATGTCCTTACATGTCATTTTGCTTGTTTAAATAATTTAACAGCTATCAGCTATCGGTTAATTTTACCTTATACAATCAGCTAATACAATCTGCTAGTCAAATCAGCTAATGCAATCAACTATTAGCTAATGTAATCCGCTAATTGTCAAGGCCTATGTTAAACGAAAAACACAACAACATCCATAACATCAACATTTGGTCAGAATCCCAAAAACATTAGAATGAGTCCGGTTTAATTCAAAACGAGCAAAAACCCGTTTAAAATTTTTCGTATTATTTTATATGTCCCACCAAATGACTTTACATCATATGTATTAATAATTTTTTTATTATTTTATTAGTTATTTTTTTATTTATAATACACGTAGCATAAAATCTTTTGTCATTTTCGTGCCCCCTTCTATGCCTCCAGGGATGGACCTAGAAGGAGGTTGGAGGGGGCGGTCGCCTCTAGAATTTTACAGAGATTTTCTATGTATTCCCTATTAAAAATTTATTTTCGTCTTCCTAAAATTTTATAAGTTTGCTCCCTCTAGAATTTTATAGGTTCGCCCCTCCTAACATAAAGTTCCTCGTCCGTCCCTGTATGCCTCTACACTAAAAATTACTATAAAATTAAATTATAAGCCTAACACTAACTCTAAATTCTAAATCATAAACCTTACCCCCTAAAAAATACACCATAACCTTAAACCATAAACCTAATTTTTAGTGTGTGGCATAAATAGGGGAACTAAAAAGAGTAGAGAATTCTATTCAAATTGTTAGTTAGACATATAAAGGTACAAATAAAAAGGGAAGACGAATATGGGAGGAAATTGGGTGGGGAATATCTGAAAACCGTTGGGATTTGAATCGATGGGATGAGGAATAACTGAAATCTTCCCCACGGGGACAGAGAAGGGGAAATTTTATCACCGAAGCTAAAATGGGGATAGGGACGAAGATTGCAATTTCCAAACTGTGGGGATAATCAAACTGTAATCGTATAAATAACCGTGGAGACCCCAAAAAATAGCCGTCAGGATCCCGATATTTTACAAAATTTTTTAACAATATATTCTTATTTGTCTATATATCCCTAATATATATATCTTAATAAAAAAACCTAACTATATTATCATCACTTCAACTTTCTCTCAAACCTAACCACAGTCAAGTTTTGCAACATGTTTCTATCTTAGTTTTTAGATATAAGCTAAGACCTTCGTCTAAATTTTCCTCAACACAACACTCTTTCAATCTTTATCATCTCGTAATTGCTTCTAATCGAAGTATCCAAACCTTATCGGAACCTCTTTTTTATATTGTCGGACAGAATGTACTATTTTTCTCCACATAAGTTTAGATTTAGGGATGTTTTTAACCAGACATTCTACTTTGGCCATGGCTTTATAGTTATATTAATAAAAATCATAATTACCGAGAAAAAAGTAAATTTATTTAACTTTTCGAGGATAGGAATTCCAAAAATTGTGAGGATCTGCATGAAAGGGTATGAGATGAAAAAATTTCCGAAAGATTTAACACGATTTCTTAAAATTATAATCGCAAATGTCAGAAATAAAATAGAAAACGTAAAACCATCCCTAATCTACCTGATTCCCACTCTAAAGAAGAAATCTATTTACTCAAAACCTATACAGACCCTATCAAAAGATAAATAAAAGGGACAAAGTACTAATTACCTATTTATTTAATCCAGGTTTGCAATTAGAGAAATGAAAGTGGCCACCCTGAATCCCTCCATTTTTATTGGATAAATTTCTAGACCCAACTTCTCCATTGGGAACTAATGGATAAACAAAAGAAAATCTAGAGATATATAAGTAAATATATAAAGAACTAAGAGGTGGGCACTGACAGAAACGCCATTAAAGTTGTATAAAATACCAAAAAGAAATAACCCAAAGTGTGCCATGCTTGAGGTCGGTCAAATTTTGCCAATACAATATTTATCATTCATCCCTATAAACTCTCACTAGCATCAATCTTTTTTATTATTATTATTTGCCTTTCAGAATCATTATGGATAATACTTCATTTTTCACTTTGTTTGGACTGCTGAGACAATTAGGGAAATTGTTTTTATTTAACATCATTTACAGACATGTGTGCCTGTAAATATTTTAATATTTCGAAACACACTATTCCTTAAATGGATATTTTTACTTACAAATATGCTTGGAAATGTTTTGCTTCATCCAATTCCAACATTGATCCTTAGCCACTATGACAACAACCTTATCCTTTTTTTAGATTTTTTTAGGTTGCACTCGATTCGTCGTCATCTAATCATATTATTATAATTCATTAATTTTTTTAAACAATTTTTATTTAGAGGAAGAAAAAGAAGAATTTAATTTTAATGAATTTTGAACTCACAACCTAATAAAAAAAGAGTGTAGAATGAGAGCTTTAATCACTTGCTCTAAAGATTGTTGACATAACCCATCGATTTTTAATCGTTATGTCTTTGATAGTTTTCATGAGTTGACCTTCGATTTTTTAATCATTGATGAATAGATATTTATCAGTTATCACTAATCATATTTTAATTTATACTCTATACATTACTTTGTATAATGGCGCAAGATGAAAGTCGCACTATATTAGTGCTACGAATTGAGATATATTTTTGGTTGACTATATGTAAGCGCGTGAAGCATAAATTAAATAATCAATGGATTTCTTTCAAAAAAAATAATCAATGGATAAAATAGAATACATTAATTTTAGGGATAGAAATTCACATCCCCTTTTCGATTATCTATTTATGCCCCAACATTAAAAATATTATAAAATTAAATTTTAAGTATTAACCCTAAATTCTAAATCTTAAGCCTTATACTTTAAAAATACATTCTGCCTTAAATTGTCTAAACCCTAAACATAAACCCTAACTTAAAACTATAATAACTTAACTTAATTTTAAGCATAGAGCATAAGTAGGAGTACCAAAAAAGACAGAAATTTTTTATCCTAATTTTAGACAATAATTGTTCTTTGATGTGTAAGATTTTTAAATATGGTCTTTTCATTCTCGACAATGGCATAGATTTTTTCTCAACCCATTGTTATTTGTTAAGCACAAGCCCCCACAAACTAATGGCAACAATTTTTGTTGTCTAAACAAAAAAGGAAAAACCAGACCGGTGATGATGAGATGTCACGATAATTACCCTTCTTACAGTACATGATATGCGTCCTTAAATGCATGCATGTTTATGCTTGGTTCGTAACGTGAACAAATTGTGATCAATGAGAAATTATTAGATAGTCCACGCTTATCACATTATTTGTGATTTCAGCCGATAAAGTTCATCTACTTAATTTTAAGTTTTTAACTTTCAAATAAATGTTTACTTTTTATTGACACGTAGGAAAGAGGTGAAATCTAGTCATGCATCATTTACACGAATAACGTGGTGAGTCAGGTTCATCTAATAATTTTTTATCATGAAAACATCCAGTCATGCATCATTTACACGAACAACGTGGTGAACCAAGTTCATGTAATAATTTTTCGTCATGAAGATATCCGATCATGTATCATTTACACTACGACGAGGACAAGTGCTTGAAATCGAGGCATTAACGTTAGTGGTGGGAGAACTAGAAACATCGATGGTCAGAGTAACCTTAAACCAAAGTATTATAAAGAATGTTGGCATGAATTATGTGCACGTTTCGTTATCCTTACGTGAAGCATAGGCACGAAGAGGGTTTTACAGTAGAGCTGCAAAACATGAGCTAATACTGGTGGCTAACTGGGAGAAAAGTTTTGCTTTTTGCATTGCGGTTTGGCCCTTAGAGCAATGCTCAAGCATAGGTGTGAATTATTATGAGAAAAAGAAAGGGGAAAAGATTATTCGTGAATCAAACTTGATACTTTTGGTTTTGGATTAAAGATTTGAAAATTGAAAGACAAAAGCAAACATTTACGGAGAAAAAAAATAGTTTTGAATCCAAGAAGCGTGCTTGAAGATCATATTCATGCACTAATCACCGATATGTGTTTGGAACTTTTGATGATCTGATCTGTTAGCCAATTAGGCGGTGACTGTTGAGTGTTCAAAGAGACATCCCTGCGTGGATCATAGGACAACCAGAAGTGAATCATATTACATGTTTAAGCATGTCCCGGACATAAGTGCTAATTAAAAATGAGCACGTTTTTGTTTTATTATATCCGCAAAGTTGATAGCTCTTTGCAAGGGTTCAAAGTCATTCACAAATTCTCATTGCCACCATCAATCTAATGTCTTAAAAATCAGACTAACACCTCGCTCATACAAGTATTCAGTTCGGTTTTTGTTTTTTTACTTACCCAAGAGAGCAGTAATAAGGGCAGGGCACCTACTCTTGATCCCTTGTTTTGCTTACAGTAAGGCATAAGACACTCGGCAAGTAGTTGTAAAGAGCTTGCAACTTGCGAAAACAACCCCATCATGTCGAGTTTAGAACAGAAGAGCACTCACATGCAATGATGCAAAGCAAAAAAGATGTGCTGGATTGTCTACACTGGCAGCAACGTCGTCTCGTGTAGTTTCGGCAATCGGATTTACTTATCTGTAAATATCGTAGATAGAGGACGAGCTGGTTGAAGTCTTTGCCAACCTGAAAATTAGACAATCCGACATTAACCGTTTCTGGCATGGATGAACAAGATAGAGACCCTACTGATAATTGAATAATTTTGTATTCTTGCATAAAACTATACTTTTGGCTTTACCTGAGAGATATACAGCAAAATATCAACAATATGTTCAAAAACCAGAGAAAAAGTGTCTCTAAATATCTGCAAAGACACCAAAATGATTTGGGAAGTCCAGTTGAAGTAAAATGCGCACATGCACATGTCTATCGTATGTGGTTGAAAAAAATCAAGACAACAAAATTGCAGCAGCATCAGTAGTAACAATAGCAACTCATATTTGACATCAATTAATGCTGATATGGTGCGATAGATTTTTATGAAATTAGATAAGAGAAACAAGGCAGGAAAACCACATCTTCTTCGATCTGGGTCGAGAACACCGGCAGTAGGGCTTCAGACATGAAAACATGGCTTATCTCATAAGGAAATATCCAGACAGTCTATAGATAATTTGATTTGATTCTTCTTGTCTTCAACATGGGTAGATTTGAATGCAAATCAAGGAAAAGATGTGGGTGCTTATGCATGTATCAGCTACCCTACTGAAAACCATTGTTATTCATGCAAATGGTTAGCTTTCAAAGTCCCTAGGCCATTTCATTGTGGCACAATTCCTTGGATATTACATTTCCTCTGCAACAGGCTTTCCGGGGTATGAAACATTCACATGCTTAGCAGAAATCCACCAACCCAATCACATGCATTCCACTGGACAACTAAAGATCTCGACTAATGGAAAAGAAATACAAAAAAAATAGTCCAGCTTCTGTGGCAATGAAAAGGCCACGACAGCCTTTCAAAAGTAATGGTCAATATGTTCAAGTAGTTCTGGTCTTGGGAAGGGATAACAGATGTATCTGATGTGTCAAATTCCAATGATAGATTCACAAGAAATTCTCCTAAACCTACAAATTAATATACCTTTCTGCTTTTAGTTGATCTAATATGATTGAGTAGGGTTTTCAATTTTAGAGAGGACAAAGAACTCTGGCCCAAAACAGAGGAAAAAAAGAACCAACTCACAGTGACAACATAACTTCATAAAGGCCAAGGCTTAGTTTGTTGGCCCTACGAAAGTGTCCTGAGCAAACAGTCATATTTCCCCTCATATGTTTACGGTTTACCCAAGTTACACACCAAGCTCATGGTTTCAGTCTTTCAGATAAATTACCAAGCCCCCTAGGAATGGTAATTGGTAAATTTGGATATCAGATTTGAGAAAGCTGCCTCCAGTTCAAAGTGTGCTAATTTTTGTTAATGCTTTTCGTTTTTATGACGATTACGGTAAATCACAGTCTTTTCTGTGATGATCATGAAAGAACAAATCTTTGCAGAAGACGATCAGTAAAGCAAATGCAAATGGAACACATTCAAAGGTTAAAATGCTTAGGACTAGAAAGAAATATGATCTAATGTAATAAATCAAGAAGAAATATTAGTAGACAAAAAATTAGATTTGGATTCATTTAATTTAGTTTGAAACGAACCTATGCTATGCTGATATTAGACCAGACTGCAAACACCCAAATTTGTTAGTATATGCTATGTACTAGATCTTCCAATTCAAGTGGAGCCAAGGTCTTTCCAAAAGCATAAATTTACAGCAGCAGCAGGGTCATTAAGTTTGAATGTAAATAAAGCTATGAAAACATAAATAAATGAACATATAAAGACAATTGTCTTTAAATTCCTGAAGTACTTATTTTCCATTTCAGCCAAGAAAGAACATGATCAAACTAAATGTCTCACGTCGACAAACACTTGCAGGTCTTAAATTGACACGAAAATGGTAACCAACAGAGATTAGATATTGAAAACAAAGTTGCCAGAGAACTGGTTTCAAGATAAACATCACAAGACTAACGGAACATCAACTATGCATCAATATTTCTGCTCTTGTGAATTTGCAACTATTGGCAGAGCTGCTCAACGGCTGTCACAATCTGAGCAGGCTGAACGACAGTTACTTCCTCCAGTGTTCCGGCATATGGTGTAGGCACGTCCTGTGAAGATAAGCACACAATTGGAGCATCCAAATAATCATTGAAATTCTCGGTAATGGCAGCTGTCAGGCTAGCACCAATACCACCAGTCCGCATGCACTCCTCCACAATAAGAACACGATGTGTTTTTTTAACTGAGTTCCCGATAGTGTAAAGATCAAATGGTTTCAAAGACCTAATATCAATTACTTCGGGATCATATCCCTTGTTCACCAAAGTTTTAGCTGCCTGCATCACATGATATCTCATCCTTGAATAGGTTAGAATGGTGACATGTTCTCCAGGCCTCACCATCTCAGCTTCCTCAAGATTACAGATGTAATCCTCATCTGGGATTCTCTCCTTGAGATTGTAAAGCAAAACATGCTCAAAAAGAATAACAGGGTTCTCACTTCTGATTGCAGCCTTCATTAATCCCTTGGCATTGTAAGGGGTTGAGCACGCAACCATTTGGATTCCAGGGATTGACTGAAAGTATGATTCAAGACGTTGAGAGTGCTCAGCCCCTAGCTGACGTCCAACACCCCCAGGCCCACGAATGACTATTGGTATGGTAAACTGGCCACCAGATGTATAATGAAGCATACCACAGTTGTTGGAGATCTGATTAAAAGCAAGGAGGAGAAATCCCATGTTCATACCCTCAACAACTGGTCTCAAGCCAGTCATAGCAGCTCCAATTCCCATGCCAGTGAAGGAATTCTCAGCAATTGGAGTATCAAGAACCCTAAGGTCCCCAAATTTTTTAGCCAATCCTTTGGTCACTTTGTAGGAGCCTCCATAGTGACCCACATCTTCACCCATGACACATACACGGGGATCCCTCTCCATTTCTTCTTCTAAACCCTCTAACAGAGCTTCAAAAAGTAAAAGCTCATGCCTGGAATACAATATATATCCAGTTAAATATATCACAGGTAATAGATACTGACATGGTGCTGTTAACATTTGTCCGCGAAAAAGCAAAACAGACATGATTGTGATCAGAAGTGTGACTCTAAAAATTTGGCGATGCAATGTAACTTCATAGCAACACACAGAAACAGAGAATATTTATACACACAGATACATAGATGCACGCATGAATACACCCAGGACTCAAGTGACAGCCTTTTCATTTATCACCTGACATGCATGTCCACAACATCCAGTTGACAGATTGGGAGCCTCAATCATGGCACTAACAGTTGCATGAATTGCAAAGGAAAAACCAATACTCTGTCATTTTGTGAAACACCATACTGATTTTAGAAAGATGTGAATGGTACCAAATGCCTGGACCTCACACTGTATTATGAGGTTAAGTACTTTGTTACGCGGGCATCTCAAACAGGAAATTATCTACACACACCAGAAGCACAGTACACCCTAGAAACCATGGTATCAATGGAAATGCTCTTATAGTTAAAAGTCATACATGGGGAAAATGTTATCAAGCGAAACAAAAGCCACGTTCACTTATTCAGTCAAATGCCAGCAATGGATAAATCTTAAAAAGTTTGAAGGCATTTTCCAATAATGCTAATTAATGTATGTAATACTAAAATTCACATCTTTCATATTTGCACGAGATTCAAAAGGCATAAATACTTGTTTTTCACTTTTATAGAACTCGTATTTAACAAATATTGAGCAGATGACTACAGTATAAAACTAATTCGTAAGTTAAACCAGAATCAGAAATAGAATCATACCCTGGTTTCGAAGATGAAGAAGCAGCGGCGCTATCAGCTTTGGTCTAAATAAAATTAAAATTACATTAGCAACACAGAATAAATAACTGAACTTTAAGATTCTACACGTAAAAGAGAGAGGGTCATTACTGCAACTGCATTGGAAATCAATTGTTGAGCCCTTCGACCCTGAGGGTTCAGATTCACGGTTCCATCAGATCTGACCACCGCAAAGCTCGCTCCTTTCCTCACTTCACAAAATCAAATTGAGATAAAAAAGGAGAAGTTAAAAATGAAATGAAATGAAATGGTAGAAATCCAATGAGTAGCTTACCGGAGAAGGATCTACGAGGAGAGAAGACGGATTTGTTGGAATCGAAAGAATTGGACGGTAACGATGATAAAGCTGCAGCAGCTCCAACTCCTTGGAAGATCGCAGCCATTGCTTTTGCACCCGCGAAAAACCAAACAAATGAAACGTTAATTTCAAAGAAATGGAACTGCAAATGAATTGGTAAGGGGAATAGTGAAATATATACGTAGAAATTGAAAAGAAAACGGGCGGAGAATTTGAGGGTCTTTTATTTTCTTGTTTACGTTGGGCGATTTGTTTCAAGTGCCAAAGACGAATAAAAAGAGAGCGGGCAGCTGGCGAACTGCGTGCCAAAAGCCAGGGTTTCCTTCTGCGAATGGATTTCTGACACGTGTGTACGGTAGTAAGGTGGGGAGGTTTGATTGGATGGAAATGTTGGTGTAAGATAGAGGAGGAGCAGGAGTTGTATACGATTATGTAAACATTGGTGACCTACCCGAGCAGCTCGTTTAATGTGGTTTGGAACGGTGATGGCTCCAATCTGCTGCTGCTCAGCTTATAATTTCTAAGTACAAGGACCCATGATTGATTAATCACACTTCTTTTTCTTTCTTTTAAAATAGATTGTTTTCTTAATGGTAAAATATAGGGTAAACTATATAAATGACCACCATACTATTAGAAAGGTTGCGATTTGATCACCTTACTTTTTTAAGCAATTAAACCATCATACTATTAAATTGGATGCAATTAGACCACTAGCCGTTAGAGGTTAACGACAGGGTGACGTGGCAGTTAAAAATATTAATATAATTACACATTTGGTCCCCGTTACTTATACACTCTATCAATTTGATCTTAATTTTAATTTAATAAAATAAATTAATTATACATTAGGTGGTGACACGTGTTTTCTTCTGTCCTTGTGACACGTTTTCTTTGTTTTTGTGGTTTTGTTTCATATGTTCTTGTGGCATGATTCAGCATACTCTAGCGGTCGATCGTTGCTCGCATAGATTTTTTAATTGGCGTTAGTTCTTGATTGTGTTTTGTCCGTGGTCACGTAAAGTTAGATTCACACTCGGTTTATGGTTGTTTGCCGATGTAATCAGTCCTTAGTAGCGGAACATTCTACCTTATAGTTTGGATCACTCACCACTCCTTTTTCATCAGTTATAAGTCCCGATTAGATAGAGACAATGAGATTCAATAAATTTCTAAATTTTGATGCTATACTTATCTCCATAGAAATTTTTCACTTTTATTTATTTTTAAATCATAAAAATTTTGAGTAAATTAATCCTATAATTATTTTTCTGAATACGTTGTAATTGTGATATGGTTATAATAAAAATTTAATGGTCATATTAAAAAAATTGATTTAAATTGTTTTGACAAAATGTTATTTACATCAAATTGCACGTAAATATATAAAATAATATATATTTTTACTTGGCGTAAAATATTACAACTTGATCATTCTAAAAAAAATAACAGAGTCCTAGTTAATTTTAAAAGTGAGCAGTTAAGCATAGTTAATCACGACCTTAATATTTTTATATTAATTTTATATTTTTATTGATATAATAACAAATTTCTCTCAATTTTTACGTATTATGTAAATTTGTTATTAATTTTTTTTAAATCAACATATAATTTACACGTTCTAAAAATATTAAGAGTTAAATTATTAAAATCAAATTGACCTACTATATTATTAAAAAATTAAATTTATCATTATATTTATATCAATTAAAATTGAGAGAGAAATATTAATATCAATTCTTAACTACTAGCTGCGATAGGCTTTATTAAATACTCCCTCTGTCCCAGTAAAAGTGTCACATGTTGACATTTTTCTGGTCAAATTTTTTCAACTTTGACTATAATTTATTTAAATATTTTAATTAATTAAAAATTATAAAAAAATATATTTAAAAACTAGTTGATTCAAGGTTTTTAAAATATATTTTTTCATATTTTTATCATTAATAAATTTTAAATTATAAGAGGTCAAAGTTGAAAAAGTTTGACCTGAAAAAAGTCAACATGTGACAGTTTTAGTGTGACAGAGGGAGTACCAAGCAGTCCGAAACAGCGATAAAACAGCAACCAGGTCAACTCACGAGTCGCACGTAACAACTGCTGCTTCGCGGGGAAATGGAAATTTTCTATCTCTTATGCTCTATCCTATCCACATTTTTCACTTCCCTCGCGCTCTCTCTCCTTCTTCCGTTCCGCTTCCTGCTCACGCGCCACCGTCATCCTCCACCTCCCCTATCCACCACCCAAGTTGAAGCCGTTTCTCTCTACGAAGGTACCGTATGGCACGAGCGTCGCCGCCCCGTCCGCCATTCTTTCAGGTACTCCATCCGCTACGCTCTTTTCGACCTCGATCACGCTCCCAACACGCCACTCGACCACCTCTCCGCCGATGAGGCTCGTAGGTTTACCAAAACTGATGGCCCTGTGTAAGTTCCTGAATTTCTTACCCCCTCTTTTTGTCAACTCTTTCTTCCTTCCTTTTTTCAATTTTATCTCAGCTGTTTTAGTATTTCTGATGAAACTATTGTGACAGATTTCTGCTAACAATTCCTCCAAGCGTGGGGTACGAACAGAATCCATTGAGCATATATTATTGCTATGATTTGGAGGGAAACACTAAGCTTCTGAAGAAATGCATTGCTGAGGTTTGTATTTGCTTTGTTGAATTTTCTGGGAAAATTTTACCAAGCTTAAATAGTAGTTAGCTTAGTTTTGTTATAAACCCATTAAAATTTTACTAATGTTTTGCTTGCCCGAGGATACGAAAATTTCCAATTTTTAATGATTTTCGATATCGAGATCGAAATCTACTAGTTCTGTTTGCTGACATCTCTGTTGATTTATTGTTTTAGGTGACTAATACACCCTGGGGCGAAAGAGTATTATTTGTTTTCGACCCAAATTCTGATTTAGTGGCAAAACCATTGCATGTCAGCCCTTTCATGGTACTCCCCCTGTGAATTCCTCATTTGTTTTATCCATTTCTATATCCACATCTCCTTAAGAATTCAGGGTTTGCTAAGGTTTGCATCTCATCATGACTTCAGTTATTTTCATTATTGGATTTATAAATAAGTAGGGCCAAAGTCCTCTATAAATTTTACGCCAGCATGAATATGGCTATTAACTGGCGGAGATGGTCTGGTTTATATGTTCTAAATATTCATTCAGGGCATTGGTTCTATCATGCAACATTTGAGGAATGGTTGCTTCAGCCTTTGTTTTATCTAGAATTGTGTTTACTTTAACCATGTAAGCATCTTTGGGGGAAAAATGTGCAGGATATGCTCGGGAATTGGAGCCTTAAAGCAAATGCTCCTGATCAAAATTTACTAGTTACAATTTCCGTCCAGCACCCTGAGCTTGGTGATTATTTTCTGGCCACCTTGAAAGCCAAAAGAGTCTCCCCGGAATCAGTGCATGATCATGCACTATTTTTCTGGTTGATGCCTCATAAGGTTGCCCTGTGGATATACTGGCATGTAAGTTGAACTAAAAAGTGCTCAACTTTGGTATGGGTTTGACTCTTCTTCTTACAGATAGAAATGCTTCATCCTTCGGGTGATTTTGCAGATAGAAATGCATTTTTCGGTGTAAAAACAGTTTTTTATCCACTTCTATTTTTCTTTGTTTCTTATATCAACCATGAGACGTACTAATACTCCAAAATCTATCTAGCTAATTTTACAGGGTATTGGGTTTCAGTCGTGCATCTTCATTTTACTTTTAAATAGAACGTCATTGAATATGCATATGAGATTGCCAGCTTTGGTCCTGATAGCAAAATTTGCCATCTTTTCAATAGAGTGTTACTTAAATAGGGAATTAATACCCGTTTGCCTGCTTGTGGCCTATCACCTGCATTGCAACTTTGCTGCACTTTTATACTCAGCCTTATGATCTGAGTGCTGAGTTGATAAACCGGTGTTTATTTGCAGTTTCACAGTATAAGCTATGTAAATGTCCATCTTGAGTGGGAACTACTATGCATTTAGGTGCCTGTAACATAAGCTTCACTTTCAATGTTTTTCACCATTCATAATTACAAGCACGGGAGCACTTAGTAATTCAAGATTAGTTTATTACTTTTCAGCTGGACTCTGTTTTATTTGGATATACACCAGAGGCTGAATGACCATTGGTTTTAACTGTTTGCCGTTAGGAATGTCCGCACTATCAACTCATTCAACCTCCCGGATTCAGCTGGACTGGAACGCATTTCCTGGATTCTTTACCATTTAGTCAGCGTGTTCATAATTCTCAATTACTGTTTTTTCAGGCTCTGAAGTTATGGTGGAAAAATGTGTCATTCATACAACATCCACGGTACACAAATCCATCGTACAGGGAGGATGCTTTGAATCGTGATAGAAAACTGCAATTCTGTCCAGGATTGAGATGGAACAAAGACGAACACATGCAAGTTGGAGGAAGTGATTCAGTAACCGGTGTTGAGAAAGATCACGGGGAACGATATTTTGTATGGAGAGATGCTAAGTGGCCATGGTCTTGAACACTACTTGGGTGACCTTTTCCCTTATCATTTTGAGCCTATTATGCCTTGTGTTACAATCAATATCAGGCTTGCATGCCAAACGAAAGAAGAGATAATGTTCAATTCCAGACGGGTGTTGGATATTGCGTTGTTGTAATTAATTGTCATGAACTTAGGCAATTTATATGTGGAGAGATCTTTCATTGAAGGGCTGAATTGGCTAATTACAATGCATATCATTGACTTAACAATGACTTGGTATTGTTATTGCAGGTTCTCCTGGTTGATTGTGTATTTGCAGTAATATTCATACGTAGTAAAATTTCCTTATATATAAAATCAACAGTCGACTTAAGATCGACATTCCATTTTACTTCATATGTTTAATAAAGAAAATATAATAATCTTATTATCAGGCATAATGAAAATTATTTAAGTCATCAACGTTTACTCTTTTGATTGATATCGTCTTCATTATTTTTTAGTTAAATTTAACATTCAACCTTCTAAAAATACAATTTTCTTTTGAACAAGTATAGCTGAACATTTATTATATAAAAAAAACAAGTGTCCAACAAAGTAAAGAAAACCAACAAAGTAAGAAATAAAACAACTGAAAAGGGAAAAGCCTGGAAAACTTCGAAAGGGCGAGACATTGATTTCCAGGGAATCGGTTAGTTAAACGAAACTCTTCACTTCAGCCAAATCAGTGGAAGAGAGAACCCTTACAAAGCGACGGAGTTGGATTTTTTTTCCGATGAAAATGTTGACTAAAATATTAAATTTTTAACGGTGTTGACTGGACAGCTCATATCTAATATGAATAGTACATAAATCAAATTGTAAACACAATTATGTACTTATTGTATTTGAATTTGAATGACTATCTATATAATAGTTATACATGTGTTTATAAATTTGATACACGTATTTTAAATAAATTAAAAAATTAGTAGGATTCTTCTATAAAAAGATATAATTTTTTTTTTGGAATAATAAAAAGATATAATTTTGGTTGGGAACTTTTATATATACATACATATGCAAATTTCATTCCATATTTGGCCTTTGAACCAAATCAAAGTTATTTTTAGACCTTATATTTTGAATAAAGGTTAATAGAACAAAGTGGAGGCATAGTGACAATGACCAAAAGCAAGCCGCAAAGCACATGCAATTCTTTTGGATTATATATCTACAGTTCTACACTTATTTTTCATATATAGTACCACCCTCCCTGCAAAAGAAAAGATTCATTTAATATAAAGCTTTCTCTTATTTATAATAGAGTAAAAGTACCAATTTTTTTCGTCGATAGAAAAAAATAAAAAGAATTAAATTATAAACCGATTGAGGCCAAAATAAGTTTTTTTATCACATATTTCATAATTACTAGTACAATATTTATTTGGCACCCACCTTAGATTCAATCATTACACGATTCCTATATTTTTTCCCTTATTTTAAAAATTAGCCCTTTAGTACTATTGTTGTAATAAAAAAAAGTCCATTATCGACGCACCAAGACATTTTAATTTTCATAAAAATGTATTTTTCATGAAAAAATAGTAATGCCGACTTAGGTAGCTAGAAACCAACTATTTTATAAAAGAGTTGGTTTTTCCACTTGTATAAATCGATAGAACATGATACCCAATAAATATCTTGGGGGGAAAAAAGGCGGTTTTGTACCTGTAAGTAATACAATTGGAAAATGAAGTTAGGAAATAAAAAAATCATGTTCCACGTGCATAAATTAAAAAAAAACATATTCGAGAGCTGTTTTTTACGGGTTTTCTAAATTCTAAGCAGTCGTGTTTTTGTGCATGGCGTGTTTAACATGGGTTTGAAAACAACTGTAGCCACCGCCACACAACTCCAAGCCTTCACTCGTTTATATATAGAGAGAGATAACCCCTTCTTCTTCAACATTTCCCCTCCATTCCATGTTTGAATTTTCCATTTCTTCATTTTCTCATCTTCTTTTTCCTCTCTCAGTCGATGAGACGAAACTGCAACTTGGAACTTCGCCTTCTTCCTTCCGGCGACACCCACCATATGTATGTACTTGTTCACTTTTTTCTTGTTTTGCGCATAAACGTTGATTAGTTTCGAGAGAAATGAATAGTAGAATTTATGGGTTTTCTCTTCTGGTGATGGAAGGATGGAAGAAAGCATGGAAAGCCCAGAAAAGCAGCTAACAATGTTTTACAATGGAAGAGTTTGCGTTTGTGATGTCACGGAGCTTCAAGTAAGGCTCCAACATTCATGCATTAGAATTGGATGTGGTTGCCTTTTGTTTGTTAGCAATCACAATGAAAGGATCATTACTTGTTTATTCATTTAAATGTTGATGAAAATTTGCAGGCAAGAGCCATTCTAATGCTAGCAAACCGGGAAAGGACTCCGGTGAACAGCCCAAGCACGGCCATCTCCATGAAGAGATCGCTTCAACGCTTCCTCCAAAAACGAAAGGCGCGAATCCAAGCTACCTCTCCTCTCCTTACCATTATTATAAATAGATTGCTTCCAGGTTGAGGACAATTTTTTGCGACACTGATTTGTTGGGTTTTTTTAACCTTGTCCCTTATGCTTAGTTATTTGATTGTTGCATGTTCGTTCTTGGGACGGCCTTTCATTTCCATATTTCACAACCAATGTACACAAATTTTAGGCTTCATCTCTAAATCGATAGTAATTTTGAATTCCTATGTAGAAAGAAGGAGAAGAAAAGAAAGGGGTTCTTTTAATGGGTCTTAAACTCATGACTTAAAGAAAATAAAGATAAGCAGCTCAGTCAACCAGGCAAATAAGCTTGTTCATCGATAGTATTTTTTTGGTTAAATTGTTTATATGCATATTCATGTAAGGCTTAACAGTTAAATAAGTGCCCAAATTATACTATTTTTCTCCCGTTAATTGCCTAAGCTTTGATTTGGGCCAAATAGATGCCAAACATTTTCAACGTTACTCAAATAGGTACCCTACTGTTATTGTCCATTAATTTTCACCGTTAACTTCCGTTATCTGACACGTGTCATCTTCTTAAATTTTTAAACTTATATTTAAAAATAAATATAAATTAATAAAACAAAATAACCCAAAATTTTACAAAATAGCCCCAAATTTTGAAATCCCTAACACCTAAAACCCAAATCTCGATTTGGCATGATTTCGCCGCCGATTGTCACGTTGGTGCCCACATCCATTGTCAAACCATCACGAACATTCACCCTACCACCTCATTGTCAGAAATCAACCAACGACGTGCGAAAAGCTGAAATCGTCGAATAGTTCATTCAAATTATTCGCGGGGAACGACGGCATAACAAATGATGAACGATGTGTGGGTCGAAGAGGGCGCATCATTCCGTTGCTAAAAATGAGACCAACGCCAATAGGAGTGTCGGATTTGAAGACTATTTTAGGATTATTTGAAAAGTTCGAGATATTTTAAATTTTATAACTTGTTTTTTTTAATTAAAAATATTTAATGTTGCCACATGTATGGTTTTTATTGAATAACGACTAAAAATTAACATCTGTTATGGTGAGTCAACTATTTAGATCACACAAAAAAACGTTAGTCACTTAATCTGCAAAAAAAAAATAGTTTGAACACTTATTTGAGGGTTAATCCTTTGTATAATTAAAATTAGAGTCACAAATAAAATTACATTTACAATTAATACACAATATTAATTGTAATCAGAATTACTCCATTTGTGCCTCTACTTTAAAATATGGAGTTTAGGGTTTAGTTTTTTGGGTTTAAGATTGGGGCTTAGGGTTAGGGTGTAGGGAATTAGGGGTAAGGTGTATTTTAGGGTTTATAGTTTAGGGTTTAGGATATGAAAATTAGGGTTATGGGATAAGATTTAATTTTTAAGTATTTTTAGGCAGGGGGCATAGAAGGAGACATGGTTAGGGGGCAACAGATTTTTATCCTAGGATGAAAATCATATGCCCCTTAAGTATGCCCCATTTGTGCCTCCACTTTAATATAGTGAGTTTAGGGTTTAGTTTTTTGGGTTTAAGGTTGGGGCTTAGGGTTAGGGTGTATGGAATTATGTATATGGTGTATTTTTTAGGGTTTAGAGTTTAGGGTTTAGGATATGAAAAATAGGGTTATGAGATAAGATTTAATTTTTAAGTATTTTTAGCCAGGGACATAGAAGGAGACATGGTTAGGGGGCAGGAGATTTTTACCCCCATAGGATGGAAATCATCTGCCTCTTAAGTATGCCCCTATTTGTGCCTCCACTTTAAAATAGAGAGTTTATGGTTTAGATTTTTGGGTTTAAGGTTGAGGCTTAGGGTTAGGGTGTAGGGAATTAGAGATATGGTGTATTTTTTAGGGTTTAAAGTTTAGGGTTTAAGATATAAAAATTAGGGTTATAAGATAAGATTTAATTTTTAAGTATTTTTAGGAAGGGGTATAGAAGGACTCCGGTGAACAGCCCAAGCACGGCCATCTCCATGAAGAGATCGCTTCAACGCTTCCTCCAAAAACGAAAGGCGCGAATCCAAGCTACCTCTCCTCTCCTTACCATTATTATAAATAGATTGCTTCCAGTTTGAGGACAATTTTTTGCGACACTGATTTCTTGATTTTTTTAACCTTGTCCCTTATGCTTAATTATTTGATTGTTGCATGTTCGTTCTTGGGACGGCCTTTCATTTCCATATTACACAACCAATTTACAAAAAATTTAAGAATAGAGATTAGGGATGGTAACGGGCCGAATCTAGACCGAATTCAGCTAGACTCAAATTTAGACTTATTTTTGCATCTTAAATTTAAATCTGTCCCAGATCAGCGGGTTTAGAAAATTGGAACCCATATTCAGGTTCAACGAGTCTTACGGATTCGGGTTCAAAACGGGTCTGTTAAAAAACGATAATTCAACCTATTTTTTAATGTAATAAAATTGTCATTGACTAATTTCATATCACATCTCTAATGGAAGAAAAATTAGTTTCAACACAAGTAATAGAATAAAAAACGATAAATTAAAGTCTTAAAAAACTCCAACATAATTACACAAACGTCTTTTGAATAACATAAACATTAAAAATTGTAGATCATAAGACATTCCATTGCCATTATGCCATTAAAGAAGGTGGGTATAAAAACCAACCCTATAAGAACTTACTTTTTGTGGCGTCTCCCTCTATAAAATATTTTTATATTATATATATATATATATATTAAAATTAAATGTGGGTTTTTCTATAAACGGGTCCAGGTCCGAATTTTAGTGTCAGATCCAGATCCAAATTCGTACTTTAATCAGAGGATCCAGATTCGGTCCAAATTCGCCAAGTCTAAAATTTTAGGATCCAGACCCTATAAAACATATTTGGATCAATAGATTCAGGGGGTCGAGATCCATTGTCATCCTTATCTCTAAATAATATTGCTTATTCATATAAGGCTTAACAGTCAAATAAGTGTTCAAACTATACAATTTTTTCTAGTTAGGTGCCTAAACTTTGATTTGGGCCAAATAGATGCCTAATATTTTCACCGTTAACTTTTGTTATTTGACACGTGTCATCTTCTTAAATTTCCGAACTAATATTTAAAAATAAATAGAAATTAATAAAACAAAATAACCCCGAATTTCACAAAATAGCCCCAAAATTTGAATTCCTAACACCCAAAACCCAAATCTCGATTTGACCTGATTTTTCCGCTGATTGTCACACTATCGCCCATCACATCCATTTTCGAACCATCACGAACATTTACCCCACCACCTCGTTGTAAAAAATCGATCGACGACGTGCGAAAAGCCGAAATTGATGAATGGTTCATTCGAATGTTTCGCGGTAAACGACGACATAACGAATTATGAACGATGTGTGGGTCATTCGGCGAGGGGAGGGTGATCATTCCGTCGCCAAAAATGCGACCAACATCGATGGGAGTGGTCAGATTTGAGGACTATTTTAGGATTATTTGAAAAGTTTGAGATATTTTAAAAATTCTGATTTGTTTTTATAAAAATTCAGAAAATATTTAATGCTGCCACGTGTATGATTTTCATTGGATAACAACTAAAAATTAAGGTCTGTTACGGTGAGGCACTTATTTGGATCACGGACGAAAACGTTAGGTACCTAATCTGTGCAAAAAGAATATAGTTTGAACACTTACTTGAAAGTTAAGCCTTCGAATAATTTGAATTAGAATCACAAATAAAACTACATTTACGATTAATATTGTGTATTAATTATAATCAGAATTAATCATTATAATATATAATAAACAAATTGATAACTAAAATACGTCTGAAAACGTCTATATATTTTAAGACTTAAACTAAAATAAAATATAAACTGAAGTTTGAGGTCTCACATATACATATAGTGGAACTTATAATATTATAAAATATCATCATCAAAGGTTGAGCTGAACCAGTTTAACAGAATAATTTGCACGAGGAAAAGGAGCAGACATTTATAAAATTAATGTCTTTTATTGTGAATACAGTAACTAATTTCTTAGCACTTGAATCAAGCTCTTAGATGTTTTTCCCATTTGCAATGCGCAATTTCAGAGAAACCACCAACCGTCTTATAACCTGGGCACAACACGAGGTTGGTCCCAGTCGGCCACAATGTGGTTTCGTGTGATCTCCTTTAGCGAGCGGCAACCACTTAATGCCATAGTCAGCTCGAATTCATCGCGTAGCATCTGAAGAACTTTCCTAACACCAGCTTCGCCTTCAGCAGCCAATGAAAACACCACTGGTCTTCCAATCTGGAAAAATGAAACAGAGCCAATGATATGTCAAATGCTTTCCAAATTGAAACGCTATTTATACAAGAATATTTGAAGTTTATTGGACTTTAAAGCTCAATGCAAGAAAGGGTTGCTGGATATGTTCTGGAACAGCTGCAAGGGTGGATAGGCTAATTGATTCGACGTATGTTTTTCGTATCTTAAATGTATAAATACTTACAAATATTCCCGATGCTCCCAGAGCCAATGCCTTGAAGACATCGGTTCCACGCCGAACCCCTCCATCAAGAAAAACGGGAACTCTGCCTTGTGCAGCTTTAACCACCTGTATGTTAGCTCCAAAAAGTTATTAAGACTCCAACAGCACTAATGTATATATATATTTTCGAAAATTTGCAATTATAGTTAATGTTTTTCCTTGTAAACAACATCATTAAAACCAGAAAATGGAAGTTGATTTGATAGCCTTAGAAATTTCAGAAAAGGGGGGGGGGGGGTGTATGTGTACCTCTTCCAAGGCCATAATAGTTGCAGGAACATAATCAAGCTGGCGAGCTCCATGATTGGATACAATGATGCCTGCTGCTCCAGATTCTATGGCTAGCCTTGCTGCAATATTAACATTGTAGTGTTTCATAGAAAATATGAAAAGAAGAAATTTCATTCAGTTGGTTGTTTCCTTAGGGTCACAGCTTGCTTACCATCCTCAGCAGTAAGGACACCCTTAACTAGAATAGGCAATGATGTGATTGTCTGAAGCCACTTTACATCCTGTTTTATAGAACAGAAACACAATTTGAGAATATATTTCTATGGAAATATAACACACACACACACTTACTTTCCAGCTAAGTGTCCGATCAATTTGGCCAGCAACATAGGAAGCAAGTCCAGAGTCATTAGTCTGCAAGATAATCTCAGGATTAGATGAACAAACAGGCAAAGTGAACGGATAATGAAATGCAGAGAGTGATTAGAGATATATCTCTTACCTTATCCATTTTGCCAAGGTTCAAACCCTCAAAGTTTTTTAAAGTCAGGAATGGTGGCAAAGTAAATCTGCAAATGAGTCCAATGTAATAAATAATGACGCCAAAACTAAGACCTCCTTTCTTTTCCCAGAACTTTCCATAGTTAATTAAGTTGTTTGCATATTTGATGCCTCACCTGTTCTTGATATCAGCTTCCCTGCGGCCAAGTCTAGGAGTGTCCACGGTAAGGGCAATTGCCTTGAAACCAGCTCTTTCGGCTCTTCTCACGAGCTGTGCAACCACATTCCTGTCTTTGATTACCTGAACAAATAAGCAGTGACCATTATATCACAATGCTCACAAGAAATACATAATAGAGAAAGGTGTAAAGACTAAAGATGATTTCTCAGACTCACATAGAGCTGGAAAAAACGAATGCCAGGCCCCGTTGAAGCGACCTCCTCAACACTGGAAGTAGCCCATGAGGATAGTGTCTGATGCGAAAAACATAAATAGTCTAAAACAACTAATGAATGCAGAATACAAGCCATGGGGATACAAATTTGGATTTAAAGTAGAGATGAAGGAAAATGTGATTCAAACCATAATTGTTCCTGCAGCTGAAGCTGCTCGGGCTGTTGCGTATTCTCCTGCATAAAGAAAACACGCTTCAACATTAAGGCACTGATACACACTTAGAAAAAGTGTATAATAAATACACATACAATCTTATAGTAGTATATCAGTTAAAGACAACAAACCAGCTCCATAAGTGACATTGCACAATGCTATTTTAAAAGAACATTCAATATTTAAGTCTGGTTGTTTGACTTCTATGTCATAGTCCATGAACAACAAATGAATTCTGTTTCCAAGACACCAAAGCTGCAATGCAAACCATCGTGTATGTCTAAGCATATCCAGCAACAAAAGACGAACGTGCTCAATCTGATGTGTAGACACTAACCGCGCAAACAAACCAATAACAAGGTTATTGGAAAAACAGAGTATTCATACCGTCAGGGTGAGCCATTTTCTGCATAGCAGTTGGAGCAATCATGATTGGCATTGAAATCTTGAATCCCAAGACGGTAGTGGTCATGTCAATCTTGCTAACATCGATAAGAATGCGAGGCCGAAACCTATTTTCCATGAGATAAATGAACCAGCATCACTAAATGAAAAGATAAACTATCATATATCATAACCAACAAAGAAAAGATAGCCAGATAACTTTTCAAGTAACGATCCTTTTCTCATTGCACGTTCACACTTCACATCACGAAAAGCTATTCATTCGTAAATTAACAGAACTTACAAAATCCTGGAAAATGCATTTCGATTCTCCTTGAGAGTCCACTGGTCCTCTGCACCTGATGCATAGTAGTCATAAACCATCTTGGGTAACTTTTCCTTTGCAATGACCTCATATTCAGAGACATTAGTTATCTCCATTTCTCTCTCTCACAAATACTTTTTCCTATCCCAAAATAATCTGAATTCCAGAAAGAAAGAAAAAAAAATCTTTGTCAGAGATTACATAATAAGAGAGCTACAACAAAACTGTCAGATCAGTATCAACAGTTTAAGGAAAAAACAAATTGTTAAGTGAATAAGATCCGGGATTTAAATCGGCTAGCATAAAAATATACCCCGAAAATCCGCGGCACAGAGCAATTAAGAGTCTTTTTTGCACTTTTTCACCAACTTTTTCAGTGACTGTAAAGTTTCAAATCCACTTAAATCTTCTGCTGAATTAGTAGAGCTCCACTATATACAACTCTAAAAGGAATATATTGAAAACGACCGTACCTTAGTTACTAAAGCTAATGATAGTATATATAATCCACTTCAATAAAATAGACAGAAAATGAGAAAAAAGGGTTGACAAGTTTCGATCTTTCAATCAGTATTCAACCTAAATCAGAAAGCAGTTCAAGCCCATAATTTCATATACAAAGACGACCACATAAACCAAGGTTTTAAGAGAAAACTCTGATCAAACAGAATAATACTACAGAGAGCAAGAATGAAGAGCAAAGAACATACCTTGGCTACTGTCACGAATCTGAGAATTTAGAAAAGGGATACTAAGAAAAGAAGGAAGGGATTGAGGAATAGAGAGTAATTTTCATTCAATTTTTGCATAACTGTCGGTTACAATCATTGCGGCTCATATACCCTTATAGCACACTATTATTCATTTACACATGATTTTGTACTACCAACGGGTAAATTCTAACTAACATATTAACTATAACAGCTGGCACTTCCCTCAGCCAATTCATCTATATACAGGCTGGTTTTACGTGTCCTTAGTGTTGGGTCCACGTCGATACTATTGGGCCGTTGCTTCCCATGACCTGCTTCTTCATCCCGAGTCCGGGTCACGTGGCCTTTCTTCGAAACGGTGTCGTACCCATTGTACTTGACTTGTTCCCACTTCAATTTCCTTTCGACTTCAAACTCTTTCAGATTCTTCGAAATCCCTAATTCCCTTCCGTCCACAGTCATGAAAATACCCCCTGCTTCAGTTGAGCCTTGTCCCCAAGGGTCATAATCTGGAAATTGGGAACGCAGACTAGTAAAATCCTCCCATGTCGCATCCTCTGGTCTGAAATTTGTCCATTGAATGAGGAGTTGGGTCACAGCCTGGTTATTTCGTTTGACCATCCTTTTGTCGAGAGTCTTAGCCGGAAAAATTTTCAACTGACTATCCGCTGTTACTTTCGGTGGTTCCAGTGAGGTAACAATTCCTTGCCCTATTTTCTTTTTCAACAGACTGACATGAAAAACGGGGTGTATCTTGGAGGAATCGGGCAAAAGCAGTTTATAGGCTACTAATCCAATATGTGCAATGACTTTGTAGGGACCGTAGAAACGTGCCGTCAACTTCAAATTTCTGCGCAAGGCCAGTGATGTCTGTCGATAGGGCTGAAGTTTAAGGTAAACCCAATCTCCGACTTAAAATTTTCTGTCTATTCGTTTCTTATCTACGTAATGCTTCATGCGTTCTTGAGCCTTCAGTAGGCTGTCTTTTAAAATCTTGTTTATCTCTTCTCTGTTGTACATCAATTCTTGGACACTAACAATTCTCGAACCCTTGGTCCATGTTAATTCATTTGGTGGGTACCTGTAGAGAGCTTCGAATGGGGTCATACCTAAAGCTAAGTGGTAGTTGGTGTTGTACCACCATTCGGCTTGAGGAAGTAATTTTGCCCATAGTGTAGGCTTTAGGAAACATAGGCTACGTAGGTACTGTTCGAGATACTGATTTAATCCTTCAGTTTGTCCATCTAATTCTGAGTGATAGGCCGTAGTGAAATGGGTAGAAGTACCCAATTGCTTCATTAGCTCCTTCCAAAAGATACTAGTGAAAGTTTTGTCTCGATCAGATATATCTACTTTTGGTTGACCATGTAATCTGTAGATTTGATCCAGATAGATCCTAGCCACTTATATAGCTGAATAGGGATGAGCCAGAGCTAAGAAATGACCATACTTGGAGTACTTGTCAATGATGACCAAAACATAGTTGAATTTCATTGAAGTAGGCAGGCCTTCAATAAAATCCATGGATATTACCTCTCAAGCTTTCTGAGGAATCGCAATAGGTTGTAGAAGGCCTGATTTGTGCACATGTTTCACTTTAGTTTTCTGACACACATCACATTGCTTCACATGCTCCTTAACTGTAGTTTTCATATTAGGCCAGTAAAAGTACATCTGCATTTTGTAGTATGTTGCTCGAATTTTTGAGTGGCCTCCTTGAGGGGAGTCATGAAGAATGAGTAAAAGTTGGTGTCTCAAATCACCTTGGGACGCAATATATACCCTGCCTTTGTGTCTTAGCAAGCCATGTGTATAAGTCCAATCAAAGTAATCATCCTTAAGGACAATAGCTGTAGTTATCTTCTCGGTTGCAAGTGCATCTCCTTCATAGGATTTCTCCACTTTTATAACCCAAGTAGAAATAATCCTTGTAGTGTTTAAGGCATTGAATTCAGCCTCTATCTCCATTTTTCTGGACAGTGCATTAGCTACAAAATTTGTTCTGTCCCTTCTAAATTTAATCACATAATTTAAGCCCAACAGTTTGATGAGACCCCTCTTTAGTATTGTAGTAGTCAACTTTTACTCTAGGAGATGTCTTAGTGGTTCATGATTTGTTTTTATAATAAAAGGAGCTCCTTCAAAGTAATGCCTTCATTTGGTGACTCCCATTAGAATAGCTAAATATTCTCTTTCATAAACTGATAAATTTGCATATTTTAGGCTAAGAGCCTTGCTTAAGTAAGCTACTGGTCTCCCTTCTTGAGTCTGTACTGCACCGATATCTTTAGAGCTAGCATCTGTTTCCAAGCAGAAAGGCTATTTAAAATCTGGTAAAGCTAAAACTGAAGCTTCACACATAGCTCTTTTTAATTGTTCAAAGAAATGCTTAGCTTCTGTGGACCACTGAAAACTGTCCTTTTTTTAGCATTAAAGTCAATGGTTTGCTCAGTTCACCATAGCCTTTACAAATTTTCTATAGTAGCAGTGAGTTCCAAAAAGCCCCTTAGTGTTTTAAGGTTTTTGGGAAGTGGCCAATCCTTCATTGCCTCCATTTTTGCTGGATCAGTTGCTACTCCATTCACTGAAATGATGTGTCCCAAGTACTCAACTTTAGGTTGGCCAAAAAAATATTTGCTTCTTTTAGCATAGAGTTGATTGGTCCTTAACAGGTCCAATATAATTGATAAGTGGTTCACATGCTCTCCCCAACTCTTGCTGTAGATTAGGATGTCATAAAAAAAATTAGGAAATTTTTTTCAAAAAAGATCCAAATAACTCATTCATGAGGGACTGAAAAGTAGCTGGGGCATTTGCAAGCCAAATTGGCATAACCTTAAACTCAAAATGTCCATGATGAGTTCTAAAAGTTGTTTTCTCAATATCTTCATTTCTGATCATGATCTGTCAGTATTCAGATCTCATATCTATTTTGAAAAAAAAAATTGCCCCACTTAACTCATCCAGTAAGTCTTTCACTATAGGGATAGAAAATTTATTCTTGATTGTCATTGCATTTAGCTGCCTGTAGTCAACACATAATCTCCATGACTCATCTTTTTTCTTCACTAACAAGCAAGGAGAAGCAAAGGGACTCTTACTTGTTTGGGTGATGGAAGGAGCCAGCATTTCAGAAATCTGTCTTTCCACTTCAGCTTTTTGATGATATGAAAATCTGTAGGATATACAATACTAATAATAATATATGTGTTATACGATTTGAGAAAAAAAATAAACAATATACTTATTTCAAGACAGAAGTCTAATGGAAAGGGATCGGTCGTCACTAAAGGGTGTAATTTTCATAAAATATTATTGTCTTCTCTATTGCAAGATATTTATTCCATAAGGAAGCTTGTAGTTGATTTCAAGAATGGGTACTCGAGAAGAAAGTAAAATAATCCAACAAAAATAAAACATCACAATTTGTTAATTTCTGCAAGAAGGGAGAAAAGATAATTTACCATCACAAACAAAATGGGAGAACTGCATCATCTCGATGTAACAATACTAGTTGCTAATTACTGCAAAAAGGGGAAAAAAGAATTTACCATCACAAGTTTCGTCAATTTCTGCTGAGATGACTTGATGTAATGATCAATCTTTGTACGAAATTTGGGAATATGGTGGCTCTTTATAGCACCTGATACTTTATCAGCAGTCATCTTCACAATAGTCTTAAATGCCTCCTTACACATATTACCATGTTGTCATGATGGCTTTAAAAGCTCCTTCACAAAACATACAAGGGCAACCTTGAAATGCTTCATTGATCTGAAATCTTTGTTCTTCCCTTGAGAATTTATCTGGTCAATCTCAACCTCACTAGTAGCCATTTTAACTTCAACCGAATTACCCGGGCTTCCACTCTCAACGGCACTAACTTTATCATCAACAGTCTCACCAAATTCTTCACTGCCAGCAGATGCCACAGAAGCAGCAGCTGCAACATCTTTCCTCTTGTTGTTTTGCCCCATGTTCAGTGGTTTGTTGAAACCACTAAACCCAAATAAAATTTTAGAGTCACCTGTTATTTCCAACTTTTGAATACAATTATTTTTTTCTCAATAAACTTGATGATGGCTCGATGCTATCAAAAATCGGATCATATTGGTCACCACCTGTTTTAAGACAATTCTGCCCAAAGGCCCTGGTAGAATTAGGTGACAAATTTCCTACCAAGGGTAAGTATATTGTTTGTTTTTTCTCTCCAATCGTATACCACATATATTATTGTTGGTATTGCATATCACAACTATATGTTTGGCTTAGTGGTAAAATCGCGTGCTACTCTCCCAAGGTCCCAGGTTTAATTCCTACTAAAGGCAGTTCTTTGGTTTTCATTTTTCCTACTCCAATCAGGGTGACACGTGTCACCACCTAATTGGAGTGGAAAAATTAATTAATTTAGTTAAATAAAATTAATTAAAATCCCCCAATCACCACCTAATTAAAATAAATAAATATTTATTAGATTAAAATTAGGATCAAATTGATAGATTGTATAGATAAAGGTGACCAAATTTGTAATTATACTAATAATTCTAAGGGTAAACTATACTAATGACCACCGAACTATGGGGTTGGTGTCGATTTGACCACTATATTTTCAATTGTGTTAAATATACCACATAACTATTTAATTGGTTCCAATGTAGGCACCTGCCGTTAAATCCTAACGGAAAGGTGATGTGGCAGTTAAAAATAAATTGGTATACTTATACATTTAATCCCTATTACTTACGCATTCTATTAATTTATTCCTAATTTTTATTTAATAAGACAATTAATTATTTTAATTAAGTGATGCCACGTGTCACCACCTCATTGGAGGACGTTAACTATTTATATTTGAGTTAATAATTTTATTACACCTGCCGTTAAATCCTAACGGAAAGGTGAACGTGTCACCACCTCATTGGAGGACGTTAACTATTTATATTTGAGTTAATAATTTTATTTTCTTCCTCCAATAAGGTGGTGACACGTGTCACCACCCATTAAAGGAAGAAAATAAATTTTACTCTACAATGAGAGTAGGGTTCGAACCTGTGACCTCTTGGAGAAAGGTAAACCTGTTTACCATCAAACCAAACAAACATTTGAGACTTGTTGTACAACATTTATTATTTATCCTTAAGTACGTTACAATGCCACCACTGCTATTATCTCTTTTTATACAACTGTTTGCCACCATTGCATCCTCCTCTTACCACAAGCATGTAAAACACCTTCCTATTTTGATTTGACTTTGTCAACTTATGTCCTTCAACCTCCATAACTGAGTTGTCTTAGCATCAAGGTTGCACCAAATATGAAACCCACTAGTTAAGGCTGCGGCAATTAGAAAGAATTGTCACCAAAGTCTATGCTACTACTCACCTTTTTGTGTGTGTAGATCTTCCTCTTCTACTCGGTCTTTGTTCGGGAGGTGTCTCTTGAATTCGAATATTATTCAAACGCCAGCCTTTGGGTGTCAACTAATGAAGCATATTGCCCCTTCCTAGCTAGCAATTCCATATGGGGTCCCAGTTCTGCTATCTGCCCATTTGAACAAAGAGCAATTTGATGGGCATTTTGAACTGTGTTTAATCTATGAGCAATCACTACTGTTGTTCTGCCTTTCATTAGATGATTCAATGCATCTTGGACCAAGCGCTCACTAACTGCATCCAAAGCACTTGTTGCCTGCAACAACATTTTTTTTATTTTTTTTAAATCCATTCATTTGCATATTTATATGCTTTTTAAATGCAGATGGAGTTCAATAATATAAATAGAAAAAGTATTCAGCAAGCCTTCACGAAGACCAGAGGTCTGGCATTGTAATGCTCTTGAGAATGACCAACATGCCGAGAACCCTGCTATTAAGGATAAATAATAAATGTTGTACAACAAGTCTTAAATGTTTGTTTGGCTTGATGGTAAATAGGTTTACCTTTCTCTAAGAGGGCACAGGTTCGAACCCTACTACTCTTATTGTAGAGTAAAATTTATTTTCTTCCTTTAATGGGTGGTGACACGTGTCACCACCTCATTGGAGGAAGAAAATAAAATTATTAACTCAAATATAAATAGTTAAAGTCCTCCAATGAGGTGGTGACACGTGGCATCACTTAATTAAAATAATTAATTGTTTTATTAAATAAAAATTAGGACTAAATTGATAGAATGCCTAAGTAATATGGATTAAATGTATAATTATACCAATTTATTTTTAACTGCCACATCACCTTTCCTTTAGGAATTAACGGCAGGTGGCTACATTGGAACCAATTAAATAGTTATGTGGTATATTTAACACAATTGAAAATATAGTGGTCAAAACGACACCAACCCCATAGTTCGGTGGTCATTAGTATAGTTTACCCTAATTTTAACAGTATCGTCTAGTTTTCCATTTTTTTAACGGTACGTGGCTATATTGGAACCAATTAAATAGTTATGTGGTATATTTAACACAATTAAAAATATAGTGGTCAAATCGACACCAATCTCATAGTTCGGTGGTCATTAGTATAGTTTACCCTATAATTAATAATTATTTTAAAAAATGATTAAATTCTTAGGTAAACTACATATTTAGTGCCTCACTTATTTTCATATTTCTATTTTGGTACCTAAACCAATTTTTTAGCAAAATGGTACCTAATATTATGTATTGTTTTTATTTTAATACACTGACTGTTAAAAATAAATGGAAACAATGACGTTGCTCGGTTAAATAATAATTTTAGTCCCTAAAATTTATACAATCTATCAATTTAGTCCAAAATAATATCAATTTAAACATAATTTTTAATTTTTTGATTAAAAATGTAAATTTATTTTTTCTTCTTCGTCCATTCGAAGTATGAAAAACTAGGTATCGAACATTTTCTTCATTGAAATTAATTTTTTTAAAGGAATTAAAATATAAAACTCTTAAAACATTTCTATCGATATTTTTTAATTTAAAATTTTAATTTCAATCATTAAAATTAACTACATTAACGATTAATTTTAATTTCAATCATTAAAATAAACTCTTAAATTTTTAAATTAAAATTTTTAAAGGAATTAAAAATACCGATAGAAATGGTTTAAGAGTTTTATATTTTTTTAATCGTTAAAGTAGTTTATTTTAATCTTCTTCCATTCGACGTTAATAAACTCATCCCACCAGCCACTTAGGAGTCCTCTCTTTGTAGGCTTACAGTATATAGAGGACCACGGTTCATTCGATTTAAAGTCGAATCAGTACAGTTCCAAAAAAAATACCGATAGAAATGTCCATGTTTAGTAACTGAGAGCAAACAATATTGGTATTAGATTTGTATATAAGTTCCTGTTAACTATTTTTTTCAAACATTCTGTCCGGGCATAACCGCAAAAAAAATGTATTTTTTGTTGTTATTAACTTCGATGTTGTTTTTGAATGAATTAAAAAAATAATCGATGAAAATTTGTAGGAAACTATAGTGACAATGAACAAGATGTTCGATATCTAAGTTTCATACTTCGAATGGAAGAAGAAGAAGATTGAATAAATTTACATTTTTAATCCAAAAATTAAAAATGGTGTTTAAATTGATAATATTTTGGATTAAATTAATATATTGTATAAGTTTTAGGGGCTAAAATTGTTATTTGACCAAGCAACATCACAATTTTTGTTTATATTTAACAGTCAGGGTACCAAAATAGAAACAATACGTAACGTTAGGTACCATGTTTCTTAAAAAATTAGTTCGGGTACCAAAATAGAAATACAAAAATAGGTGAGATACTAAATATGTAGTTTACCCATATTTTAAAAAAAATTCAAAAAATTAATATATATAATAATTTAATTGAATTTTTTAAAATAATTATTAATTGTATGTTGAGTCCTTGAAAATTTTAATCTTTATTAATTAATTTAATGATGTTCAACGATGTTCATCGTTAGTGGTGTTCAACGATGTTCGTCATACGTTGTAAAATTTTCTTTAGCTAAAATGTACTGATTTGTTGTTTTTGCTTGAAGTATAAATTATGCATATAAGTTATTTATCAGTGTATATCAAAAATAATAATAGATTAATATGATCAACAAAATCACAAATAATAATAATAATATCATTACACGAGTCATGAACACTGTAAATTTATGACCAACAAACAACTTTTTTTTTTGTTCAAAAGATAACTTCATTTCATTTCAAAGAAAGATTACACAGCCAATAGAAAGACGAGGTGGAATCGGGTCCCACATAGTTTGGCATTTACAATTTTTAGCAAATTTAGCTAACTGATCGGTAGCCTGATTACAATAGCGAGGAACAAATGAGAAAACACAAGAAATGAAGTCTCTAGAAGTCAGCCTGATGTCCTCTTCCACAGCCGTTGTGGCCCAATCGAAAAGAGAACCCTCTTTAAGCCTACAGATAACAGCTTTATAATCGGCTTCGATGATGATGTTTTTAAAGCCATTCATAAAAGTCAGAGAAAAATCCAGCCTTGTTGCCAAAGCTTCTGCTACAGCAACGGAAGCAGCGACAAAAGGCTCAGAGATTCCATGAATAAAAGCACCTGAACTATCCCGTGCAATGGCTGCCGCTGATACTGCCCCTGAGTGTGGATCAAAGGCAGCGTCACAATTGATCTTAAAAACTCCCGAAGGGGGTGGTGTCCAAAACCTCGGTTCCGAAGAAGGGATATGTTCCCTCGGATGGCATAATAAAGAAGTTTGTCTGAATTCAAAGAAAGCTCGTTCCGCTCGCAGCCAAACATCCCAAGGGAGGTCCTTTTGGCCCTCGAAGACCCAAGAATTCTTCGGTTTCCAAATAGACTAGAGGAGAAAAGCTATAAGGGCGCATCCATCTTCAAAGTTGTCAAGTTTTCAGAAATCGTTAATTTTACTCCACCATTTTAGAAAACCAAAAAAACCAAGAAAGGATGGGGAGTAGCAGAAACCTGATGCCTTCCAGACTTCTTGTGCGAACGAGCAAAAAAACAAAGTATGCTCAATCGATTCTCTTTCCTCTCCACATCGAGGACAACAACTTGAATCTTGAAAGTTTTCGTGCAGACGGGAAGCCAAAATTTCTTTTGTTGAAATAATATTATGACAAAGCTTCAACAAAAAAGATTGAATTTTGGACGAAACCCCTAAACTCCAGATAGAATTCTAAAATCCCTTTGTAGCACCTGGTTCCTCACTGGAAGAAAAATTTTCATTTTACTAAATATTTAGGACTTCTATCTTTTTGGGGAGAAGCAAGAAAGAAGCGCTGAGTTTTATTAAAGAACCAGTCCAGAACAGGCTAAAGAGCTGAAAAGTTAAGTATCTGAATCTGACAGGCAAGGAAGTCATTATTAAGGCTGTGGCACAAGCCATCCCTACATATATAAATTTCATATTGTATATATGGAGAGATCCACTTATACAATTACCCTAACGTAAAATT
Source organism: Hibiscus tridactylites (assembly GCA_958450335.1). Lineage (NCBI taxonomy): Eukaryota > Viridiplantae > Streptophyta > Magnoliopsida > Malvales > Malvaceae > Hibiscus > Hibiscus tridactylites. The sequence goes on from OY288280.1 coordinate 84,649,944, forward strand.
AAAGGGATTTTACACACCTAAATAAGTTTTTGTGACTGATAATTTAACAATAAAACCATTAAATTTTATGTTATAATTACTTAAAAATCATATACATAACCTACATAAATATAACATGAAATTAAATGATTATATTATTAAAGTATTAATCACAAAAATATGAAAGGTATTTAAAATTAACATTAATGTGGACCACATTCAGAAAAATGGGTTGACATCTGATCATTGAGCCCAAAGTGAATCTCTGAGAGTGGGCCTTTCCACAGTTTGTAGCCTTTTTCTTAATTCTTTATTGTAAATGTCTAGCACAAACATCTGTCGTACGTGGATGTCTCCTTTCACCTCTAGAAATAGCAAAATAGTTTGCATATTCATTCAGTTACCGATTAATTTATTTTAAAATTTGTTTAATTAAATTAGTTAAAATATTAATATATAATTATACTTTTTTAAATTCAAACACAAATTTCATCAATGGTCTATAATATTTAAAATTAATATTTATATTTTAATTCAAATTAAAAAATTAAAATTTTCAATTAATTCAAAAAACAAACCAATTGAATCCAGTTCAGTTCATTTAATAATTTTCAAAAAAATAATTTAACTAAAAGTAATTTTTTAATTAATTCGATTCTGAGTAGTTTAATTTAGTTATTAATCAAACTGGTACTTAATGGCTCATAGTCTATTATACATTTTTATCCACATCCTCACCGCCCCAAACTAATATCCATACGGCCGCCATACCTTTTGAAATAGCACGAGCCAAACTCCACCCCTCTTTTACAACTTGAGTTTTTTTTTTGGCATATTTCTTCTTGATTAATGTAATTAAGATAGTAATACGTTTTCCATGCACCCAAAACCATACAAATACCTTCACTTTATTAAATCTATTGCTTGCTTCTTTTTTGGAAGGGCATGGGTGTGGGGGTTACCTAACATTTTCTTTTATTTACTTTAATGGACTAGGGTTTGTTGGGTTAATATTAGGTAACAAAAATCTTTACAAATTAAATCCTTGTGATATCCAAAAGTTTCAATGAGGAGTTAGAGTTATTGGTCTCATAATAGTATGAAAGTAGTACATATAATTCAGACATTTATGAAGTTGTTGATACAATTAAATTTTTAATATTATTATGATGTTAAAAGATATTCAATCAATTGAATTTAATTTTATTGGAACGATTATTTTATTTTTGTTATTTATTTTTCAATAGTTTAAAGGTGATTTACAATATAGTATATGTTTATAGATATTCTTAACCCTTTGACAATGCATATATGCCTGGTAGATAAAACGATTTGAACTCGTGTCTCTTAAAATAAACATTATTCTCTTTTTTATTGGGACACTTATTAGTTCTTTTATTTTGTCATTCATTAATTTTAGTTCGAGATAAAAATGAAATTAACAAGGGATCATTAGCGTGATAAAATACACGTCAATATTACAGAAGAATAAGCATCAGCCTAAACAGCGTCCATATATCGTGATTGTGATGAAAGTACACGTCGGTCTCTAGCGACAACAAGAAAACTAGAAAACCCAAGTCGATTAGCCATTTATAATTAATGACCCATCATTCTTTTTTCATTAAAAAGAAAATGGTAAATTACAACAAAGGTCATTCAACTATGGGTAAAGTTATATTTAGGTCACCAAATTATTAAAAATTACATTTGGGTCACTCAGTTATTGGTAAGGTTACATTTGAGTCACCAAATTATTAAAGGTTGCACTTGGGTCACTCAATTATGAGTAAGGTTACATTTGAGTTACCCTTCATAATTAAAAAAATACATCAACTTAGTCATTTTTTCTTCCAAATCACGTGTATACCCTCGTTAACGTTAGAGTACTTCATTTGAAATCACTAATTAATCTAATACAAAAATTGATATATTTTTTAAAATATAAAGGGTGACCCAAATGTAACATTATCCATAAATGAGTGACCAAAGTATAACTTTTAATAATTAGGTGACCTAAATGTAACCTTACCCATAACTGAGTGATTTAAATGTAACTTTTAATAATTCGGTGACCCAAATATAACCTTACATACAGTTGAGTGACCTTCGTTGTAGTTTACCCAAAAAGAATATGGGCATTAGCTTTTAGGCCAACATAGGTAAAAATAAAGTTACCACAACTTCTCCTGTTGTAAATTTTTTATGGCAGTATTTTTTAAGTATAATTCATATTCATTTTATTTATTGAGGGTAAAAGCATAGACATAAATTAGCTTATCAGTTTTTTTTATAAAAAAAATTGAGATGAAAAGTAAAAAAAAAAAAAAAAAAAAAAAAAAAAAACTAGCGGCACTCGGGTACCATGCATGAATTAAGCCTAATCTTCCGTGATCGAGAAAACATAAGTTAATGCAAGAAATTAAAAATAAGCAAGCATTGTCTTGCTGTTTTTGGAGTGTTCCTTTAGTTACTATAAAATCCTATTGCATAAACATATTTAAACTCTTGTAAATGATCCGACCACGCAAGAAAAAGAGATAACCACCCAATGACCGACTGCCATGCCATTCTCTAAATCTTCCTTTCCACAAGTTCTTGTTCCCTAAAGCTTAAAATCTTATTAATAAGTTATTAAACAAAAGTAAGGGTCGCAATTTTCAAAAGGACCACCCTTTGATTTGGTTTCGTGTAGTTTTACAAACAAATTTTTTTATGGTTGCAAATCAAGAAAAGTAGATGAAATTTTCAGAGCTTAAATTGATATTTAGAGCGGGGCGAATATATTCGGTCCTGGAGAGAGTATATGCATCCTTATTTTTTAAAGAAAAAAAGTTTAATTTTGTGTTATTTTTATTAAAAAAATAATTTTATTTACTGTGTAAAGAATTTTTTTATACTCACTTGAGAAAAAAATTAAACCACTATTCTTAAATTTCTAAATTCGACACTGATCTAGTATCAATTAAAAATTATTATTATTATTTACTATATCCACGATTATGCATATAAATTTTTTATTTTGATTTAAATATGCAATTACTTTTTATAATATTAAATAAAAATTATACTTAAATTTGTTAGCAAAGATAAAAAAAAATTCAAGCTTCGACTATGACCTTAAACAAGATTACCAAACCATGAGATTGATGAGTACTCTATTATTTTAAGTACAAATATCCCCAAATTATTGTAATCAATGGAAACTAGGCGGATGCCTGATGGTGATAAATATAGTAATTAACCTTATCAAAATAATAGCCCCCACTATGATGATATTCAAGAATTCGGGGTTCGTTGAACCTACACGTGGCAAACATCTAAGCGAGATGGGACCCAATACTTTGCGGCTACAAAGCGGAGATCCTTTCCTTGGCGGATCCCAACAAGAAGATTTATGGTACCACCTGTAAGATCGTGAGAATTTAACCAATTAAAAAAAGTGATAAATAAGGGTCCAGTCCACGACACACTGTTATATTATATATTCTCTCTGTCTTGTGTTTAGTAGTATTAATTTTTCAAAGTTATTTTTTTAATTTTAATTTTAATTATTTTAATTAATTAAATTTTATATTATATATATAAACTGATTGAAGGTTTTTAAAATATATTTTCCTAATAATAAATTTAAAATAATAATGAGTCAATGTTGAAAAATTGACTCGAAAAAATTAATACTAAACATATTGAATGAGATGGAGGGAGTAATAATTTTTATATATAAAAAATATATTTGATAAATGATGAAGGTTAGGAAGACATTGGTTTTTAATTTTTGTATGCAAACTTGTGGAGAAATAGAAATGATTAGGAAACTTTTGTTACACTTGGAGTAGGGTAGCTTCATGTCCATCTGTTTTGGGTTAAAAAAGTTGAATGATTAAGCAATCAAACATAGGGAACTACAATTTACATTGCACTTGCATGAAATGTCATGGACTGCGCTTAATCATGGCCATAATGGACCTCTTGTGTTTGTGTACGAGGTCATCCCACCCGTTGATTTATTTTTTTAAATGGGGGTCGGTCCGTAAATTATATAATCATAAGCGAGGAATTTAACATGTAAAATCAATCGTGTTTAAATCATAGCTATTAGCATGAGGTGTTTAGGTGTACTTCCTAATTTATTTTTTATATTTTGTCTTAAACTGAGGACCGGCGCCTTTCTTTGTGGTGATAATACATACATAATTTATTTGACTTGTTTTACAATTTGACTTGATATTCGATGAATAAGCAATGTTGCCGCTTCGATCATAATTGGTGCGGTGATGTGAAATCGAGAGTGCAGAAAACAAGCTTTCGTGGCCTCTTTTCTCCTCCTCCTTTGTTTATATTTGATGTCTTCAACTTCAAGTAAGATTAATGATTGCAATCCATGACTAGGACTAGGAGGATCCTACTATATATATATTAATATTAAAGAATGATCGAAAGTTTATCACTTGTTGGCTCATATTGATCTACAATGAAGTTAACATGTTTTTTAAGATTATTTAAATTATTATCAAAATTCAATTTAATAAGGTGGAGGGAATTTATTTGCAATGATTGCTTCACATCAAGAAAATATATTTTCGTTCAAATTTTAGAATACATAATATAAATTTTTTATAAATTCTTATTTTAGTCCTAATTCTATCTAGAGGAGATAAGAAGGGGAAACTTTAGGACGACAAAGGGATGTTCCTACTGAATCTAGGACCTGTTACCTAAGAAAATATGAGAGAACAAAGATGAGCAGCATAACCAATTGACCAAATAAGAGAAAATGTATTATTTAAATTCTTTTACCATAAATATTATCTAAAATTTTAATTTGAGATCTAAGTGTTAATTGAAAACTTGTATCATGTAAATGTTGCCACTACATTAATAATAAGTTGTCTATAAAAACAATTATAGGCCATGTTTGACAATTAGCGGATAGCTGATAGCGAATAGCGGATTACATTAGCTGATTGCTAATAGCGAATAGCGGATTACATTAGCTGATTGCTAATAGCTGATTGCATTGGCTAATTTGACTAGCGGATTGTATTAGCTAATTGTATAGAAGTGTTTGGTAAAATTAACTGATAGTTGATAGTTGTTAGATTATTTAAACAAACAAAATGACATACAAGGACGTGATTATATTCAATACTTGTTTGAATTGTTTATTAATTATCAATATTTTGTATATAATTAATATTAATTAGATCTATAAAAATATTTTTAATATAATTTTTCTAAACATATTCGAATGATTTATATATTAATTATTATTTATATAATTATTTTAATATAATTTAATTAATTAATAAATTTAAATAAACGTATAAATAGGGTGAGAAAACATTTAATTTAGGTTATTTTGAGATTTTTGGTAACTAGTAAGGGTAAAAGAGTCTTTGCAACTTTAAGATCAAACCTCTAATCTCAAAAGGCTCCTATTATGAGCTTTTTTAAAATTAGCAGTTTCACCCTAATCCGCTCTTTCAATCCGCTATTCACCAAACAACAATATTAGCGGATTTGACTTGTCAAACCTCTAATTATGCCTCAAACCTCTAATTTTTGTCCAAACCTCTCTATACCAAACAGAGCTATGACCTTTTTTTTCTATAGAGATTACAAGTACAAGTTATAATCATAATTATAAATAATTCACAACCAAACAAATTAATGGTTAAAGATACTCAACGTTATCTTATCTTATATGGTTTAAAATTTGTTATTTACTTGTAAGATATAAATGTTCTTTACTTAATAAAAAATAAATTAATTAAACCAATAATGGTATGTTTTGAATTAGAATGAAATTTGAAAACTCGCACCTAATTTATATAAGGTGGGAATTAAATTAGAACACTTGACTATTTACATTGTATCTTATTTTTTAATAGTCTTAAGACGATCGTAATATAGTATTTGTTTCTATTTTTATTAACATAAAGAATGTAAATATTGACAAAAGAAATTGTTGGCAATAGTTAATTAGATTATATGAAAGGTATTAGGGTATACTAAGTAAATACGTTGAAATGGTAGGAGCTATTTGCGATTTGGAATTGTGATGGGGGTAGTTCAATTATTTGCCAACTTAATTGAGACCCTATAAAAGACCGCTCTCTGCCTTGGAACTTCTACTACACTCCCAAATTCCCAAGCCTTGCCCTTCGGCTTTCCTCTTTCTTCTTCTTCTTCCACTCTCTCGTCTTAGCTCAAGAGTCCTTAGAGATGACTGCAAATCTAATGGAAAATCCAGTGAAACCCCAGAATTCAAAAACCTACAAAAAGGCAAAAGGAATGGTTGCGCCCTTTGCCTTTCTCTTCTCCATTGTGGTTTATGCCTCTATCTTCTATGTCTTCAGTTTTTCACCTTCGACTCTTTTTAACGACAACAAGTTTTGGTTCGTCATTTCCAACACTCTAATCCTCATCATTGCCGCTGATTACGGCGCTTTCTCTTCATCAAAAGACCAGAAACGTGACTTTTACGAGGATTATGCGTTGCATAGCCAAGCAACGAGGAGAACCACCACCGCTGCTGTTTCTGTTTCTCAATATCCCGAAATTGAGAAAAATAACCTTCCCAATCCCATGGACGGAGAGACTACTTCGAAAGAGACGTATAAACAAGATTATCATGTAACTCAAACGAACAACGAAATCCCAGAAAAGATATTGGAAGTTGTCGAAATCCAACCTCCAACTGTCAATTTCCAAGCAAAGAGTAGCCAGGCGCAGGAATCAGCAGTAGCCGGTAATGGAACTTGGTGTCATCACCAGGTAATCAACAAGAAGAAAACCGAACCAAACAGTATCCGACGATGCAAGTCCGATAAAGTGAAACATGTTAAAGCAGTTAACGACAAGAAGAAGGTTGTCCTACGTCGATCCAAGACGGAAAAGCAGCATCACGAACACGACGAACCATGTTCCAAAGGCGACGAGTTTTCCAACATGTCCAATGAGGAACTAAACAGGAGAGTGGAGGAGTTCATTCAGAGGTTCAACAGAGAAATTAGGCTTCAAGGTGTCAGAAACCGACAAGTTTTGGAATTCGAATAGAGATTGTTATTACAAAAATTTTGTGTCTTCTTCGTTATGGGTTTGTTTGTCTTCCCACTAGAAAAGTGTACGGTAGTCGGTCGGAGTAAATGGTTTGGACGAAGTAAGAAGAGTTAATGGAGTTATCAGTTTCAATTGTGTTTCAACCATTTTCGTTATCAAAAGTCCATGTAATTTACCCATGTCTTGTACGTGTTCAATCCATGTATTGCACAAAATCTAGGTGGCACAAAAGTGGTATCACTTTGCCTTTATAATTTGGGGTCTGGTGCGGTGTTATTATCATAATAAATACATTTCTATCTTCGGATTTAATAGTATTAAAAAAAATTAATCTTATAGCTTAAAACAATAGTAAATTGTTGAACCAACAAGTGTCATTTCAGGAGACACGGGTTCAACCACATTGTCTGTAAGGTATATGTGCTTTCTCAAAGAGAGATTAAGAATATCTATGAACATATATTACATTTTAATCACCTTTAGACTAGTTGGACTACAAAATTTTAAGTTGTCTATTGATTCTAAATCATGGAACAATAAGAAATCAAGTTTATTTCTCCAAAAATACAAATTTATGTTTCCCATAATTGGCGATTTAATGTTGGAGAAAATTAATCATTATTTATATTCTAAAAGTTTTTGAGTTTTAAGATAAATATCAAACACAAATTCGGAATAAACTAGTTTGGATGAATCGATTAGACTTTATGCCAGTAGGGCCAACTACAAAAGCACCAACAAGATGGTAAAAATTAAAAAACAAACTTACACATATATGGTTCAATTAAACCATTTTCGTCCATACATGCAATGTATGTACTACAAACATAGGGTATACAAAAATCATTTGCACAAGACAAATATTTTTTTTTTGCACATAGCACAAAACAAATAAATCTATCATAATTTTGTGGTATGTAAATATTTTTAATAGTCCCGATTCTTATTTCAATCAGAGGAAGTACTATTGTGATAAAATATTTTAAAATCCAGAGTAAATGATTGAATAGAATAATTCATATCATGTCAACGTTTAAATAATATAGCAACGAGAAACATGATTGATATATAGATATACACACACTCCAATTCCTTATTGTTGATAATTTTATAAGTCTAGTCCACGTCAACAATAATTTGGAGGATCTAGTTATTCGGTGTAATAGTTTTTAACTTTTATATATTTTTAGATCGTTGAATGAGTGAAATGGATGACTGAGATTAACAGCAGGTTATGTGAAAATTACCGCTTAAAAAAATAATGAGTTAATATCATCAATCCATTTTACTCGTTCAACGATCCACAAAACATGTAAAACTATAAATTTTACATTCTGTGTAAGTGGATCCTAACCCTATATATATATATATATATATATATATATATATATGGGATGGGATCAAGTTACATGGTGTAAAACTCATTTAGTTTTACACCAATCTAGGACCATTGGATGAGTGAAATGTATGGATGAGATTAACAGTAAAAAATGTGAAGATTATCACTTGGGAAAAAAAATAAGGAAATAATCTGGGCCATTAATTACCATCATCCAACGGTCTAAAAATAGTGTAAAAGTAATTGAGTTTTACACAGTGTAAGTTGATCCTAACCCTATATATATATATATATATATATATATATATAATTTCAAAGGTGTGTTGTAGTCTTTTTGTAGTATTGTTACTATTGTAATTATCATATAGCTAAGTAGTCCTAACTTTTTTGTCCAGAATCAATCGAGTCCTTAACCCCTTGAAAATACTTGCCTATAAATTAGGTGAGTCTCTAACCCTTTCTATTAACGTTTTGATGCTTGTTGTATATATAATCTTAAGATGAATACAACAATTAGTTCCTGATTACATATACATACAAAATATATAAATAATCTTAAAGTGATTATAATGTAGTATATATTCATACTTTGTCTTTAATCTTTTGATAAGACACATACCTAACAAATAAAATTATTCGAACTTGAGTCTTATAGGATAAAAATTATTTTTTTCTACTAATACCACTGATTGGATTAGATATATATATTCAGGAACAGATTTCTGGGATTTTATCTATAAATGATTTATACAATATAAGGTTCAAACTTTATATATAATTGGCTGAGATATTTTTAGGTGTTTGTAAGATTGAATGTTTATATAAATGTGAGAAAACACGGAAAGAAATCGAATAACTGGGAAGCCGATTTGAATTGTGAAATACGTGGAGTAGACTTTATCAAATACGATGATTTTTGTACAAGATTGGTGATATATAACTATCGAACAGAGAAATACGCAATGTATAAAGTTTTAGTTTATTAATTATGAAAAAGACAATGGAGGGGGAAAGCAATCCATGTGTTGCCCAAATGCACATCTATTATCTATACATTAATTAATTGTTTCCTTTCAAACTATCCAAACTCAGACAGGGAAAAGTGAAGGTTTGCTCATGTTGTCAAACCCTACACATAGATTTTACACTCAAAATGATTTGATTTGAAGGATACATTCCACAAAAATAAATGCACGCTATTTAATCTCCTTCATGACTAATCCATAAAGCTTTGTAACTCTGAAATATTTGGAATTTAACACAAATGATTAATTATGCAAACTTATAAACTTCTTCATCTCTTCCTCAAGCTATAATTATTTAATTTTAAGCTTGATTTTTGTTAAAACAATCAGTTGAATCTCACTCTCTTCTTTGCCTACTGGAGTCGTAGTAAAATTGAAGAAACTATTATTAATGAGCTGAGATCGTGGCCGGAGTCTAGAAAGGTCTAGTTAATGTAAATTAGCCACGTGTGTCCTAGGTGTCGCTTAAAATATTTGGACTGAAATCTCCATATTTGTGCACCACATATATAAAAGAGAGCTTTGGTTGTTTCATTTGAATTTTAGTAAATAGTAGTAATATTTTAGGACGTGTCGTGGAGTATTAAATTATACAAAATGAAATCAAATGAAAGGGCAGTTGGTCAAGTGTGAAACAATAATGATTATTGCGGGAGGAGGTGGCAGTGGCGGGGGCAAGAGGAAAGCAACAAGAAGTAGAATTTCCAGGTAGACAGGGAACAAAATATGTAATTATGTTTTTATTGAATACTTTTTTGCCGTTGCTGATTCAAACAAAGAACATGTATTAATATTATCCATTTTTTTTTCTTGTATTCTTATTTTCAACTTCAAAATGATGGAACTTGGTAGTCAACTTGTTGTCACAAACGAGAGTTCAAGTTTCAGTTTGTTAGTGCTTAGCAATCAGTGGGAGCAAATCATTAATACAGTAAAACACGTAGCAACAAACACATGGATGTAATTTGTCGGAAAATATGTTCAAAAATCAGAATTATTTCTTTGAATATCATACGCGTAGCAACAAAGACATGGATGTATCATGTATTTTTTCTGTTCTTGGGGCAACATAATAATATCAAAATGCTAAGACAGCTAGAGAACTCGAATGTTCTTGGGGGTGGGGGGTTCCATGCTTCAGGCAATGTGCTCCGCCAAAGTGAGGATCTTGACATGCTTTTTCTGCCTCAGCTCATGTGGGACAGGGCCGAAAACTCTGGTTCCTATCGGCTGGCCTTGCTTGTCAACGAGCACAACTGCGTTGTCATCAAACTTGACCTCACTCCCGTCGCAACGACCTCGCTGCATGGCAGCACGCACAACTACACCATACACCACCTTCCCTTTCTTCACCTTTCCGTTAGGCATGGCCTCCTTTACAGAAGCAATTATGGTGTCTCCCAATCTTGCCCCTTTCTTCCCCTTCAACGGTTGTATGCACATCACCTTTTTTGCCCCCGAATTGTCCACTACTTTGAGAACAGTTCTCATCTGTATAAAAGTCCTTTGTTGCTGCAGAATGAAATGAAATAATAAAGTTACCTTTCGAAGCGAATATCACAAAGGCAATCATCATAGAACCATACGGACATTTTCTGGACTTGGCTTTCATTAACAATAGGTTCAACTGCTGTCAATGCCACTGAAATTACAATTAAGTAGTTCAGGCCACCATCCCATCGGGCACATATGCAGGTCTTTGAAAAGCTAACTCTGGGGTTCTTACCATCTTTGATGCTTAACCAACAAGTAAAAAGTAAGGGAAAGTTCAGCCGAAACTTGATGCTGATTAACAATGCCCATCTCCTTGAACCATTTAGGTTAATAAGACATGCATGGCTTGAAATTGTATCCCATAAGAAATGAAATCATGACCAATCGTTTCAAACCTGTTTCCACAGGCTTGTCTACTACCAGAGGAATGCAGAGCTTATCTCATTTTTTCAAGGATAATATATAATCTAGAATGAATACCAGCATGCACTCCATGTGAATGATTTCACAAATCGTAATACAAGCTTAAAAGAAACACCATGCTAGAAATCACGCTGACCTGATACAGGAAACTGCCACATGTCATCTCTCTTGATGTGCTCGGTAAATTAGAGAGGTTGCTTCGAAGGCCATCCATCAACGAACGACCCACTGTATAAACAGTAGAGTCAAATAAAAGATAGAGAAACAAAACTAGATACAAAATGAACTATGTACATGGAGGTGGAGGTGATTATATCTTATGATACATCAATTGTAGGAGGAACAAAACCAATGCATTTCTGAGGATGGTCAGATAACAAGCGCTAAGAAGCTTAACCGATGGATCCCAGCACTTATCGGGAAGACGAAAACAAGGGGCACAACAGCATGATAGGATAGACATGCCCGGAAATCATAAACAACTCAGCCTAAAATCCCACATAAATAATCTTCTTAAAGTTATGCTCATCAAATGAACCATAAGTGGCTTAAATAAAAGTCCAAATATAAAATTGTAGACAAAATACAAAATGCAAGTGACTTCCAGTTCCGGATGTAGATGAGCAATAACTCACACTACAGAGGCTAGCTAAGCTTCAATAAGCCCCCGTCCTAACCCCTCCAAAAAAAACGTTGAAATTCCAGGACTCGACAGTTAAAATCATTCACTTATTTTGGCCCAGACTTATAGCTAACTATAGGGTTTTGTCTTCTATATATCAATCACTGGAAAATATTTGCAAGAAAAACTAAAACATGGTGCATATGAGTATAGGCTGAATCGGAATGCTCTGTATGCTAAATGTTCATAATCTGCAAATGCCCATTAACAGAGAGAAATGGAAAATATAAACTAATAAATTACACATGCCAAGAAAATCAGAACATACCCCTGGAGCATCTGGAAGCAAAGCTTGCAGCCATCTTCTTCTTACTCAACTCGCCTTCAATGACTGAAAGTTAGAACCCTAGGAGCTTAGGAGTTGGGACTTGACAGCGTGAGGAGGATATTGGGTTTGGGCTCAAACTAAAATAGGCCTGGCCCAACACATTATATACGCTTCAAATAAAAGTTAGTTTTCCTTCTTTCTTGGTCTGAGCTGAGCATTCTTTATTTTCTTCAATAAAATATAAAGTAAAACAAATTCATTATTCCTAATACAAGACTTAAATTAATTACAATCCCCTTAATGTTTTAAATTAAAAATAATTACATTATAAAATATTAATACCAACTAAATTAAAATAACGAACTCATCTTTTTATTCCTCATAACAGGGAAACATATGTAGTTTAACGTTTTACTATGCTTTCTTTAAATAGAATGTTCGTTTTAATAGTTTTTAGGGTAAAGTATGCCAGGTAACACCGAACTATAGGGTGTGACCTGTTTTTAACATCAATATTTCAATTGGTCCAAACTTACCACCGAACTTTATTTTTCGACTCGTTTATACCACCCTGCCGTTAAATCGTTAACGGCGTGATGACATGGACGCTACACCAAAACGACGTCGTTTTGGTGCCGCTATTTTGATAATAAATGACCCAAAACGACGTCGTTTTGCTAACGAAAATATATGAAATTGTGTACTCAATGGGATTCGAACCTAAGACCTTAGGCATCAAAGATAAACATCTTAACCACCAAGCCAACCTAATATCTTTGAATTAGTTTTAGCACAAATAATATATATTCCCAACTGTAGTTTGTCATATAAATATATTATTTCTAATATAAAAATATTTAAATATTATTATTAATAATATTAAATATATAAATAGATAAATATATTATTATAAAACTAAATGATTAATTTTCAAAACAAAATTTGTTTAAAAAATCTAAAATTCGACAAAACTTAATCCCTAAACTCATAAACCCTAACCCTAAGCTATAAACTTTAAACTCTAAAATTTTATTCATAAACAAATAATATTAAAATATATAAACAAATAATATATTATTATAAAAACTAAAAATCTTATTTAAAAAAATATTAAAAAAATTAATATTTACGAAAAGACCCAAAAATTCACCAAAATCTTAAAGATTTGGGGTTTATGGTTTAGGGTTTAAGATTTTGGTGAATTTTTGGGTCTTTTCGTAAATTTTAAAAAATTTATATTTTTTAAATAATTTTTTTAGTTTTTATAATAATATATTATTTGTTTATATATTTTAATATTACTTGTTTATGAATAAAATTTTAGGGTTTAAAGTTTATAGTTTAGGGTTAGGGTTTATGAGTTTAGGGATTAAGTTTTGTCGAATATTAATTTTTTTAAATAAATTTTGTTTTGAAAATTAGTCTTTTAGTTTTTATAATAATATATTTATCTATTTATATATTTAATATTATTAATAACAATATTTAAATATTTTTATATTAGAAATAATATATTTATATGACAAACTACAGTTGGGAATATATATTATTTGTGCTAAAACTAATTCAAAGATATTAGGTTGGCTTGGTGGTTAAGATGTTTATCTTTGATGCCTAAGGTCTTAGGTTTGAATCCCATTGAGTGCATAATTTCATATATTTTCGTTAGCAAAACGACGTCGTTTTGGTTCATTTATTATCAAAATAGCGGCACCAAAACGACGTCGTTTTGGTGCAGCGTCCATGTCATCACGCCGTTAACGATTTAACGGCAGGGTGGTATAAACGAGTCGAAAAATAAAGTTCGGTGGTAAGTTTGGACCAATTGAAAGGTTGATGTTAAAAACAGGTCACACCCTATAGTTCGGTGTTACCTGGCATACTTTACCCTAATTTTTATTATTACTATTATTTTGAAAGAGATGCATTAAAATAACGAAAATGTCATTCACGTTTTCCGCTGCATTGGTTTTCATTGATGTGTGCCCATTTTTTGAATGTAGGATTAATATTAAACTTCTTAAATTTTTGAATATATTAGTATTAAATTATATCCATTTGAATTTTTTATGACAGATGTTTATTTGGAATTGAATTATCGGTTCATATTATTTGATATGATCTTAACAGTTTAAGATTAATTTAACATTACTTTTAAAAATGTATTTAAATTATTTAATATTACAATATATGAAATATATCAATTTAAATTATGATGGTAAATAAATATAACCTTAAATATTTTCCAAAAACATAAAAAATGACATAATAGATATAAAATTTTCGAACTATAAATAATTAATATTACATATAATTATGTCTCGATAAATATTATAAAATACACTCGCCAATGAAAAATGAAAGTTAAAAAACAATTATTCTTTTTGGATTATTTTAACCATTTATTTTAATTTAGATTTAGATTTTTAAAACATATAATTATGATGATTAAGTACTATAAAAACAATTAAAACATTTTAATTCGAATTTTTCTACACTTGAATTTTATGCATAATATTATAGATACTATTTTATATTATTTTATTTATATTAAAATATATTTATTTTCTTACAATGCATATACAATGACACAATCATCTATAAGAAAGAGGTGTCATATGACATCTTCATTTTATTATCCATGTTCAAGGTGCTAGATTGCTCCTCTCGTGTAAAATATTTTAATCTATAATTTTACTTAAAAAACATCGTATTTTGTCTCTTTTTAGTATATTTTATATACTTTTACAGTAAAAAATTAAAAATTTAAATCATAAACCTGAATTTTAAATCTTAAACTTTAAACCGTACAAAATATATAGTACCACTGTTTTTTATAATTCTAACTAAATCTTTAATCTATTATTTTAGGTGAGTTGGTGAGAGCATAAATAGGGGGGAGATAAAGATGATTTCTATTCTTGATAAGTTTGTTCCGATACCAATAAAACTGTTTGAAAGAAAATAATGATATCCACAACACAAGTTGTGTTTATGCAATTGTTGCAAGTCTCCATAAATATTTCCCAGGTCTTAAATCAGGGTCTCAGTGTTGACCAGAAAACAGGCAGGTAATCAGTACAAAACCAACACAGTGTCAGTACATAGAGGTGAAATCATGGGAGAGTAAAAAACTTGTACACTTGCAAGCAATGGAGTGGAAAGTGGAAAGTGATGAAATAAATAAAATAATAGAAAGGAGTATGTTTTGGTTTTCAGCCAAATGCATTGATATTTGATACATTGCACGCCCTCCCTCTACTCTTTAATCTTTATCACCACCACACCTGCCTATTGGGGGCATTCCCTCTCAACCTAAGGCTAACTCCAAAGTTTGTTCGCTTGCTCTTCCTATTGTTTTATATGTTTTATATGGTGATGTATGAGAAGTGATGGACATAATTAATTTTGTAGATTTATTCCGCTAATAGTTTTAATTACATCAGAAAATTACTATAGAAGGGATCTAACATATTAGACCGCTAACCTTCTTTGATTGTTTTATAAGTAACTTGATAAAAAGAGCTTAATCATCGAGCTTCATTAATTAATCAAATAATAAAGATATTTATGTTATTTTATTTTGTATGAGTTCGAATTTTAATAAATAAATAAAAACTTAATCGTCAAGCGGGGAGCTTGAGAATTGAGGGCTGGTGGATAATCATTCCTACGTCTATAGCTCGTGAGATTATTTCAGATGGAGATGATAATTATCTTTTAAAAATATTAAAATGGTCTCATTCAGTTTTTGGCTATTTTTTTTTAGTTTTTACAACGATTATTATCTTATATACAGGCGGTGGAAATTAAAAGTTTCTACAAGTGCTTTAATTTTAAGATTTAGAGTTTTAATTTATGGTGTAATGTTTAGAGGTTTAGGTATACGAGTTTATAATTTAAGAATATTGGTAAGAATTTAGAGTTTAGGCTTATAATTAATTAAGGGTTTGTAAGTTAAAACCTAAATCATAACCATAATTACCCTGAAAACAAAACTACAACCTCTAAACCCTAAATTCTAAACTTAAACCCTAAATTCTAACGACCATTTCTAAATTTTAAACCTCTACACCTCATACTAAGACCCTAAACCCTAAAATTAAGGCGCTTATAAAAATTTTCAGTTTTACATGGTCAATATATATATAGGATATAAATCCTTTTTACAATGCTTTAGCGATAGAGTAATATTTGGTCTTTAAATTCAACCATTTCATTATATTTAGTCCTTAAATTTTATTTGGTTCACATTTGCTTACTACTTAGCATCTCTTTTCAATTTGGTCAATAAATTTGAATTTTAAATTCTTTTGATGGCATATAATTTTTAAATGATAATATAATACAATATTAAAGCATCATATCATTAATAAGACTGCGTTTAATATTCTAGAAATTATAATATAGAAAGTTAGGTCATATGTTCGAATCCTAACGTTATGAATGAAAAAAAATTGGAAGTGTCGTCCACATATTGTATCTTTACAAAACTCGATCTGAATTAGTCGACCAATGAGTCATATAATCATATATATAGTAGTTAAAAAAACTTAAATTGGAAAGATTATAAAGAAATGTGAGTACTTTTTTTACTTACATATTATATTAAGAAAATGGAATTTGATTTCAAATGATCGATTTCCAATTGAACATAGACAGTCAATTTTTTATTAAGCAAAAAAAATGAATTCAAATTAATTTTTGAAACTCAAATTTGAATTATAGTCCAGTAAATTCTCGTTATTCCAATCTAATTCGAGTGGAGATAATAAACTAAATAGTCAATTAAAAAAATTTAAATAGTATCCAATGGGCTTGGTGCTGCTATTTTGGTTGCCAGCGAAGAGACAATGTTAGTAAATAAAAAATAATGTTGCTGATTATAAAAAGAAAATAAACATTTTATGGATTAGATAATAAATAAAAAAATAATAGTTGGAGGGTAAAGAGACACATCATTCCTCGTACGGAACGACTTGTTTTTATTTTATTAATTAAATTCTTAGTGCCTTCAAATCCTTGCTTTAAAAAAGTTTTTATCCGATTAAAGTGACCCCAATCACATATTTTTGTACTAAAAGTTATTTTTAGTAACTGAGTTAAGTTCTCAACTCGACATTTGGTTGAGCTGGGAATTATGACCCTCTAACATGTAATTAAGCTTTGGGAAGCTCAATTTGATTTGGTTCATATTTTTTAATAGTTTTAAAGTCATTATAGTATAATATATGTTTATAATTTTTTTAATAAAATATACACTTTATAAATAAAATGATTAGAACTTCGAATATCTTAAAATAAACATTATTTTCTTTCATGCCAAGATTACTCGTTAAGTTTTACGCAATCTTATATCATGCTAAACATATTAACACAAAACCTTTAATCTTATTATAATCACTAATTAAGTCTACAACAGACAACCTGGGAGAAATTATATTTGATTTACAAATGGTTCATCTAAAAAATGTTGGGCAGTGAAAATTTTAATTTACACCTTACAAACAAATAATTCACTTTTAATTCAACTTAAGTACTTAACCAATCCCACAGGTAACACAGAGTTTGAGAAAAGAAATATTTAACATGAACATCACTTATTAAATCATTCGGAGAGTACAACTTTTATTTTTCTCACCAGCAGTTCTTATTTTCCTGACACCAACAACAACAGGACAAGAAAATTGATTGGATCACAGCAATTTCTATTTATCAAATTTCTATATTTCTATTGTTAAAATCATATTTTAAAAATTAGATACAAGTTGTATCAAATCTTGAAAAATAAGTTGAGAAATATATAAAACTAGAGTATCTTGATTCGCGATAAAGAAAATGGTGCAACACAAACCGTCGAGATTAAAACCTACACAAGATAGTACAACGAGAACATCTTTAATTATTAGACCAATTAATGAATATTGACATGTGTTTACAGTTTGAATAGAGGTGTATGACCCTCTCTTTTTTATTTTTTACTTTCCAACTTGGCAAATATCAAGGATTGAAAGAATTAATCACCAGATTTCTGGTTTGAAATCAAATAGAAATAATAGGAATAGTTATTTACTGTCAAATTATTTCTAGAGAAATATATTTACAACAACAACAAAACAAAAGAAAAGAAACTAAGACTGACATGTCCTTAATGACCTAATACATTATGTTAAATAATTTCCATTTTTGGAAGAGGAAATTAATTTCCCAGTTGGGGCCGCCATTAAAGACATATTTATGAACAATAATTAATTATCAACCCTAACCGAGAAGAACCCCCCAAATAATGTAGATTGGCCAAAACAACACATTGAATTTAGGTAAAGAAGGCAATTTAATTGGAGTAAAGTGAAATAATGAGGCTTCGAATTTATTTTCATATCAGAGAACCAATTCAATTCTATCCAATTCAGTTGTTTACTCTCTTTTTTTGTCGGTTGATATATGGAGAAGATAATCAATATGCAAGTATTTACTCTTCAGAAAGTTTTATTATGAAAAAACAAGCAAATACTAAAAATCTGAGAGCTTTTGAACAAGTGTGTAAGATCATTAAAGTAACATTTTTATTAAATTATTATTTAAAATTTTATTTATTTTTATCTAGGTTCTTTTAGGTTCCGTCTAATTCACAATAAAACCTAATCAACTTAAAATCCAATTTATCTTATCTACACTTGACTGTTGATAATGTGTATACCCAATAACTGATACAAAATATTATTTTGATGGTTACTTTCTTTTCAATAAGCCATTACTATACAGATTTATATCCAATACACCGATGATAGAAACTTTTAACTTTCACAACTATTTAAGTTTTAGGGTTTAAGAATTCAGTTTAGGGTGTAAGTTTAAGGACGAGTTTGTCATGCTCGACGAACACCGATGAGCACCACTAACGATGAACACCGATGAACATCATTAATTTAATTTATAAATATTAAAAATTTAAAGGACTCGCCTTATAATTATAAATTATTTAAAAATTAAAAGGTAAATTAATTAAAATATATTATTTTATTTTTAATTTTCTTTTAAACATAGATCGAAATACCTATCCTACCCTTAAATTACAAAACCCTCATATTTTGTTCATTTGAAATTCAAGTCGCCGCCGCTTTGAAATTACTAAGTTACATTCTGAAAGTAAACTAAGTTCCTTCAATCAGTTGTTCAAATTATTATTTTTCTGATGTGATTTTTAATTTTAAATGGGCAGGGGCAGCGTTAGGGTAGCGACGACGACGACTTGAATTTCAAATGAAGAGAAATTATGGTTTTGTAATTTAGGGGTATGGTAGGTATTTTGATTTGGATTAATCGCCTTAGTTTTAGTGTATAGGGAGTTAGTTTAGGGTATAGGGTTTAGGGGTTCAGATGTAGGGGTTTAGAATTTAGGGATAGTTGTTTCAATTTAAGGTTTAAGGTTATAATTTAGGGTTTGTATGTTAGGGTTTAGTTTTTAGGGTAATATGGTGAGGATTTATGTTTTATCCTATAAACCATAAATTATAACCATAAACCTTAAATTAAAACAACTAACCCTAAATTCTAACCCGCTACACCTAAACTCCTAAATCCTATACCCTAAATCAACTCCATATACCCTAAAACTAAGGCGCTTGTGGAAACTTTCAGTTTCCACCGCCTGTGTATAGAATATTTATCCGATTGATTTATGTTTAAAAGAAAATTAAAAATAAAATAATTTACCTTTTAGTTTTTAAATAATTTATAATTATATGGTGGGTCCTTTAGATTTTTATTATTTATAAATTAAATTAATGATGCTTACCGGTTCTAATCGTTAGTGGAGCGTGACAGACTCATCCTTAAACTTACACCCTAAATGGTTAGAATTCAGAGGGTTATGATTAGGATTTAGGTTTTAGAGGATATTATTTAGGTTTTTATGTCAATATGTTGAAGATTTAGGTTTTAACCTATAAACTTTAAATTATAACCATAAACCCTAAAGTATATTCACAAACACTATTTTTTTAAACTACTAAACATAAACTTCTATACCCTAAATTAAATATTTAAACTCTTAAATTAAGACGCTTGTAGAGCCAGTATATTAAACGATTATCCTTATTATACATGCAACTGTTTGTGTGTATATAGAAAAAATTAATTAGAGATTCATGATGATAAAAGTAATTTTTAAGAGATCTATTAGAGAAATTAATCCGAGGGAATGGCAAAGAAGTAAATGCGGAGGAGGAGGGACTCATATTAAAAGATTGGATTTGAAACGGCGCGGAGTCTGTCGTTTCCCGATATCTTCACTTTAAACCTCTCATATAATTCAGATTCACAACGCTAACACCCTCAGCTTCCAAATATCTTCTTCCCTTCTTTCCTTACCACTTCCCATTTCCTTGGGTTTTTATGTTCCATTTTTTGTCCTAAAACTCCTCTTACCAAACCTCTCAACCCTAGCTTTGCTGTAAGTTTTTTTTTTGGTATGGAAATTCAAGTGAATTAATTAGCTTTTGCATACTAAATGAAAGTTTTATATTTATTTTTCTTTGTTTTATAACTTTCTAGGGAGCTCAATGGAGATGTGACCAAGGAAAAACCTGCGGGGAACCCTTCTTTTTTTTTTTTGTTAAATTGTTTTCTGGAAGCCAAAGAAAAATCAGCTCCAAGGTTCATTCTTTGTTCATGTTGCTTTATCTATGTAATTAAGAGTAATCTTATTTCTTTGGGTGTTTAAATCTCCTTTAGGTTGATTGTTTTTATGGTTAAAAAAGTGAAGAAAAAAATTAAGCTTGGTTTTATAAACTGTAAAGCTTGTGGCTCAATGGTTTTAAAATGAAATATCTTTTACAGCTTGTTTTGGGATTAAAGAGAGCTGATCTAAAGTACCCATCAGTTTAAATGAGCTGAAAAATACAGATATAAATGTTTTAGCTTTATTTTTTCGAGGATTTAATTTGAGATGAGAATTGATACTACAGTTGACATTTATTGATAAGCTAATATTAATATCTCAGGAGCTCTAATTTGTTGGTATTTTGTTGTTGTTGTAGCCTTGTAGGTAACCGATCTGTTTTGAACTGAAGCTAATTTCTTCAAAGCAGCTGTTGAAGATTTGCAGATCTGTTGTGTGGCTTTGGATTCTATAAAACATCTGTTCTCACTTCAACCAGTGAAGGGAAACCAAAAGAAGAGAGAGAAAGAGGGGGAAATAATCAAAGTATTTGATGTCTGAGAACTCGACTCTTGTTCAAAGTGAGCATAAACCCTCTCTTTTTTAGCTTTTTGAAAAAAGAGAGTTTGTATTCTTTGTTGGTAATTCCAGAAACAGCTCTTAACTTGTTGGTAGTTCCAGAAACAGCTGATTTATTAATGGGAGGTTTGTCATTTAATAATCCTTTTTATTGGGATAAATAGTGATGCTGGTTGTGGTGTCTGCCATTTTTAGGGTCAGCTGCAAAAAAGAAAAAAGAAAAGCTTTTAAGCAACTGAAGGAAGAGTAGGAAGAGAAAGAAGAGAAAAAGGTGCTGGCTTCAGATCGGCATCTAACATACAGCAAGCAATTATTGCTTTCGTTTAGCTTAACTGTGAAGCAGAAAAAGAGGGTTCCTTTCTCAGATTCAAGGTAGTATTATAGCAGCAAGAAGAGCCTCCTATTTCAACTTTTGTTTTTACAGCTCTTTTTAGCTCCTTAAGTACCCAGCATAAACAACAAAATGTCAGATGTATCTCTCATCTCTCAGCTCAAGGTTTCAAGCGTTTAGACTTGAGCTAGCCTGTGTGTTTTGCGATGGCCAATGAGTTTGTGAAATGCATATTTTGAAGCACCGGATAATTATTTTACCTTTTATCTGATTTCTTACCTTTTTCTTTTCTCTTCTTGCAGAGCTGCCATTTTTCAGGCTATGCTTGTGAAAGCACTGCAGCTGCAAAAAGCTTAAACGAGAAGGGTGGAAGGCTAGTCTCCTGACTTGGTCCGTGATATATCAAAGCTTAAAGAAAGGCCTTTTATCACTATACATAGCTAAACTACTGTCTGTGTAATCGTCATCAATGCATAGGACATCTCAGCCCAATCTTCTCTCCCGTTTCATTTTCTAACATTTCTCCAAAATCCCAGATTTTCTTTCTCCATATACAAGTGAAACAGACAACAAAAGAAAAAGGTAAGAAGGGGTTAGTGTCTGGGGGGGAAGGTATTGAGTTTGTGAGAAAGGAATGAAAGTGGCATGGAGGTGGATGAGATTCAGACACAAGTCTCTAAGTTCGCAAGAGTTGGTAATGGTGGGAGAAATGAGTCAAGCAAGATAGGTCGTGACAACTACCCTGATGATAAAGAAGATAGAGCGGTCATCAAAAGGGCTACTGCAAATGGTGTTGGAGCTGAGGTTAACAGGCTTCGAGGTTGGCACCATTCCTCGAGAATTATTAGGGTTTCTCGAGCCTCGGGTGGCAAAGATCGGCACAGCAAGGTTTGGACTTCAAAAGGGTTGAGAGACAGGAGGGTAAGGCTATCTGTCACCACAGCTATACAGTTTTATGATCTACAAGATCGGTTGGGGTATGATCAGCCTAGTAAAGCAATAGAGTGGCTAATTAAAAAAGCTGCTGATTCAATTTCGGAGCTTCCTTCCCTTAACACTTCATTTCCCGACACCCCAAAGCAATCAAGTGATGAGAAAAGAACAAGTGGGGGAACTGAACAAGGGTTTGACTCGGCTGATGTCGAGGTAAATGGTGAACCAAATAATTACCACCAAAACCAAAGTCAGCAGCACCTTTCTTTGTCCAAATCAGCTTGCAGTAGCACGTCTGAGACGAGTAAGAACTCGGGTTTATCCCTTTCGAGGTCCGAGATCCGAGTGAACCGTGTAAAGGCCCGGGAACGAGCAAGGGAAAGAGCAGCAAAAGAAAAGGAGAAAGAGCAAGAGTCTCGCATTCCACATCAACAAAATGTGAACCCCATTTCTCAAAACTCTTCCTTCACTGAGTTACTCACCTGTGGCATTGGCAGTGTTAGCAACAATGGCACTAGTCCTACTCCTACAGCTTCAGCTCCTCAAAACCCCAGGCAGTGGCCTGTCACTCAAATGGATTACTTCACAACGGGGCTCCTCGGACCTTCTTCTTCCTCCTCCAGAAATCATTATGCAGGTTTTCCTGGACAAATCCAACTAGGAAACCCTTTGCCCCAACACGTCCTAATACCACCGTTCACCGTGTCGGGTGAAAACCATCAAGAGTTGCAGCATTTTTCGTTCGTTCCCAGCACTGAACATCTGATCCCGGTGGCAACAACACAAGCAGTGGCAGGGGGTGACTACAACCTCAACTTCACAATCTCTTCCGGCGTTGCTGGTTACAATAGGGGGACCCTTCAGTCCAATTCTCCTTCCTTTTTGCCTCATCACCTCCAGAGGTTTTCGTCTATAGACGGATCACAACCCTTCTACATTGGCACACCATCAGTGGACAACCATCATCACCACCAGTTCCCAGCTGGATTAGACGGCCGCCTTCAGCTCTCCTACGGGGATGGAAGCAGGAGCTCAGATCAGAAAGGAAAAGGAAAGAACTGACCAGTGTACTGGAAACGTTCCCTCTTGCACCATATTTCCCTGGTAAGCTCAACACTGAACAGTCAACACCCTCATTTAATTAAAGTTCTTTACGATTAGTAGTATTTGACATTCAAATCTACCTTCCTTGCTTTAGTTTTCCTTAATTAGCTTCAATATTTTTGTGCCTGTTTAACCCTTTTTTTTTTGTTTGGGCATTATTTTTGGAAAAACGTGTTGTGCATAGAATAGTATGAATTTCTTGGTTTCTAAAAAGAAATCTGGCATTGGGGACAATGTAATATTGTGTTTTGTCATGATTCCTGCATAGATTGTTGTGACTAAGGATCGGCTGTCTGTCTCCCTGTCTGTTCTCTTCTTTCTGGTTCCTTTCTCCTGACATATATGAACCAATGCCACTATGCCAGGTGTTAGTTGCTTGGTGGCCAAGCTTTGCTGGGCACTGAATTAGAACTATTAAAGTTTACATTTCAAATAGCGTGTGACTTTGTTAACCTTAACTGCACCACATGGCAATGGATCAGCTAGACTGTCAGGTTTTTTATTACTTAAAGTTTCTAGACGATTAACGGTAAACTAGATCTGCAAGAAAAAAAATAAAAAAAAGAGAGGTAAATCTCCATGCACATAAGGCCTCGAGCGCTCAAACTTCAACACCAATGGCAGCTTCCCAGGTAAGTGTTTTTTCAAGGTTTAGCAAGGATAAAGACAGGTTTTATTAAAATTTATATATAAGTGAAAATAAGCTGTCATTGTTCTTGCAGTGAAAAATGCCAGGACAAAAATAATTAAAGCAATGTGATTAAAAAGATGAAAAATGATAATTTGCTTCATGTGATAACCAACATATATATTTATATATTCGTTCTAAAATATAATTAAATTGGTAAGATCTAGCATCAAATCACCAATAATGACCAAAAAGTCAATTATAAGAACTTATTACCAAACTTTCATAATATGACAAACAACATATGACAACAGTCATAAGTTTCGTATTAGAAAAGAAATTCTCAGTAAGAAAGAAATTGGTGATTATTAACATAGAAATTTAAGTTTTGTGAGTTATATTTATCTAAGAATGTCAATATAGCACTATGTAAAATGCATATAAGAGTACTTATCAAATAAATCTTTTTCCCTTACTTAAGTTCACCTATTACTTTTAAGTTATAGTTATCTTGCATTTTATTTTCTCTAAAATATTTGTATTGGTTGTTGTAGAGAATTAGTTAGATAGTTTTTCTGTTATAGTGAGTTAGTTTGTTTGTTATACCAGTTGTAGTTTGTTAGACTATGTGTATAAATAGTCCAATATCCATATTGTAAATTGATATGTGAATATAATAAAATACTCAGTTTACAAAAGTTTACAGTTGTACGTGTTTCTATGAGATTTAATCTTTTAGATGTATGGAAAGTTTAAGTATAAATTGTTTTGTATCATATCCATATTAAATACTACTTATTTTTGAAATCGAGAGACGTAATCTGTTATAGATTATTTATGATATCTCTAAAGGTTTAAGTGTAAATTGTAGGAATAAAATGTAAAATACTACCTGTACTAGTATCTTGTTTATGGATAACAGAAATGAGGATGCTGATGGAATGAAAGTTAAGATGGTTTAGTTATTACTGCTTATTTCAACAGCATGCCCTTCGTTCCCATAATTTAATAGCATTAAAACAATACAATGCACTCCTACTTACATTGGATGTCATAAAATAAACTATGCAAGTAGACAATGGGATAAAAGGATTTGAAAAAGAATAAAACAAGAAAGGTGAAGTTTTTTTTAATGTTTATGCTTAAAAATTTCTTTAAATTGTTGCCATCATTTGCTCTCTTTATTTAATATTTTCCTTGATCAAGAAAGAAAGGTTACTCCTTTTGAGAACACGTTCAACTCAATGTTGGTGTCTTTATAAGGGCAAACTAGAGTTCTAGGTAGGATTTATTTTTTAAAAATGAAAAATAATGATGCTTTAATTTAAGATTAGGATCTTAAAAAAACAATGATGTTTTCTTTTGGTCTCAAGGCATTTTTGTGTTGTGTTTTGTAGCTTTGAACAAGATTTTCTTCAAAAGGTTTTAGGTAATACACACACACACACATACCCCATTCATCACATTCTAGTGGCTTAATATCTTTAAAGTAAAGAAATGTTATAGCTGAAGCCATAACAATGCCAGTATTACCATAGTCACAGAAAGGCTGAAAATTGTTAGGCTGTTCTAGGGTATTAAAATCTAACTGGATTTCCAGCAAATATCTTTCTACCGTTCTTGATGATAATATGCATGCTTAAAGTTGGAAGTCATTTTTGATTGTCTGAACAAAGATTTAAAGAAAATGGAATCCCCAAAGAACAAAATTCCTGCTAGCTTTTCCAATGGTTGACTAGTGAAATGAAATGCCAGTGCTTGTTGTAATGCTTATACTTTATGATGAGACTTGTGCAGAAACACCATGCAGTTCCTTCACGTTCCCTGAAATTTCAACCATGTATGCTAATTTTTGGAGCAAATTGTTTTGATGTAGAAAAGAGAAGATGGTAGCGGTGGTTAGAGGCAAGCAGTGAGTGAATGTCTTTCCTTCCCCTTCATTGGGCGACGGATACCTTTGTTATTTGTGCTTCTGATAATTGTTACTGTTTCTGGTTTATCCATTTTGAAGTCATGATTCTGCTGGCTTTGGCATCTTGGGATATAATTTATCTATGCATGCAAAAAGCCTTGTTTGTTTCCAACTGAACACAATTTGATTCAAGTTGATTCTTTTTCTCCCTCCATCTTACAATATTCTGAAAATTGTCTTTATATATTTACTATATTTGATAAAGCCAAACCCCTTGTTTCTCATTTGCGTCAACCCTCATTTTCTAGTGGCAAAATGAAGTATACCTGAGCTATGTTTTCAGAAAATTTTGGATGGCTTTAAATGTGTATAAAAGCAATTTGCATGCTGAGATTTTGCCTTTGAATTGTATGCCACTCGGTCTTAGGCATGTGTTATGGATTCTGCATTTTGTTTTTATGCTTCCGATGAGGTTATGAAGGGTAAAAATCTTCTGCCCCTAACTATGCATCCTTCTATGCCTCTGCTAAAAAATAGATAAAAATTAAATCTTGCTCCATAACCTTAATTTTCATATCCTAAACCTCAAACCTTAAACCTTAAAAATACACCATACCCTTAATTCCCTACTCCCTAACCCTAAGTCATAACCTTAAACCCCAAACTCTAAACCATAAATCCGCTATTTTAAAGTGAGGGCACATATAGGGGCATATTTTGGGGACAAATGATTTTCATCCATGAAAGGTTGGTTATCAAGTAAATTATTTAATATTTACATTAGACTCATCTCAGACATTTTTGGGCTCTGAATAAAAACTTAAAAATGAGCCTTATATAATAAAATTATTTTTTATCGAATCATAATAAAAGTATGTTATTATTTTAAACAATTAATTTAATATTTTTATTGTTTTATAAAATACAACCATTAACTTCTAAAATCGGCACTTGAAAAATTACTTAAGTTGTGAAGGTAAAAGAAAATGAAAGCCTCCCTTCTAAAACGGCACCGATTGGACTTAGCTGAACTAATTTGTGCTACTTTGGGAATAGGGATCGTGCCAAAGAGACAGCAAGGATATTGGTCCCTTGAATAATTAATTCGTGCTTTGGTCCATTGAGTTTTATAAAATTTTAATTTAATATGATAATAAGTTATACTTTAAAACCAAAAATAATAATTTTATGATATTTCTTTAAAAAATTATACTCCTACTTAATAATTTAAATTAATACAATAATAAAAATATTTTTAACCCAAAAAGATTTCATTTAACTAGCTTCTATCAATCAACGCAGTTGATGAATTTCATGTTAGCCCCACTGACCTCTGCACTCAATCTTTTGCTCTCTCTCTTTCTTCTGCCTAGAGGGACATCTAATTTTATCAATTTGACAAACTAGTAATTATAGATTTTATTTTATTAAAAACACTCCATTATTCAATTTGTCAAAGGATTTTATATCTTTTTTCGACTAAAAAATTTTCGATTCTTTTTCAGTGCTTCTTTTTATGCTTCTATATTAAAAATATAGATTTAAAGTTAAAATTAAGGGTTATAGAATGGTGAAATTGGGGCAATATTGCACCCAAAAAATTATTTTGAAATCTATAGCACACCCTAAATTATTTTTGAATCTATGATATTTTCTACAGTAAATTTTAAGAGCGGATAAAAAGCAATCCAACCTCAACAAAAATTAAAAAAATAAAGGCTTAAGAAAAATAATTCGACCTAAAAAAAATAAAAAAAAAAATATGAGAGCTTGGGAAAAACAATCCGACCTCATGATAAATGTGATAAAAAATAAAGATAATTTGCTTCACAGTTGTTTGAGAGTGATTAGAGTTTTTTTTTTTTTGCATGTAAAAGCTCACACACATCCTTAATGTGTTTACGTGTTAATTTTACCTTAAGTTGGATCCCAAAATATGAGGTCGGATTGCTTGCTCCATGCCCTCAGATTTATTATTATTATTTTTTCTTTGAGGTTGGATTGCTTTTCTTAAGCTTCATTTTTTTTAAATCTTAGTTGAGGTCGGATTGTTTTCGATCCGCCCTTAAAAAAATGCTATAGATTTGAAAATAATTTGGGTAATGTTATAGATTTCAAAATAATTTTTTTTGGTGCAATATTACTCCAATTTTGCCGTTATAGAATTAAGAGTATGACATATTTTTAGGGTTTAAAATTTATACATTTTAGAATTTAGAGTTATGATT
This sequence comes from Hibiscus tridactylites, assembly GCA_958450335.1. Classification (NCBI taxonomy): domain Eukaryota; kingdom Viridiplantae; phylum Streptophyta; class Magnoliopsida; order Malvales; family Malvaceae; genus Hibiscus; species Hibiscus tridactylites. Next base: position 84,678,596 of record OY288280.1, read on the forward strand.
TAAAATTTAACTTTTTAGTATTGTGGCAACGAAAAGTGTCATATTTATAAGTTTGTTGCTATCTTACATTAACTGGGATTTAAGGTCATAATATTGATTCTATGTCTGAGAAAGACCCTGTTCTGGGTAACATTCGTACTGGGTTTTAGCAGAAAGCCAAGCGAAGGCTATTCACTTTGTTGTAACTTGTACAGGTACAATGTATTGTTCATGTTCTGGAAAATGATGGCTGTGTTTGTCTCCAATATCTCGCCTTTTCTGCCATTAGCCATTTGTCCATTTAATGATGATCCAGATCATATTAAATGGAGGTCATCCACATTAATACTCCGTATTTGAATCCAATGGTCCTTCTAGAATTAAAATCTCCCAATTGGAGTTTATGTCATAAAATTTATACTAAACGATTAAAGGACAGATAAGTAAAGCAAACAAATATTATTAAGATTTTAAGCTTACAATTAAGAGGTTAGTTTCCTTGAGGATTTGCTTCCCTTGTTGCCTTTTCGTTTGAGTAATTAGGAAACTTTGAATCATCAGGAAATGACTGTTGTTGCTGTTGCTGTTGCAGTTGGTAAAAAAGGAGATAGATAGGGTCTTTTTTTTTGCAGCGTCTTGTAAGAAGAAGTTTGGCTTATATATTATATTAGTACTTAAAGTATACCATTTTTTTATTTTGGTATCTAAAGTATTTTTTAGTCAAAATAAGTATTTAAAGTATTTTTTCGTCAGAGTAAGTACTTAAAGTATATTTTTTCGTTAAAACAGGCACATAATGTATTTTTTAATTTTGGTAATTATTCTATACACAAGCGCCTTAGTTTTAGGGGTTTGAGATTCCATTTAGGGTTTAAAGTTTAGGAGTCTAAGTGTAGTAGTTTTGAATTTAGAGGTTGTTGATAGAATTTTGAGTTTAGGGTTAAATTTAGGGTTTATAGATTAAAACCTAAATCCCTAGCCATATTACCCTAAAGCCTAAATTCTAACTATGAACCCTAAATTATAAACTCATACACTAATGCCCCTAAACTATAAACCATAAACCTTGTAATTGAGGCATTTGTGGAAACAAAAAGTTTCCACCACCAGTGTATAAGATAATAATCCTTTTAATTAATGTCACATGACAATTTTTAGTAACCCATATAAAAATATGTATACTTTAAGTACTTATTTGAACCTAAAAATACTTTAGATGCCTATTTCGACGAAAAATATATTTTTTAGGTACCTATATTGGCAAAAAATTATACTTTAAGTACCTAGTTTAACTAAAATGTATACTTTAAGTACTTATTTTGACCAAAAAAAATTTTAGGCATCAAAATAAAAAAGTTAGTATACTTTAGATACTAATGTGACATATAAGCCAAGAAGTTTTGAGATGGCTTGGTAATTTTTTTTTTGAATTGAAGGGAACGCACCTAAATCACGCCTCATTAAAAAACCTCCCTAAACCTAATGGAGGAAAAAGAGTACGCGATCTAGGGCGATTGAAACAAAACAAGCGAAAAACAAAGATCCGAAAAACACCTCCTAACCTGCTACAAGAGCACACCTAAACACCACTCCTAATGATATCAAATAGACATATAAACTACAAACACCTAAAAAATCCCACCCCATGCTTTTCAAGAAACAAAATAAACCTGCGCTCACACAAAAGGCTAACCCTCATCCCAATCCGCATTCAATTTTCCCATAATACTTACTGGGGGATCAAGAAAACGATAATACGATAAAGGAAGCTCCTTGGCCAACTTAGCAAAGGCATCTGCTACCGTATTTGCTTCTCGGCGAACCCATGAGAAACGGACCACCCAATTTCTAGACAGAATCGATGCCAACGAGCCCCGGAGGGATGACGGAAGACGTGTCGGATCACCCATTGCAAGCACCTCGTACACCTCCTTATTATCCGTTTCAATAATCACACGAGTATGCCCTAACGCCCAAGCCGTTATAAGCCCCTCATGTACCGCCCACACTTCTGCTTCAAAGCTAGAACAAATGTCAATCTTCTTAGCGAAACCAAAGCGCCACCCTCGAATGCTATCGCGGCCAACACCCCCACAAAATGCGAAACCTGAGGTAGTATTTACCGCGCCATCCACATTTACCTTCACCCACCCCACAATCGGCTTCACCCATCGCATCACTGGCCGCGAGTGCACCATCATATCCTCTTTGCATCGATCCAAACGAGCCACCTGAATTGTGTCATTGCACACGCGTACAGCAGCCTGCAGTAACCCCTCCGAACCCATCTTCGTCGGTTCAAATATAAAGCAGTTTCTCCGCTTCCAAGCCATCCAAACAATGGCACCAAACAAAATGTCCCAATCGACGGTATCCCTAGGGAAGTAGCATTGATCCGAAAGATTGATCAACATCCACTCTTTAATATTCAGCTCAAAAAATCGTTGAAGTCGATCCGGCCGAACCACCCGACACCACACACTTTTTACCTCAAAACAGTCCCGTAGGACATGCGAAACATCTTCCATTACAGCTCCACAAATCACACAGCTAGTATCGTGTGCAAGATGTCGTCGCACCCGTTCAGCGTTCGTTAAAAGTCTTCCATGACAAGCTTGCCACAAGAATAACCTAATTCGCGGCATTCCCTTGTACCTTGCCAGCACAGCCCATATGCGATCACCATCATCAGCAGCACTCGCTGCACGCAAGATATACGCCGAACGCACCGAGAACCGACGTGAGGTCTCCAGATCCCAACCCGGCCTATCAGCCACCCCGAACGCACCTGGTGGTTGCACCGCAGCTACCCCCCACACAACACGTTGTGGTAACAAATGAGCAAAGCTCTCCCATCGCCATCCACCTGCATCATCAATCATGGTGAAAATAGGGGTGTTTCGCTGGGCTTGCACCATTCCATCAGTACGATAATGGCGTAAAGGGCCCAGGTTAGCCACCCAAGCGTCGTCCCAAAAGTCTATCCCTCGCCCATCACCAACATTCCATACCAAATGATGCCGCATGTCGTCCCAAACCAAACAAATTCCTTTCCAAAGAGACGAACCAGCTCTACATGGCAGCACTGTCGGCAAAATCCCGTTTACCTTATACTTCGATTTCAAGGCTTGAACCCACATACGGCTCGGATTATCAACCATAGAAAAAGCCAATTTTAATAAGAATGCATCATTCTGGTGCTCGATCCGCTTAAAACCTACAACATTAATTTAATACTCGGGTCTCGGCTTAGTGATATGGTTGTGGAAGGAGAAAAAATAAACCTATTAAATTAAAATAAAATAAATTTCTCTATTGAATAATTAATTTATTGAATTAAATTAAAATTATGATAAAATTAAAAAAAATATATGTAAATAAAAAAGACTAAACTAATAAAGATTTTTCTGTTAGATTTTAATAGTAGTGGCTTGATTGATATCATTTAAATAATAAAATGGTTATAATGTCAAAATTTAAAAGATGATGGTCATTTCAGAACCACCTCATAATTAGGTTGCTAAAGTATTTTTCGTAATAGGTGCCTAAAGTATATTTTGGTTGTAACAGGTGCCTAAAGTATTTATTGGCTAAAATATATACCTAAAGTTTTATTTTTTGTTTGTTTTAAAGTCAACTAAGACATCTACTTTAGCACTTATTTCAATCAAAAATGAAATTTTATGCGCATATTTCAGTCAAAAAAAATTTAGACACATATTTCAACAACAAAAAATTATTAGAAAAAAACTTTAGACACATACTTTAACCAAAAAACACTTTGAATATCTATTATAAAAAGATATATATAGCTTGGACCCTTATTTTGTAATTAAACCCTTTTTATATATTATTCAACTACAAATTCACAGCATAAACTGAACTAATTTGATGCATAAAAATATCAAACTAAATTAAATACACTATTCTATAAAAATTATCTAGCCAATAGCTGAAAATGTTAAACTACGCATTGCTATAAGACCGTTCATATTCATATAAAATAAAGGGTTAACTACTAGAATAGTCACTTATGTTTTTCCCCAGTATAGAGCTGGTCACCGATTTTGAAAAACGACTAGTAAGGTCACTTACGTTTTCGGGGGCGTAAACTTTTGGTCACTCAGCCGTTTGTTGCCGTTAAACACTGACGGATTGCTGACCTGGCAACGAAAAAATAAGGGTAAATTACTGCAATGGCCATTAAAGTTTATCTCATGTACATTTTTGCTCCCCAATTTAAATAAATAAACATTATAGTCACTAATGAAAATGTTTCTTTATAATTTCACCCTTAGATTTTTAAAAATTAATTTTTCAACCCTAAAAATTTACAATCAATTAGTATAATAATATTATAAAGGCTTAAATGAAAAATAGGTGCTCAAAGTATACCTTTTTAAATTTAGTTGCACAAATTGCTCCTATTTAATAACTAAACTTTCAAATTGCTCCTATTTTTTCACTCTGGATTGTTTTTAATATTATTGTAACATGACATGTCATTTATTATTATTGTTAAATTAAAAATAATTTCAAAATAAAATAAAATAACTTTTATTATTATTAAATTTAAAATATATATTTTTTAAAATATTATTTCTTAAAATAATTTAGGTGTTTAAAATATTTTTTTTGTAAAAATGGGTGCCCAAATTTACCATAGTTACAATTTTAGTTGTCCGGTTGTTAAATGAGTGTTAGAAAAATTGTCAATCAATCGGTAATTAACATGTGACATTAATTTTATTAATTTTTAATGAAAAATACTTAGAACTTTCAAATTATTATAAAATCTCAAAATTTGAAAAGCTTCACAAAACAGTCTCAAAATCCCTAAAAATTCCCAAACTTCCGCCGTCGATTGCCGCTGCTTCCACCGCTAGTTATCGTCGATGACCGCATCCACTTGGTCGCCGGACCAAGATAATCATTTTCCCAACACAACGTCGTCAGAAATGCCCAACGACGTGCAACCAAACGTCAAACACGAAATCGACGTTCGCGTTTGACGTTCGGCTGCACACCGTTGGACGTTTTCGGCGACGCCTTGTTAAGGAAATTTGTTGCCTTGGCCCGGCGACCAAGTGAGTGCGGTTAGCGACGATAACTGGCGACGGCAGTCGACGACGAAAGTTTGAGAATTTTTAGGGATTTAAATATTGTTTTGTGAAGCTTGTAAAATTTTGAGATTTTATAATAATTTGAAAATTTTGAGTATTTTCCATTAAAAAAAATTAAAAAATAAAATTAATGCCATGTGTCAAGCACCGATTGGTTGACAATTTTTTAACACTCATTTAACAAATAGGCACCTAAAATTGTACCTATAGAAATTTTGGACATCAAATTTTACAAAAAAATACTTTAGACACCTAAATTACTTTAAAAACTAATATTTTTAAAATATTTTAAATTTAATAATAATTTTATTTTAAAATTATACTTAATTTAAAAATAATAAAAATGACATGACATGTTATAATAATAGTAATAATAACAATTCAGAGTGAAAAAATAGGAGCAATTTAAAAATTTAGTTATTATACAGGAGCAATTTGGGCACCTAAGTTTAAAAAAGGTATACTTTCGGCACCTATTTTTCATCTAAGCATTTATAATATTATTGTACTAATTGATTGTAAAGTTTTAGGGTTGAAAAATGAATTTTTAAAAATTTAAGGGTGAAATTATAAAGAAAATTTTTTATTAGTGACTATAATGTTTATTTTTTTAAATTGGGGAGCAAAAATGTACATGAGATAAACTTTAATGGTCATTGCAGTAATTTACCCTTATTTTTCGTTGCCATGTCAGCATTCTGTCAGTGTTTAACGGCAACAAACGGCTGGGTGACCAAAAGTTTACGCCCCGAAAACGTAAATGACCTTACTGGTCATTTTTTAAAATCGATAACTAACTATGTAATGGGAAAAAACATAAGTGACTATTCCAGTAGTTAACCCTAAAATAAAATATACCCACAAGAAGATTTTAAAGTCAAAATACATTGGTTGGTATTGCATAATCTACATTATTGTGAAAAACAAACAAAATATTATGGTGTGAAATAATTAAATTAAAAAGGTTAAGGACATCATAAATCTTTAAATTTTTTTATAAAAATTTTAATTAAGCTCACAAAATTTGTTGTACCTAATTAAATCTTTATACACTATAATTTTATTAATTTATTTTTTGATCAACGTTAAATGTCACATGACAAAACTGTAATGTGTCACGTGACATTTCTAGATTGTTTTATTTTGTTTTTAAAAGTTTTAAAAATTATAAAAAATAATTTTCGTAAAAATATGTAAATGTAATGTGACAAAATTGTAGTACATCACATGAGAATAATATTTCAAGAAAAAAAGTTGTCAAAAATTAAAATTAGTCAAATGATTTAATTTATTCAATTTATTGATTCATAGTTAAACTGGATAAAAAAAATCTATGAACTTGATTAATTTTTTTCTTCAAAAGTTCAAGTGGTTTAAACACCCTTAAATCAATTAAAAATTATTATGATATTTTTTTTAAAATAAGTAAACCAACAATGATTAATCTATGTAGTCAGCAGTTTGACACCATTTAAACATATTTCAAACTCGAAATCTTGTACATACAATAAATTTTACTAGAGATTCACTTACTAAAATTATATTTACTACACAAGTTAATATAAATTCGTCAAAAATGGAGAAGTAAAGGGTGATAATGGTAGAATTAATTACATGTTAAAAATTGAGAAATGGGATTCCAAGGGCATGCCAATTGCCAAGGGGCAGGGGTAGCGAATCAGAGTAGGGATGATGATGTTAAAATAACAGACAGGGCATAATCTGACGGGGTCACTGTAAGCAAAGGACAAACCCCTCCTCCTGCGGCTGCAACTGCAAAATAAAGAAAACGACGTACTACCCTCCCTACGACGGCGTTTCAGTCGTTTTCTTGTCGGCCTGTCGGTTTCCCTTTTCATCTTTCTATACTTTAAAACACACCACCTCTCCCATATCATCGTCCTATTAAAATTTTAAAAGAAAAGGAAAACATATGTCCGGTTCCAAGGAGAGAGAAAAACACACACACTAAAAAACCATGAGCTTATTTGAAAAAGAATGTTGTTTGTTGGAACCGGAGTATGATTTTTTTTTCTTCTGTTGGGATATTTCTGTACCTTTCTTATAAAATAGGGTCCCACTATACTCATCCAAATTCACGCTAATTCTATATATTGACCTTCTTCTGTTTTTTGACTGCAGGAGGCACTTTTTCTTCTTCTTTATCTATTACAGAAAAACAAAAACTTCCAACATCAAAGTATATATATTGGCTATTGTCTCTGCACCTCAAAGAAGGCATGCTCTAAAGCTGGACGACTAGAGGAGCTGTCCGTACACACCATCGAAGATAAGAAAAGAAAATTGGCAGAGCTTAAGCCTTCCCCCGTCAGGTTTTGCCGGGCGTACCTACTCAGTTTCAGGGTTCTCAGGTTTTATCATTTCATATAGTAGATTATCTCTCTAGGTATTATTACTTTCTTTCTTTTACTTTCTCGGTTCTATAAAAATTATCACCTACATTCTTGCACCAATAACATTGTTGTCGAATGTTTCATCTTTTATTCAAAAGAAAAATATACTTTCTCTGTAATTGCAATCAATATATATACCTACAAAGTCCCTTTCTTTCCCATCCCTTTTCTCTACTTCAACCTTTTAAAAACTCTTTACTTTCGTTTCCCATTAAAAGCTTCATCACATTTTTCTTCTTGTTCTGGTATTATCTTTGTAATCAAACCCAATGATGCAGGTGACGACGAACAAAACTGAGATTCTAATGGCAAGCAATATAGGGATAGAAACCGAGGAAACAGCCACGACGATGATGCTCGGCAACAATCCGTACAAGATGGTGAGGCAGCTGGCTTCCACCAACGCTGTAGTTTTGTTCAGCATGAGCGGGTGTTGCATGTGCACCGTGGCTAAACGCCTCCTCTTTGGACTCGGAGTTGGTCCGACCATCATCGAGCTCGACCACCATGGAGCCGGTCCTGACATCCAAGCCGTCCTCTTTCAGCTGGTGGCCGATGGTCGGCAGCCTGTCCCAGCCGTGTTTGTTGGTGGGAAGTTCCTTGGTGGAATTGAAAACCTCATGGCTTGCCACATCAATGGCACACTCATCCCTCTCCTCAAAGAAGCTGGTGCACTTTGGCTCTGAATCTCTCGTTTTAACACTCCTATGTTCCACAAGCTAGGCCTGGCTAACTCTTACTTATTATATGAATTAACTGTTATGTTTATATTTATATATGGAGATCCTGATTTGCAGTATCTTCTTGTTTCGTTTATTTCAACTAAAACGGTAGGGTTTTCAATACATGTGAGCTTTCACTTTCAACAATAACTAGCTAGCTAGGGTTGCCCTGCAGAGTACGGTGGGTGACGCCAATGTGAGCTGAGCTTATTTCTTGCTTGTCAGCTTCTTTGTGCTGAGCATTAAATCACAGCTTTTCTCATATTAATCAAACTTAATCAACTCTACGTTGTTAAGTGTTTACCACTTAAGTGCTTCTTTTTATAGAAATCCATTTCATTAATTTGGTATATGATCAGCATACAAGAAAGAAACAATCTTCTACTACTAATTTTTATTATTTACATATTACAAGAAAAAAACATCGAACTTGCCGGAGTATATGATAAATTGATCGCCGGCGATGGCCAAAAAAAGTAGAAAGATTCATTTTGATGTTGCTTAGAATGAATGGTAGTGTGGGATGCATGCATTCGGTTGAGTAACGGTATTTTCCCAGGAAAATGATTACAATTAATCAAACACTAATTCTTGAAACAGATATATGTTTCTCTCGGTTATCTAGGTTGTCAGTGGGAGTCAGATGGCGTGAAATAAAAGGAGTAGTGTGTGATTTCTTTTTTGCTTTCTTTTGCAGTCCACTCCTTACTCATGTAAGTTTGCCTCTCTACTTAAAGCAGATTGTAATGTTTTGTGATTGGGATTCTATTTTTACCCCATCACAATATATTTACTAATACTTGAAGTTAATTAATTCAGCTCGCTATGGTTTGGCTGATGTTTTCACTGATGGTCAAAGAGATGAATCTCTGTTGCAGAGATTTCCATAATATGGGAAAGCTTTCACTGTCTTTGCCTACGTAGTCTGTACTCTGCAATGATGAATTTATTATTTTTATTAATTATGTTGGATTAAAAATAAAAATGTTAGAACCCAACAAGTGATACAGTGCAAAAGTGTATGATATTCATCTTAGAAGACACGAGTTTAAATCGCTTTGTTTACTAGTTATACGTGCGTTGTCAAAGTATTAAAAATATGTATGAACAGATACTAACTTATAATCACCTTTAGACCATTAGAAAAAGTGGTAAATCAATAGAATATGGTATAAGTGATAAGTAATTTAGTATTACTTAAGTTCGAAACATTATGTATGCATAAAAATTTTATTTAAAGACTCGCCCGCTAAAATTAAGCGTATAATATGCATACACAAAGTGCATCAAGAGTAAACTATGATCGTATATAATATGCTCAAATAAATAAATAAATAAGTACAAGCAGACCATGATTTTCTCATTTACTGAAACAGAACAGAATCATGATGCCACTCTAGCTATTCAGTTATCTGTTTTAAAATTTGGTTAGTTTTCTCCTCATTGACTGCATGTCAAACTTTGTCTGACACACTGATTGCTATACCCAACGGTACATATGATGCTACAATATGGTTTCTTATGTACTTTTTTCTTTCTTGTTTCAGAGATCAAAATTAAGTAATTTAAGAACTTTTTTTAACATAATTTAAGAACTCTGTTTTAACATATACTGAACATGAAACTTTTTTTAACGCTGGTTTGATATCAACTCAACAATGATTCTCAAGGAGGAAAAAATAAATAAAATAAAGAGATAAAGGCAGGCGACCAGGTCCAATTCTACATAAATCTTATGTAAGTAGCCCATTAGTAAGCCCGAATTTTTTTTTTAACTATGAGTGTTTAGTTGGTTTCAAAAATACTATTGCCATGTTTATTTTCAATATTAACGACGGTCTAGAATGTATATTACCCCACTCAAGATTTATATTTAATATATTGATAGGAATAATTTTTTTTATAAGAAAGGGGTATAGTTATTATGTGTCTCATTAAAATTCTCCCTAAACTTAATGGAAAAAAAGTGCACATAATAATATATACAAAACACATGAGTATTACATCCTAGAAGGAACTAAGTTCTCGTGTAATGGATCAACAACAAAAGTCGGGACAGAATCTAAAAGAAATAAGCCGAGATTCGAGAGACTTGCACGTTTTGCCAAAGCATCTGAAACTTAATTGCACTTCCTAGGGATAGCACGAATCGAGATCCACCAATCTCTCTGGACCACATCTTGGATAACACGAGTGATAGCGAGAGCGAAATCATCACGCTCTACCCGATGAATAAGTTTGATAGCTTGAGCATTATCGAATTCCACCTCTAACCCCCGAAAGCCTAGATCCCACGCAATAACAACACCCAGAAAAATACTTCATAGTTCGGCTTTCACGACTGGACAACAGTCAATAAATTTAGTAAAACCATGCTGCTAGGAACCTGAATTATCCCTAATCACCCCACCACACCGAGCTTTTCCATCATGAATCGAACACGAGGCGTCGACATTTAGCTTCACCCAATCTATAGACGGCGGCGGCCAACGAACTACAGACGTCACTGTTGAAGGCTCAACCTGCCTTTTACATTTGACTTCGAGCGATAGACGAGTTGCGTTCGCAAGCTAAAGAAAGGGGTCAAGAGATGTGTAAATATATTTTCACAATCCACCTAATAAACATTAACTATTGTCATTATTCAATATTTTAATCTGTCATGTTTCATCATTAAGGTCCTTAGAATGAAGCATAGATGCCTATAATACTCAAGGACAAGTAGCATAACTACATACAACATGTAGTCTTTTCTTATCATTCTTCTTAAGTGACATATTAAACTTTGAACTCTAGCATATTATTTCAAAGCATATTTCAAGATTTCTTTACTGACAAATAATATATTATTTTTTTCAAAACATGAAGTTTCATATCTAATTCAATATAAAACTCAGAGATTTATTTTTCTCCTACTGTCACTATTATTAGAATAGACACAATGACTTTACAGCATCACCATCACTATCAGAATAAACAATATTATAACTAGTACTATTAGACACAAATTCTAATTTTTTTTGTACACTTTCGATCAGGGACGAACACAGAACTTTATGTTAGGGGGGCAAACTTATAAAATTTTAGGGGATGAACTTATAAAATTTTAAGAGGGGCGAACTTATAAAATTTTAAGAGAAAAAAAAAATAAAAATTCAATAAGAAATACATAAAAAATGATTAAAATTTTTTAAATTACATAGGACTTTTAAATTTTTAGGGTGTGACCGCCCCTTCAGCCTCCCTCGTCATTGCTTTCAATCACAAAAACATCACAAACCTCATCAGCATCATCATAGTGATCATTTTCACCATCTACAAAGTCAAATTCAAAAGTTTTTCGTTCATATGTGCTTTAATCAGAAATTCTAACTCTAAATTTTCATCGACACTAATTTTTACCAAAAAGAAAAGGAAATAAAAGTAAATGCACAATAAATAACGTAAAATAAATAAACATGCAATATTTGAATACTATAGACCAAAACTTCCTAAAATCCCCAACAAGGCAACTACCAGACAATAATAAAAAAAATCCTACTGACCCACCACAAAATTTAAGTCTCACCAATCAATATTTAAATCACATGAATACTTGTCATTTTATATTCAAACACATTAATTAATCCAATAAAATTGTAACATTCAATGACAACATCGGTTTTACCAATTCAATAAAACACTAACATGCAATGACAACATTAATTTCACTAATTCAATAAAAAAAAATTAATCATCCAATAATATCAATAACATTCTGAAATAAACACATTTAGTAATCTAAAAATTTAATACAACAATCACTTTTAACCAACAATCAACAACCAAAAATGTTCACAATTTTAAATTGCACATAAAAACAACCGCACACATTCAACGACCACATCAATAAAATAATGCAGTTTTAGTAATCATCTCAAGTTTAAATTTAGAGTTCACACTTACACTTGATAAAGAATTTGATAATTATTAATTTCTGACTTTTCTTTTGAATCCGGTCTTGTGTACCTAGTTGGTACATAAATTTGAAAGGTGTCAAATACATTGAAACAAAAATTTAAATTCATTACAACTTTTGATGTGTTATATTTATCAATCAACAGATGTCCGTGTCATTAAAAAAAGAACCATTAAACTTAACTTTAAGTACATAGTTGATGATTTCTTATACATATTTGATACTTGAACATTCTCCTTGTTCAACTATGTACTTAAAGTTATTTAAAATTAAATTTAAATTGATAGATTGTGTAAATACATAGGACTAAACACTTCATCCTGCTAAACCCATAAATGTGACCTCAAATGCTTTGTTGATACTTAAATGTTTTTCAAATCTATCTGATATTTAATGTTTGGTTTAAAATGTTTTTTTTCTTTCAAATTTTATGTACTGAAAGGTGACCTAAAATGCTTTGTTGACCTAAACTTAACTTTATGTACTTTAACTTTAAGTATATGCGTTATATTTATCAATCAACATTTGAACTTAATTATAGAAAAAATATCTCCTAGGTCAACTTTAAATTATTTTCTAAAATAAATTTAGTTATTTATATATCAAGGATATTTTGGCTCAAGTAACTAGATTAAACATTTGATATAATTTTTTAGTTGTCTTCTCGGTCTTCTATTATTTTACTCTGATTTATTCGGATCGGTCTGTGTTGCACACTTAATTTTGATGTGAATCTTTTAATAATTTTCTTTTTGTATACATAAGACTTCAAACTCAAAACATGCTTAAACAATATCAAACTACTTTACCACTTGATTTAAAATAAAATAATTATAATTTATCTCTAAAACATATTATTTCATATAACATTTCTTTTTATATGGTAATATTTAAATCTAAATACAAAAGTAAATGAATATTTATTGATTTACAAATATGGTCTTTTTGTTTCTTACCCACAAAGGTTATTGTTTGTGTTTTTGTTGTCTGACGTAATATATTAATGGGTAAACTAAACCAGTGACCACCAAAATAGAGGGTTGATGTCAATTTGACTACTATACTTTTAATTTTATCAAATATACCACTTAACTATTCAAATGGTTCGGGACTGTTTAAAAAATTGGTATAATTATACATTTGGTCCCTTATATTTATTCAATTTATCAATTTAGACTTAATTTTAATCTAATAAAATAAATTAATTAGAACCATTTAAATATTTAAATGGTATATTTACTTTTCCATTTTTCTAACGGTAGGTGAATTTAAATAGTTAAATGATATATTTCTAAAATTTAAAGTATAGTGGTAAAATTGACACTAACCCTATAATTTGGTAGTGACTAGTGTAGTTTAACCTATATTAATTTGGGTGCACCCCCGACCCGCACCATATTTCTTCCCTGAAACTGTTGAAGAGAAACTGAGAAATAAACGCAGAGACCAAAACGCCAAGATTTTCTCAGATCATCTCTCTCTTCTTCTTGATCCCTTTTGGAATCCAAGATTTCCCTCCTTTTCTAACCCCAAAATCCAACACAACCAGAAAAACACTAGGGAATCCCATCATCTCCATTACGATCGCATTCTTTACCATTTTTTTCTGGTTTTGTTTTCAATTGCAGCACACAAAGCAAGGGTTTTCGGAGTTTGGGTAGTCTGGGGTTCTGGGTTTCTTTTTACTTTGTGGAAAAGGTGGTAGATGGTGGAATCAGAGGTCAAGAAGAGCAAGAAAATGAAGTGGGGATGGGTGATCGGAGCTTTCACTACAGTTCTCATTGCTATTGCTTTGGCTTCAAGAACTACACCAAACATCTCTTTTAAATTTGGACACATTACTAGCAAGTCTTGTCATTGTCCACAGGTTTCACTTCTTCTCTCTTTGGGGTTTAGGTTTCTATTTGTGAAAATGGAAAGACATGGTTGGAATGAATTTTTTTCACTTTGGGTTTTATCAAATTGGCGCCAAATTCAACTACCAAATCCTGTATTTTCGGGATCTTATCCTTTGGTTTGTAAGTTCTTCCCGCTCCCTTTCTCAGTAATGCTGAGATGAATTCATTGGAAGTGGGTGCGGTTTGTTTCCTTTTGTTTGGGTACTAAGAAAGTAGTCGAAACTTGAATTGTAATTGAGTGGCCATTTTTTTCTTTGTTTCCTATGTGTTCAATTGATACAAATTGAAAAGGGTTGCATCTCTTGTACCCCCTCGATTGTGTTTTAGGAGGAATGATGAAATAGTTTACTTTTTGTTTGTATGGGCAACGACTCTTTTCTTGAATTTGTGCAGGAACACAGGTATAGCGGGATTGTAGAGGATTGTTGTTGTGATTATGAGACAGTTGACCATCTTAATGAGGAAGTATTACATCCATTACTACAGGAGCTTGTTAAAACCCCATTTTTCCGGTACTTCAAGGTTAGCTCAATGCCCATTGTATGATGGAATATTATACGAATGTTTTAGTATATTATTTTAGCATAATTCCAGGAAACTACTGGATAAATGATATTGTAAATAGCCAGTTTAGCACTCATAACCTTCTGTTCAGTAATTGTAGTATTTTATCTGATATTATTTTCAATACAATACTCATACGTGCGGTAGTTGTAGAGTGAAAAGGAAATGTTTATAAGATATTAAGATTTATGCAAGTTTTGAAGTCAAACATGTTTATAAAATGAAAAATGCACACTGGTATAAGTCACTCACAAGTCTAATTACTATGATGCTTAAGTGGAGCAAATTTAGGCATAAGAATAGATTGCTCCGATTTGGAACCTTTTATTTTTTATTTTTTTCTTAGTACGGCAAGATTTGTTTATATGCTGTATTTGAAATTGATGCTCTAGGATAGGTCCCTTACTTTATTTTCGTTGAAGCCTAGTTTTTTTTTTTTTAATTTCCTTGGGCAGGTTAAATTGTGGTGTAACTGTCCATTTTGGCCTGATGATGGTATGTGTGGTTTGCCGGATTGCACTGTTTGTAAATGTCCAGAAAGTGAATTCCCTGAATCATTTAAGAAGCCCTACCATCACGGTCTTCCATCAGATGACCTTAAGTGCCAAGAAGGAAAACCAGAGGCCACTGTTGACCGCACGATAGATAGTAAAGCTTTTAGGGGTTGGACAGAAACTGGTAACCCCTGGACATTTGATGATGAGACCGATAATTGTGAGTCACAATATTTTTCTCAACAGCTCTGACATTTTTCGGTTTCTTTTGCCCGTATTGATGTATTGGATGCTCTCAACCTCACTGCATATGTCCTTGGGATTGATAGTTAAATTGATGTTTTGCATTAAGTTAAGATTCAGTGCTACTCTCTTGGCAAAGCTTGTTGCAAAAAGACTTGCAGTGAGAATGGTGGCGTTTTAATGTATTTCAAAAAGTTGAACTTTTCAATCATTGAACAATTTCATTTTGCAGCTGAAATGACATATGTGAACCTTCAACTGAACCCGGAGCGCTACACTGGCTACACTGGTCCATCAGCTAGAAAGATATGGGATGCTGTCTACTCGGAGAACTGTCCCAAATGTGAGTTCTCACTTGTTTTTTCTTTTATGTGTGTGTGTGTGAATGAAGGATGCCTTAGCGCCTTTTTTTAGAGGAGCTTGCAGTGGTTTTTTTTCTTCTCCCGGTCAGAACCTTATACATAGTCTATTAGTGTTAAATATTTGCACCAGGTTTGTCTCATAAGTCATAATACTGGTGTTTCTGGCTTTTGACTTCCATCCTTTGTATTCAATATATATGGCAATTTATATATTCATGTCATGTTCGTGTATTTTCACGTGTTATAATCGTGTTTAAGGTATTATATATTTATATAAAACTTAATGTATTTTATAATTTGTGCAATATAGATTTTGCTACATTCATGCTCATATTCATTACGCAATGTTTTAAGTTAACTTTTTTCATGTTGCAATCGTGTTGTGTGACCATATCATCTCCAAAGTTACCATCTCTCTCTTTCTCACTCAGAAACACACGGACACAAATATTCTTGTATTGGATTTTTAATTTCTGGTGATGAACCTCCAATCAACATAACTTAAATGGATTCTTTTACTATTTGAAGAAGTGATTATTTACTGCGATTGGCATGATTTATGTTCTAGCATGTCCACTTAGTTACAGTTGTCCTTGTTGGAAGATAGGAATATACTATTGAGTCACCATTTTTTTCTTCTTCACAAATTATCTTTCATTTTTACTCTGCTATGCAGATCCAGCTGAAGAATTATGCCAAGAAGAAAAGATACTGTACAAATTGATTTCTGGTCTTCACTCATCTATTTCAATCCATATAGCTTCTGATTATCTACTTGATGAAGCCACAAACTTGGTATATGTTATCAATTTTGTGTGTTTTTATACGTAGGTGCAGCATAATTTATATATGTAACATTTTTTTATTTCCTTATTTCAGTGGGGCCATAATCTTGACTTACTGTATAATCGGGTTTTAAGATATCCAAATCGTGTGCAAAACTTGTACTTCACATTCCTCTTTGTTCTCCGAGCTGTGACAAAGGTGAGTAGCATGAGTACAAGTATGTGATAAATCTATATTTATTTTTCAAGTATTTGTTTATTGTGGAGTCGGTTACTTCACTAGAGCCTGCTTGATGCATTGCAGGCAACTGATTACTTGGAACAAGCTGAATACGATACTGGTAATCCAATTGAGGACCTGAAAACACAGTCCCTAATGCGACAGCTACTTCATAACCCAAAATTGCAAGCTGCATGCCCACTTCCATTTGATGAAGCTAGACTATGGAAAGGACAAAGAGGACCTGAGCTGAAACAGAAAATACAAGCTCGATTCAAAAATATCAGGTTTCTCTAATTTCCTAGTTGGTGATACATTTAAAAAGTTGAAATTTCTTATTCCTACATTTTGTTATTGGACATATGAAATGAGAAACCATATTTACTTAGAATCATGCTTGTATCGGCACATTAAGACATGTCTGAATTCATTTAAACTTTGACTTGTCAAGAGGAAATGAAATCTGAAATTGTAATTTTGACTCTCTTTAGGTTCTTAGTAGCCCTCACTTGCAGAGGAACATTAATGGACTGTTTCCACTTCCTCTTTCATTTCTTACTTTTGATATTTGAGCCACTGGTTTAATAAAGTATTGGAATGATATGACAATTGCACTTGGTTTTTTGCAGTGCGTTGATGGACTGTGTAGGGTGCGAAAAATGTCGACTTTGGGGAAAGCTTCAGGTTCTTGGTCTTGGAACTGCATTGAAGATACTGTTCTCTGTTAATGGTGAAGAGCACTTGCATCAGACAGTAAGTATTTCCTACTTTTGACTTTCCATTTTGAGTTTTGATTTATTTCTAGTGTACTCTAACTGTATCACGTTAAGATCAAGGTTCCTTTTCCAACTCTATTAGCTAGAATTCTTGCTTAAAGAACTTTTGAAGTTATGGAAACTCTACCTACAAAATGGTGTCATATATAATATAATATGTGGGATGAAGAAGTAGAAACATTTAAAGTGACTTCATTTTCTGTTGCAATTAGGTTTTTTTTCTTGTATTTTTGTGTTGTGGACATATCTAGGTTGCCATTAGCAACTAGTTTTTATGTTTTCTCTGCATGGGTATAGAACTTTTGATTTGGACTAAAGCTCAGTTTATTTATTATATTAACCCATAGTTGGAGTTGCAACGGAACGAAGTGATTGCCCTGATGAATCTACTCAACCGACTATCCGAGTCTTTAAAATTTGTCCATGAAATGGGAGCATCAGCTGAAAAACTGAATGAAGGGACAGTGATTTCTCCTACTTGGCTGAACAGCCTGGTACAAAGGATGTTAAGACACAGGTAACACATTATCAACATACCCGAACATGTTCGGCTTTTAGGTTTGCCTTACCTTACCCCACACACATCTGTGTTGTTTGCAGGTAAATGTTAGCAAAAGGATGAGAATTCAGCTCCAAAGAATCACATACTTGTTCCAAAAGCTAGATTAGGGTTTTGGAGAAATATAAGCATAATTGTACAATCAGCAGTATTGCTATAGTCGCAGATTATGAAATCTCATGTAAAATATTACCATTAAAAAGATAACAGAGACACAGAGGATTATGATTTATGAACCACGCTTATTATATATGCAAATGAACCCTTTTTTTGTTTTTATATTTAAATTAAATCAATTTATAAAATTATTTTACCATTTAATAATTAGGTTCTTTTTATCTAAATAAACAATCCATATGCTCTCTTATCTAAATATTTTTTGTTTTTAAATTACGTTAAAAAAGATGTAATTTAACTGGTTTTCATTAAAATGTTCATTCCATTCCATGAAAATTGGTTTTCAAACCAAATGATAACAAAAGAAAATAGCATATGTAATCTTGAAGAACTGAAACTAATAAATTTAGTATCAGGTTAAAACATAATATCTTGTTTAGAGTTCCCCATCCTTCAGATTCTTCCCCCTCAAGTTGCAATGTCAAGCAATGTATCTATAGATTCTATACAACAAAACATACAAGGACAAAGAAAGCAATATCAGAAGAAGAACGTAGACCCTCTTCGGCACTTGTAGTTGTATGTTGTCGCGTTCCTCTTCAACGATCGTGTCCAATTGCGGACAAGTCGAAGATCGACGGCGATGGTGATGGCGAGAGATCAAAACGGGAGGTGCCCCTTCACCCCGTGTTTGTGTATATCTGATGTTCTTTCCCATTCCCTGCATACAACAGAAAGCTTTCGGAAGGAAATGATACTGGTTAGGATTTAGGAATAGGAAGCTTGAGAATTCCTGGGGAGAATCATTTGTGAAAAGCTTGGTGTTATATAAACTTCACATTAGGAGTTAATCCAAACAGGAGGCGGTTTGGTAACAACTAACAACGTCGGACTAATCTATAATTAGTGCGAAAGCCAGGGAATAGAAAGATTCTGGTAAATTGTAAACCAGATTGGTCTTAAAAATGAAGAAAACCATTAGCTTTAGTTGGAATTTGGTACTTGCTCAATAGACATGATCATCCAGGAAGGATTAACCATTAATTGGTGTAACTAATAGAACATTTTATTGTTGCGTATGGATTAATATGTTTGCATGGGTTTTTTCTTCAATTTTTACATATTAAAAAATAGTTGATGATTTATTTTCCTAAGTTTGTACATATTATAATATAATATAATGTAAGGAGGAGTATGCATACACGATAGAGAGATCCAGTACGTCCTAATTGCACCTTAATTTCCTTCCAATCTAAACGTTTTTTTAGTCTTCATATTGCATTCATGAAGTTGACATTGGAAAATACAAGTAACCTACTTTCTTCTAATGAAACAAGATCAAGAGAGACAACTTTGTACCTGGCTGTCCATGTGATTTTTGTAACTAAAATTCAAATTCGGATTCAAACAGTTTTGTCTGTAAGATGTATCAAAGAACAAAATATACATATGCACTTTAAACGGATACGATAACTCGAATAATTTTTCACATTCAATTATCAAATCGAATGGTAATTCACAACCTTACATATTATCACAAGCACAACAAAACATATTATCAAAACAAACTCCATTTCAATTACACTCTCCTACTTGAAGCTTTCAAAGTAAAACTAATGATCATCCAAGCAAACTAAGCATTAGCTCCTCTTTTCCTTTTTAAGGTTTGATGGACATATTTCACCAATGGCTTCAAACAAGTCAACTAGCCAATTAATAACGATATATTAAGAATGGTTGGTCCAAGTGGTAAGCAATTTAATATTGCTTAAACAAATTTTGAGTTTGAGGTTTTGTGTATGCAAAAAATCCCTACTGAGAAATTCATTCACCGAAATTAGGTGTGCAGCGCAAATCGATATAGAAACCTCAACATCTAATGTTGCTCTTTCAAGAAAATCAAGCTTTATTTTGATTAGGGTTTGCTCTCATTTCAATGCTCAACTAATGGGTGTTCTAAAATTAAGCTCAATCTAGAGAGATGATGCTGTAATCTAGCATTGAAGATGAAAACCATATTATTTTAGTGCATTAGGTGGAAAAGGAGTTTTAAGCTTCCAGAGACTCCCATTTTTAATGGACGGTTGTGATCACTTCTAGGCAAGTGTGATCATATGGTGGTGATTTCACAATTTACCACTAAGAACCAATTTGGTTCAAATTGTTATTTTAGGGCCTCATCTACCATTCCAATCAATTTGTCATTATATACAATTTACTAATGCTTACTCAACAAATTCTGATACTAAAGGTCGATTTTTAGAATGACTAACAAAGCAAAATTACTAATTGGGACCAATGGAGTTCAAATCTTAAGTATTTAATTAATTTTTGTTTTTAATGGTCTACAAGTGATTATAATGTAGTATATGTTTATACATATTCTTAACCCTTTGACAATACACACACTTTGTAGACAAAGCGATTGAACATAAGATGAACATCATTCGTTTTGTTACTAGGACTACTTGTCGACAGTGGCGAATCCAGAATATTTTTCTAGGTTGAGCACATGTCAAAATATTTTTGATTGTGGGCACAAAACATAAAAATCTTAAAATTTCAGGTGTAAGGACTAATTCATAAAAGGGTAAACTACAACGGAGGTCACCCAATTATCTTTAAAGTTACATTTGGGTCATCTAATTATTAAAAGTTACATTTGACCCACTCAATTATGAGTAAGGTTATATTTGGGTCACCCAATTATTAAAGGTTACATTTGGGTCACTCTTTATATTTTAAAAGAAATATCAATTTATGTATTATAATAATTAATGATTTCAAATGAAGTACTCTAGTGTTAATGATGGTATACAAGTGATTTGAAAGAAAAAAAGACTAAATTGATATATATTTTTAAATATGAAGGGTGACTCAAATGTAACCTTACCTATAATTGAGTGACCCAAATGTGACCTTTAATAATTGGGTAATCTAAATATAACCTTACACATATTTGAATGACCCAAATATAATTTTTAATAATTGGGGTGATCCAAATGTAACTTTACTTATAATTGAGTAATTTTTGTTGTAGTTTACCCTTCGTAAAAATTACTAAAATTGAAACTATTCAGAATGTGCACAAGCTCAACCAACCTTGAATGTGCATCCCCACTGCTTGTTGGGTTCTCAATTAATACAAGTTTTGGTATAACTCACAATCGATCGATTTCATATAAATTTAGATATCAAAATCTAAGAATATTAAAAAATCATAGATTATATAATCATTGTTTTATCTTTTACATGCAAACACGTGTAGTTTAAGGATTAATATCATATATATTGGCGGTGAAAAGTTTCCACAAGCGCCTTAATTTTAGGGTATATGTAGTTAGTTTAGGGTATATGGTTTAAGGGTTTAGGTGTAGGGGTTTAGAATTTAAGAATAGTTGTTTTAATTTAAGGTTTAGGGTTATAATTTAGGGTTTGTAGGTTATATTTTAGTTTTTAGGGTAATATGATGAGGATTTAGGTTTTAACCTATAAACCCTAAATTATAACCCTAAACCTTAAATTGAAACAACTATCCCTAATTCTAAACCCCTACACCTAAATCTCTAAACTCTAAACTAACTCCATATACCCTAAAACTAAGACGCTTGTAGAAAACTTTCAGTTTCCACCGGCTATGTATAAAATATTTAACCGTAGTTTAAAAGCTAATTTTATAAAATATGATAGAAAATTGACATAATATTATATTAAATAAAAAAATCCTCGTGAAATTAATTAATAAGGATATACAATTTAAGTATGGATTAATATCCTATACACTAGCGGTGGAAACTAAAAGTTTTCACAAACGCCTTAGTTTTAGGGTATAGAGAGTTAGTTTAGGATATAAGGTTTAGGGGTTTAGGTGTGGGTTTTAGAATTTAGGGATAGTTGTTTCAATTTAAGGTTTAGGGTTATAATTTAGGGTTTGTAGGTTAGGGTTTAGTTTTTAGGATAATATGGTGAGGATTTAAGTTTTAACCTATAAACCTTAAATTATAACCATAAGCCTTAAAATGAAACAATTATGCCTAAATTCTAACCCCCTACACCTAAACCCCTAAACCCTAAATTAACTCCTTATATCCTAAAACTAGGGGTGTGAAAAACTGACCCGACCTGGTAACCTGCCTGAAACCCGATCGAGTCAGAACCTGGTTTAACCCGAGAATTCAAAGACCGAACCCGACCTGCACCCGACCGAAACGAACCCGAACCCGAATTTGACCTGTAACTGTAGAAACCGAACCCGAACTGCACCCGACCGAAGTGAACCCGAACCCGAATTTGACCTGTTACAATAGTAACCGAACCCGACCTGCACCCGACCGAAACGAACCCAAACCCGAGACTAACCTGCCAGATAACCGATTTAACCCGACCTGTTTGGACCCGACCTGAAATGAACCCGACCTGTTTTGAACCCGACCTGTTTTGAACCTGAACTGTTATTGACCTGAACTGTTCTTGACCTGAACTGTTCTTGACCTGAACTGTTCTTGACCTGAACTGATATTGACCTGAACTGTTATTGACCTGAACTGTTATTGACCTGAACTGATATTGACCTGAACTGATATTAACCTGAACTAATACTATTATTTGATTTGCTAATAATGATAATTATCTGACATTTAAAGAAGTTATATTTAATGAATATAAAATAATGTCAAGTATTAAAAAATTTTAAAATTAATAATAATTTCAAGTATTAATAAATTAATTAACTTAACTTCAATTAAAAGATAAATTGAATTAATAATAATTTTAAGTATTAATAAATTGTATTTCTAATTAACTTGATTATTATTTTAAAATAACTTCAAAGATAAACTATTATACTTAATTAACTTAAGTGGAATGAATAACTATTATTAATTTAAAATTTTATACTTAATAAAATTAAGTTAAATGAGTAAAAATTATTAAATTAAATCTATATTCTTAATTAAAATAAGATGACTTAAATTTTTTATTATAGGAATAAATTAATACTAAATAATTATTTTTTATACATTCTGACTCTACAACAATGTCGGTTCGGTGCCAGGGCAATTCACATGGCCGGTAAAATTCCCAAAATACCTTTTTTCTCTCTATCTTGTTATTTATTACTTACTTATTTTATTATTAATATTTATGGTATATTATTAATATGGTCATTAAAATCTGACAATACTCTCTCTCCTATTTATAGTAGTTGACTGAGATGATGTAGAGCTGACATCAGTGTGCCAACTGGATCCAGCTAATGGGGAGAAGAAGAACATAATTTGTGGCAAAGCTTACGGACCAATGAATGAGCGCCACCTGTCATATTTGAGCGGGAAAAATGGGTTTTCAGCTTTAGTTGTGTTTGTTGGGCTATTGTTTACCAAATTTGGGCGGGAATAATCATTAGGAACTTAATTTGTGGTTTAGGGTTTAGGGTATTAGGGTTTAGTGTTTATGAAGCCTTTAGGTTTAGGGTAATCCTAGATTGAGGGTTTAGTGGTTAGGGTTAATTACTCATGCTTTAGGGTTTAATGCTTAGGGTTTAGAATTAGACATTAGGGGTTTAAACCTTAAACCCTAATATTTAATCAATGAACCATAGTCCCTAACCCTAAACCCTAAACAATAACCACTACCCTCTAAACCATAAAACCCTAATATTTAATCTATAGCTCATAGTCCGTAATCCTAGATCGAGGGTTTAGTGGTTAGGGTTAATTACTCATGCTTTAGGGTTTAATGCTTAGGGTTTAGAATTAGACATTAGGGGTTTAAACATTAAACCCTAATATTTAATCAATGAACCATAGTCCCTAACCCTAAACCCTAAACAATAACCATTACCCTCTAAACCATAAAACCCTAATATTTAATCTATAGCTCATAGTCTGTAATCCTAGATCGAGGGTTTAGTGGTTAGGGTTAATTACTTATGCTTTAGGGTTTAATGCTTAGGGTTTAGAATTAGACATTAGGGGTTTAAACCCTAAACCCTAATATTTAATCAATGAACCATAGTCCCTAATCCTAAAACCTAAACCCTATACATTTAATTACAAATAATAATAATAATAATAATAATAATAATAATAATAATAATCATAAAACTAATAATAATAATAAGCATAGTAAATATATAATAATAATAATTGTATTTAAGTATATAATAATAATAATAATAATATTACTAATCATAGTAATAATAATAATAATAATAACTAATAATAATAATAATAATAAAAACTAATAATAATAATAAGCAGTGTAAATATATAATAATAATAATAATAATAATTGTATTTAAGTATATAATAATAATAATAATAAACCCTAAACCCTAACCACTAAACCCTAAAACCTAAACGCTAAAACCTAAACGCTAAAAACAAAAACCATTAATCCATCAATATATATATTACATGTACGTATGTACGTATCATTTTATGAACAGTAAACCCTAAACCCTAAACCCTAAACCCTAAAAACCATAATCCATCAATATATATATAATACATGTAGGTATGTTTGTATTAATTTAAGATCAATAAACCCTAAACCCTAAAAACCATAATCCATCAATATATATATAATACATGTAGGTATGTTTGTATTAATTTAAGATCAATAAACCCTAAACCCTAATCCCTAAACCCTAAACCCTAAAAACCATAATCCATCAATATATATATAATTAATGTAGGCATGTTTGTATTAATTTAAGATCACTAAACCCTAAACACTAAACCCTTAAACCCTAAACCCTAAACCCTAAAAACCATAATCCATCAATATATATATATATATATAATTAATGTAGGCATGTTTGTATTAATTTAAGATCATTAAACCCTAAACCCTAAACCCTAAAAACAATAATCCATCAATATATATATATATAATTAATGTAGGCATGTTTGCATTAATTTAAGATTATTAAACCCTAAACCCTAAACCCTAAACCCTAAAAACCATAATCCATCAATATATATATATATATATAATTAATGTAGGCATGTTTGTTTTAATTTAAGATCATTAAACCCTAAACCCTAAACCATAACCCCTAAACCCTAAAAACCATAATCCATCAATATATATATAATTAATGTAGGCATGTTTGTATTAATTTAAGATCAGTAAACCCTAAACACTAAACCCTAAACCCTAAAAACCATAATCCATCAATATATATATATAATTAACGCAGGCATGTTTGTATTAATTTAAGATCAGTAAACCCTAAACCCTAAACCCTAAACCTTAAACCGTAAAAATAAAAATCATAATCTGTCAATATATATAATACACATAACACAATAAACCATAAACCCGAAGGAACCCGACCTGAAATGAACCCGACCTGAAACGAAACCGACCTGAAATGAACCCGACCTGAAACAAAACCGACCTGAAAAGAACCCGACCTGAAACGAAACCGACCTGAAACGAACCCGACCTGAAACGAAACCGACCTGAAACGAACCCGACCTGAAACGAAACCGACCTGAAATGAACCCGACCTGAAACGAAACCGACCTGAAATGAACCCGACCTGAAACGAAACCGACCTGAAATGAACCCGACCTGAAACGAAACCGACTTGAAATCAGCCTGTCAATTAACCGTTTTGACCCGACCTGAAATGAACCGACCTGAAATGAACCCGACCCGAAATGAACCCGACCCGAAATGAACCCGACCTGAAATGAACCCGACCCGAAATGAACCCGAACCCGAACCGAATCGAGTCAAAACAAAAAATGACCCGAAATGACCTGTAACCGATTTGACCCGACCTGACAGAGCCCGACCTGAAACCCAACTGTTGACCTGTTTTTACATCCCTACCTAAAACTAAGGCGTTTGCCTCTGTATAAAATATTTATCCTTTAAGTATATACTTTTTTTAATCTTTGATATGGTATTTTTTTTGTTAATATCCGTTCATTTTTATTAAAAGGTAATGAGCTTCGTTAAAAAAATCTCTCTGCTTCTAATAGTAAAAAAAGAGTATCCGGATTTATTGATTAATAAGACTTAGAAATCGTTCTTACAAGTTACAACAACATGAATTGACAATAGAGTAGTCCCATAACCTGCTAACAGGCCACTAAGATGAAAACAATTGATCTTTGGCAACAACGATGGTGCGTAGTTCAGCATTTGTCGAATCTGACAAACTAATGAACTTTGAAATTTCCCAAAATAAAAATGAACTCTTACACACTTTACAAGGTGCCTGAAATTTTTTAAATGTTTCATTCAACAAATATGGTCTATGGCAACAATGGTTAAATTTGCATAATCATGAAGATGAAGCAGTTGCGTTCGGTTCTTAAAAGTAGATACAGATACTCTAAATTAGAATCTTTGTGGTTAAGAATAAGAATCAACTGCTGTTCGTTGTGCATCATAACAACAAACTGCCAGAATCTTGTTTCTGGATAATCCAAATGTTTACTCTAAACCCAATGAACAGATAAGTCTTGTTATATCGTCACAACAGAGAATCCAGAATTTTGCTTCTTTTATTTCTAATATATTGAACTGAATTCATTTTACCTCTCCAGCACCGAAATCCAGAACATGGAAAGTGATGAACAGGCCATCAAGATCATCGGGGATCAATTTTCCATCCCTTACATACTGCATTTCGACGTGAGGAGGAAAGTGGAATCATTCTCCAATGCACACTACGATGTGTACGATGTCAACGGAAATGTCATCCTTCAAATCGATGGCGGCGTCTGGACCTCCAAGAAAAGGGTCATGAAAGACCCTTCCGGTTCGCCTGTTATCACTCTCCGCAAAAAGGTAATATAATACTCTTATATGCAAACATTGTTCCTCTGATATGATACGAGTTCTGGACTTGAAGAATTCGAGTTGTGGACATCTGCAGGCATTGTCCTGGAAAAATAAATGGCAAATCTATGAAGGGGAAAGCTCGGAGCAGAACCATCTTCTCTGCAGCGTGCAACAATCCGATGTGCTTCCGATCAAGAACAATCTCGACGTCTACTTAGCAAGCAACTACAAGGAAGATAAGCCGGATTTTCATGTGACCGGGAGCCTCGCATCCCTTTCTTTCAGAGTATGGAAAGACAATTTAATCATTGCAGAGGTGAAGCATAGTTACACATGGGGAAGCTGCAAGGGCAAAGAAAGTTTCAAGGTGAAAGTGTATCCTGAGGTGGACTACGCCTTCATTCTAGCTTTGGTAGTCATCATGCACGATTCTGACAATGTATAAATCCTCATTCATCATCTCTTTTTATGCAAATATGTATAAATTGACACTTGACAGAGCATGGAACTTGTTCAACAAAACTGTATACCATTGGAAATTCAACAAAAGAAAAATCGATAAATTCAGTCAGTTGGCCACTAAATTATTTTTACAATCCATGAGAACTATGACCATCGATAGCAAATCCGTCCAAAGTATATTATTTCTCCACCAAACAAAATCACGGCCTTCCCTGCATCCACACAGCAAGAATAATAGATTTGCCTATGGCTTGAGTGCCACGGCCAGCCCAACCTTAGCACTCTTTTCAATTGCTCTGGCGTCCACCTCCCCGGATATAGTGAAGAGGGATTTTGGGCGCCACTCATGCTGGATCAGTGCACTAGCTCTCCCGTAGTTGTTCACACGAGCCTTCACTGTGGTCAACGGGTCAAGAGCATGCTGTGTACCAATCGTGAGCGTGTTCTCGTTGCTTGAAAAACTATGGGTCAGCTCCGCACCAACTGCGGTGTTAGTCAATGGACTAACAATGTGGTAGTAGGAAGCAGTAAGAGTGTCACCTTTATCATTCCTGTGGTTATCAACAAAATAATCCCATCAAAACCACAAACACAAGAAGCAGAATGAAAGAATACACGCACAAACGGAGATGACCGGGCCAGGATCGCATAGAACAATTCAATACAAGTTTCATGTCTGGCTATATCATGAAAATAATTAAACATAAAAAGTTAATCTCAAAGAAATACTTACAATATCATGGAAGCAATGAGGTCGGAATGGGTGATATTTAACCCAGCATTCAATTTGGTTAAGTTTCCACTGGCAGTATCAAATGAGAGATCAGTCCCAACAGAGAGACAATTGTTTCCAACCACACCTGAGAAGTTAACAAGAGGGTTTGCAGTCAATCCAATGCTGGTGCTTATGCCAGCATATTCATGCTGGTATTGCAGCTCAACCTGTTATAAAAACAGTAAAGACAATTATTCCTCATAAAACTTATAATAAAGTAAACAGAAGGGGGAAATATAGCTACATTTCGCTACTTGAATGAAGATGCTGAAATGTTGTTATTAGCAACCAGAAAACCTAATGACAGGAACAGGCGTAAGAAAGCCTCAATTACCTTGCCGGACTTCTGATCAGGAACAACGAAACTAAAGATGGTCTTCAATCCTGGTGCAGGTTCATCAACAGTGACGGTGGTGAAAAGCTACAAAAGTGAAAGTCAAGCTCGACACATCAAAATGAAAATATCCAACACTACAATAATTTCACATGTCAAGACAAAATAAAGAAAGTTCAATGCTATGGTTTGAAAATTGGAATGAGAAATAACACCTTACACATCTAGAAGGTACAAAAACCTCTGTTATTTTTGCATTCATGAGAACGATATACGCCAGCATGATGTAACAACTACGAATACGGCCTAAGAGATATAAAACCCTAACTGAATTGTAAAAACATTGTGCAACTTACATTCGATTTAGTGTCGACTTTCACGTCAGTTGTAATGTTCTTGTTCTTCAGCTGAGTGTTTACATCAGCCAAAAGCAATTCACCTTTCTTAATCCCAGTTGATGTTATCGCCTGACATAATTCAAAACTAGATAAGAAGGTAGCCCGTGAAGAAACGAAAGAATATGCCAGAACAATAAATCTCTATAATCTAAACCAATCACAAAATCAAGCATGAAAATTATTCATGTAAACGCATGAAACAAAGATATATCCAAAGGAACTCTATCGAAACTCGTACATTAAATTAGGCAAAAAAAAACATAAAGACATTAAACAATAAACACTAATAAGTAAAGAACAAGAACATGATGAATCAAATACAAGAAACATAAAATAAATTCACAATTGAAATAAATAAAAAGAGACTAAATAATAGAAATATATATGCGCAATGCCGTAGAAGAGTCGCAAAAGTTCAATTACGAGTTCATTAACATAAAGTCAAGTAAAATTAAATGAAGCGAAACGGAATAGCAGAAGCATCAGTGATTCAGCTGAAAATATAAACAAAACTCACAACTCCATTGGAAGTGTAGGTAGTGAGAGTGAACTTGTGGTCGGCCTGATAATCCTTGTAAAGAAGATCTGAATCAAAAAGAAGAATGAAGAAAAAGCAGTTCAAACGAGAATGAAATGAAGATGAAATAGAGAATGAGGAGTTTCAAACCTCTAGCCTTTTTTCCGATATCGGAGTAGAGACCAGGGCCCTTTCCCATGCTTTCTTCACAGAAAATGAAAGAGAGAAACAAGGAAGTAAAGGGAAAGGATTGATGAATAAAAATAATAATAACCTAAATAAATTAACAAATAGTCGCTGAAAGGGTAAGGCCTGTTTTAGACGTTTGAAATTTTGCGTCAGTTAGGTCCGGCTAAAACAATATTCTAAGGCCGGGCCTCATTTCATTTTTCTTCATTGACATCCCGTCCGATCTTCTATAGTTTACGATCCCGGTGGCTTATACGTTAATTCGATTAATTTGGTTGGTTATCTAATTGAATTAAATAAAATTTAATTTATAAGAAAAAATTCTTTAATGTTAAATGAATCAAAATTATTAATCAAATTGAATAAAAATTAATTAATTTGAACATCAGTTTTTGGGTTTGTGTTTTTCTTTAGTTTATTAGATTAATTTGAGTTTTTTCATTTGGGTTAAACATTTGTTGGCCTTGAAATTGGATCTAGGGTTAAAAATTAGTTGAGTCTTTCTATTGTAATTTGGTTAATTAATTTATTTTTAACCGAATTAATCAATAACTTAATTTAAAAAAATTAATCATTAACTGATAAAACATTTAATTAACCGAAAATAATTGATTCGAATAATTAATTTCGTTTTAACCGAATAATGAACGGCCCTACCAGTGGCCATGGCCATACAAACCATCCAATTGCATTTTATTGTAACAAGGAAAAATCATGTAATAGAACCTGAGCAGGGTCAGAGTCAGAAAATTTTGTTTGCGATGTCAAAATTTAAAAAAATGTATAAAATATTTTATTTTAAGCGTGTGAAAACAAACAATGAGTGTCAATTTCCTTGAAATGGTAACGATCTCCTAATGAAGGTGTGTCAATTATTTTCAAACAGATGTTAATATACATTTAAAATTATATTAATTTTATTTTTTATATAAAATTACATATATAATTTCTTTTCTTAAAATATTTTGGACACTTACTCAAATAGTGGGTCCACCCATGAACCTGAGTGCACCCTTTAGAAGGCACTTTGTGTTCCTTGGTTAGGTTGGTACTTGCTACAAAGGCAAAATTTATTAGTATTATTACTTTTACCATAGGCTTGAATTTTTTAACAAATTTGTAATTTTATTTCATACTACTGCCACAGTTGAACTAATTTTATTTCATTCTTAGTGGCAGGTTTCGCCAGGGTCAGGCAACACAAAATGTATAAAGTGAAGTT
The DNA here is from genome assembly GCA_958450335.1 of Hibiscus tridactylites. Lineage (NCBI taxonomy): Eukaryota > Viridiplantae > Streptophyta > Magnoliopsida > Malvales > Malvaceae > Hibiscus > Hibiscus tridactylites. The sequence goes on from OY288280.1 coordinate 84,709,512, forward strand.
CCCGGAGTTCAAGTAGGGTGAAACCTTGCCAACCTAACTGTATACCCATTTTTCAGGTAAATGCACTCATAGCTGGCAGATATTCCACCGTACACTGTTGCACCAGTGTTATATGTCCACAGTACATTTTCTGTGTTGGTGTTGATGGCATATATGAGTCCGTTAGATGCTACCGAACCTACGAAAAAGACTCCATTGGCCAGTGTGGCAGGCGCCTGAGTAGTGTCATTGCCGAAGTTCGCTGTGGCCCATACAATTTGTCCTGTATTAGCATCCAAAGCAACCCACGCTCATGTTGTTGTTGTTTGGTTTGATGGCGTGAGCATGAAGCATTGGCGATCACTGTTTGCGATGTTGGTGTAAACTCTTCTTCCATCTGTGGCTGCGCCCCACAATTCTCTTCCCTCCTTCACACCCTGTCCTGTCATCTGATAAATTTAAATTTTAGATTACAACAACATCAAATGAATTGAATTCATGTGACTAGAATCTCTTTTTGTTCGTACTTACTTTAAACCACACTATATTACCATTATCACGGTCTAAGGCCCAGGAAAAGCCACTCTTCTGCACTGCGACCGCAAGATCTCGAAATGTTCCATTAGACATTATAGTGAGGAGCATTGGAGCTTCTGCAAAGTCTGCATCTAAATTAAGACCTGGGGGACAGTCAGTGTTGTTAGGAACTAAACAAGCGAAATAAAATATGTCATAGCCCTCCAATTGTCTCGACCATCTGATCCTTCCGGAATCGATGTCCAGGGCTACAATCGAATTGTAATTTGTATCAGGGCCTATGCACTGATCAGGATGGCTTGGTTTAGCTGTCCGATTGTTTTGCTGGTCTTGACATTTTAAAACTTCAGCAGAAGCTGAGTAGAGGTTCCCCGTCGCAAGTCGCAACATAAACTAGTCTCCTGCTCGTATCAATTGCAGGGCTGCTTCCCCATACAGCTGCTCCTGCATATCCTCCAAACCTGCCTCCATTATCTGGAAGCATATAGGTTTGCCGTAAGATCACCCCGGTCCGGGTGGCTAGCTTTACAACACTGCCTCTGAAAGTGCAGCATTGCTCTGGTGGCAATCCTTCCTCTAGAGATGAAACTCCTACATAGAAAGCCCTGTAATACAATCAGTTGAACAATATATTAATTAATCATTGGCAAACAATAAGGCACTGGAAATGAAAATCTAAAGGTGACCAACCCCATGTAAGTTGTTCCAGATCCTGTGATCAGAACCCTGGGACGAGAGTCTAGTGTAGTAGACCAAACAAGTCTCCCACTTGCTCGTGCTAGAGCAATCACTATCGCCGGTCCATATATCGCTACGATCAAGAGGTCCCCGTCAACTGTCGGGGTCGATCTTGAGACCGTAACATTTACGACAACTCCAGTGTCAGATCGTCTAGTTAACTCACTCGGATTCTGCTTCCATATAAGACCACCGTTGAATGCATTTACTGCATACAGATACCTATTCCATGATGGGAAGTAGACTACTCCATTTGCAACTGCTGGAGTTGCTGATATGTCCTTGCCAGCATAGAATGGCCATCTTAATGCCAAGTTCCGGACGGTTAGCGGGTTGAGAAACAGTTCTCCGGCTGCATACCTTCTGTTATTTAAGTCACCCCCATGATTTGTCCACTGAGAATCATAGGGAAGAATCTAGTGTTACTAATTAAACATTTTGTTTCAGAGCCAAAAGTGATGAGATAATAAATAAAGATGATGATGCACGAATGGAACATGAGAAGAAAAATGAAACTTACAGCAGCATCTGCATAATCCATGGCTGCAATACAACACACAGCCACAAGAAGAATGATGCCATTATTTGAGGGATTTTGGTTATAGGGCATGGCAAGGAAAAGTTTAAACTACTATTGAAGGGATGAGGACTAAGAATGTTACAATATGTCTCTACTTATTTATTTTAGAGTGCTATGCAAGAAAGTTTGGATTGTTGGAGCAGATATATAGCCCAGGAATTTAAATAGCGGTCCGCGGCCGCTATATAACGGTATAGACACTGTTCAAAACCGCAGTACACACAATCGTTTTAAACCGCGATACTCATAGTGACTGCAATAGCATCCATTGTGTCTGCAACGTGACTGAAAATGCGGCCGCAATTGCAATTTAAATCTCTAATATAGCATGTCATCGACAAGTATCATGATACCAGACTGAAGCAGGCATATTATAGGCGTTAAAGTGACTGATTTCCAGCTGCTTACCTGGTTTTTTAAACAGTTACACAGTCGGAATTGGTAAAAAAATATTTCTGTTCTAGTCTTGTGCATGTCTCACGTTTCATGTTGAAAAGGGGAGCCTCGCCTGCTATGATTCTGAAAACGTTTTGAAAATAAAAAATTACTTAGGCTGGGAAGTATTAGAAGATAAACATTCATTGATTGTAAATGGCCGGGGAAAACGAAACGCATATGAATGGTGGAGAAAAAGCAAGATTGTTTCAGATCACTCCCTTTTACGTTAGAGCTGGATGGAATGAAAATATCTAAAAAGAATACGAGGAGTGGGACAGATGGTGAGGCTGAGATGCCTCATCTCTTTTTACAAACTTCGTTCAAAGTTTCTTCCATTCCTTTTGTCTTTCGAAGTTACAGCAAGTAACACACACAGGAATAGGTTTCAATAATCAAAGATTATAACAAAAATAGGATTAATTCGATAATCATAGAACTTCGGAGTTATAGTTTTCATAGCTGTCGGTAAATAAATTAATACAAATGAACACAGGCTGATCCATAGTTCACAAACAGCCTCCTACACTTAAACTATCCTGGTCGCAAAAAATTTCAGACTGGAAATCATAGATTCACGCCACCAACTTGTATGAGTGCATTGCCGTGGTTTACATTTGCCATCCTCTTCTGCTCACCGTGCGTATGTCGTGTTTCCCCCCATGGTCCAGTATTGCTTAACGGCAACCAATACCTTCTCAGGGACCAAGGGGCCATCTTCATGGTCTACCATCTTAGTGTCCCACCTCATCCCTGCTGTTATCTTCTTCACTTTAATTAGAACGTCAACTTCATCGCGGAATATAACCGCACCTTCTGGACGCAGAATTCGGTCCATCTCCAATAGAATGTCCTCTATACTACATCTGTACATGCATTCAAATAAATGTAACACTGGTGAGCTCATACTCAAGAATAGGTATCGAGTGGATATAACATACGAGGGTTCATAGCCTTGAAAGTCCAAATATGACATTAATTGAATTTTCTGGTATCATGTACAGGTTACAAGTCCTAAGCTGACATTTTTGTTCAATGTCATATAGACCACATCTAAATACTTTACATAATCACCAGACGTGGTCGTTCAATCGTATGGTACACCAAAGCACACATCACACATCGTAAAGTAAACTTAATTGCACCCATTAAAACACAAGTACTAGGAAAAGAACAACATGAATTGATAAACTAGAATGCTGAGAAGTATTGGAATGCACATTGAACTTTGGATACTTACTTGTCCTTGTACAAACTGAACAGACCATGTGCATGTATGAGATCATATGTCCTTGGGTATGTGGAGAAAGCCTCGCACCTGAACCAACAAAAGCCGACAAAATGAACAAGTCAAGTAATATAAGCAACAATCGTATTATAAGACCTGCGCCTGTGGTAGTTTCTTATCGCGTAAGCATAGCCAGGCAAACTATAAACAAAGGCAAAATTTTAGTAAGCCTTACCAGTCATGATAGGTACCGATTAATCCTCGCTCATATATGACACCCAGGGTATCTTTCTCTGCTATTGTAGGCATCACATTCATAACCCACAATTTCGGAGAGTCGATAGCTGCAGCAAATCCTCCCAACCCAGCATTCATATCCAAAATATTACGATACCTCCCAGAGTCGATAAGTCTATTGATTTTCTTATACGCATTGACATGTTTCTTCCAAATATTATTGTCCTCTTGATACGTCTCAACAGAAACTCCAGGTACACTTCCACTAGCAATCCTAGGTGGGATATCATATAGCCTCTCCGGAAATGGCTTCAGTTCTCCTCCAGCAACTTCATCTGGACTACTAACATCTGGATACGGAGTAATGCACTCATCCATTTTCTTGTACCTAGCCATCGCCACCACAAGAAAAGATGAATATATAAAATGAAATTCCAGATTAAAAGAATTAATTACTGGCAACATGAACTGTATATATATCTGAAGACATGGATCTGCATATTCAAATACTAATTGGTTGCCCTGTTGGGGAAATTTCTATTACAAATAGCAAGATTAACTATGTATGATATGCATGAATTGGTGTGAAGATGATTAGCATCCAAATTCCAAACATTAAACGCTGCCAAAGCAACATTAAACGCTGCCAAAGCAGAGGCTTCTTCACTGCAATTTTACTAATTCCAACAATTTTCTTAATAAAGATGTGAAATATTGTTTTTGCTACAAATTATAAACTAAAAGAAGTTTCAAGCAGCGCTCATACCAGACATCATTAGCCTCTCCAGCTTTGCAGAAATTAACTTGAGAATCATCTTGTCTACTGCGACAAGAATCATCATTGACTCTCTTTTGCCAAATGGCAATTTCACCCTGCTCGTGCTTCTTTTCCCAGCAAAGGAGTTTGGTGACGTCCTCAATCTTTTGTTGTTCCGCCTCAAGTTCCTCCTTGGGACGCTGCCACGCTTTGTAATTGATCCTCCAATTGATTGGTGGACCTGAAAGTATCCAGTAACCACCTGGTCTAAGAACACGATCAACCTCCTTCAGATACATCCCATCTGCAATTAGGCAAATCCATAATCACACTCGTCAGCCACTCAAGTTCTGCTATGAGAAATCTTCACTAAACAACGTCACGGCCTCAAAGGCCAAAATCTACTTAAATACCATACTAATTCTGCTTAAACATAGGAACACTCAGATTTCAGTATATAACTCACCATTTGCTCCCCATGGAATCAAGCAACGAGAACAGTGAGCCATATCGAAAGCTCTAGATGGATATGGCATCTTTATAGTCCCAAGAACACCAATAACAGCAGGTACACCTCTTTCAAGAGCAAATTGAACCTGCGCTTCATGTGAATCTCTCGGTGCAAACGACATGGTAAGGACATTCCTACTCCAGAGGTATGCCCCCCAACTTGCAACCTATACAAAATTAACCAATTTTAAGACTTATACATATACAAATGCATTCTACCATTACAAATCAATAGATCTACTCAAAAAAAAAAAAACTTTGAAGAGTATGACAACATAACATACCCCACAACCGGTATCGAGTGCGGTCCTAACCGTCCCGTTAGTAATAGGAATCACATCGGCAAGCTGATCGATATACTTATCCGCCCCTTGTGGGAACTGCGTTCCTCCACCAGGGAACCTAAACACATTACCCTCATATTGGATCCAATTCTGAATCGCCTTCTCAACCGTCAAGGCCTTATAGGGAGCATTAGCATACGGCACATAATCCCGACTCTTGGGCCAAGGGAAAGGGGTTACGTATCCTTCCGGTGCCGGAACAAGACAATGCAATTTCTCTTCCTCCCTGGGACAATGCCTCTCCCGGTAGATCATGTTGTTCCTTGGGAAAGTCATGGCACGCTTCTGATCTTGGCAAGGCGTGTAATCGACGTAACGAGGAGGGCACGGCTTAAAAGATTCGGGCTTTTCGGATTCACCGGCGTTCCCAATATCGCCGGCGTGATGGGTTTCGAAGCTCAAGGAAGGGATTATATTGCAATCGGCGCCGTGTTTGGTTATCTCTAGAGCTATGCTATCCCCTTTGCCGAAACCACTTCTTTGCCAAGCTCCCAATATGTAGAAAAAACAACATAATCCAAAAACAACAAATATCTGAACCCAACTCCTTGTTCTACCATCACCTGGATTCTTTAGTGCCATTTTTTCAAAATAATAACCTGCAAGCAATCAACTTTTTTTCCAGATCAATTGAGTAATCTTAAAATAAAAATAAAACAAAACCCATGATGGATCTAAAGAAAAGAAATGTCAGATGGCTTACCAATCGCATCAATAGACGAAATCAGTGTCGGAAAAACGCTGAGAAGTTAAAACACTGCACTCCTCTGTCTCAAAAAAAAACAATCAATTATAGTAGAAATCGAAGAAAAAAGATCATTGTAAAACAAAATTATAAGAAAAGGGGTTAAAGCAATGATCAGTTTTTGTTAATGGGGGTTGCTACAAAAGCATCCAAGACTTCGTAAATTCAAGTCTTTCTCCTTCTTTGTCTTTCTATCTGTCGTGCCGTATTATAGTAGTAGTTATTAATAAGAGGTCTAATTATGATTTTAGTCCCCCTATTCTGTTAAAATATAAATTTAATCATCTCCTTTTTGTTGGTGTTTTTCTTTTAAATCTTATTCTTCTTTTACCTAAAGGGGAAGGAGAAAATCTAGGTGAAGTCAATGTTCTTGAGGGGTTTTAAATTCGGGAGTCTGAGACCTAAGGGGGAGGGAATAGAGCAAGTGAGCGTGCTCTAACCACTAAGATGTCGTTGCATACTCTTTTATTGGTGTTCTATATGTACTTATTTTATAGTTTATGTATGGGATTTAGAGTTGTTTCTCCTAATAATGTTATTTTATTTTTTATAATATTATTAGTAGATTCAAAATAATAATCTTAGTTGTTTCTAGTAATGTAATTGATTGTTTTATAAAAACAACCTTAAGCATTTTGTTGACACGTAAAAGTATTATTGGCTAAATATACGTGGATTATAATTTTTATGTGATTCTGATTATATACTCAAACAATAACAATAAATTATGTTATTATTTTAATGACAACAACGGAAAATGCTATTAATTTAAATATGTATAGCAAGATTTGAATGGGAAATTGATGTTCTTGCGAAATGAGTTGAAGAAATTTCATAATTTGAATGTCATATTGCAGCAATACGGTTCCATATGGGAATTCGATTAGGTTTATTTTTTTAAATTTTAAATTGAGACATTTCAGGTACGAATATCTCAAGAAAAAAACTATAAAATTAATTTATGTTTGGACTAATAATTACATGGTAGATTTTACAGTGATCCAATAAAAAACATGGGTTTTTAACAAGAAAGGCAAACACTTCATGGGAGCAAAGCAAATAGGGTGTCTCTGTTATACAATTAGATCCAGATAAATGAATTTTTGAGTACCAAAGGAGCTCAATACTGAACAATCAAAGATTAAATTCTTCAATATTATGGCTTTTAAAATATAGGCAAACAAAAATGGTGAACAAGATGAGTGAAGAATTTTTGCTCTTATTTGTTTTTGATATTGAACTTGTAGGAAATGATGAAGGAGATGGCAATGATTCGCATTGGCCACTGGTGCAAAGGAAATTGGCCGGATAGCTTCGTCTCTGTGAATGATTTCTTGAGACACCCTGCAGAGACCTCGATCTCAAAGAAAGTTACGAATAGGCCGGCACCCGGTTCTTGGATTGAGCCACCAGAAGGTACAATCAAATTCAACGTGGACGCGGCTGTCGAAGGCAGCTTTGGTAAAGCTGGAATAGGGGGCATTTTGCGCGATCATTGTGGGACTGATTTGATAAAATTTGCAGAGAATATTGGTATGTCTGAGGTAACGGGTGCTGAGCTAACAGCAATTTGGAGAGCATGCCATCTACTGTCTCAATCGAAATGGTTATCGAATGGCAACTGTATCATTGAAACAGATAGTTTGTTGGCAGTGTCTTGGATTGGTAAACCAGATTCATGCCCCCCATGCTTCACGGACCTGGTACAAAGGTGTACTCCCTATTTTTTCAGCGCATCGTTTAGAATCAGGTTTGCATTTAGAGAAGAAAACGAATCTGCGTATTTCCTTGCTCAAGAGGGTCGTCGAAGAAAAGACAACATGTATTGGGAAGCTGCGGCGGGCAATGCCTAAAGGATTAGTTTGAGTTTTCTGTTCGTGTTGGTAGGTGCCAGGGGAGTTTGTTAGTGTGGTTCATTTAAACGTAAACTTTGTACCCTACATTAATTGTGAGTTGTTAAATGATATCGACACGAGGCACTCTTTTTCCTCCAACTAGGTATTAGGGAGGTTTTTTAACGAGGCTCATGTCGATGTCCTATTTTTACCATTTATATAATGATATCCACAATCTTTCAAAAAAAAAAAAGATCCCCAACTTAGAGAGGATGAATTCTGGATATAGTTCTCTTTTCATAAAGAATATGATAAGGGATGAAGATGGGGGTATTTTAAGGAATATAATTAAATTAATAAATATTTTTAATTTATTTATTTTATTTATTTTAAATTTTAAAAATAAAAAATAATGTGGTGTGTTCTGATTAGTCAAAACGATTTTTTTTTAATGATAGGGTACAATATAGATAATGACAAAAATATTAAGGGGCAAAAGTGATTAAAATGAATTTTAGGTTGTAAGTTAAGAAAACATGTAAAGTCTAGAGGAGAAATGTATTAAGCATTAATAATATAATAAAAATAAAGGATCAAAGTATATAGAATTAAAGTAAAAAGACCTAATCTCAAATTCAAAAATAGTAGAAGGGCTCAAACCATCGTTAGATCTTAATAAAACAATCCCGAGTTCTTGGCTTCCAGCGCTAAATTAAAACGGGTGCGTAATGCGCATCGGTAAGTGGAGAAGGGGGTGGGACCCATGCGCCAAGAGAAGGAAAGGTGAGGAATTGAGTGAAATGAATAGGGCCTTGGGCCCCACGGAGGAAAAGATCTAGGAAAATTATTAGTATATGAAAATTTCGATCCATAAAATTCATTGTTTTATTTTTATATTATTATTTCTATAAATTAATTTATCTGAAATTTATTGAAACTTGAAAGAGGCGGTGATTGATGAAGATAATCAAGTGGGGACAACTATATGATGGGCAACAACTTTGGATCGTAGGATGATGGTAGCTATGTAACATATCTAGGGATGGGCACGGAACCCGAACCTGACGGGTTCCGACCCGACCTGACCCGATCGGGTCGGGTATTTTTATGAAAAAATTGGGTTCGGGTCGGGTCGGGTTTTTGTGTAGGGTGAGGTCGGGTCGGGTTCGGGTTTTAGGGTGAAAAAATCCTATCCGACCCGACCCGGGACTAATAGTGTAATATTCCCCTAAATTTTTTAGGGATATTTGCAATAATACCCCTTATATATATATTTTTTATAATTAGGTCTTTAAAATTAATTTTTTATTTACAATTTAGTCCTTAAATTTATTATTTTTTACAATTAAGTCTCTTAAAATTATTTTTTTACAATTTAGTCCCTAAATTTGATTTTTTTTATATAGGTCGGGTCGGGTCGGGTCGGAGTCGGGTTTAAGGTATTTATTTTCGGGTCGGGTCGGGTCGAGTTTTTTAAAAAATATGGTCGGGTCGGGGTCGGGGTCGGGTTTAGGGTTAATATTTTCGGGTCGGGTTCGGGTGGGCCAAAAACCCGGCCCGACCCGACCCGTGCCCATCTCTAAACATACCACTGTTGCGAGTCTAAATAGATCAGGAAACAGATCTACCGGACAGAGATGTATAAAAACATCTGATCAGATCAATCTTTGATTATTTGTTGATTTTATTCAAAAATTTAGATATTTATATATTTTTTCTAAATCAAATATTTTTATTTTTAGATTAAATATTTGAGTCGATTTTTATTTTTTAAAATCAGATACGAATAGTAATATTTCAAATTTTAAATTATTCAAAAAATCTGAAATATCTAAAAATTCAAATTTTACATTGATGCGAATTTTGTTGTTTGTTATATTATAAAATTTGAAATTTTCATAGATACAATTGCAAAATTCGAAAAATACTTAAAATAATTTTTATATATTCAGACAATCGAATATCTGAATATTCGATATTCAGATATCTAATTTTTTAAAAATCATATATGAATCACTATTTTATCGACCTAAGGCTCTGTTTGGCAATTATCAGATAGCTGATAACGGATTACATTAGTTGATATCTGATAGGTGATTGCATTAGCTGATTTAACTAGCGGATTGTATTAGTTGGTTGTATAAAAGTGTTTGGTAAAATTAACTGATAACTGATAGTTGTTAGATTATTTAAACAAGCAAAATGACATATAAGGACATGATTATATTCAATATTTGCTTGAATAGTTTATTAGTTATCAATATTTTGTATCTAGTTAATATTAATTAGATCTATAAAATTATTTTTAATATAATTTTTTAAACATGTTTGAATGATTTATAAATTAATTTATTATTTTAACATAATTTAATTAATTAATAAATTTAAATACACATATAAGTATGTGATAATAAAAAGAAGAAAAAAGTAAATAATATTAACTTATAAATAGGATGAGAAAATATTTAATTTAAGTTATTTTGAGTTTTTAGTAACTGACAAGGGTAAAAAAAATCTTTACAACTCTAATATCAAACCTCTAATTTCAAAAAACTCTTATTATTAGCTTTTTCAAAATTAGCGGTTTCACCTCAATCCGTTGTTCACTAAACAACAATATTAACATACTTGACTGGTCAAACTTCTAATTATATCTTAAACTTCGAATTTTTACCTAAACTTTTCTTTACCAAATTGGGCCTAAATTTGTGAATATCTACTCTTTTAAATCAATCCAATTCGATATCTAAAAATGCACACCTTCACTCCCGGGATAAGTGTGCAACAACTTAAAGTTGCAAGAAATTGAAGCGGGGGAAGTTAACTAGTGAAATGGGTTGATTTGGTTTGTTGAGATACTATGATACCAAAATTAATTTAAAATATACTCATTAGAATTAAGAAGGGTAAACTACAAAAGAGGTCACTCAATTATGAGTAAAGTTATATTTAGATCACTCAATTATGGATGAGGTTATATTTAGGTCACTCAATTATGGATGATGTTATATTTGGGTCACTGAATTATTAAAAGTTACGTTTGGGCCACTTAATTATAGGTAAGGTTATATTTGGGTCACTAAATTATTAAAGGTTACACTTGAGTCACTCAATTATGGGTAAGGTTACAATTGAGTCACCCTTCATATTTAAACAAATACATCAACTTAGTCATTTTTATTCCAAATCACTTGTATACCCTCATTAACACTAGAGTACTTCATTTGAAATCATTAATTAATCTAATACATAAATTGATATGTATTTTTTAAAAATATAAAGGGTGACCCAAATGTAACCTTATCTATAATTGAGCGACTCAAGTGTGACCTTTAATAAATTGGTGACTCAAATGTAACTTTACCCATAATTGAGTGACCTAAACGTAACTTTTAATAATTATGTGATCCAAATATAACTTCACTCATAATTAAGTGGCATCCGTTATAGTTTACCAATTAAAAAATTATAAATTATTAATATGTTAAATTTCAATTTTTCCAATAAAATATATTAATATTGATTAATTACCTTCATTTGGTCTTCTAAATACGTGGTTAACTACTTTTAGTCAAATGATTTATTTCAATATCTTATTTAAAAGAAGAAGAAGATGTGAGGTCTCTCTAAAAAATCCCTTCAATAGGGAAAAAGTATGCCCGGTTAATATTTTTCAAAACAATGTCGGTGTTTTGGGACGGGAACAACTGATGATAAAATTATTTTAATAAATTTATATTTTATTTTTTAAAATAATATCTATTTATACATATTTTTAATCTTTTTTATAAGGAGCACATAACTTATAACATAGAACTTAAATCTCCTAAAAATATATCGTATGTTGTACAATAAATTTATATTTTTAAAAATGACTGGATATTTTATTTTTCATCTATTCTATAATAGTGTGACAATTCACTTTCAAGAGTAGGTCCATCACTTCACCTGTATCCAAATACACAAAAATTGGCAGCTTTAGATCCCATCCAAGTTGGCAAACCAATTCTCTTTGTTTTTCGCTAATAAATTAAGATGGGGGAAATGGTTTGATATTTTATAATTATGAGGTATTTAACTGGACCACATTACTTAATTAGTATTAGTACATTTGGCACTGAGATTATGTCTACATCCCACCCAACTCAAACTACACACAAATATTAAAAGACGGTGATTAAGATATAGCTGGAAAGCTGTTAAGCTAGTTTCATGTTTGGTGGTCCATTTGAAAAATATTAAATATGTTTGGATATCACAATATAACTATATGAAAATATAATAATTATATAATATTTGAATCTAATGAGTGGTCCAGTAAAAAAATATATCATTCATTTTAAAAAATTTAAGTTTAATTCGTTTTATTTTTAAGGCTGAGATATTTTTCGAAAGGATTTGGGACTTTAGAGAGTCTCTTTTTTGAAGAGTTCAATGTCGAGAGAAGATAACATTTTTGGAAGACCCTCTTTACGAAAAAGTGGGTGTCAGAGTATACATAAGCATAACAGTAGCCATGTAATTATAAGATATTCTAATTCTTTAAACATAGTTAATTGATACAGTGAAATTACGTCTCAGTCTCACTCTAATTTTTTATGTTATAATTCTTTAGACATGATTGACTAAGAGAGTATTTTTTATGAAAGCTAAAGTGATTACAAGTAGTATCTGTTCTAAATATACTCTTAACCATTTGACAATAAACGCTCAATTAGCCTGCTGCAACTGCTGGTGTTCGAACTCGTGAACTCTAGGAACAATAACCGTTCCCTTAACCACTGAGGCAAGTTGGTTCGTGCAATAGAGTATTATTATATCTTAATTATTTGTAATATATTTGGTAGTACAAATTATAATTACATATTATATAATTTTAAATTTTAAAATAATATTACTTGTAAACTATTTCACCTATAAATTAAAAGGTGTAATTATAAAATTCATCAATTACGATGTTGTTCAAATACGTCACAAATATATAATTACACCTAATTAAATTATACAATAACCTTCCGAGCACATTTTAAATAATTTAGAAACAATACGTAAAATATAAATCATGATGAATGGAGGATAAGAACTGGACCCTATCCAATCTTTTCAGGCCTGTTAACTGTATGCAGTTTTCTTTAAATATTAAAATTGTATAATGATTTTTCATTAAATATGTAATATTAGATATGGACTTTGTTTGATTTAGATGTAATTATGTACATAAAATTTTGATTTGGTTCTATTTTCATGAATTAATAAAGTTATCATCGGTGTAGTATATTTTTTTGAACGAACAGTGTAGTATATTTTACATTTACATATTATATACACAAATAATTATATTTATTAAAAAAGAAATGAATATATATATTAAAATGTATATAATTAAATCAAAATTAAAATTTTATATGTACAATTAAACCGGAATAAGAATTTAATGTGCATAATCGTACAAAATCAATGTCTATGTACCACAATGTACATTTAATTAATATTCATGTAAAATTAGATTTTTTAAAAAGAAAATTGAAATGATGAAACTTTGTTTTATTGGTAACAGCGATTGAATTTGAATTGATGAATATGGAGTTTGTTGTGGCGGTGACCTACCAACCGATGTTGAATTTGTAAGGTGTGATGAATATCATGGGGAATGGTCCACACGTTTCTGCCATTTTATATAATAAATTATTATTTTTATATCTCAAGATCTTATTTTTTATATAAAATTAATATATTTACCTTTTTCTAAGGTGTGTGCGAGATTAACAAGTTCAATTTATTTCTAAAATTTTCATGCACTTATAAGGCTCTTCTACCATAACCCTATTCTTTTGTGAACGAAATAAAATAGAACGAAAGTCAAGCCACCTACAAGCATGTTTTTCAGTACGAATGATATGCGTTATTACTTATTCGGACATCCCATTGACGATCCAATTTTTTTCATATAGAATGCAATAATGAAATTCATTGGCACCTGTGGTCCGATCTAAGGGCGGAGCCACCCTTTGAATAAGGTGTCTCATGATACCCAAAATTTTTAAGAAACGTATTTTTTTTATATAATTTGCATATAAAAAATTAAAAATATAGACAAATGACACTCCTTTATAAATAAATAATCATCTTTAAATATCGTTGAAAAAATAATACCCCTTAAATATATTTTTAGCTCCGCCCTTGGTCTGATCATTAATCAATTAATAGCATCATCATTATCAGGCTCTACAAGTAGCCATGTTAAGCTTAATGACCGTGCATACTTAGACCATCATAGATAGTTAAATACCCCATAATTATGTTTCTCAAATTTTGCATTGTTAATAGTCTTCATGTAACTCAACATCCATTCTTCTTTATCATTTCGAATAACTCCGTCATAAGTAGCACCATTTAAAATTTTAAAATTCATTAGACAAAGAACAACATTTAATCCTAAGTTGGTTACATGATTTTTGACCAATGGGTCGCATAAAGTTTCAATGGCGGAGAAGTAGTGTCGATTGTTTGAATTAACAAAAATTTCACCAAAAAAAATTAACGAAGCAGTCCAACCAATAAACTGAGTGGTTTCAAGTCATTCCAAAAGACGAGAGAAACATGTGTTGATGTTTCGTTAAGACCATAATTTTCCAACAAGCTCGACAGGCATCGCCATTGTTGGATTTTTGAACAACTTCGAGAGCAAACGAAAAACGAGAGTTGAGGTCAGTGTCAATTTTTTTGAATAAACAGTCAAGATTTTTAATTTTAAGTCTTAGTATGGTGTGTTTAACCTTCTTTAAATAATCGGTTTGGTGCCAAAGTAAGTGTCCAAACTATAATGGTTTTTTTGGATAAAGCACACAGACAGTCACTAAACTATACTCGAAAATACAAAATGGTAACTAAACTTTTAAAAATGACAAAATGACAATTAAACTTTATGTTTTGTTACAAAATGGTAATTGTGTCGTTAACCTCCGTTAAAGAAGTGACATGACTGTTAATTTTTTTTTGTATAATAGCACATTTAGTCCTTCAAAGTTACACATTCAACCAATTTAGTCATAATTCGAAGAAATTTAATAAATTTAACCCTCATTTTTTTACACTTTGTTATAATTGAGTCCCAATTCTAAAAAATATAGCTAAGAACGCACATGCAGATGCGTAATTATGACTAAATTTAACCCTCAATTTTTACACTTTGTTATAAATTTAACGTTGTTCTTAGTTTTAAATTTTGTAGAATTAGTACTAAATTATAACAATGTGTAAAAATTGAGTGTTAGATTTAGGTTTAAATGAAAAATAGGTGCCTAAAGTATTTTTTTGTAAAAATAGGTGCCCAAAGTTTCAACCGTTTTAATTTTAGGTGCCTTGTGTTAACTACCGTTAACCTTTTTTTATTTTTTTATTTCATTTTTAATTTCTTTAATTTATTAAACTTATTTTATTTTAAAAATCTCTAAATTTCCAAAATTCACAAAATAGCCCCCAAATTTGAAACTCCTAACTCACCAAAACTCAAATCACAATTTGAATTGATTCCGTTGCCGATGGCCATGTCGCCGCCTGCCACATCTGGTGTCGGACCACCACGGTCGTTTACCCTACCACCCTGTCGTCGAAAATAGGCTGAAGTCGTGCAAAACGCCGAACGAAGGCCGAAATATTAGAAAAATTCATTTGAACTATTTGCGGCGAGCGGCTGAACGACAACGATTGGTGCATGGATGCTTGGGAGAGGGGAGTATGCTCCATTCCGTCCCCGGAATCGTGGTCAGCGACGGCAGGAGTGGCCGAATTAAGGGATTTAGGTATTTCAGGATTTAGGAATTTATAAATAGGGTATTTTCTAGAATTTAGGAGATTTTTTTGAAAATCTCAAAATTTTATTTTTTTTAATAATTTAAAAAATAAAAAATAATAACATGCCACGTGTCACATTATAATTGGCTAACAAGTTTTTTTAACGATCATTAACACTGAGACACCTAAAATTGTAACAGTTGAAACTTTAGACACCTAATGTTCAAAAATGTATACTTTTGGCACTTATTTTTCATTTAAGCCTTAAATTTATTAAATTTCTTCGAATTATGACTAGATTAATTGAATGTGTAACTATTGAGGACTAAATATGTTATTATACAAAAAAATTAACAGTCATGTCACTATTTTAACGGAGGTTAACGACAAAATTAGTATTTTGTAACAAAACATATTGTTTAATTGTTATTTTGTCATTTTGTTTTTTAAGTGCCTAAACTATTTTTACTCCTTTTAGGGGCCAAACTATCTTGTTTTTCCTTTTTAGGTATCTAAATTAATTTTTTTTACCTCTTTTAAGGTCAAATTGAAATACATATTTTAACCAAAAAATAATAGTTTGAACAACTACTATAACAAGAAAAAAATAATAGTTCAAATACTTTAAATGGCAAAAAAAATAATCACCTAAAAAAATAATTTAAGCACATAGAAAAAACAAAATAATTTGGTCACTTATTTTCGGTATTAAGCCCTAAATAATTCCTCCCTCCTAATTCTTTTA
Organism: Hibiscus tridactylites; assembly: GCA_958450335.1. Taxonomy (NCBI): domain Eukaryota; kingdom Viridiplantae; phylum Streptophyta; class Magnoliopsida; order Malvales; family Malvaceae; genus Hibiscus; species Hibiscus tridactylites. Next base: position 84,725,976 of record OY288280.1, read on the forward strand.
ACCTAAATCCCAAATTCTTTAAAGGCGCCTAAGCCTAAATTTGCAGATATTTTGAAATCTTCTGCTACATCCAAGCTTCACAACGGAGAAGTCGGCCGGCCGTCAGGGACTCTTCAGTATTCGAGGTAATTAGTAATAATAAAAAGTTTATTTTTTTCTGTTATGTTTTTGTAGCCTGGAGTTGTTGTGTTCTCTACTTCTCTGTCGCGTATTCCACTGTTTTCTCCTTAATTTTTATCCTAACGATTTTCAAACTTTAATGCTCATAATCAGTAGCAACTAATGTCGACATCTACTGCAATCTTTGTCCACAAGCTCATGCTCTGACCATTTGAACAACTAGCGCTCTATTTTCCATTTTAAAACAATTTCAAAGTAGAAATCATGGATATTAAACTGTAAACATATATGCTTTAGTATTAAGCTCTTAGAAATCATTTGGATATAAGCAAGGACTTAAAAAGCGTTTGCGGCTGCATTTTCAGTCGGGTCGCGTTTATCTCAGTCGGGTCGCGTTTATCTCAGTTGCGAACATAACGGATGCTAGTGCAATTACTGCGGGTGTTGTGGTTGTGAATGTTTTAAAAATTTGTACATATTATTGTAAAATATAATAATTATAAATATAAATATAGACAAATGACTAAGTCAGTCTGAATTCTCATTCATAAATATCAAATTTTTTTAAGGCACTAAGAACGTTGAATCGTTCTAAGTGAAAGAAAACTATAGAGAAGACAACTCAAGAACAACACAAAGAATTTTAGAGTGAATGTCTTAATTACTCAGAAGACGAGTGATACAAATGAGGTGAAGAAGACCTCTATTTGTAATTGAGTTCCCCTACATTCGACGGTCTATAATGATTTAAATCGATGACAATTAGACTTGGCAAACTTGACCCGAGACCCGAAACTCGAACCGAGACCCGATTTTGACCCGAACAAGATGATCCGAAGTTGACCCAAAACCCGAAATTAACGAACCGAACTAAAACCGAATCGAATTTTTTTGTTGAACCGAAATGGACTCGAACCAAATAGACTCGAATCGAATGCTACCCGAACCAAAAGCTAAACTGAATATCGACCCGATTGTAACCCAAAAATTAAGGTAAAATAAATGAATAATTTTTTTTAATATTATATACTTTTAAAAATATAATAAATAATAAAATAAAGTATGTTTTATTATCTTTTTGTACTATACCATGAAAAAGACTGTTGCTTTTGTCAAAGTTGTGGTATAATAACATTTTATGTCATTTTACGTTTAAATATTAATTAAATAAAATTTTTGTCCCTACTAATTTTTAAATTTAGAATTTTAATGTATTATTTTCTCTCCCAATATTTAATCTTAAGCCATAAATCCTAAACCCTAAACCTTAAGCCATAGAAATTAATCTCATGAGCCAATAACCTTAAACTAAACCATAAACCCTAAATCATTAACACTAAGCCTTAAAAACCTAAACCGTAAACCTTTAAGCCATAGAAATTAATCTAAAATCAATAACCCTAAACTATTAACACTAAGGCCTAAACCATAAACTAAAATTAGATACATTTTTTACAATCTTACCATAAAATATAGCTAAAACTGGAATTAGAGACCATCTTGATAATTTGAAAGTAGAGAAATTTTAGAGCTTGGTGACCAATTTTATAATTTCACCATAAAATATAGCATAAAACTAAAAATTATGGACTAAATTGATAATTTGGAAGTGGAGAAATTTGAGAGTCCAATGACCAATTTCATAAATTACCATATAAATAAATAGGGGTCAATTTTAGCTAAAAATTAAATCTTAGAAATTAAAATGAACAAAAATATCATTATATTAAATTAATAGACTAGATTACAAAGATTAGTTAATTTTGACTAAAAGTAAATTTTTAGAGACTAAATATCACTACGGGGAGGGGATTTCTATATCCGAAGTCTAAACCGTGGGGATACTTGTGACTAAATTAAATTAAACTAAAACTTAAATTTGAATATTAGTACTAAAATGTAACATAACCTAAAAAGTAATTAATCTCTAGCTTAAATAATTTGTGACCTATTTCTCTCCAAAATTTTGTGTTTTCTCTCTCTATTTTTAGTCTTTTTTCTTTTTTTTTTCTTTTTTCAATCTAGCTTAAGAAATTGGTGACTTATTTCCCTCCAAAATTTTGTCTTTTCCCTTTACATTTTTACCAATTGTCTTTCCCTTTTTACTTTTTCTTAATTTAATTGGGTTTCAATTTAGATTAATTTACTTGAAATTTCACATTTAGTTTTAGAATTATTTTAATTATGTCTGTGATTTATGCTTCTAGATTTTAGTTAGCTCAACTAGATCCCAAGTTTAATAAATTAATTCATTTAAGACATCATCATCATTATTACATATAATAAACTTTTATTTAATATAATTATACACAAAATTTTGATATGGATACATGAAGCTTTGATTTAAATATTTAATCAAATTCAAATGTATAGATTAACAAGTTGAATCAGAATTAATCTCATACACCAATAACTCTAAACTAAACCATAAATACTAAACCTCAAACCCTAAACCTAATTCAAATCAAATTGACCCGAAAATTCAAATGTTGACCCGACCCGAACTAAAAGCGAACTGAACGACCCGATTTTGACTCGAATCAAAAGTGGCCGATCTGATATTGACCGACCCGAAAACAACCGATCTGATCCAATACTCGAACCGAATCCGACTCATCACATACTTGAATTAGACCCGAACCTGAACCAAACTGACCTGAACCGAATATAAATATTTCTAGATAGACCCGAAATGACCCGAACTGAAACGACCCGATTACCACCTCTAATGACAATGATCGATACCCTCCAACCACAATAGAATATTCCCTAGAATATGTCTCATATCTAAGAAAATAAATCCTATGTTTACATGGAAAGTTTACATAGGTCAAAGTGGTTGTTTTTTAGAATCCTCCACAGTTCGGGCTAAATTTAGTGGTAATTTTAGTCTCAAAATCTTCGTTGGAACCTCTTTGGCAATTATGTGTACATTTGACTTGGACTGAAACTGACAGTCGGTGACAATATAGTCAAGTATTATTCACTTTGATTATAAAGTTAAAAGACTTAAAGAGTTTAACGGTTTCTTACCAAGTCTCACAAATATGAGTCGTCTTTATTATATTAAGAGGTACATACATATAAGTGATGTAGAATAAAATAAATTTTTTTGGAGTAGTATCATAAACAACTACAAATAGTTCTTTTAACTTAAAATATAATTATTAAAAAAAACTTAAAATATAAATATTTTTTATAAAATAAATATATTTAATTTAGTTAATAATTTCTATTGTAATCAATATAATTTTTTTTATAAAAATAATATAATTAACTTAAAGTATAGTTTAAAATAAAGACGTAATAACCAGATAAGTACTTAAACTATAATTTAACCGTTAATTTCAATTAAAAAATTTTAATGAGTTTTCTTTTATCAAATTAATGGCTCCCTTAATACAATTTTTAATTGAATTCTCCTAACCCAATGATTTTTTTTTAATGATAATAAAATAAGATTATAATATTAATGACAAAACCTAAATCCCTCTTTATTGTTCGTTTACTCTTTGGCTTTCAAACCTTAAAAGGGTTGTTTTCACGCCGTCGTCATCAGACCAGCATCTAGAGCCGCGCGATTTCACCTCTGATCGTCGGCACGCCGTCAATCCTCTCTCCTCAACGTCGACCAATCCTCTCCCTGTAAGTCTCATCAGCTCGCCTCACTTTACACTCTTACGTCACCCTTATCGCCCGCCCATGGATTTTTTTTAAGATTTTACAGTAACGGGAGAAAACAGGGATAGCGGCCCGTTAACCGTTATTTACCACTACCCGTTAAATTGCGACCGCAATCCGCCGCTACTAGTGTGATTCCGCGTCCCACCGTTGTTTTCGCCGATAACGGTTTCGGCCGGCGGCATTACCGCTAAATAGCGGCCACTATAGCGGTCGCGAGCCGTTTTTTGAAACCCTGCATATAAGAAACAATAGATTGAGGCGGACAAATGGATTAAATGAAATTGGTGGCAGATCCTATTTTCTTATATCTATTCAGCAATTCTTTGTCTTTAACTTGCTATTGCTATTTGTTAGTCCAACTTAAAGTGCGTGTCTTTGAGATATAGAAGTGCTGATCTTGTATGTTTCATAATATGCTGTTTTGAAATACATAAGCACGACACCGTACACGGACTTGTTAAAATTATATACATGAACTATTAATGTGTTAAATTTTATGTAAAAGTATGATGCCTTGTAGATAATTTTAGTTGTTAATATTTTATATCTTCTAACTTCTAAGAGATAAACAAGATAGGAAATTGCGTTTTCGAGGTTAGTAATTTTTTTTTCAGAAGAGGTATACCAATGTTTCTATTCAATATCTCTTCTTTAAGAACAAATTTTGTTTAAAATAGTTGTTCAGAAAAATCATTGTTCAAAAATAACTTCAGAAAAGCTACAATTTAGCATATGGCACGTTTTGTGTTATCCATACCATTTGAATCATAGTTTTGGAACATTGAAATGTTGTGTTTGGAGAATCGTATGCTTCCCACTGTCTCTAATACCAAATTGGGAATTGAGCATATTTTTCCAGGATTTTTTTTGTTATGCAACTCTCCCTCATCTCTCACAGTTAAAACTGGTATAATTTTAATTATAGTTGATCCTGTTTTCTTTTTAGGCACTTTCTGAGTTAATCATGGTTGCAATATTTCTGCTGTTTCTAAGTGTTTCTTATGTTGTATTTCTTGTCTGTCATGGTAAGTATGGGACTGAAAAATCCTAATGTTTCATAGTTGTTTAAATTTGAATCAATTCATACTATAACATTATAAATAATTACAATTAAATTTGTATATAAACTGGAAAACTCGACTCGAGAAAATGTCAACTCTAGTTCGAGTCATAAAATAGGACTCGCTAACTCGACTAACTCAAATTTTTTTTACTTGACTCGATCGAACACTCACCCCTAGGCCCTAGCTTTAGGGGTCATTGTAAGACATGTAAATTGCACTTGCACATTAACATGCATTATTTTCTTTACATGTGAATTTTTTATTTTTAAGAGATGTAAAAAATTTATTTTATTTGACAGCAGGTTGAGAACTGTAACAGACCTTCTATATTAGAATTTGTGTATATTTGAACTCTTATTTCTATGGATAAGGACTCAGGAGTATCAGTTATTGCTAGTTTTCATTTTATTATCCATATTGTCAAAGGTGAAAGGCTTTTGGATCATATTAAGTTGTTAGTTACAGCTTGAGACCTTGAACAATTGCAATTTTTCAAGTTTTTAGTCTTCTAGAGAATTCATGTACTCTTGATCAAATGTGTGATTTATTGCATTCATGAATGTTTTTTAATGTTTCTCATTTAAATACGTACTCTGATAATTTATGAGTATTTTAATTACATTTTCCTCCTCATTCACTTATTTATCATTTTCCCATAAAAATACATATTATTAACTATGTATAATTTTTTATAGCTCGAGTAGTGGTTCTTTTGGTTCACATTGGAGGAGCTGCATAAGGTGGTATTTGCTCTTAAGGAAGAAAAGGTGAGGTAAAACGTATTCGGTTCAATAGTGTGTCAAAGTAAAATGAGAAATATCCAAGAAAATTTTCAGATTTTTGTTTACGATGATCGATATTTTGCTTCAACGGGTTTTCCGGGTTTAATTGTTAATCTCTTACATTCTAAATTAAAAAAGTGGTGCTAGTTTTTAATATGCGGTTTTCTTTGTTTGTTCAAAACTACCCCCCCAAGGTTGTTATGCAAAGTGGCTTTCTATGAAAAGCACCATCTTTTTTTTATTAGTTTCCATGAAGCACCATAAATACGTTTGCTAAGGTTATGGTTTGACAACAATTTATTCTTTAAGGTCTGTCACTTGAAGCGGTTGTCCTGTAATTTCATTTATTTATTAATATTTGGTGCTTGTTCAGAAGTTTTGTACATGTTCACTGTTCAGAGCAGCTCAACATTAAAATCGGGAACAAAAATAAGCATGGAGTAATATCCCCGACAAGTTGTCAAAAGTTTACAGTCAACCACTCAACAGATGGAGGAGGATTGCTCCCAATGGACTTGCAACATGTGTGGGAATAAGGGAATGGCGGATGGATCAGATGGCTACTTCTATTGCTTGAGATGTGGGTCTCAGGCTGATGACATCATTGATACTGGTGTTGCTGATGAGGATTTTGTTGAAAAGGGTATCCAGGGTGGTGCTGTTTACTTGGCCAGCCATACTCGCCATGCTCGCCAAACTGCCATCCCAGCCCAACCGATCTCACAAATTAACTCCCAATCTCAACAATTTTGGTCTAATTTGAGTCAAGATGGAATTGGAGATGGTATGGGGCCCTCAGGCACAAGTGATTTTGGCTCATACTCCACGTATGCATACAGTTACGAAGGATATTACCAGGAGGTTAGGAACAGGTATGTGATGGGGTTGCAGATGATGATAGAAGCTCAATGTGAGGCTCTGGTGGAGAAGTTTAATGTGAAACCTTTGATTTGTGGGATAGTTGGACCTATTTGGTTGAGATTTGTGGCTAGCACCGGGGTTTTTGATGATGGTTGGGCTGATGAGGCTATTCATCAATCTGAGATTAAAAAATCAGGTATCGGCTGTTGGCTGTATCATTTTAAACCTTTTATTTTATTTACCTTTTAGTCTCATAACTATGAGAGATGAATGAAAGTTGATGATGGTGATTGTTAGTGTCATAAAATACGTTGTGGTTATGGTGATGATGGTGCTTGTTAGGGTCAAAAAGTACTTTGTGGTTATGGTGATATTGGTGCTTTAGTTATTCTTACAATTCTGCCCTAGATAACTAGATTTTGATGGTTTGTGTATATTTTTTTTTCATAGCTATTGTTTGCTCATAACAGGTCACAGTTTCTGGGCTTTGATAATAGTTAAGGATGGTTGGTGATGTTCTGCTTTCCATCTTAAAATTGATGTTAGTTTTCCCTAAGCGTGGACAAAAAATGTAAAAGTAAAACAATACTTGCCTTTCAATGTCAGTTGTGCCCTAAAATATAAATATTGAATAAAATATCTCAGTGTAAGGTAAAACTGTCATCTCGAATTTGGTTGGTACTGTAGTTTCATGACAAGTTGGCCATTTTCTTATCATTAAATTTTTGGTGGTGTTATCATCAAAGCTGGTTTACTATATAGCTTTTTAAATGTATGGTTTAACTATATCGTTGTATTGGAGAAATTGAAAATGTCTTATTCCCTACAATTTACATGCAAATTATAGTGTTTTTTTTATGTTGTTTTGTTTTTTTCTCTTTCCTCTCCATTTATGTTTGTTACTTATCAATAGTTATGTTATTTTGTTGATCACCATCTGCAATTTTTTCCCTGTATTTAGGAGAAGTTGAAGATTTTAAGCCACTTTCTCGTCACAGAGCAGAACCTCACAACATCCACGGGGAGAGAGCATTAAGGATATGGAATAAATATTTAAGAAAAAAGATTCCGTTATCTTGTTCTTTAGCTATTTCTTTTCTAGGATGCCATATTGCAAGGGAAGCAGTTCTTCCAACAGACTTAATCAAGTGGTCAGTAGAAGGGAAGCTTTCCTATTTTGATGCTTTTGTTGAAATTGAGAAACGCATTGGACAGTCTTTGCCTCCATTTCCTTTAACTCTTAGAAGTATGTTTAGGCCCGCACATGCTTATTCTGCTCAGCAGTTGGAATCACTGGCTGCTACAATTGCTCAGTCCATAGGCTTGAATTTACCCCCAGTGAATTTCTATGGTATTGCCTCCAGATATTTAAAGGAGTTGTCTATTCCAGTGGAGAAAATTCTGCCGCATGCATGCCGCATATATGAGTGGGTGATGCCTCCAGAATTACGGTTGTCGGCAAATAATTCTGGACTTCCTACTCGTGTCTATGTGATGTCAATACTGATTGTAGCAATACGGATTCTATATGACATAAATGGATTTGGGGTGTGGGAAAAAAGTTTATCTAGTCATAGTCTTCCTAGTAGATCTACTGAAGCCGTGAGTAAGGACCCTGCAAGTAGTCCCAAAGGGAGGAACGTTGCTGAAAATGGTTTTGGTTCTCCTCACAGTGTGGATGATTTGGGTACTAGTTCTACTAGAAACCGGTTATCTGATCATGAATCCAAGTTTGACGCTGCAGAGCTTTTGCGCAACCTTGCAGCAAGATACAATGAGATTTATAACGCATATGGTGGTGTTAAATGTACAAGAGGTCTTTCTAAAAGCATGCCATCGTATCTTCAATTCTGTCAGGATGTGGTCTTTGCTGGATCAGAACCTGCTGTGGACTTTTTTCACGAGGAGAAAACCTTAATTGACAAGCTTTGGAATTATTATCAAGAAGAAAAGGTAAGTTATAAGCTATGATTTTATCTTATTTTGCAAATTGAAATAAATAGTTTGAAAATACTTTTAAATGGGTTTTCTGCACTCCGAAATAAAGGTTGCAGTCTGACTTCTATTATGCAATTTTAAAACAAAACACAAGTATTCGATGCTACAATTAGGGATTTGTTCGGGAGCTGAACACTTGTGTTGTTTTGGCTGAAAACAGTGGATGTTATGTCCTTTTTCTATTCGTTCCCTCTCATTTTTGGTTCTACTTTTTTATCTTCCCCATCCCATCCAGAAGAACTTGTGGGTAAAATTCTTTCCCGTTCTTGATAAATGTGACAACTTTGTGAGCAAACCAGGTTTTAAGTAAACAACTAATACTTGTATATTTGAATTATCATTGCATGTTTTGATTCCAGGGTTCTCAACCAGCAGAAGGTTTGGGAGAGCGACATAGCAGTCCCGACATCAAGTATAAAGCGAAAAAACTGGTCCAAGATGATGAATATCATTCTAGTCCCTTCCATGATAGAAGGACTTCTCATGAAGATATTCCGACTCAAAGACACTCAGATGTCGACAATTCATCCGTGACTTCAGAGGAACATGGAAATCCAGAACCCAGTGACAAAGTTTCAGGAGAGACCAATGAACATAGAAGAATTAGATTGTTGAAGAAAAACATGGAGGAGAACAGGTTCTGTTATATCCCACCAAGGGTTAAGCTGAAGAGATTAGATTACCTTCAGTATGTAAGGAAGAGAGATGAAGGCGCCATAACTTACGTTGCTCATGCTGATTACTATATCCTACTTCGTGCTTGTGCCATGGTTGCTGAGGTCGACATGCGGATTATGCATGTTGGGGTACTGGGTATGGAGAGGAGATTAGATTGGCTGGAAAAAAGAATCGATCACTGTTTACATCTAACTCCTCCTAGTACTACATGTAAATTTTGTAGTGTTGAACCGGATCAAGCTACAGATGATCATACAATTGAACATACAAGTCCGAATCTATTATAAGTGTTAAGACTTACAGTAGAGTAGAGATGGGCATGGGTTGGGTCAGGTTTTTGGCCCACCCGAACTTGACTCAAAAATATATACTTTAAATCCGGATCTGACCCGACCCGACCTCATACTTGAAAAACCTGACCCAACCTGAAAACTATAGACTCAAACCCGACCCGAGCTATTAAAAATAATATATTTTAGGGACTTAATTGTAAAAAAAGTAATTTTAATGACCTCATTGTATAAAAATATATAAAGAGTGAGCATTATTGTGAATATCCCTAAAAAAATTTAAGGGAAAATTATACTATTAGTCTCGGGTTGGGTCGGGTCGGATTTTTTTCACCAAGAACTTACCTGACTTGACTTTACTCTTTAAAAAAATCTGACCCAAACCCGAATTTTTTATGAAAAAAACTAACCCGATCGGGTCGGGTTGTGTCGGAACCCGACTGGGTCGGGTAAAATGCCCATCCCTACAGTACAGTGTTTCTTACTCTTCCTTGCTGAAGAAATCTCTCCCAGAACTGATGTTAAAGGCGGTTCAGATCCGATTGTTGTAGGATCCATTGCTTGTGGTGACCTTAAACCAGAGGCTTTGGCCGTTGAGATAGTTGTTGCTTTGCCAGTTCCTCGACATGGGCTGCCAACTGGTCCCGGAGCCCCTGATAGCCACCGCATGTACATCGCCGACGTTACGTTGAAGTAAGAGTGGCAGTTGATTGTGAATCTAATCTAATGACACCCTTTCTCTTGCATGGTACCCTTCAGAACCAAAACCCCAGACCAGAAAGCTCAGTTAATAGTTGAGAAATGTCAAATAGAGATAGGTATACGCATGCCTCCTGCATTGCTCTGAGGTCCCTTTATTTTTTTCTTAGTACGGCAAGATTTGTTTATATGGTGTGTTTGAAATTGATGCTCTAGGATAGGCCCCTTACTTTATTTTCGTTGAAGCCTAGTTTTTTTTTTTTTTAATTTCCTTGGGCAGGTTAATTTGTGGTGTAACTGTCCATTTTGGCCTGATGATGGTATGTGTCATTTGCGGGATTGTAGTGTTTGTGAATGTCCAGAAAGTCAATTCCCAGAATCATTTAAGAAGCCTTACCATCACGGCCTTCCATCAGATGACCTTAAGTGCCAAGAAGGAAAACCAGAGGCTACTGTTGACCGCACGATAGATAGTAAAGCTTTTAGAGGTTGGACAGAAACTGATAACCCCTGGACATTTGATGATGAGACCGATAATTGTGAGTCACAATATTTTTCTCAACAGCTCTGACATTTTCGGTTTCTTTTGCCCGTATTGATGTATTGGATGCTCTCAACCTCACTGCATATGTCCTTGGGATTGATAATTAAATTGATGTTTTGCATTAAGTTAAGATTCAGTGCTGCTCTCTTGGCAAAGCTTGTTGCAAAAAGACTTGCAGTGAGAATGGTGGCGTTTTAATGTATTTCAAAAAGTTGGTCTTTTCAATCATTGAACAATTTCATTTTGCAGCTGAAATGACATATGTGAACCTTCAACTGAACCCGGAGCGCTACACTGGCTATACTGGTCCATCAGCTAGAAGGATATGGGATGCTGTCTACTCGGAGAACTGTCCCAAATGTGAGTTCTCACTTGTTTTTTCTTTTAAGGATGCCTTAGCACCTTTTTTTAGAGGAGCTTGCAGTGATTTTTTTTCTTCTCCCGGTCAGAACCTTGTACATAGTCTATTAGTGTTAAAATATTTGGCACCAGGTTTGTCTCATAAGTCATAATACTGGTGTTTCTGGCTTTTGACTTCCATCCTTCCTATTCAATATATATGGCAATTTATATATCCGTGTCATGTTCGTGTATTTTCATGTGTTTTAATCGTGTTTAAGGTATTATATATTAGAGATGATTACGGAACTTGGCGTTTTGGCTTTGCGAAGTTCATTGGCTCTTGTTCGATTATTGTCGCCGAGCTTTGGGGGGTGTTATTGTTATGTAATTGTAGAGTTGGATTGTGCTGCAGCATACCGTCTTCTAATTTCAGATTCGTGGAATCAAGGGGTACTGGGTGTTGTGTTGCAGATTAAAGAACTCTGTACGAGAGGGTGGGAGATTGAATTTCGTCAAGTGCGACGGGAAGCGAACAAGGCGGTGGATCACATGGCCAAATTGGCAGATATGTCCAACCACGACGTAAGGTGGTTCGACCTACCTCCAGCTTCGATAGGTCCTATTCTTATTGTGGATGAGAGTGGTTGAGATGTTGGTTCAGCTGGTAGTTAGTTTATGATTGTATCTGGTTCTTTTAGTCGAGTTGTCTCGTTGTTTCTGTAAAATTCTCAGGTGTACTTTTTTCTTCCATTTAGGTTAGGGAGGTTTTTAACGAGGCACTTGGGGATTTTCCTATTTTCATAAAAAAAATGTAATTTAACTGGTTTTCATTAAAATGTTCATTCCATTCCATGAAAATTGGTTTTCAAACCAAATGATAACAAAAGAAAATAGCATATGTAATCTTGAAGAACTGAAACTAATAAATTTAGTATCAGGTTAAAACATAATATCTTGTTTAGAGTTCCCCATCCTTCAGATTCTTCCCCCTCCCTCAAGTTGCAATGTATCTATAGATTCTATACAACAAAACACACAAGGACAAAGAAAGCAATATCAGAAGAAGAACGTAGACCCTCTTCGGCACTTGTAGTTGTATGTTGTCGCGTTCCTCTTCAACGATCGTGTCCAATTGCGGACAAGTCGAAGATCGACGGCGATGGTGATGGCGAGAGATCAAAACGGGAGGTGCCCCTTCACCCCGTGTTTGTGTATATCTGATGTTCTTTCCCATTCCCTGCATACAACAGAAAGCTTTCGGAAGGAAATGATGCTGGTTAGGATTTAGGAATAGGAAGCTTGAGAATTCCTGGGGAGAATCATTTGTGAAAAGCTTGGTGTTATATAAACTTCACATTAGGAGTTAATCCAAACAGGAGGCGGTTTGGTAACAACTAACAACGTCGGACTAATCTATAATTAGTGCGAAAGCCAGGGAACCACATATGTCCTAAAATTGGAGCAACTAAATGAGTTAGAATAGAAAGATTCTGGTAAATTGTAAACCAGATTGGTCTTAAAAATGAAGAAAACCATTACTTTTAGTTGGAATTTGGTACTTGTTCAATAGACATGATCATCCAGGAAGGATTAGCCATTAATTGATGTAACTAATAGAACATTTTATTGTTGCGTATGGATTAACATGTTTGCATGGGTTTCTTTCTTCAATTTTTACATATTAAAAAACAGTTCGATGGTTTATAATTCTATACATCACCATCATCAAAATTTAACATTCAATTTCAATGGTGTATCAACATCTGATTTATAATATTATAAAACTGTTAAATAACATATTCTCATAAACACTTTTCATGTATATAAAACTGTTAAATATTTGTATTTCTAAAATAATTAGAAATCAGATAGCTTATAACACCTTGGATTCATTTTTGTCCAAGCACAATGTTAAATTCAGACCTTTCTTAAAAAATGGATTCGAATCAAGGAGAAGTAGATTTTTATGTTTGGTTTGATGTTTGAACAGGCAGGCCAATTTCGGACAAATCAGTTCGCCCTTGTTTTAGTATCTCCGCAAGGCAAGGGGAGCAAATCTGGACCTTTCGATGAGTGGAGAAAAATCAAGAGACAGATGGCGCGAAGCCGGTTGGTGCCGGTTGAGCTCAGAAAAGTGAAAATTTGGAAGCTGTGGATCCCAACAAAATACGTATCTGCAAAAATCCTCTCGTTTTCCATTCAAAGTTTGACACATAAAGGATTAAACGGTCCCCCTCCCGCAGTGTTGTTATCTCATGGAGCTTGAATTGCAAGCATGTAACATCAACAGTGGGTGGCGGCACTAGGTGTTAAACTTTTGATTATCAACCATCGACTATGACCACTCTCTCAATTTGTGCCTGACGATGTTCGTAATTTCGTATAAATCTTACCCTATGGCTTCACTTTGTGCACATCTCAAACCAGTGTGTTTCATTGTAATATTCATGTTTTAGCATATTTGTTTTTGCTCCTTGAGCTCTTTAGACATGGCGAATTCGCGTGTCCCGAGGTTCTTCATGGAGGTTGCTCCACCACAGTTTATTACTGTAATGAGGCATAGAACAAGAAAGATGATGGACACTATCAATGAAGAGGATAAAGATGGTAGTAGCTACAATGATTCACTTTCTGCTACTTCCAAGAGCTCAGCTGCAACTAATTCAGTCCCTGCAGGTGCAATGGCTCCTCCTCCTCCTGCCGCCGCCGCCGCTGCCACAACTGTGACCGCCGACTCCAAGTATTTTTTGAAAGGGCTGTCGAGTTTTTCGAATTTTGATAATTAGAATGATTTGCTTTTGGTGAACTGAAGATGTAACCAATGTTATGATAGGTTGAGTGTGATTGTTTGCATCCATGGCTTAAGTAGGGGAATGTTCATAGTAATAAAACGTAGTTTGATAATTAGTATGAAAGCTTCGTCATATATGAATGCTATAAGCCTAAGAATTGGATCAAAAGATTGGATATCTGCATATGCAACAAGCTTAATGATTTGTTTGATAGGTGTAGCATTTTCAAACATATGTTAATGCATATTAACAAAGTATTTTCTTAACCTAACTAATCATCATTCTAATCGACTATCATATGTCCTTCATTAAGGACGGATTAAAACCACACATGGTGTATTCAAACCAATTGTGAAGACTATCATCGCTATATCAAATGATAATACTTTACGTGATAATTGAACTTTTATCTAATAACTTGTTTTTCGGTTCTAAGGATTGTTTCATATAAATAAAATAATAGACATTAATACTTTTCACTTTAAGCACGTTCTCTGGTGGAATCAATCAACTAACTTGAAATACAATTCGTATGGGTTTTAGTTCGGTCATGTTAAGTCGGGTCAAATTGAGTATAAGTCATTTTAGGTTGATTTGATGTTTTGACTCAACTCAAGTTAGGTGCGATCAATTTTAAGTCGGTTTCATTTTAAGTTGGGTCAAAATGGTACAGGTCGGAATCAGTTAATTGACTGGTTAATTCGAGCTCGGGTGGACTTCAAGTCGGGTTCATTTCAGGTCGAGTTTCGAATTCATATTAAGTTTGAGTTCGGTATAAATAGTCGATAGACTTTGGGCTGGGTCATTTTGAGTGAATTATTTAACGCCGTTCACGGACACGAATCACATTAAAAATAAATATTATAGACTAGAATGAACAAAAATATCATCATATTTAAAATATTAGACTAGATTACAAAAATTAGAAATAAATAAGGGTCACTTTCGACTAAAAATAAAATATTAAGGACTAGAGTGAACAAAATTATCAACATATTAAAAATATTGAGTTAAATTACAAAATATAAAATAAATAGGGGTTAATTTTGGTTAAAAATAAAATTTTAGGGACTGACATAAACAAATATATCATCATATTAAAAATATTGGAATAAATTTAAAAAAATGACTAAGGGTTAATTTCGCCTAAAAATTAAATTTTAGGTACTAGAATAAACAAAATATTATTGGACTAAATTATCAAAAAGTATAAATAAATATGGGGCAATTTTAACTAAAAATTAAATTATGAGAACTATAATAAACAAAAATATTATTCGATTAAATTACCAAAAATAAAAACATATATAAGTCAATTTCGGCTAAAAATAAAGTTTTAAGGACTAGAATGATAAAAAATATCATCATATGACTCAATTAGTTTCTCACATTATAATATAATAAATTCATAATTTCTCAAACACTTTATTTTTCTCTTGAAAATCATCAAATCATAAAGTTCCTCAATTACGGTTCATGTAAATATCAAGCCGTCAGACCAATATCAATCCAGGTCAACAACAAGTCAGGTTCAAAATAGGTCGGGTCAATTAACAAGTTGAGTAAAATTGGATCTTGGGTCGTTTCAGTCGGGTTATATTGATTGTTTGCCAGGTTAGTCTCGGGTTCGGATTCGTATAAGTTAGGTGTAGGTCGGGTTCGGATTCGTATCAGTTAGGTGTAGGTCGGGTTCGGTTACTATAATATCAAGTCAACTTGGGTTCGGCTCAACAACAATCGATTACATATCAGTTTCGAGTCATCACTTCTTCAGATCAAAACAAGTTCTGACTCGAACAAATTTCAGTTGAGATTTTGAGTTGAGCCAGCTTATTACATCCCTAGTTAGCACTAGGAACATCAATGAGCTCTCAAGATATTCCATTCTTTTGCACCAAAATCTGGATCTGTATGAAATGTTTCTAGTTTCCGGCGCCTTCGGTATGAAGAGGTCACCCAACTTCCATGTGCCAAATTAGGTAGGATCTTGAAAAATGTTTCTAGATAATCCGAGGCGGGTACAAGGTGTTGGAAAAATATGAGAAATTAAAAATTTTGAGCCATATTTTTTAGTGATAAAGGTAAATGTTCGAATAATAAATTTATTAATTAATATTTTGCTTCATGAGACTTTTGTAACGGTATCTCATATGCTCAAAAAGATTGAGAAATAAATGAGAAATTGATGCTCAAAGTGAGGATGTTGTGAATTGTGTAAAGGAAAATAAAAAACCTCATACCTCACATGGATGGGATAACAAGCTCGTCAAATCCATTCGGATTGGGGCGTGCTCGCACGTCTTGAGCGACGTAAATGTCTGGACCGGTTGGGTCTTTACTAGTACTTGCGGATATTAAGGTAATAAAACAATTCACAGAAAACATATCCCTTTAATAAGGGCATTTAATTGATTATTTTCGAATTAAATCTGATATAAAGCAAGAGTTCAACACACTGAAAAATCGTTTTCCTTCTCTCATTTTTTTTATCCCGGTGATAGTCTAAGTCAAGAGTTCAAGTTCGAAAACTCTTTAGTTCGTGCTTCTATCGAAGATCTTGTTGTTGTTGTATCCTGGGAGACGAACGACCAACTAAACTCAAGCACCGTGAAGTGGTCTAAATTTGTCTTAAAAAAACTGCTTCTCGCAGGCCTCAACACCTTCTCTTCTCAACTTTAATCTGATTTTGTATTTTCTCATCTTTTCAATTATTTAATTAAAGTTGTTATTTTATTTTAGGCTTAAACGTCAAATAGGTGCTCAAACTATACATTTTTTCTAATTAGGTGCCTAACGTTTTTTTTCGGGCCACTTAAGTGCCTAACGTTTCATTCCGTAACCCATTTAAGGTTTTAGCCGTGACTGACGTTAAAATTTTCCTTTATCCAATCATAAAGCGACACGTGGCACATTTTTTTATTTTTCTGATATTAACTAAAATAAAAAAACAAAATAAATTAATTAAAAATAAAAGTAACCCTGGGTTAAATTACCTTAAACCCATAAACTCATCTTCTTCCCCCATCAAACCGTCTCTCCCTCCTTTTCAGTTTAATCATCCTTAAAGCAACACAAACCCATCACATTAAAGCATCATTGAAATTTCTTATTGAAGGATTCTTATTTTCTTTCATTCTCCAAATGGCATGCGATTGTGCGGCAAATTTTGTTATCAATCTTATGAAGAACCAATTTAATCACTTCAGTAAACAGATTAGTTACTGGTTTTGGGTAAGATTCTTTGATGCTTTTGAATATATATTATTTTCCATGAAAAAAAAGAAAATTCTTAAAAGTTAGAAACCGAAGCAAATAACCATGTGTAGATTATCTCTCACATAAGGCAATAAAGATTGTATTTTTATACTATTTTTTATTTATACACAGTTATTTGATCTGATTTTTGTTTCTGGACACTTGAAACTTATGATCTGCTTTTTTGTCATTTAAAATAATAAAAATACAAGTTGGTTTAAACATTTGCAAGCTTGAAATAGCTTCTCACTCTTGGAATAAACAAACCATCATGGTTTGGTTGGATGATGTGAGTTTGG
This sequence comes from Hibiscus tridactylites, assembly GCA_958450335.1. Lineage (NCBI taxonomy): Eukaryota > Viridiplantae > Streptophyta > Magnoliopsida > Malvales > Malvaceae > Hibiscus > Hibiscus tridactylites. The sequence goes on from OY288280.1 coordinate 84,743,384, forward strand.
TTTATATTGTTGGTGCTGCAACATTCTACAGGTTATGGGATCAAGCTCGTTTAAGCGCATAATTATTTTCGATTTGTTAAAGTTGTTTACAAAGTCAAGTAAACTTGAGGTTGGTAGGGTGCATGAATAAATTTTGTACTATTTGAGAGTAGATGTTTTTCTATTGGATAAACTGAAAGGGGGAGGGACGGTTTGATGGAGAAGAAGATGGCTTTATGATTGGACGGTTTGATAGGGAAGAAGATGGGTTTATGTGTTTAAGGTAATTTAACCCAGGGTTATTTTTATTTTTAATTAATTTATTTTGTTTAATATCAAAAAAATAAAAAATGTGTCACGTGTCGCTTTATGATTGGATAACGGAAAATTTTAACGTCCGTCACGGCTAAAACTTTAAATGAGTTACGGAATGAAACGTTAGGCACCTAAGTGGCCCGAAAACAAACGTTAGACACCTAACTGGAAAAAAGGTATAGTTTGGACAACTATCTGACGTTTAAGCCTTTATTTTATCATCTTAGATTGATTACTTTGTAAGTTATACACAACAGTGGGTCATTAGGATGCCTAAGCATGAGAACGTAACATTTTGTCTTCATGTCCCATCTCCACCCAGAAAAATAAGCTATGTTCTAACAAGTTTTTGCACTTTGCTATAGTAGAGTTTGTTGCCTTTGCCTTGCTCAATTTTTGTCTTACGAGATGCTTCTGATTCAACCATCTCCATCAGTTTTCCCAGGGCTGATGCATTAAAAACAATTAAAAGTTCAGCTAAGACTTGAGAAGAATTCTGTAACGTGCATGATAAGTGAATCATTAAACCATACTTAAGCTGATTCCAATTTTTCTGGGAGATGGTAACGTCTTTTCCCAGTAGTCATCAGCAAAGGGTGATGGAGATTAAGCTGAGGAAGCTTGCTTGGATCTCTTCACAAGCCTAGGGTGAGATTTACCCTTGAACCCCCTTTCCACACCACTGCAGCAAATATGTAATAAAATCAAGAGGGATGTGGGATGATTATAAAAAAATGGAATGAAAAAAGGAAATTTGACAACCAAGTAAATTTGAGGAATGAAAGTCAAAACTTAAAAACGATGAAAAAAGGAAACAACTTTTAACCTGGGGTCAAGATTGAGAGGCCAACCTTCAAACTGTCTCACGTCAATTGGGTTTCGCATCCATGGAAGAATTGCGGTACTTTTTTGTTTTTTTTAGAACTACTTTATTTCTTTTCTGAATCAAACTTAAAAAAAAAAAAAAAACACCTTTAAACCATATACTGTAAATCTCAGAACAAGGGTTTTAGATGCATGGGAAATAAGAGGGCTTGGGTCAATGCTCCTAAGTCCTAATTGGTTCAACTCTATAACTTGAATAAAACGGTCAAGTTCTTTTATTAATCATGTACTATGTGAAGGGTATGATATTTTTAATATATATTTTAACATTTAAAATTTTAATCTTGATCTATTATTTATAAATTAAAGATACAATTTATATTCCCTGATTTGGTTATTTAAATTTTTTTATGATAAATATAATATTAATTTTATAATATTAGATCGGTATTAAAATTTTAAAATTAGAAAAATACATAGAAACCTAAAAAAGAAAGAAGCCCTAAAATAGTATTACTAGCAAATAAAAACTTGAGCTCGCAAATAAAAGTCTCAATGTTTTCTTTGTTCCAATTTCATCATTAAAGTTGTCACGTCACAATAATAATGACAATCCCAAAATGAATTGTTTAACAAAAAATTGAAACTCCAATATTTAATTATAAAAAAAATTTAAAGGCATAATTGAAAAAATAGGGCTTTTTTGACATTATACTAAAACAAAACTAGTAGTAATACTATTGTTATATTCTCGCTAATTGCTATACAAAGTAATTGACAATGACCCGATTTAGCAAGATAAGATATTATTTTGTTTAAATTCTGGCATCACAAAAAAAATAGGTTGAAAAAGTTTTTTTTTTTATTGAATTTCTACAAAACTCGATCTAAACCAGTCGATTAAAGAGTCAGATACGATTAAACCAAAAAATGGATAAATTATACCGTTCATCAATCAACTATCTTCCCGTTCTTATTGGATTAATATCCTATACACTGGCGGTGGAAAGTTTTTATTTCCACAAGCGCCTCAATTATAGGGTTTAGAGTTAGTGTTTAGGGTTTAAAGTTTAGGGGTTTTAGTGTAAAGATTTAGAATTTAGGGTTCATGTTTAGAATTCAGGAATTATGGTTAGAATTTAGGGTTTAGGGTTAGGGTTTGGTTTTAGGGTAATATGGGTGGGGATTTAGGTTTTAACCTATAAACCCTAAATTTTAACCCTAAACCCAAAATTCTATCAACAATCTCTAAATTCAAAACTACTACACGTATACCCCTAAATTTTAAACCCTAAACGAAGTCCCTAACCCCTAAAACTAAGACACTTGTGTAAAATAGTTTCCACAAGCGCTTGTGTATAGAACAATTACCCGTTCTTATTTTGGTCACTTAACTTTCAAAAATTTTAATTTACAAACTAAACTTTCAAATTGCTTTTGTTTTAGTCAATTTGAATTATTTTATTACTATTATCTTATGACATGATATTTTTTTATTGTTAGACATAAAAATAATTTAAAATAAAAAATGAAATCATATTTTATTATTCTTAAATAAAAAATCAAAATAAAAAAATAAAATTACATCCCAAGCATAAAATTATATTTTATTATTTTCTTATGACATGACACTTTTTTGTTATTATTTGAGTGGATACTAGATATAATTTTAGATTTTTTATTTCAAATTATTTTTATTTTAATAATAAAAAAATATGCTTTATTTTTATTTTAAATTATTTTTATATTTAATAAAAATAAAAAATATCATGATGTAAGAAAATAATGATAAAATAATTTAAAGTGACTACAATAGGAGCAATTTGAAAGTTTAGTTAATAAATTAAAAATTTTAAAAATTGAGTGACCAAAATAAGAGAGAGGATAATTTGTGTATTTTACCTAGGGATGGCAAAAATACCCGGCCCCGACCCGACCCGAGGTGCCCGACCCGACCCGACCGAGTATTTTTTCTAAAATTTCGGGGATCGGGGCGGGGCGGGGCGGGAAATGCATGAAGTCGGGGCGGGGCGGGTTCGGGTATTTGCTAGAAATTCTCCGCCCCGCCCCGCCCCGGTATATTTTTATATTTTTATATATATTTTTATTATATTTATAAGAAAATATCATTATATTTAAACACTTTTATGTGTTTTAAGCTATTTTTTGTTTTTGTTTTGGTTCGTACATTTTGTAAAATTTTGTTATATGTTGTTCAAGTTTTAATATATTCGATTCTAACGGTCAATGATTCAAGTTTATTTTTTTAAATATGTAGTTTAACACGTGGATAATTTAAAATTGGTTTTATTTTATTTTTTTATATAAGTTTGAAGTCCCTTGAAACCATAATTTGTGATTGTGGTGGAAGATTGGTCGAATCTAACATTTACCGTCGACGAAGATTAAATTTTTTTTAATTTTTCGAGGCGGGTCGAGGCGGGGTCGGGTTTAAGGGTTATTTTATCGGGGCGGGTCAGGACGGGTAAATTAATATTTTAATTCGGGGCGGGGCCGGGTCGGGTATAGTATTTTATAGGTCGGGGCGGGGCGGGTTTTACCAAAAAAAAAAAAACTGACAGTGTGAATGTACGCGGGTTTTGACTCGGTTCCGTTTCAAAAATATTTCATAGGCCAAGAGACAAGGAGGGAGAAGGATGGGAGGCCGAGGTACCCGTACGCCGTACCAACTCTCATTCTCCCCTTTTTACTTTCTTTTCATCTCTATTCTGAATTCTCAAGTTAGGGTCTGCATTTCATTCTTTTGTTCCTTTCTTGTTTTGATTCGTTGTTTTCTTGTATAAATTTTATGTTAGGTTTTGTCACTTTGTGTGTGTTTGGCAGCTGGAAAAAAAGATTGAGAATTTAATTGTTTTCTGCCCTGAACACCTCATCAAGACTTGTTTTTTAGGGTCACCAAAAGGTGAAAGCAATTTTGAAGCAGCAATAGACTATAGTATTCGATCCAATTATTTATCACAATCAGTTCAGCCCCTGGGTGAATGAAACGTTGCTGCTTCTGGCTGCAGTAGCTCCGGCTCCGGTGCCGATGGCAGCTTATGATGAATGCACTGCCGCAGGGACACATCCTTGAGCAGATAGTGCAGTCTGAGTCAGCACTCAGCAGCATCATTGTATAAGGTTAGTGTGTTCAATCTTAATAATGAAATATGGTCTGGGACTTGACGTTTCCTTTCTTGATTGAAAAGCTTGTCGAATGCTCTGATTGATGAACAACTAACATATGTCTTTTGAAGAATTAAAAGTGCTAGTCCCAGCTTTCCAGTCATGAATATGGGCCCTGTTTCTACATATATGGTTTTCTGAATTATTTCCTCTTCTTATTCATCTACCCTTAATTTAGCTCCTCGGAAGAGTCCAAGTTTGTGAACATCTTCCACTAAAATTTACTTCAGGGCCACATATGAACTTTTGATTTATACATACATGAGTTCATTGTTCTGTTGAGGCATTTGGATAAAGAACTTCTAAAATTGGAAATGAAGGCTACCTGTACCTTTTAATTTAGCTGCAGTGTATATTTTCGGTCTTTCCTGTTTCTTTGAACCCTGATTGTCAATTTCTTGTGCTGCATTTTTAAACTGTTTTTTTTTCTTCAATATGTTTTGTTTAACCCTGTGTCATATGGAAAATTTCCATATGTTTTGTAATTATGCAACAATTAGACTAGCTGTCTTTATGGACAAAAGATTAAGGGCTCAAGCCTCAAGGCTTCAGTTTTTACTTTTTACCAACACTGCTGATGTGTGATCCTGAAGCATTATGAAATCTTTTTCAAGATTGGGAAATTTAAAAAGAAAAATCACAACTCTCCTCTTTGATTGAGAAAAACACAAAAATAATATAACCAAATCAATGACTTTGACATCTGACAACGTTATTCAATATTACTGGGGTAGTTTCTAGGATTTCTGGGACTCCCAGAAGAAACCTTGCTCTCTTGTCTTTACCACTTGTTTTCACTCTCCCGATACTGAAGATACAACTTGGCTTATAATTATAATAATAATAATTCATTTCTCATTTGTGAGGGGCCATTCATTTTTGTCGTCATTTGCCAACTTGTTTCTGGATTATAGTTAAAACATGGTCCATAACGGGATGGGCAGATTTGCATGATTGTTCAGGCTTAAATAGGTTCAAACACACAAACATCAACCATGTTCAGGCAGATTAAAAAACAGTAAAAAGATACCGACTTTCAGCATTGATTAAACTGAGTCAGCTAGGTAATATAATGGTCAAAACCTCGTTCAAGTTATTTTTCAAATAACATTTTGATTGATTTTCTGGTTATTATGTCGCGGTGGATGAATTAGAGACGTAGAATGTAGGCGTCTTCGTAAATACATCAAACAAACATACAAAATTCTTTCTTATATATTTATGATCTAATTTCAGTTCTAACCATATCTACCAAATTAACATAATAGGTACTTGTTGCACATTCCCATGGTTTTCAGCCCTTCAAACAGACCCCTCTTTCTGAGTTCAGGGACTCTTTGTTTGTTCCAAGCTTCCCAGAAAGGTTCCGAAAACTCGGACGATTTGGACTAGTTGAAGAGGACATCTTGGGAGATGAAAGCAGCCCATGCATCCTAGAGTCGTGCAACATTAAATTAGAACTTGAATTTATATCAAAATTTGGCAATGAATCACTTCTGTTTCCTCATAAAATTTATCAGGGGAACCCTGTTTGTGTTACCTGAAGGATGGTAAAAGCCTTCTCTGCAACATATTTTTGTGAAAGGGTTGCACCTCTTTGTTGCAGTTTATCTGGGTGAAGACATAACCTAGCTTTCTGATAAGCTTTTTTCACTTGTGAGCTTTCTTTAAGACTTGTTAATGGGATCATATTCCAACCGCTACTTGGCCATAGAATCTGAGTTCATTTCAATCAATCAATAAAAAGAAAAATAGCTCGAGTCTTGCCGGCAAATCAATCCGATCCTTAAAACATGTTAAAGTTTAGTATCTTACTTGATGAAGGGTTGAAAGGAGCAATTGGATGTTATTTTCCTTCCCAGATGACCAAAGCTTCACATCATCATCCAAAATCCCCATTTTAATCTGCAGTTTCATCAGAGGAAAAAAACTACATGTTGATCAAATCTTGTTCATAAACTAATCAACACAAAGAAGCTACAATGGCTCTAGCTTACAAGTTCTTCTGATCTCTCCTTTTCTTCTTTTGCTTTCAATTTCTTTTCTTCATCTTCCTGCAAATTAAGTAAAAGCAAAAACATTTATTTATATTTAGTCTGTGACACTAAAATTTTGCTTCTGAAGTGGAGATACAAAGCAAAAGGCTAATAATTTACCTTTCGAGATGGCATTGTTCTATGGCCATCCATTTGAAGGTCAAATGATTCATGTGAATTAGACCTTCCTGCAAACCGTATACACAAATTAAGTTATTTTAACCATCTAATTGAGCTTTCATCATAAAAAATTCAGATAAATACTAAAATATAAATCACAGTCTCACCTTCTGTTCCAGTTGAGTGGGTTTTTTCAGAACTTTGAGAATTGTATCTTTCCTTCGCCCAAGCAATCGCTTCATCAATCGAAACCGCTTCACCATTACACTCTCTAAGATCAGAATTGATCTCAATAACATAAGAACTCATAACTTCATCTTCTTCTTCTTCATCATCTTCTTCTTGATGCATTGAATCACTAGGGGCCCTGACTGGTTCATGACAAAGTGAAGAGGCAGGGGATGAAGGGGAATTGAACTCAAAATCATCGGCTGATATTTTGACACTTCGAAAAGAATGAGGTTCCAAGCTTATGATTTCTGGGGAAGTGGCACGCCGACTGAATCCATAATTATAGGATGAGCTTCTCATCAAGTTGCCGTATTCATTTTCCACGTATAGATTTCCGTTGTAGAACGAACGGCTGCTTGGAAATGCCGGCATCCCTTGTTGTTGCTTTGCAGCTTCCTCATCTGCCGCCATTGTTGTTGAGTTCCATCTGCATGGAACATTGATTGGCCTGCACCTCCAAATACACAAGATTTTTCAAACTATCCTTTAAAAGAATTTTGGACCTAAACCCTAATTGATTCTAATAAGAAACATTGAAGCTGGTGGAACCCTAACAAGTAGAATTTCAATTCACTGATTCACCTATTTACAAATATAATACCAGGAGAGAAGTCAGGGTTATAAACGTCAACTCAATACGACAAAGCCAAAACAGTTGAATTTTGAAAAACAGTTATGTTAAACAGCTGTTAATTCTTTTCTTTTAGAAACTTATTAGATTACCTGAGCTTTGAAGCAAAAGACGACAAACCGACATCATCTCCGACCACCGGCCGGTGAGGGCTCAGCTCTTCGGAACTCAGAACCGATGATGAGTTCGACTTCCCCTTTGAATTCGACCTTGACCGCTCCCTCGACCGCCAGACCGACCCAAAAATGTCACCGTAGAACCCTTCCTCTTTCGCCGGAATCTTAAACGCTGGCAAGCTCCGTCCGTCCTTCGTAGAACGAGAGGAAATGAACTCCGGTGGCCGGAAAACCTCTTCGTAAAAGGTTCCCGAGCGGGTGGAGTCATCGGACAGCTTCCGGCAAAGCACACTCCGAGGTGGACCGCCGAAGACGTCGGAGAAGTCATCTACATCGAGATCATGATCAGGTACCACCATGGTGACATGGTTCATAGTAAAAATGGAATTCTCCATAGATTTTCGTCGAGGAAGATGATGGGTAGTTGACATTCCCATGAACATTCGCCAAGATTCGTCCATTTAACTTGGAGCAAGCTTTTGCAAAGACCAAAAAAGAAACGAAGAGATTTCAGTTCTGGGTTTGCAAAAGATGATTACCAGTTTGTAAATATATAAAAGAAGTGAAAGTGGTAAGAGCTGGGGGGGATTAAGGAAAAGTAGCTTTTACAAAAGTTAATTTAATTAATTTGGTGTATTTTCTTTAAGCTTTTATGATGATGAAAGTAGACGCACATACCCGCCTGCTTGCCTGGAAAAGCTTCTTCCTTTTAATTGTGGTTTCTTAGTCCCCAGTCCCCACCATGAAATTATATTTTAACCCCTTTTTCCCCTCTTTTTATTGTAAAGTTGTTGAATTTTGATCCAGAAATAAAAGGGAAAACAAAAATTTAAGTTTGTTAGGAGTGTTACGGGGGTGGGGTTAGGGTAATTTTACAGACAAATCATTCCTCTAATTATTGCATCTGTTTGTGGAAATGCTTGAAGAATATACCGTTGCCTGGTAGTAATCTTAGTTTATATTTAACTATCATAATCATCTAGAGGATGAGTCACCAGGTCTCTTAAGCAAGGTCAGAGTTTGAATCTTAAAGTTGTGTACAAATAAAAATAGGTTGAGAGGTCGTCCCATATTGAGTTCGATCCAGATTAATCGACCAATGAATCAGATACAAATGGTTTGACCCAAAAAAATGAAATAAAATATTATAATGGTTGATAGCAGTATAGCAGACAATGCATGCTCTTAAGTTGATTACCATCCAAAGCTTTATGCCTCAGATCCTTCTACTTTCCAACACAAGTCATCATCAAAATCGTCAACCCCAAATGATAAAAATTATTAATCCCCCCCAAATGGAAAGAGAAAAAAAAGTGCCAAGATAATGAAGATAAAAACAAAAAAGGGGTAAATTAATTAATTGAGAAATTGAGCAAAAGTGAGATCAATGTTTGAGCCCGTAGAATAATCCAATTAAGTTCCCAACAAATACAACACTGAGGGTTTGCTTTCAGTGTTGAGCTGTTATGATGGTCCAAAGACAATGGAAGCCAACTCTGCTGCGAAAATGTGGCGGGGGAAGGGAACATAAAGTGAAAAATAAATATAAATAAAAAGAGATAAGATGGAAGAGAGATTGTATTATATTAATCATTGTTATATAAAAACAAATCAATCGGTTTTCTCCCAAAATCAGCACCGAAAGATATGAGCAAAGATTAAAGTAAGTTCAAAGCTTGTTGGTATGAAGACCACTTGCTTCTGCAAATTTCCTAGTTTTTGCCATGGTTTTGCATCGATTATGATCATCACAAGAGAAAAATGCCCTCCGTTCACAAATGCTCGTGTTTGTGCACAAGTCTCCATCTGAGATGTTCATTCGATTGTGTGACAGACGACATTTTACAGACTTTTTTCCGAAGGAATCAGAAATGCCCTCAAACACATGTGTATATATGTTATGTAAACTTTTTTTTTCAAATATAATATCTTCATTATTTTAGTTTGAAGTGACCAAGATATTTGCAAATGAAAAAAAAAAAAAAAAGCATGCACAATTTATTCGAAAACTTCCAAAGCGGATAGAGACATGGAAATGGAACCTTGTGTAAAGTGACTAAACTTGAAACAGGGTGATGAGTTTGATCATTTTGTAGTCAAAAAGTTGGTGTAAAACTGGGGACGAAGATGATAAAATGACAAAATGTACATGCATATAATTGCACATCTCGAACAAGAGGGGGAAAAAAGGATAAGGAATGTAAGGGTACAATAATGCTATAAAGAAGTGCTGCTGCATTATATGGATATGCATACGAACTTAGATATAGTTTGATTCATTGTAAACTCCCCTGTTTTGTGAATACATAGGATGTTTGTTGGTGATGGATGGAATTATTGGGATGGGGTTTGTTTTGTTGTCGTTAAGAGAGAAGAGTGGTGTTTCGAGATAGGCACTAGGCTCCTCATTTGACCGTTTCTCACTTCTACGAATATCTCATGTCTTTAAGATAAAGATCCAAGCTTTAAGAAGTTGATGCTAACGATTTGAGAGAAAAAATTTATTTGTTAATATAATATTTGGATTCTTAATCTTGTTTTAAGTCTGATTTACATGGGCTAGTATAAGTTATAACAGAGATGAACTCGAACTCGACCCCACCGATTACACCCTTTCAAAGCTTCCATTTTAATTTGTTTTTGGTTTTTGGAAGTGAAACAATGGAATAGCCAAGAAAAAAAAGGCACGACCCGGTCGTGTCACAAGTCGGAAGAATGGAATTCACAAGGGAAACACAGGAAAAGGAGATGAACGGTAGAATGTTTGGCAGGTGGATGGGTCGGCCATGAAGCAGACATGTCAGAAGGTTCCATATGGTGCCTTTCGACACAAGATACCTCCTTTTTTATAAACTCCAATTGAAATGTGCTACACCACCCCACCCCCACCCCCTTTTTTGTATAATTTGTACTCTTTTTTATTCAATCTTTCCAGATTGTTTGACTCCCTTACACCAGGGAGGGGACGTGTAGTTTGCAGACAAGTATTTTAAATGGATCAGTGACAGGTCAGGAGTGGAGCAATATCAGTGTTGTGTAAACCGAATCCTCTGCAAATCTCTCAAAATATATCATGTACGGTTTGCACGCACATCTGAAGACCGAGAGACTTGGTTTGTTGTTTGCCAAGACGGGAATGAAAACATGGTGATCAGTCCATGTGAGAGAACAATCCGAACTCCCCTTATTTGAGCGCACAATGTTGTACACTAATAATAATATTCCTTATTCTCCCAATTCGAAACTTTATGCTTACACATGGAGCTCGCAGATAGGTAAGTATGGTGGGAGTCATCTGTTATGCCGATGATTTCCTTCGTATTGCTCGACTCTGTACTGTTGGATAAAACTAAACATTAATTCAAGATGGAAAACGCTTGGATGGATTCCGACCCTAATTCTTTCGTCACAATACTTTCATTAAGTAGTAAACGATTGGCCATAAAATGTGCTCCATTCTCATTGGTAAAAATCAGAATCTTAAGTTCAGAGTTAAGGGATGAGGTGAGCAACCACAACACCACGTCTCATGGTTAAATTTATGTATATTTTAAGTATTTTTTATGTATTTTTAAAATGATACTAAAAAAATTAATATGACTCGAATTATAACTATGATGTATTTTAAGTGTTTTTTATGTATTTATTAATAAGATAAAGTTTTACGTGATTTAAACTCATTATTAATCTCTATTTTTAAGAATTCAAATTAATAAAATCGTTTTATTAAAACTTTCATTTCTCGGAGTTTTTTCCCTCTTTGCATCGTTCTTTTTATTTTTGATTGGCAAGTGGTGGTGTTGATTTTAGTGTCAGTCGCTGACCATCATATTCTTTTTCCTATTTTTTTTATATTTAGTTCTCGTTTTTTCTTATGTTTCAGTTTTTTTTATTATTTTTATCTACCTTTGTGACACGACTTTTCTTTGTCTTGTGGCATTTTTCTGCCTCATGGCACCCTTTTGCCTACCTTTGTGATAGATTTGCTTCGTTGATAGTTTTCTCGTGACACTTCTGATTTGCGATTGTCGACAGTCTTTCAATAGTTTCATCTTCTTTTATGGTTCGTTTATCGATACAGTAAGATTTAGGGCTTAAAATTTAAGAGTTATTCAGTTTGTGGCTTAAAGTTTTTGGAGTTTAACTTGGTTTAGGTTAATATGGATAGATATTTAAATTTTAACCTATAAACTTAAATTCTAACTCTAAAGCATAAATGTTAAACTCATAAATCTGAACACCTAATCTTTAATACTAAGACACTTATAAAAACTTTTACAAGTACCAAATCATCATAAGTTTAAATTATGGATATGAACTACTTGAGTGAGTACAACATACATTAATGATGGGCCAGCATTCCCCCAAGCCCAAAAAAGAAAATGGAGTTTGGTATTAGTTGTGAAGCCATTGAATTACTGAAGAGCCTGGTTATCCAATGTTAATCACATTGAGTTCACAGGCAAATGTGAAAGGCATTCCCGCTAGTTTAGCAACTTTAAACTATATTGAGAGGCATGCATCTTCTTGCCCAATGCTCACTTAACTTTCCATAAGCATGTTGCATGTTGCATGGACATGGTGACTGGTTTTTTCAACCAAACACTTGCTAACCATGTCCACGTTCAATGCGATTTTCAACAGCAAAGATCAAGTTTAACACGTGAGCTGTTATTCTCTACGGAATGTCTGGTCGGTCTAAAGTTCATGCGATTAGTTGAGAAATGTTGGAAATTAGTTTGGATACTTCTCTTCAACTTAAATGAAACATATGGAGAATAGTATGAAAAATGTGGGTTGTATTCAATGCCACAATTTGAGGCCAAACTCAAGCCGTATTCAATGCCTTTCTGCTTACTAAATGACATTGAAGTTGGCAGTAGGGCACATTCCCACTTCGCTAATGACTAATGATTATGAGCCCCCACAAGTTTTTAGCTCACTGTTTGAACCATAATTGTTCGGAAGATCCAAATGAATGTACAGCAAAACAATGGAACTTGATACAAGTTGGATTCATCTAATCTAGACAAGTATGGTTGTGGTTTGAATAATTAATTAATCATGATTATCGTGACTTCATTACAAATAATTTACTCAACATTAGGATGAGTTCACGCTAGACGAGCACTATTAATTTAATTAATAAAGATTAAAAATTTAAATGACTCACCGTATAATTATTAATTATTTAAAAATTAAAAGGTAAATTAATTAAAATATATTATTTTATTTTTAATTTTTTTAAACATAGATCAAAATATCTATCTACCCCTAAATTATAAAACTCAATTTTTTGTTCATTTAAAATTCAAGCCGACCACTCTAACCGGTAACTGCTTGTAGATCTCGGAATTTGTAGTCTCAGTTTACAGTATTCGTGGTTGCAAGTTTAGATTTTGATTAGGGTTTTTTTTTCTTCTTTTGGGTGAATAAGATGGACCCATCTGCAACTGGTGATGATCGAAAGAACAAATTTTGTATTGATAATTTGATAGTTGCAAGAAAGTCACTAAAGCTTAGTTTAGAGAAATCAAAAACCTAGACTTGGCTCTTGAAAAGGCTGGAGCAAAAATAGAGAAATCAAGTTTTGTATTGATTTGCAGTTACTGGATAGAGTGGCGGCGGCAACAACGGCAACGGTAACTTAAATTTAAATTTTATTATATAAAATAATTAAAACTGAAAACTTTATCAATTTACAGGGCTTATGACCTCTGCTAAGTGCTAACCCTTAGATTCGTCTATGCATACTGAAATAATGGAATGGTGAAGTTTATTTAAATTAGAATATGCAACTTTTAAAATATATATATCATAATTTAATATTCAATCCTATCATTTTAAGTTCATGTAATTTAATTATAGTATCTTTAAATTATTTGGTTCAAAATTAATATTTCAAAATATAATGAATAATTCTATAACTTAAGCATAATAATTAATACATGGACTAATAATAGAAAAATATCTTATATATGAGGTTTAAGATTGGAATTTTTAACTTAGGTATTCTCTCCTTTTAAATCCTCTTAAAAAAAGTAAATAATTAAAAACCCTCCTCTTGCTATGTGGATAATATGGTCAAAAGAGAAAGGAAAGGCAAATCACGCTGCCCGGTAAATTCATTACAAATGTATGAACTAAAGAGTCGGGCAGCCAAGGACGTGTATGCCAATGCCAATGGCAATGGCCTAAAATACAAAAAGGACGCGGATCAGTGAGTGTGACAAAGGGAACATTACATGTGAATAGATCTCAACACCCAGGCCACCGTTAATTCACGCAGTCCCACATATACGCCCATTCTTTATTATCACACATTATTGATTGTATAAAGAATGTTTTTGGAAAACCTCCCTTTGAAGTTTGAACAACTATTAATAAAAACGAAGGACCCCATCATGAAAATCATCATATCATACTAAATTAAGAGATGAAAATCGTCTGACCCAAACTATATCTTTTTTAGTGTTCTAACTTAAAAAATGAGTTTAAGATTAAAATTTATGATCAGGCTTTAGTAAATTATGGATATGGTGTATTTTTAGGCTATAAGGTTTAGAGTTTAAGATATTAAATTTAGAGTTAAAGTTTAAAATTTAATTTTTAATATTTTTTAACGTGCGACATAAAAAGAGGCATGATTATGAACAAATAATTTTTTTTTAGATTAGAGTAGGGAGATCCTTCAATTTTTTACTAGGGCGGTGAATTAATGGATAACGTATTGATTTCCTTTTTTACACTAGGGAATTGTTTATGAGTTTATTGGCCTTGATTCTTAAAATATACACACCTGCAGAAAGCCCTTGGAATCCTTGAAAGCCAACAATTGTGTTAGTAATACTGTAATAGGAAGTAGGAACTAAGGCTAATAATGCATTGGATTTCGTAACCTATAAATATTTAATATTGGGAATAGAAACGTTTACTCGGTGATGAAATTTAGAGTAAGAGTTTGAGGGAGCAGAATAAAAAATTTTATGAACTTGGAGGTTTAACCAAAAAAATCAGAAATTTTAAGAGTTTAATTAAATTTTTTAATAATTTTGAGATGATCAAATTAATTTTTTTAAAATTTAAGGACAAAATTTAAATTTCTTAAAATTTGGAGATAGATGGCCACTCTAGTCCCATAGAGGTTCACCCCTGCCTTTTACTCATGGGATTGTGTAAATGATTATTTGGGTGAAGATAAATTTAGAAACTTTCAAAAAAAAATTTATCAACTCTCTAACTTTGTTATAAGACTCGAAATTGAATGAGAAAACATTTGGTCATTGAAGATAAGAGCAGAGTAGTTGTTGATTTTTTTAATTGTCTAAAGTTAATTACAATGTAGTATATATTCATACACATTGTTAATCTTTTGACAAGACACACACCTTATATAGAAGAGCAATTTAAACTCAGGTCACATTAGATAAACATCATCCGACCAGTTGTATTTTTGTTTTCTAACATTACATATGGTCTTAATCGCATTGTTAAATTGTAAACTAACTTTTTTAATTGCGAAAGTACGAAGGGGCAGAGAAAGGCGTTTTTACCCACATATGCTGTTTTTTTTATTATTTATCTTCTCGCTCTCGTGTAAAATTATTAACAATCTAACAGCCAAACATGGAACTCGTTTAGTTTGTATGATAAATTTTATGCTTTTTTTAATTTTGTATGTAACTCGTCATGCTAAATTAAAGAATTTTATGAGTTTTTAATTTTCCATTGACAAATCTTATAAAACTCGCCATATTACTATAATGAATTCTATTAAAAATATTTTTTTTTATAAAACTCGTCATAAAAGTAAGATAAATTTTATGTTTGATTGTTAAATTGATAAATAATGTTTAAAATCAACATATTTGGGTAAAACGGCCACGGACAAGTAAAAGTGGTGATATCTAGAAAATAGATTTGGTAGAAAGTGATGTCAATCACATGAGTTCTTTTAACTTTCACCATTAACCAATACATTTTTTAAGTTTAAGTGTTAAATAATTGTCTAAATTATCTTATATTTTTATACAGGTGCTCAAAGTTATTTTATTTTTAAAAAATTATTATATTTTTTAAAATTTATAAAATAACCCTAAAATTCTTAGATTCTAAAATTCGATTATTGTCGTTGTCGTTCATCACACTGCGGGTGACGGAATGATGCATCATTCTCTTGTCGAAAGATTCGAAAGTCGTTCGTCTGCAGATCGACCGTTGTTTTGTCGTCGATTGTTTTTTTTCTTTCGCGAGTTCGAATTTATTTTGACGATAGGCATGTCGTTCGTCGACTATCGGTGACGGGATAATGGGAGAAATGATCGTAGGATTCCGGTGACGAAAATAGTGGGTACACCGTCGACAATTGATGACGGCAACGATTAAAATTGAGATTTAAGACTTAAAAATTTCAGGGTGGATTATTTTGAAGATTTTTGAGAATTTTAAGATATTTTTAAAAATAAAACATATCATGTGTCATGTTTTTATTGGCTAACGAATTTTTTTTAATGACTGTTAATGATAAAATACCTAAAAAAATGAAATGTTAAAAACCTATTTGACTTGATAAAAACTTTAAACACACTTATCTACAAAAAAAGAAAAAAAATTAAACACTTATTTTACAATTAAACCCATTTCTTATTAGCCAACATTTTCCTCACCTACCAACCACTCTCTCCTCAGAACAGATTTCCTCAGTTTCACCTTTTTCTGGCCTGGACTTACATCATCTTTTGCTCTCATCTAGCCCTTTGTCTTGTCATTGGTCAAACCACAAGTATACCTATCCCTTTCTAAAACATCAAATCAAAAGTTAAATCAATCACGTGCTGTTTCAATTTTATTCATTTTCTAATAGTAAAATAAATTGCTGTAATGTCTTGATATCTAAATTTATTAAAAGTATTTTTATTGCGACACATATGTTTCAATATTTTTCTCGTGGATATATAAATTTGATGTTTTTAACGTTTATTATGTGACATTTTAAGGATAAATGATATTTTGACATGTATAATATTAAAATGATAAAAATTCAATATAATAGACTTTTTTATGGTATAGGGGTTAGATTAGGGTATAATGTTTAGGGGTTTAGCTGTAGGGGTTTAAAATCTAGGGGCAGTTGTTTCAATTTAGAGTTTAGGGTTATAATTTAGGGTTTATAGGTTAGGGTTTAGTTTTTAGGGTAATATGGTGAGGATTTAGGTTTTAACCTATAAACCCTAAATTATAACCATAAACCTTAAATTGAAACAACTATCCCTAAATTCTAATCCTCTACACATAAACCCCTAAACTCTATACCCTAAACTAACTCCATATACCCTAAAATTAAAGCGCTTGTGGAAACTTTCAGTTTTCACCGCCTGTGTATAAAATTTTTATTTTTTTTATTAGTACTTGGTTAAAAACCCCAGGCATACTAGGACAAAAAATACTGCTACAGAGATTATTATTTTTTGAATAGAGAGAATTTTTAGATTAAAAGATAGTATTTTAAAGAATAAACGGTGGGGATGTTTTAGAATAAATATATTTAATAAAGGTATACGTGTGGAGTGAATGTTGGTCAAACATTGGAAAAGTGAGGACCACCCAAAAGGAGGTCAGTCAAAATTTCCAGCTCCATGCTACTTTAAAAATCTTTAAATTTAATGATCAGACTCCATAGTATTGATATGCTCCACAATCTGCCATTATTAATCATTCTAGCTATGATTTAATTACCACTCTTTCTCATTATGTTTAATCCTCTTTTTCCCTTTAAACTTAATTGTTTTTTGTAAAATTGAAATTAAAAAACAGAAATGAAGAATAAAGTGTTTTGCAAATATTGTTGATGATAATGATCCAATTTGTTATTTTACAAGGCAATGGCAGATTGGCAGTTACTATACAGAGCAAAAATGAAATTCTACTTTCTCATCATTGTACTTCTTCAAAAGGCTCTGCTGGTGTTCATGGATTTGAGATTTCACTATTTTCCTTTGTCTTTTGTTGATATAAAAGAAGAGAGAATATTTAATCAAAGAAAGATTATAATTTTTTTGTATTTTCATTTTTCGGAATGTTTTAATATTTAATTTTAAGATAAACATTATCTATTTTTTTATTAGAATACTTGTTGTGTTCGATTTTATTTAAAATTACTAACTATTGACAGAATGTTATTCTATTTTTTTTCTGACATAATGGAAGTTGAGGAGTGAAAATGGCCGAAAAATAGTAAAAGGACAGAGGTAAAATTTACTTAAAATAGAGGGACTAAAATGTATATTAAGCCAAGATTCAAAGAACTAGTTTTTGCAGCAATCGGGTTTCTTTTTCCGAGTTCAAAGGTTGAAACTTTTAGAAAATGCGATACGACCAAGCAACGTTTTCACATAGGTCGGCCCACCCTGATACGGCCACGTCAGGTTGACCCATGTAAGTGACGATGTGGCAAGATCAGAACCGGTGGAAGGTGTAGAGAAGGTTGTAAAGGAGAGCAGCAGCGAGGATCATGATTTGAACAATGGTCACTGGTCAGAGTCATGTCCATTACATTACATCATAAACACACACAGTCATAGTTTTTATATTTTTCTCCAATCTTGCTATCTCTGATTCTCTGCCTCTCCTTGTTTAACGTAGAAACTCTACCGGAGAAAGAAAGTTTGAAGGGTAGTATTTAATTAGAGTCTGACCAGTGTTGACAGCAAGAGACACAGAGATCTAATGGAGTATGAGAGAATAGACACACCTCAGGTAACCCTTTTTCTGTTTTTTTAGCTTTTCTATGTTAACAATGGCTTATAGGTAGTGAATGGGTTTTTTTAATCTGATCTGGGTTTTAAACAAAGTTCTAAAATTTAAAGCTTTTGCTCATATTTTTATACTTCAGAGTGGCATTTCACCGAGCAAACTAAGGATGAAGCTGATGGGCCCTCATCATCATCATCGGAAGAAGGATGGATCAAATAGCAATTCTTCGAGGACATCTCCTTCTAGGATTAATGATGCTGAGTTTGTCAACAGTCTATTAGCCTCAAACAATGACGATTTGGATGAGGAAGGTTTGTTTCTTGGCCTGGTTTAGACTGGGGGATGATGAATTCAGTTTCAGCCAAGTGTTTTTATAAAATTTGCATGCTGATTTTAGAACATATTTGATTGTTATACAGTTCCCAGCTTAGATGTTGCACCGGTGAAAATGTCCAATGAGATGGTGTTGAATTCCAGCCTAAATGATCAAATTTCTAGCCAAGAAAATGAGTTTCTGGCAGAGGAGGGCGCGGAAGTGAGCCGAGCTAAGTTGCAGCAATGCTCAAAGAGTGATAATGGTAATTCCAGCGCCATTCATCCAATGAGGACGCTTGACGATGGAAACCTTGATTATGATAGTAATGCTAGTTCATCAAGCTTTGAGTTTCATAAAGGGGAGAGAGCAGCAATACACAATTGCCTGACGAGGTCTTACTCGAGACCTATGTCTTCTAAGTGGAATGATGCAGAGAAATGGATAATGAACAGGCAAAACGTGCATGCTACTTGTGCTAAGAAGAATGCAATTCACAACCAAGTTAATCGATATCCTCTTACGCATATAGTGAGAGTTGCTCCAGAGTCTGCAAATTATGATCAGGGGCTGGCTGCTAATGGCGTAGCAGAGACTAAGAGGGTAGATTTCTATCAGCACGCTGTGCATATACCATTCGACAAGTTCTCTTTTATTCCTTCTGGAGCTCATCCTATTTCAGCACAATCATGTGGAGGAAACCTATTATGTGATCAGTTTTCTCAGAGTAAGGATATGAAGGAAGTGGTTCAGAGGGATTTATCTTGTACAAAAGGTTCTGAAGAAGATACAACCGGTAAATTTGCATATCGAACTTTTTTAATAGTTTCTGTCTGAAAATATTTATGAATTCGTAGACTGCTTATGTAGTGATACTGATGCACTGTGCATTCACGTTGATTATCATGTGACCACCACAATGAGAACTTGCATTATAATATGATTAAGAACATTGAAATATGTCTTGAGACCATCATGTGGGAGTTTCCGAGCATATTAAGGGATCAACTCCTTCGTATTCGGATGGGCTTTCCGTTTTGCCGTGTGGATATATTGATCATAGTTTTGTATTTGATATCTATTCTTTTATCTCATACCTTAAGATTTGGCCTTGCAGTTATCCCTGCAATACGATCAGTTTGTATGAGAGACATGGGAACAGAAATGACGCCTGTTGCAAGTCAAGAGCCTTCTAGGACTGCTACACCTGTAGGGGCAACAACCCCACTCCGAAGCCCGACATCTTCAATCCCATCTACTCCTCGTGGAGGGGCACCAACATCGACGCCTTTGGACCACAATATAGATGATGAGTCACAGAATTGTCCTGAAAATGGCAGGAAAGCATTGTCTGAGAAAGAAACCAAGCTCAAGACAAGAAGAGAGATTGTAGCCCTTGGTGTCCAGCTTGGCAAGATGAATATTGCTGCTTGGGCAAGCAAGGACGAGAAGGAAGACAACACATCTTCAGGAGATACCACTCGTATGGGGGAGCTTGAGCGAATTGAATATGAAAACCGAGCAGCAGCATGGGAGGAAGCTGAAAAGTCTAAGCATACAGCAAGGTTCTGATATGTACTTTGCAAATTTAATACTTGTTAAACAATTCCCATCAATTTATTTGTTCTGAATGCATACCTCAATTTCTCAGGTATAAACGTGAAGAAATCAAAATTCAAGCATGGGAGAGTCAGCAGAGAGCAAAACTAGAAGCAGAAATGCAGAGAATAGAGGTATCTGAAATCCCATATTTCAACACAGTCAAAATTAGTTCTTATTGAAAACATTTAAAGATTATTGTGTTCATCTTAATCTCATTTCTGACATGATGCAACTTAACGAACCTTGAAATATGATTGGTTTAGGTTAAGATAAGGCAGGTAAGTTAATTGTCATTACAATTAATCAAAATAATTTGAGTCTGAAAGATTGCCAAAATAATTTATGTGGTCATATTCTGAGCAACAGGTATCAATAATAATTATACAAGTTTTCTAATTTTCAGGCCAAAGTGGAGCAAATGAGACGTCAATCTCAGGCAAAGATGGTGAAGAAGATTTCTATGGCTAGGCAAAGATCAGAAAAAAAACTAGCTGCAGCGGAAGCTAGAAAGAATCTAGATGCAGAAAGAACTGCTGCTCAAGCAGAATACATCAGACAAACCGGGAGAATGCCATCATCTCCTTACATGTGTTGTAGTTGGTTGTCATAATAATATATTAAACAATCAATAAAAGCAAAACTTGCTCGTATACTTGTTGAGCCAAAGTATCATCTCTTGTAACCTTGTTTTGAGCAGTATTAGTGATGGTGAAGGGTGTTGTATTTATAGAATGGCATTAGTTTTTTTGTGTTGTTTACATGGAAAGATGAAATGAATAGCACAATTGGTGCAATTAATGTCAAATTCCAACAGAAATTAATGAAATCATGCATATATTTATCCTTACCCTACACAAAGGAAGAATCACCCTCTGAAGAGACTATTCATGGTTCGGATCGGCCTGTATTCTTGAAGACTTGGGCTTCACCCTCGTAGGTCTCAGATAGACCAGACCCATATCAACGAAACTTTGCAGACTGTAAAGTATGCACTGTTGAATACCAGTTGTTGGAGTGTAGCATAATAATGTGGACTCATGGACGAATCCATGTGGCTTGAAATTTTCCTTGGTGAAGAGCTATGGACCTATGGTTCATAGTAGTAATGCATGCACATTTGGCATCTGCTTCAGTGAACTTATTGAGCTTGTTCAAGTCTCTTTTCCCACTTTGGTGCCACAAGTAAAGTGTTAAACCTATACATCAATATCTGCTTTCTGATCTGATTGGTTTTTGATACTATTTTCAGTACTCTCTTGAGGGTTTCAACTTTCAAGTTTCCGTGTCCAACTAGTTCAAGCCAAGCACTGCAATAGTTTTCTGTTTCACGCCATCAGAAACCGGAACCAGACCAATTGGCAAGCCATTTCCTCATCCATAGCCTTGGTTCGTACCAAGCATAAACTTTTAGGATCAGTCGCTTTGTACATCAAGTAGGATGACTTTTGGTATTGTAATTGTTCCATGCATTTCTTTTCATGAATGTTGATGAAAGTAATCAAAGGGTGAAAAGTGAAAAAAGTTGATGGATTCATTCAGACAACAGAAAATGCAAAAGCAGTAAAATAAAACATCAAAAGAGCAGCCCGCAGAATTACTCCCGTGTCCGTGTTATTTAGTGTTAATATATTACAATTTTCATGTAAATTCTATCTGCTTAGGACTCAATCCAGTAGAAAAACAGCCTACGTACGGACAAAGATCTGACACACTAGATTTCTGTTTTTCAACAATATCTCCAATCTTTCCCCACATTCATGGATATATAATGAAGGAACAATTAAGTGTCCTTGAAAACTCTGACAAAATCACTCTCCTTCACCATTGCCAAATCTCTCATACCTAAATGAAATCTTCCAGTAGTTTGCCAGCAACAAAATGAGTACACACCATCTGCCAACGACACACGTTTTCACGCGTACTAAAACGGGTTGGAACGTGCCTTTTTGCCCATGTTATTACTAGGTTTTGGCAGAGAGCATGGGGTCTCAACTCAAGCAAAAGCCATTGATGCTGTTCAAGTACCATCTTTCTCAGTCATCCCCCACTCAAAAACATAAAGGGCTGTGAGAGGAGGTTGCAGGAAACCCTCCTTTAATTTTGAAATGGGACTAATTATTGTTGATGGGTGCCCTACCCTTTTTGTCACCATTTCCATCCCCCAAGCACTTGAATGCTACTGCTATCTATCTATATATTGTCAAATTCCCCCACTTTTTACCCCCCCCCCCCCCCCCCACTTTTTGTTACAAAGTGGTGTAAGTATAGGGATAGGGAGACTATGTATTTTGATTCGATCTCTAAAATTCTGTTTTAAATTCATTGAACTTTGGAAATAGGGAAGTGGGATATAAATTCCCATGAAAAATTAATGAGGAAACGTGGCTCACATGTCAGGTCGACCGACATCAACCCTGTCCCATCAGTTAGGCTAAGGAATTATTGCATACCTTCCATTTCATCTGCTGCATGTGAATTGTGATTGCCTTCCAAGGTTTTATTTTTTTGTCTATAATCTCAGGGGAAAGAGAGAAGAATAAGTTACTTGGAAACGTTTCTCTAGCAACCTGTAACAGTTCTCACTTCTTCGGCCATGCAATGATGCAAATAAGCCGCAATTTTGGCGAGACAGTGTTGCAGCAGACATTTTCTTTTATCAGCTGCCTTTTAACAAGTCTATGAAGGCATAAAAACATGTCCTAGATACGATGTTTTACATCCGGGAGAGATGATTTCTGTTTGTCTGGTTGGTCTTCAGAATCTTTTCAATTTGATTTACAAACCCCATTCCAAAGATAGTTATATGATATAATCATTGTGTCGTCGAGATGAACGGCAATGGAATCATCCAACGTTTTCCCCAGCCAAAGCCGCTTTATTTATTAGCCATCCAAACCCCTCGACGCTAGGGGTCTTCATGGTTAACCAACGTACTACAACGGTTAACTTGTAGGTTCATTCTTAATGTAATTAGATGATAATGCTTATGGTTAATGTGTTCATCTCATTATAATTAACCAACATACTACAACAATTAAACGTGCATGAACACCCCTACTCGACACCGGACCTTTTTAATTTCGAGGATATGTTTGAAAGAGGACCAGTCTCTCACTTTCATCAAATAGGTTGGATTTTGACAACTCCCAGCTAGGCCGATGAGCCAGCCGATGATGATAGTGAAAGAAGGGCTAATGTTCATTTTCCAAAAGGTGGAATAAATGAACAAAAGTGGGCCATGCTCACACTAAAGCAACGCAGAAATGGTTGATTTTCGACACCTAATTTCCATAGGGACCCTTTTTTAGACCAGATAAAGGAGTTTCAAAACTTTGGGAAGCTTCAAGCTCGTTGTCATTTGAGCAGTAATTTTCATCTCACAAGATAAATTGACAATTCAATAATCTGATAGGAAAAAGGCTTAAGCTTGCTTCATAAATATTGAGGGTGATATGCTAATAAATACTGAATTGTACATATTTCCATAACATAAGCGACGATCTCTTAATAGTTACAGTATTAGCTTATACGTATATATATAATCGTTCAAGCTAGAGTTAGGCAGCTCTTTCAACCCATAAAAGGGTAGCAAGAGGCACTAACATTACAGGAGAATAACAGCATTTTAACAGGTATAATCGTTCAGTAGTCCAAAGACCCGACGGAAGCAATACCGGAGCTCAAATTTCTCGAGTCCTGCTGGCTCACATAGTCATCGCAACTGCCATTCGAGAGCCTCTGAACTGGAACAGAGTTTAGAAGCTCCAGGCCCCGCTTGCCCATTTGCTTAACTTCTTGAGGTGAAAGTATCTTGATGCACCACACGCTGTTCACAAACTCCCTGTTGGAAAGGAAATAGAAAGTAAAGTTCGGAATTAGCAAAGAAGTTAGCATGTGGAGAACCCAAAAATAGATTTAAATGCATGCATCCAAAAAGTTTCAATTTACCCCACCAAGTTTTCATACATGTGCTTGCCCATGGATGTGCATGCATGTCAAAAAGTATTTTAATGCAACGATTTCTCGAGGAAATGGTCCAAAGTTAACTTGACATGCATCCTATAGCTTGAGACAACTATATCCATGCAATAGGAGAATGGGAAACTTACGGCCAGGGGTCATCACCAAGGAGAAGAACGTCATTCTCCCGATCAACAAATACAAGCTGCCAGCCTGATCTCAAAGGGTCCTCCAACTGGCCTTCAAGGCCAAACATGTGTGCGAGTTCACTGCGCAGCTCATTGTAGCTGCTAAATTTGGAGATATCCAATGACCTTCCGAAGGACCCTGATTTATAAACCTGTTCAATAGTAAGTATTCGCATCAGTTACAACGAATCGAAATGATATAGTCTGAAAATGAAGGCTATAGAACTACCAACACATCAAACTTGCAACATGTAAAAGAAAAAAAAAATTCAGAAGCCAAATGGAAGTCATAACACCAGCCAAATTCATTAATCTAGAATAGAAAGCAACTGACCTTAACAAAGGTTTTAGTTTGTGGGTTCTCTTGGCCCACATTCTCCGGAGACTGCATGAATCCCAATTCATCAATGCAACTGGAAGGTGTCATTGCTGGATTAACTGAAAAATCAGTGCCTGCAGTACTCATATAATTAGATGAGAAGGGTATAGTAGTCGAGTCACTATCGCTGCCAACTCCCCTAAGGCTTGACATCCCATTTTGAAACATAAGAGATGAAGGCTCTATATTAACACCAAATAAGAGATGGCTCTGTGGATCGGTACCCCCTTCTTGGTCTATCGAACACTCCCTGCCAGGAAAGGGCGGCAATGAAATAGAATAATGAGAATTGTTGGTCTGGATGGGGCCCAACTGTTCCACCTGAGGCAGAACGCATTGCGGAGATCCAGATGAGAGAACTTCAACAGCAGACCGCTTAGATGGCCATGCAGCAGAAGTTATTACGGGATTGGATCTAGGCAAGTCGAGCAAATTGGATGATTCATCCTGGGGAAAAGAACCCAAAAGACTATGCAAAGGAGAAACAATAGGGCTGGTCACAGTGTGCCCGTTTGAATCAGAGAAACTCTGTTGATGGCATAGCCAAGGTAGGGCTTGGAAAGGCGATGACCGGGATTGAGAGGCTGAAGCATACTGTGACATGGCAGACACTGCACTAGAAATATGCTGTTGATCAACAAGTTGCTGGTGTTGCTGTGACAGTGGGTGCTGCGACTGCTGTTGTTGTTGATGGTTATTAAATGAATTCTGCTGCTGCAATTGTTGCTGAACAAGATGTGGCTGTGTTTGAGCCTCGGTCTGAGATTGAGACTGATGTTGATTGTCTTTAACACCCTGATGAAAGGCCTGAGGCTGAGATTGAGACTGCTGCAACACATGGGGGTGCATTAAAGTAGCAGGCTGCAGGGATAGATTTTGGGGGTGCTGGAATTGCAGAAGGGTAGTGGTTGCTGGTTTGGAAGGATCCACACCTCTCATGTCTTGCAGCGGAGCAGCAGCCATAGCTTGGTGCATGTCGGTCTGCAAACCCAGCAAGGAAGTAGCATCCAGCCTTGGCTGCATCCACGGTGTAACTCCAATCCCCTGAAAATTCAGAGGCTGCATTCCTCGGCCTGCATCTCCTTGCAGCCACATAAGTGGAGAATTCATGCCTAAACTATCATCCTTGAAACCTAAGAGCAAGAGAAAGTCAAATTAAAATAACTAAAAATGTTACACACATAAAATAAATAAGCTTTTTAAAAGTCAAATTCAACATAAGAGAGAGTAAGAGAAATAAAACAAGCAGTTGAAGCTGCACAGCCAGGGAGTTAGCAGAAGATTAGTATACCATAAGAAGGTAATCCTGGTAGCCATGGTCGCTTAAGCCTTAAAGGAAATGGAGATGGATACATAGGGAATGTTGTCAATGGTTCAATCTCCCACAGGGAGACTCTTGGCTGCCTTTCTCCAGCTGTGGATTCATCCCAGCCAACCTGCACAAGTAAGTTAAATTCCAAAAATTCTCATCATCGTTGATAGAAAATCTAAAACAACAAATGAGCAAGATTCTCAACGAAAAAAGATAAAGGTAAAACATTCTCAACATGCCTTGACTGATCGCCAATGTGAATTCGGCCACCGAACAGGATCCAAGTCACTTATGCCGGTTATTGTACCCATGTATCTGGTAAATGCAAAACTATCAGATGCAAAGTCCATGGTGTTTAAAAGTAAACACATGTGATGGGGTACAAAACATAGAAAGAGAACACAATAATCTGCTTAGATGATTGACTAAGGCATTAGGAACAGCAGATCTAATGTAACAATATGCCATAGCTGTGCAACTTATTCCTTTTTGCTAAAAGAAGATTAATCTGACTGATCCTTTTGTAAGGAAAGCTACTGTAAACATTTAGAACAAAATTTCAAAATGAGAGAAGGTTTAACTTACCGACGAACACTCGACTCTTCAGTTTCAAACAGCATTCTAAAGCGCATACCAACAGAAACTCGAGTATGATAGACAGCTTTGATGTATTTTGTCAAAGGTATGACAAATTCTGATGGACTAGCCCTGCATTGAAAGGGTATAAGTTTTAGAGGGGGTGAGAAATAACTACACAGAAAACTTCAATGATTAGACGCATAGCAATAGCACCATACCTTGGGTTATAAAATATAGTGAAGCGGCTATTTGTTGCAGCTGCATGGGCAGCAGCAGCAAGAAGCCCTAAGTGCATGCTATCACTTGATAAAACTGATGAAGGCATTACAGTTTGAGGTCGATTAGCTCGTCGGATACCAAGAAGTAATTGATTCTTTTCATTCCTGTCAAAATAACATAATATGTTGGTTTGAGCATCAAAACACCGACAACGCAAGCAGAAGTAAGATAAAATAAAAGACAAGTCAGCTACCTACCAGATAAAAAGTACCGAATCACCTGCAACTAGTCTTTTAGCACTTACAAATACACTCCATCCTGTTGTCAAGAGGTGCCTTTTGGGCTGACCTGCAAGGAAAAGGAAGTCGATGACTGTTAGTACAATTATAGTAATCAAATCACCCTATGGCATAAAGTGGCCAAATAATTAAGGTACTGATAAGTATCTGTGGGACACTTACTGCAACTGCTCTACAACTTTACAAGGAAACATGTTGCAGAAAATAGCATTTCTTGGTAAAAAAGAGTTCCATATTTGAAGAGGGAAAATAGGACTCATTATTACTAACCCCGAAATATATGCCTAAATTTCCATTCATTATCATGCAAGTCCCTTGCAATCAACTCTTGACAAGGAGGCTGCTGGGAGAAGTCCTGTAGGCAATCAAAAGCATGAATTTAGAAATAAACCATTGCAATTAAAAGCATACAAGGGCATCAATGCCTATGGTGGCGACAGTTTACCAGTGGGGGAAACACTTTTTCAGCTGCTCGGCGAGGAACAGAGAACCCTCCATGGGTGCTTGTGTCACTGGCTGTTAATGTTTTACAGAAATAATTTGTTGGCTGTCTGCTGGGAGTGCCCAATTCTGCTGGAAGGTAAGCTTCCTTTTGTTCTTGCTGTAGAACAAGTAAAGTTCATTACTTCAAGCAATGAATAAGACTGACAACATCACAATGAGAATGCAGACAAAATCACATACGGGATTCAACGGCTGTAAGGTCATTTGGGCATATACTTCATCTGTCTCAACATCAGCCTGAAGTAGACAAGCTTTGAGGCTTTAGAAACATGTCTATAGGTACAAAATATCATCAGAAAATCAAATTAAACAAGTCTTACATGCATGGTGACATTATGAAGCTGACATATAAGTTGTGGAGGTAAGCTTGGGTAATTAGGTACGTGGGCATCAACTTCCTTGTTGGTTGATGCAGCTACCTGTGAAGAAAACCATCAATATATGCCTTGAAAGCATGTTGGTTTGCAATATGATGACTAATTAAGTAGAATGAACCACTATATCCGGAGGAAACCATATTGGTTTCTTCAATTATTATATTTGGTATGCCAACCGATTCTATGACAAGCACACTAAAGAGAAAGGGAACCAATGAAAAAACCTTAAGTATGGTAGGCTCAAAGTCAAATTCCACCTCAGATCTACGGGAGTCTCAAGTATGGTAGGTTAAAGGCAGATGAGCTTACAGCAAAATGGTATTTGGTGCTAAGAAAGAGACAATTAATTGTCACCCTTACGCTATTTACATTCTTTCAATTAATAGGAAAAGGACAGTAACAATGATATGATACAAGATACTCACTTTTTCACTTTTCCCTTGAATAAAGGTTGTGAAACACTATTCATAATTTACTCTGGATGAAACAAAACGCAAGTTGGTACATATATACATACATACATTTGATCCAAAAAAAAAGTTGTTACATACAAACCAGCCGCAATATACAAAATCTGGTTAAAAATCAACTAATCATAGGAAGCTAAATCCCAGTTTCAAGCATACCAACCTGTTCGCTATGACCCTGTGGGAAGTAAACAACCCTACTTCCGACTGAAGGTAGAGACACCAGAGGACCCGCACATGCATGCCAAAGTTCAGAGTTCAGGACTCTCTTCTCTCCTGCAAATTCTATTGTGCATTAGCTTAAAACTACCTCAAACAAAATTAGAAGAGATAAAGCAAAGAAACTGAGCTGATATTGTCTACAAACACCCCCTCAATTAGTAAATTAAACATGAATGAAATCAAAGCAGAATAGTTTTAAATTTTTGAGCACTTCTTTATCCCCAGGAAAACATTTTTTTTAAAAGGGAAAGAAATGAATTATCCTCCTGTGGCTTTGCATTTGAGAGCTGAGAGTAAAAAGAAAACAAAAATGAAGTAGTGAAGTTACTGATCTGGAGTTTTAACCTTTTCTTCTCTTACATTTTCTCAAGCCATAAACAAACACGCGAAAAATTCAATTCTCCCATCTCTCACTTCACCTCTCTCGAGAAACATAATCTAACCCATAGAAAAAATTAAGAAGCTTACCTTCCTGAGGTTGCGGATTGAAACCAGCTGAAGAGAGCCTCATTCTTTTTGTAAACAGTTCAACAAGAACTTTAACCCCTAAGTTTATACACTGGAGAAGAAGATTCCCACCGCTAAAATTACTCCTTTAACAACACCAATTAAGCAACAAAACCCTCCAAACAAGGACCCCTACACTTTAAAACCTTTATTTCAACTCCTTCGTCTCCACAAATTAAAAACACTACGCCTAACAAGAACCGGTTGACAATTTACCCATCGAAGAAGAGTTTAACTATAACGCAGAAACACAAAGCCCCAAGACTTGCTGTCTTCTTCAGCTTTCTTTTCTTTTCAACCGAAACCGGTTTTACTACAAAAGACTATCGCTTTCAGCTTCATTCGCCTCCAATCAATCTTCTTCTTCACCCAAATATTCAGCTGTTATTCTTTTCAACCAAAACTTAATGCTAAAAAAAACACACGATCTGGCCTTCCTTATGTTCCAACACTTTAGCCCCACATTTCACCTCCAAAAGGCAAAGACTTTATAAGTTTTGATCATTAAAGTGTGAACAAAACACCAGTATTTTTATCCGAGTCCCTCAAAGCTTGTAAACAATAACACCAGCAAGCAGAAAACACCCGAAAGAGCTCAACTAGAAAGATAGCGATTTTCCCAGTCTCTCACCAATAAGCTGTTTTCCTTCAACAAAGAAAAAGCTCAGATCTTTGTTCTCGCTCACAAACCAAAGATAAAATGATGCAAATGGTGGAAGCTAATAGAATCAAATCGTAGTATTGTTACTACTACATGCATTTGGGTTTTCTTCTCCCAAAAGAGTCCCACGTTTTCAGAAGAGACTATGGGTATTTATAGGAGTGTTTTTTGCAGAAGAATATATATGTTTTTATATCTATAGTTGAGAATTTTTAAAGACATGAACTTTCCCTGGTTTCTGAAGAGGAGGTTCTTTTTTGTATGCAGCAATGGAAATACAGGTGGTGATCAAAGATGGAGAAAGCAAATGAAAGAGGGAAAGTTCCCCGCTGCTTATTACCAGTAAAAGAGTAGAGAAAATGATTGGCGCCGCGCCGAGCTGACCTGCTAAGCTAGCCAGTAAAGCTTGAGCCGGAGCCAGGGCAGCTGGTGTGTAATTGGGGTCGCATCAAGGGAGAAACGATGGGGACGACCAAATCTAGAGAGGAAAAAATGTATGGACCCCACAAATCTAAGCTATGAGCTGTTATTTTTTCACATTTATTTTTTGTTTCATCGAAATTTTTTTGATTAATTTGGATCGATTCGTGTCGTACATTTAATTTTATTGGACAATTTTTCTGGCAAAGATTTTCTTGATTATATAAAATCTCAAACTCGATACTTGCTCAAGCGATATCAAGTTGTTTATCACTCGGATTAATCTTCGTTATTATTATTTTGACATTTATTAATATTATTACAAATTTATTTAATAAAATATTTATAATTGAGTATTTTAAAAATTGTATATTTTAATCTGTGTATATCGAAATTCGAGTGTAGATGAGATGGTTGGAATTCTCACTGAATCCAACCTCTAGATTCATCCTCCCACTTTAGTTTTTTATTTATTTTCAAATTATATATAAGTAACTTTGTTAATGTTGAAATTATTTTATTAATTTCAATTATTGATAATTGTGAATGCATTTTGGCCTCCATGTGGATGCAATTTACTTCGGCTGCCATTGTTTGGTGTTAGTTCATGATGGAGACATCAGAATTCAGATATTTAAGCCGACTTCTTTGAAACCAAAAAAAAAAAAAGACCAACCATATGATATCGGGTAACTTTCATTTTATAATGTTTGTTGTGTATTTGCGGTTATTTTTTTTGTAAACTACTGCAGGGGTCATTTAAGTTTAGCGTTTGTACAGAGTTAATCACTATTTTTGAAAAGTGCATATTAGTAGTCCTTTACGTTTTCGATGTGTAAATACTTGGTCACTCCGACGTTAACTCCGTTAGTCCCCTAACAGATTGCTGATGTGGCGAAATTAAAATAAGGATAAATTACTGCAATAGCCATTAAAATTTATCTCATGTACATTTTTCTCCTCAATTTAAAAAAGTAAACATTATAGTCACTAATAAAAATGTTTCTTTATAATTTTACCCTTAAATTTTTAAAAATTCATTTTTCAATCCTAAAACTTTACAATCAATTAACACAATAATATTATAAATGCTTAGATGAAAAATAGGTGCCCAAAGTATACCCTTTGAAACTTAGGTGCCCAAATTTAATTTTTTCGAGTCAAGTCGAGTTATTGGAATTTCTATTTTATAATTCAAATTTTATTTTGAATTTTTGAGTCGAGTTTATGAAATTATGAGTCGAGTATTTTCACATCAAACCTAAAAATTTAATTTTTTCGAGTCAAGTCGAGTTATTGGAATTTCTATTTTATAATTCAAACTTTATTTTGAATTTTTGAGTCGAGTTTATGAAATTATGAGTCGAGTATTTTCACATCAAACCAAAAAATTTAATTTTTTCGAGTCAAGTCGAGTTATTGGAATTTCTATTTTATAATTCAAACTTTATTTTGAATTTTTGAGTCGAGTATTTTCACATCAAACCAAAAAATTTAATTTTTTCGAGTCAAATCGAGTTATTGAAATTTCTATTTTATAATTCAAACTTTATTTTGAATTTTTGAATCTAGTTTATGAAATTATGAGTCGAGTATTTTCACATCAAACCTAAAAATTTAATTTTTTCGAGTCAAGTCGAGTTATTGGAATTTCTATTTTATAATTCAAACTTTATTTTGAATTTTTGAGTCGAGTTTATGAAATTATGAGTCGAGTATTTTCACATCAGACCTAAAAATTTAATTTTTTCGAGTCAAGTCGAGTTATTGGAATTTCTATTTTATAATTCAAACTTTATTTTGAATTTTTGAGCCGAGTTTATGAAATTATGAGTCGAGTATTTTCACATCAAACCTAAAAATTTAATTTTTTCGAGTCAAGTCGAGTTATTGGAATTTCTATTTTATAATTCAAACTTTATTTTGAATTTTTGAGTCGAGTTTATGAAATTATGAGTCGAGTATTTTCACATCAAACCTAAAAATTTAATTTTTGAGTAAAGTTTGAATTATAAAATAGAAATTCCAATAACTCGAATTTTTTAGTAGTTAGTGGACTAAATTTTTAAGTTTGAGTTATTAAATAGGAGCAATTTGGGCACCTAAGTTTCAAAGGGTATATTTTGGGCACCTATTTTTCATCTAAGCATTTATAATATTATTGTGTTAATTGATTGTAAAGTTTTAGGATTGAAAAATGAATTTTTAAAAATTTAAGGGTGAAATTATAAAGAAATATTTTTATTAGTGACTATAATGTTTACTTTTTTAAATTGAGGAGAAAAAATGTACATGAGATAAATTTTAATGGCTATTGCAGTAATTTATCCTTATTTTAATTTTGCCACATCATCAATCCGTTAGGGGACTAACGGAGTTAACGTCGAAGTGACCAAGTATTTATACATCGAAAACGTAGAGGACTACTAATATGCACTTTTCAAAAGTGGTGACTAACTCTGTACAGATGCTAAACGTAAGTGACCCCTGCAGTAGTTTACCTTTTTTTTCACAAACTTGATTAAAGGGTATATATATATATATATATATATATAGGATAGGATCAAATTACACGGTGTAAAACTCTCTAAGTTTTACACCTTTTTTGGATCGTTGGATGAGTGAAACGGATGGATAAGATTAACAGTAAAATATGTGAAGATTATCACTTGGGAATTAAAAACACGGAGTTAATCTCAACCATCCATTTCCCCCATCCAACGATCCAAAAAAGGTGTAAAACTTAAAGAGTTTTACACGGTGTAAGTTGATCCTAGCCCTATATATATATATATATATATATATATATATATATATATATATATATATATATATATATAGGGCTAGGATCAACTTACACCGTGTAAAACTCTTTAAGTTTTACACCTTTTTTGGATCGTTGGATGGGGGAAATGGATGGTTGAGATTAACTCCGTGTTTTTAATTCCCAAGTGATAATCTTCACATATTTTACTGTTAATCTTATCCATCCGTTTCACTCATCCAACGATCCAAAAAAGGTGTAAAACTTAGAGAGTTTTACACCGTGTAATTTGATCCTATCCCTATATATATATATATATATATATATAATGAAATTATTTATTATAATAATATTATTGACTGTGAGAAAAAAATAATTGACGATATATTAAATTACTGCTCATAATATGATATATAAATTTATATATTATAATTTAATTGGATAGGATATATTTTAAATTAATCTCAAATATGAGATTTTATAAATGGTAGTAAAATTATGAAGATTTCATGTCGGAGAATCAAGGGTGGAATAGCATCATATCAAACCCTAATATTTTTTCTGTAAATTAGAGAACTTTACAACTCTCTTTTATTTTTGTCTTCTTAACCGGTGATCAGTTATTAATTTTAATATTAGTTGTTGATTATTGTGCTTAATATTGTCTATTCTTTTTGTTTTTTTATATATTTTTAATAAAAATTTCTACCTTCTAGTACGTTTTTTTCTCTGCATTTGTAGCACGCTTTTCTTTGTTTTGTGAATTTTGTTTCATATGTCGTTTTAGCATGATTTTAACGACACTAGTTTTTTATTATGATTTTGTTGATGGTCATAGAAGTTAAATTCTCTCTCGAATGAAGGTTATTTGCCGATATAATTAGTCCTGGGTAGCGGAACATTCTATCTCATAGTTTGTTCGCTCACCACTCCTTCGTCATTTTATGCATCGCGATTGGATGGAGATAAGGAGATTCAGGAAAGCTTCTGAATTTTGATGGTATGATATTCCCTATGAAAGTACTCGTTTTTCTTTACACTTTTAAATTTGTAAGAGATTTTGGAGGTTTAGCCTCATTATTCTCCTTTCTGAATGCATTGTATTTGTGATATTTTTATAATTTTTTAATAAGATTTTAGTGACCATTATTAAAAAAATAAAGATTTCATGTGGATTATTTTACCTTCATGTTTATTTTTTTCTATATGACATATTTTTGGAAAATTTTAGATTAAGCGACACATACCGTTAAATAGCACTACCACAAAGCACCACTAAATACTATTAGTTTTTATTAATTTATAAATAATTATTAAAAAATTTGAAAGCTTAACATGCAATTAATCATATTTTAAAATAAAATCAGAATAAATTATTTCATGAAATATGATTAATTGAGTGTCAAGCCTTTGAGATTTTTAATAATTATTTAAAAGTCACTAAAAATTAAAGGTGTTCAGCGATGTATTGCATTTGTGGTGTTTAACAGTGTGCGTCATCCGTTCTAGACTCATCCTATATTTTTTATCAAGTGACCGTACCATTTTTTCTACTATGTGTTTCATTCGGGCGACTCTAATGTACAACAAATCTAGGTCGAGGTTAAAAATTGACAAGTTTCGATACTTGTCAAAAAATTTAAATTATTATACCTTTTGATATTTTAGGTTGGTTTTATCGTGTTTTTGACACATATCGAAACTTATTTTGTACATATCGATACTTGTCCAAAAACTTAAATGTTATAAAAAACTAAGTATCGATACTTACAAAATAAGTATCGAAACTTGTCAAACAAAACACAAAAAAATTCATCCTAAACTATTATAAAAAGTCTAACATTTTAAGCTTTTGGATAAATTTCAAAACTTGACGTCTTTTAGCCACAACCCAAACCTACCCGTTTTATTATGAGCTTGTATATTTATTGTATTATGATTTTGGGTTGTACAACTTTTCATATTGATATTACTGTTTTGAATAAAAATAAATATTTTTAACTTTTAACTGTATTGATGCGTCGTTATTTTGCACTTTAATTTTTTTATAATTATCGATTATACAATCCATTAGCTGGAGGTTTTTTTTATTATCAAAACATATGTGATTCTTATTAAAGAGCGCAAATCATATAAGGATATTTTCGATACTTATTAAAAATTTCTCTAAACTTATGTTAGTGAAAAAGAATACCAACAACAATACCTAAACAAAAACGGCAACAAAACTAACAAATAACGACGCCTCAAGCCCGTGTCCAGGCAATCACACGAACCGCACCAACCCAGCGAAGCTCTCGCACCACCATACAGCACACGCTGCACACACTCGCAATCCCCCAAGACAGCACAGTGTCACACCCCGCCATTTTTCCCTAAAATCCAAACCGAGATTCTTGCCACCCCTTGGGCACTTTTGAGGCAAGCTAGCACCAAGGAAGGCACTACAAAGGTCTAGGACGGCCATGAAGACCCTAGAGACATGCCACAGCGTTCTAGAAAGATTCGGGATATTCTCTCCAAGTCTAGACACACCCGGGAGGACCCAGAAGGCTCGGGAAGACTCGGAAAGCTCGGGACAACTCCGGAAGACCCTGTAGCTCTCTAGAACCTTTTGGATACATGTAGATATGTATACACATATGTAGAACTCTCTAGATTAGTGTAGTCCTTTAGGAGATATTTTGGGAGGCAATACTTGGACCGTTGGATCAAATCGATCTCAACCGTCCATTGAGGAGGTGGGAGCCTATAAATAGGGCCACCCCCTTCATTTTGTACTCACTCAAGCAAATAGCCACTTAAGCATACTTTGTAAAGCTCTTGTAAAGCTTCCTTCTTAGTTCAATACAAGTCTTTTACTTGTAAACTATCTTGCCTTCTCTTGTGTTCCTTGTTTGGCCATCGCGTTGCGTGAAAGATCAAGGCTGGTTAGCACCATTGAGACTTGCTAACGCCGCACGGATCCGGTTTGAGAGAATACATCCGTGACAGTTGGTATCAGAGCCAGGTTACGAGACTCGGGATATGGCAAAAACGGGCAAGGGTCAAACCGTTAGCTCATCCGACGTGGAAGTTGTGCATGACCGAGGGCGCGAGGAGATGGTTGAGCCTGTTGAGACAAGGCCTAGGGCCAAGTCCAAGGACATGCTCTCTAGCTTGGAGACCCGTCTTACCCACATGGAGGAGAATGTGGTGGGTGTGAGCACCCAAGTGGACGACCTTACCAATCGGGTGGAAGGCCTAGAGGCGGAGGACGCCGAGCTCCACACAACCATGAAGGCAATGATGGTGAAGCTAGAGGAAACCATGCGCGCGGAAATGGGGCAAATTCGCGATCTCCTAATGGGAGAGCTCTCGAAGGTACGTGACTCTTTCCAACATGAGCTTGCTCATTCCCATGCTCAAATTGAGACCTTGCAAGGCGACCTTGCTTTGTGCAAGCGAGCCATGGCCGCCGGGCCAAGCACTACTTATGATTCTAGGAAGGTCGAGGTGCCCAAACCTAGGACATTCTCAGGTGCACGCAATGCAAAAGAAGTCGACAACTTCTTATATGGCTTGGAACAATATCTAGTTGCGGTGGGAATCGTAGATGAGGCCGCAAAGATCCAAACCGCCTCACTTTACCTCACAGACACAGCTATGCTTTGGTGGAGGAGAAGGCGTAGCGATGTGGAGAAGGGCACGTGCACCATGACTACCTTCGATGACTTCAAGAAGGAGCTTAAAAGGCAATTCTACCCAGAGAATGCCGAGGATGAGGCGAGGGCACAATTGCGAAGGCTCAAGTAGTCGGGGAGCATTCGTGACTATGTTAAGGAGTTCACCACTCTAGTGCTCGAGATCCCCGACCTTTCCGACAAAGACTCCGTCTTCAACTTTATGGATGGTCTCCAACAATGGGCCAAGACCGAGCTCAAGCGACGAGGAGTTCAAAATCTAGCCAATGCCATTGCCATAGCAGAAAGCCTTGTTGACTATTCTAGCAACAAGGAGTCTAACAAGTCGAAGGACAAGAAAGGTGGCCATGCCAAAGGTGGGGGAGACAAAAGCCATCGCAAAGAGGGACACCATGAAGACAACGCCTCCAAGCACAAAGACTCGTCTTCGTGGAAAGGCAAGGATAAAGGCAAAGCTAAAGACACCCGAGGCCCGAGGCGACCTTCATCCAACAAGTGCTTCATTTGTGATGGAGACCATTGGGTCCGAGAGTGCTCGCAAAGGCAAGCCCTCAACTTGCTCCTCGCGAAGCATCGAGAAGGAAGTGACACCGACAAAGAGGATGAAGGTGTCCAGATGGGGTCAATACAACTACTCAATGTCATCCAATCCGCCCCTAAGACCGAAGCCAAGGGATTACTCTATGTAGACGTCACCATCAATGGGAAGGCATCGAGGGCAATGCTCTACACAGGTGCGTCTCATAACTTTGTCTCTTTAGAAGAAGCTAAGAGACTAGGTCTTAAAGCCGTGGGAGGAGGCGGATCCATCAAGGCAGTCAACTCAGCTGCCAAGCCCATCCATGGGATCGCACGAGGGGTCAGGACCGTTGTGGGAAAATGGTCAGGGCACATAGACTTTTCCGTGGTGCTGATGGACGACTTCAAGATTGTCCTAGGGCTTGAGTTCCTCGATCAAGTCAAAGCATTCCCAGTGCCCTTTGCCAACAGCATGTGCATCATGGATGGCAAACAAGCATGCATGGTGCCCACGACTAGGGCTACCAAGCAAGATGCCAAGGTACTCTCCGCCTTGCAGTTCAAGAAGGGCGTCAAGAGAAATGAAGAAAGCTACTTGGCCATCCTTAGTGAGTATGATGAAGAGGAGGCCATGCCCGACGAAGACCTTCTAAGGGAGGTAGCTCAAGTGCTTGAAGAGTTCAAGGATGTTGCACCACCCGAGCTACCCCGAAGGCTACCACCAAGAAGAGAAGTAGACCACAAGATCGAGTTGGAGACCAACACCAAGCCACCAGCCATGGGGCCTTACCGCATGGCACCCCCAGAGTTGGAGGAATTAAGGAGGCAACTCAAAGAGCTACTCGATGCAGGGTTCATCCGACCATCCAAAGCACCATTTGGGGCATCAGTCCTTTTCCAAAAGAAGAAGGATGGTTCGTTAAGGATGTGCATTGATTACCGAGCACTCAACAAGGTCACTATCAAGAACAAGTATCCAATCCCTCTTATCTCAGATTTGTTTGACCAGCTCGGGCATGCACGATACTTCTCCAAGTTGGATCTTCGATCGGGATACTACCAAGTGCGCATTGCGGAAGGAGATGAGCCCAAGACCACATGCGTCACAAGGTATGGTTCTTATGAATTTCTAGTCATGCCCTTCGGACTAACCAATGCCCCAGCAACTTTTTGTACCTTGATGAACAAGCTTTTCCATCCCTACCTCGATCGGTTCGTGGTCGTCTACCTTGACGACATTGTGGTGTATAGCAAGACCCTTAAGGAACATGTTGAACACCTAAGGGAAGTGTTCAAGGTTCTGCGAGAGAACCAACTCTTCATCAAAAAGGAGAAATGCTCCTTTGCCAAGCCCGAAGTCATGTTCCTAGGGCACCGAATCAAGGATGGGAAGCTAATGATGGAGAATGGAAAGGTGCGAGCCATTCAAGAGTGGGAGCCACCCACCAAGGTACATGAGCTACGATCCTTCCTCGGATTGGTGAACTAATATCGCCGATTCATCAAGGGCTATTCAGTGAGAGCAACACCCTTAACCGAGCTCTTGAAGAAGAACAAGCCATGAGTGTGGTCACCAGCCTGCCAAGAGGCCTTTGAAGACCTAAAGAAGGCCGTCTGTGAGGAGCCAGTATTGAGCTTGCCCGATCACACCAAGCCTTATGAGTTACACACCGATGCATCGGATTTTGCTATAGGAGGGGTTCTTATGCAAGATGGGCATCCGATCGCCTACGAGAGTCGGAAGCTCAACGACACCGAGAGGCGTTACACCGTGCAAGAAAAAGAGATGACTGCCATCATTCATTGCCTCAGGGTGTGGCGACATTACCTCCTAGGGGCTAAGTTCTTGATCCTCACCGACAACGTAGCAACTAGCTACTTTCAAAATCAGAAGAAACTTAGCCCAAAGCAAGCTAGGTGGCAAGATTTCCTAGCCGAGTTTGACTACATCTTACAGTATAAGCCGGGGAAAGCAAATGTAGTCGTCGATGCACTAAGTAGAAAGGCAGAGCTCGCAGCACTAAGCCAAGCCACCAGTCCACTTCTTGATAGGATCAAGGAGGGTCTACACTAGGAGCCCCTTGCCAAGAGCATCATTACACTAGCCAACGAGGGGAAGACCCGACGATTTTGGGTGAGTGATGGGCTACTCTACACCAAAGGCAACCGTCTCTATGTGCCAAAGTGGGGCAACCTACGCAAGGAGCTAATCAAGGAGTGTCACGACTCCTTATGGGCCGGGCATCCAGGTATGCGACGTACTCTTGCACTCTTAAAGTCCAACTATTATTGGCCCCGGATGCATGATGACGTAGAAGAGTACGTGAGGACTTGTCTTGTGTGTCAACAAGACAAGGTTGTCCAACAGCAACCAGGAGGGCTCTTAGATCCTCTGCCCGTACCCGACAAGCCTTGGGAGAGTGTCTCTATGGACTTTATCACTTGTCTTCCCAAGTCTGAAGGGTTTGGAAGCATAATGGTCGTGGTGGACCGATTCAGCAAGTATGCTACCTTCATTGCCGCATCACCCAATTGCACAGCAGATGAGGCAGCAAGGCTATTTCTCCACAACGTGGTCAAGTTGTGGGGCGTACCAAGCAATATTGTGAGCGATCGGGATCCAAGGTTCACAGGGAGGTTTTGGACCGAACTCTTCAAGATGCTAGGGTCCGACCTTAACTTCTCAAAAAGCTTCCATCCCCAGAGTGACGGGCAAACCGAGCGCATCAATGCTCTCTTGGAGCTTTATCTAAGGCACTATGTTAGTGCTAATCAAAGAGATTGGGCCAAGCTTCTCGACATTGCTCAATTCTCCTACAACCTACAGAGGAGCGAAGCCACCAACCGAAGTCCCTTCGAGATTGTTTTGGGACACCAACTGACCACACCGCTCTCCCTTGCCACGCGCTATGAAGGGAAGAGCCCCGCAGCCTACAAGCTTGCCAAGTCATAGCACGAGCAAAATGAGCTTGCTCGAGCATCCTTACACAAGGCTGCCAAGAGGATGAAGAAGTGGGCAGACAAGAAAAGAAGGCCCCTAGAGTTCAAGGAAGGAGACCTTGTCATGCTCAAACTCCTACCCCAACAGTTCAAGACCCTACGAAGGGTGCACAAGGGACTAGTCCGCAAGTACGAGGGACCGTTCCAAGTGATCAAGAGGGTTGGCAAGGTGCCTTACCAACTTTAGCTTCCACCGAGGCTCAAGATTCATCTAGTCTTTCATGTGAGTTTGTTGAAGCCTTATCATGAAGACTTGGAAGATCCATCGAGGGGAGTCTCCACTAGAGCACCCACAGCCGTGATCACTTCCTTCGACAAGGAAGTTGAAGAAGTGCTAGCTGATCGACTGATTAGGCGAAGGGGCGTGCCAGCTTATAAGGAGTACTTCATCAAATGGAAGGGTCTGCCCATTGCCGAGGCGAGTTGGGAGACTGAAGAAGCCCTTTGGCAATTCAAGGACCAACTCCGAGAGTTCAACGAAGGCGCGACGAGGGCGTCGCGAGCTTAGGTGGGGGAGAATGTCACACCCCGCCATTTTTCCCTAAAATCCAAACCGAGGTTCTTGCCACCCCTTGGGCACTTTTGAGGCAAGCTAGCACCAAGAAAGGCACTACAAAGGTCTAGGACGGCCATGAAGACCCTATAGACATGCCACAGCGTTCTAGAAAGATCCGGGATGTTCTCTCCATGTCTAGACACACCCGGGAGGACCCAGAAGGCTCGGGAAGACTCGGAAAGCTCGGACAACTCCGGAAGACCCTGTAGCTCTCTAGAACCTTTTGGATACATGTAGATATGTATACACATATGTAGAACTCTCTAGATTAGTGTAGTCCTTTAGGAGATATTTTGGGAGGCAATACTTGGACCGTTGGATCAAATCGATCTCAACCGTCCATTGAGAAGGTGGGAGCCTATAAATAGGGCCACCCCCTTCATTTTGTACTCACTCAAGCAAATAGCCACTTAAGCATACTTTGTAAAGCTCTTGTAAAGCTTCCTTCTTAGTTCAATACAAGTCTTTTACTTGTAAACTATCTTGCCTTCTCTTGTGTTCCTTGTTTGGCCATCGCGTTGCGTGAAAGATCAAGGCTGGTTAGCACCATTGAGACTTGCTAACGCCGCACGGATCCGGTTTGAGAGAATACATCCGTGACAACAGACACCTTTGTGGCCAAATCCCCACTGGAGCACGAATCAGACCAGTTCTCAAAGCAACACGCCAACACCAGAAAACAGCATTGTCCCTCGCAGCCTCTACCACAGCTTTACAAAATCACTCGAAATAACGACGTCCATTTGAATCATATACCGTAAAGATCGTAAAATTTTCAATTCAATTTATTTTATGTATAATATTAAAATTTCTAATCATTTACTTAAAAATCTAACACTCTATCCTACTAGACATATTATTATTTTTTAATAAATGTTTAAAATTACTCATAACTCAAAATCGTTAAATCAAAAGATATTGTACAACATTAAAACTTACGGTCTACCATTACAACAATAACGATAGAAATCAATAATCAATAGATAATATAATTAACTTTTCTAGATACTCCGCTGCTTTTTTTTTCTATTCATATGTCCTAGGTTTTAAGGCCACCATAAAAAGGTTTAGGTTCAGATTATAAATGTCACAATTAAAACTTAAAAGGAAAAGTGTAACCCTATTTATTTCTTAATGAGCCCTCTTAATAAAGTTCGTCTTCGATATACGTACCACCTTTTATTTTTTTTACAAATTTACTTTTTTCAATTACGTTATGATTCTAATCATTTGTTAGATAATGCTAAATAGTATGCAAAAGATAAATAATATAGAAGAAGATTTAAACAAATATAAAAAAATATTGTGTATTTATTTTATCCAACGGTCCAAATATATAAAACTAAATAAATTGTATGTTAGTATTGATTCAATCAAATTCAATAGGAGTATTTTTTTACACGTTGTGGGTTCCCACAAATTTTCATCTGATTCCAAATGGACAAAAACAAAGTCACCTGACATGAATTCCATGATTGGAGTTCATTGGCCCCTACGTGAAGTAAATTTTAATTTCACTTTTGTGACTTTTAGTGGACCTTATTTATTTATTTCCTTATCCCAAATTACATCTTCAATTCCGGAAAATACTGAAACACACCAAAAATATTAAATTTTGAACACGTTTTCAAGTTTCAACATCATCCATTTTTAACTCAAAATTTGTCATTAACTTTATCAAATTCATTGTATCTGCATATGTGAAAAAGGGTGTGGGGTTTAAAATTTGACTTGAAGATGAAAATACGAAAACAATTACTACAATTTTCCATAAATCCCAAACAATGCATAAATAATTATGAGAATACGGGGAAATTAATCGGAGGAGGATAGTTTTTTTTAATATGCTGGTCTGATGCAAGGATGGTATTTGTTTAATTTTTTTAGTTTTTTTAAAGACGGCACACACAACATGCATTACTGGTGCTCAAACCCGAGTTCCAAGGGATGATGAACATATCTATCTTTGCCACCAGGACACAAGGAGATGAGCAATTGGAGGAGGATAGTTTATGGAACTAGCTAGAGCTTGACTCCTTTAATTTTTTAAAAATTATTTTATAATGAGTTCCACAAAGAGTCATCGTAAGACTCTTAAAAATTTCAAATTTTTTAAATTTTATAATTAACTTCCTCAAAATTAATGTAAATATCCGCCCTTGAAACTAATGAAAAAATGTAAATAATATTACTAATTTTACTAGATATCATATACACATTTAGGATATTTTTGGGTCCTATATTCTCTCAGGAATATTAGTCATCTTTTAAAGGGAATACCACTCAATTAGTGCCCT
This sequence comes from Hibiscus tridactylites, assembly GCA_958450335.1. NCBI lineage: Eukaryota > Viridiplantae > Streptophyta > Magnoliopsida > Malvales > Malvaceae > Hibiscus > Hibiscus tridactylites. The sequence goes on from OY288280.1 coordinate 84,786,403, forward strand.
CTAATCTCATGAGATGATTTACTTTTTGACTTTACCATATTCTCGTTTAACATAAACGTAGGGACGGGGAAAAGTAAAGTGTCATTTTCTTGGACTCTTAATCAACATTTTCCACAAATGAGAGAATTAAAAAAAAATAGTGGCTTCCATATATAGTATTAAAAAAGGATTAAAAGGAATGGAGCTCAATAAACAAATTACTTTTAAATTCTTAACAATTTTAAAAAATGGTAACGAATATTTTTAAGAGTGTTATTTAAGAAAACGGTAACGAATATTCTTATTAAAAAAATATGAGTTAAATGAAATATGAAAATGTTTTTGTTTTGTTTTAAATTTCGTTCTTTAAATTTAAAACTATTTTTAATGTATTAAATACAAATTATATAAGTAGTAAATAAAATATTTATTTCTTTTTAAACATGAAGAATTCCATGATTAGTAAAATGATTAGGGGTACATTTTATGGACCTTTTCCTTTAATTAAGTTCCACCTGCAAATCATAGTCCGTGACCACTTATACTTAAGCTTATATATTTGAGTGACTTAGTCAGAATAATCAAATATTGCGGTGCTAAAGTGCGGGATTTAATTATGATATGTTCTAAGGCGGTCCGATTTTCATTCTGAAACACTAATATTATAATTATCTAATATATATAAATATACAAGTAGAATCAAGCTTTACTCTAATGGAGGAATATATCACATATCTTCTAGTCTAGGTTGGGAAGAGATAAATTAAAGCTTCAATTTGAACTAAAAATTCTTCTTATATGCCAAATCCCCACAACATTATATATATACAAATTTAAACCTTGTTTTTTTGACTTTTTAAAAAAATTACTAATTCTTTTATGAAAGTTTGGAAGTGCAATCATTTGAATCAAGAATCTCTTTTATTAAAAAGAGAGGTATGGCACTAGATTTAGTTAATAAAATAATTGAATGTTGATGTATATGAAATATTACATAAACTAATCATGATTAGTTGGGTTGATTTCAAACCTCCAGCTAGTGCTGAATGTAAAAATAGGTATATTCTTATAATTATTAAAAAGTAAAAGATAAAAGTAAAATCATGACTAAAGTAATTAATCAACACTATTAAAAAGTTTTCCACTCTATTGATTTTGATGTTTTGGGAAAAAATGTTAGCTTAATCTGTAAATATAATCATATAAATAAAATAAGTAATTAATATTGGAAAAGGTTGCAATTAGGTCTACATATCAATTCATACATGTTCATTGCTAAATAATTTCTAATGTGCAATTTTAAACCCTAACAAATAAAACCAGGTTTAGATAGTGGCGTTGGCATTAAATATACAGATTGAAATAATTAAAACTATTTATTGTTAGGGATGGGCTTCTTTAATTGGAGAAACCATGTTCACTCACAGTCACCGAAAAAAAGCAAGCTTTGTTAGAGAGGTAGAAATTTCCATAATTAAGACAACGATAACAATATGTTTCCATATTTGCACGAGCCAATAACTATATCTGCCAATAGATAATTCTACAATAAACGTTGTGTACCGCTATATATCATTAATTATGTATACTATAATGTATCATTAATTATATTTTGAAATCATAAGAACTGAAAACATTATTATTTCCTTTTTAGAATAAAATCTAAAATAATACTTTTATATTACATTTTTAATTTTTTTGATAAAAACATAAATGATAAATGAACTTTAGTAAATTATTTAATTTAACAACTAAAATCTTCAATTGCTTCAATGTTATTATTAAAATTTTAGTCATCAACATTTGCACATTCAAACAATTTTGTCATAATTTGAAAAATAATAAATTTAATCATCATTATTTACACGTTATTTCAACTTGAGACTATTTTAATTAAAGATAATTTAACCCTAAAATCAAAACCCTAAACCCTAAAAATGTGAAATGGGGCATTGAAAATTATTAGCAACGCCATTTAATTATTAAATTTATTTAATTGAATTAAATATTTTTATGCATTGACATGTTCAAATTTAATAAAACCGTATTTACTTATTTTTTCTTAGCATTATAAACCAATAAATCATATATTTGTTTTTGTAATTCATGTCATAAAATCTTACTTGGCCTACTGGCAAGTGCTCTACACTTTCATCACTTAGATCCAAGTTTAAATCCCCCTAGAGCCAGATCTCTTGCTTTCGTATTTTTTCTCTAATTTGTTGACATGTGTCACCATTTGATTGGAAAGGGAAATAAATTTAATAAATTAATAAAATAGAAAAAAAATATTGAATACTCTTGCTTTCATCTTTTTTCTCTAATTTGTTGACATGTGTCACCATTTGATTGGAAAGGAAAATAAATTTAATAAATTAATAAAAAATAGAAAAAATACCGAATAAGGTGGTGACACGTGTCACCACATAATTAAATAATAAATTTATTTTATTAAATTAAAACTAGGACCAAATGGATAGGTTATATAAATAACGAAGATCAAATGTGTAATTATACCAATTTTATTTAACAGCCATGTCAATTTCTCCGTTAGGTTTTAACGGTTGGTGGCTTGATTGGAACCAATTAAATAGTTTTGTGGTATATTTACAAAATTAAAAATATAATTATCATATCAACATCAACATCATAATTAGATGGTCATCTGTGTAATTTATCCTTTTATTTTTTTTAGTTATATTAAAAATTTTAAAAATTGCCGCCTGGGGAATTTATTGCCTGAGCCGTTTGTCCATCGTACAATCCTGATAACGATCAATGAGAAAAGCTAACAGTGTATGAAAGTCGAGTCTCCATCATTACATATCCGGGTCCCATCTTTCCTTAAACCAAAGGTTAGGATTCGTCCTTTAATACTTTATTTGATTTATTAAATCGTACGTGGATAAATCACACATCGTCGGTATCGGATGAGTAAGATCACATCATTTCCTTTTTCCTTTCAGCTTTCATTAATTTTCCCATTGTTTTCTTTTCTCTTGCAGCAGTCGATTTCTTTTTTATAAAGAATGAGAATACGATTATTAAAAAAAAGAACGACTATTCATTAAAATAATGTAGCGGTAAAATAGTAGATATTAGATAACGAAAATTCAGCGGCCATCAACGTTGACATACAATACGAGAAAAGAGACTGAAACAGTGAGAAGCAGCCGAGTTGGTGCAAAATGAATAATCTTCTCACCGGAGCCACCAAATCCATCATAGTCGCACTCGATTCTACATCATATTTTCATTCAATCTACATCGAATAGCCCATATGCATTTAGTTATTTACGGTGGCGAAATTTGGATGAAAGTTTGGGTGCACAATTTAAACTTTTAAAAAATTGGCTAAACTACACAGTTAACCACCGAATTATGGGGTTGGTGTTAAAATGACCACGCCACTATATTATTTTTCGTCGCAAATGCACCACACAACTATTTAAATGGTGTCACGTTAGCCACACGCCGTTAAAAAAATGAAAAAGTTGACGGAACTGTTAAAAAATTGGTATAATTACACATTTGGTCCTCTATATTTATACAATATATCAATTTAGTTCTAATTTTAATCTAATAAAATAAATTAATTATTCAATAAGATGGTAACACGTGTCACCACCTTATTGGAAGTCTTTAATTATTTTTATTTAATTAATTTAATTAATTTTTCACCTCCAATCAGGTGGTGCCAGGATTTGAACTTAAAACCTCTGGGTACAAAGGCAGTGTGCTTGCCACTGAACCAAGCATACTTTCGTGTTATGGGGTCATTAATATATGTATTTAATGATTGTTAATGCCCAGAAAATTAAAGAGAAGAAAATGCAATTGCAAGGATTCAAACCAAGGACCTCATAATCAAAAGCACATGTGCTTGCCACTACACCAAGTGTATTTCTCGTGATATAAAGTACAACATTTAATATATGTCTTATATAGATTTTAATGCTTGAGAAAAGGAATGAAATGTAGTTTTAAGAAATTCGAATGTAATATTTTTATGATCTATAAAAAAATCTAACCCAATTAATGTTAAATTTAATTTAGTTATTAGATTTATTTAATTGTGTTAGATTTTTTTATGGATCATAAAAATATTACATTCGAATTTCTTAAAACCACATTTCATTCCTTTTCTCAAGCATTAAAATCTATATAAGACATATATTAAATGTTGTACTTTATATCACAAGAAATACATGTGGTGTAGTGGCAAGCACATGTGCTTTAGACCATGAGGTTCTTGGTTTGAATCCTTGCAATTGCATTTTCTTCTTTTTAATTTTCTGGGCATTAACAATCATTAAATACATATATTAGTGACTCCACAATACGAAAGTGTGCTTGGTTTAGTGGCAAGCACACAACCTTTGTACCCAGAGGTTTTGAGTTCGAGTCCTGGTAGGGGCGATTTTGTTCCTTTCATTTTCCACCTCAAATTGGGTGACACGTGTCACCACCTGATTGGATGTGGAAAATTAATTAAATTAATTAAATAAAAATAATTAAAGACTTCCAATAAGGTGGTAACACGTGTCACCATATTATTGAATAATTAATTTATTTTATTAGATTAAAATTAGGACTAAATTGATATATTGTATAAATATAGATGACCAAATGTATAATTATACCATTTTTTAACAGTTCCGTCAACTTTTTCGTTTTTTTTAACGACGTGTGGCTAACGTGGCACCATTTAAATAGTTGTGTGGTGCATTTGCGACGAAAAATAATATAGTGGTCATTTTAACACCAACCCCATAATTCGGTGGTCAACTGTGTAGTTTACCCTAAAAAATTTAGAAGTTTCGCTAAAAAATTTAATTTTTTAGGGTTTAACTAAAACTTTTAATAGTTTCGAGAAATTTAATAAGAATTTTTTAAAATTATAAGAAAAAATTTAATTAAAAATATTTAAAATTTTAAAGCTTAAAATGAATTTTTAAAAATATTAGATTAAATAATTATTATTTTTTATTTTAGGAACCAAAATTTTAGGAGCCATGGCGCCTAGCGTCTTATACCTTCCACCCATGGTTATTTACACGTATTACCATTTCCCTTTTTCTCATATGAAAAATATTTTAAACTCATTTTTTCATTTAAATTAAGGAGAATAATACCATTTTGCTAAAAACAACAACAAAAATACCAATATGAAAAAATACACAAATTTGGAGGCTAAAACGTGAGATGTACTTAATTATTTGCATCTATTTTGAAGTATTTTTAATAAGCTATCAATATGTGATATATTACGAGTATATGAATATATATATATATATCCATATCAAATACAAATAAAAAAATTATACTTATCATGTTTCAAAAGTTCAAAAGCATGATCTAATATCATTCTAGTTTTTAATGTTATTCGAGTTCAACAGTAAACCTATTAATTTAGTTTTGGTGCAGTGACAAGCCACCAGTTGTCACCTACCCTATTTTATTAGGCCATGGGTTCAATATTCATTAGGAATATATTTTCATTCCGCTCCCTTTATGTGAGAATTGTTCATGGAAAAGTTCAATAGAATACTTATATCCGATCTGTTATTGTTATTATTATTTATTGAATAAAGATTTTATTATATATTAATTTTGAAAATACCCTAAAGATTTTTTTAACAAATTCCTTAATTCTAACACCGGAAGGTACACTCGAACTTAACTGTGGTTTGTTGTAATCTTAGTTTTCCATCAACTAAGATTTTCCCCTTTGTATTATTATTAGTTACAGAGTTGAATATATATATATTGGGATAAACTCGTCAACAAAATGACAGTAATGGAGACTAGATCATATCAGCGTCAATATAATATCATAGAATATATTGTTAATGTGGGGCCCACTGGTTTTAATCGTAACTAATTGACGTTGAAGGGGTCATTAATCATGATTAATAATTACAAGAAAAGGATTTAGCTATATTTAAACAGTACAGAGTAACCCTATTCGAACAACAAAAGGCATACAATGCAAGAGAGACACAAACATAATATGTAACCAAACATGGTTGACCAGATGTTTCATGTTTGTGATTATGTTTTTATCTTAAACCCCTACCCCTTTTAATTTAGTTATTCATTTCTTAATTAAAGAGGCATTGCAGGGGGGAGTGTCAAGGCAAGGGGACCAGCAGCCAAACCTAGGATCCTTTCTTGATCATGTTTTGGGTGACAAAATCTCGAGCCAAAACAGTAAGATCTATTAGCATATTTGTGTTAATTGTCTACCGCAAGTACGAACGTAAGATTTTATGTAATGTGTTATGAACTATTTGAAAATTAAATTAAAAGCGGTACAAAATTATGTTGTTAATAAAACATAAAAAAATATCTAAACTATAAAGAAATTTAAAATTTTTTAAAGGGTAAAACTATATCTTAGCACCTCTTCGATTTATCTCGTCTACCACCACCCATCGTCTTCTAATTATTTCTACATTAAGGCAAAACTAGAATATAATATAATAAAATAAAAACTAGTCTCTAGTCACTATTCTACAAGACTACAACAAAATTAATCCTAAAGTTTTTTTAAAAGGTAAAAAAGGTTTCCCTTGCTCACATCCACAAACATAAATTTCATGCCATTTAATTCGAATAAAAATCTCTTGTCCCTTTTCGGTGTCTTTATTTATGCTCACACATTAAAAAATTAAATTTAGGGTTAATAGTTAAGGTTAGAGTTTAGAGTTAGAGGTTAGAAAATTATGGGTAGGGTGTACTTTTTAAATTTTATAATTTATGATTAAATTTTAATTTTTTAGTGTTGAAACATAAAAAATGACACTAAAAAAAGCATCAAATTTTTGTCCATTTAATTCTTCTTCTGTAAACCTATTTCATAATTTCAACAAATTTTTAAAGCCTATTATTAATTAAAAGCATCAGGAAAGAAGAACCACTCATAGTGGAATGATGTACCAATCCATACATGCAACACTACGTTGAATGCAAAGAATCAATGTGTATTACTTGATTAATATTTGATATATTAATAATGTGTAAATTCTCTTTAATAAACTAAATGATGACACATCGTTATAATTTAAATTGGATGGGTAAAGCGAGATATTGAAGATACTAAATTTCAAGTTTCAAAATAGAGCAGTAGTGTATAAATAAATCTTTTAGTTTCTTTGCATAATTGCATACACATAGTATATGTTATCTTCTTGTGCATAATTAACATTTCAATAAATTTATCAAAAGTTTTAGTAATATAAATGACATGATTTTAGCTTTACATGTAAAATTTTAAATAGTATTTATATTATATAGATAATTGTTTTCATATCAAGGACAAAGTTGTATGGGCTGTGGGAGGAGCAATTGTCCCTAGGCCGCATTTTTTTTTTATCTTTGTTCTTTTATAATTTTTTTAATTGATTTGTTTGTAAATTTGCTTCTCTCATATTTAAACATTTATATTTTACATTAAATTCTAACTTCGTCGCTGTTCGTATCTGTCCACACATACACACATGTTATGTTATGTATACGCGTGTGTACGTATAAACCTGGCATGGGATTCTTGAAGGACCTTTGCCAAGGCCCAAGGTATCAAAACTTTCAACTTATATAATTGCTATGCTATTTCCTTATATATTATATCTTACAATTTGGAGTGGAAGGCTGCAAAATTCAACCATCAATGCCTCAGCAAATGGTTAATAACCTAAACCATCATTTGTGTGTGTGCAAAAGAAACAATGTATGGGCTGCCTTACTTGCTCCACTTTGTTTGCCAGCAACTTGCAATTAATTAAAGTTCATTTAAAGAAGAAGAAAAAGAAAGCATGCTTTTGACCACATCTATTGGTTGGAGGCTGGAGGTTGAATATGTGATTTTTGAATCATTCGAATTTAAATTTATAATTTTATCTAAAAATTCAAGTTTATTTTTATAAGTAGAGACTATCTGTCTTTTTGGTGCTTCTATTTATGTCTCTACTCAAGAATTAAGTTTGAGGTTTAAGATTAAGGTTGATGATTAAGGCTTAGGATTAGTGTTTAAGGGATTATGGGTAGGGTGTATTTTTAAGAGTTTAGGGTTTAAGTTCTAAAATTTAGGGTTATGACTAAAAAATTAATTTTTTAGTGTTTAACATAGAAAGTGGCACCGAAAAAAACAAAAATTTGTGTTCTATTCTTATACAGATTAACTATGTAATCTATAATTGAATTAAATATAAGGATTATGGGTAGGGTGTAAACTGAAAGTTTCCACAAGCGCCTTAGTTTTAGAGTATAAGGAGTTAGTTTAGGGTATAAGGTTTAGGGGTTCAGGTGTATGGGATTAGAATTTAGGGATAATTGTTTCAATTTAAGGTTCAGGGTTATAATTTAGGGTTTATAGGTTAGTTTTTAGTTTTTAGGGTAATATGGTGAAGATTTAGGTTTTAACATATAAACCCTAAATTATAACCATAAACCTTAAATTGAAACAACTATCCTTAAATTCTAACCCCTACACCTAAACCCCTAAACTCTATACCCTAAACTAACTCCATATACCCTAAAACTAAGGTGCTTGTGGAAACTGAAAGTTTCCACCGCCTGTGTATAGGATATTTATCTTATATTACAATGCTATTAATGTTTTCAAATCATTTGAATTAAATACTATAATGCTATTAATATTTTTTAAAATAAATAAAATTAATTTTAAGCAATAACTAACTAAAATAGAAGTTATGTCAATATTTCACAAGGTTTTTTTACTAGATTTGATGGCTAACTATTGTATCACTCAATCCCAAGATCTAAATTTGTGACTCGGACTAAAATTCTATACAACTATTGAACTTGGCTTGGTGGCCATGTACTATGTCTTTCAAGGTCGAGACTCATTTAAATTATCGTGGGGTAAATTTTTTTTCTCAATAAGAGATAATAAATGTAATCATTTGATTAGACGAAATTTTTTAGTAAGATAATAATAAGATAATGACATATATCATCTTATAATGAAAAGATATTGAATCATTATGAAAAAGATGCATGGTCTTGCCACGTCATTGTGTCATTAAAATTAAAATTTATGTTAAAATTAAGCAAATTGAAACTTTAGTGGTATAAACGATATATCACCAATAATTTGATGGTATCTTATGTAATTTACCTAAAAATAAATTAAAGTGTCATTTTTTTCTTTTTTTCATTAAGGGCTTGGTTCAGTGGGCTTACTCAAGATAGGAGACCATGGCCTAATAAAATTTTCTCAAATTTTGAAGCCGTTGAAATATTCCACTCTCTCAATAAAATTGTAGTTAAAGTTATTTAAATATAAAATTATACTTTTATTAATGTTGGTTCCATTTTTACTTTTACCAACATTAAGAAAAAGAAGAATAAAATTGAATACATATATTTTTATCTCATCTAAACTATTCGAATCTTTTAAATATTTACTTTCGTAATATCATTGTTATTCGAACATTCATTATATTTTTCAACATTTTTTAATTCATTAATACATTATTCAAGTATCAAAATATTAATCTATTTTAATTATGTCCAATCACTTGTATCATAATTGTTTACTATGCAATAATGAATAATTACACCCACTTTTGAGGGATTGTTAAAAAAAAAAATCTCAATTCTAAAATTTTAAGTTTTTTTTTTAATCTTAATCTAAATTTCTAAGAAAATGGATAAACAACATCAAGTGGAATGCACGTAGAGGTGAAAATAAGAAAATAAAAATGTAGTAATTTGGTCAACAATTTCTAGAGCAAATAGTTATAGTTTTTGGTTAACACTTTCACTTTTTTTAAGTTATAGGTTTAAAACTTAATAGGAGTAAATTTTCCAATTCCTTCCTCTAAGTAGAAAATGTTAGAAAGAAAAACATTGCTTTTATATTCTGACGAACTCGAAAGTGATGGAGAGAACTCAAGGACTTGGGCCGAGGTGGTTCATTGATAAAAAAAAAAGTCCTTTCTTTCAAGCAAAGTGCCACAATTTGCCAACTACACAAATTATATACTCTACATGACATGATGAAGTCCTTATAATGGACCCCAAACTAAAAGGAAATTGGGATTTTTAATTAAATATTCTAAAATTTTTAAAATCCAAATAAATCTTTTAAAATTTTAATTAATTTAAAAAAATCTCATTGCACCCCTCATCTAAACAAAATTAGTTTAACCCAAATTATTTAATCATGACCCACCATTTTTTTAAACAAACTGAAGTATATTAAAATTGATGGGATTACAAAGGATCACACCCAAACATTAAAAATTCAATATATAAAGATAAATACAATAAAACGTAAGTGTATGAAAGACATTAAAGAACAAACATATCACTTTCAGAATGACTTGAAGCAACTTTTAAAAGAAATTCAGAAAACTATAATTTTAACCATAGTGCTCTATGAAGACATCAAAAATTGTTTCGCTACTTATTCTTGGCATATCAGCACAACCACAACAGGGAATCATAAGCATTTATAGACTGGCCTCCTTCGCTGAAAAACGTTTGCTGAAATTTCGTCACTCGAACGCTATACTGTCAAAAGGCATACTAAAACTGTCATAAAGGTAGACGAATGAACTGCCATAAAAATAGACAAAAGAACTGTCATGAAAGTAGATTTGATATAAAATTGGCAAAGCAAGGAAAAACAAGAAAAACATAAAAATAAAACATTCATTACCAAAGATGAAGGTTATTTATATACAAAACCAGCGAAATGACCAAAGACCGTTGTCAGTAAAAAAAAATCAACGAAAAAGATAATTTTTTTTGAAATTTCTTATAATTTTTAACGAATCGAATCTTTCGACAATTTGTAATAAACTTTTTATTTATAAAATTCAAAAACTGAAATTCGAAATTCAAATTAGAAGACAAGAACAATAGAATAATAAGAAAAGTAAGAATAAAGTAAGATAATGAAGAAAGTGAATTATCTTATCATACACTTATTTTATTTGATTTAGAAAGATGGGCAAGTCTTTATTTAACTCTACATTTTTTGCATTTATTAGATATCTAGACTCGCTTAGAAATACTTAGTATTTAGATATATTTAGTATAATATATGAATTATAATATAATCATTATAAGATATATTTCTAACTAACAATATAACATGTACAAATATTAAATTAAGGTACTTATTTTATGATAACTTTCAGCAACTTTTCCTCTATTTTTGTGACTTTAGTAGGCCTAGTATTTCCTGCCATGACAATTGCTTCTTTATCTTTGTAGAGAAAATAGGAGGAGTGATTTTTTAACACTTCTAATAAAACCACTTTTTTAAGGGAACATATCATTTTTTAAGGGAACATATCATGACCCACCATTTGTATATTAGCAAAGTGTGAAATGCAATATTAATTACTTCACTTTTGGCGTTTATCGTTGATATTTTGTGTGTGTGGTTTGAAATGTAAGTTAATTTGAACTTTATTTTAAATAATGATAAAAATGGAATTTTAGGCATCAACACTCTTTCAAATTGCTTAATACTATCAATGATCTTGTTATCTGATAAGTACTCGTTGTCAGTCTTTAATTGGGATCCCATTTAGATGGACATAAATTTCTTTATTTTGCCTTTCCATTGAAGCAATATGATTTTGACCATTTATTTTAGTTTTTGATATATAAAACCATATAAATTAGAAGTGAATATTCGATCGAGTCGAGTTAAATTTTTTTGAGTCAATTGAGTTGACGAATTCTATTTTATAACTCAAATTTTATTTCAATTTTTTCGAGTCAAGTTTATGGAATTCGAGTCGAATTGTTCAAAATTTTTATACATAGATTGTGTAAACTTTAATATACACAAAATATGATATTTTTAGCGTTTATAGATTTGGTTTAGAGTTTAAGGGTTTAAGAGTTTAATTTTAAATTTTAGTATTTAGAGTTTATATTTTGGACTTTAAGATTTAAAAATAAATTTGAGTTTTTGTTTAATTATGAAATATCATGTAGGTTTTTATAGAATTTATGTATCAAAATACAGCCTATCATAAATCTTACATTACTCGTACTAAACTCACATCTACAAGTTTAATATTTTAATCTTATCTTTGGTGAGTCTAGAGTGCGGCGTTTTATTTTAAGGCTAAAAAACGACACAATTAATATGTTAGAAAACATGAACTTAAAATGTTACTCATACAATCGGCATGATATATCTTTTTTATAACATTTTAGCTTGGTGTTAAGTTTCGAAACTCATAGTCAAGTTTCGAAACTTGTCGTCATGGGCGGAGCCACATGTGCAATTGAAATGTTTGTTGACACCCAATTTTTTTTAAAACTGTATTTCCTTTATATATTTTGTATTTAAAAAATTAAATATATATAACTGATACCTTTTTATAGATAAATTGACACTCATTTATAAATAATTAACTCATTTTAAAGACCGTTTCAAAAAGTGACATCACTTAAATAATTTTTTAGCTTCACCCCAATTTATTGTTAAAAAATATTTAAATAATATTTCATGTTGTAACCTAAAATATTATAAAAAATAATAACATTTTAATTGTATAGATAATAGATCAAGTTCCTTATTCTTTAAAATTTTAATTATGTTGTTTTTAAACTTAAATTGAGTCGTGGTACCATAGAATCCCCGTCTTTATCTTCTCAAATAAAACAAAAGATATTTTCGGTCCTGTTTTTATTTCCTTTTCATAAACAGACGTTCTTAACTCTCAAGACACACAAGTTGTTGGTCCCCACTTGGCTATCTATCTGGCCCGCCACGTGCCACTCTTCGAGCAGTTTTTCTCATGCAAGCAAAATCTGTCCAAAATTTCAAAATGCTAGGGCTCCACATTCTCCTTCATCTTCCGCTTAAAGACATCAAAAAATTATAGGTTAAAGTATACAAATAGTCACTATATTATCCCTAAAAATAGAAAATGTTCATTAAACTTTCAAACATTATATAATAGACATTAAACTTTAGTTTCTATTATAAAATAGTCACTGAGCCGTTAACTAAAACACATGGCAATTATAAAAATTTCTATAGTAAAATATTTAATCTTCAATATTTGCACACATTCAATCATTTTATAAATCAATAATAAGGGTTAAATTAAGAATAGATTGATTGAAGGTGTCAATATAAAAGATTAAATGTTCCATTATTAAAATTTCTGTCATTTAACGACAGTTAAAGGTTTAATGACAATTTTATATCAAAAACTAAAGTTTAATGCATATTATGTAATTTTTAAAAATTTGATGACCATTTTTTATTTTTAGAGATAGTTTAGTGACTATTTGTGTACTTTACCGAAAATTATATCATTACCTGTCGGCAGCACTGAGATGCTGCCACGTGTCCGAGCAAACATGGGGAGCCCTGCCTCCTCTTTTCCTCCCATGTGTCGCTTTTAAGTTGGTAATGAAAGTTATATCCAGACTCAACTCGCCGAGTATATTCGGACACCACACTCGCTTTAAGCGGACGCCAATTGTGGATACGTAAATGACACGTGTAAGTTTTATACGGAGAGTAGCTTTCAGTTGAAGATGAGGTTGAGAGAATAACTTGTTGTTGAGAGAAAAACAGATATTTTTGTGGATAAGGAAAGGACAAAACTCTCCCATTGAATTTCTGATTTTGAAGTTTTGAATCTTATAAAATGGCAATTTTTGAGCAATAATCCCTTTCTAATTATTATTTGGGAAAATAGTTCCCAAAAAATATTATTTGGCAAAATGACCCCCAAACTTACCACGTCGGTGGACCTCGTGTTGTGTAGGACGCGAGGTCGGATATCGCGTTCTGCACAACGCGATTTTCGTCTATGTGGCCTTGTTGTTTGTGTTAACGGTTTTACAGTTTGAAAGGGCGGCTGAATATATCGCACAAACCTCGCGTACTGCAGGACGCGAGTTCTGTGCAAAAATGGCCTGAAGAACAAAGGAAAACAAGTGTGGGTAGGCCTGTTCGAGCCCAATTTCGGGCGTGTAAATCGTATATTTTTAGCGATCGTCGAGTGGGGTCGCAGTACTTGAAATTCTCTATCGTATGATACCAACATGGTTAATTTCCGTCCATTCTACAATGGTTTAAAATGGATTCGAAAACCCTATGTTATCATCTTTTTTTTTGAATGAGGTTGCATTTCAACAAATGTCGATTTTCGGTTTAGTAATCCCATAAAATTTATTCAAAACTAAAATTAAATAAACATTTTAAAGTTTAATTATAATAGGTAAACAAAATTATAATACGACATTGTAAAAACTAAATGTGTGGAATATAAATATTAAAAACATAAGTACAAATCAGTAAAAGAAAAGACAAAATGCCTATGTCCACCCGTTCCGCAATCAGGTGGATGACGATCACGAGCCGGATACCTCTGTCCATCGTGTGGTGGTCCCTGGTCCTCATCATCCTGACCATCGTGTGCGATATGCAGATTTGTGCTGGGCCCAGGCGGGGAGTAAAACAAGCTACCCATCAGCGTACTCTCCACAATGCGAAAGTCATACTGAGATGGCAACTGTGGATAATCGATAAGCTGAAGGTCAGTCGTGGGCGTATGGGGACGATAGGCATTGAAGAAGCCGAACTGGGGTGGAGGCATCGTCTGCTGGAAACTCGATGGACCGCTATAAGTATGAAATGTTACGCCAGAAGATGATGCCCCTCCAATGTCATGTCGTGGTCTCGGACCGCGCTGCGTCGACTGCCTCTGGCTCTGGGTCGCTCGACGGCTGCCGCGTGGGCGGTTTTGGGGTTGCTGGGGAAGCCCTGCATCGCGCTCGGCCTGAGTAAGGATATGCGGCAGCCCATTGAGCCTATACCACTGGTGGTAATTGAAAGCAATCGAATCGGCCCCTTCCATAATTTGTTGGAGAAGGAGTGGGCATTTGTTGAAATGCAACTTCATTCAAAAAAAGATGATAGCATAGGGTTTTCGAATCCATTTTAAACCATTGTAGAATGGACGTAAATTAACTATGTTGGTATAATACGATAGACAATTTCCAGTATTACGACCCTAACTCGATGTTCGCTAAAAATATACGATTTACACGCCCGAAATTGGGCTCGAACATGCCTACCCACACTTGTTTTCCCTTGTTCTTCAGCCCAGTTTTGCACAGAACTCGCGTTCTGCAGAACGCGAGGTCTGTGCGATATATTCAGCCGCCCTTTCAAATTCTTGTGGACCTCGCGTTCTACAAAACGCGATGTACTGTAAAACCGTTAACATTTGGTTCAAATATAGCAACCAAACTTTAGTAATCACTCGATCAGCCGCGATCCCACTTACACATGGTTCAAATATAGCAACCAAACTTGGAAGGTTTTCCCGGACGAAAGACCTGAAATGCCTCCGGAAAGAAATACTAGTTGCACCTTGGATGTTCCAAAACATTATTTTAAACATAAGAAAATGAGGATAAGGTAGGAACGATATACCAATGGAACCTAGATGGTCTCCCTAGAGTAAGGGTCGTCACGAACAATTACCTCAATCATACAATTCAAGCTAGACATCTCAACCATTTCATTTTCATGCAAAGAATGGTCTTTGGTCACAACTAAGCGATCATCAGACGGGTCACCTTTGGGGGTTGAAGCATCTTGGGAAATGTTCACCAAGTGACCATCCACATTACGATTCCATTCCCCCAAAATTGGCCGTTGCAAGCTCCGAACCTCATTCGATTTACAAACTTTCAACCTTTACGTTGAGTTTTCCTTATTCGATTTACTTTCTGTCGTCCTTGATTTGTCAATTTTAACCCCAGTAGATCCTTGTACTCCCATGCCTTTTTCTAGGACACTAACAGCCGCGTGAACACGACTAGTTATTGCCTGTTTTAAAATCGGCGCATGAGCCACGACTGTTGCGGGTTCTCCATCAACCATGGGCACTGTCACAATTTCTTATACCGCAGAACCAGCACCGTTCTTCTTCTTTTTCGGGTTCGACGCAAGATAGGTTGCATTTTTAACAAACGATTGTTTCACACTTGGCCCACCATTCGAGACCTGCGGGGAGTCGCTCGAATGAGATTCCCTCGATTGCTGCTTCGAACCATCATGATTTCTAGAAGTAATGTCTATACCCTGAAGGATATCACTTTCCTCCAAAACCGAGAATCTAGAGCCCAACTTGTTGTCTGCGGCCACCTTAAGAGTTTGAGAACGACTTGCTGTAGCACTTGGGTGACGCCTCATACTAGTCGTTACCATCCAAGGACCATAAGGGGTTGACGATGAAGGTTCATGTTCCACCGCGCTCTCAAGAATATTCAGACCCATGTCCTTTTCCACCACCGTGCCCTTACAAAGGGAATGACACCCTTCTTTCACATGGTCATATACTACACACTCAAAGCAAATATGTTGTAAGCCTTCTTCATACATATGTTTTTGAATAAAACCATCAATACCAATGAACAGAAGTAACAATTTATTCAAATCTAAAATAATAGCAAGGCGAGCGAATTTTCCATGCTCCCCCTCTTGCGTGTTATAATCCACACGCACAACCCGACCAATATGTCCACCTAATATGCGGAAAAGAGACTTCGTATAATATCTATAGGACAACCCTGGTAAACGAACCCAAACGATAACCTGAGATGGAAATTTTTCAGTCATAGAAAACGATCTGCTCCAGGGTTGGACAATCAGATAACTACCGAAGTTGGTCCAAGGGCCATCCGTGAAGACTTTGGTGTAATCTTCTTCATCAGCAAACTTCACTAAAAAGTAATTATTATCAAGATCAATCAATTATATATCCCCGTAGTCCATAGGCTATGGAGGCAAGACCACAGAGTCTTGAAACCAATGGACGGTCTGAACTGTCCGAGGAGTCGAACAATTTACGCATTCCTCATATTCAATCTGATCATGAACCCGGTTCGAGAATTTGATACGAGGGAAAGGGCCAGATTCATCGACCAGAACATCCTCATCAAGGACAATTACCTCATCCTCAATCCACTTGGGACCTAGGGATTTAACATCCTTCCCTTTATCTGAGACTTTACTGGTGTAAGTCGTTTTCGGATTTGCAACAGTGTTAGCCGACGACTCCATTCGCTGTAACTGAATGTTCAAACTACTTTTGGGAGGTTGGAACTACGGGGATCACGGGCACATCAGTCTCCATAAAGTTCGCAGGGTTCTCCAAAGTAACGTCCTTTTTACATACTTTGTTCATCTTCGCACATCGTTGATCTTTCACCGCTAAAGGGGACCTAGGTTTTTTCAGTGACGGTACATCGTCAACTATGAGAATGTGTTCCGGCGGACGGCCGCTCGAACTGTCATACGACCACGGTCGACCGACTAGAGGCGGCGTGTAATCGGTAGATAGGGATTGAGCAGAATATGATTGGGATTTGGGAGTGTCAAGGTTGATTTGGACAGAATCCATCGAGGCATCGATCGCAAAGTCGCAAAGTCGACAAGAGGCGACGTGTAATCGGTTCTGCTCAAAAAAGCGGCTAGGTTGCGAGTAAAATAACTAACCTTATAAAATTTTATTAAACAGTGAATTCAATAAAAAGAAAAATTCAGAATTTAAATACCGCGTCTTTGTTACTTTAGTGATTTTATGATCTTACGCAGTTTAATAAATGAGTTTTATTTTGATGCACAAGCTGTGTAAATTTTTTTTACACATTCCTTTTATAAAATTTAAAATCTAAATCACAAACCCTAGCAACCTAAAACCTAAGCCCTAAATCCTAAACTCTAAATTCTAAATTCTACCCATAAACCTTAAATTATATACCCTACATACTAAACCCCTAAACCCTAAACTAAAACCCTAAACCCTAAACCCTAAAATTAAAGGGCTTGTGTAAACTTTAGTTTACACAGCTTGTGCATCAAAGTATTTTCCTTAATAAATTAGTTTCAACTGTGATCATTAAAATATTATTTTATAAAAGATTAATGTGTATTTAAATTTTATGAAATTAAGTCATTGATCAAAGGTTGTTCAACTATTATTTTTTTAAAAAATGCCTTTTTGACATATATTTTTATTGAATTCAGAGAAAAAAATATTAATTATTTCATTGTTGGCCACTAAACAATGAGAAATTATATTATAAGTCTGTCCCTTCAAGTCATTCATAGTTCTAACCAATAAAAATTATTTATTTTATCAATTTTATGTCATCTTTTTATCAAGTGAATTTTACTCATATGAAATGTAAATTAAATTTTTAAATATATTTTTTTACCATATGAAGATTCACTTGATAATATATTACATAAAAAATTAATAAAATAAATGAATTTTATTAATTAGGACCATGAATGACGCAACGAGCGATATAATTTTTCGATGGATTAATATTTTATACACAGGCGGTGAAAACTGAAAATTTCTACAAGCGCCTTAGTTTTAGGGTATAGGGAGTTAGTTTACCCTAAATTAACTCCCTATGCTCTAAAACTAAGACGCTTGTGGAAACTTTCAATTTTCACCGACTGTGTATAGAATATTTATTTTTCGATACTCGTTGAAAAATCACCTAATTGTATTTCAATTATCTGTAAGACAATTTGATTGAGATCTTCAAATAATATAAAAAATATCACGTTTCCAATGTTAGCTTAGCAATTTTATTTTATTTATGAAAACAACTTGTTTGTTAATACATCTAAGATTTGACGTTGTCTACAGTAAACACAAATTATTGGTTTAATTTGTCAATATATCTATGATCATCAACATGAATATGGTTTAACAGTAAAATCGAGTAATTGTAAGTTTTAAAATTCAAAGAAATTCTTACTGTCTTACAGAGTCAAATCTCATCAAGAAAAATCAAAGGAGCTCAAAAAAATTCTCCATTTTTGTGTCGTACCGACAGATCTGCCCACATGTAAGCAACATAAAGTGGAAAAACCAATCCTTCTCAGTTTTACTTTGTTTAGACTTGAAAAACCAAATCACATAAGCATTTTAACAGTTCGTAACTGTAAGAAAAAGCACAAGTTTTTGTCTTGTCCTGGCTTTTACTATCCATCTCCCATGAAACCCGCTTTAAAGCACAGTTATCTAATGCAAATCCCAGCATTCAAAAGAAAAAAAAAACAAATGGAATCATCATATTCATATGCATACCCCACAGAGAACAGCTAATCAATACCCCCGGTTGTTTGGCAGATATTTTCCAATGAAAAAGCTTTGGGTTTTCGTAAATTCGTAACCAACCCACCAAATCGATCAATGTCAAATTAATTTCTTCAAAAAAATAATCATAAATCCTTTCCTCTTTCGTTTTCCCTTCTTTTTTCATTGACAGTTACTTTGTCACGGCTTTTAACGGCTACCACTTCATTCCCTTTCTCTTCCTTCACATACACAAGAGTTTGAGAAAACAGAGGAAAGTAGGAAACAGAGGGTTTTGTTTTTCTGAAGGGAGAGTGAACCCAGATGGATTTTAGTTCGTTTTTGACGTCCTTAGGGACGTCTTTTATAATATTCATAGTTTTGATGCTGCTCTTTGCTTGGCTTTCCACGAGGCAAGGGAACACGGTGGTGTATTTTCCGAACCGGATCGTCAAGGGTTTGGAACCGTGGGAAGGCGGTTCAAAGACACGGAACCCTTTTGCTTGGATAAAGGAAGCTCTGTCTTCTACTGAACAAGATGTCATCGACATGTCTGGGGTTGACACTGCCGTCTACTTCGTCTTCCTTTCCACTGGTTTTTGTCTTTATCCTTTTGTTTCGTTTCTAGTCTTCTGCACACGTCTGGATTTTGTGTACAATTGTTGTTCTTTCAGTTAGTTTACTGTACTTGATTTTCTGTCCTTTTTTTACCATTTTGAGTTTGAGATCTGCTTGTGTATGTTTTATGAGGTTTTAGTTTACGAATATATATTTGAAATATGGAGTTAATTCTTTTTGTAAATTACTTAGTTGCTTTTCTTAGCCTTGAATGTTAGTTAGCCTTTTCTTCTTATTTTTGTTTTAAATTAGGCTTAGTTTAGTCAAATATACAAAAATAATCTGAATTTGTGTTAGATTAGTCGATGTTAGATGGAAGGGTTAGCTAAATGGTAAACCTTCAAGTTGATATACCTATTTTTTTTCTTAAGCAAAATAAAGACCACTATGTAGCTGTGTTCAAGGATGGATAGAGGGGCTGGAGAATATGATTTAAAAATTTTCTATGTATTTTTCTATTGAAAATCTATTTTCGTCCCCTTAAAATTTTATAAGTTGCTACCTAGGCTGGCCCCTAACCTGGTTGTGTTTTAATTTTTTCATATGATATTCCGGTGCTTTTGAATCTTACCTGAATTGGGAATGTAGGATCATTGTTGTTCCAACTGATACATATGGGTATACGAGGTTTACTCCAAAGAAACAGAAGGAATTTTTGTCTGAAATTGCTTAATGTAATGAAGAAAAGTGTGTTAAAGACGGATTCTGAATTTTCTTTTTCCTGATAAATGTGACAGTGTTGGGAATATTGTTTTTGTCTGGCATTGTGCTGCTTCCAGTACTTCTACCCATTGCTGCAACAGATGATGGTGTAAAGAAGAACGCACATAGTACTACAAGCAATGGGACTTTCAATGACCTAGACAAGTTGTCAATGGCAAATATTCAAGTAAGTTATATATACCATTCTCGTCAACTGGAAATAACTTCTTGTTTTTGTATTCCCGGGCTTAGGTAACTGTTGTTTTCTCCGACCAAGTAATGTGTTTTGATATACAAAAGTCTGTTTATTGTTGTCTGTACAGGAGAATAGTCCAAGGTTGTGGGCATTCCTGTTAGCCACCTATTGGGTCTCTGTTGTCACCTATTTCCTTTTATGGAAGGCTTACAAACATGTTTCTGCACTAAGAGCTACTGCTCTAAAGTCTGATGAAGTTAAACCCGAGCAATTCGCTGTTCTCGTTAGAGACTTGCCGGATGTCACTCCGGGTCAAACTCGAAAGCAGCAGGTCGATTCGTACCTCAAATCTATATATCCCGAAACATTCTACAGATCAATGGTGGTCACGAATAACAAAGAGGTAAGATTATGATAATTGAGTTCTTACTTTTTGTTCATCGTTGTTGTTCGATTTTAAACAAACATGTTGTTGAGATATAGGTTGACAAAATCTGGGGAGAGTTAGAAGGATTCAAGAAGAAGCTCGTGCGGGCGGAAGCAATACATGAAGAGTCCGAGAAAAAAGGTCAAGGCACGAGACCGACACACAAAACAGGATTCCTTGGTCTATGTGGTGAGAAAGTAGACAGCATAGAGTACTACAATGAAAAGATTAAGGATCTGGCACAAAAATTCGAAGCGGAACAAAAGTTGACCCTCCGAGAAAAGCAGCAAGGATCTGCTTTGGTTTTCTTTACCAGCAGGGTGACTGCAGCCTCGGCTGCTCAAAGCCTACATGCTCAGATGGTTGACAATTGGACTGTTACAGAAGCACCTGAACCTCGTCAACTTATATGGAGCAATCTGACAATCAAGTTTTACGAGAGGATTATACGACAATATGCTGTTTATGTTGTCGTGTTTCTGACCGTAGTTTTTTATATGATTCCCATTACGTTCGTTTCCGCATTCTCAACCCTTGAGAATCTGAGAAAACTTCTGCCGTTCTTGAAGCCTGTTGTGGATATAGTTGCACTTAAGACAGTATTGGAGGTATATCTTCCCCAGCTTGCGCTCATCATATTTTTGGCCTTATTACCAAAGCTTCTATTGTTCCTCTCTAAGACCGAAGGAATCCCTTCGGGGAGCCATGTCATAAGGGCTGCATCTGGGAAATACTTTTACTTCGTCGTCTTTAATGTTTTCCTCGGCGTTACTATTGGTGGAACTTTGTTCAGTGCATTTAAGACCATTGAAAAGAAACCCAACTCCATTTTGGAGATACTGGCAAAAAGCCTACCTGGGAATGCAACTTTTTTCATTACATTTGTGGCTCTGAAGTAAGCCTTCAACCTTTTCTCATTGCAATTGCTTTAAATGTTGTGATTTTTGGTTTCATTGGGTTATTGGTTGGCAGGTTCTTCGTTGGTTATGGGCTCGAGCTTTCTCGAATAGTGCCTCTTATCATATATCATGTGAAGAGGAAATATCTTTGCAAGACTGAAGCCGAGTTAAAAGAAGCTTGGTTTCCCGGAGATCTTAGCTATGTCACTAGAGTTCCTGCTGACATGCTTATTGTCACCATTGTTCTCTGCTACTCAGTTATAGCTCCTGTGATCATCCCATTTGGAGTGCTTTACTTTGCCTTGGGTTGGCTTGTTCTCCGGAATCAAGTATTCCTCTCATTTTCTTAGATTCCATTTCTATTTCTGCTTATAATTATCATTCTTACAATTCAAATTTAGTTTCATTTTACTTACCGGTTTTATGCTCTTCTTATAACAGGCACTCAAAGTTTATGTCCCAGCATATGAAAGCTATGGAAGAATGTGGCCTCACATGCATACCCGAATCCTCAGTGCCCTGTTGTTATACCAAGCTACCATGTTGGGTTACTTTGGGGTGTCGAAATTCGTCTACACTCCCATTCTGATTCCGCTACCGATATCGTCCCTTGTGTTTGTCTTCATCTGTAGGAAGAAATTCTATGGGGCTTTTTGTCACACAGCTCTTGAGGTTGCTAGCCAAGAATTGAAAGAAACTCCTCACATGGAACAGATATTCAAATCCTTTATCCCACCAAGCTTGTTCTCTGAGAAACTAGAAGACGAGCAATTTGAAGATGCTTTATCTCAAGTTTCGAGATCAGAATCATTTGTTTGATGTACATTGTTTCTGTGTTTGTGTCTTTCCACCGAGGTACCATGTCATTGTCTTGAATCACAAGTACCTGAACTTAGATTTGTTTGTTGATAATATGGTTTTAGGGTACCGTGCTGTCTGATCGTTTGTTTGTAAACATAATCATTTCCTTTGGATCTTCAGCTTGAACTTCTTCAATTAGTTCTTGTTCAGTGTTTAATGGAAATTTGTGGATTGGTCACTTTGTAAAGAATGTTGCAAATAATGTTTCTCAAGTAAGCTTCTATATAAATAATGGCAATCAAATTCAATAAAAAGAACTCAACAAAACTCTTTGCAGATCAACGTTCAACAAATAAATGAATCTTGTATCAACAGAAAAAAATGGGGAAAAAGGCAGACTCAAAATTGGACTTAGGGTTCGTGTTTTTGAATGGACATCTTTCTCAAAGAACCAACATTTCATCTTAAAGTGAAAGGTGGTGATTGGATCTGATGCTTAGTGGAGAAGGAATGTGTTCAGGTTGTCTCCCTGGTTTAACCCATCTGCCATATTGGTTTAGCACAAGTCCCTTGAATGGCTTTTGGTACCAAAACTCTGGGATCTTTAACTCCTTTATTAACATATCTGTTGTCTTGTTAACCAAGGCAACATCTCTTCTTGCATTCCAACGGAACTTCGATGTCTTGCTAATGTGTCCATCCAACAGATGGAGGTACGTCTCCAAATTGTGACTCCCAGTGTAATCTGGATCACGTGTTAAATACGGCGACATGAGGACATCGAGCTTCAACTGGGTTCCGACGTGCCGGTAAATCCATTTCAATCTCCCGGTCACAGCTGTAAACTTGTTGAGAATGGTGTTGAGAATGAACCCTGGCAACTTTGGGACTATATCTTGCTTGACAACAACCCTTAGTGTCTTGACTCCTAGTTCTCTTAGTTTCTCCTTGAAATGTATGTTCCCAACTCTTGGTGCACCAAAAGAGATGACACTGATGAAGAGATCGGGGAAGTAGGTCGCGGCATCGTAGGCATTGAGGAGTGCCAAGGCACCCCCGAGGCTATGACCGCAGATTGTTAAGCTAACTTCCTCACCTCTGTCTCTGAAAAAGTAAACAAGCTTCCGGATTTCTTCCATGACTTGTTCCGATGCACTCAACTTGTTGTACCTTGTGAACTCACCCTTGGAACTGTAGATGCTGAGGAACCCACGTTGGACCTTGATTTTGGTTTTCCCAAGTGGCTGCAGACTTGTTTTGAGGTCAGTGTACCACTCGGTCGGAGCCACTGTGCCCCGCCATGCCACGAGGATATCTCTCCTCCCAATTCTAGTGGTTTCAGCATCACCGCTGACCGCAACGTATCCCATCCAGTTGGAATCCTTGCTCCAAGATAAGTAATTCCTCTCTAACCATTCGGGAACATCGACATGGGACATGGCATAAATGTACTTGGTAACCTTGTAACCATGTTTAGTAAGGCTCAGTTCTTCGAACAGTTTGTGCCGATTGTACCTAGAGCTTCCACAAAACTCAGATAAAGGATCAAAGTCGAAAGCATCATAAGTTGCTTCGACAAACTCCCCATACTTGACAACTTCTCGCCTAAGCCAAGGGTGGAGAGGCTCAATAAGGCCATCCCAATTGTGCAAACCATGAAGTTCACGCCATTGAGTGGATATATTCTCGATCGGGGACAAGGTCGGAGTCATTGCATAGCCGTGGTCTATGAAATCGGCTGCGGTGCGCGGCAACTGAATGAGTTGCGCTAATGGCATGGTGGGACGGAAGGTCTTTTTCTTTTTCATCACATGTCGAATAGGCCCTAATGATAGGCATATCATGATGATTAAGTTTGAGAGTTGAGAGCTTGTTGAGGTTGGATGCAAGATGAAGATGAAGGCGATGCCTGAGGGTGGATTTCAAGGCTTTCTTGATCCGTTGCCAAGTAACATTAAGCTTCAATCTCCATACCCTTTTGGTCCCCGTCCTTGGCTTTTCTGTTTTCTGCCTCATCGGTGACAATTGCATTTTCTCCATGGAAGCCAATAACACAACCGAGAAGAAGAAAGGTGGATGAGAATGAATATAGAGAAAATGTATGTTGGTCGTAAATTGAGAATGCCATGGGATTGGAAGGGTATATGTTTATATATCCAGAGAAGCAAGGCTTTTCCAAGTAGATGGTAGGAAATAGGAATATTTTCTAGGAACTTTCTGGGGTCTAAGTTGCCATCAGCCATCGCCCATCGGCATCTGGATGGTCAATAATCACAATTATTTGTTCCTTATAAGTCAATCGGGGACTGAATTAAATAATATAAAAAAGAGACATATACAAGTCCTTTGCATTTCTCCTAGAATTGGTCAATCATCAGAATTATGTTTTCTTCTGTTACTATACATGTTTATTTTTTTAGTTTACTCCATTAAATAATGATTAAAGTTTAATATGAATGAAAATACCTAATGTTGAAGGTTACTGTATCTATTTTATAATAAAAATCATTAAAATTGTATATTTTGTTCCTTAAGATGTCTACCGGAACAGTCTATTGACAAATATTTTGTGTTATGTAAATCCATGTAAGAGTAAAGTTAGACATCAACCACAACTAAAAATATATTTTTAAAATAAACAATTTAAATTATAGTATCAGTGTAACTAAGCTAACAATATAGATGTCAATCCACTTCTCCACTTCTTCATTTTCTCTGAGGCGGTTACAAAACTTCTCTAAGTCTTTCTTCTTTATCTTCATCGTTTTCTTTACCGGCGGCGGCCTTTGGCCGTTCTGCTGGTTCTGTACATAAATAAAATTCATCTTTTTCGATGAATATTTCGTTTTTCAAGTTTGTTTCTTGTTTTTCTTCTATTTTGCCGAATTCTTATTCAAATCTGCTTTTATGGCAGTTCTTTTGTCTGCCTTGTGGCAGTTCTTTCGTCTGCTTTTTAGCAGTTTTTGTCTGTCTTCATGACAGTAGTCTGTCTTTTGACAGTTACGCGTTCGAGTGACGAGTATCAACGAGCGCTTTTCAACGAAGGAGGCCGTTCTATACATGCTATGATTCCCTTTTGTGGTTGTGTCGACATGGCAAGAACAAGCAACAGAAGAATTTTTGCTATATTCAAAGAGCACTCAAGGCAAAGTTATAGTTTTTCTGGATTTTTATCAGAAGAAGTGTTAGGTATGGTATTTTAACGTTTTTCACACCTTTAGAATTTTATTATTTTGTTCTGCATTGTATTTATCTTGTAAAGGTGTGATTCCTTTGTATTCCTTTCACTGTTAAATATAATCCAGATTCAAAAAAAACAATATAGATATATAGTGTAATTTTATATTCAGCCTGTCGCCAATGACAGCTTAGCTAACCTGATTTACCAAACATTCTTGTGCGTTGGATTTGGTCGATTTTAATTCTATGGTTGAAAAAAAAACGTGGGTGGCGTCCCTTTGTAATTGGCCATATCCATGAATTCCGAATATGAGTTTTTAAGCAGACTCAAACTGACCAACTTCACATAACGGTTAGAATTAGGACCAAATTATCAAATGTACTCGAGAACCACTTCAGCAGCTGTTAGGATGTTCCAATTTTCCTGTCAATGTCACCGTCTTAATTGAAGTGCAGAGTAGATCCAAAATATCAACCATCCACCCTTTTCTCTTTTCACTTTGGTAGATTTATCATTTGAATTGGACTAGATTAATATTACTTTCACATGTGATTATGCCCTCAACATTCAAGTGTAGCAAAGGTTTTAAAGAAACTATTGTTATACCAGAAAAGTAAAAGCATTTTTTACTGAAATGAACTTCTCAAAAACAAATGTTCTAAATAGTCTCCAGTAAGAAGATCAGCAACTATTCCACTTCAGCCAAATAATCATCAATTTCAGCTGGGGTAAGTACCCTGCAACGTGCCATACAGAACAAAATATGCAGATAAGCAAATAGGCATGGAAAACAAAAATGACTTAGAATGAGGGGGGAAAAGAGTTAAAGCACTGCTTGCCTGAATTTCTTGTCAGTTCCAATAATCCCAATTTCAATGTTTTTCCCTGAGATTTGTCCTTCAAATCTGCAAATTGAGAAAACTGGTTGTAAGATTACAAAATGACAATTATAAAGGCAACCCAAGATCAACATTTTTCTCCAGAGGTTCTTTTGATACATATATAGAAGGTCAATCTTCCTCAAAGGCGACATTTAGGTGGATGAAATTTTAGCATTGACATTACCCCTCTTTTAGAGTCAAAATAGCAGTATGCACTGCATCATCAAGCTCCATATCATCAGTGTATCTACAAGGAAGCAACAAAATCACCAAAATTTCAGTCTTTACACAACAAGAACCGGAAAGTAAGAGAATGTCCAACTCAGTTCTGGATAAGATACAAGTTTATTTTATATAAATTATAATCATATGCCGAAAAATTGACACCCTAACATAATCAGTCCAACATATCATATAAAATTTTAGTTGAACTAGTGTGGAATTCTTATAAGAACTGGATTCTAGGCAAATACCTCTTCTCAAGAAATGTTTTTGCATTTGAGACATTTTTCCCCATTGCTGAGGCTTTCCATGAGAAATAGGAACCAGATGGATCCACCTAGCGATGAGGAACAAAATTATAAAGCTGAAAACACATAAAACATTGTATGCAATCTATACCAGGCCATACAATAAACTATTGTCTATGAGAAATACCTGATACAATTGTGGACCATTGTCATCATATCCGGCAACCAGTAGAGATACACCAAAAGGTCTAACACCACTACAAAGAAAAAGAAAGATGCATCAAACTTGCTATAAAAGCCAGAGGATTGCACAATTTAGCATTTCAACTTTTTGATCCAATTCAGATTGACCCAAAACATAGCAACAATGCTTTGGATCAAAGGCGTTTGAAAAAAATATAGGACTCTATAAATTCCATTCTCAGGTTCCCCTATCAACCCCGACATCATGCAAAAAGGCCGGAACTACACTTGAAAAAACTTAGTAATATACAAAAAAGTTCAAAGGAAAAAGTCTTCTCGGAGAAACTTAGTATTATACAAAAGTTTTAAGAAAAACTTTGTATTACAATCATATGCTACTTTCACTTTGGCTAAATAAACAACGCTATTTTACAAACGAATAACTCAAATGAAGTAAAGCACAACCTACTTTTGAAAAACAAGACAACTACCAAAGTCCTCAAACATTTGGACTCCTAAAATCTGTCACAATTCTGAGAAAAAAGAAGGGAGAAGAATAATGTGTTTTTATAGATAAGGACCATAATTCTTACCCAGACTGAGTGAATTCCTGCATAACAGCAGCAGTTTCCCTTACAAGTTGTGTTACTGGAATTGGTTCCTGCAAACAAAAAATTTGCACGTGTAAGAAACCCTTCAATATGTGCAAAGGTAACCATATACGAATAGGATTGGTTTTGATCAATAGAAAAGACCAAGGCTACAATACCATGATTTGAACTGCCATAACTTTTTACAAGATGTGCATAGGTGAGAAATTAAGTAATCTAAATATCATTAAAGGCCATCAATACCTTATACAACCTATGATACTGTTCTGCCTGCTTCCTACTTTTCCGAACCAAAACTCGAAAATCAGGGCCCATACCACTGCAAAACAGTACGAAGATTTATGTGAATATATGAATATATATCAAGTAATAGATAAATTATATTAGCAGCAAAAAACTGCGTTAAATACATAAATGATCACAAGTTATTTCATTAGAAGCCTATTAATCCAACATGCTTATTTTGAAAGAAATGCAAGTTAACTTTCCACATACCTAATCATCTTTCCAAAAAAACCTCTTTTCTTTTGCTGGAGATGGCAATATGTAACACAGAATAATAAACCATAAAAAAATCCAATATTACATAGCCAACGACTTACAGAGCTTTCTTACAAAACATAACAAGACAGCAAGATCATAAATAAAAAAATCACTGATACATCAGATACGAGTAACCCTATTCTTTATATATCAACCGAAGCACATAACAAAAAGAAAAGTGAAACTTTTACAAAATAATAACTTTCAAGAAACAAAAGGATGGCCATGTACTCGAAATTCATGAAACAAAAGTGTATTCTATGATAGACCACCTCATGAAATGTGAGGTAATTTAGGGTGCTCCTTGTGCACCCTCTCGTTTAATGGTCAACAATATCATAGACGCGCGTGAACTAAGTACTTGCTCAAGTCATGGAAAAACACAGATAATTACAGATGTAAGCAGTTGGTGTATTTTTTAAGCAATTTAATGCAATATATGACTACGTACTACTCAGATACAATATGTTCCAAACTAAAATAACTAAATAACTGAGCTTTCTGGAGTAGATGATTGAAGAAATGAAAGGAAAAACCTGTAAACAACTCCAATATTTGGTGTCAGACGCTGTATTTTCTGTACCTGAAATCAGACATCACACATCCACATTTCGTGGTAATTAACAACTATTCATCAGCTTGGAATTAGAATAGATTTTAACCAATTCATACGTTATAAAGTTGAATTGCTTCAAAAGAAGCAACTTACTCTACCAGGAAAAGAAAAATAAAACAGCATCATGTGTCTACTCTCATAAGATAATATAGAGCCTCACACATTTTCTCAAAACAGAAATAATAAGTAATGAAGCAAATACAACCATTGCAAGTTTATACTGCTCGGATACGGTTGCATTTAAACATTCTCGTATCTTTGATAAACTCAATACCTGAGCTCACATCGACACCACGATGTAACATAGTTGCAAGTTATTTTCATTTAAAGCAAATCCAGAAATTCAAATGCAAGTAGAAAGGACGAGTGTATGGTACTAAATAATATACTCACAGAGGTTTCATCAACCAAGATTGAAGGCAGTTTCTTCTCGGTAGCAATTACTACCCCATTAGCAGCTGTAATTCAAAACTATTTATTAGTATAAGAATCAAACCCACCAGCCTACCGGTATCTATTCCATACTTCTAAAATCCCTAAACCCTTTTTTCTCTTAAGAACAAGAAAGACACCTTTGATTCCAAGAGATGTTTGACCCGACCCGACTGCCGTCAAGGCGTGTTCGATCTGAACTAGCTTTCCTGAAGGACTGTTAAAACAAACCAAATAAAAAACTTTTGTTCAAAAAATATACCCCATTAACGAAGTTATTAAGGGGTGAATACATTACCTAAAAGTTGTGAGAGAAAATGAATATTGACTGTCACCCATGGTTTTGATTTACGGAGAAACAAAATCACGAAGAATATATATAAAAAAACCCTGAAAACTAGAAACACTAAAGACTGTTAAAGGAAAAAAAATTGGTAGCGAGAAAGAAGAAGACAGGAATGAAAGAAAAAGGGATTTACTTTCGGGGATGCCTTTGAATGCGAAAGAGAAGAAGCAAAAGAAAAAAGAGTGCTCTTTTACTTTGTGTAGTTGGCAAGATCGGAAGATTTCATTTTTCTTGTTGAGGAAGAAGGTTTTCAGAGATGTGGGTTGGGCTTTCTTTACACAAACCATTTTTAAACTCCATCGATGGCCCGTAGAGTTTGGGGATTCTAATGTGTTCATGAAACTCGGTTTTGCGCTTTTACTGTCGGAATGACACAAATTATGCTGCAATCTTTTTAGTTCTCTTGTGCAGGCAAATGATAGAATTTTATATATCAATAAAAATTAAGTGCAATGTAAAATATATTTCTTTTAAACATCATATCATTTGGAGAAAAAATCATGAACTTTGAACATTAACATGAGACTATAAACAAATATTTTTATCTTACCACATGATATAAATAACATGATAAGATCAAAAAAAATCTCTCTACTTTTTTATAAGATAATTATTTTTTCAATACTTCTTAAAATTTTTCTTCTTCCTCAAAATTATTTTCGGCAACGAATTTTATATCGTCGGTTGATTTTTTAACTTTTATATTAATTGTACATAAGTAAAATTCTTATCTTTTGATGAAAAATCATTTGTTATTTTCAGTTTCATTATTTTTTTTTACTTTTGCAAAAAATTATTTTATATTTGTTTTTCTGATTATTTTCGTCTACTTGTACGATAGTTTGTTTGTATACACTTTTGACAAATAAACATGTTTTTGTGACAATTTAGCGTTCATATAACAAGTATTATCGAGCGTTTTTAGTCACAAGACAATCAATGATTTGATATTTTTCCGATTCCTTTATGATAATTTGCTGATGTGTCAAGAACTCATAGCAAAAAAATATTGAATTTATAGAGCTTTCTGGTGTGATCTATTTACTGATATTTTTCTAATTCCTTTTTAAAGTATATTGTATCTACTTTTTCACATTAAATTTTCAATGTTTGTGGTGTGATCTATTTATGATATTTTTACTTTAAATATAATTTAATATATTTTTTCTCATAAAAATAACACGATAGTCTCAAGATTCATAACGAATTATTCAATAGGTTCAAAATGTCTAAATTCGAGTTAAACATTCTAATTCCTTCTCAAAAAATATGTAGAATGGTTAACAAAATTGTTTAACGTTACCCAAAAGAGGTTACCCCTTTAAACGAATTTTAAAATTTTGGTTAGAAAAGTAAGTTAACTTCCCACCATAACCAAATGCTCCATGTGAAGGCTAAGCACTTTCCGCACAGTTGCACTCCATCTTCCATCTTATTCATTGTCGGAATCCGTTAACAATTTAACGGCGGGGGAAATGATAAGGAATCTCCGATCTCGGCGGCGGCCACGTTACGGCGCTCAGGTATGTGCAGTGATTTCAGCTCTTCTCCTCTTATTTTCAGTATCTATCCTCTACACCCGCCTTTCTCTCTCTTCCAAACCCGACATGTATCCTCATCACTCCTACGTAGACGACGGCAAAAACGACGACGCCGTTTTCCCCACTATCCCTCTCCTCTCCGACTCCGAAGACGTTGCCACCACCACCACCTCCTCCTCAACCGACGACAAAATTGACGAATTCGACACCCTCGAAGAAAACGACATAACCGATGATGACAACGGCAATGACGTCGAGCAAGAGGAGCTAGGAATCACGACAATGAGTAAGAAAGACAAGATCTTTTCGTCTGGGCATTTTTATTTCGACCATTTAAGTGGGTCAATTAGAAGAGCCTTCAATAAACGTTCGATTCAAGATTGGGATTACGATGGAGGGTTTTTGAGCGATGGGTTTGGGGGGGATGATGATAAAATTAAGGCAGCTTTTGGATCCGATGATATCCCATTAGATGAGGAAGTTAGGAGGAAAATGACTGAAGTGGAAAGCATTGAAGATGCTTTGCTGGTGAAGAAAGTTGCTGGGAGAAAAGTGAATCCTTTGAGGGAGAAATGGGGTGATTGGTTTGAAAAGAAGAGTGATTTTTTGAGAAGGGATAGAATGTTTAAATCGAATTTAGACATTTTGAACCCATTGAACAATCCTTTGCTGCAAGACCCTGATGGGGTTGGTGTTACTGGCTTGACTAAAGGGGATAAAATGGTGCAAAAGTGGATTTTGAGTGAGCTCACGAAGGTCCCTTTTACTGGGAAGAAGCCCTTGGGGATCTCCGAGACAGGCTCGGAGGTTAAGAAAGGCAGTGTGAGTAAGAAAAATGAAAATGCGAGGAATGTGTTAACCGAAAGAGAAAGTAGTAGTATTGGTAAAGGTGATTTGAGTTCAAATACAAATAGGAACGAGAGTAGAAATAGTAAGAATGAGGTCAAGAATGTTGATTTAGAGGCTCATAAGACCACCGAGTTTTCAGGTCATATATATGCTGATGGAGAGAGATGGGGTTACTATCCTGGATTGGACTCAAGGCTGTCTTTTACGGATTTTGTGGAGGCATTTTTTAAGAAAGAGAAGTGTGATATAAGAGTTTTTATGATATGGAATTCCCCTCCATGGAGGTACAGTGTTAGGCACCAAAGAGGGCTGGAGAGTCTGCTTGCTCAACATAGAGATGCTTGTGTCCTAGTGTTCTCTGAAACTATTGAGCTTGATTTTTTCAAAGACAGCTTTGTGAAAGATGGGTAAGCTTTTGTTCTGGTTCTGCATTTTGATTTATCATTTCTATGCTTCTATAAATGGTTTCTTGTTTCGCACAGTTACAAAGTTGCTGTGGCAATGCCGAACCTTGACGAATTGTTGAAAGATACACCTACCCACGTATTTGCTTCCGTTTGGTTTGAATGGAGAAAGACAAAGTTTTATGCCACCCATTACAGTGAGCTTGTGCGACTTGCTGCTCTTTACAAGTAAGCTTATGCACATACTTTTGTGAGGTTTAGGATGCAATTTTTAATTGTGTTATCAATTTACTGCTATAATTGTTTTAATTGGCTGCTACATAACAGGATTCACTTGGTAGACTGCTACCTTTTAGTTTCAATTTTTACACACTTTGTTTTCCTTCTGTTCTTATTCCTGCATGTTTATCTGTTTTGCAGATATGGTGGCATTTATCTTGATTCTGATATTATAGTTCTGAAACCATTATTGGCACTCAATAATACTGTTGGCCAGGAAGATCAGGGAAGTTCTTTGAATGGAGCTTTAATGGCATTTAGAAAGCATAGGTAAAGGCTGCACTTGGTTCTTATGTTCTCAAAAATTGTTTCCAGTTTTTGGTTTGGTTGAAATTTCTGTTGCTTATGCTTGGATTTTTAAGGTAATACACACACACACACATATATTGATCAGAAAGGTATACATTTGTTTTGTATTAATTTTTAAAATTACATGTATAGTATTTGTGTATGGAGTACAACTGTAGAAATTGCTATTTGTCTGAAGGCCTTTGGCAGTTTGAGTATTTTTAAGAGTTTTACTACTCAACTGCTGTCTGTCTTTATCTCAGATCTTTATGATCATTTATTGTAAAAGAAAAAAGCTGTTTCTTCTTTTTTCATTTCTTTGAATAATTTTTACAATAGAAAGCTGTTTACCTTTTTCTATTCTGTGTTTAGGCATGTTGTGATAATTTCTTGGACTCGTATATTTATGGATACCTTGTTGGAGAATAACTATGGTGCATACTTTTGAGTCTATGATTTATATCTAGTTTTTGCTTTCTCTTGTGCAGTCCTTTTATAATGGAATGTTTAAAGGAATTTTATATGACGTATGATGATACCCAATTGAGAGCAAATGGGGCTGATCTTCTATCGAGAGTTGCAAAAAGGTTTTTGAACAAGGACATATCCATCAAGCAGCCAGAGTTGAATGTGCAAACTTCCTCTGTTTTCTTCCCTATTAGTTCTCGGCATATTACAAGGTACCTACTCTTGAAAATGATCTCTTACAATTCCAACTCACTTTGGGCAATAAACATGTATGCACAAATAAAAATGTATCAAACCCTGTTCATACAAGATATATATTATCATTGCAAAATCTGACTAGTGAAGCATCTCAATGCTCCCGAACTCCAACTTTATATTTTTTCTCCATGGTGATTGATTTAGTTTGCTGGAGTTTGGCTGATTGATTTTCTTTTGTTATCATATTCATTTTGGGCATCTGGCTTCCAGCTAACCGAGCTATTTTGCTAGGTTTTGAGTAGAACTGATTTTAAATAAGCAGAGCCTTGGATTTCCCATGGTAGATTTCTTATTTTGGGATGAACATTGAGTCATTCAACTATGTCCTTTATCTTTAACTCTATTTCGAATGTTGAGCGTTTCTCTCAGCTAGCCTACCTCTGTTAGAACCTAGAATTCCGTAGTCAATAAATGATATTACCTATAATAGTGATCCTCACTGCCCACACTAACATGCATTTTATGAGATCAAATGTTTACAGTTTGCATGTGAAAATTTTCTCTATCTTGCATTATGACTCTTTGCAGTTCGCACTACACTAGTTGCACTTCTTTACCTGTGAAGTCTTAAATTCTCTTCTGCAATTACTAATTTCGATAAAAAAACAGATACTTTGTTGCCCCGACGACAGAAACTGAGAAATCACAGCAAGATGCTTTATTCAACAAGATTCTGAATGAGTCGGTGACATTTCATTTCTGGAACAGCGTGACATCTTCCCTCATTCCGGAGCCAGAGAGCCTCGCAGCCAGGATTATTAATCATCCATGCATTCATTGCTCCGAATTGTTGTGAATTTCACATCTCTTCTTCCCTGCCTGAGAATTAATCAGATCAATTCTTTTCTAACCTGCGGTTGCAAAATGCTTTAATAACCGTCCATGTATTCATTGCTCCGAATTTTTGTGTTACAAATTCTCATGTTGTAAAGTTTCTATAATCTCATTCCTTCAGTTTTGCTAATTGATTAGGCTCCCCAACCAAGTCAAAATCAATCTTCTTTTGTAATTTACCTGTCAAATATGTTCAGGCGATAATGTACCTTTGGCATTGTGCAAATAGAACATCCTTGTTTTCAGGGCATGAGATGCCTGATGAATAGAAGTAGCAATTATGAATCATCCATTGGTTTCTTTATTTACCATATTCATTTTTGATCTATTAAAATCCATTCCATTACATTTACTTGTTGCTGATATCTATGTTAGATTTCTCAACAATGAAAGCCAATACAAAAGTAATAGAAGTTGGTCTGGTACTAAGAAGACAAGTATGCCAGGATAAAGTAACTGGTGTTTCAGTTTATGGGTGCATGATTTCACAGTTGAATTCTGCAAATTTTTTATTTACTCAAACTCTGCTGCAAACGGGAATAATATGCATAACATGGTGGACAGTGGTTCTGCACATCCTTTTTTAGCATACAAGAAAAGTATATGTGAAACAAACAAGAAAAGGATCATCATCCCTGTCACACTTTCTTAGAAGTACATACAATATTGATCAACAAGGATGCTCACTTTTTCTTTTTATATTGCCGACCTGTTGCTTATGCTTCTAAGTACCTTTCTTTCTTGTTGCCTAAATAGCAAGAAAGAGGCTAAACTGTTGTTATACGTGGTACACTTTTAATCCATGGCATTAGGTCCAGAGCATCGTTTCTTCACAGGATTCCACACCCATTGAACCATGAACCTTCTTCCTTTAACTCCATTCACATTGTAGCCATTCCCATCTGCATCCGTTGAAACTTGACCCACATACGCACCACCAGCACCCGAACCATACATACCTTGACACAGGTCTGCGATTTCGCCCGGTGCAGTTGGATTATCACCAGCATACCATGCATTCACAAGTGGGTTACTCGCAGCTTCGGCCAGCTCATGAGCTATAACACTGATCATCCCGTCGACTCCAACATCCCCGTTTGCTGGGCGCATTATAGTGTTACCTCCATTGACACTCGGTGGTGGTTGCATCCCGGCAGGCATGGCAAATGGATAGGCACACATGCCCGGACACTGAGTTCCACTGTAACCAATCCAAGCATACGGAACTATTACACCAACAGTGGCCGGGAAGGTGAAGTAATGAAAGGCGCAAACCGCCCTGCAGAATTCATCAACCAGGACAGCAGCTGAGGTTAGCACCAAATAGAGGCCGTTCCGAGGATCGAGAGGCAATGGCTTTGGCTGGGAAGTGACTGCATTTTTTATGATGGCTTGCATCGACAAACGATTAAGACGAGAATCATTGGAAAGTTTGGAATCAAAGAACTCCCCCGCAAGGGAAATGCTATGAGTGACGTTTGATCCTGTTTGGTCGGCATAGAGCCTGACAGTGCTCCACCACTCAGCAACAGAAGGGTGAGGAGCTGGAGAAGACAAGGAATTTAGGAAATCCCTTATGGTGTCCTGCTGGGTTTGGCTCCAGTTACCATACCAGATGATATACAGTTTGAGAGGCGATGCAAGGACAGGACCCATGTGGTACTCCAGCTTACCCGGGTCCGGAGAACCCCCAAAATTCACAGCTTGGTTAGACCCAGTGTTTAGACAGCTCCATGAAACATCCAAATGAAAGCAAAAGAATGATAAAAGCAGGAGAACATAACAAGAGAGCTTGTCCATTTTTTGTTTCTTTGAATGTTGCAAGTTATTGACAGTTAAAAGACCATACATATTTCTTATATAAGGAAAGAACAAAAAATGGGGTGGTTGAGATTCTTCTTTATATTAATTTTCTTGAGATTATGCTTTGTTTTTTTTAGAGTTTCAATCCCATTCATTATTTTCATATCAAACATGATCGAACACAAGTTTTATTAATTTTCAAGTATTGATTTTCATAATTTAGTATAACTCATACAAATTTTAATAACAATATTAAAGTGTGATTATTTGTTCATACTTCTTCTCAAACTTAAATCTCTTAGTATAAATATTATCATCTTCTTCGCTGGAAGTCTGGAACTACTCATTTTGTTTCTCTTTGTCTCTCTTTTCTTTCTTTAATCTTTATTCACATGGGCTAACAATTAATTGCTTAAGGTTGGATCAACAACAAAACTAATTTTAATACTTAATGCAGTGGTTAATGCATCTTTGGCTTTATGACTTCATCTACCAGAACTGAGGGAACAACCCAAAAGATAATCAACATGAGTCCTCGGATGATAGTTTCATGTGTAAATTAGGGTTTTAATAGAAGCAGTTGAAAATTGAAATGACAGACCAAAGTGTAAAAGTAGATGATGAATGTACCCTTAAGTAAAAGCAAGCATGTGATACTTTTTTTTTTGTTATTTTCTCCCCTTTACATTTACACCACACCCATTCTCTTCCAATATCTTTGACTATCCAATAATTGTATTCATCTAAAACCAAACATTTTTAGATTTTGATGTGTTTGATAATAATTTATTTCATCTTTTTGATTTTTTTACAGACATATAATATCACAGTACATGAA
The DNA here is from genome assembly GCA_958450335.1 of Hibiscus tridactylites. Taxonomy (NCBI): domain Eukaryota; kingdom Viridiplantae; phylum Streptophyta; class Magnoliopsida; order Malvales; family Malvaceae; genus Hibiscus; species Hibiscus tridactylites. Next base: position 84,823,977 of record OY288280.1, read on the forward strand.
ATCATAATGTTTTAACATGTTTTTGATATTTAAAAAAGGTTGAAGGTGGCAAGTTATTTTTATTTTTTAACGAATCCCATTAATATGTAGGGTTAGATGACCTGAGGGCTCGCAGATGTACCATGTGACACTTGATTATGGTAGTTAATATATATGGGTGAATTTAGGGTGCGGCTAAAAATGATAAGTTTAAAAATTTGTCCAAACAATCTAAAATATTATATATTTTATTATTATTTTTAATTTTTTTTGTGATTTTTGTCAAGTTGGAAAAAAAAATTTATAACATTTTAGATTTGTGATTTTTTTTTCCGACAAGTTTCGAAACTTGTTGGAAAAAAAACAATATTTTAAGTTATTTAGACAAATTTTAAAATTTATCGTCTTTTAACCTTAAATTAGGTTGTCATTTTTTATACGTGTACCATGTATACATGTATGTACGTGAGGCAATATATATAGTAGTCTACTAGTCTGAAACGATAGAAATGGCAGGCGATGCATGTGATGGATGGTCCCCATAGGCCATAAGCCATAAGCATCTTCAACTTCCCTTTAGATAAAAAAAATCTTCAACTTCCCATGCCTTAATTATAGGGGATGATTGATTTCTCAACATGATTAAAAAAAACTCCATCTACTCTCCTAATTATCAGACATGACATTCTAAACTGGTAAAACTTTGCAAATTTTGAACCCACAAAAACAAATTATACATCAACCCTTCCTACTTGAAAGGCAACTTTTCTCAAAACCTTGGAGTCCACATATTCTAAATTATAACCATGTTATTCTGATTATGCCAAAAAAATAGTTTTAGGACCAAAATAAGAAGATGGTAATAGTTTGAGGGACCACCGGTGTAGTTTTCCTATTTCGTTTTCTTTGTCAAATCATATCTTTCGTTTTTGATTTGGCATCGGCCAGCGAGTAAAAACGTTTCTGTATGGAGTTGTAAATTACATTCTTCATTTTCTTTGTCGCAATCACCCTTTTTTGTTGTTGTTGCCATTTTCTAATGATTCTCAGATCACATGGAATTAATTCCAGATTATCACCCAATCCTCTCTTCACTCTCAACCAATTTTATATCCATTTTAGCGCGAATCCCATTGATACCCAATCCCCGTTCCTATCACCAGAACCCCAATCTTCTGTTAAAACAATCTGTTCTCAAGTCTATGAATCGTATCAGCAACAAGCCTTCTCCAGATTTTCACCTCCAAAGCTCAACCTTAACATCAATCCTTATTCTTTGACCCATGAACAAGCCATTTCAATTGTTGCTCATTTGGCAAACGAATCTGGTTCCATGGTTGCTCTAAGCTTCTTTTACTGGGTACTTGAGATCTATAAGTTTAAACATTTCATGAGGCTTTACATTGTGGCTGCCACTTCTTTGATTAAAAATGGTAACTTTGATAGAGCCAATGAAGTTATGCAGTGTCTGGTGAGGAATTTTGCTCAAGTTGGGAGGTTAAAGGAGGCTGTTGGGATGGTTCTTGAGATGAAAAATCATGGCTTGAAGCTAAATGCTGAAACCTTGAATTGCATATTGGGGCTTGGTTTCGAAATGGGTCTGCTTGATTGTTTGGAGAAAGTGTTTGATGAAATGTCTGAGAGAGGTGTGTTTGGGGATTTTAGTAGTTATAAATTGATGGTGGTTGGGTATTCTAGAGCAGGGAGGGTTTCAGAGGTTGATAAGTGGTTGAAGGAAATGCTTGACAAAGGGTTCATTGTTGATAATGCTACTTGCACATTGGTTATCAGTTTGTTTTGTGACAAGGGTTTTGCGAATAGAGCACTCTGGTATTTTGATAGAATGGTGAAGAGGGGGTTTAAGCCTAATTTGGTCAACTATTCTTGTTTGATAAATGGGTTGTCTAAGAGGGGTAGTATAAAGCAAGCCTTTGGAAAATTGGAAGAGATGGTTAGAGAAGGGTGGAAGCCAAATGTGTATGTGCACACTGCTTTGATTGATGGGCTTTGCAAGAAAGGATGGACTGAGAAGGCTTTTAGGTTGTTTCTTAAGCTTGTTCGGAGTGATAAATACAAGCCGAATGTCCATACATATACTTCTATGATCGGTGGGTATTGCAATGAGGAGAAGTTGAATCGGGCAGAGATGTTGTTCAGCAGAATGAAAGAGCAAGGTTTGGTTGCTAACACCAACACATATACCACTCTTATTAACGGCCATTGTAAAATGGGAAGTTTCGAACGAGCATATGAATTGATGTATCTAATGGATAAAGAAGGCTTTACTCCTAATATATATACATATAATGCAATTATTGATGGCCTCTGTAAAAAGGGAAGGGTTCAAGAAGCCTATGAACTGCTTGGGAAGGGCCTTCTACGTGGATTGCAAGCTGATAGAGTTACTTATACTATTCTCATTACTGAGCAGTGCAAGCAGGCTAATACTGAGCTAGCTATGGCCTTTTTTGGTAAGATGGTTAAAGTTGGCCTCCAGCCTGATATGCATTCATATAACACATTGATTGCTGCATTTTGTAAGAAAAAGAAAATGAAAGAAAGTGAGAACCTTTTAGAAGAAGCTTTGAAGCTCCGACTGGTTCCTACCAAGGAAACTTACACATCAATGATAAGTGGATATTGCCGAGATGGAAACTTAAGCTTGGCACTCAAATTTTTCAACAAGATGAATGACCATGGTTGTGTACCAGATAGCATCACATATGGATCATTGATCAGTGGACTTTGCAAAGAGTCTAGGTTGGAGGAGGCATGCCAGTTATATGAAACTATGATGGATAAGGGGCTCTCTCCCTGTGAAGTGACTCGGTTGACACTAGCTTACGAGTATTGCAAGAAAGGTGATTCTGCCATTGCCATGGTTATGTTGGAAAGACTAGAGAAAAAACTTTGGTTGCGGACGGTTAACACCTTGATCAGGAAGCTTTGTAGTGAAAAAAAAGTGGGCATAGCAGCATTATTCTTTCATAGATTATTGGATAAGGATCGCAATGTTGATCGTGTAACTTTGGCAGCATTTGTTACTGCATGTTATGAGACCGACAAGTTTGCTCTTGTATCTGACCTGAATGAAAAGATCTCTAAAGGAATTGGCTAGCGACTTGGCTGTTGGGGAAATGGTCTGTATTTTCATGTAAAAGTTTTTCCATTGAAGCAGATAGCATGCCAAGACATGAAGTACCCTTCAAGAGTGAATCTTTTCTGAGTTTCTTCAGAAAGAAGTTGAATCTTTTGATCTCTTTTCCTTGCAGTTCAGATTCTTCATGTTGTTCGCCTTCAGTTGACATTTTTGCTGTCAACTGGAATTTAGAAGGACCTTCCTACTGGATAATCCAGTGCCAATGATGTGTTGAGGAATGCACAATTATAAGTAATTTGTGAAAACAATAATAAAAGTTTGCATCAATGACATATCAACTTGAATTCCCTGTTTATCCTCTCGAGTCTTAGCAGATGTTATTAGTAAGATATTAGGATTCCAAGGCTTTTTTGTTTTTTTGATAAGCTTGAATTCCATTATAGTCAAAGCAGACTTCTGCTACATATCATTCCTATTAATTTTCCTTCCTATGAGTCGTGTCTGGACAGTACAGTATATTTGGTGGCTCTCAAAATCTCCATGTCCCTATGCTTCAGCCCCTGGAATTGTCTCTGATTTCTTTCTCTTCAAATGAAATATACATATGCACTCCATGTAATTTTTAACATCAAAACTGTAAGAGATTTCCCTTTCAGCTTTGTTCTGTGAAAAAGGGCAAAGCTTTCTTATTGCTCCCATAATAGGAATCAATGAAAAATAGACCAGATTGGTTGTCTGATAGTAAATTCTTAGCCCATTTATGCAATTTTTTTTTGAAGATAATGTAATTCTTAGTATTATCTTAAACTTTTTAACATGCCTCCAAAATCATGTTACCAGAAGGGAACAACAGTTTTTCATTCTCATTTAAACCTCCCAAATCCCAGTGATAAATGTCAAAATTGATTTGTCCTTCAAAATTTAGTCATAAACTTTGTTTGTTGTCTACAAGGAATTGCCTTAGCAGCTCATGTGATGAAACCGTCAAAGTCTAAAAGATGTTACCTTTTTCTGATCTAATTGCTGATGCATTTGTTATGCACTGCTTTTGTCACTGTTTGATATACATTATATTAATTTGTTTTAGCCACCTCAAGCATGAGATACATTGCATCTATTAATTTAAGCAGCCAAGATAAAAGGGTATTATTTATAGGAAAACCGAATCGCATAAAGATACTTTATAATGCTCCATTCCTTTTGCAAATCCCCCTCATCATATCGTACAAACATCACTCTCCTCCCATTCTTTGCTTTCAAGGTAAGACTTCTGCTTTAGTTTGTTTTCTCTTGTCTATCTATTTCTGGGTTTCAGTTTATGAGCTGTGTATCGTTTCCATTAATCTCTTTAGCCACCCTTCAATATATCACTTGCTGCCAAGAAACAAAGGTTTCTTCTTTGTTTGTTGGGTTACTGTTTTAGTTCAGATCTCTTTTGATGATAATGGGTTTCTATCGATTCTCCCTCACTCTTTTGACAAGTTCATATCGTTTGTTATTACTAATGAGATAAACAATAGGAGAACTAGTTGATTTTTTGTGTATGTTAGGAGGAATTTAGGCCATAGGTGCTTTTTATCTAGCTTACTCCATCTCTCATGCGAGTAGAAACAGTTTCTGGTTTTAACCTTGACTTGATCTGCATGCTTTATTTGCTTGAACCGTTTTTTAGACCTGTTATTTATTTAAAAATGGTTTTTTTAATTGATACGCCATACGTAAATTCAATTTATTGCCTTGAATGACAACTCTGATGAACTTCTTTTCGTTATAGATATTATAATCTCCAGCTAAAAGCTGAGTGAGTCAAGTTTCCTTGATTGTATGGATTAATTAACTATCTTTTATGGGGAAAAAGAAAAGAAAGAAAACAGAAACAGGACAGACAGACAGAATTCAATGAAAGAAATATATCAAACAAGATTTATATGAAGAAAAAGGGAGAAAAGACCACACTTATGTTTTGGGGTTGAGAAATCTTCTTGCCTATTAATTGAATCTTGAAGATGGCTTGAATTTGTTGGACTTTGAGAAGTTATAAATTTCTGAAGTGATGCATTTTCTTTTAACAGCATACTTGTCAAATGGCTCGATCTGCACTGGATGAAATGTCAGATTCTGGGGCTTTTGCGAGAACTGCCTCAACATTTCGTAACTTCATTTCTCGAGACCCAAATTCTCAATTTCCACCCGAATCAGGAAGGTATCATTTGTATGTATCTTATGCTTGTCCTTGGGCTTCCAGGTGCCTTGCATACTTGAAGATCAAAGGACTTGACAAAGCCATTGGTTTCACGGTGGGTGAATCATGCGACGTTTTTATGCTCTTGTAGTTCAATTAAATATGTCACAAGGCTAATGGTCTGTCGTTCAATTGTTCACCAGTCAGTCAAACCCATATGGGAAAGAACAAAGGAAACTGATGAGCATATGGGATGGGTTTTTCCCACCACTAATACAGAGGAACCAGGTGCTGCACCTGACCCCTTGAATGGAGTGAAGAGTATAAGGGAACTATACGAGCTTGCAAGTACAAACTACACCGGGAAGTTCACGGTTCCTGTAAGTTCATAAATATTAAAAGCGCGTCCCCAGCTATTGTTCATTCTGTTTTTTCGTTACTTTTCCATGTTCAAGTTCTTTCAAATAATTCGGTGCTTTCTGTTATATTATAGGTCCTATGGGACAAGAAATTCAAGACTATTGTTAGTAATGAGAGTGCAGAGATAATCCGCATGCTTAATACTGAATTCAACGATATAGCAGAGAATCCTGCTTTGGACTTATATGCTCCTCATTTGAGATCTCAAATTGACGAGACAAATGAATGGATATACAACGCAATTAATAATGGTGTTTACAGATGTGGGTTTGCTAGAAAGCAAGAGCCGTATGATGAGGTATTTTTGTGTGGTTATTATCTTCAGTTTAATGCGAGACTTCTCGGTCTCTTTGTTCTTGAAAGGATTATATTCTTCTCTAAAGTATGTTTTGTCATTGGACCATCAGGCTGTAAAACAACTATATGAAGCTTTGGACAAATGTGAGGAGATTCTTTCTAAGCAGCGGTACATTTGTGGAAACATTCTAACTGAGGCAGATATTCGACTGTTTGTGACCCTCATAAGATTTGATGAGGTATTTCATTTTCCCCTACAGCTTTCTAGTATGGTGTATTTGTTAGAACTAAACAACATCTTCGATAGTATCATTATTTATTAGCGTTCACTACTTGAGAGGCAAAGGAAAAGATTCGATTTTCTTTTCAGGAAAGCATATAAAACTTGAATATCTTTGCAATGAATCATCGATGCGTTTTGACGATGAATTTGTTGTCTTAACAGGTTTATGCTGTTCATTTCAAGTGCAACAAAAAGCTTCTGCGTGAGTACCCAAATTTGTTCAACTATACCAAGGACGTTTACCAAATTCCAGGGATGAGCAGCACAGTGAATGTGCAACACATCAAACGCCATTACTATGGAAGCCATCCTACTATAAATCCATTTGGGATAATCCCTTTCGGCCCAAATATCGACTATTCTTCCCCGCATGACCGAGCACGGTTTTCTGCATAGAAAGTATGTATCCTATACCATTAAGCTCTTGTTTATTTCATTCAATGATGCAGTGATTCTCACTGTTGCAATCGACTAATTCTCCCCTTATATCTGCATAGGAAGCATGTATCCCATACCATTACATCGTAGCAGAAGCTTTTTCGCACACGATAAAAGCCTGGTAAGGGAACGAAGAGAAGAGAAACATACTTGCAATGCTGGTCGCTTCAGTATGTTCTTTGTTGCATCATCAGCGTAATATATATATGTAGAATCACTATATAAGTGCGTTTATGGAATTATATCTTTGGCTCTGATCAAAGATTTCCAGTGTCATTTGTAATAAAAAAAATAATGTAACGTTCATCTTTGTTATGGAGCTTCTTTTCTCTTGCTTGAATTTGCTGGGACATTTGAGTTTTCCCATTCCTGGTATAGTTCGAGGTTAGAAGAAGCGAGATTTCCCAGAAATTTCTAAAAAAGGGCCACCAAATTCAATAATTGATAATTTCTTTAAGGGAAACAATAATTATACTTTTTCATTGATTCGCAATTAGTTTGTTAACTTATTTTTATTCCACCATTTAGAAGTAATCAAACTGTTAATTATGGAGTATGTGACAAAACAGCACTACCCCACTTGTGATTATATTTATCTCTGTATAAACTATAACCATACAATTCGGCATACGGAAATGGAATTGGCCAACAAATACAAATTATTCATCACTGTTCTCTCTTACACAGGGGTCAAAATGGTAATTCTCCAAAGGGAAAAGATGACCAGATCAGGCGAATCATTCAATCCTGATGAGAAGCGATGCAGACGGAGAGAGAAAGCTGAGCCTGTTGGCATTGGGACCGCTTCAGCCGGGTTCCACCACTGCTGCACAGCGTCCTAACCGCCTCTGACTCTTCTGGGCACAGAAACGAGACCAAGCACTCCGCTAGGGCTCGGTTCAAGTGCTTACAGGCCACGTCTCGTGTCGCACCCGGTCCGAATCGTCGGTGGCAGTCGCTTAGCGCCCTCTGGAGCTTCTCGCACCCTGTTCGATCGCCGCCGGCTTCTTCCATCTTTATCGTCTAAGATTGCGCCACGCTTCGAGCAAAAAGATCCAAATCACGAAAAATAAAGTCAACACTTATCGTAAGATTATTTATGATATATCGAAAGCTAAGGGCTCGTGCCACGTCAGTAACTATTATACTAAAAAGTTTTTTTAACATAAAAAAATATTATTTATTTATTTATTTATTTATTAACATAAAATAAAGTATGTTAATAGGTTTAATTTGTTTTCAAGTCTCTATACTCTTCGGATTTTTAAATTCATTCCTTTTACTTTTAAATTTAAAGATTTATTCTCTTTATTTACTTGATTTTAAAATTAAAGTTCGATTTGATATCAGTATTACGTGTTAATAAATACTAAAATTTGAGCATTCTAATATGTAGACGTGTGAATTAAAAAATAAAAAAATGATAACACATTTAATTTTAACAAAACCCGATTAATATTATTATTGACCATACATTATTTGTTCACTTTTAAAATATATAGACTAAATTATATTTTTAAAAATTAATCAATCTCAATTTATAAATTGGCAGAGAATATTTAACTTGTTATGAATATTTATCTATGTGGATGTCTATCATGATTAGAACTTTATCAAAGGAGTTTGATTTATTTATTATTAGGAATATTATCTCTATGAATTAGAGTTTAATGTATTATGTACTTCTTATGCCTATAAATAGATGATTCATTGAAGGCATTGTATACAATTCTATATTTTGAGAATAATACAAATCTCCCTCTTCCTCTCATCTATTTGTTCTTCTTGTTCTTCTTTATTTTATTCACAACACGTTATCAGCACGAGACTCTAATCAACTGAGGTCTTCATCGTTATAATTCAAAAGAAGTTACCAGGAAGAATTCGATTATAGAATAAACCAAAGATAAGTTTTTTTCTCCTTATTTTTTTTAGTTACCGATTGTCTTTCTCTTTATATTTTAACTTTGTTTTAATTTTTGAAAATTTTGGAAGTATGTTTGATTTTATTCGAACATTGGAAAGAGATAAATTTGTGGCTTCTCACAAACCAAAAGACGAATCGACAGAGACGAAGAGGTTGTGTTTGGTGTAAATTACGTGTATTTTCTCTTGTTCCTAAAAGGGTTAATTAGCGGAAAAAATCGATAATGTCGCGCTGTTTTCCTTACCTGCCTCCTCGGCTTTTAAAGCAGGGAACGATGGAATCGATTAAGGTTTGTTGAGCGAAAGTATTTGTGGGTTTTCATTTTTGGTACTCAACTGCTTATGCTTTTCATACTTAATTATTATTATTTGTGTTTGTATATTTGTAAATTTATGAAGTTTGATGATGGTGCATGTAAAGCCTGTTCGATTTACTGACTATACTTTGTAATCATGAATAACAAAGTTATGTACGTAGAACTATGGTAGTCTTTCATATAAATTAATTAAAATACGTACTCTAGGTTTAAGGTTTTTTTTAGTAACAAAGATTTGTACATTAATGAAACACCTTTGTTGGGTTTTTTTTAAGAGAGAATTATGACATAGATCCTCTGATTTCTAATATATTCAATTCAGCCCATACATATAGATCTTATTATTATGGTTTCATATATGTTTATTTTTGACACAATGGTTGAACTTTGTATTACGATCAATATGTGTTTATAATATTTTATTTGATGATATTGATATTTTAACCATGTATTGAGTTTTACATGTATTTAAATGACTTGGAAAGAGACACGACATTATGAGAAGATGTTTTGGTCATTTGCTACGTCTCCATTTTCCTCGAGAGAAAAACTAATATCGGTAAATTCTTATTTTATTTTTTATTCTTTAAATTATGATTTTAATGTGCGATAAATCATGATGAATTTCAATCTATAAAAAGATTGTTATAAAGTCTATATTTGCTCGAAAGCAATTTTTCTTCTTTGTCGAAAAACTCGACCATAGACTTCTCCCAATTTCAAGTTACGAAAATTCTTCTTGATCCAAAAAGTTTTATGGGAGGCATTCCTTGAAGTGAATGCAAAGCATGATGTTTATTTCATGCGATTATCAATGATGGGGCATTCCCTGAAATGAATGCAAACACGATGTTTATTCCATGCAATTATCAATGATGGGGCATTCCCTGAAGTGAATGCAAGCATGATGTTTATTCCATGCAATTATTGGATCTGTTTCATTCCCTAAAGTGAATGCAAACATGGTAAATTATTATTCAATTAGAGACATAATTTCGATATAATCCAAATATAATTGGCTGGACATCTCGTTCTGCGAGGCTACTGGTCTCAAAGGAGGTTTTTAAAGGACCTTGTGGACAGGTTTAACAATGCCGCGTACGAGGATTAAATCTTTGTTCTCTGTGATAAGGATATGTGAAAAAGGTTTTAAAGGCCCACTAGCTCTACTCCATTCCCTGAAGTGAATGTGAGATTATATTATGGAAGGAATAAAAAATCACATTAAAAGTTGTGGTCGTGGTCGAGGCTATGAATATACACATGAAAAATATAGTCATTTTAAGAATACTTCTACCCGCTGGTAGCGAAGTTATAAGGATGACAAGAGTGATAAAGATCATTCTAAGGAAGTGAAATCCTTTTACCAATGTGATGTTATAAACCATTGGTTTCGTACTTGTCAAACGCTAAAGTATTATGGACTTTATCCATAATCATGAATGATAAATGAAATAAAATATAAACAAAATTTGTTTATGGCGAAAATAATTATGGCGTTATTGGTCCAACTCAATTGGATATTGCTAATTTTCTCATAACCCTTGAAGGGAATAATTTTCTATTTATTTTATTTCCCTTATAACCTCTAATAGGAATAATTGTTTTATTTATTTATTTTATTTTTTTAATGTTAATTCGTTTTATTTATTATTTGTTTATGTTAGTTTGCTTTATGTTTATTTATTTCACATATTATTTATTTACGTTTTATGTTAATTTATTATTTGAAGAATATGATTACTTCCGGAATAAAATATACAATGAATTGTGGCTATTTATGCCTAGAATTGTGGCTATTTATGCCTAGCAGATAATGCAAGTACTCATATTGTACTTAAGCATAAGAAATATTTTTCCCATTTAAATGCAAGGAGAAATATGAGTAGTATTTCTCAAAGTACTAAAATATCAATACTCCGGAAGAGCACTTGAAAGTTTATCTCTGATAGATAATCGACTTGATATGATGTGCTATATTTTATATTTTTCATTCCTCGAAGTGAATGATACAAAGTACATATTTTCATTACCTGAAGTAAATGAAACAAAGCACATTTTGAAAGGTGCACAATTATGCATTTCTCGATTAAAATGCAAGGGAATAATGTGAGTACTATATCCGGAAGTACTAATATCACAAAAGGCTCTGGTTGAGCAAATATTTTATTGTCAAATGGAACTTTGTTCCATATTCACAGTGCGTTATACTCGTCAAAGTCATAAAGAGAGCAATATGAGTTCGCAAACTATCCCTTTGGGAATTATAGATAACATATGTTATCAATTGGCATTTGAAATAAGCCAATATTGATATAAGTTTTGGTAGCCAAAAAGTCAGTTGAAAGCTCTAGAAGAGCTATATATTACTACCAAAAGATAATTTCAATTGAAAGCTCCGAAAGAGCTAAATATATTCCTATTTAAAGGAACAATTTTGATGGCCGTACTAGACATGTACGAGTGAGATTGAATTACATGTTATGGTAAACAAGGAGTTTACAAATTCAGAGATATATACACACATATATATAGTTGGCATGATCGGTTAGACCATCCTGATCAATGGTGCAGAAATTATTGAGATTTACATGCACATGTATTAAAAGAACCTGTAGTTCTTGTGGTGCTTATTCTCAAAGGAATGGATTAAATTCCACTTATTAAAGAACGTGAAGTTCTTGTGTTGCTTAAAGGAATTGATTAAATTCCACTTACTAAAAGAACCTGAAGTTCTTGTGTTGTTTGTTCTCAAAGGATATAGATGATCCCACTTACCAAAAGAATTAGAACTTAAAGTTCTTGTATTGAAGTTGAGACTGTATGTCTTGCATATCTGAACGAAATATGGGCCCATATATCCACAAATGTGGAAAGTTTTATGTGATTGTAGTAGATGCATCTACATTGTTTTATCGACTTACAACCAGAAGTTTGTGAGATTGATTCTAAAAATATTCAGATTATGCAGTTAGACTATTCGTCTTGAAAAGCTAGTGTGTTTATATTTTAGGCTATATCAGTTGTTACAAAGCCTATTGATTATGAAAAATATAGTTTAGCAAAATTTCAATTGGATGCCTCCTATTTAATAGCTAAACTATGAGAACAAAAGAGTTATTATTTATATGGTGTTTCCATATAGCAACACTTATACGCATCAAGCCAACGAGTTATAATAAACTTCCCGTTATGATTGGTTTTTGGTCAGAAACCATACATTTCCCATTTTATGATTTTTGAATGTGCGATATGAATTGCTCCACCACAACGCACAAAATGGGTAAATAAAAAGGGTTGAGAATATATATTGAGTACGAGTCTCCTTTTATGTTTAAATTCTTAAACATTAATTGGAGAATCATTTATGACATGATTTTTCTCAACATCAGGGGGAGATAATAATCAGCTGGATAGAGGAAAATGAATTATCATTATCTAGATCCTCGTATATGAACTAGAAGTTCATAAGATAATTCATGTTATTACATGTCAACTGCCAAACATATTTACTGACCCAATGAGAGTAATTAAGTCTCATATACCAGCTGAAATGCTCTAAGTTTAAATTACATGTTAGAGCGAGAGAATGTAAATCATGCCTGAAGCATGATAGTTGAAATGGTTCCAATGATCAAAATTCTCGTAAATAGAAAGTAATATGAGATGGTCATATATTGTAGGCGGGTGCTCCTGAAGAGACCCAAGACATAACAAATAATAAAACTCTTGAAGAGTTTTAGGTATGTAACACCCGTGTTTTGGGCCTAGGAGTTAACCGAGTTATAATTCGAGTCAAATTAAATTTAATTAAAATAATTCAACTTCAAGTAGTGACCTAATTAAGCTTCAATCGAAAGGGGAGGGACCAATGTTGCAATTTTACCAAAAACTTTTAAAAAGCTAGACTACTTTAACAAAAAAATTGTCTTCCCTCTTTCCTATCTCCTTTTCATGTTAAAACCCCATCTTCTCTTTTCAAACTCTCCCAACACTACAAACCCTATTCCATTCATTTTCTTCCTCAATCCAAGACGTTTTTCAAAGGTAATTATGTTTTCTAACTCTCCTCTTCAATCCCTATCTAACCATGGTCTTGAATTTCAAAAATTGTGGGTTTTGAAAATTAGGGTTCATGTGAAATTTGGGGATTTTGATGGGGCTTTTTAATTTGTTTTGTTAAATTATGTTGGGGGTTTGTTTAAGCATGATGAAATACACCATATACTTAAATTTGGTTGAATTTTGATAGAAATTCGTAGAGATGTCTTAGGGCTAGATTTAAGGTTGTAAAACTTGAGTTTTTGGTGGGTTTTGTGTTAAAATTGGTGGGCTGTTGGTTTACCTATGGTATGAGAGTGTTTTGGGATGCTTTGGAAGCCATTTGGGTGTTTGGAAGTGGGTTTTTCAGCAAGGGATTTGGGAAGCACGAAAATTGAGTTTTGGGAGATTTTGTGATTTGGGGAATTTGTGAAATTTGGCTTATGTTGTGAAGTGAATTGATAGTTGAGCTTTAGCATTGATTTGTGGTGTAATAAGTGTGTTTTGCTTGGCTAGAAGCAAGGGGAAACGTTGAAGGAGCTTTGGGACCGAATCCGGGTGCGTAGGAGGATTGTTCGATTTGCTAAGGAAGGACGGTGAGTGGTTTCAAACTTGTTTTAAAGTTGGTTCGAGCATGAGTGGTGTGTGTGTGTGCAAGTGTGCTTGGTAGGCCACTTCCTTTTAATCCAAGTAGTTAACTTAGCCTAATTTCCTTGAATGCTATGTGCTTGATGGCTATGCTCAAATGCTTGTGATTAGATGGTGCATGTATATGTGTATATCATGATGTGGACATATGTGTTGAGCATGAATGTGTTGATGATATGTGGTTGGTGATACATGTTGTGGTTATAATAATTGGCACTAAATAATTACCGGTTGTAAATGATCGATCATTAGGATAGTGTGCACACAAATTGAGTCAAAACGTACGTGGCCTTGATGGCGTTAAGTCATCAAGGAGGAGTACGGTGATGTAGCATTCCACCGGAAGCTTATTATATTTCTACGGGATGATGAGTGGAATCCCATCCGTAGGGCATGTGGCGATGAGTGGAATCCCGCACATGCAAGGTCCGGTGATGAGTGGAATCCCACCGAGGTAAAGTGTTGTCAAGGTTTATATCCGCACAATCGGGGTAATTAAAGTGGCCAATTAAACTTGTTTATGTAATGTGATATATGATGGTGATATGTGGTTTTGATATATGGTTTTGTACATGATAATTGATATTGATGTGTAGTTTTGCTAGGATTGAGAGACCATATATGCCACTTGAAAGACTAGCTAGGTCTACTTGTTTTTATGCAATGCTTGATATGTATGAGATTAGGATTGCATGCTTGAACCCTGCATTGTTGTTGTTTTCGTTTTAGAGCACCCTCACTAAGCTTATAGCTTACGCTCTCAATGTTCAACAATGCAGATCATTAGCGTGGTGTTAGCTCGAGGCAAGGCAAGAAGGGCTTCCAAGTTTGTAGCTCAAGTATGGTTACCGATTTTGTAATAGCTAGCAATGTGGCAAGTGTCTTTGTATGAGCATGTGTGACTCATTTGATGGATGTTGTTTTTGGTTTGATTATGGATTGTATGCATGTAATACCTTGATGATTGTTGGTGTGTATGATGGCATGCTTTAGGGTGTTTATGTTGCCTTATGTATGGATGCAAACCTCTTGTGTTTGTCTTGTGCTTTTAAGACCATTTGAGCCTTCAAGTATGCTTATTAATGCCTATATTGCTCATTGAATTGAATGCTATGTATGATTGCTTAAATCCACGTTTGATTGACTCCCTTGGCTTAAATATGCATGCTTTATGGTTGGCTTGCCTTAGGGATTGATGATAGTGTGTTGGTTGAAGGGTTAGAGGGATTTAGGGCCCTCCTTGTGCTCTAAATCAGCTCAAACCTGCAGTTTCGTAGCTGGGGTATCGATACCGTTGATCTGGTATCGATACTACCCTGTGGTTTCAGGCCTCGTGTATCGATACTCGAGGGGGAGTATCGATACCTTTTTGGCCACTGGAGCTACTGTCGATTTCGGTATCGATACTCATCTCAAGGGTATCGATACCGTTGTCTTGGCTTTGACCGGGGGAAGTCAACTTTAGGGGAGGGTATCGATACCCTCATTTGGGGTATCGATATTGTCTCCTCAGGTTGACCAAACCTTGTTGACCTAGTCACAGGGGTATCGATACCCCTCTTAAGGGTATCGATACCGCCTGCAGTTTAACTTTAAAAATGGGCTTTTAAGTGTTAGTTTGGGTTCGATTGATTGATTCGTAAATATTGTTCCGCTGTATGTTCACTTAGGATGTAAATCTCATTTAGACAAGATTAAAATGAAAAAAAATAGGGTTGCTAACCGAGGGAGAGTTCCTTAGGGAGTTTTCACTCGGTTTTCCCCGTGTAGCTCACTCGGACCGGTCATCCGGCCAGACCGGGACGAGGGGGTTACAAGGTACCTGGAATAAAGATTGAAATCTTGAAGAGATCTCGATGAGTTATGTCATTACGAGAATGGAACTAGAAAATTGGAAAGTTGTCGACAACGATTTTACAAACAATTTTACATAAAATACTTCTATAGAAGTAAAGAAAGAAATCGAGGATCTTGTATAAAATATATCCGGAAGTATAGATATTGAATTGGCCAATGTTGAAAGATGCTTTGAACTTCTAAAATAGAAGTATTTGGACCACCAGTCCAAACACCTAAAGGTGTAATGCAAGTGAGGCACAAATAAGTAGTCGTAAATACGACTTGAACTGTGATTTATGAAAAGTTTTAATTACTTCATGGTGGATGCAATTACTTTGGCAGTTTTGAAAATTTTACATGCGTCTAATTATTTGTGGATCCATATTTATCCTTGAAGGATCTAAAATGCTATAAGCATTTGGAAATTTCTGAGGAAATTTATTTAGACATGTCTCATGAATATTTTTGGCGCATTTGGTATAATCGCCTTAGTGAATACTAATTGAGAAAATACTATAAGAATGATCAGATTTCCTTATGTATTTTATAAAGGAGTTTGGATCAAGATCCATTATGATAATTTTAGAACTCCTAAAGAGCTTCAAATTGGAAACTCATGAAGTACTTTCAATACAAGTACTTGAATCTTGACATCAAGTTTATCTCGACCTGAAGATCGAGCATTATTATATATTTCTTTTGTCTATGAATAGACATAAGCTGAAAGAATCTTAAAGAAGATTCAATATGAATAGAGTATATCTATTGAGTATCTCAATAGTTGTAAGATTGTTGGATGTGAATAAAGATAATTATATCTTTTCTTAGTCTTGAAGCACTATATATTAGTTGGTCAAGAAATATCTATGAATATACAAAGATCATTATATTTAGATCTTCAAACATTCGTTGATGCCTCCTCAAATGTCGTAGAAATAATTGTTATGCACGAGGCAAGCCAAAAAAAATGTGTTTGGCTAAGATTATTGACCCAACATATCCAAAAGATATGTGAATTTACTTTTACAAGATATGATAAAAGCTATCTTGTGTGAAGATAAAACAAGATGTATATCTCAGTTTGAAAGTTGATACATCATGGAACATATTACTCCAAAGTTTCATCCCTCGCGATCTTTAGAAAAATGATATTCAAGATTAAATTATGAAGATTCAAAGATCTTCTGTGATGTTTTCATGAGAGGGAGTAAATACGCGTTGCACTCTTTTTCCCTTAACCGAGGTTTTGTCCCAATGGGTTTTCCTGGTAAGGTTTTTAATGAGGCAACAAGTTATGCGTATCAAAGATGTGTGTACTCTTTTTCCTTCACTAAAGAATTTTTTTTCCCACTGGATTTTTATCTTAGTAAGGTTTTAACGAGGCACATTATCTTCATAGACATCCAAAGGGAGTGTTATGAATATTTATCTATGTGGATGTCTATCATGATTAGAACTTTATCAAAGGAGTTTGATTTATTTATTATTAGGAATATTATCTCTATGAATTAGAGTTTAATGTATTATGTACTTCTTATGCCTATAAATAGATGATTCATTGAAGGCATTGTATACAATTCTATATTTTGAGAATAATACAAATCTCCCTCTTCCTCTCATCTCTTTGTTCTTCTTGTTCTTCTTTATTTTATTCACAACATAACTTAATATTTTGGTTTTACTAAATACTACTGGTATATTAACATTTTGAATTGAAATATTCATTTCACTGAATGTATAAAGACTAAAATAGTTTTAAACTAGTTTAATACGATTTTTTTTAGCATTGACATGATTTTATTAATGGATAATATTCACTCGTAATCCTTCTTTATTTATGTTTTGTTCTATTTTAGTCACTCATATTTAAAAAAAATTATTTTTACTACTTATGTTTGAAAATGTTTTTGTTTTGGTCACCATATCGTTAGTTTCCGTTATTTTTTTATTTCTGTCAGTCTAGTTTTGGTCACCATTTTAAATGTTTTTGTTTAGGTCACTTATGCTATCGTTTTGTTTTATTTTGGTCATTGAGCCATTAATTTCCGTTGTTTTGATGATTTGTCACATTAATAAAGTGGATAATTTTAAATTTAATCCTACACTTTTAAAATTTTATTTTTTTCACCATCTTCAAACAAAAAATTCTATAATCTTTTTGTCTCTCAAAATTTGTCCCCTTCATCAACCAGGCTTGTTAACTTTGGGTTCCACTGAAACCACACAAACGCTTTGTTTGTCTTCAATTATTTGAATGATTTTTTCGTTTTCTTGAAAGGAGTAGGGTGTGCATTCGGTTAATTTTGTTAACCGACCGAACCGGATCACCCAAAATTTATTAACCGATTTTTTCCTTTTAACCGTGAACTGAACCGAAAAAATTCGGTTAATTCGATCGGTTTTCTAATGAATAGAAAATTGTTATAAAAATTTGGGTATATTACACAATTGGTCGCTAAATTATGCTAAAATGATTTTTTATTCACTGAACTTTCATTTTATGCTATTTTGATAAAAGTTTAATGATCATTTTATAATTTTTAAAAGTTTAATGACCGAAAATAAATATATGCAATATATAATATTTAATATATAATAATTTTGGTTAATTAACCGGTTTCAAACTGAATTAACCGATAACCGATTTTACCTAAAATTAATCGACCGATTAACCAAAAAAAATTAGTTCAGTCATTTAATTCGGTTAAAATCAAATAATGCACACCCCTAGAAAGGAGCCATCACATAAGTGAACGAGGATAACAAAAGTATTCTAATTGTCTTCTTTGGTTAGTTTTATATCGGAATTAACATCAATTACGTTTCACTATTTTAGTAGATGTTTGTAGCTGAAGGTAGCTAAGACAACAACAACGGTTGACGATAGTGACATCGGTAAAAATAAAGGTTAAAGTTGGATAGGAGAATTTTTTTTTTACAGTTTTTTGTTTGAAGATGGTGAAAAAATAAAAATTGAAAGAATAAATTAAAAATTACTCATTTTTATTAATGTGACACGTCATAAATTAATGGGGATTAATGGCCCAGTGATCAAAAAAACAAAACGATAACATAAGTGACTTAAATAAAAAATGAAAAAAAAAATCAATAACCAAAATGAAATAGACTGGAAATAAAAATAACTGAGACTAGTGGTCCAGTGACCAAAACAAAAACATTTTCAAACGTAAGTGACAAATATTATCTTTTAAATTTGAGTATAGTGTAAAATAAAATAAACCTAAATAAAAGAGATTACGGGTAAAAATTACCCTTTTATTATTTATAGTAGTATGGGTTCAATTTTCTTAATATAGTTAAACTATTTTAAAACAATCTTAAATAGTAAAAGAAACGTCTAGATTTAATATAATAAAAGTTTAGATAAAAAAAGTAAATAAAAAAATCAAATCGCCATAAAAAAGACTTGACCATAAACTCCCGTAGTGAAAAAAATGAGTGGTGTCACAAGATGAAGGATTCTACTTTGGAAGTGCTTGATTGTGGTGGGACCCATATGTTTCACTTGCCTGCACTGCTCTAATTCAATAATTGCGTCCTCCAAATTTTCTCCATGGACCCTCACCCTCAACCTTTCTTTTCACAATGACGCAAAAATAAATCATTCACAACTCATGACCAAAACTGTATATGAAAATTGAAAGATTACGTTTTTTTATGGGTAAACTACTGCAGGGGTCACTTACGTTTAGCGTCTGTACAAAGTTAGTCATCACTTTTGAAAAGTGCCTATTAGTAGTCTTCTACGTTTTCGATGTGTAAATACTTAGTCACTCCGACGTTAACTCCGTTAGTCCCCTAACGGATTGCTGATGTGGCGAAATTAAAATAAGAATAAATTACTGCAATAGCCATTAAAATTTATCTCATGTACATTTTTTCTCATCAATTTAAAAAAAGTAAACATTATAGTCACTAATAAAAATATTTCTTTATAATTTTCACCCTTAAATTTTTAAAAATTCATTTTTCAATCCTAAAACTTTACAATCAATTAACACAATAATATTATAAATGCTTAGATGAAAAATAGGTGCCCAAAGTATACCCTTTGAAACTTAGGTGCCCAAATTGTTCCTATTTAATAACTCAAACTTAAAAATTTAGTCCACTAACTACTAAAAAATTCGAGTTATTGGAATTTCAATTTTATAATTCAAACTTTATTTTGAATTTTTGAGTCGAGTTTATGAAATTATGAGTCGAGTATTTTCAGATCAAACCAAAAAATTTAATTTTTTCGAGTCAAGTCGAGTTATTGGAATTTCTATTTTATAATTCGAACTTTATTTTGAATTTTTGAGTCGAGTTTATGAAATTATGAGTCAGTATTTTCACATCAAACTTAAAAATATAATTTTTTCGAATCAAGTCGAGTTATTAGAATTTCTATTTTATAATTCAAACTTTCAATACACAACTTTTGGTCTCAAAAGCTTTTACTATTTTCCATTATGATTCGATATAGGAGTATTAATTAAAGGTGTATACTCATGAATTAGAACTGTTTTGAAAAGAAGAAAAAAAAGCTTATCACAGTGCCACAGTTTTAATTCTTTTCGATTGTTTCTTATATTTTTCGAACATTTGAAATTTAGTTATCTAGTATTTTATTTATAAGAATTTTGTTTTATATTTTTAGAATTTAAAAATTCAAGTCTAATTCTCAACATTGTTAATTTTTTTGTTAAATTCAGGTCCACGCTAACGTAGTTATGATTAAACTATGAGGGGCATAATGATTAACTTTGAGATGAATTAAATCTTTAAAACATTTAAATCGTAAAAAATTAAAGGAGCTAAGGTTTAATTTTATTAATTTTAAAATTAAACGGTCTTAAAAATAATTAAACCTGAAAATTAAGGAATAAATATATTTTATTAATTTTAACTGACGGGGTCCTAATAATAATAAACCAAATTTTTTTATTAAAAATAATGGCTTATTTTCAATGGTTTCAACATACCTGTCGTGAGGGTAACAAAGTCGTCGATCAAATGGCGAAGTTTACGGTTTTGAATGATTTGGAGGCGTGTTTGTTCCCTAATCCCCTGTGATAATCGGACATCGTCCGTCTTTCTTCATGACGAAGTTAAATATTATTTTATAATTCAAACTTTATTTTGAATTTTTGAGTCGAGTTTAAGAAAAAATAGAAATTCCAATAACTCGACTTGATTCGAAAAAATTAAATTTTTGGGTTTGATGTGAAAATACTCGACTCATGATTTCATAAACTCGACTCAAAAATTCAAAATAAAGTTTGAATTATAAAATAGAAATTCCAATAACTCGACTTGACTCGAAAAAATTAAATTTTTTGGTTTGATGTGAAAATACTCGACTCATAATTTCATAAACTCGACTCAAAAATTCAAAATAAAGTTTGAATTATAAAATAGAAATTCCAATAACTCAAATTTTTTAGTAGTTAGTGGACTAAATTTTTAAGTTTGAGTTATTAAATAGGAGCAATTTGGGCACCTAAGTTTTAAAGGGTATACTTTGGGCACCTATTTTTCGTCTAAGCATTTATAATATTATTGTGTTAATTGATTGTAAAGGTTTAGAATTGAAAAATGAATTTTTAAAAATTTAAGGGTGAAATTATAAAGAAATATTTTTATTAGTGACTATAATGTTTACTTTTTTAAATTGAGGAGAAAAAAATGTACATGAGATAAATTTTAATGGCTATTGCAGTAATTTATCCTTATTTTAATTTTGCCACATCAGCAATCCGTTAGGGGACTAACGGAGTTAACGTCGGAGTGACCAAGTATTTACACATCGAAAACGTAGAGGACTACTAATAGGCACTTTTCAAAAGTGGTGACTAACTCTGTACAGAAGCTAAACGTAAGTGACCCCTGCAGTAGTTTACCTTTTTTTATTCTTCCCCAAAACCATTATAATATTCAATCTCATTTTAATGTTGAAATATGTTATACTAAGAGAAATTTCATATACTGTTATATATTATTAATGTTTATAAATATTATAATACTAAAGATCCACTAATTTTCAAAGTCATTTGGTCTCATATTTTTCTTTCGTTTTTTTTCACACTAATTTATGTTTTAAAGTATGAAAGATTGTTTGTACTAATAAATTATTTTTTGACAATAACAATTAAATTTTATTAATAACTATGAAAATATCTCAAATGCAAAGTATCTAAAATGGAGAATAATGAGATCTAGTACACTAAAATCTCAAACAACCCATAGATATTAGCATATCGATAAAATCCAGAAGTCTTCCTGAATCTCATTGTATCTATACAAACGCGACGCTTTACGATATGAAAAAAGAGTGGTGAGCGAATCAAACTATCAGGCAGATTGTTCCGCTACCAGGTCTGATTACATCGGCAAACAACCATCAACCGAGAGGGGATCTATCTTTCTATGAACACCGACAGAATCAAAATCAGAAACTAGCGCCGTGAAGATCACTGTAAGACCACCAAACGAACGCTAAGGTATGCTGAAATCATGCCAAAAGGACAGATGAAATGAACCACAAAAATAACGAAAAAGCGTGCCACAAGGATAGAAATTTTTATTAAAAATATAAAAAAACAAGAAAATAAAAAGCGGGTAACTAATAAATCCGGCGAACGATAACCAACATAAAAATTAAAATCGTTGTCGATTAATTAAAGAAAAATAGGTGAGAACTCTTGCGGCGCAATCGGTGTAGAGAAAAAAAATTAGGTAAGAGAGAAAAATGGATTCTACTAATAACTTTGGTATAAAATATGCCAATTTCCTTAGTTTTGATAAAAAAAAATTAGAAGTGGTTAGGATAAGTGGAGCAATAGGAACATAATCCTAGTGATGGAAAATGGCACCCAAAAAAATCACATTTTAGAGGAAAAAAACATTAAAAAGAAGAAGAAAAAGGTAAAAGTGGTAATATTAATACATAGAGGAATATTGAGGCCTTATTCAACCCACCAAATTAGACCTTATATGCCCCCACATGACATCTATTTCTATCTTATATATTATCATCATTATATGATAATGGACCCAACCTTTCAAATCATTGCCTCGAAAATATTTTTAATCATCCCTACACAATAAAATAAATAAAATTTCAAGGATCGAGAAATTGTATTACAGGCGAAATAATAAAAAATACTATTACTACTAAAATTATGGAAACAAACGAAGGGAAATTAAAATCTTTAATCCCAAATGAATAAATAGGTAGGATTTATAATTATTTAAGAGATGAATTTGTGATGCTTTTGGGGGAACAAAGTTGTACGGCCCTAATTTCCCTTCAGATTAAAATGTCATTCTAAGAAAATATTTGTTCGGGGTTAATATTTAGTACATTAACTGTCAAAAATTGTAATTCTTTAAACATGTCTTAAATATTAAAATTCAGTTTCTAAATCTTAAATTCATAATTTATGATATTTAATCTCAAACCCTAAATATTATATACATCTATTCAACTCTTCATTATTAGGGTAAACTGTAACGGAGGTCACTCAATTATGGTAAATGTTACATTTAGGTCACCCAATTATTAAAAATTATATTTTGGTCACTCAATTACGGGCAAGGTTATATTTGGGTCATCCAATTATTAAAGGTTAGATTTGGGTCACTCAATTATGGGTAAGGTTACATTCGGGCCACACTTCATATTTAAAAAAGTATATCCATTTAGTCATTTTTTTTCTTCCAAATCACTTGTATACTCTTGTTAACATTAGAGTACTTCATTTGAAATCATTAATTAATCTAATACACAAATTGATATATTTTTTAAAATACAAAGGGTGACCTAAATGTAACCTTACCCATAATTGAGTGATCCAAATATAAATTTCAATTATTAGGTGACCCAAAATATAACCTTACCTATAATTGAGTGACTCGAGTATAACTTTTAATAATTGAGTGATCTAAATGTAACCTTTACCATAATTGAGTTACCTTTGTTGTAGTTTACCCTATTAATAATTTCTGGAATAGTTTTCCTATATTTTAGCCTTAGCCCCATTTCTTCCACCATTATATTTTGCAGTTTCTTTTCCCACCCTACCATTCCCAGCCATTTAATGGAAATAAAGACCGAATAATATATATATCATTTTATCTGAATTATTATCTTATACATAGACAATGAATTTTTTTATTTTTATAAGTACCTCAATTTTAAGGTTTATAATTTAGGCTTAATTGTTAGAATTTAAGTCTTAAGGTTAGAATTTAGAATTTAGGTTTTAGGGTAATATGGTTAGAGATTTAGATTTTAACCTATATATCTTAAATTTTAACCCTAAACTCGAAATTCCATCAACAACCCTTAAATTTAAAACTACTACACTTAAACTCATAAATCCCTAAACCCTAAATAAAATCTCTAGACCCTAAAACCAAGTCTCTCTATAAACAAAATTTCTATAAGCCCTTGTATATAAAATAATTATCCTATCCCATTCTAAAAAAATCCATTATCAAAATAATTCCTGGATACGTATATATTTTGTAAAACAATATGCACTGTTTTTATTTATTTATTTTTGCTTGGCCAACACAATATAGCAATTAACAAGTAGCAGTAGATATTTGTGGCCTTTTTTCTCTCTAATTAGAACCCGTTTTCTTTCATTACTAAGAAAAAGCTTCAATCTTTCTAAATTAGTGCCTTTCTTATTCTTAAAATACGCTAATAGAATAACACAGTCATAGTGACAGTTTTAAAGTTTCGGGGTTTTCCTTTCTGGAGGTTAACAAATTATGTGCTGTAGTCACTAGAGCATGAAAATCTTGGAGGGGCTCGACTTGGAGTTCTCTATCCCAGCTCCACCATTGTTTACAGGTGAGTTGTAGCTTAATATATGCCCAGGACTCTAGATAAATGTCATATCTTTATCTGGATTTGCTTCTAAATTTCTCCAAATATTTTATCTCTTCTTTTGAGTTTTTAAATATATAATTTTTGGGGTTTAATATGTTAAATTGTTGCTTTTTAGCTTTCTGGGTTTTGTTTAGTCCGTTATTACTCAAAACTCCTGAAATAAAGGTTCAATTTTTGCTTTCATCCTCCTCCAATAAATGGGTATCTATTTTGGCTATTGTTTGTCTCTCTGCTGATATCTGAGCTATTATCCTATTGGTCATGTTTTCTCTCACACGCCTCTTTCACCTAGGGAGGGTGATACTGATATCATTGTTCCATCCGGGTTTGCTTTCACTTTTGAAAATACCGTTGGAAAGATTTTCTTTCCTTTGTGGCCAGTGGACATTGAATATAACGGTGTCCTTGATTTAGTTTCTATTTATGTTTTTTTTTTTGGTGAATTATTGGTTATTTGAGTATAGTTATCTGTTCTATCCTTATTTAATAAGCTGTTAACTAGGATTAACATTTCATAGATTTGTATTGTATTAGTATTTAATGGTGTCCTTTTCTCTCTTTTTCATTTGATTTGATCTTTTGCCATTTGTTGTGACTCTGGTTTTCCATTTAGCTAAACTTGTTTATCTATTTATTGACCAAGTATTCTCTGTGACCATGGTGAAGTTTGTACTTTGGTTTGCTTTATATCACTAAATCATGTGCTAAGTTTTGAGACAAATTGAATTCTTATTGTTTAAGGGAGGTGAAAGATGGAGCGGACCAGATCTAATCTGAGATTTCATCACTCTGGATCAACAGAATCAGAGGAATCTGCTTTGGATTTGGAAAGAAATTGCTGCAATCATGTTAATCTGCCTTCATCTAGTCCTTCACCTATTCAACCCTTTGCATCTAGTGCTCAGCATTCTGAGAGCAATGCTGCCTACTTCTCATGGCCTACTTCTAGTCGATTAATTGATGCGGCAGAAGATAGAGCAAACTATTTTGGAAACCTACAGAAAGGGGTGTTGCCAGAAACTCTTGGACGGTTGCCATCGGGGCAGCAAGCAACCACCTTACTTGAGTTGATGACCATTAGAGCATTTCACAGTAAAAATCTGCGTAGGTTTAGTCTTGGCACAGCAATTGGGTTCCGTATCCGACGGGGTGTTTTGACGGATATACCGGCTATTCTTGTCTTTGTAGCTCGTAAAGTTCACAGGCAATGGCTTAGCCAGTTTCAATGCTTACCTGCTGCTCTTGAGGCAAGTTAATGCTCTTTACTTCACTGCTTTTACATAAACTCCACTTTTTTCTATAGCTGCTAATGTGGTGGTACAATATCCGTTGGAAGTTCTCTATTTCATGTCAGATTTGATTCTTTTAAAGTTATGAGTCGTTGATGGTTTTGAAAATTTATTAACAAGCATATTGGATCTGAGCAAGAAATTTCAAATGTATACCTAGCCTTCCTTGAATTCACTTATATGTTGCTTGGAGAGTTAAAATGTTTGTTTAAAATATTGTGTCAGGGGCCTGGAGGCGTGTGGTGTGATGTAGATGTTGTGGAGTTTTCTTATTATGGTGCACCTGCAGCAACTCCGAAAGAACAATTATATACCGAGCTTGTAGATGGCTTTAGAGGAAGTGATCCAGTCATTGGTTCTGGTTCACAGGTAATTGTTCTTATTATGTACAGATTGGTGATTTGATGGGCAGTTGAAGACATGCATTGCCTGAAGTATATGGATTTATTAAACGAAAAGGGCATCTATGATTTTATTGTGTCTTAATATCTTCAAGTATGTGGTTAAACTGTTTCCTTATTGGTTGAACAATCTAGTAACAAATGCGGCTTGCCACGTTTTGATTATATCTGAGAACAATCTAGTCTGGAATATTTGCTTGTTGTCTTAATAAAATGGGGAAAGAATGCTCATTTCTAAGGAAGAGTCACTTTCTGTTGTTTCCTTAAAAATTCTTATTAGCCATTTGAGTGATTCTCCGTAATTATCCAATCATTTCTAAGGAAGAGTCACTTTCTCGTACTTGGTTACTCCTTGTGCGCGTAGGTTGCCAGCCAAGAGACATATGGAACACTGGGTGCTATTGTGAGGAGCCGAACAGGAAACCAACAGGTAGGATTCCTTACAAATAGGCATGTTGCAGTTGACTTGGACTACCCAAATCAGAAGATGTTTCATCCTTTACCGCCCAACCTTGGTCCCGGAGTGTACCTTGGTGCTGTAGAGAGGGCAACCTCATTTATCACAGATGACCTTTGGTATGGAATCTTTGCCGGCATAAACCCAGGTAATGCAGCTCCAATCATATTTGTCTGCTGTTGGTCTTTGCATTAGAAAATTTTAGCCGAAAAACTGAGAAATTTAACTCAGATGGGGATGCTAGGATGTAGTGTTTGAATTTCACCAGAGAGTTAGAAAGTTTCCGAATTCTGAAGCATGCTATGTTTAACTTTACATTTGTGCTAATTGATTTTTCATTGCGTCCTGACTCTCTTACATGCCCATTACGATTTGGTCCTCCGGCAGAAACATTTGTGCGAGCTGATGGGGCTTTTATTCCTTTTGCTGATGATTTCAATATGAACAGCGTAACCACAACTATAAAAGGTATAGGTGAGATTGGTGATGTTCATATCATAGATTTGCAGTCTCCAATCGGCGGTCTCATTGGAAGGCAAGTTGTCAAAGTGGGAAGAAGCTCTGGCTTGACCACTGGGACGATAATGGCATATGCTTTGGAGTACAATGATGAGAAAGGAATCTGTTTCTTTACTGATTTCCTGGTTGTTGGTGAGAACCAGCAGACTTTTGACCTCGAAGGAGACAGTGGAAGCCTCATACTGTTAACGGGTCAGAAAGGGGAGAAACCACAGCCTGTTGGGATCATTTGGGGTGGGACTGCTAACAGAGGTCGGTTGAAACTCAAAGTTGGCCAACCCCCAGAAAATTGGACTAGTGGAGTCGATCTTGGGCGTCTTCTTGATCTCCTTGAACTTGATCTCATCACAACCAATGAAGGGCTTCAAGGTATGTATTCTTAAAAACAATCTGTAATTTTTCCATTTCGGAGCTATCCGATCAGTTCCTTCCTACAGCTCTCATGAATGAATATCCAGTTTAACTACACTGTGCTGCAGACTATAATTCGAGCGGAACAAATTACATGTTGAAATGAAAGTTACATTTGTTATGGTTATAAAAGAAAGGTTAAAAAGTAAAAGACTACAACACTTGCTGAATGATAGATAATGTATAACCAAGTGGTATTTAGATTCTGAAGCCACAAGCACAATAAAGTGTAAATGGAGAAAGAAATAAAGTGGGGGAATATATATATATATATATTGCATCCGATCTCTTACTGTGGCATTGACATTGTCTATTTTTCTTTGTTATTGATTCAGCCGCTGTGCAAGATCAAAGAAATGCATCCGCAGGTGGGATTGATTCTACAGTTGTGGAGTCTTCTCCTCTGGTTCAGGTTCCATCTAAGGATAAGATTGAAGAGAACTTGGAACCGATTAATTTAAATGTCCAGCAAGTTTTGGCTGAAGGTGAGTCTTGGCAAGGACTTGTACTACCAAACATGCGTACTGAATATCGAACAGAAGATAGGACCGAAGCAGGTCCTAACGTGGAACATCAATTTATTCCTAGTTTCAACGGAAGGTCTTCGGTTAATAACCAACGGGGAAACATGGAATCTAGAAATCTTTCAGCATTAAGGAATGGATCAGATGAGGAGAACTATGTCTCGCTGGAGTTAGGTGAGACAGAACCAAAACGAAGAAAATATTCGGATTCCTTCCGTAGCATCAAGGACTTGAAGTGAAGGAGTAAATTTATGTTATTGCTTCAAATGTGTGTGTCCTCCTGATCATATATGTAAAAGAAAACTGTAAGTATGGGACTGCATAAAGGAGTTTGCGGTTTACTTGGGGAATTATGTTATCTTCCCCCCTAATCATTGGTTTAAATACAATGCTAGGTTTACATGTATGCATTATACGGTCTTACTATATATATAAAAATGTTTAGCAAGTACCTTGGCTAAATATTTCTTTGGTTCGTGTTACTATATATATATATATTCATTAATCTTATCCCTTTAATAAAGTACACATTATGCAAACAAGCTGTTCAAAACAGAGTTTTTTTTAAGGATAACAACATTTCCTTTTCTTCTTGGAAATGACCACCTCAATTTCATGTAGCAGAGCTTAAGGCATAGGGGCGGGCTGGCCAAGGAAGTTTCTGTCACACTGAAATCATCCAATACACAATGCATACATACATCAAATATATATTATCGAGGATGTGTGGTGGTGTTAAATCAAAAATATATTTCCAAGAAAACATGAGAATGAAGCTAAAACAGCTGCAAAGAGTGGGGTAGGTTTAACTGATCAAATGATATAAAACTAATTATATAAGCATTATTGCTTTCCAAAAGAAGAATATCTTTCTTATAATTACAGTAGCCATAAGTTTTAAAATTATAAACATCAAATAATAAGTATATAAACATTTTTCAAAAAATAATAAAAAATAAATATTTATTAAGTTTGATCGTACGAAAATCAGTACAAAAACCAAATATAAAAAACCATTTCCAAGCATCACACGGTTAAAACTCTCTGCATATTCGAGATCTTAGAACTAAAGAAACTCATGAATGGAAAAAAGGAAAAGAATAACATATGATATATATATATATATATATATATATTATACTCTTTTTACTCTTGTCTATTTTTTTAAAATATCAATTAAAAATAATATATTCTACTTATAAAATAAACAATCACGGTTAATGTATTAAATGATATATATAGAAATTCATACGAAGTAGAAAGCAAATTATATTGTCCTAAACTGATTGAAAACATGAGAAAAACAAAGATGGGATTTTTGGGTTCATTAGATTAAGCAGCAACTTAAGATTCTAATAAGGCTCATGGGTCAACACTCGTTTTTTTTCTTTCGAAAAACGATTATTTTCATTATTAAAAAACCCTACTTAAACAGTAGTAAAAGGTGAGAAACAAATCCGAAAACATAACCATATGTTACAACTTACAACACAAAAAACAAACCATACCATACACGCAGAACTCAAACAAAAACAACAAGAATACGTAAAGATTGCATGCATGCAGTCAGTCAATCAGATATTGCTGCATATACATGTATATCCCTAAATCTAATGGAAGAAATGGTAAGATTAAATCAAGGATTTTCATACAAATTCATTAATGGGACAAAATTTGTAAACCAGTAAGATTCAAATCACATGAAACACTTTCCCTACAGTAATTATATGGGAGTAAGGATAAAACAAAAACTGGAACAACTATACAATCATTTCATTTCACATGTCACCTTGTTCATTCAAACATCAATCTTCATGAGCCATAAATTACAGGACAAACGTCTCACCAATAATATTAATATGCCATTATTTTCTGGTCGTATAGGGCATATTAATAAACAAGTTTCCATTTTCATTGCATTGTTATACATCCATAGAATCCATCTCCGGGTGAAATGGATATTACCATACTGAATTTGTGTATTCAAATGGGTGGGGACAAGAAACATCAAACTGGTCCCCTAACGGTATGTTGGGGCGAGGCAAAACTGGCAAACAAATCACACCCACTTTTGTCTCCCCCATTGAATTCTAGTTCAACTTCCAAAGCAGTATGGAAGAAAAAAACATTGTGGTAATTATAAGGGCGCATCAAAATTCAAGAATATATAATATTATATAACAGTACTGTGCATTAATCTGATCATCAATCATGTCTTTCTTGTGTAATGTGATTTTGTTTTATTTGATGATTATGGATTCCACCAGGGAAGTGAGGACAAAGTTGCACACACAGGCATGCAAAACAGCACAAGAAACTGTGCAGAGTCAACATTATTAATTATATGGTTGAATGTGCAGATTTGTGCATGTGGTTTCATGTGTAAGTATATGAATAATATATGCAAACAATAATGAGATAGAGGAGAAAGAGACTATAGGGTTAGGAAAATTACATATCATTGACAGATGAATGCAAAGTTTCTCACAAAATCAACCAGGGAAAAGTTCTTCAAGAAGTGAAAGTTTTTTACCTGTGAATGAAGGGCTTAGAGAAAGAGAGAGCACAAATTCTCAAGTATCCATATGATTTGTAGCTAGATTGAGAGATCTTTGTTGGTGAGTGAGTGATTGAAGCTGCAAGATGACCTGATAGTATGAACCATAATCTATATACGATGCTAAAGTTCAAGCATGGTTCTTTACAAACACATCTAACTTCTTTGCCTGGCAATCTTAAAGTCTAAAACCCCTTAAACAAATGGATGATAAACATGTCATGAAAAGCTCATCTTGAACTCAAGAATTTTGATCTAAAACTAGTCATAAGCAGTCTACTTAACACAGGAAAAAGATGGGAAAAAAGTGATAGCTAGGTTCATTACCAGATCATGCTGGCAGCTTCAACCTCTCAAACCAACACATACCAGAGAAACAATAAGCCGAAATGTAATGAATAACTGAAAATCAAGGCTGTATATAGGGAAGTAAAGATGGGAAGCTGAAGGTTTTTTTTTTACTTTTTCATATATACCTAAAGATCTGACAAAAGGGGCGGAGAGATGCGAGAGACATGCATGTTTTTAAGGTACCAAATCCCTCGTGATTCTCATCTGCAATCTCATGGAGTATAGTTTAATGCACCTCTTCCATCTCCTTGCACTGTATCATAGAGGGGGTATTTAATGGAGGCTCTTAGTCCTTCTTTACAGCTATTGACACTGACCTGTTGATATAAATTACATCAAGGGGAAGGGAGCAGTTGGGCTTTTAAAAACTACTAATTACAACAACACACACAGTTAAAGTTTAACTCATATTAACACCCCCCCCCCCCCCCCCCCCCCTACTAAAAATTAGCAAATGGTCAACCTGTTAAAAAGGTCTCAAATTCAATTACCTACCATATATTAACCAATCAGAAGTTGGTAAAAAGGAAGTTTATTACATCTTGGGATAGAAGCAAAGGGTACAAACAGGACATTGATGGTTCAAAGCAAGCATGCAAGGCTTGCTTTTATCGATATGTCCTTTACCCTAAAGCAAAGACCATAGTTTATACCACTGTTGTAAAAGCAAAGACAAATCATTTCTTTGTTTTTGTAAGAGAACATTAAGCAGCATGCAGTTGCCATGTGCTTAGTGAGCTTTTGGTCCCTTCAATGAGATTATATAATTGTAAAGATGAAGGGTATGTATTGGGCAGGTGGGTGGAATCAGTACAGGGAGGGAGGAGGGGCATGGTTTTGTCTTTAGCTTTGGGTGGTTCCTTGTGTCTTTGGGGTTGTTTTTTTTTCATGGTTGACAAATAGTGAAATATAGACAAAGCCCTAATGGAACGGCAAGGACCACTCACCTTTTTTAATAGCTTTGATTAATTAATGGAACGCTTCACATGGTTTTGCTTTGTAACTTAGCTCCTAGGCTTTGCCAGATAGTGTCCATAGAATAATGAACGGCAGAATAAATTACAATAAAAGGAAAAGAAAAGCTTTTTTCCCCTTACTACTATTACAAGGATGGAAATCCTCTGCACCTTTTTGGTGTCTCTACTTATGCCCCAACACTCAAAATTAGGTTTAAGGTTTAGGATTTTAGGTTAGGGGCTATGGTTAGGGTTTAGGGAATTTAGGGTAAAGGGTATTTTTTAGGGTATAGGGGGTAGGGTTTAAGATTTAGAATTTAGGGTTAGGGCTGGAAATTTAATTTTATTGTGTTTTTAGTGTTGTGGCATAAGTAGAGGCACCGAAAGGGATAGAGGATTTTTATCCCTATTACAATTATAAGTTAATTAAGAAGAAAAATAAGCTATATTTTTTAGATGGAAATCGCTTGTCCTTTTATCATGTCTCTTTTTATGCCCTCACTTTAAAATATTAGGTTTAAGGTTAGGGGTTGTAGTTAGGATTTAAGAAATTAGAGGTATGGTGTATTTTTTAGGGTGTGTGATTTAAGATTTAGAACATAAAAATTAGAGTTAAGGCTTAAAATTTAATTTTCAAATAATTTTTAGTGTGTGACATAAAAGAATGCATGATTAAGGACATAAATTTTTTACCCATATTTTAGTAGTTAAGTGATATTAACATTTCAGAGTTTGAATTCTATTATTTAAGAAGAAAAAATCATAAGTAAAATTAAGGTAGGTGATGTGGTGGTTGTGATTGTGAATGCACATAAAGCAAGATGAGTCTTAATTTCATTAGGTTTACCGATTTATTAATTTTAAATGTTTTTGTAGCATATCGTTATTATTTTTGGTCCCACTTGCGTTGATAATACAGCTTATGTTTCTTTCATGATAGGCTTCCAGATGCGTTATGTTTCTTTCAAATGATGATCCGTCACCGTTTTGAATACTTCTTTCACCTCCGGTCTTCATTCATCTTTAATACATAATCGGCGGGGAAAGTAAAAGTTAAATCAGAAATGAGAATTCCGGAGACCATTGAGAGCTTCAACATGTTTTTAACTATTCATATTATATATATCAGAAAAGGTTTCTCCATTTATTATATTTTCTGCAGTTTTACTAAATGCATATACATTATCTGTGGAAGAGCGGGTTTGGTTTGTTTAGACAGAATTGGACCGTTTTTGTAAAGTTTGGCAAGTTGTTGTTGGCAATTGATTGAATTTCACTATTTGGAAATCAAAGTGTAGGTAAGCTAGCTAGCCGCTTTGCTGCACATGGAAATGACAATAACCAACCAGTTAGCACCAACGGGGTTTCTCTGCTCCCTTTCACTGCACATGTCAATATGTCAATGTTATTCGTAAGCTTAGGGTTAAAAAGAAAATTTGAACTCTTTCTCTCAATTATAGAAACCCCTCACACTTTTGTTCTTTTTCTTTAAAAGCTGGCGGCAATACTAGTTTTAATATTGGTTGTCGACCGTCGAGATCGATCATTTCGTTTGTTTTGTTTTTAGTTTTTAATAAATTATTTTGTTATTGTGGCACGATTTATTTTATCTTTTAGTACATTTTACTCTGACTTTTGGTACGTTTTTTATTATTATTTTCTATTAGAGTTGGATATGATGATGCCACGACCGATCAATATGACGTTCTTTTCATTATGTTGCTGATTTCCCTGTCTCGAATCTTAATAATGACCTTGTTGTCAACGTACCTCATTATGATCTTTTGTTTCGAGTCTTTGGATTATGTTTTTATCTTTTCAATATTGTATGGTCCTCTTTGATCTAGGGTTAAAAAGAAAATTTGAACTCTTTCTCTCAATTATAGAAACCCCTCACACTTTTGTTCTTTTTCTTTAAAAGCTGGCGGCAATACTGGTTTTAATACTGGTTGTCGACCGTTGAGACCGATCATTTCGTTTGTTTTGTTTTTAGTTTTTAATAAATTATTTTGTTATTGTGGCACGATTTATTTTATCTTTTAGTACATTTTACTCTGACTTTTGGTACGTTTTTTATTATTATTTTCTATTAGAGTTGGATATGATGATGCCACGACCGATCAATATGACGTTCTTTTCATTATGTTGTTGATCTCCCTGTCTCGAATCTTAATAATGACCTTGTTGTCAACGTACCTCATTATGATCTTTTGTTTCGAGTCTTTGGATTATGTTTTTATCTTTTCAATATTGTATGGTCCTCTTTGATCTAGAGACGCTAATTTTATTTACTAGGATTAGATGTTTTGTTTATTAAGTTGTGAACTTTCATTTTAATTTTAGATATATTCTCGTTTAATAAAATTAACGAATTCTAATTAGAAAAAATATTTCATCAAGGTTCTTAGGAATCATGTTAAAAATTTGAACATCGTAATTGGGTTTAGGGATGGATCCTCTTCGCTGTTTTCTGAGCATTAATCATAATATTTTTGTTTAAAGGTTGTGAAGTGCAATATCTGTGATACATGCATTAATCAGCATTAATGTGTCATCAATCATCGACAAGGAATGGCAAACCCTTTCGACTCTAAAAATTATTCAATCATTTCATATGTACAGCTTACGCACTTGTCCGCTACGAGTTCATGAAGCTGACACATTAACAAGCTCGCCATCTTTTTTTATCAGTTTCCTACTATTGATTTTTTTTTCTTGTTGGCATGGAGTTAGGAGTTAATTTTAGTTATTTATTTTTTTAACGATAAAAAAATATGTAAAATTATGAATTTTACATTTTACATAAGTGGACATGGCAAACATGTTTAATCAATTCAATTCCATATAAACAAGAAACCATGATTAATGAAGATACATTAACCATATGATTACTAACCATTTTTAATAATCTTTTTATTAGTTATTTGGTTGATGAGAATTTGACTTTTAGGAAACTTTGAGTAAAAAGGAGTTGAGTTCCATTTTTTTCTTATTAAAGTTGAGTTGCATTTTTTTTACCGGAGGGGGAAAACATGGATTTGAGGTGTTGCCGTTGATATTAATTAGCTGTTGGCTGGTAGGTAGCTTTAGCTAACAAATGCATTAGGTGATGTTCGGTACCATCATGGTCACACCAATTTTGGCAAATTATTAATTCAAGCAGTAATTGGTGACTTAACATTTCTTTATTTTCATTTCAATTTCACATCAAAATATATAATAAGTCACCTAATACATATATTTATTAAGAAGGGAAGAAAGTATTTAATAATTCACTATTCTATGAACTTGTAGAGTGGTCTCAGTGATAAAAGATGATATATTTATTTAGGTGACTCGGGTTCGAGTACTATGTGTGCATGGTGTGCTCGCGTTATTAAAGAGCTAAAAAATTAAATAAATATTACATTATAATCACACCAGCATATTCAAAAAAAATAATTCACTATTCTTTAAAAAAATTATACTTTCAACCCATCAAGTAGTCCAATAAAAAAGGAAATATTGTTAATTTTTAAAACATTATACCTTAACTCATCAAGCGGTCCAGTGAAAAAGAAAATGTTGGTATCATTAAGAGATTCAAGTTTGAGTAACTTGTCTGCACTGTGTATGCGTCTTATTAAAGGGCTAAGATTAATGATCAAATATTATTTTACAACCACACCAGAATGTTAAAAAATAGCTAAAGGGGTTATTTTGCCCCCGAGTTTGACCCAAATTAGTAATGTTGCCCCTCGCGTGAAAATACATTTAATTAAGTCCTTCAGTTCGCACATTGCAGCAAATTAGCCCCTTGACTAACGTTGACTGTTACATTGCGGATGTGGCAGTCAATTGTGATGACATGGCAGTCCACAATGTTGACATGGCAATGCATGTGTGATGATGATGTGACAGAGGGGCTGAATTGATTTTAAACCGAATTCGAGAGTATAATTAAATTTTTTTGCCGAATTTAGGGGCATAATTCATTTTAATTGAAAGTTTAATAATTTATTTAATATTTAAGCTAAAAATATGAATTTAAGAAATTATTAAAATTTAAAAAATGGATAAATAATTTGTTTAATTTTTGAGTTAATTTAATCGATTTATTTAATTTTTGAATAAAATTAGATAAATAATTTAGTTTTCCAACTTGAACTTTTACAAATGAAATATATGAAAATCGATTAACAAATTGATGTAAATATATTTTGAGTTCCCGATAATTTTAAAATAAGAAAAGTGAAAACACTCACAAAAAATCAAAAATATTTAAAATTAGATAAATTTAAAATGTTTATAAAGTATTAAAAATGGAACACTTTCATTGAAAAAGTCTTTGACTTCGTAAGTCCGAGTATTACGATTCGTTAAACAGATTTTCAGTGGAATCAACCTTGTGTTAAAGTAACAATAAAACTCAATTTTTTTCGCTTTTCTACATCAAATTAATGCTCGTTAATATGTGATGTAGAAAAACGAAAGATTTTTTTTTGTTTTTTCTACTTTAATACAAAGATGATTCCATTGAAAATATACTCAAAGAATATTAGTAGGCTTAGCATAGCCAGAAACAACCGAAGACTTTTTCGATGGTTTATAAATATTTTAAAATTTTGAGTTTTTATATTTATAAATTTTCATATATTTTAATTTTATGTTTTTACTTAATTTTTTAAATCCATTTTAGTTTTTTAATATTTAAATATTATTTAAATACTTTAAATTTTTATTAAGTTATTATTTTTTAGTTTAAAGATTAAGTAAATTATCGAACTTTCAATTAAAACGAATTATGGCCTTGAACTCGGCAAAAAAAATTTAATTATGTCCTCAAATTCGGTTTAAAAAATTAATTCAGCCCCTCTGCCACATCATCGTTACACATGCACTACCACGTCAGCATCATGGACCGCCACGTCATC
The DNA here is from genome assembly GCA_958450335.1 of Hibiscus tridactylites. Lineage (NCBI taxonomy): Eukaryota > Viridiplantae > Streptophyta > Magnoliopsida > Malvales > Malvaceae > Hibiscus > Hibiscus tridactylites. The sequence goes on from OY288280.1 coordinate 84,860,733, forward strand.
ACAGTTGACTGCCACATCAGTATTGTAACGGTCAACGTTGGTCAAAGGGCTAATTTGTTGCAATGTGCAAACTAAAAGACCTAATTAAACACATTTTCGCACAAAGGACAACATTACTAATTTGAATCGAACTCGGAGGCAAAATAACCCCTTCAATCTAAAAAATAATATCTTCCACGTGCGGAGTATATGCAAAATAATTTGATATATTGAAAAACACTTTAAGATTATATCATATCACCTTTGTTGAAAATACAATATTTTAAAGTTTGATCATTTTCAAATGATATTCATTATTTATATTGATAATTAAAATCTTGATTGAGTTTAGTGTGACAAATTCGTACATCAACTTTGTTGTTATTATGATTTCATCCCTATTTTCAAGTATAAAAATTTGTAGGATTCTTTGTCTTTTTTTTTTCTTTTATAAATATTTAAATAAAACTACTTAAACTCAATATTTGCGATTAAAAAACGGCTCAAAAATTTTATAGATAAACTTTTTACTGCTTCACATATTATCATTTGATAATTTAGTTTTTTACATAAATCGATTGTTATAAAGAAACATACAAATGGGCTGAAAATATCATGACAGCCCAAGTTAAGCTACGGCAAAAGGGTACTAAAATCATAGGTCCAAATCCACTTACCCTTATATACCAAATTTAAGCCCGACAACAAACCCAACACACTTGGTTTTACTTAGTAATCGAGATTAGCCTTTGTTTTTCAAACATTGATGATCCGTTGTCTCATTATTCTCTCATTCATTAGTTAAAGAGTTAAACATGGAGCAACAACCTTATTAATTGTCTTCATCACTTGCTAAATAGGGGGCAAATCCTATCATTTTGTACTATGAGTTGGATTAAAAGCTATGCTACAATATTGACAGTCGTTACTTACAGGTGATAAGCAGTTTGGTATTGCTTAAGCAGGCCTTGAGGTCTTGTGTATGTAGAAAATCTTCTCTCATAGACTTATCCACCAAAATCAGATGTGTGATGCGATAAAATGTATGAACGACTATTTTTCAAAAATCGGGTGTGAGACTTATTTTTCAAAACCGGCTTGAATTAGTTCGAGCGAAGTCACTAGAAAACTGGGAGGAAAAAAACAGTGAAGTATAACCTTGAGGGAATTCAAATGAAAAGATCGTATTATTGTGAGGTGAGAGCAGGAATTACATATAATGCAAGAAATGTATGAACGAACCCAGATAAAATGAAAAAATCCGTAAAAAAGCGACAATGAAGAAGAAGAGGAAAGCCAATGAGGTGCAAATAGACGAGACGAGTCCTGGGTCAAAAGCAGCAATCTAGTAGGCAGCAGCAACACAATGCCGCACAACTGTATGATCAGGCATTCACAAGCAGAAACAATTTCATTAATAAAAAAACAATCTATGTAAACGTTGTGCATATAGGAAAGAGTATCGGCTTTACCATCCTCTGCAGAATCCACCTCCCCTACGTTTAGTTTCAGTTTGTGGGCGTTGGTGGGCTACTTGGCCTCCAGCTTTCATGGGGTAAACAACTGGCGGTGGCACAACATAAGGACCCTGGACTGGAGGAGGATAGTACGGTTGAGCCTGCGGTGGCGGAGGAGGAGGATAAACTTGCCCCACTGCCGCTGGAGGATAGGAAGTAGGAGGTGGAGGATATAGCACTACAAGACCCAGAAGAATCCGTCAGTTAAACTAAAACTTTGATTCATGCAGAATGAAGTGATGTATTTTTCATGAATTGTTAATAATTTACCTGGAGCTTGTTGATGATTGTAGTAACTCATGATCAGACAAGTTTTGAAATCCTGAGAGAATCCGAGAAAATAAACTAATTGAAACAAGCATGCAATGGTATAAGGAAAATAATTGAATTGATCAAGTTATATTTATAGTCTTGTCAGATCTCATAGTTGACGGCTGCTGCTGCTTTCTTTCTTATCAGCCGGTTGGTATATTATTATTGGTTTTCCTTCTTCGTTTGGCGGAGTCAAAGGAAGGGAATTTTAGATTTATTTCCAGAAGGCCATTGAAATTGAGGAAGACGCAGCCTAATATATGATACAAATCAAAACATCTTCTTTTTGATCGATTTACACGCTAAATGAAGAGAAAAGTTCAGTTGAAGACTTTCCATGTTCTCTCTAGAAATATTCAAATCCAACATAAGAAAATGGTGCAATAAACCCTACGGAGGACGAGTCTATTGAGTTGAAACTTGATTGTAGAGTGGATTTCTGCATGGATTTAAATTACTGTTGCGGCTGTGATCGCGTTGTGTTTATTGCGGTTGCAGACATAACGAATGTTATTATGGTTATCGCTGTCGTAAATTTTTCAAAAAACATATGTTATTGATGTTGCAGGCATCGCAGTTTTCTGACATGCCAAAGCCTTTAAATAGCCGGACCGCTATTTGTTAATCGATTTTTAAAATTATTAGGGACTCAAAGTATATTTACACCAATTTGTTAATCGATTTTTCGTATATTATGTTTGTAAAAGTTGAACTCGAAAAACTAAATTATTTATCCAATTTTATTCAAAAGGGTAAAATTGCTACAATTGAATAACTTCAATCGCAAAATTACATAAATGACTTCATCGTTAACTGCCACGTCAGCACTTTAACGCTCAACGTCGGTCAAAGGGCAATATTACTGTAATTGATTGACTTTAAGGGCAAAATTACAGAAAATAAAAAGTACGGACAATATTATTGATTTCAGATTACTCAGGGCCAAATTTAACCTTTTAACCTATTATTAATTTTTAAAAATAAATTACGGGTTATTACAATTTTAGAAAAAGTAAATTTTAAAATTTCGGAGTAATAGGAGGACTAAAATCATAATTAAACTAAAAACAACAAGTTGAGTAGAAGATGTATCATCTGGTGCCTGTGGCGCAGAGGGAGTACCTGCTGCAAAGTTCAACAATTTCGTAAGGCAAAGGATTTGGATTCTCAGTTAACATCGAAAAGAAGAAAAATGGGAAGGTCTCTAGTTTTCTCCCCCAACATTCCTTTCAGATTTTCACAAACACCCAGATCAATTTCACCTCGGATTCTCCCAAATCAGTACCCACCTCACAATTTTCTTGCAAATTCTTCATTTGGGTATCGAAAAATTGAAAATTTGAACAAAAATTCCACAAGAAACTTACGCACAAGAGCCTCGATATCAGAGGTTTCTAACCAGAGACGGTATCCTAAAGTAGGTGCCAAATCAACTGGACCAATCCCTCCATCTCAGCTCATTGAAGTTGTCGAGACTGCTGCAAGAACTGGCGCTGAGGTTAGTCTCCTTTTTAAAATACTCGTTTATGCCTTTACATTTTTGTTTTACTTTTCAAAATTCAATTTTTTTTAATAAATATCTTCCTTTTCTTTCAGGTGGTGATGGATGCTGTCAACAAACCAAGAAATGTCACATATAAAGGACTAACTGATTTGGTAACCGAGTAAGGAATTTCAAAGTTTATTACTTACCGAGATTTTATCTTTATGCCTTCAAGTCCTATCTCAATTTTAAGCTGTTTCCTAAATGCTGGTATAGAGGGGTGAATTAGAGCAAATGATAAATTATGATCAGATAATTACAGATTGATTTATCAAATTGCCATAATGTGAACTATGAAGTCAGAATTTTGGTACTGAAGTTTGCTTTCATATTGGGAGGACAAATTGAATGGTTAAAACATTAAAAAGTACATAGATTGAATAATTTATTGCAGGGAAAAAAGCGGTTTAGGTTTCTTTTTTATTCATATTCTTGGAAGCAAAAATGATCCATGTTATAATCATTCTCTACACCTCAAGTTTGCCTTTAGGTTTTCCCTATGGACTTGACTTGAAAGTGAATGGCATGTTTCACCCTAAACCTTTGTCAGCATTATGCTATTTCCCACGACAAATAGACATGGACATCTTAACTTTAAAAGTTTGCATATTACTGCTCATTGTGGGTTTGCAGTTGCTCATATTAGCCTTGACATGAACATTTACGTCTAAGTTTTCTTCCTGATGGTTTATTTTCACTATCATCTTATCGATTATTTTATGAATTTACCATAGGGGATATATATTCAATATTTTTGTGGAATGTTGAAATCATATTAAGTTTGCTATATACTAATGTTCCTTGCTTTTGCTCACAATTATCGTATGATGTTATCTACAGCACCGATAAAATGAGTGAGCTTGCTATTCTTGATGTAGTAAACAAGAATTTCGGAGATCACCTGATCCTTGGGGAGGAGGGAGGAATTATAGGGGATACCTCATCAGACTATCTATGGTGTATTGATCCTTTAGGTTTGTCGCTTTCACCCCTTGGTTTCTTTTAGCCAAGGCAGTCTATATGTTCATATTCTATAAAGTGTTAGAGAAATATATCATGGAACTTGGGAGTTATGTTTTCAGTCCATATCTTTATTGAGTCTTACCTGCAGAAGTGCTTTAGCATTTCATGATTCATATCCGTGATTAATTCCCCTGCTTATTTGTATTAGTAGTTTATATAAGTTTTAGATATAAGTGCTCTGTTGGTTTGACTTCGCTCCCTTCTGTAGATGGAACAACAAATTTTGCGCACTGTTACCCTAGCTTTGCAGTTTCAGTGGGTGTTCTCTTTCAAGGAAACCCTGCCGCCGCCGCTGTGGTAGTGTTTTCTTACCTGAATCTTGATTTACATAATTTCCACTGAAAATTTGATCACTCACAGAATATTGAGTATAAAAGTTACATAATCAGCTCCCCCTCCCCCCGATAAAGGAAAGATTACATTATTGGTCTTTTACCTGTAGGTGGAGTTTGTTGGGGGACCTATGTGTTGGAATACCCGTACATTTACTGCTACTGCTGGTAAGAAACATGGAACTGGTTTAAACTCTTTTAGGTTCATGCCTATGTTAATGGCTAACCAATTGAGACTCTGGGTTATAGGTGGGGGAGCATTTTGTAACGGACAGAAAATCCATCCCAGTCAAACGGATAAGGTAAGCAGTCGCATTGAATTGAACCATCAAATATATTGTGAATTATTTAATGAGTGGATGGTACTATTTTCTGCTGAAAAGTTGTTGCTTTATACTTCAATATGCATGATCCTGGCTGAACATGATACATTGTATGCATTCTGGTCGGGTAAATATTGTTGGGACTCGATGGTTATGTGCCCCTTAATATTTTCTATGGAAGTGTTTCATATTACTTTGCTTCAGTAGACTTGCAGAGGCATGAATCTTAGATATCTCTGAATATCGAACCTATTAACCTATGCTTTTGCAAAATATATCTTTTAAAATGTTGGTTCCCACTGTCAATAAGCTTATGATGTTTAAAGGAGCAATGTTTTGACATCTTGCTGAGAAATACTTTTTTTTGCAGGTGGAGCAATCGCTTTTTGTGACTGGGTTTGGATATGAACATGATGATGCATGGATTACCAACATCGAATTATTCAAGGAATTTACTGACATTAGTAGAGTATGGACCTTAAATGACATTTCTGTGCTCATAAGCTCTTTCTCCTAAAATTACAGAGTTCGTGCTTTATCCCTTTTCTCTCTTTAACTTTTTCCTGAATTCCAATGACTAGGGTGTAAGAAGGCTTGGTGCTGCAGCTGTGGACATGTGCCATGTAGCTCTTGGAGTAGCAGAAGCGTATTGGGAATATCGTTTAAAACCATGGGATATGGCAGCTGGTGTATTGGTACTCACAATTCTTTCCGTCTTTTACTTGAAGGAATACTTAGCTGCTACAAATATAAAATTGATGCCTGTTTCAGTTCCTGATGCTGTTAAAGTTGCACTCAACATAACATTCGACAAACTTATTTTGCTACCTTGAAATATAATAAAACAGGCTCAAAATACTTCAAATTGGTTTAAACTTATTAAGTTACCAAACTGTTTTTTATCATTTCATTCAAATTTATACTAATGTGAAAATCATGGTGATAATTAAGACAAATATGTGAAAGAGGGTTGCTCATATTCAGCTGTTTATATTTAATAGTCTTGATTCTTTATAATCAGATAGTTGAAGAAGCAGGTGGCGCTGTGACTCGGATGGATGGTGGAAAATTTTGTGTCTTCGATAGATCTGTTTTGGTATCTAATGGTGCAATTCATGCCAAGGTTCGACTCTTTTCATTTTTTTACAATGATGTAGAAAGCAAAGATAAAGACCCAAAATCTTATTGTGCATCAGTCGTAACTAAATGGTATTATATTCAATTACTATGAAATTCAGGCTTTGGAAAGGATAGCGCCTGCAACGGAGAAACTGAAGAGTAAAGGAATCGATTTCTCATTATGGTATAAGCCTGAAAATTACGTCACAGATCTTTGAAATGCCAAAAAGTTGTGCTTCTGTTTCCTGGCACGGTAAGCAGTTCTTTCTCTCAGCTTGAATTTATACAACTTCTCAATTTTCTTGAAACAGAAGACTGGTTTTTGATGACCAGATGACTTTTAAAGTTGTTATTTACATCTTCAATTGTTAAAAGCACATTTTTCTGTTTCATCTGTCTTTCTTTCATTTATGCATATGCTGAAGCTTATTCTTGATTAAGCTTACTCTCCTTTCCTCGATGTTTAGACTTTTGACAGACCCTACCATTTCCAATGGTCAGCTGTTATTATGACATTTCAAAATCGAGGAATGGCAGTGAGCGAAGCTTTTACTAAACTTTTTCCCTTGTTGCAGTGCCATATAGTTTTGCCGGCTCACTCGCCACCATTTTACGATTAGAAACATAACAAGGATACCGAGGAAGCATGTATCTGGTGAAGGCTGAAGAAGAAGACAGAAGTGATGGCTGTTAATAAAGCTAAAAAGAGAATACATTGGCATTTTCAGTTATATTTGCTCTTTGTTAATAAAGTACCATTAGGTGAAGACATTAGGGAAGTCGTAAATTGTTTGATTAATATGATATTAATGTTCTTGTATTAGTATATATATGGTTTAAGTATTGATACTTCTCTTGAAAGAAAATGCATAAATTGTTCGTTCCAAAAAATTCACAGAATCCATTGTTAGGCACATATCTAAATATGAAGCAAATTGTAAAAAACATATTTTTTTCTTGAAATTTTAATACATGAGATGATTTTAAATCGAGAGGATTATGAAAAATTAAATTCAGCAAGACCCTAATTGTGAAACGATTAGGTGAAATGTTGAAATCGTTTACATAACACCTCACTTTTATTGACAATTATATTTCATTGGCATTGCTACCAACATAACATAATAATTCCTTCACTTGTAATTCTTCTATTCTGGATGCCGACATGATTCTTAGATTTAAATTGACACTTTACAATATCTACCAAAATATGTGCTTTATCAATTTATTTGACCCAACAACCAATACTTATTTCTTTTATTTGTTTAGTTTTTTATATTATTTAATAAATTTTCTGAAAATAAATGTATGTATTTTTCTTTTAATATCCTATGACATGTTTTTCTTTACTTTTTTTAGGATTAGATTTGTACTTGTTTTGTTTGTTTGGTATTTATTTAATTGTTTTACTTATTATGTTATATTTTATGTTATATTTTGATATACATATGTATAAAATAAAATTACACAATCTTTTAATAAAAATTAAATTTTTATACATTAATTTCCGACACTCTAAACCCTAAACCATTCAGCTTAAACAACTAAACCTCTAACTACTAAATTTAACAAGCATGTGTAAATTAAAAGTTTACTTATTTACCTCTTAAGAGTCTTAAATTTAATATCATTATATTTATTTTTATGTTCACGCGTTTATGTTCTACCGTCGATGGAAACGCTTGTTCGTATATATATATATATATTTTTTTATGCTTTGATTAGATTTTTTAACCTCTTATTTTTATTATTTAATGTCTAGTTTATTTATGTTTTTTCACGATTTTAGAAAAAAAAAATGTCTGATTTAATTTCTGTAGATTTTTCTTCTTTGATATTGTAATTTTATCATTATTTATTAAATAAAAAAATTAAAGTTTTCAATAATCGTAGAAGTCAAAATATACGTTGGTTTTAAGATATTCAATTGAACAAAAGAAGAAAAGAACTTAACCAATTGGTTTCCCCAAAAACCTTGAATCTGTTTTGTTGCTTACACCTCAAAATTTGTTTAAAACTCATTAATTAAACCCTTTTCACTTTTTTATTGCTATATATTTAAGGAAAGAAAAAGAAAAGCCAACAAAACAGTGATTACAAAGGTGGCAATCGAAACTCGAAAGGGCAAGAGAGAGCTTCTGAAACCCCATATCTCTCTTTGCTTTCCCACCCTCTTCGGAGCTCAAAATTCGAAAGAAAATGGTGCAGAAATCATTGATCTATGCGTTTGTATCACGTGGGGAAGTTATCTTAGCAGAGTACACTGAATTCAGCGGGAATTTCAACTCCATAGCCTTCCAATGCCTCCAAAAGCTTCCTTCTTCCAACAACAAGTTCACTTACAACTGTGATGGCCACACCTTCAATTACCTTGTTGACAATGGCTACAGTTAAGTTCGATTTTTTTCTTGGTCAAGAAATTTAAATTTTTTAAAGTTTGGGTCTTTAGGAAATGATTGGAAAAGCAAAATGAAAGATAAGAACATTTTGGGCCTTTTTCTCTGTTTTCCAACCCTTGTAGAGTATAATTTTTTTGGCTAGAAATGAAAAGGATTCACGACACCTACAGGGAAAGTTTGGATTTGGTTTGTCCCATTATTTATGACAAATTTGCTTGGTAGAAATGGGGGGGAAAGGGGATCATTTTGCTTTATTACTGTTATTTTTACTTAAGTGTATCTATGATTATTGTGCTGTGCATAACTGCATATAGCATTTGAAACTACTCAATTCGATTGCGAAGTAAACGAGGGTTTATTATGGAGATCTTGAGGTTTTACCATTATTTGCTTTATATGTGGAGTGCTAGGATCGTGCAATATTAACTTGTTGGTTGGGAGGCCCGTGTGCAAGTGTGGGGTGTGTGTTTGTTCTATTTTGTGAAAGTACATCGATATTGTTATCCTCCCTGCAATTCACATAAATCACATTCCACATTAATGGTGAAACGGAAGCAGGAGGTGGTTTTATTTGTATGTGTATTCATTCTCATTGACTGCTCCTTTTCCTATGTTGTTGATCGATTTGCTGACATTTCCGATGTTGCAGCATTTTGTGTTGTTGCAGATGAGTCGGCTGGAAGGCAAGTACCTACTGCTTTTCTGGAGCGTGTCAAGGATGATTTTGTGTCAAAATATGGTAGTGGAAAGGCTGCTACAGCTCCTGCCAACAGCCTTAACAAAGAATTTGGGTATCTTTCTCTCACTATAATCATATAAATAATGAATCCGGGGGCAGGGGGTATCTTTTCTCTATTATCGGGGAATATATAACATACTCTTAACTGCAGGCCGAAACTAAAAGAACATATGCAGTTCTGTGTTGAGCATCCTGAAGAAATAAGCAAGCTTGCTAAGGTCAAAGCACAAGTCTCTGAAGTCAAAGGTGTAATGATGGAGAACATAGAAAAGGTAGTTATGTTTTCTTTGTTGCTTAATTGTTATGCCTCTATTGTTATGTTAGGAATCTGAAATGGATGGAATAACACTAGAGTAGATTATATGAGCTGGTGCGGTTCTCTTAAGCTGATCTTTAGCATGTACACATAGTGAAAGATGTCTTTAATCACGTTAACCAGATCTTATGAGAATCCTTTATTTTTTATGGTACTTCCTCTTTTAAATCTTAAGGGTCTTTATGAAAATTTTGTGGGATCCAAAATTTCAAGTACTTTCAATTATTTGCTTGTTTTGACAAATGCAAATAAGTATCCTATGTCAGTGTGGAACTATCTACTCTCTGGTTGGTTTTTCAAATTTCACATTTTCTGGTAGGCTTATGGTTGCTGTTGCCATCATGAAATACTTCAGGCGAATTGCAATTCTCCCATATTAATTTATGATGACAATTTCGGTAATCAACCAACTTACCAGAAAGATGCTTTTGTTAACATTTACAAATTCTCCTTCCTACAGGTGTTAGATAGAGGGGAAAAGATAGAGCTGCTTGTGGACAAGACTGAGAATCTTCATCAACAGGTCCGTGACTCTCTAATGTATCGGTTAGATATCCACACAAATTTAAGCATGTAGTAACTTCAAGGAAGTATGTCTTTCAATTGACGAGATGCGAGTTGAGATTAGGCTTTGGAGTACCCTGCAACATATGGACTTTCCTTTTAGTAGCAAACTTGACATGCTTTTAACCTGTTTCATTTGTAGCTGCACAATTTTGATGTTTAGAACTTCCTGAAATGATTATTTGCAGGCTCAAGACTTCCGAAATACTGGGACGAAAATTCGAAGAAAAATGTGGCTACAAAACATGAAGATCAAGCTGATTGTTCTAGGAATACTGGTTGCCTTGATCCTCATCATTGTCCTCTCTGTTTGCCATGGATTCAACTGTGGAAAATGAGTGTCGTCTTGATTAGGCTTATTAGAGTTTTCACCTGAGCTATTGTGAGGAAAATATCAATATATATATATAATGATTTCATATGCTGTATGAGATTAGCACTCACCAGATATCTGGTGCAAAATATTTTTGAATGTGAACAAACCCTGCAAGTTCTTACTGCAATACATGAATTTGTATTTTCCAAGTCCAACAATCATATTTTAACCATCAAGCTTCAAAATCAGTAGGCAAAATTTTGTTCAGTACATCAACTTGTTTGATGTTCTATTTTGGGCCGGAATCTTCTGATCCATGATTGTATGTTTGTGGAAATCCAACCCTAAAAAGTCCATGTTAGACCAGCAACAAAACAAGATAGATAAAAATGAGAAAGACATTATTAGGTATGGGTCATACACCAATGCAGCAGACAAAACAACATTAATACACTATCTTCTTTCACCATCTGTCGTTGCTCAACCTCATTCATTACTTTAGATGCTTCTTTCTCAAGCCAACTCTTCAAATTTGTCAATTTCTGATCCACTCCTTTTTTTAAAATTTCAAACCCATCTACACTCAAAATTATTTCTTTCACATATCAAGGGACCCATCTTATATAAACCAGAAAATATGTCCATAAAATCTGTATAAATCCAAAAAAGAGAGGCCAAATCAATATTGGGTAGGTTTCTGCTCCCATGATGACATATTTAACACAATTACACAACTCTGGGGTTAACATCTGGTCCCATTCTCCTCAATAATTTATGTCCCCCTCTTTCCATTTAAATGAAATTTCTTCATAAAAATAGACCATATATATTTCAAAAACTAGATGATATTGCATGTGCTGTGTCCACTTTCATAAATTGTGCTGCCAAATGCTCATATATATGGGTCAAGACAACAATCAAACACTCCAAAGATTTAGACCAAACGATGTGGGTCTACACAGAAATGATCAAACATTTGAACTATTATATATATATACATATTTAACTTAATGATCTTCCCACCCACAAAAAAGTGAAATCTAAGCCTAAAAGATATATTTATCCACTTTTTTTTTGTTTCAACTTCAAATAATTATTGTGGACAGCACGTTTCGTGGTTTCCATTTACTAATTTGACTGCACTAATTCTTTATTATAAAGATCAATTAAGATATGGGTTGGTTTAGTTTCTTACGCATTCTGCACTTTTTTTCTCTCTTTATACACAACCGTTGTGGTGATGACTTTGGTGATTTGAACATTAAAAAAGAAAGTTAAAGCAGCAGCAACAACACTGATTGCAAATCATAATATTATTTTATTTTATGCGAATCTCAAAGTGATGGATAAGGAGAGACAGACATGAGGGCGGCAAGTGGTGCAATACATAACAAACCATTTGTGAAATGCCAATGGTACATGACATGAGAATCGATACTTTTGTCATTTATATAATATAATATTGCCCTAGCTTCCTTTTCATTGACGTAGCTGTCCAAATGTCACATTTAGTGTATAAAAGCCATTAATACATGATGGCCAAGCAACAACTACCCCATTCATTGGTAAAGCTTTTCAAAATCGAATTCCACTTTTTTTTTCTATCATATTTCGTGGTACTCCACCCACCGCCAGATTAAAAACAAAGGATCTTTTGGGGAATAAAAAAAAGAAATAATGGACATTGAAGATTGCCTTCGGGGTAATATAAAGGAGTTTTTTTTTTGTTTGATTAGATAGATTCGTTCAAGAGTTGAATTATTTTTTAATTTGATAAATTAAATTTTTATTCGATGGAATTTGAATAGGTATTTTCTTAATTTGAGTTTGTCTTGCTGACCCATGAACAGCCAAACATGTTTATTTGGTAGTATCATTTCAATTATAAAAATTAATCAATGGTCATCAAGCTGTTATTGTTGTATTTTATCATTTGGATTAGTCAGACTATGCAATTCTCGGATATAATAACATTTTTCTAAATATAAATTAAAGGAGGCATATAGCGATAAAGTATGGTCATTTTATTAAATAAAATTTTAAATTACCGAACAAAAAAATCTCTTAAGTGCTATTACATTAATTCTATTTTAGTCACCGAACTAATTACAATATTACTTTAATTCAAAAGTTCAGGGGAAAACTTGATTCAATATTAACTAGTTAAATAAATTGGATCAACTTCCAATTAATATATAATTCAAACGTATATATTAAGTAAACTTTTCTATGTTACTTATTTTCTCTCCATTATGAGTTTACTTTTTTATTATTATTAAAAGTTAGGCTACACCAAAGCATGCAAAAGAGACACGTGTATGTCCACCACAACGAAAGGATCGTACAATAATATTATTATTATTTGGTTTAAATTTGATTTAATTTTTTTTTTTGAATATGCTGGTGCGATGCAAGGGTAGCATCTGTTCAACTTTCTTAGTCTTTTCAAAGACGGCACACACAGCATGACATTACTGGTGCTCGAACCCGGGTCCCAAGGGATGATAAACATCTACCTTTGCCACCAGGACACAAGGGGATGAGCAATTTGATTTAAATTTTTAGGTTCGAATTTTGACAGCGGAAAAATTGTTTAAATATTATCAAAAACAATATTATTATGAATTCAATATGATAAATTGCATTTCAAAAACTTTGGCAAGTTTATATTTATTAACAAAGGAAAGCATGTGCCTAACTGCCTATATTTTTTTAGGTTAAGCTTGTTTTAAACATTAAATGTTTGGTTCATTAAGGTACATAGTATCTTAAATATTTTTAATTACCTAGGTCTAATTTGCTTGTGAAGTATCACAGCGAAAACAAAACTAATCATATATTATATATTCATTTATAAAAAGGAATATTGATTGTTCGACACTTTACCTAGTAAACCATGGCTAGTTGTTTAAGAAGTAATTAATTTAGCAACGATCACAGGGACAAGTAAAGATAAGTTCATAAATGTCAAAACATAAAACAAACACCAATTCCTAGGATTCTAACGTCAACAAAGGTGTCCTGCAATGAACTGCATATGGGACAAGGAGCTGATTTATGTTTCAAATTAACTACACATGTAACGCGGATTGTGTTCACAGAAACTCTGCTCTACATTAGCATAATCTAAGATCCTATAATTAGTCAAAGAAAGTGACACCTCAAATTTTGGTAACAATTAAGAGAAAGAGAGAGAGAAACCGAACTAAATATATTATTTACATGTACCTACTACCTAGAATCCCATTTTTTTCTAGGGTTTTCGTCTGAAAAGACATGCTATATAAAACTAATTTAAGAGTAGAGCCAAAGAAGCGCCCACCATTAATCTGAAACCTGTTTTTGAAGTTAAAAACAAAGAGGTGGACCACCATGTATCAACATCATTTAAAGATGGGATGGCTGGAAAATTGGTCCACAATTAATGGGCTAACATTAATTTTGACAAAGTACGTGACGAATGACAACACCTAATGCCTCTCTATCATTCAAACACATGCAGAGACAATCAAAAGCTGTTTTTATAGCAGCCTCCAAAGGAGAAATTCTGACAACGAAAACGATGTGATATGTCCACTGATCCACATCGTTATGGGTTTAGGGTAAGATTTCTAATCTGTCCCTTTGCATCGTCCGAAACTGTTGATTTTCCCCCCACTAGAATCCCCCTTTCCAGACGTCAATTTACGTGAAATTTGTGTATGAATGATTTTTTTTTTGTTGAAACAGTTGATTGAATGGTCATGAATTGCGTTATATCGACTCGAAGCCAACACTGAGGACTCCATTTTAATGTGCTTACACTTTTGTCGTTAGCGAAGGTAAATCATGAGTAATATGTGTTACGTTCTAAAAAAGGCGAAAAGCATTAGTTTTATATGGAAAAAAAGAGAGTGGTCTTGAGTTATAAATACGATGATATTGTACATCCTATCAGACATATTTTTTTGGGTAGGATAATAGCCTCGTGGCATGTGTTTGTTATTAAAGTTTTTATTCTACCAATATATTTTTATATATTTAAACAATCAAATGTTTTTAATAACATAACACAATTTTATCTAAATCGAATATGTCATAGAAAGTATTGGTCTACACTTAAACTAGTTTAATTAGATAGATTAGTTAAATATATCTGTTAATTAATAAATATTAGTCCTCGCCACATGGGGTTGGAACAAGTAGAACTATATAGTTGTTGAATTAAAAAAAAATCAAATTCTCGTCATATTTTTCTTTAGATTGAGTTGAATAAGTAATAACTATCATCATTTCTAGATTTTTTTTTCCAATAAGCTATGAGAACACAGGCAGGGTAAGGTTTAACTGTGTTGACCAATGAATAGTTTTAATTAATGTGGGGACTGGGGGTGGATAAACCCATAAAGGACTGAAACAACTCAATTGAAATTAAATATTCACCCCTTATGAGTTATTGGACCGCCTGCACCATTTATTTGAAGATTGTTATTATATATATATATATATATATATATATATATATATATATATATATATATATATATATATATATATTTAAAACACGTATTATTTAGGCCTTGAGCAGACATAAGAGTTTTGAATATGTAACTAAATCCCTAATTCAATATAGAGAGAAATAAAAAAAAACTTCAATCAAATGCAACGACGGCCATTGATTAATCTTCTTTCAACTTCATTTATATTTTGTTAAGATTATTATCGTAACACAATTTATTTTAGGATAAATATTCTATACACAGGCGGTGAAAACTGAAAGTTTTCACAAGCGCCTAAGTTTAGGGTATAAGGTTTAGGGGATTAGGTGTAGGGGTTAGAATTTAGGGATAGTTGTTTCAATTTAAGTTATAGGGTTATAATTTAGGGTTTATAGGTTAAAACATAAATCCTCACCATATTACTCTAAAAACTAAACCCTAACCTATAAACACTAAATTATAACCCTATACCTTAAATTGAAACAACTATCCTTAAATTCTAAACCCCTGCACCTAAATCCCTCTATAGCCTAAACTAACTCCCTATACCCTAAAACTAAGGTATTTGTGGAAACTTTCAGTTTCCACCGCCAGTGTATAGGATATTAATTTTTTTATTTTACCAATATCAGTTGGTCTTATAAAATGAAATATATTTTGATATTATAAATGAAAAAAATTAAAGTCGGTACCTAGTCCTATTAATAAACTGATGTATCATATAGATATTTATATTAAAAATAATTATTTTTAAAGTTATTATACATGTTGAGATTTAAGGGGCTCGATTCGATCAACCGTTCTTGCTCGCCAAGTGTGGAGAAGTTGGATAATTGGGTGTTTTAGTGAGAGGTGAAAATTTGACAATTTGACACAAGGATTTATAGTGGTTCAAACTTCTAACCAAGGTCTACATCCACTACCTTAGCTCCCCACTAAGGATTTCCAACAAATTCACTAAGAATTTCGTCCCCTTTTCTAGGATTAGGAGGAAACCGTTACAACCCTCAAAGCTTTCTACCCAAAGCTTGAAGGAACACTCTCTTTACAAAGAAAGACTTAGCAAACTAAAAATTCCTCTAATAAGTGTTTTTTTGCAATTCTAAGCTCTCACCCAAAACCTAAACACTTAAGCAAATTTAACAATGTAAGCTCACAAGTGTTGTCTAAGCAAGAAATGAACAATTAAAGCTCTAGACAAAAATTTGACATCATAATGTTGTAACAATTGAAGCATTAACCATTACAAGAAGCTTGGAGGTCCCTTTTATACTCCCAATTGAGTTTGTAGCTGTTACTAGCCGTTGGGATGATTTGGAGCCGTTGAGGACTTTATTTCCCTTCACAAATGTTGTTCTGCAGCCATCCGTATCGATACGCTTGGATCCGTATCGGTACGGCCTTCATCAGAAACTAGCCGTTGGGCTCTTGGCAAAAAGGTATCGGTACGGGTACAACCGTATCGATACGGGTAGCTTAAAAAGTGAAGTTTGGTTGTTTTAAATCATGAAAAGCTTTGCCAAAAACCTTTTAAAATTCCCAAAACATAGATTCAAGTTGTTTAGACTTAAGACAAAGTTTTAAATTTTTTTCAAATTAGTCCAAAACATTTTTCAATTATTATATCAAAACATTAGTTCTACAATACATAATAATATTATTCTTTGTACATATATGAATAATGATATAAATTAATCACAAAAATCATCAAACATCCAATGAACGTCGTCCCCACAAATGAACATCAACGGTGGGTGACATAAAAGAAAGCAACTTAATCAATTACATCATTGTGTGTATGATCTTTCTCTTGGATGCTCATGTTTAGGTGAAAATCCCAAAAGATGATTAATTTTAGGTTAAGTTTTGCAGTGTAAACAAGAATTATTCTAATTAATTAGTTGGCCCAAGGAAAGTTCATGTGAAACCGATGACCACTTGAATTAATATATGAAACTACGCATGAGCCATGCTAAGGTGGTGTCAAATCATTTAGTCTCGGTGACAAACCTAATATTATTCTAATTGGGATTTCATTGTTCTTTTCCCAATTAGGTCAATAATCACAACTCAAGCACGTGTCCTACAATTAAGGTTTTGGAAGGGACCCATAAATATTTTAACCCCACCCCTTTTTACCTTACTAGAAAAGCATGAGCACTTTGTAAGTGATTTTTCCATTTTACTATCATTTAGTTACCCACTTAAAAAGATCCTTACATACCTTTTAATAATTTAGTTCTCTTCGTTTCTTTTTCCCAAATTACATTATCTTTAAAACATAAGAAATCATTATAAAATAAATTTTTTTAAAATCTGTCCACAATATATCAAATAATAATTCTTCTTTTTCTTATCCTTAAATTGGTGGATCCCATGTTTAAAGGCTTTTTGAATAATTATGTGGATCTCCCAATGAGTGGCATACAAAACCTACCGTTTGAAGAGATGGTAGAAAGGAAAGAAAACAATAAAACGTGGCCGACTAGATCCTCATACTTTTAAAAGTGAAAGTGTAGGGTTTTTACAGGAATCCCACTTGAAACTTGTAGGAAATCTTTCATTTCACAATTCACTTTCCAAATAAATTAATATATCCCTATGTCTTGGCTTTGGTTGGCAAATGTAAATGCACCCAAATTACTTTTAGAAAGCTAAGGTCTACTAGTAATCAATTATAGACCATATTACATGATTATCCTTAATCTCAATGAATAGTTATAATCACCAACTAAATCATAATTAGGTTGAATTGGTGACAGCACAATGTACATTAACAATTTGACAGGTCGGACTAATCATGAATTTATATTCTCAACCCTAATCTTCAAGTATTTATTGTTTTTGAACCCAACAAATGCTTTAGTAGAAAAGCGGATGATATTCATATAAGAAAATACGGATTTAAACCGCTTTGTTTACAAGGTGTAGGTGCATTGTCAAAGAATTAAAAAAATATATAAACATTTATTATCTTGTAATCATCTTTAAACCATTAAAAAAATAATCATTATTTTTTTTCGAAATTTCATTTTCTTTTTTATTGCTTGAAGTTAAAAAAAAAGGAAAATACAGAAACATGAGAAGGAAACGGTTGTGGATGTGGGTATCCATCTATCCTTGTAGATATTTCTTGGTTGTCATAACTCCTTTTCGTTAGTCTTTTCTTTTTATTTATTAAAATTAATATTGTTCTGTTAAGATTCTTTGGTGTCACATGAATTTATAGATTTCAATTGCATAAGAAGTCGAGTTGTATTAAAGTTTTAAATGATTAAACATTTCAGTATTATTTATTTATTTATTTATTTATTTATCATATTCAAATATAGTATTTGTTTTAAAATATATTAAATTTCTTATCATTCAACTGAAGTAATATTGATGTATTATTATCTTTCAACCTAATTTTTAACGTCGGACATAAATAGAGATTCCGAAAAAGAACATAAGATTTCTATTCAATCAATTACCTGAACATTCTAAACAAAAATTTATTGCATTTATATGTTTTATTGGCTTGTCTTTTGTTAATATTTATGGCACACTTTTCCTTAATAAACTTGATTCAAAGTTTGTAAAATGTTTATTTTTTCATATTTTTACAAACAATAAATTTTAATTAATAAAAGGTTAAAATTGAAAACAATTGACTAAAAATCATTAAAAGATAAATTTAATAAGACAGAAGATATATGATTTTTCTGTAGAAATAAAACGGAGACATTGATCAAATGCTGCGAGCTAGCTACGATTTCTTCAAATGCCAACCTAGAAATACCCAAACGCATCGACTTTCAAAACAGGAAGTTTCGAGAAAGAAAAAGATATTTGGTCAAATCTGAGAAGTGGGAACCTAGAAATTCCAATATTTCAAAGTTTCAATAAGATAAAATCTGGAGAGAAAAAATCACGATTAAGCCTCGTCTAGAAAACTCATAATTCTGCATCAATCCCTATGCAACGCATGTGTTGTTGACCTTGCATTAAAATCGTTTGCTTCGTTTTGATAGCATTCGAAGTAGAAGTCTAATTATTTTTGTAATGTCCACGTAACGCGTGTTTTCGAACCATTAGTCTCGTAAAAATAAAAAAAATGTTTTTGTTTATGTATATTTTAATATTTTGGAAATGCACATATTTTATAGACATAATAATTAAATTTGAGTCTTTTAAGATAACACCATTCGCTAATTTACCGGGACTAATTGTGGAGTCCATGACTCATTATACCGTTAATTTACATCCTTTGCAATTGAAATATAACTTAGAATCGAACCCAATAAGAAGTCTCAGTAGAAAAGCAGATGATGTTCATCCTAAGAGCCTCAGGTTCAATCGCTTTATCTGTAAGGTTTGTGTGTTTTGTCAAAAGATTAAGAATATCTATAAAAAAAATACTAACTTGTAAATTGTAATCACCTTTAGACTATTCAAAAAAATATAGCTTAAAATTGAACGAGAAAAATAACTTTCATCTGTCTATTAAAATGTGATGTTATACCTTTTGTCCCTGAGAATCGGCCGGATATAACGGTAAAGAGTTTGACGATCTAGTTACATATTTTATGAGCTAGAGATTAATGTAATTAAAGTAACATGGTAGGTTATTTTTACTCTTCCATTAAAATTTACATCAAATAATTAAAAAAATCTAAAAACTGTTGGGCAACAATAATATCACGTTAAATCTCTTACTTCTCTAACCATGTCATGCAAAACCAATTGAACTCCTAAGTACTCGTCACACAAAAAATGTTTAGTGTCGATACCGACGAAAAAACTCTTTTTTATTTATTATATAAGGATGACAATATAATTACAACATTAGATTATAATTTTAATTACCTAGCCATGCTTAACTCTTTAATTAATTACCCATCAAGTAAACAGAAAACAATGAGACAAATGACAACTATTGCACTCATTGCCTCTTTTGCCAATGACTGCCTGTATATATGAATAAATGATTGACTAAACTATGTGATTCTTTGTAATTATTATCCAAATCTCAATTTCCATTAACTGCTTTAATCAACTTTGCACGATATTATTGTTCAAAGAAAAAACTTTGCACGGAGTTTTTCTTAATAAAATGTAACTTTGCACAATTCTATTATAATGCACCGATTAACAATAAGTAAAATTAATTATTTTATTACTATATTTCTTAACACGTTTTTTAATTATTAGACATTAATGTTAAAAAAATATTATATATTAACTAGCCTTAAAAAGAAATATCATAAACACCCACTCTAAAATGTTTATTTTTTTTATAGACCGCCACCAACCGTTAAGCACGAAAAATTAGTGAAATTTAGTAGATGGGTTTGGCTTACAACGTTATTCATGGTCTCATCTAATAATATTTTTTCAAGTTATTTTTTTTCAAAGTGAATTTTCACTTCTTTCCTACATGTAATTAAGGAGTTGGAAAAATTATATCATAGGTCGACTCGCCACATCATTTATGGTCTTATATAATAAAAACCACTCATTTCATTATTTTTTCTATGTCATGTTTTTGTCAAGTAAATCTTCACATGGTAAAATTTGTTTTTTAATTTAATTTACGATAAATATATTTAAATATTCACTTAGTAAAAATATAACATAGAAAAAATTAATGAAATGAGTAATTTTTATTAGTTGAGACCCTGGATAATGTGGCCGAACCTATACTATAATCTCTCAAAGAGTGGGTAGTTACTTGAAGTTACACTAAAATAGATAAATGTTATTGTATGAACCATAGATGACGTGATGAGATGAGTTCATCTAATAAATTTTATTTAAGCACTGTATTAACTAAGACCTATTACTACGGAGATTACATGAGAGATTTATTCGGTATTCGCTGCCACCTATGTTTATTTGTAGGGCTTTTTACACATATAATTACGTGAGAATAAAGAATTTGTCATTTGAGGAGAGTTTGTTTTTTATTTTGTTAAGTAAAGCTATTTTTATTGTGATTTTAGAATTCGACATAACTTTCTGAAGTATTTTGAAAGTAATTATAAAATCTTAACGACTTTAGTGTATTTCTATTTATTGTTTTCTTGTTTGCACCTCACCATTAAAATAATTTTACACAAAATCGTTAGCACTTTTTGATGTCTTCCCCCAAATCATCTACACTCCTCAACAAATTTAATTTTACTCTAAAAATCACCACATTTCCACATTTTATAAAATAATCATGAAACATATATATTTCAGAAAATAAAAAAATAAACATTACCTCTCCAAAATACCTTTTACTTGAGCGTACAGACAATAGCTAATGAAGGGGAAAAAAGGGAGGAAAAAAAAAACAACTGTAGCAAAATAGGAAACCGTAACTGGGCCCACAACGGAATCCTCTTTTTAATGGAAATTTAATTTTTTGGTATTATTTCTAGTAATAAAAAAAAATCCCGCAGTTCGCTCGTGCGATAGGAGAGTGGGGTCCATTACCGGGTCACGTTCACAACGGGACTTCACCGGTTTTCTTTAATATTTTTTTCTTTCAATTTGTTGATGATGATGATGACGAGGGGTGCTTGGACCGTAGTGATAGCCTTACGTGGAACAACTGCATGTAGCTGAAACGTGGCACATATGCCGCATGTCAGTTACTCAGATAAAGTCACAGCCACATCGTATTGGTTAAAAAAGCACTCAAAATCCCACGGTTTGACAGACCGAGAAGGGAGCGGCGGAATTCCCTTATTACCCCTTCTAGTCCACTTTTTAACCGAGAAAAGCACGGCGTCAAGAAGAAAAAAAGGAAGCTAACGTAAAAAATAAATAAAATAAAAAATCCCCTAAAAAGGGAAACAATTTATATAGTAACCAAATCTAAAGACAAAAGCTGCCACCCCATGTTTTGCTAATCTGTAAAAAGAAATTTGTGTGTACTCCCTCTAATAAACAAACAAAGTCTTCCTTGACTTTCTCTCAAAACCAGTCGCCACCTATATCTGTATTTATCTTTATTTGTTTTGCAAGCTCATCTATTTTCTCCTCATTCTCTCCTGCTTCAAACCCAAACACTCTTTTTTTCCCTCTCTTATTCCCAAACCGATTTACGTTGAAGCGAATAATAAATATATAGCTTTTTACCCAATGGCAGTTGAAGCTCGGCATATGAATCCTTTCCCTCCTCAGTTAATCACCAACAGGTTCGTCTTCTGATTACTAGAAATGGGTTTTATTTGCTTTCAAGATTCATCCTTTGTTTTTCGTTTTTGACATGGGGTTTCGTTTTTTGGTTTGTAACAGAAGTTTTATGAAAACAAATCAAGGGAGTGATAATATGTGCAGTGCCCAGATGGATACTTTTGTTCCTTTGGTTAATTCAATGCAACAAGATTCACAGGCTTTTGCACTATATCAAACCCTTGTTTGTGATCCGATTTCAGCCAAAACTTCAATCAACAAAGCCGATAGTGGTCTCACCTATAATATGAATATCCCAGCCTCAGCACCGAGAAAAAGACCCAGAGATTCATTCGTCAATGGCCTTGATTCATATCCCGTCTCTCAAAAGACCAAACTCTCTGGGTTTTCCTCTGTTCTTGATGATGACTTCCTCTCCCAGATCCAACTACAACAACAAGAAATTGAGCGTTTCATTGTTGAACACGTAAGTTCCCTTAAAAAACCAAGTTTCCCCTTCTTTGCTGTTTTTAAGGCTCATTTAACATGGCAATTTATTGATATGAAGTATGAACCCCTTTTTTTGCATTGATTATAGACGGAAAAAGTGAGGTTTGAACTTGAAGAAAGACGAAAGAGGCAATCGAGAATGTTGATTACAGCAATCCAAAAAGGGGCAATGAAGAAACTAATGGAAAAAGATGAAGAGATGCAGAGGATGGGGAAACTAAACTGGATTCTTCAAGAAAGGGTTAAAAGCCTGTACATGGAGAACCAACTGTGGAGAGACCTAGCACAAACGAACGAAGCCACTGCCAAGTCCCTGCGCACCAATTTAGAACAAGTCCTGGCGCACGTTAGCGAGGAACACCACGTGAGCGGCGGAGCAGCAGTCGCGTTGGCGGACGATGCGGAGTCTAGCTGTGGTAGCAGCGATGAAGGGTGGCGCAAGGTGGTTCCACCGCAACCACAAGTGAGTGGTCGTGGTTATGCGGCGGATAAGGCGGTGGGAAGCAATGGTAGGAAGTGTAGGAAGTGCGGGGAGAGGGAGTCGTGTGTGCTGTTGCTACCATGCAGGCATCTTTGTCTCTGTACAACTTGTGGGTCCACTCTGGTAGGCACTTGCCCTGTTTGTGATTCTATTACCAATGCCAGTGTTCATGTTAACATGTCATGAAACGATTTTTTTTTCCTTCCCTTTGTTAGAGTTGTTAATGACAAACAAAAAACAGAAGAAAAAAAAAAGAAAAAGGAACTGCAAATATCTTCTTTAGGAATGTATCATAGAAGAAAAAAATTCAGCATTAGCATCTGTTTCGTCTTATTCTTTAATTTTTTGGTGTTAATTATGAATGTTTTTCTGGGTTCTTAGTTTCTCTTTTATCATTGCCTAACCTAACGTTAAAAAATAGTTGGTAACATTTTAAAACTTTTTTAATATGACATCATTTAATTTTTTGGTGTTAATTATGAATGTACTTGAGAAAAAATTATCAAACCCGTTTTATTTTTGTCGCAAATTTCTTTTGATAATTGTGGATAGGAATTTTGCAAACTAAAATTATAACGGGGACTCAAGTTGATACCCCCAACAACCAAGGAATTGGAGCTAGGCTATGATATTTAGGCAAGCAAGTGTTAGTTGCCTATTCCCATCGATTTAATCCAACTAGCTAGGGTTGCTTTAGCTTGGGAAGCTATCTCACATATTGTGCAAGTTATATACCTATCTCTCTATGAGAAGTTTGGCTCCTTAGGTTTATTATTATCTTAACAACATAGTTAGGTCTTCAATACTAAATTATTGCTTAAACTAATTATAAAAAGATGTTGCTTAAACTACTTGATAAGGGGTTGAAGAACACTCGTTTACTCCAAGTTATCTAATTAAAATAATAAATGAGATTTTTAAATTAGAATTTCATGATTCAATTCTAAATCAATGTTGTTGAGATAGCCAGTGAGCAATTTACTTCAAACTCAAATTAAAAAGTGAATTAAATCAACCATCCATTTCTCTTTTTTATTGTTACAATTATTATATTGGCTACATAGCACACATTAGTATTATTATTACTTTTCTAAGGTGTACATTGAAACCAGTTTAGTGAACCTTATATAATTCTAAAACGATAGGCACTGTGCCATAAATTTTAAAATTATTTTATTCTTAGATGTTATTATTATTATTGTGAATAATAAATTTGCAAATGTTAAGTATAAGCACGCCAATAATCAAAATATATTTAGAGAGAACCAATAATCAAATACAAATAAAATTTGAATATACCTCACACCTAATTAATATAATTTTGATGTCAAAATAGGTATTTAATCACCTAAAATCTTGGTCTTTTGCCAACTTTTCTAAAATTCATTGGTTGCATCATTAAAATTTTGACAAAAAAAATAATTATATGATTATGATCGGGAATGTGCGGATATAAAAACTGCTTTTAAAAAATGTATATTAATAAAAAAAATGGAGGATAAAAATGAAAAAGTTAACATTAGTTGATATTTAATTCAACTAAATAATTAAATATTTGAAATTTTAATTATAGGAAATTATAGATTCTTTTTCCATGCTGCCTTGGATAAAAACAAAACAGTTTAACCAAAAAATATTAAATTTAAAATATTTAAATTATAGATACAAATTTTATTTCACTATGTTCAAATTATATAATTCAAAAACTTATTGTATCAAAAGAAATTAAAGACAGCAAACAATCAATTATTGCTATAGAATAAGAAGCTAAATTTTTTAAGTAACGTCAAAAAATAAATTTTGACAATGTGAATAAATAAGATCGGGAGAGTCACCTTCATAATAAATTTTTGGATGGGTCTAGAGCGGGTGACACACACCGTTGAACACCATTCCCACCACCTCATCTATGGTCTTACGGTCTTACCCAATTAAATAAACACATTATCTTTATGTTCCACATCATATTTTCTTATAAATTAAAAATTACAAATCATCATCCTCGTAACTCATATATTAATTCTAATATGCTAACGAATGAAATCTTTAAATTAAAAAAAAACCCAAAAAGTTTAACCCACAAATCAAAATTGATAAAAAAAATTAAAATAATTAATTTTTTTCGCAGTTCAAAAGAATATGTTAATCCTAGGGTTTTAACAGATTCAAATTAACTATTTTTTATCTCTTTTGATTCATGAGTTAAGCATTTTGAGTGTTTTTTTTATTTTAATGATTTTATTCATTAACATATTAGAATTAATATATAAGATACAATGGAGAAAATGATGATTTGTAAATTTTAATTTATAAAAAATATTACGTGGAAAATAAATATGATGTGATTTTATTTATTTGGATAGGGTCATAGATGAGGTAATGAAGATGGTTCATAGAATAATTTCTTCTAAGTTTGTTTTGAAATACAATTAATTCCAAGTCAAGCCTTTGAGATTTTTAATAGTCATTTAAAAGTCATTAAAAATCTAATGGTGTTCAGCAGTATATTACGTTAATGATGTTTAACGGTATGCATCGCACGTTGTAAAATTTTCTTAAACTTTTATAATATTAGATATAAATTAATCATTTAATAAATTAAACACCATTAATTATAGAAAAAATAAAGGCCAAACATTCTTCCAAACCCTATAGATGGCAATGGCCGTCCATAATTGAAGTTTTGCTTGAGAGACGCAGAGTATAATATAAGATAAGGACAAACAAAAAAGAGGGGGAAATGAAGAGATATTAATGTGTTGAATGAGACTGGGAAGGACCAATAAAACTACTCCCTCCGTCCCACTAAAATTGTCACATGTTGATATTTTTCTGGTCAAATTTTTTTAACTTTGACTATAATTTATTTAAATATTTTAATTAATTAAAAATTATAAAAAATATATTTAAAAACTAGTTGATTCAATGTTTTTAAAATATATTTTTTCATATTTTTATCAATAATAAATTTTAAATTATAAGAGGTCAAAGTTAAAAAAGTTTGACCCTAAAAAAATCAACATGTGACAGTTTTAGTGGGACAGAGGGAGTATAAAAGATAATTATTTTGTCCGTCTGTCAGCATAATCCCCACACACTTTCTCTTTATAGGCGTGATCCAGATGGTAACTCTTTCCTTTCCACACACTTCAATCTTAACATCATTCATTTCAATTTCATTTATTGTCCCTTTCTCTTATTTTTTTATTTAATATTTTTAAATATCAAGCTAATTTATCATTTTTTTAAAATTAAATGCAATACTCAATATCATGTGATTTTAAAACATTCCCAAAAACTTTGATTAAATTTTATTTGATTAATATTATTATTATTATTAATGTAACATATACGAGGATGAAAATTGGACAAAATGAAATCGAGTTTAACTAATCTAAATACTACATTAAAAATATTTGTTAAAACAAAATTCGTATTTTCTCGTCTTTTATTGATTTTTTTTATCAAAGTCTTTTATTGATTCTTCCCTTTCTTTTTTGCTTTGTAATTACTATGAAAAAACCTGGGAGTACTGAACAGTGAACAGTGTGATCCACTTTTCCCAATTATTCAATGCTAAGTTGCTAACAATTTACCAATTGTTCTGTCGTACATAAATTAGAATTACAATATTTATCTTAAAAATATAACGATTCTCTATTTAAAAAAATTATCATGCTTACATAGAGATAAAGGATATGGTAACAATTAATTATATTAATATTTTCATTATTTTTTTCCTGAGATCGTGTTCATGAGGATGAAAAGCCGACAAGGAGAAGTAAAAAGCTGGTAGTAAAAAAACATCGGCCGGTGTTGGCGGGTTAACATACGAACAAGCATCAGAAATAAAGGATATAAGGCTGTAAAATCTGGGCACTCCCTTTCATGGAGGGATCCACGTGAAACGACGTTTGGTTTTCGATTTCCCTTCTGGGTTTTCGACACGTGTAACTCTGACATCCTTGTTCACGAATCACGGCTTCCTCTTTCCTGCTGCTATTGTTCATGTATTTTGGCCCAGTTTTTTTATTTTATTTATTTATCTTGTCAAGTTTCAGTTCCATCTTTGTGACTTGTTCGATTAAAATTGCTTTCTGGAGTTACTGACAGAAGTTTCTCGTGAGAGAAAATTGTGATCAGAAAAGATAAGGTTGATCCAGAAAGCACGGATTTATTTAATGGTGACACTGTTTATGTACCAAATTCAAACCCATTTTTCTCTTCCTTTCGGAAAAAGTCTGGGCAGTTACCACTTACCATGCATTTTACGCATGACATTCTCAAGCTTCGACGAGATTCCAATTGTTTGAAATGCAAGCAGATAGCCACTATTTGACCACCTTTATCTTTCAAAGTTAGGCAGATATACAAGCCACCAAAAAATGCTGCAGTTTATAATGGGTTGCTTAGAAGAAATTTATACCATAAAAATGGCAAATGTTGATTTACTCCGACTGATGAAGTGGGTATCAAAAAATTTGAACGAAAGATAAAACGTTGGACAGTTATTTACACAAAGAAAAAAGATATAACTAAAATTAATAAAACGGTGAAACGTTAGAAGCTATTTTTGACTTTCTGCCTTTTTAATAATGACCAACCCAATTTGACTGGGTATCATTCATGATTAGATCTTCCGCCTTGGCTGGTGAATGACAAAGAAATAGAGCT
This sequence comes from Hibiscus tridactylites, assembly GCA_958450335.1. Taxonomy (NCBI): domain Eukaryota; kingdom Viridiplantae; phylum Streptophyta; class Magnoliopsida; order Malvales; family Malvaceae; genus Hibiscus; species Hibiscus tridactylites. The sequence goes on from OY288280.1 coordinate 84,888,504, forward strand.
TAGAATCATAGGTAGACAACAAATGTTGAACCAAATAAAATTTAAGAAGGTGGTGGGATATTTTCATTCGATCGCTGATTGCTGATCAGCTGACCAAACCACAATTTTCTTTCAACTTCAACTTAGCTTTGAAATGTTCCAAGAATTTTTTTTCATAAATAGGACATGTTAAAATATATATATCTTCAAATGAGGTTTTCTAACCATTCACGGTCCAAGTCTTGAAAACAAAATTTATTAATTAATAAATGTATTGGTTGGTCGTTCTGGAAAGCTTGGTCATAATATTAATAGCCATCCTCTTACATATTTAATTTTGAAGTTGAAAATGTTGCACAGATGAATGACTGGCTTAATACTAAAGTCTGTTTTGGGCTTTGGCAGTTCATTTTATCCATTTTCTTTATATATATATATGTATAGTTTTTGTTTTAATATCTATAATATATATATATATATTATCACTCTCTCTTTTCAAAATCAAATATTTTCCGTTAAATGTGCAGACTTGGGGATTCTTATTCGAGACAAGGAATAAACGTTTAGCCAAAGAAGATTATCGGCATTAGTTAATAATAATGGCATATGAAAGCAACATTTGATGATGGAGATTTGTTTATTTTTAAAAACGAAAGTCAATAATTTCACACTAATCCTCCATTGTCTAGTTTTCTTTGTTTTATGTTATTGTCCCAATCTCCCTTTGAAATTTATCAAATCTAAACCTAAACAAGTGGGGATAAAGATTAATTTAATCCTTGTATTTCATTATATAGCTTAAATCATATCTGGGTTTTTTTTATTACATGTCATGATTTGTTCCACGTAACAATCACTTTGAGTGTGACAACTTTCGCATGATGTTAAACTATATAATATTATATACACATTCTTAATTAAAATAATTTAAAGCACTATTCTTTACCAATAAGGGATTAGTTAAGATAGCAATCATCTTTCTTTAAGAAGCAAACTTCTTTAGTTTACTCTTGCTAAAAATAATATTTTTTTATATTGCTGTCCAAATATTATAATAAATGGTTTTATTAAGATCTAACACGTGGATATCTTTTAAAGTTAGGATATTATATAAATGATCATTTTCAGCTAATTGAATTTCATGAAATGATAAACTACTATTACCTATTATAAAAATATATTAGCTATTTCTAACAACCGAAATAAAAACACAGAAAGATGGTTGTTTTATTGGTTTGATCTCCAAGTATACACATTATTAAAAAACGTTAAGGATAATTATTTGATACACTAGGGGTGGAAATTGAAAGTTTTCATAAGCGCCTTAATTTTAGAGTTTATAAACTCAATTTAAGGTGTATGGTTTAGGAGTTAGGTTTACCAGTTTAGAATTTAGAGATTGTTGATAGAATTTAGGGTTTATAAGTTTTTTTAAAGGTAGTTTGTATGATTAGATAACAAGGTTTATAAGTTAAAATCTAAATCCTACATATTACACTAAACCCTAAACTCTAACCTTTAAACTCTAAATCATTATCCCTAAATTCTAAACTCCTATGCCTAAACCTCTAAATCCTACACCCTAAACTAAGTCCCTAAACCCTAAAACTAAAACGCTTGTGGAAATTAAAAGTTTCCACCCCTAGTGTATTGGATATAAATTCCAATTTTAATGCATTGAACTTGGAGATATTGTATATTATACCAAAAACTTCTCATTAGGAAAATACATATTCCATATTCCATGCAGTTGGTGTGGGGTTTCTGAAGGTGATGGAGTGCACAAAACTGAACATGAAACATGGATCCACTAAACACCTATGGTCCCCCTTTTAGCTGAGATGTGAATCCTCACCTTTTCTTTTTATTTATTTAGGGTTTTTGGGTTCATTTGTTTAAAATGGTCCATCATCTTAAACAAAGTTGATGTTTGCTTCTTGTGTTCCCTCCACAACACATTTTCCTTTTTTCTGAAAGGGAGAAGGAGAGCCCTACTTATCTAGAATCATTCTCCTTTATATGGGAATATTAAAACCTTCCATGGGTTACTTTTTTATGGCATTTGGATTTGGTAGTGTGGTAGTGGCGTAGAAGTAAAGATAAGAGATTACTATTGTTCCATTTTTGAACCAATCAAAAACCCATTAAAAAGTGTTGGAAGAGATGGGTGAACTGTGAACACATCATATTCTATTATTCTCCTACTCAAATTATAGTTCCCTTGATAGAGCCTTTTGGGTTGTTTTTAATTCCATTAATGGGATTTTGAAGCACATATATCAAAGGTGCTTGGTGCATATCAACCTAACACCCAACTCGGGTAGAATGATTATGTCTTGCTTTTTCAAGCTTTTAAACCATAAAAGTCTCGGTGGATGCTTCTTTCATGTAATGAGGAGAGATTCCATTCATACATTACATCTATACAGCAAATTTGACTTTTTCTTTGTGGAAGAGAATAGGAACCCAAAATTATAGAAAAATGTAATTACAAACTTAGGATATAAGTGAAGTATATTAGTTTACTAGGGAACTAAATATCCCTTTTTCTTTTTTCTTTTCCCCTAGTTGGAATTATTCACCTTTTATAAAAGCAGTGTTGCTACTAGGAGCTGGAACGAAAAGTAGATGGGGGTTATCAATAACATATCAATGGGCTGCTACACGGAAATGTGGTTGGACCACAATGGATTGGTTTAAACCAGAATCTTTAATGTGAGGTGTTCAATCCATGGAAATAAATTTTGGTCGAAAATCAGGATTATAATATCTCTTTTACCTAGAATATCGTGGAGCGAATCGTGCATCAGTCCAAGAAGAAAATCATGTCGTATTGCATGCAATTTGAAAATTGAAGAAGTGTACACGTGTTGAGGGCCTTGAAATTATTAATCTTTGTGATTACGACTAATAAAGCCAGCATTAGTTTACCAAGAAAACATAAGCATCGCAATTTATCAAAGAAGACAATGAACAAGTATAGAAGGTGGTGGGTGTTTGGCATGGATTTTATCTTCTTTTATAAATATGTTAAAGTTCAGACCTAATCGTCACCAACTTTGTACAACCAATGTGCAATGGTGAATTTACTGAACTATAATCTTTTTCTTAGGTGTACCCTTGGTTATTTGGTGCTTAGTTTTGGGATTTTTTTCAATAGGCCTAAAACCCCAGAGCTTAGTGCAGGTTGAACTGGGGCACGAAGTGGGAATCGAGAGCCCAAATCACTGAAGCCGTCATGAGCCCAACTAGAAGGCCTATTGATGTGATGATCTGTATGTATTACATTAGAAATTAGAACCCAACCCAATTAAATCATGGGAATAAGCGATTTGGGGAACTTTTGGGACCATCATCGTGACCCTAGTGGCCAGTGGGTACTAAATTTTCAGGCTATACTAGAAAGTACAAACCACTTAATTATATGCTTGATATTAAAAATATTTTTTTCCTAAAACTAATAACTTACTCAATTAAAATATTATAACAAATATGTTGTCATGCCCTTAAAATTGAAACAAAAGACTTGGTATAATAATAATAATAATAATAATAATAATGATAATAATATTAGTTCTCAAAACTTATACATTTTATTAAATTTATCATAATTCGAAGTAATTCAATAAATTTAATTATTCATATTTAAAAATTTTATTAGTGAAATGATTGTATATACTAAAATGCGACATTAAGGTCATAATGAGTATATTTTATTAGTTTGTTAGTTGTTCAGTAGTGAAAGGATTGTGTATGTCAAATTATCACATCGGTTAATTATCATGTTGAGAGATAGTAGCATGAATTGCAAAGAGTGGTCAAAGGGTTGTTTATGGACCTGATGAAAGAACACATGCTAAAAACAACACACAAAAGTTAAGCCCTTGCTAAACCAGTGATTCAAACAAACAATCCAAGGCTTCCCTATCAGAATTTCATCCAGTTGCCTCAAGAAGCACTCCGTTATTTCACCTAATGGCTAGATTTTATGTTCGTCTTCATATTCATTAGAGTTAGCATAAAGAGAATTATTCTAATCTGACATAGGCTTTTTACAGCTCGTAATCGTATCCATCTCTTGCAGACTATGACAATCAAACCCCTCATCAAATGCATACGATGAACTTGCTGGACCATCCTCTTCATGAAAATGAAGTTTTATCTACGAACCAAAAGCAAGTACTATGATTTCATTAAAAGAAAGAGTACTATGGGGCACATCCAGATCCAGATCAAAGAGGAATTTAATTTATTTCTCCGATACAGCCAATTTCTCTCTTTTCTTTTTAGTTTGCCAAACTTTTTAATTTTTACCGTAGATTATCATATTGTTCTTTTTTTTTAGATTTTAAAAGTTAAAGGCTCGAGTCTAGTCTTAAATTTATTTTTTACAGTAAAAAGCATATTCATCGAGTCTATTTTTTTCAAACTCACAAATATCGAACAAATCTTTAAATGTAGACGAATAATTCAACCCTTAAACTGTTTTAAAGACAGCAAGTTAATGTACTTCCTTGTTTGCTGAAGGTATATTAGACCAGGAATAGAGATTCTTTACCTTTTTTTATGTGCTATTATGTCTCCACATTAAAAATTAGGTTTAGAATTTAAGGTTATGATTTAAGGAATTTAAGACATGTTTAATGATATTATATTTTTTTTTTTAAATGGGGTGGGCCTCGTTAAAAACCCCCTTCCTATTGAAGGGGGAAAAGAGTGCCCCAATCTACATATTATTAATAGATAACGTCATTATTACATAACCATAAAGTTCAAAAACGGCCATTACAACACCAACCCCTGTATAAAAAATACGAACCCCGGCTGATACTCCAGCCGATTATTGGATAAACCCAACAACAACCACAGTTTGAATAGATCAACCAATTTCAGCTTTAGCGAGAGCGTCAGCCATGAAGTTAGTAGCTCTTGGAATGAGTCTAAGCACCATACCAAAACTCTCCACCTTGCATCTAATCTCGGAAACCAGAAAAGTAAAGGCTTGTGGACAGACCACCTCCCCCTGAATCCAATCTATCGCCACCTTACAATCAGATTCGATTACTAACCTGTGCCTAGCCGCCCATTGTGATTCCAGGAACAAGGCGATACCCTTTTTCATGGCCATTAGTTCAGCTAGGGCCGGAGGTCCAAAACCGCCGGACTCCGAGAATGATATCATCGAACAACCATCAGGATTTTTGATGACTCCCCCAATGCCCATTTTACCATTTGTAGCAACTGCACCGTCGGAATTAAGTTTCATAAAACCGACCAGAGGGGGTGACCAAAGCGAAGGAGACTTTTTAGCAACTTTCGACCACAAGACATCCTCAAGTAAGGAAGGGTCTGCTATCAAGGCTTCCAAGGAGGGGCAGCAGTCGGGGACTTTGCATTTAGGCCAAGATGCCAATCGTGTTCTAACTAAGAAATCAAGCAGAGTTTCATCAATGGGAGATTTTTTAAAAATGGCATCGTTCCTCATTAGCCATATGGACCATAGCACCGCAAAGGGGACGATACTAAGCCAAGCATTCTTCTTCAACTTGGAAAACTCAGACCATGATTCAAGAAATGTCACCGGATCACTAGGTAATACAGACACTATCCCTGCTCTAGCACAAAATTTCATCCAAATCTTCCAAGACACCATACATTCAAAGAAAAGATGTGGAATGGATTCAATATTGCCTTTACACATGCAGCAATAAAGATCATTCAGTGCTATGCTCCCCCTCTTAGCCAATTCAGCTTTAACCGAAACCCTGCCCCAAGCTACTCTCCAAACGAACGCTTCAATCCTTGGGGGAGCGAATCCACACCATATCAGATTTTTCCAGAAACTAGAAGAACCCAAAGACTTATCGAAAGCTGATCTGAGAGCCTTCACTTGAAAGGTTCCATCACCCGTTCCTTTACATTGGACCCAATCTGTTTCCGCCCCACTAGAATGGAATTTATCCAGCAAACGACGAAAGTTTTCCCACTGTTCTAATTCCCACCCAAAATGAGATCTGCGTAGTGGAATGTTCCAAATCCAACCGTTTTCAGAGTTGAATCCATAGTCACATATAAAGCCTGACTTGCCGATAGACAGTGCATAGACCCGAGGAAAGGAAGTTTTCAGAGGAGAGCTGCTGCACCAAGTGTCTTCCCAAAAACGGATTTTAGTACCATCTCCAACGACCAAAGCAAGATTATCCTTAAAGCAAGTGCCTAACGAATCCTCCTTCACGAAATTCTTTGCAATTCCTCTCCAGATCCAAGAAGTGTTGTTCGAATTGTTTAGATTAGAAAGCAAACCAGAAACTGCACCGTTTGTTTTAGCCGAGTCACCCTTCTCCAAACCTTATTCGATTCATTACCATACCGCCAAGTCCATTTATATAGTAGCGACCTATTGAGAATGTCGATATCATTTATACCAAGTCCACCAGCATTTATCGAAGAACAAATTTTCTGCCAACTGAGCCAATGAATCTTGCAGGAGGATGCAGAACCACCCCATAAAAAAGTGGCCATCAAGCTGTTAAGCTTCGAGGAGACTGAATGAGGAATTCGGAAAAGAGATAAGAAATAGATGGGCAAACTGGTGAGGACTGATTTAATGAGAGTGATCCTCCCACTAATCGATAAAAGACTTGGTTGCCAACCTTCTAGACGCCTTTGGAAATTACGAACCACCGGCTCTCATAAGGACGCAGAGTTACGTTTGGCACCCAATGGGAGACCTAGATACTCGGTAGGGAGTACCCCCCAAAGAGAACCAATCGAACTGGCCCAACTCTCAGTCTGCTCTCTAGCAACATTAATCCCGAACAATTTGCTTTTAGACAGATTGAGCTTTAATCCTGAAGCTATCTCAAAGACCCGTAGCACCCGTTTCACATTCCTGATTTGATTCTCAGAAGCTCCGCAAAAAATGAGTAGATCGTCGGCGAACTGCAAGTGAGTAATAGACATGTCACCCGACTTGCCGATACTAAACCCTTCGAAGAGCCCATTCCGAGAAGCTTTCAACAACATTAAATTCAGCGCCTCTCCAACTAAATTGAACAGCAATGGGGATAGAGAACAACCTTGGCGAAGACCACGGGAAATGGAGAATTTTTCAGTGGGAGCACCGTTTACCAAAACTGAGATGGAAGCTGATGAAATGCAAAGTTTGATCCAATTACACCATTTCTTTCCGAAACCGCAAGCCTTAAGAATCAATAGGAGAAATTCCCAACTAACCGTGTCATAAGCCTTCTGGAAATCCACCTTAAAAGCGATACCTTCACCCTTGGATTTCACTACACAGTCGATTGCTTCATTAGCAACCAATACACAATCTAATATTTGACGTCCGGGAACAAACGCAAATTGGGAGTCACTAATCAGACAGTTAATAACTTTTTTCTATCTGTTTGCCAATACTTTCGAAAATAGTTTGTAAAGGCCACTCACCAAACTGATCGGGCGGTACTCGTCCACAGAAGTAGGATTCTGGCATTTTGGAATAAGCGTGATAAACGAGTGATTCAGGCCCGGCTCCCATTTCTTCCCTCTGTATGTATCATCAAAGAATGCCATAATTTTCTGACTCAACACTGGCCAAAATTTTTTGTAGAAGCCCATATTGAATCCATCGGGGCCCGGAGCCCGATTACTGTCAGTAGAGGCCAATACTGACCAAACTTCCTCCTCGGAGAAAGGACGATGAAGCTCTTGAGACTGATCAATAGTAAGCTGTTTGAAGTCTAGAGACATCTCAGAAACTTCTAGAGTGGTGCGTAGATTGTAGATTCTTGAGAAGTGTTCCTGAATAGATTTTTTAATATCCACTGGTTCCTTCAAGATAGACCCTTCTATGACCAAAGAATGGATGAAATTCTGTTTTCTTCGACCGTTTGCCACCGAGTGAAAATATTTGGTATTACGGTCCCCTTCCATGAATCATCTTACTCTGGATTTTTGTAGCCATTGACTTTCCTCCTGACGATACAAATTCCATAAATCCGCCCTTAGAGAACAGAGTTGATTCGTATATATCATACTAGACGAGCCCCCTTGCATTGATTTTTCCATAGCATCAATTTTGGCTTCCAGATTACCAATCGAAACCTCCAAATTTGAGTTGTTGTTCAGCTTCCAATCCTTCATAGTCATTTTAATGCTTTTCAACAAGCTACCAATACACATAGAGTTTTGCTTGCTTGAAGCCGATAGTATCCCCTTATTGATGGAGTCCACAAGGTCAGTATCCTCCAACTTATAATTATAACAACGGAACGGTTTCGGACCCCAATTGCACTTCTCAATTCTTAAACAAATAGCATTGTGATCGGAGAGGGATTTCTCTAAAACCGATTGGATTAGGCCTAGGAATTTAACAGAGAAATCATGCGAGATAAGGAAGCGGTCTAACCGTACAAATGTTGGAGGATCTCGGTGGTTGCTCCACGTGAATTTACCACCTGCTAATGGAAAGTCCATAAGACCAGTATCAAATATGAATTTACTGAATAAGTCAATATTGTGAAGATTAGCAGCCCCGCCTAACTTTTCCAGAGGATCCAAAATCAAATTAAAGTCACCACACACGCACCACGGAATATCCCACCTAGCTATGTAGTCCTTTAGTTCCTGTAAGAAATCTCCTTTATCTGCATCCGTAGAGGGTCCATAGACGTTAATAAAACCGCATCTGAAATCAAATTTTTTCAGGTACCCATGCAAAGCGATGAAACGATCATTTTCAAACTTGTCTGAAACTTCAAAATCCTCAGACTTCCATAAACAAAGGAGACCCCCAGCCGAACCCCTGGTTTTAACAGCAACATTTTTGATGTTTCGAGTTCCCCATATTTTCTTGATAGTAGCTGCCCGTATCTCCTCCAATTTTGTCTCTTGGATGAAAACTATGTTCGAATTGAACCTCTTGATGTTTTTTCTAATTGCCCTAAGTTTTTCAGCCCTTCCAATGCCCCGAATGTTCCATGAGAGAATTGACAAATCCATAAAAAAAATAGATAGCGAAAAACCTCAGAGTAAAAGAGCTATTGACTCTTCCTCACCTCCAATTCCAATTCCCTGACTTTCCTAATCACTTCTTCCTTCCCACCCTTGAAAGATATCTCCAGTAGATTGCAAATTCCCCAAACTGATTCTGCCTCTAATCCAATTGCTGACATTTCCTCGCCCAACTCTTCCCGTGACTGATTCTGCACTTCGATGAGCGGGGGGTCTTCAAGGGAGTTGCGGATGACCCGGCGCAAACATCTTTTTGTGTTGGCACGGAACAAGCTTTTCTGAAAAATAGGGGCGGAGTAAAAATTGCTGCGATTACCGGGTCGACCCGGAGAAAAATAAGAAATTCCCCCTGCCGTCGAAACTATCAGGCACAAATTCTGAAGAATCAGTGACCAAATTCTGATATGGTTGACTGGATCTGTAAACCTGTGGGCCAAGATTCAGTAGGTTATTAACTGATAAATGGACCTCACAAATTGGCGCGACTGGGCTTACGGATTCTAATTCCTCAAGTAGTGGGTCCGACTGTACCCTATTAATAACGCCAACATTACCCGGGCTCCCCATCAAGGGCCCATTCGTCAGATTCGCCACCCCCTCCATACTTGGTCGTACATCAAACCCATGGTCCTGCACCTCCTCGTTGACATTCTCCTCGGGAAGAGGTACATTAAAACCAGGGACTGCAGTGCATAATTGATCTTCATTCGAGGAGCCTTTAGTCTCGTTTTCCCGCGTGGAAAAGACCCTCGGGGAAGCATCCCCATTATTAGGTACTCCATTGGCATTAGAGCCGACATTCCCTGCCTGTTGACAGCCGACTTTTGACCTCCTTTCCGATTCAGAATCGGATTCCGGCCAACTATCATCCATTCCCGCATCCTTATTGAGGTTATCGCTGCACCCAACTTTCTCAAACACCCCACCAGTCTTAACCGTGATTTTATAGTTTACACCCATGGATTTAACCAAAATAGACTCAGGGATATTTGCAATGCTATTGGTTCTGATCATCATCCTGGCAACTTCTAAATCTGATTTTCTAGCAGTATAACGATCCCATTCCACATATAACCCCCACCTATCCCCCAAAGCTTTAAAAAAACTTTCATGCCAACAGTATAATGGGACTCCAACCAGCGAAATTAGACAATAATAATGTGGGATATTGTCAATCAAAAGAGGATTAATAAAATCGAACCAATAATGAAGAGCCTCCATCTTACGTGATAACGTTTCTTCCATCTGCTGAACCGACTGAAAGATCAAAACAAAGGACTCACAAGACGATCCCCATTTGGATAATTGAACTTGAATTCCATCGTGACGAAAAGCTTGTTGAACCAAGTCTCGATCAAACCCATTCTTTAGAACACCAACTAAACAGCTCTTCAGCCATGTCAAGTCCGCAGAAGGGGCATTGAATTCGAGTAACGGTTCATCACACAATTCCTCAGAACCCACTGGTGTATCTGACTTCTGGGAACCCATGGCCACGTAATGATCTTCCAGTAACGCTTCTCTGTAGGTCTTAGGCCCAAAGAAAGGTCTGTCAACCTTTTCCCATCTTGGCTGTGCCATTTCCTGTTTCTCATGGATAGGTCTTTTCTCCTTTGACTTCTCTTTTGCTGGAATCTGGGAGTTACCACCCACAGTACCCACCTTCCCAGGGAAGGGTTTTGGATATTTAGCCCTAGACACTTTGACGGGGAAACCATCAATAGGGGATCCATCTAGGTTGTTAATGACGTTTTCCATGTCACGTTCACTTTCCAAAGAAACAAAGGCAAAGGTCGAAGCTCTATACTTAACCTTTTGGTTGTTCACCGGGATAAAAACTCTGATAACTTTGCTGAAATGGTTGCATAACTCTCGAAGCGCCCTCCTATGAACCCTCTTACTGACATTATCGAAGAACACTGTCCAATATTGAGCTTCGCCAGTCACGTTATAATCCGTCGTTTCGTTTGCCTTTTCCTTGTTCTTCTCCGAAGGTCGGGTAAAAGGGTTGCCCCCATTAAGATGAGAGGACCCCTTACCTGAGTTGACACCAGCCCTTCTAGGCGATGACTCAGCCAAACCGCCGCCGATCACATCAGCTACCCCCACTTGCCGCCTCATGACCTCCCTCTCCTTTCCTCTCTCTCTCTCTCTCTCTCTCTCCCTCCCTCCCTCCCTCCCTCCCTCCCTCCCTCCCTCCCTCCCTCTCCACGTAATAGATTCCTATTGTTATTCTTTTTAATGATATTATATTAAAAAAACTAGTTTCATAATCTAATTATATTAATAGATACAAATTATTGATAACTAATAAATTATTTAAACACGTATCAAATATAATTATATTTTTATATGTTAATTTATTTGTTCCATTAGCTGATTTTACCAAGTACTTTTATTCAATCACTTAATATAATTCGCTAGTCAAATCAGCTAATGCAATCAACTATAAACCTAACCCCTGTTAAAACACTGTTATTCATATTAGTTTTTAATTTCTCAAATATTTTTGCTCAACCTAAACCCTAACAACCACTCAAATTTACAATAATGGATGATATTACATTTGGCAATCTTTACGGTAATTTGATTAAATTTCTAGGTGGGTGGATTAGAAAGAGTACACATATAACCTGTTAAACAGAATTAAGTATTTAGCTGCTAACGATTTTAGAGTCGAGTCAGTAATAAAGTCATAAATCAAGATTAAGAAGAATAAATTAATCATAAAAAATAGATGAAATTTAAATAAATTAAAATTTTTGTTCAAATAGATAAAAATCCTATTTTATTTTTTAATAAAAAAATTAAAGAGACCACATTTTCAACCTAAATTTTAAATTAATCCCTGAGTCGAGTCGTAAAAAATCCAATATTTTTAAAATAAAATCAATTTTAATCCTCGTTGATGAAGAAAATATCACTAGAAAAGGTTAAAAATACTGTTGGTCTTTGGTTCAATTTCACAAAGCTTGTCCACTTGGTATGTCAAGAGATGGAGTGCAATCCGGTCAAACTACCATTTGTTTTTATAATATTTGTATATTAGGATTCTAGCTTTTTTTTATTATTTTGTTTGATCAAAAGCTTTTTCTAATTAATATTGGGTTTGTGTTTATAATATCAATAAAAATTAAAAAAAAAGACACGGATTACCAGAAAATATAATGATGGGTCTCGTATTTTCAACCTGCTTCAGTCACTTTTGCAGGTTTTTATTTTATTTTATTCCTGGGGGAGATAAATAAAATATTGAATATTTGGGTTGGGGTTGAAAATGTCAAAACAAGCGCATATTTTTCTCAATGAAACTGACTGACAAAACCCCATGTGCATAGATTTCTTATGCCTATGTTTCCTCTTTCTGGCTCAGAATCTTGCCTTGTTTATTGCATTATCCGATAGTTTTTTTTTTTAATTTTTTATTAAATAAAGAGATATTATATTCCAAAATAAATATTAAAATTTAAATTTATATAAAATATAAGTACATAATATTTTTTGATTACTAGACCAATTGGAACTTATATATTTTTTTAATAATTTTTTATTCTAAATGACAAAATAAATCATTTAATGGAGAACAATTACATTTGGTCGGTTGGTCAAACTGTTCATCTTTGTTCTATCATATTTTTATAGGTCATGTGTTTTAGACCCATTAAGAGCAGGGATGAACCGAGGGGGGTTGGCGGGAGCGGTCGCCCTCCCTAAAATTTTAAAATTCCTATCCGAGTTAGAAATTTTTTAAAATTTTCATATGTATTTTCTATTAAAAATCTATTTTCGTCCCCTAAATTTTTATAAGTTTGCCCCATAAAAATTTATAGGTTCGCCCCTCTAACTTAATGTCCTGCGTCCGTCCTTGATTAAAAGTATTTTTTTCTCTTCTCCTAAAATTACTTTTCCCATCTAAATAGGATTAGACTATATTTAAAATTTATCAAAAAAAACTCATTTAATGAAAACAAATTACTACTTTACTACTTGTAAAGTTGGTATAAATCTCAACTCATTCTCTTAAAATTGTAATATATATATAAAGCTACTACTGATTACAATATTCATTCGAGAAATTATAAAAATCACTTAAAATTGGGGAAGACGGCATTTCTATTTTTTTGAAAAGAAATCTCAAAAAAAAACTTTTTTTTTGTAACCATATGCAAACTGAAGTTCGTCTTGTGGCCAACAAAAAGATAACCGAAACCCACCTTCAAATATTGAAAAAATAAAAAGAATGTCCGTAAACAATATTATCAACCAATGAGTCTCGAAACACATCAGCACACATGACTGATGAAAAGTGTTTTCATTTATATACTTTCAGTAATATTTTTATTATTAATTTCACGTTTATTTTATGATTCATATTTAAAATTTATATTTTTTTCTCTACTAACAATGTATTTTATTATTATACACAATTATTGTTGGTGTATACTTGAGTAGTATTGTTTGTTTTATTTTATAAGTTTTTTCTTTAAGAAAAAATGAGTGATACGAGGTGTTGTGTAATATGTAGTTGTGTTTTTTATTAAGTATATATATATATATATATTATTTTCAGGGTAAATGTTGCGATACGAATCCAGGTATATAAAATAACATGAACATCATTGAACATTCAACTAATTAATGGAGCTCAGTTGTGTTTTTTTTAACCATTTACTTATCCGACTTTATGTTCATTATTTAGTGGTTAGTTTGTGCTCTTTGATATTTTAAAAAATTACCAATTAAAATGATTAATGTACTTTAAATTCTTAGACTCATATGATTTTTTTATAGTTGTTAAATAAATAATTTTGAACTTAAAAATTAGATTATAATTAACTAGATAAGTTTTAGCAAGTTTAACATTATACATGTAATATTATCATATTATTTGAAAACTGTAAAAAACAATATGTATATAAGCTTAGAAAGAATGTGAGTAAAGCCAAGAAAATAACATAAAAAAAAAGAAGAAAAGTTTTTTCCTTTTCTCTTACGCCATTTGACAACAAAAGAAACGGCAACTGATTGATTCTTATAATAACATTTCCTTAAATCTTAATCCATATCATAATCGAAACTATAGATTTTTTATTTTCTCAAAGAAAAAAATCTATGAAAACTTAGAAAACAGAGCAAAACATGGAGAGAACAAAGAAGGAAACAAAATAAAAAAGTAGTCGATCTACTCTCTCTATCAAAGCTTTGATCTTCCGTCTCAAAGGTAACTCTTTCCCCCCTCATTTATTTAAGCTCCCTTTTAAGTTTAATTCTTTCAGTTTAGGGTTTCTTTTCCTCAAATTTGAAGTTTTTTATTATTCCTTTTTTTCTTTGCCTGTCAGAAATTAGTGTTTTTTTAATAATACCCGTTCACATGACAGCCCATAAATTCTCCTTCCAGATAAGGTTCCAAGACATGGTATGGAAGTTTCATTTCATTTGAGTCATACCCTTTTATTTATTTCTTTATTTTGTATAATATATTCTCCTCTGTGGTTTTGTTGAAAATAAAATGAGGGGTTGATTTTTCAGCAGGTTTAACTTTTTTTTCTTCATTTACTGGGTTAATAGATTATTGAAGTTGGTTCCTTTGAAAGTGGCATTTTTTTTGTCAGAGCTTGGAGCTTTGAATTGATCCGTTGATGGTTATTTTCTAGATTATGATTTGGAATCAGTAATATATTTTCCCCTGTAGTTTTGCGGAGCATGAAGGAAGGGGTTAGATTTTTCAGCAGGTTTAACTTTTTTTCATTTCTGGGGTTAATAGATTATTGAAGTTGGTTCCTTTGAAAGTGGCAAGGTTTTTTTTTTGGGTAAAAGCTTCGAGCTTTTTATTGATCTGCTGATAGTTATTTTCTAGATTATGATTTGGAATCAGGAACTGGGAAATCTTTTTTTTTGTGTGATTTCACCTGTATTTTGCTGATATAGTCTGGGTTCTTGGCCAATTTCCTTAATGGTCTCTTTGCATTTTGTTCTAGAAAAATGAGCTAGAAAAGATCACTTCCCCCCCCCCCCCCACCCCCCCCAAATGACATGCAAAGTGAGTTTCACTTTTTTAATCCTAAATGGTTTGGCTTAGGTTTGGATAATCGGTAATTACTTGAAGTGTATAGAGTAGCAGAGACTGTTTCTATTATTTGGAGGAGTTGGGTCTTGAAAAATGGAGGATCAAGAAGCTTTACCTGGTGATATCTCTGTATCCTTAGTTAGGGGAGTTAGAACAGAAGAAGAAGATGATGACTTTCAGAGCTGTTGTGAAGATGATGAGGTATGGAAGGAAACTGAAGAGGTGGTAAAGGAAGAACAAAAGAAAGAGCTTGATGAATTTTCAGTGAAGATGTTCTTCAAGGGCATCTCTTTAGCTGAAACTGGAGACTCCAGTTCTGGCTTTTCTGGAGTAGGGGTGGTCATGGAGAGATCAGCCGATAACCCTGTTATTCAAGTGCAGAAGAAGCTTGACTTTTATGTTGAAGAATCCGTGGCAGATTATTTAGCCTTATTGGATGGTTTGACAGAGGCTATGCGGAACAAGATTTGCCGTGTATATGCTTTTACCGATTCCGCATTGCTATATGACCAGGTCAGTGAAGATTAGCAATTTGGCATCCTTGTGATGTTCTTTGATATCATCTTTATAGTAAGGCAAATACTTTCATGTTATACCTTGAACTAGCTTTACTGACATGAATTACTGACAGATTACATGCGAGGAGAAACTTGATAATCCACTTTTGATGGCTCTAAGGGAAAGAATCATGGAACATTCCCGTAATTTGGAAGAGTTTGTTCTGAAACTTGTTCCAAGCACCAATCTTTTGAGGCCATTGCAGCTAGCACAAGTAGCAATAGGAGTTGTTTCTTCTCCTGCTAAGGGAGATAAATCACTTCAAAATTGTTCCATTTGCTGCGAGGACAAGCCATCTTTGATGATGATTTCCATGAAGTGTTCCCATAGATTCTGTTCCCATTGTATGAGAACTTATGTAGATGGTAAACTGCAGTCATCCCAAGTCCCAATCAGGTGCCCTCAGTTAAGATGCAAATATTACATCTCCACCTCTGAGTGTAGATCATTTCTTCCGATTGCTTCCTACGAGTCTTTAGAAAGAGCACAAGCAGAAGCAAATGTTCTTCACTTGGATGGAATATATTGTCCTTATCCAAATTGTTCTGTCTTGCTTGATCCCCGTGAATGCTTATCAACTAGGGCAAGTTCATCTAGTCAATCAGATAATAGCTGTGTTGAGTGCCCTGTTTGTCAAAGGTTTATATGTGTGGAATGTGGAGTTCCATGGCATTCATCAGTGAGTTGTGAAGTGTATCAGAATCTCCCTCTCGAGGAAAGAGATGCTGCAGACATCACCTTGCATCGCTTGGCACAAAATAAGAGGTGGAGGCGATGCCAGCAGTGCCGTAGGATGATTGAACTTGCACAAGGCTGCTATCACATGACATGCTGGTAAGTCCATCTTCTTGTAATTGTACTTTGGTTATTAAATGTTGGAGTTCATTAAATACTAGCCACATCAAACATTGACAGTTCACAGATGAAATGATTTGATGCCAACCTCCTTGCTTTCAATTTTTATATTAGTTGCAATTTTCTTGCTTGCTATTTGGGAACAAATTTAATCGCAGTACCTGAATTTGAGCCACGCAGCTTGTACAAATTCGGAATTTTGATTTTTGTTTTGTACAATGGCAATGGTCTTAATCTTATGCTCACCTCCCTTTGATTATACTATTTTATGGGAACTTGGCTGGAACTCTGTCATGACCTTTTATGCTGGGAGGGTCTTGATATTTAGATTAAAACTTTGTTGTGTATATTTGGACTATTCATTGTCCCGTGATACAACCAAGTCATCCAAGAGTTTAGTTGGTGTCCTTTGATCATGCAGTTCGAAATGCTTATGTCCAGCTCATGTTTGTACATATGTAAATAAGTGTATTTGTATGTTTTGTTCACACGTGCAATTTAGCCGTATAGGACTCTATTTTTACATTGGTTTGAAGTTCAATTTGCTTTATGTCTCCTTTTCAGGTGTGGGCACGAGTTCTGTTATTCTTGTGGTGCTGAGTACAGGGATGGTCGGCAGATCTGTCAATGCGCCTTTTGGGACGAAGACAACTCTGAAGGCTTGGTCACCCATTCTGTCCAAGAGTCGGAACAATGGGGTTGGGAGACTTTCAATTCTCTCCCTATGATCATGGATGCATACTCAGACCAAGAAAGATCGCAGCTGGCACTAATCCAAAGATTCCTTGCCGGGGGTTTCAGTCTTAGTGACCATCATCCATATCAATCTCCACCCCGCTTTACAGATTCCTATGTCGATACCATGAAGGACCTCCATCAGCTTCCTTGGCTCGAGAGATTTGTCTCTGTAATAAGTGACAACTACTATGAAGACTACATCCAATGAAGCTAGTGTCAATGATTCCAGTGTTAGGTAATAAGTTGCTTTTCAGTTCAACTAGGCTTACAAGAGAGGCAAAGAGTTCCTCACTCTATTGGCTCCGTTTTCATTTACACAAATTTCTTGAGATTAGTCTCTCCCTCTTATGTGCTTCTTGTTATTCATCAAGTACACACTGGGGGCGTTTTCATAAGAGCTGGGTGAAGATTCTGTGCATGATAGCTACTTTCTTCTTGAAAGAAAAAGAAAGAATAGGGTAAACACTTATTGATGTCATCAAATTGAATGAAGTTTAATGAAACAAATCCTTTAGCAAACATGAATTGCTATGTTGGTTTTAGCAGGACTTCGTTTCAGTTTCTTCCACCGTAAGTGCCAAGTTTAGCGTCACTGTTGTTGTAGGAAAAAATGGGCAAATTTGGGCATATAGGCCAATTTTGCTTGATTATTTAGGGGATGGGGGTTGGTTGGCCGAAAATTGGGGAATTAGGCCAATATCTACAGTGGCAACAGGACCTCGCCACCTGCAGCCGGCGTGGTCCTGTTGGAGGCAGGATTCCCGGCGTGGACGGCTCAGCTCCTCAGCCTGCCATGCATGCCACCCTGCTGTTGCGCTGCAATTGGCTGACCTGCAGCCTGCACGAGCCGCGCCATTGGCTGGGAGAGCCGGTCACCAGGAAAACTAGGGACCTCGCCGTTTGCACCTGGCGAGGTCCAAGAACGCCAGCAGCACATGGCGATGTACTGTAGCTTTTGGCCTATTCTCCAAATTAATCGTGGAGATGGCCTATTCCCCTAAAAAACAATTTTGTTTGGCCTAAATGGCCAATTCTTCCGAAAAAATGTGGTTGAACTTTACAGTACCCTACACCCCTAGCGGCAGCCGCCTGATCCACCGTCCTCGCTGCCGCTGATCATTTTAGTTGAACTAGCTGTGTATAGGGTTATTAATAACAGAACAATTGTGTGGTCGTCCTGGTCTCATTTAGCAAACAAAAATCAAATAGCTATATTTTATATGATACAGTTTTGAGTATTCGGTGGCTCATGCATATAAAAGCATTCACCAAACTTCACATGGAAAATCCGCTGTGCCATGTTGCTCAAAAGTCAAACTTCACCGCCCCACCCATATTAAAAGATCATGGATGCCCTTTTTTTGACATTTTTAATGGCCACAAAACAGACCGATATTACTGGCATGTTGGCAGCTCAAAAAATGAGTGATTTAAGGCGAGAATCCGGTCAAGTTGAATCTTTCGAAACCTTTTATTTCCATGTTTTCAAGCTACTTTTATCTCTATACTTTGATTCCACATTGCAGTGAAATGTATACACGGATTGTTTCAAGAGCCTGGTATTCAGCATGAAAGTCTTTAATTATACTGGTTTTAATCATTATTCATAGCGGGGACAATGTTGGACCTACACGACAAAAAAAAGTAGACGAACATACAATTCTTTGATTGTAGTGGAGGCAAGTGGCAACAAAGTGTTCTCATTCACTTCACCTTTCCACTCTGTTCCTATCCTTGAATGGCGGAAACAACAAAGTGGAATAATGACTGAAGCATATTAATCACCAAATCGCGTTTAATTCAGGGACATCATTTTTTGTTTGACAGCAGGAAACCAAAGTAACACAAGATTAGTTTGCAAGTAATCTTACAACAGGAATTGGTGAAACTTGAAAAACTATCTTTTCATTTCTCAATAGAAACCAGGAACAGGTAACCAAATAAAGTTCTATGAAGGGTATTTAGCAAGAACATATAAATAAATGTATGGATTATGGCTTAAAGATGAATACGTTCTCTATGAACAAGAAGATATATCAAAGAAAAGGATCAAAACACCAAAATTAGAAGGGGACAAAATGATAACTGTACCTGTTTCACTATTCAACCATATCTCGATATTCTCTGCTTCTGATTTTCTTTACAGTATATATCATTTAAACAATTGAACCAACAGGATGAATCGGTTTTAAAAATGAGTAACATACAGTGATAATATATCGGCATCACGTTGGGGAAGTGCAGCAGAAAATTGCATGCGATGAACTTCAACATGAGATGGCATTAGAACCATAACTAATTGCTTGGAGACTTGAATCAGACATATTAGTCATCCATTTCTGAGGACCATTTGATTCCCCCGGTATATTGTATGCATATGACGGCAATCTAACATCGATACCACATGAGTTTTTTATGCCCATTCTCATCATCTTTTGTGTTCTCTCAAGAACTATGAGGCTAGAAAATGTGGAATAACTGTTGCCAACAAAAATATCAGCCCTTGAGCACACCTCGTAGTCGATTGCCGACTGAATCAGATATGGATGCTTCTTGTAAATCCCATCCACCCTTAATTTCTTCTTCTCAAAAGGAAGCAACCCTTCCTTCCAACCACTCAATATTGAAGAATCATTAAGGAGACTATCAGCAACAGCAAGATAAACAACAGTGGGAGATCCTGAGCTGACAATGTTCCCTACTCTTTCTATGATCTCTTGCTTGCTACTACAAATTTGGTTTATGCCTGATCGTTGCTCTAACTTCTTACAGTGAATCATCCAGTCTATTTCTACCCTCATATGGACTGCAATGTAAGGAGCTGCGGCCATTGAAGAACCCTCTGTATCGGCATCAGAATCGCTTTGTACCATGTCAGTTTTTCTCCTAAGCTTTCTTCCTATCCGCTTTATCTCGGATACAACTTTATCTGCTTCTTTTGATATCTCATCAACCAAAACCAGGCACTCAAAGACCCTCGCATAGTCCTTAACAGGCCAATGATCATGCCAAAGAAAAGGGTTCTTTCCCACAATTCTAATCACTTCATGCTCGTCAACATGACCTCTGCTGCTTTGCTTCAACTGCTCCATATCTCTCTCAACGGTCCACTTTCTTCCACTTCCCTTTTGGAGATCATATATTCCAGCTTTATTCTTAAGATCCGAATAACGCCCCAATCGCACGAAACCGTTACAAAGTGAATTAAACTTATCAAACTGGAAGACTTTATCAAAGGAAATAGGCTGCAAGTGGTCGATTTCCTTGTAGAAAAGTGAGGCACTTAAGCTAGGCATCAAAAGAGTTCGGTTGAGCAATCTAGCAGTTAGACAAGCTCTTGCAAATGCTATCTTCTGGTTATTTAGTCCCCAAACAATTTGAGGAACCTCCAAAAACTTGTCCCTACGAATCCCTTCATCATCGGAGCTCGACAACAAAGAGTGACTTAGAATCATGTCCAGGTTGTTCCATTCAATCACACCATAGCCAGAGAAGGAATGGAGCAAGACAGCTCTGAGAAACAGAATCATGGTGACCAGTGCAATACATTTCCATGTTAGAGAACTCAACTGGCAGCCAATTGACCTCGGAATCATACTGTTAGAGGACAAGTCCATTTGAAATTCACAAACTTACAGCCTTCTCATAACCGGACTCATTGAAAAGATGCCATAGGAGAATTCAACAACCGATGTAGAGTTGAGAAGACACCAGATATCACTTTGAATTTAGAATCTGCATAATTCAGAAAGGAAATTAACTTATCATCAGAATCCATATAAGCTTGATAAAACATGTCAAAATTGTATGCATGATTCATAGGTATAAACAAGCTCAATTCAAAAGTAAAAACTGGGATGAGAAATGCAAGCCAAGATGAAGCCCATGTGATACCATAAAATAACAGTTAACATAAGATAAAAAAACCCGATGAAGCTTATATCTTTGTAAGTCTAACAAATTTAGCAAAAGAAACCAATAAATAGTCCAAAAGAAAGGAAAAAAAAGACGGAATTCAGAAAACCAAAGTAATGTTGAGAGAGACAGATGAGGATGAAATTGACAAAAAAGTTCTTACCTTGCTTTGAAATCTGCAGAAATCAGAAAACGGTGAACAAAGAAACCTCAATTCAGAGTAAGATCCAGGGTGGAAAAAGACATCAAATTTTAAACAAAAGGGTATATGTATTTTTATATGTATATGTATATGTGATGATCATGAATGGAAAGAATCCAGAAAAGATTTAATTCCCTGAACCAAAAGCTAGACCCATCACCGTCATGACAACCAAGAAAAACCTCAATGACAACATGAACAAGTGATTGAGAAAACGTGTCTTTTTTCTCAATTATATACTAAGAAATAAGGGATTAAAGAAATATAGTAATAAATGTTGGAATCTAGTGGGATGATTGTACCAAACAAAAAGCGTAAAACAAAGAAGAAGTGCAAAGGAGTCAGAAACTCTGAAGAGATCAGTTCTTTTTGCAGAATATAGGAAAAAATTGTATGATTTGATGAATGCAATAACCGTCCCATCGGCAGATAAAAAGCCAAAAGAAAACAACATTACAAACTCTGAAGAAATTGTTTATTTTTATATTTTAGGCTTAGTGTTCAATTTATATATATATATCTTTTAATTTGGTGTGTAACTTTTCTTTTCATGTCATTTTAGTATCTAACATTTTATTCCCTAACTCAAATAAATTTTTTCGTCAATAGTCGTTACAAATTTTTTGTTATCCAATAAAAATACGACATGTGGTCTGTTTTATTTATTTATTTATTTATTTTTTAAATTTTTTTAAAAATACAAACTTCTTAAAAAAACCTTAAAGTTTTATTTTTTTCAATCAACCCTCAAATCACATCTCTCTCACCGTCTGGCTTCCCCACACGTCGACGGTTCGCGGTTCACCACCCAAACGTCGTGTACCTCACTATTTAGCATTCCACACCCTCTAGCCATCGATTAGAAGCTCAATCAGTCTCTTTTCCTATATTGTTAGATGTTCGTCGACAAAAAATTCAACGGTTCATTTGTCGATTTTTGACGACGGGATTTTCAGTAGTGGGGGCCGGCGAAGACAAGGGTGGACGGTGATAGTTGAATTGGTGGTGGGAGTGGAAGAATTAATGAATTTATGGTTTGGGTTTGAGGGTTTTAAAAAAATTAAAGATTTTGGTGTTTTTAATAAAATTAAAGATTTCTTGATTTAAAAAAGATAAAAATTAAAGAAAATATCAAAAATATGTCACATGCTGTGTTTTTATTGGATAACGAATTTTTTTAACGTTTATCACATAAAAATCTTATTTAAGTTACGAAATAAAACATTATGCACCAAAGTGGCCCGAAAAACGTTAGATGGTTGAGTTTTTTTATACTATTAAGCCTATTTTTTATATTCTTTTTGACTCATTAAGAGAACAAGTTTTAACCCACCTATGGATGATTAGGGTGCAAAAAAAGAGAAACTTATAATTAAATTTGGTATAACTATAGAGTTGTATGTGTTTGAATAATTATTATAATATTAAATTATAATTATTAAAATAATTACATATAATTTAATTATTTAATTTTATAATTAATATTAATTTAAAATTTAAATTTATGTAAGTGTAGTTACGATTTGTACTAACAAAATAATATAAACTATTAATAATGTAATTATATTTTACAATTCAACCATGTTTAATTTTTTATAATAACATTTTTATACAATTATACTTGGAAAAAGACTTCGATATATGCGGTGTAGAATTTTGTTCACACACCTTTTAGTTTTATAGGTTAGATGTTAAGTTTAGAGTTAGTTTGAGTTTTATGTTTTTGAATTTAAAGTTAGTCCTTAGAATTAATGGATTGGAGTTTAATTTTTTTAGAGTTTAGGGTTAAAAATTTAGAATTTGAGTTTTATAGTGTAAATATGCAAGTTTGTGTAAATTAAATTTTACACAACCGGTGCATTAAAATTTTACCCATTATGCTATGGGTTATATTTTGATACACTAGTTGTGTAAAAAAAATTACACATCCCTTCATATCTGAGCTATAAAATTTTAAATCTAAATCTCTAACCCTAAATTCTAACTATAAACATTAAATCCTACGCCCTACACACAAAATATCTAAATCTTAAACCCTAACCTCAATCTCTAAATACTAAAATTAAAAGGCTTGTGTAAACTTTAATTTACAGAAATTTATGTATCAAAATAGTTTCTTTATAATATATGTTCAAATACATTGTTAATATATATCCGATTCAAATTAAAAAAAATCCATTCAACATGAGTAGATTTGAGTACACACAATTGTCTCATATCTATTACTTAGAAAGTATAAATAATTCAAATATTGCAATTTTTATTAAAAAAAATAAGAGTATTGTTATATTTATTCTAAATACACGGCGTTGAAAGCATCACAATGTGGGTATACCAGGGGGAGGTTTTCCTGTACTTCTCAATATTGCCAATTAGGCAATAATGCATTGTTTGACTTTTTTTGGGCACGAGTTGATCAAATTTTAAATTCATAATGCCAAGTACAAAAGTTTAATCACAATTCACAAGTAGTTCATGCGATAGAGAGCTGAATTTGAACGTGAATTCTTTTCTAATGTCAACATGTAGTTTTCATAAATTTTATAACTCACCCAAATCATTCCCATAAAATGTAAAATTGAAAGTAGAGACATAAATAATTCTAAACCCTCAATACCATAAACAAAACCACCATTTCACCAATCATCAACTAACCTATTTTATTTCTTTTATAAAATTTATGAGACAAATGATTGACATCAAATTGATAAAATTGTTTACTTCTGCCCACTAAAATAATTCTTTTATAGAACATTCTTTTTTTGAATATTTTATAGAACATTCTGAATTTAATATTGTAATTTATTTATTTTTTTACTTTATCCCTACTCAATACAATTTCAAAATGTAGGTCAAATGGATACTAACATTATAGTTGGCGATAATAATGTCACAACTCAGAGAGTTTAATGCCTTTTTTATAGTTCCGTCTTTAAAAACAATAACATAAAAAATTATGTGACTAAATTTTAGTGAGAGATCATGAATAACGTGATGAGCTGAGGCCATATAATAATTTTTTTGATTTTTAAGGTTTTTGTTATTTGTTTATACTAGTGTTTTCTTTCCATTATTCATCAAAACGTTCAATATTTATGAGAGAGAGATGTTTACAATAATTTTTGTATTGTAATATATTAAAATTTAAAAGCATAGGAAGCTACATGTTTTGGTTGGGTATTCCTCGCTGTGATGCCAAGCAAATGCAATAGCATTGTGGTGTGGACCATCTGGAATTGAAAACGATGGGTGTCCCATGTGAGGGCGGGTGTCCATTTTGGGATGTTTTGGGAGTACACTTGTAGGGTATTTTCCTGGATGAAAACTGACACATTCGATTCTCACTTTGTTCCTTCTGT
Organism: Hibiscus tridactylites; assembly: GCA_958450335.1. NCBI lineage: Eukaryota > Viridiplantae > Streptophyta > Magnoliopsida > Malvales > Malvaceae > Hibiscus > Hibiscus tridactylites. The sequence continues at coordinate 84,913,192 of OY288280.1, forward strand.
GCTTTTTTATTGGCTGATTTGGGTGAAAAACCCCTTTTAAAATATTATTTTTAATAATGGTTCCTAAAAATATTTATTTGGCAAAATGACCCCCTTTCTTGCCAGGTCGGCACACCTCGCGTTTTGTAGAACGCGAGGTACGATATCGCGTTGTACAGAACGCGATGTCTGTCGACGTGGCGTTCCAGTCCGTTTTAACGGTTTAACAGGACCTCGCGTTCTGTCCCCGAGAAATTGAAAAGGCGGCTTGGAATATATCGGACGGACCTCGCGTTCTGTAGGACGCGAGGTCTGTCCAATTCCAGCCTAAACCGCAAGCAAAAACATGCGTAAGTAGGCCTGTTCGAACCCAATTTCGAGCGTGTAAATGGTATATTTTTAGCGATCATCGAGTTTGGGGTCGTAGTACTGAAAATTGTCTATCGTATGATACCAACATGTTTAATTTCCGTCCATTTTACAATGGTTTAAAATGGCTTCGAAAACCCTATGCTAGCATACTTTTTTCGATTGAAGTTGTATTTCAACTAATGTCGATAGGCATGTTCGAGCAGAATTTCATACGTATAAATTTTAAATTTTTAGGTAACATCGAGTATGGGGTTGTAGAACTGGAAATTCTCTATCGTATGACACTGACACGGTCAATTTTCGTCAATTGTACACTGACTTATCGTTGCTTCGAAAACACTATCATAACATATTTTTTTGAATGATTGAAAATATAAGATGACGTACTGTATAAATAGAAGTAAACTGACTTTATTGATTAGATTGTCATGTGCGAACTCGCATATACAAATTAAAAATAATTAATTAATACGAGGGGCTGAGCGATTAGGACACTTAGGAGCTGTGTGCCCAGTATTTCGACATATAGAACAATGCTTCTTTTGTCCGGTTTTCTCTCGATGTTCGACCAAATCCTCGGCACAATATATTCTTGTAGAAGGTGGACGTCCTTTGGCTCGTAGTAGTGCTGGATTTGGGCGTATGATCGGTTCAGTGTCCACAGCATTTGGATCAACCTCATTTCCGATTGGAGGAAACTCTTTTTCGTAAACTTTAAGCACCGTTTTGAGTAAGTATACCGGATCAACCATACGCATGTATTCTATTCGTTGGTTAGTGCAAGCAGCAATGGCGTGTGCGCACGGGTATTTGAAAGTTTGGAATATTCCGCACTCGCAGGTTTTTGCCCTCAGATTTACAACGTAAGCGTTGTGCTGAATGCCTTCTAACCGCCTGGAAAATTTCGCCAACCTATCCCACGTCGGCCTACCGGACTCCCAGAAAGCATACAGATATAGATTCGATGCCTTGACGGAGGACGAGGTAATTCAACAATTATTTTGGTTTTTTCCATACTATTTTTTCCAATAATATTTCATATAGAAATTTTACTAACTTTTTTCATTCTTTTTAGTTCGTGTGGACGCCCGACGATTCAGAGGAGATTCGCAACATTACTCCAGCAGATATTGTGCAAGAGCGAGAGCGAGACCTCTGGATTTCCGTAGTTCCGCTGCTGAACTACGAAGTTTGTGTGTGGCATTCTGCGGATCGGGTACTCCGACAGTTCGGGTACGTCCAAGATGTTCCACGCCCTCCGCAAAATATGGACGAGTTCCACCATCTTACGCGTCAGGGGAAGACGGAGACTGACTGGGCCGAGCACCACGCTATCTGGATAGCGCTTTGGGGTCAACGATTTCTCAGACGCCCACATTTTCTCCAACCAATTATAGAAGGGGGTCCTTCGGTCACTTTCAATTATGGTCAGTGGTATAGGGACAATGGGATGCAACATATCCTTACTCCGGAGGAGCTGCAAGCCAGGCTTCCCCAGCGACCCCAAAACCGCCCACGCGGGAGCGGGCGAGCGAGCCAGACCCAGAGCCAGTCCCAGACCCAGAGGCAGACCCAGAGGCAGTCGACGCAGCGCGGTCCGAGACCACGATATGACACTCCAGGGGCATCGTCTTCTGCCCCACCATTGCATAGCGGTCCATCGACTTTCGAGCAGACGATGCCTCCACCCCAGTTCGGCTCCACTGATGCCTATCGCCCCCAGACGCCCACGACTGACCTTCTACTTATCGATTATCCACCTCAGTATGAGTTTCAGATGGTGGAGAATACGCCGATAGGTAGTTTGTTTTACTCCCCGCCTAGGCCCAGCACAGATCCGCAGATCGCGCACGATGGTCAGGATGATAGGGACCAGGGACCACCACACGATGGACAGAGGAGGTATCCGGATCGTGAGCGTCATCCACCCGACTGCGGAACCGGTGGACATAGGCATTTTTAGTTTTTTTTGTTGTTGTTTTCTATTTATGTTTTTAATATTTATGTAAAACACTTTAAAATTTTATAATGTCGTATTCTAATTTTATTTATGAATTATAATTTTGTTTGCATATTATAATTAAACTTTATAATGTTTATTTAATTTTTGTTTTTAATAAATTTAATAGGATTAAAAAACAGAAAATCGACATTAGTTGAAATACAACTTCAATCGAAAAAAGTATGCTAGCATAGGGTTTTCGAAGCCATTTTAAACCATTGTAGAATGGACGGAAATTAACCATGTTGGTATCATACGATAGACAATTTTCAGTACTACGACCCCAAACTCGATGATCGCTAAAAATATACCATTTACACGCTCGAAATTGGGTTCGAACAGGCCTACTTACGCATGTTTTTGCTTGCGGTTTAGGCTGGAATTGGACAGACCTCGCGTCCTACAGAACGCGAGGTCCGTCCGATATATTCCAAGCCGCCTTTTCAATTTCTCGGGGACCTCGCGTTCTGCAGAACGCGAGGTACTGTTAAACCGTTAAAACGGACTGGAACGCCACGTCGACAGACATCGCGTTCTGTACAACGCGATATCGTACCTCGCGTTCTACAAAACGCGAGGTCTGCCGACCTGGCAAGAAAGGGGGTCATTTTGCCAAATAAATATTTTTGGGAGCCATTATTAAAAATAATATTTTAAAAGGGGTTTTTCACCCAAAATTGCCTTTTTTATTATTATTGATTTTTATTTCTTTTATATCATAAATAATTTCTAATCAAGAATTTAATAAGAGCGAGTAGTCTTCATTAATTTTTCTTGAAATTCACGTTTAAATGGAGGAGAATGTTTTCAACTTTTATTTTTTTTTATCAATTGGATAAACTTTTGATTTTTTAAAATTCTTTAATTGTTTTTAATTTACCGTCTATCAATTCCATTAGAGTTTATGAATTAAAAAAAATTAAATTTGATTTTTTGGATGATAATAAAATGATTGTGACTTGATAAATAAAATTAAGATGTTTTAATTGGGTTGAGAATTAATTTTATGAATAAGATGAAATTTAATCTTAATTTTATAAAATTAATACCGAAATTAATTGAATTGGTTAAGTTTAGATTTGACTTCAAGGTTTGTTAAAGCCCTAGGCCTTTGTGTTAGGCAAGGCGGCGGCATTCCGAGTGGTTAAAGTTGGACCTTAGCTTTAAAATAAAACTTGACTCGCATTTCTAGGCAATTCCCTTATTCTATGCCCCCAAAATTTTAATGTAGGGGTGGGGGCCGTCATATTCTATCTTGGTTGGCTTTCTTAAGTCATAACTGCGTATCCGTATTTTTAAGTATTTTAAAAAATTATTATTCTATGTACTGGCGATTAAAATCGATATTTTTTTATATTTTTAGAGTTTATAGTTTTAGTTCAAGGTATATAGTTTAAAGGTTTAAGTGTAGGAGTTTAGAATTTAGGAACGGTGATAAGAATTTAGAGTTAATTTAAGGTTTATAAGTTAAAATCTAAATCATAACCACATTACCCTAAAAATAAAACCCCAATATGTAAATTTCAAATTCTAAATCTAAACCCTACATTCTAACCATCATCCCTAAATTTTAAACCCTTACACATAAACCCCTAAATTAAAACTTTAAACTCTACGACTAAAACCCTCGTGGAAACTTTTAATATAATTTCAACATAATCAATTTAGTTGAAAATTTAAAGTTTCCAAGTTCAGTGGTGAAAACACCAACTTCGTTGAAGAACCAAGAATTTCAACTGAATCAATTTAGTTGAAAAGGTTTATGACCATGAAACATTCCCACCTTAACCTTAAGTCCTTACAAATTCTACACGTTTATCTTCTACAAAAATGATTGGACAAAAGAACTGCACTGGACCCCGAGTATCAGACTATGAAGGGCTTCAAATTATATGGACGGGCTTTGGAAAGCCTTCTTTGTTTGTTCTTTTCCCTATTTTCAATCGGTTAATACTTTTCAGCTTTCTATCATAATCATTGGAATTTAAAATGCAAACATTTCGAAATGAATATGCAGTGATGATCCATATTATCCAAAGTATGCTTGTTCATTAAGAACGTTCTTTCATTATTAGATAACAGATGATCAGCTTAGGGATCAAGTGATTTCGAGGGAACGGCATCATTAGTAACATCGTCGACCGATAGCGTTGATTGATCGTCTTCATGGTTGCAGTAGCCTTCAACAATGTAGGTCTCTTGTGTTGTAAAGCCTAGTGTATCGATCATGTTGGGCCAGCATTGACGGCTTACGGTTCGAATTGCACGGCAACAGCTCTGTCCTATTTCGGTCTCACCATTCAGGAAGAACATAATAAGCTCTCCAGTGCATGATTGAAGCTGAATCAATGAGTCCCAGCAGTAGGGTGATTCCTCATCCAACTTCAACCGAGCCAATAGGTCGCTTCTCGTTGCCTTGGGTAGGTGCAATGGCCTTGCCTTAGCCATCAAAAGCATGCTCATTGCAAACACAAATGCAACCCTGCAGGTGGAACCCATTTCTGAGAGATATCGATAGGTTATTGGCTTGAAATAGATTGTCGATACATATGGAAAAAGACTGGTTTATATAGGGGTGGCAACATTTGGCTGCATTATTAGGAAGAAACTAATGAGACTAATCAGGTTTGCTTCATCAATTATAGGTCCACTACATTGCAATAAATGATATGAAAAACCTTTTGATTTAACTAACAGTTAAAACTTTTTATCTGCCTTGTCCTTTCAAATCCAATATAATCAAACTCAACTTCAAGAACACTAGCAATCTAATTCAGTAAAACTATATAGTTTATTATAGAAGTAACAAATTATGTTCCGGTTTTCGTTCCTCGTATTGGATGATCTGTGTTCCATGTAATCTGTTGGTCAGTTTTTATCAGTTGTAATATTAATGTCGTATTGTTTTGGATGGTTAATCTCTTTCAACTGGACTTTAACTCCAATCTTTGCATATGGCCCGTTGCTTGGATACCTTTGAGTTTGAATCAGAAATTATTAGGGGAGTCAGACATGTGAGGTTGGGGCCAATTCGACAGGTAGAGCTACTGAAAAGAACCAGAAATTAGATGGGACAGGTTTTGTTCTTGTTGTTGCTGCTGATGCCATTGTATTATTTCACTGGGAAAACCTGCCCTTTTTTACCACTAGAAGACACCAACACAAACTCGTTCTGTTGGATTTATGTGATAACAAGGGAATTCAAACATCCACTGCTTGCCATCCACGTGCCATGACAGAGGAAGAGCTGGACGTTGGAATCATCAGCGGCGGAACACAAGAGGAACAGGTGGAAGCCATGGCTCCCTTTCAAAAAAATTTAAAAATCTTTTAAGATATAGGAGCATATACAATCCTTACAAGTTCAAATTTTTTAAATGGTCCTTCAATTAATAATGTTGAATTTCATTGTCATTTCTTAGCTAATCAGACAAGACCTGTGACATTCCATGGAAATAGGATGGTGACAACTGATTTACGTTTGAGAAAGTAGGGAAAGTAGCCCATAAATCCTAAGCTCTACCAAACGAATGTCTGAACATATTATGAAAGTCATTCAGTGGACGAGTACATGGTACATGTCCTATGTCTTAGGGAATCATAGAATTCGGTGGTTTTTACCATTGTTGTTGAGTTGAAATCTGAAAAAGTACAATGGAAAGACAAACCAAACCAAACATTAATGCCTGGTTCAATTTTAGCCGGTAAATTATTGTATGCCATTTAAGCTCTTCTTGTCCTTCAAATTTGAATCACGTCTTCCATAAGGAAAAGAAATGTTGATTGGATATTTCACATCTCTCTAGATCACTATATGTTAAATATCAAATGTTCCATATGTTACACCATTTACAGACACTCTCAAAAGATGAACTGGAATTTGAAAGAACTACATGGACAATTATGTCAGGGTGGTAACAAAAACCGCTGATGAGTCCCTGCATTTCTTTAACTAGTCTGGCCAGATCTTCTCGGTTTCTAGCTCAGGCTACCGCTGCCTCGCAGTCCATGATGATAGTCGAAGAAGCTCATAAACCATCCTCGTGGACTATGATTGCCAAGAGGATTTATCTATGTCGCATCCAATGTCGAAAGAATAGAGGTTTATTCTATCAAAGATTAAAAGATTGAAATGTTAAGTAGGAGTAGTAACAATAAAAATTAAACAGATAGGAAATGTATTGAAATCCCCATTTTCTGCCTGAATATAGTATTTACAGATCATGAATTTCCAGAACTTTATCATAGTGATCTTCATTGGAATTTCTATGAACTATAAGAAATTCTGAGAGGGACTAGATTCGGAAATGTCCAAGTCTACGGTACCTGAACTTTTTACGAGCTTGTGCAATGAGATAGAAGCAAGCACCATTTCCTCAACCGTTCTGTTGTAATTTAAGGATTCAAGTAACTGAGGCACAAGTATTGAGCATGCCATGGACTGGAAATCTTCATCTCGAATTGAAAGGAGAAAGCTGCTCATCCAGGCAACAGTTAAGAGGCTAGCTCGAGCTAAACTAGGAATGCCCTTGGCCATTGAATTTGAAAGAGCGACCAAGAATCTCTTGTTGCCACTGGTTAGCAAAGCAATTGCTGCTCTTCTCTGCCAACTTTCTATTGCCTCCTTCTCTTCAGGCTGGTGATTATAGTAAGGGAACAAACATTTGAAAACATGGATTAAAGAAGAGTATATGTAACAGTTTCTAACTATATTAAAACTTGATATTTAGCAACTATAATGGACATTTCAAAAGAAAAAGAACTTAAAAAATAAAATATCACAATTCACAAGCTTACCAAGATGTCATCAACTATTTCCTTTGTGTGAAATGAGCCCCCTAACTTTTCATTAAAGCCTGCTTGTTCCAAAAGCCAGTTTTCTGTTGTTGGCTCTCCACTGTAAGAAAAACACCCTCCCAACATCATAAGAGCTCTGGCAGCTTGTTCTTGAATCTTGTGGTTACACTTTTCACAATCTAAAGCATCTACAATGGCATCAATTGCTTCTTCTCTGTAAACACTGAGCCTCAAAGGATCTCCCTGTAAAATGACTTTAATCCATGATTTCCAAATCAAAATATTGCATATTTGATATACTTTTTTTGGTACACAAGACGCCATTTTTGAATAAGCTAATGTAAATGGAAGAAGATAGAATATATGATGAATGTTACTTTTTCGGTATTTGATAAGCATGAGACCATTAGTCTCTGACCTCTTGGTATATAATTCTGTGAAATGGCAATGAAATTAAATTACCAGAATGTCAAGCTGTAATAAGATGACTGCAACCAGGGGGCGTTCTTCAGGTCGAGATTTCTGCAGATATGCCAATAAGATGTGCATGGTATTCAAGCCACCCCATCCATTCAGCAGATCATTTAAGAATTCCGTTATCTGTGTTCTTCTGTTAAAATAACTTAGGTCATTAGGATATGCATTTGAACCACTATGACTAGTAGAAAAACCATGGTAATTCAAAAAAGATTTGGTACCTGTTTAGGCAGAGTAGCTCAGCTAGTAAGGCGATAACAGATCCATTAGGATCATTACGGTTCCCAACAATAAGTTCAATTAGAGATGCCTTGTTCAATTTATCAGCTATGTAGTTTCGGCAACTCCCATCGGCTCGAATGCAACAGGATATGATCATGGCAGCATTGTGCCTCTCAAGGACATCTCCAATCTCCACATTTCTTATTAGAAGGCCTAATCCCCCAAGAGAAATCACTTGACTTGCATTCTCTAAGTTCCTATCTTCATTAAAACCTGTTAAAAGTTGGTCTAGGAAGTATAATGCAGCCACTTGAGGACTACATCTTACCGTAAATAGAGTCTGCAACTGCTCTCCGAACTCTAAAACTCGAAGAACTAGCGGAACCCACTCCGTCGATATCATCTGTTTTGCCTTTGGCTTTAACAAGTAAAGCAGCACGGCAGCTTTTAAAAATAGACTACTACTTCTCAACAGTCTTAAGAAGATCTCAAGCTGTGGATCTGAGTTAAGTATTATCTGCCTATTTACCTCATTCCTAGTGACAAATTCTGCTAAAATCGATATTGCTAATTCGAGAATTTCATCATCACCGGAAGAAAACAAAACCTCAAGGATTCCCTCTACAACAGGCGCCTTTTCTACTGCAGCTTCTATTGCAGGATCACCATGTGATTCCAACCATGCTTTGGTCATTACCCGGATTGCGATTTCGCACTCAGTTAGACTATCCGAGGAGCAAATGGTAGCAATGGATTTACTTAGATCACTCAAAGGAAGATGGACATTTTCCTTCCTTCTCATTGAACCATGTCTGACAACATTTTTACCATTTACCAAGCATTCTGTTGGTACGCTCTGGCAGGTAAACAGCCGGAAACGGTCTGATTTATGTGTGTCTGGCCATAATTCAGTTTTCGGAGTTCGAGGAATCTGGCTTGATGAACTTCTACGTGTCTTCGTCAAGTTCTGTAAAGTTCAGAAACATAATTGATAATTTGATACTCTCCAATCTAACGGTATCTTGAAAAAAGGAACTGTAGTTTTCAAAAGAGACATAATTTACCCACATGAACATAATTGCAACCATTGTAGTCTTCTTCATCGGTGCATTCATTTTCTTCTGCCTCAAGGCGACATATGTCGATTGATGCTCTGACCGTGTGTTTCAACTCACTTTTCGTGCCGAACACAGTTCGATACCTTTCAAACATTTAAGCAATCAATAACACAAGTTAGAAAATCAACTTAATTAATTACGAATTACGATAAACTTCATGATCGGTTACAAAATAGTTAAAAGTATCTAAACTAATGACTTACAAGTTTTTGTTGATTGAAGAATGCGAAGCAAAAGAATCAGATGATCGCCTTCTCGATGATCCGTAACAGGGACTTGGCGGCAAAGGCACCGGAGGAACAGCCGGGGCTAAAGCCCCAATTTTAAGCCACTCTTTATAGTACATAGCGAACTTAGCTGTCCCTATGTCCATTTGGTGATTGTAGAGCTTGCATAAAGCTTTCATTCTCTTCTCTTTCTCGCCATGATCAGAGTTAGAGAGAAGTTCAAGTTCTTTGTGGTACCAAACCTTAAGGTGAAGAAGATGGGGAAGGAACAAATGCTCCCATAGATCAGGAAGCAGGTGGGTTCTCGCTAGGAAAGCCGAATCAACAAAAACTTGAAGCAAATGCCTGGCGGAAATCCTATTGTTCTTCTCCAGCTTGTAAACTATAGACAAGTACAGCTGAGCACATGCAGAGAGATGAGAATTGGGAACACCGCAAGTTGAACCATTCCTCGATTTCTTCGAATTCAAGGAAGCAACAATACTCAAAAGCTCAATCGAATTCCTCAACGAATTCACTCTAACTTCCTTTTTGTTCCCCTGATTTTGTACTAAGTTGTCGATGCTCTCAATACCAAGTTTCATGTTCTCAAAAATCTCATCATCGGAGCCGGTTTTCCTCCTCGCCAAGCAAGAGTTGCATTTTTCTTTGATCATTACCCGGAAACTCTCGTCTTTAATGTACCTACCGGTGTAGCCACCGAGAATCGATATCACTGCTCTAATGGCGACTTCATCGATTGCAGGCTCATCTCTCCTTGGAGTACTACTACTACCACCATCGTTCATCAATGGCTTGGGTTTGGGTTTGGGTCTATCCGAATTCGATACCCTTCTAGACGAAAACACCGAGGACCCGTTTTGGGCAACGGTCTCCTCGGCCTTGTGCTTCGAATTTTCCAAGCTTTTTCGATCATGGCAGATGTATATAGGCAGCAGTGCTATAGACTCATCTGGGATTCCAGTGCTTCGGTTTTTAGGCCTGATTTTCTTCCCTCTCTCGAACCCTTCATCTTTAAGCAGTTTTTGTAAAGAATAAGCCATTTTTTGAAAGATGTTCTAAGCTTGTTCTTGAAGAGGCAAAGATTAATGGAGATCAATCTATAAAGCTTCACTGACATTCTTACAATGAACCTAAAAAATAGAAGATAACGAAAGGACAGCCATAGAAGAAAGAAACAGCAAAATTTAGAAATAGCACAAAAAACAAAGAAAATTACGACAAGAAGATTTTGCGGGTGGTGATTTTGTCCCTTTCCGGCGGTTAAAAAAAATAAGAGGGGGCCAGGCCGGTTTAATCCAGTTAAAAAGCAGTTAACTTCCCGCCAGAAGGGGGTCGATAATTGTGAACCGGGTCTGAGAGGAGTTAAAATACATATTTTTATCAGCTGTCTGAATCTAATCTAATTAAATATAATTGTTAAATGGAATCAAAACAAGAAAACAGCATCTTTTGGAAATGTTTAACATGTGATCTGCTTAAGTAATATCGACCTCGCTTTGTTAATCACCAAATTTGTGGTTTACTGAGGGAAAAAGAACAGCTTGATGTTTCAAGATTCTCATGCAAATAAACTTGGTTTAGTTTAGTAAAACAATGCTTGAGGTTTTGTCAGGTACACAGCACAGCATAGTAGAAAGATTACGAGTTGTTTTATTTAACACTTTTAGTTAACATTGGGCTACTATACTGATTACTATCCATTATTATAATCACACGCCTTAAATTTGTGTATTACTATTGGATGAAATTTTTTACCTTTTCGGTACCCCTACTTATGCCTCACGCTTAAAATTAAGTTCAGAGTTTAGGGTTCAAGGTTTTAGATTAGGGGTTATGGTTAGGGTTTAGAGAATTTAGGGTATGGTGTATTTTAGGGTATAAGGGGTAGTGGTTAGGATTTAAAATTTAAGGTTAGAGCTTAAAATTTAATTTTATTGTGTTTTTTTAGTGTTGGGGCATAAGTAGAAGCACAGAAGGGCAGATGATTTTTATCCATTACTTTTCTTTATTTTAAAAGATTCAATTTAAAAATACATACACATATATAATCCTAATTATGTAGACGGTGTTAATAGATTGATTGAATTGGTGTCATAAATTAATTCAAATTGAGAAACTTAAAATGATTTTTTCTTTTATTTTGTATATAGTGTTTAAATAAAAGAATTAAAATATTCGTGTAATTTTTTTTATCATTTCATCCATATCCGTTTTTTTAAAAACAACTTTATATATTTATACTTTTATATAATGGATGAACATAGAGTAAATGTTATGTATCGATATATACAAGTACCATTAAATATATGAATTGATATACACCATTAACTATTTTAATAAATTTTGAAATAATGGGACCTAAAGCGTTAGTATTCCTTTTCGAGAATAAAATAGGTTAAAACACTTATTGTGCCATTTTTAGTTTTTTTAATTAAAAAATAATATTTTTTATCAAAATAATAATTAATACTTTAACTTTTAATTAAATTCTTTTAAAATACAATTAAATAAGTTAAAAGTATAATTTTATTCTAAAAAAATAATCACGATTTAGATAGACATGGTTTCAAAAGTTATTAAAATAACTAATGGTACATATCAGTGCATATGATTAGTGGTACATAGGGATAGACCAAGAGGAGGGCTGAAGGAGGCAGTCGTCCCTCCTAAAAATTTGAAATTCATATATAATTTTTTTTTTATAAAAATTTCTATTGAAAACCTATTTTCGCCACCGAAAATTTTATAGTTTTGCCCCCTAGAATTTTATACATTCGCCCCTAATATAATATCCTACATTTGTCCCTAAACATATACATATGAGTACATAATGTTTACTATATAATTTTCCATATATATTTTTGTTCACTCAATGTGATAAAATATAATGAAATATATTTGAAGATAATGAAGAAGAGTCCAACTCTATCCGGTAAATCGGTTGTAGCTGCCGATGTAATATCCATCGATGAAGGGATAATTCATGAAGGGTCCCTGAAATATAGTAATTATTCATTGTGATGCATATGCTTTAAAAATGTCTTTTATGTTAATAATAAGAAATCTGGATTCAAGGCTTAAGCATATGTGTGTACGTCTTTTCAAAAGCTAAAAAAATAGTATATGCCATTAACACCATTAAAAATTGACATGGTACTGTAGCAGCATATAATCATACGACGTATTAGTATACATAATTATTTTTAAATGTTACAATTTAAATTATTAACACATGTTAATTTCTATATATATATTTTTAAACTATACGTACCACATTAAAATAATTGCTAACATCCAGGGACCATTCGTGCCATTATCCTTAATGAAAATGTTTAATATAACATCGTATTCTATGTTTTAATTTACTAAGGATGCTCTAGATAATTCTGAACAAGAAAAAAAATAATAAAATAATACAAAGACAAAAATGTTAATTTAAGGGCATACATGAATTTCATTCCCAAATGCAACACATACACACATCGATCGCTTTCTCATGCCCAACTTAAGCGGAAATACAAGAGATTGACGGGAATAAGTGATGGGCAGGTGTATTTGATAGTGGGAAGGACCAGCTAGCAATAAAAAAAAGGTTTAAATTATTTTTTATTTTTATTGAGTTTTGACGAACTACGGTGTAAAATATAAGCAATTTTGAATTTAAATCTTAAACCCTACCCTTATACCTTAAAAATACATCCTACCTTAAGTTCACTAAACCTTAAACTTTAAACTTAATTTTTAATGTGGAGCATAAATATATGCACTGAAAAAGATAGAAATTTTTTATTCGTATGCTAATACCATTTGCAAAAATTTGGACCGTTGTATAGCGACCTATCAACTTTATGATTCACGAGACAATAGAATTGATATTTTCCAAGGATTACTTCGTCCATCGACTATAATGTTTGTCCAAACAAGGCATGCAACTAGATTGGAACAAAATGGGAACCAATCAATTATTGAACTATATTATTAAGCAATGCGTACGTATATAATTAAATCTGGGTGCCCACTGAATATTGTAAATAAGTTAAATTTGTCTATATATACAGCTTTGAAGCAAATTTCATTTGTCTATCTCTACAACTTGTTAGAAAAAAGTACGAGTATATGCCTGACATTATTTTTTAACTATATATATTCACACTTACGTGTACATGAATATATATTATATACAACTGCGAATTAAATAAGGAAAGGCAAGTCAGTAAGTGAATCTGGCATAGGCATAGGCATAGGCATAGCTAGCTAGGATTGTGGGATGATAACTTTCATGAGTTACACTTAACGTTTTCTGGACTTTGTTTATTTGGCTCTTTTATAGATTTTCTCATTCAAAATAAAATTTATCTATCGGTTTAGAATTAAGGGCTTATAAAAAATATTGTAAACCCTAATCGCATTTATTTATCCCAATTTAAATTTTCTTTTAATATTTTTGTGTTACCTTCCTCGTTCTCTTTAGTTTTTCTTAACCGGTGGCGACACTAATTTTAGTGTCTTTTGTTCTTGTGGCATGATCTTTATGACTTTTAGTACGTTTTTCGCATATTTTTGCGGTCGTTTTGGTGGTCGTACAAAGACCCTCATGACATTTGTTTTCTAATTAGTTTGTAGGTGGTCAAGTATAGTCAAATCTCGGTTGTTTGTCGATATAATCAAAATTTTGTAGTGAAGTAGCTTACCAGATAATTTGGTTCACTCACCACTCCTTTATCACTTCGTAAATCGTCTCATTTGACAGAGACAATGAGTTTTTATGAAGGTTACTGGGTTCTTTTGATGTTGGACGTCACTTTCAGGGATAGATTTAGTTTTTCTTCGTATCTTTAAATTTAATATTGTTGTTTTATGTATAAATTTTTTAGTGACTATTATCCCTAATTTTCTCTATGCTTGAGCGCATTTGTAATTTTAATTTCTTTCATTATTTTTATGAATTAAATCATTGCCATTGTTAAAAAACGAATTGAGGGCTTATAACTATAATTAAGAAACATAAAATTAATTATCTGTTAACTAATGTAAATTTTTTGACAATAACTAATGTAAATTATTGTTATGTCACAGTAAACTAGCGAATACTCACAAAACTACTTACCCTTTTAATGCCAGAACGAGCCAAACGATGAGCCACGCTATTGTTTTTCTAAATTCAAACACCATTTTCTATTTATACTTGTTCACAAAGCCTGCAATATTTTTCACGATCTCCCCAAAAATAGGAGGAAAATATTGCTGGCTATATTTTTAGTACTTTAGCCGAGCCAAGTGCGTATAATATACATATATATACTTTAATGTAAAATTATACATTTTATTTGTTAAATCTTAATTCAATCGATATTGTTAACGTTGTACCATATAAAAAAATATGAGTTTAAATGCACAAGCGCATATATTTTTCTCAACGATGTACAAGCGTACATTATTCTCGATTTATAGGTGGAGATAGATTTAGATAATTTAGGATTGTATTAAAAAATAAATTTTACATTTTTAACATCTTAGATTAAAACTAAATATATGTTTAAGATTATAATATATTTTTCTTTGTAAAATGATAAAAATATTATTTTAAATAAATTTTAAGATTACAATTAAAATATTATGATTAAGATTATAATATACATTTCTTGCTACTTATTCAAGTGTTCAGAGCTTTGCTGACTCCATGACGAGAGCGGTATTATGGAATATTAATATCTTCCATTACAAATTTTAACATTATATTTTTTATTCTAATTATTTTAATTTTTAATCTTAATTAAAATATAATTAAGATTAAAAAATTATCGTGCCTCTTAAGCAAAGGTCTCTAACTGACGAGAGACTTTTCGTGGCTGTTAATTTTAACTTGATTAATTTTTACCCGTAGTCTCTTTTGTTTGGAGTTTGTTCTATTTTGATCACTCGAATTCGAAAAAAATTATTTTTGTCACTTATATTTTGAATCATGTCTGTTTTGGTCTCTTGACTGTTAACCTCCGTTAATAAAAAAATAATTTATAATTTAATAACCACAAAATTTTCAAAACTTTATTTTTCACTATCTTTTCAAAAAATTATATATTTCAAACGGGATAAGATTACCCTAACTGTGGCAGGGTGATTTATGGGGAGAACAACCTTTGACAGAAGATTGAGGCCATTTCTATGTTTTTCTATCAAGTTGTATGATTGCGACGAATCTTTTGAAAAACTGGGTTGTCTTTTAGATTATCTATTTACAGATTCATATTAATCACACACCGTATAATTTTGGGGAAGATGGTGGAAAATAAAATTTTGAAAGTTTGGGAGTTAAATTAAAAATTAAATTTTTTATTAACGGAAATTAACGGTTAAAAGACCAAAATAGACACGATTCAAAATATAAGTGATACAAATAATTTTTTTTAATTTAAATAACTAAAATTGAACCAACTCTAAAAAAAAATAACGAGCGAAGATTACCATTTTAACTTTTATGACTCTGGTCCACTCCTAGTCTCCAACCGTGTTGTTTAGAACTTTGCTGACTCAGTGACGTGAGCGGTATTATGGAATATTAATATCTTCCATTACAAATTTTAACATTATATTTTTTAGTCTAATTATTTAATTTTTTTTAATAAGATATATAAATAATCATTAAAATATACTAATTTTTTTTACAGTATTAAACTTTTAAAAATTATAAAATAATTATCAAACTTTTAGTTTGATTATAAAATTATTATCGCGTCGTAAAATTCAGTAAATTATTGTCACATGATGACTCGTTTGACCCTTTAATTGTAATTAAATTTTTATTTTTAGTATTTTTAGTACTTTTAAACAATAATTTCAAAAAAAAATCAGAAATTTTCAAAAATATATGATTACTCATAATTTTATGATTTTTTTTTAAAAAATCACACAGTTTTGTGAAATGAAAACCTTATGAGTTTTTTTTTTCTTAGAAAAATTTCACAATAATCAATTTCTTTTATCAAATGAGTAGTTTTCTTCCTATTGAAATTATAATTTTAAAAAATATTTGAAAATTTTGATTGAATTTTATTTAATTTAATAACAAAAAGGTTGATATAGACCATTACAATATGATATTGGTCAAACTAGATCAATACACACTAAAACAACTAAAAATACATTGAAATTTTAATTGAGATGATTTAAGACCGGTACGAATTGATACAAATATTAGTGTTAAAATAAAATCACTTGTCCAAATTAAAAAAATCTATCAATATATTAAATAATTAGTTTTAAAATGAAAAGGAAAACATTGGCTTTCAAAATTAAATCTCATGACAACACGTCAAAAAAAATCTTCAAACTTATTGTTTTGAAAGGAGATTTAATTTTGTATTCTTAACCCTTTATAAAACATTCACACTTAACCGGTAAAGCGATTTGAATTCGGATTTTTAAGATGAATATTATCTATTTTTTCACTGAAAACACTTGTTGAGTTCTTCTTTAGATGAATAATTAAATAAAAAATACATTATATTTATTGTTAAAAGATATATTTATAATCATTATTAATTCGATTAAGTTATTGATAATATTTTTATTAATGTACCATTAGTTCGATATTCATTTGTTTCAGCCAAGCCCATCGTACTGCACACTCGTAATTTCATATACATTGGCTTTGCCCATCTGCCTTACAAATTGGTTGCGGAGACTTGGGACTAAAATGTTTATAAAACCATTTTAAATATTGATGTTTAAATAAATTTATATTTGATATCTAACACGTATATTTAAAATTTGAAGTAGCAAAATCTTTTTGTTAAAAATGAAAAATCAGATTCTATAAAAAAAAAACTTAGATTTTATCACAATATGACATTGTTTGGCAATTAGCGGATAGCTGATAGCGAATTACATTAGTTTAGATGACTGCATTAGTTTATTTGACTACCTGATGGTATAAAAGTGTTTGGTAAAATTAATTGATAATTGTTAAATTATTTAAACAAGCAAAATGACATATAAAGACATGATTATATTTAATATTTTTTGAATAGTTTATTAATTATCAATATTTTTTTTATCTAATTAATATTGATTAGATTTATAATTTCTAAACATATTCGAATGATTTATATATTAATTTATTATTTATATAATTATTTTAATATAATTTATTTAATTAATAAATTTAAATACATATATAAATATGTGATAATAAAAGGAAAAATAAATATGATTAACTTATAAATAAGGTGAGAAAATATTTAATTTAGATTATTTGGAAATTTTTGGTAACTGATAAAGGTAAAAGAGTCTTTACAACTATAATATTAAACCTCTAATCTCAAAAACTCATATTATGAGCTTTTTCAAAACTAGCGATTTCATCCCAATCCACTCCTTCAATCCGTTATTCACCAAACAACAATATTAGCGGATTTGACTGGTCAAACCTCTAATTGTATCTAAAACCTCTAATTTTTTTTTCATACCGCTCTTTACCAAACAAGTCCTATATAAATTTTTAAATTCAACAACGTTAATGCTAATTTTATCAGCAGTAGTTAGATGCTTATGAACCAACATGAAATCATGATTTTATGAGACCAAAATCCAAATTCCAACAAAATCCCAAAAAAGAAAAACAAGTGTCACACGTTTACAGTTTTTTTTAATCTCATTCTCATATTCCCCAAGCTTTCAAGGATAAACTAACACACCAATAATTTCTTCTTTCAATCCCATCACCCCCAAGTATCCAGAAATCCAGTTTCTTTGATTTTACGTAATCTGGTTTTGGTTCATTTATCCAGTTTGTTGGAGTTGGAGATTCATACTACTTTTCCCACATTGATTAAACTTTAAGGTAGGCGCCACATTCTTTTTCTTGGTATCCAAATGATGATATATAGGATTTGATTTCCCTTTTTATTTTGGTTATGAATTTGAGCCTTTTGTTGTTCCCTTCCGGCATTCATTGAAAAGCTAGCTTTCGTTGCTCTTGCTCATGGCCATTCCTTTTTTTTTTTTGCATTGATTTCATTTTGTCGTTATTTTTACATATTTTATTTGCCATTTTGTCATGTTCCCTTAGCGTTTTCTCCTTGTTTGTGTTTAAAGTTTCCTCCTTTCTGGGTCTCAGGCATTGCATTGTTTGACCTTGGTTTTTCTTCCATGCATTTTGTTTTAATTTCACGGTTGCTTCTTCAAATATGTTGAACATTGCTTATGGTAAGTTGGTAATCACATTTATCTCATTTCTCAACTTCTTTGCTTCCATTGCATTACGTTACTTTTCATGCCAATGTTCTTCATGCGCTTTCCACACGGATTCAATTTTAATGCCTTCTGAAATGAAAATGTTTATTTATTTGATTGACATGATTGAAGAAGAATTGCTTTTTTTTTTCTCTCCTGACTGCCATTTTTGTATCTGTTATAGAATTGATGAATGGAGGAGGGGAAAAAACTAGGAGAATGCAGCCTTTCTACATGGTGATTTTGAGATTGTAATATGAAAGCAGTGCCTAAACAGACAACCATGGCAATACAGTCTTACAAAAACCAGGCTCACATGTTGGTCAAGAATTACTTATTGGCTGATCCTTTCCTTCCTTATACGTCCATCCTCTGTGGCATTCTTGCTTGCAAAGTGGTATGCTGACATTTTCCCCTAGTAAATATGTTTAACTTCTGAATTCGGGATCGTTGAATCCTCAGGCAGGAGCTTGCAGGAATAAATTTCACATATTTTAAATTAACTTGTATGTATTTTGATGTTGCTACATGGTTGCCTTTCCCTTGGACTCCTTTATTAAACTTACGTTTGCATAGGTCTATGATCTGACCGACTTAATCAGCAGCTTTTACATCAAGACTTACCCTGGTCTTACTAAAATTCAACGAGTAGATTGGAACATTCGGTCAGTGTAGTGCATGCTCTGTTTTATTTTCTTTGCTTCTGTTATCATGCTCATTCTCTCATGGTTATTAACATATTTTTGGTAGTGCCATCTCTACGACTCATGCCATTTTCGTTTCCACTCTGTCGTTGTACTTCGTTTTCTGGTCGGACCTCTTTTCCGACCCACAGCTTTCGGGTCTTACTGTCTTCAGAAGCTCAACACTGTCTACTTTTGGGTTAGGGGTAAGTTTTAAACTTCTTATGTGATCTTGAAGTGGTTCAACCGTGTATCTTGTGGATAATTTATCGGTTGAGATATAACATCGACTGTGAACTAGGATCCATGTTCTATCCTTATTTAATGAGCCATCATAGACTGTCACCATGTCATATATACATATATATTAACATATGTATATATGTGTGTGCATAAGCGCTTCTAATGCCTCTGCGTTTTCAGCACATTCATTAGGCTTAGAAAAGCTTAACTTTCTTTGAACAAATTTCTTTTAATCATTTAAGAACAAACTGAGCTTCTTTGACTCGATTTCGAATACCAAATTTTGGTATAAACATTTGTTATATTGTACAGGTTTCTCTTGGATACTTCTTTTCGGATCTTGCTATGACTTTATGGCAATATCCCGCTTTAGGTGGAATAGAATATGTAAGTGTATTCTCTAGCAGCAAACACTTCATTTATTTGTCTATCTTTTCACTGTTGTAAGGAACAATAGTAACACTTCAACTGTTGCTACTTGCTACTGTTCCTAAAACAAGATTGAATAACAGGATGCAACAGAAAGCATGCAAACATAGAGTTGTTATGCTTCTAGGTCAGAGGATTCAGTTTCAGTTAATATTTGGCATGATCATCATATTATTGCAGGTTATCCATCATATCCTTTCTGGAATTGCAGTGGCATATTCAATGTTTACAGGAGAAGCTCAGCTGTATACATACATGGTTCTTATATCTGAGGTGACAACCCCAGAGATCCATTTGAGATGGTAAGTTGTACGCGATTACCGCGGTTGTAGAAAATTCGATTGCAAATCATCTAATGAGTTCTTTGATTGAAGGTACCTTGATACAGCTGGTATGAAGAATTCCATTGCATATCTCATTAATGGTATCGTCATCTTTATTGGCTGGCTGGTGAGCTCAACTTTTCTAAGTTTTCTGTTCATTTTCATTTTCAATAAGGTCCTCCAACTTTTAGCCTAAGCTGAAGTAAGGCATGGATCGCAGATTGCAAGAGTTCTGTTGTTTGGCTACATGTTCTACCATGTCTACTTGCATTATGATCAGGTACTTTCACCTCCCATATTGAACTGAACATATTACATATTACATATCAATATGTGTTGCAACATTGATGCGACTGTGTAGGTGATGAAGATGCATACCTTCGGCTACGTCTTGGTTTTCGGCGTACCATCGGCATTAGGCATCTTGAACATGATGTGGTTTGGGAAGATTATTAGAGGTCTAGTGAAGACTTTAGCAAAGAGGCGATCACGGACAAAGGAAGCAGACACTGATAATTAATTCTTCAGTTATTGTTCTGCCGGTGATTTGTGTATTTTCCCACCTGTGCAATGTATAAAGATGGAGAAAAAGGTGAAAAACTCTGAGAAGAACAAGAAACTTGAGTCTGATAATATTTTTGGTGTTAGTGATGGAATTGTTGTAAATGGGTCAAGCTAAATATATTTTTTTGGAAGATTGAATCATGGTTTAGTCAACACTTAAACTCTCAAGTATACATTTATATAAGTATAATGATAAATTTACTCTCCCTATTTAATTTTATTATTATAATTGAGGCTATGTTTGTTTAGCTGTATGTCTCTGGTATTAACTCTCCTAATGATGATAAGGGCATCTTTGAAAGGTCATTTGGAATTCATGTTGGGCATTTCAATGGGGTCCTCTCTGCCACTGCCAACCAATTGCACTTCAATTCTCAACACCTAACTACAAACAAATCCACTGAGCCAACAACTACTATATCCAGACTCATGGGGTTAGCTAAGTCTGCAATGGTAGCAGTGTAGCACTACTCTTCTGAATTTCATTAACATACAAACTTAAAACCTGTAAATGTCTTGTTTTTTCAGGAATGAGTACAGCACGAAATAGCTTAAGAACAATAAAATCTGAATCATTAAGATTTAAGATAGAAGCTTTTCATTAATGATAAATGTGATCTCTATCATAACGCCGTGTGAAGGGCAAAAAAAGGCACACTTTAGTACGCACACGCTTTTGTCAGAAGATTACAACCAAGCCTACCAAATTAGCCAATAATGCTCACTTCCCTCTCTCACTCTGAATCCTCTCAGACCTCGGTGGAAAATAAAGGAAGAAAGTCCCAACTTTTTTGCCACAGGGCCACATCCTTCTCAAGAGAATACAAGACTAGCTCCAATAATGGCCTCCAGAATGGCATTCCTGTAAATCTCATCAAACCTGACATCCCCTCAGGGTTCAGAGATCCATTGACTGGTCGCCCTTTGACTAGCACCAGAGAAGTAATGGTCACTGTACAGCTGCTGCAAAGTTCTCTCCTACCGCGTAGCACAAATTATGAAGGGTTCTTCTTTAAGCAAAGAGAGAGTAGGCCTTTTTTCCCCATATCTGTCATGAGATACTTAAAGGTGAAATAAATGTTGCACAGCCTAGATGTCAAGCACTTGTCACTTGTGGAATACTTTGATTCATAAGATCTAGTTTAATGAAGGATTTACTGGATGGTTTCCTTGAAGACAAACCCAAAGACATTAATTTTACTTATACTTTCACTTTTGGTAGTATTACAAGTTACAACAAACCCTAGTTTGTGTTTAAACACTTGAAATGAAAGAAAATAGATAATTAGAATGAGTGCAACATAAAATATAGGTCACAAGTGGAGGGGGAGGATTAACAATTAGTATAAACATGCACCAGTTTAATGTGATTAATGGGTAGTTTATTTTAATCAATCAGAGAATGTGACTTCACTTGGGAGCTGACTGGTTATTGTGGGAAGCTAAAGCAAGGATGGAAGTAGCAAGCTTGTTAATGGCATCGACCAGGCCATCAAGGCCACTTTTGTTGATCTCTGTCTTGGACTCCTCCATCTTTAGTCTTCTCTCCTGCAAATTAACGAGATCTCTATGTCTTCTCTCCTCTCTCTCCTCACTGGCTCGGATGGCTTCTGCTATAATGGAAGCACTTTTAGAGATTGCAGTTTTCACTTCATTTGTGCTGTTTGCAGTTGCTGTGCCCCCACTGCTACCTTCTTCACCATTACCTCCTCTCTTCCTTCTCTTTGCTGGTGATTCTGAATACTCATTTGTATCAGAATCTGAGCCATCACACATCTCCAAAACATAAAAAAGAAGATATGGAACCAATGAAATCAATCAATAATAACTGAAAATTCACCACACACTGAAACTGAATAACTATATATATTACTAGTATTGAAATCTGCCAATTCACACCCCTTCCAAGAACAATGAAGCACTAAAATGGATGCCATTAAAAAGCACATTTAATCACTGCATCTTCATAAACACCAGTCTCTAACATGGAATATCAAAATTTGCCAAGCAAATTCAAAGGCTGAAAGCAACCCTTCATGTAGGGGTAATGAGAGAGAGGGAAGAGGTACCTACTATGGGAAATGGCTGAGCACATGAAAGGGGAGGTGGTTGTACTAGTGGTGCAGGAGGAGCTGTAGGCGGTGCTGATAGACTTAATGGAATTGCAGTTGGAATGGGAGCTGAAAGTTGGTGTTGCAATAAAGGAGGCAATGAAGTTTGCACACTGGTAATTGGTCTGTCCATAACATAAGGTGTACCGGGAATGGAGCCTGAGCCAGCAGCAGCCACGCCCACCACCCTTTGATCTCCTTTCTTCTCCACCACCTCCTCCAAACGCTCATATATCAGGCGCAACATGTTGCTGGGCAAATTCTTTTCTTTTCTTTCATTCTTCTCCATCTCCCAATAAGAAGTGCCTTCACTAGTGTTGCTAGTCCCTTGTCCTCCTCTTTGGTACTGTCTCACTTTCTTGTAGTCCCTCATGAGATTATCCCACTTGTCATTGCACTGGTTTTGGCTCCTCAAACACCCTTTTCTCCAACAGTAATCTTCCACCCATTTCCATCTCAGCTCTGAGGGTTTGTTCCTTCCTTCACTGTCTTCACTTCTCTTCATTCTTCTCTCAGCATCCATCTTCTTTGCCTCAATTAGTACCAATGTTTCATTGACCGTCCAGTTTCCTTTCCTGTATTCCCTAGTCACAACATTGTTATCACACTGGTCAGCCATCACAAACTTCAAGCAACACCCCTAACTAAAACATAACTGAGAGAAGCCTAGAAGGAAGAAACTGGAGCTAGCTTTATTTAATGTTCAAAAAAGGGGAGCAGGATGAACTGTTTTTAGAAGGGAAACTTGAAAAAGAACCGAAGTTGGCCCAGAGATCCAATACTGACTACTGAACAGTGAACATAGGCTAAAGACAACCCCATAGGAATAGGATGCCACGTAACTTCGGTCTTCATCATAAAACTGAAGTGATTTATTAGCCTATCATTAACTTCAAACCAATTTTTTCACAACAGCAAATAGTTGATTAATGATGAAATAATCGATCTGATGACAATGAAGGGGTAGTTCTGCGGTAAGGAACGAGCAATCTTATGCATAAATAGGGTAGATGCCATCAAAATCAAAGTTGTTGTAGGACTGCCTACAGCCCTACACTATTAAATTTCGGGACAGTGATGAAATGAATATGTATGTGAGATATGAAATCTCAACACAAGATTGAATATTTACAGCAGTTCCATTAATAAAGCACCATTTATTGCACGTAAGGACTATATATATTGAGAGAGAGAGAGCATGGCTTCATATGCTTCAATGTTTAATATTGTTATCGGCAAGTGTTAGGTGCATTGGTGAAGTACATTTCACACTTAATGAGAGGTCATTCGTTCAAACTTTAGAGACGGTATTATTGAGACTCTTACACCTCGAACATGAACCGAAAGACGAACATGCATATTAAAAAAATATTTAATATTGCTTACTTTTTACACGCAAACGTCCACAAGAATGGAGACACCTTTTATTTTCTTTCTTTGCTAATAATTTATAATTATAAAATGATATAGTATAATGTCTAAAGATAATATATATATACACGTCATAAGAGGATTTTGGTCTGAAATAAAAGAAACGTAATTAAAAATCGGTCCAAACCTGAATGGGCTTGGTTTGTTTACTCAAACCATTCTTGAAATTTTTCCAAATTAAGAATTTGGGCTGAAAGGGCTCTCCAGGCCTATCCACGTAATTCAATCAAGAAACTAAAATTTAATAAACCAAACATTAGATTAACCTAACGTGAAAATATATCCCTGTAGATCGCCATGGGATTCTATTTAGGACCCCAAAAGAGAAAGAAAAAAAACACTAAAGAAGAGATGAGTAGAAAGACAATGTTTTTCAAGATGTAATAAGTCATTTTTCTGCTACTCTTTTTGATGGGTTTGCTTTGTGACAAGTATGATTTTTCTTGTTGGCCATGCTTATGTTTTCTAAGCACCAGCCAGGAAAAGGCAATAAAGGTTGAAGTGGGGCCCGTAGTTGTAGTTTTTTTTTCATATAAAGGATCTTCTTAGACATGTCTTTTCTTCTTTATTCCAATACATTATCTTTTTTACCCTTAATCCAACAAAAAAAAGGAGCAACTTTGATGAAATCGTGGCCCTTTCCTTTTGCACTTCCTAAGTACCAATAAAATTATAGTAAAGAAATCTCATTTTTGACAAGGAAAAATATGGTCAAAAGAAAAAACAACCACCAAAATATACTTTGCTTCAACAAGTTAAAAAGATGATTTGGATGATAGTGGGTTGTGGGATTGCACTTCAAATGGATTTGATAATTTTTTTTTAGAAAAACACTAAAGTATTAAATGTACCTATAAAAATATATATATAATAAAATATTAATGTAGCAAAATTTATAAATAAATAGTTGTATCTTTCAACTACGGCATCACATTATAGATAAAAATTAATCATTACAAACACTCAACAAAATAAACATGACATTATTTTTTATTGGATAAACGAAGACTTTATTCATCCAAAAAATTCATATAAACAAACCAGTTCAACAACAAACCCTCAAAACAACTATACCCTTAATTACAAAGTAATCTCTATCTATCTATCAAAATAGAAGAATTATTTACAACTTTAGTATAACCCGATAATCTTAAAGAAACATCTCTCTTAATTCGAACAAAAATAATAATACATCGGTGTAAATGACATTAGGAGTTGATCATGTTTTTTTAATTTTTCTTAGCCATTGGTGTAAATGGTTTTATTTTTTCCTTACTTGGACCCTCGTATCCATTGATGAAGGTAATAATTACAAAGTTTAATTAAGTCCGCAAAATAGTAGATCAAGTCAAACACCATTATAAAATAGATCCCTACTTCACTTGCCTCCATGCTTCAGTTAAAGGAAGAGAAAAAGAGAATAATATAAACATCAAATTAGTTGTAGTTCAGAAAAGAGTGATTAGGGCCAATTAAGAACAATGATTAAAGATTGCCCCGATCAAAATATTAAAACCAGCTATCAATAGCTCTATCTGTCTCAAGGTTATCTGAATTGCTGGTAAATGATGAAATTAAAGCTTCATTTTTTTTTATTTTTTTTTTGAGGAAAGAAAAAGAAAGTGGACTTCAATTTGATGAGAGCACGCATTTGGATTATGGCTATTATCAAGAACACTGGTGTGATTTTCGGAATCCGAGAGGTGATTCAAGGTCAATCTCTCTCACATTTTCATCTCAGATGGTGTTTCTTAAAAACTTGGTGGTGTTTTATTTTGTCGATCTATGAAACATTGACTTTTGTAGGAGCCTCCAGCATGCTATAAGCGCAGGGTGATTTCAGTTTACTGGTTCGCAAAATAGTAGATCAAGTCAATTTACTGGTTCACTAGCTGTTTGCTCTTGTTTTAGAGAGTTGAGTATGTAAGGGAGTTTTTTTTTTATGTTTTGTTTGTTGCAATATTTGTATGGTGATTTCAGTTCGTATGCGTTGTAATTCTTGCGTTGAGTGTATTTTTTCTATTTAGGCTTAAAGAAATTTTTAATGAGACACTCAATGCGGGTGTAGATTTTTAAATTATCCTAATAAAATTTAATTTTACCGAGAAAAAAATAGCTCTATCTGTCTCTTTTCCTTTGCACTATAAATAGTATACCACTGAAAAATTGTACGTATATATTCATTGCGTTGCACGTGCACGGTGCACACACACGAGTTTCAAATAGAAGACAAAAAACAAGACAGAATGATCATGTAAAGCATAGACACTTCAGAGAGAGAGACAGATGATAAAAAAACAATAATTCATTTTAGAGAAATTGGGATAATGGAATGGATCATGTTATTTGAAAGCATATGTATGGTGTGTATATTTATTATACATGTTTTGACGATGGACTTTGATTGTTCTTTTTAATATTTTAGTATGATTATATTATAATATTTATTCTTTACTTTTTAACATTTTAAAAATGGCAAAATGACAAAAGATGCCCCCAACGTTTGCATGTTTTGTCATTTGGCCCCCTATTCTTTTTTTTGGTCCAAATATACCCCCAACGTTTGCTTGTTTTGTCATTTGGCCACCTATTCTTTCTTTTGGTCCAAATATGCTCCCAACGTTTCATTCATAGTCCAAATATGCCCATGTTGGATGTAAACTGTCAATCAACTGACGATCAACGGCTTATAATTTTTTTTTGACGTGGCATCAGCAGATCTTAATACGTGGCAAGTCCAGTCAGCATCAGCTGTTAAACGTCAGTTGACTAATAGTTTCCATCTAACGGGGGCATATTTGGACCAAATTGAAATGTTGAGGGCATATTTGGACTACGAATGAAACATTGGGGGCATATTTGGACCAAAAGAAAGAATAGGGGGTCAAATAAAAAAACAAGCAAACGTTGGGGGCATATTTGGACGAAAAGAAAGAATAGGGGGCCAAATGACAAAACATGCAAACGTTGGGGTCATCTTTTGTCATTTTGCCTTTAAAAATTAGGGTAAACTACACAGTTGACCACCGAACTATGGGGTTGGTGTCGATCTAACCACTATTTTTTTTTCGTCTCAAATACACCACACAACTATTTAAATGGTGCCACGTTTGCCACACGCCGTTAAAAAAACGAAAAAATTGACGGAACTGTTAAAAAAATTGGTATAATTACACATTTGGTCCTCTATATTTATACAATATATCAATTTAGTCCTAAATTTAATCTAATAAAATAAATTAATTATTTAATCAGATGGTGACACGTGTCACCCATTTGGAGATGGAAAATTGAAAGGAACAAAATCACCCCTACCAGGATTCGAACTCAAGACCTCTAGGTAGAGAGGTTGTGTGCTTGCCACTGAACCAAGCACACTTTCATGTTATAGGGTCATTAATATATGTATTTAATGATTGTTAATGCCCAGAAAATTAAAGAGAAGAAAATGCAATTGCAAGGATTTGAACCAAGGACCTCATGGTTAAAAGCACATGTGCTTGCCACTGCACCAAGTGTATTTTTTGTGATACAAAGTACAACATTTAATATATGTCTTATATAGATTTTAATGCTTGAGAAAAGGAATGAAATGTGGTTTTAAGAAATTCGAATGTAATATTTTTATGATCAATAAAAAAATCTAATCCAATTAAATATATCTAATAACTAAATTAATATTAAAATTATTATTTTCACGATGTGCTTGCCCTCAAATTCGGTTAATATTATTTTCACGATTAAATTTTTAATAAATATTAAAATTATTAATTAAATAAAAAAAACTCAATTCAACGATTATATACGTGGAATTATAAAAATAAATCTAAAATTGAAAAATATATTAAATTTAGTTTAAAATATAAAAATATAAAAATAATATTAATTTAGTTATTAGATTTATTTAATTGTGTTAGATTTTTTTATGGATCATAAAAATATTATATTCGAATTTCTTAAAACTACATTTCAATTCATTCGAATTTCTCAATTCAAGCATTAAAATCTATATAAGACATATATTAAATGTTGTACTTTGTATCACAAGAAATACACTTGGTGCAGTGGCAAGCACATGTCCTTTCAACCATGAGGTCCTTGGTTCAAATCCTTGGAATTGCATTTTCTTCTCTTTAATTTTCTGGGCATTAACAATCATTAAATACATATATTAATGACCCTATAGCACGAAAGTGCGCTTGGTTTAGTGGCAAGCACACAGCCTCTCTACCCAGAGGTCTTGAGTTCGAATCCTAGTGGGGGCAATTTTGTTCCTTTCAATTTTCCATCTCCAATTGGGTGACACGTGTCACCACCTGATTGGAGGTGGAAAATTAATTAAATTAATTAAATAAAAATAATTAAACACTTCCAATAAGGTGGTGACACGTGTCACAATCTTATTGAATAATTAATTTATTTTATTAGATTAAATTTAGGACTAAATTGATATATTGTATAAATATAGAGGACCAAATGTGTAATTATACCAATTTTTTTAACAGTTCCGTCAATTTTTTCGTTTTTTTAACGGCGTGTGGCAAACGTGGCACCATTTAAATAGTTGTGTGGTGTATTTGAGACGAAAAAAAAATAGTAGTCAGATCGACACCAACCCCATAGTTCGGTGGTCAACTGTGTAGTTTACCCTAAAAATTATGCATACTTACCGTACAATTCACATTGTTCTTATATTGAAGTTAAAAAATTATATATATATATATATATATATTTTCAAATTATGTGCAACTTTAAGTGAGTTTATGAATGTAAGGATACTTTTTGTTTATACGAAAAAGCTTAAAATTGATGTTGGAGTAAATTGGAATGGACATGTCATCTTCATTGTGATATACAAATTAGTAAGTTAATATATTATATAAAAATACTAATCCAGATATATACATAACAATTTTGTTAATACCGTATCTAATCTGAATTACAAACAAGAAATATCTGATCTAAATTCACATCTAATTCATTGAATATATATGAGTAGTGTTGTAAATGAGACGATACAGATCGTGAGCTACTCGAGCTCGGTTCGGTCAAAACTCGATTCGATTGGACTCGACTTGAGCTCGAACTCGACTCGAGTTCTTGACGAGCCGAGCCGAGCTACTTGATACCCGACTCGAAAAGCTCACGAGCTACTTGAAAATATAATATACTATTTTTTTATTTTTTATAATTTAAAATCTAAATTCTTAAACTTAAAACCCTAAATATAAACCCCAAACATAAGTATTAAACTCTAAAATTTAAATCCTAAATTCTAAACCCAACAACCTAACACCCTAAACTTAACAAGCTTGAGTTTACACAACTTGTGTATCAAAGTTTGTTCTTCATAGGATTTTAAATAAGGCGTGACAGATGAAGAGTTACTCGAGTCCAGTGCAATCAAAGATCGGTCAACACTTGACTCGATTGGGCTCGAACTCGACTCGAGTTCTAAACGAGCCAAGTCGAGCTAAGATTTCTCAGGCTCGTTAGTAATTACTCAAGCTCGAACTCGACTCGAAATCTTAACGAGCCGAGCCGAGCTAAGATTTCTCAGGCTCGTTAGTAATTACTCAAGCTCGAACTCGACTCGAAATCTTAATGATGAGTTCTCAAATTTGTCATGTTTCACTTGCTAAATTTCTAAGTTTTGTGACTTCTTGCTGCTTAATACATACTGTTTTCATTACATTCTGTGCAGGGGTCCAATTCTGGAAATAGCAGTGAAAATGGAGCATTTCTACAGTTTTTTATCCTGTCATGACTGGCATCATGGGCACGACACCAGGCACGACGAATCTGACGTGGCAGTAACATAGCAGTGACGTGGCAGTGACGTGGCAACTTCTAGAAGCTCCTGAAATGTTCCGGAAGAAGAATCCGATCATATTATCAGCTTTTATCCATATTAATTTTATTTTGAATTTCAATCAAACATTTGAATTTGAATTATTATTTCTTATCTCTTATCTTTGTAAATCTAAAGCCTATAAATATCAACCTTTGGTGAAGGCTTGAGATCATCTTCTAGTTTTTGAGTCTTTCTATCTTTGTAAACATTTCTAGCTTTAAATCCAAGTTCACTTTCCTTTAATTCCTTGTTTTCATTTATTTTATGTTATTCAATTGTTTTTCTAAAATCAAGTTAAGTATGATAATCAATATCATGCTTAGCTAAATCCTTTAAGCCAAGAACCAGCCAAGTCAATTCGATTCGTGAGAATTGAACTTGCTTAAATTCTTTTGGGGAAGTCATTTTTTATCTTTCTGCTTAGATAGTTTGGCAATCGGCCTTACTAAAAGTTTTTAATCGTTTTTCATATCAAAAAGGGCCCTTTGGTCTGAATTCGCTTAAAAACATAGTTGGAAGGAAGGATCGACCTGTGGCAATTTCGACTTCCTATGAACACTCTTAGCGGCGGTCCGCTAAGGAAAGATAAAATCAGAAGCGATTCTACTTTTAGACAATTTCTGAGTCGGGTTTTTCCTGCTTATTTCTAAATACTTTAACGGCGATAGACGTGGTTAATTTATTTAAGAACCGTCTTTCGAAGATAGACTTGGGAGGATTGGTTACTCAAGAGAAAAACAAGTTACGACAGGTTGGGCCTCGTAGACTGTAACCGACATGATCCCCGAAATAAAAATCTATTTCAATGATCGAAAGAATTGAAGGAGCTGGTTCGAGGCTGATTTACACACTTGATTTTTCTTACTACTTTTAATTCTTTTCTCTTTATTTTTATTACTTTACCAAAAATCATATCACCCCCTCTTTTATTTCTTGCTTTTACAGATATTCCTGGGAATTCAGATTCAACAAATTCAAGTCAACAATTCCAGCTAATCTCCCTGCGGATCGACCCTCTTTCCCTATACCTATTCAATTTCTTTATTTTATTTATTGTTGAAAGAGGATTAATATATATTTATTTTTGACCGGTTAACGACGACTTGTCAAAATTGGTGTCGTTGCCGGGGAGATTTATTTTCGGCAATTATTGACTGATTTTTGTTTTATTTTATGACCAGGAAGAACCCAGGTATTTTAGCTCCATACAACTCGGAAATTGAAGCAAGCGCTCGTAGAACTCACGGCGAAACACATCGACGAAAGAAACAACAAAGCACACGACGACCC
Organism: Hibiscus tridactylites; assembly: GCA_958450335.1. Lineage (NCBI taxonomy): Eukaryota > Viridiplantae > Streptophyta > Magnoliopsida > Malvales > Malvaceae > Hibiscus > Hibiscus tridactylites. The sequence goes on from OY288280.1 coordinate 84,944,548, forward strand.
GAACAAGAATCCACTTCCGAAACAACACCAATCGAAGAACCTACACATGAACCAGAAACGATGGCGGACCAAACAATTTGAGAGCTAAACGCAGCTCCTACTGTGCAACAACCCTTTTGCATCGCTTTTCCTCAAGGCGACACTCCCTTCCAGCTTAAAACGGGATTAATTCATCTACTCCCTACCTTTAACAGTTTACCTACTGAAAGCCCACACAAGCATCTTGCCGAATTTCATATGGTGTGCAGCAGCATGAAACCACAAGGGGTCTCGGAGGACCAAATAAAACTAAGGGCTTTTCCTTTTTCCTTAGCCGGAACGGCTAAAGAGTGGTTATTTTATTTGCCTCCAAATTCGATTAATACATGGTCTGACCTTTCTCGTGTTTTTCTTGATAGGTATTTCCCTGCAGCAAAAGCAACAGAAATTAGGCGAAACATATTGAGCATCCAACAAATGCACGATGAATCCCTATATGATTATTGGGAAAGGTTCAAGAAGCTATGTGCAAGCTGTCCGCAACATGGCTTATCCGAGCAAACACTCCTTCAGTACCTATACGAAGGAATGTTACCGATGGACAAAAAGATGGTAGATGCAGCAAGCGGCGGCGCACTCGTCAACATGACCCCTACTGCAGCAAGAACATTAATCTCCACAATGGCTGCGAATTCGCAGCAGTTTGGTTCTGCAAGTGAACCCAGTCGACAGGTTCATACAGTAAGCACAATTACATTAGAAAACAAGATTGATAATTTGACTAATATTGTGCATTCACTTGTTTCAGGAGAAATAGGAGTTGCTAAGGCATGCGGGATTTGTACTATGCAAGATCACGCGACCGATCTATGCCCAATGCTGAGGGAAACGACTAATGCCCAAGTCAACGCCTTGCACAATTTTCCCGGACCTCCCGAAAGACCCTACAATCCGCAAAGCAACACATTCAACCCTGGGTGGCGAGATCATCCTAACCTTAGCTATGGTAATAGGAATCCAAATTTCCAAGCTAGACAACCTCCCTACCAAAATCAAACCCCCCCAGAAATCTTCCCTTGAATCTATTGTTGAAAGGCTAGCCGTTTCACAAGAGAAGTTCCAAAACCAAACACAATCTCACCTTCAGGAACTAGACAAACAAGTTAGCCAATTAGCTCAAACAATTGGGCGACTAGAATCTCAAGGAAAATTACCATCGCAAACCGAAGTCAATCCAAGGGAAAATGTGAGCGAAATCACTTTGCGAAGTGGAACCGTGATAGCACCTGAACCGCCGAAGAAGGACGAGCAAAAATCCGAAAGCTCCTCGAAACACCAAAAGGACAAGTCTCCTTCCACTTCAGGTAACATCAAATCTAAAATTCCTATTTATACTTACGAACCTGTTCCGCCTTTTCCAGGAAGACTAGCAAAAAAGGACAAGAAGGAGGAAGAAAAGGAAATAATGGAAGTGTTCAAAAAGGTAGAAATCAACATTCAACTCTTGGATGTTATTAGGAAGGTTCCTAAATACGCAAAGTTCTTGAAAGACCTGTGTACAAACCGAAGAAAATTGTCGGGAAATGAGAGGGTTAACCTTGGCGAGAATATTTCAGCCATTTTTCAAAGACCGCTACCACCAAAATACAAGGATCAAGGTATGTTTGCAATCCCCTGTAAAATTGGGAATGTTGGAATCAAAAGGGCTATGTGCGATTTGGGTGCCTCCATCAATGTCATGCCTTTAAATGTTTATAGAAAAATCTCAAATGATCCTGTTGAGTTGTGTAGGGCTCGATTCGATCAACCAATATTGCTCACCAAGTGGTGGAGAGGTGGATTTTTGGGTGGAAAGGTTGAGGAAGCTAAAATGAAATGTGACACAATGATTTATAGTGGTTCAACCTTCTAACCAAGGTCTACATCCACTACCTTAGCTCCCCACTAAGGATTTCACAATCAATCCACTAATTGATTCGTCCCCTTTTCTAGGATTAGGAGGAAACCCTTACAACCGATCAAGCTTCTACCCAAAGCCTTGATCAAAACCCTCTTTTACAAAGAGATAAAGAAAGCAAACTTAAACCCTCTAATAGGTGTTTGTTTGCACAATGAAGCACTCACCCAAAACCTAAAACACTTGAGCAAATTTGACAATTTTGGCTCACTAGTGTTTGTCTATACAAGAATTGACAATTTAAGTGCTACGACAATCTTTGATCATTTGATGTTTTACAATATGACCATTAGCCTTCTCTTGATGCTTGGAGGTCCCCTTTATACTCCCAATTGAGTTTGTAGCCGTTACTAGCCGTTGGGATCAAATTGGAGCCGTTGAGATCAAATTGGAGCCGTTGAGGACTTTAATTCCCACCATAAATGCAGTCTGCAGCTCCCCGTTTCGAAACGCTCGAGGCCGTTTCGAAACACTCTCAATGTAGAAAGAGATGTTGCAGTCTGTCAGGCCACCCGTTTCGGAACACCCCCTTGCCGTTTCAAAACGCGTATCGGAACGCTATAAGCCCGTATCGAAACGCCTGCATTTAAAAGTTAGTTGGGAAAATAGCTGTTGGGGTTTTAAGACCGTTGTGGTCAATGCCACGTAGGCGTATCGAAACAGCCTAGCCCGTTTCGAAACGCTGGGCAAAAATCAAGTCTAGGGAAAGCCCGTTTCGAAACACGTTTCGAAACGAAATCGCTACTGGAATCCCCTGTTTCGAAACGCCCTAAGGTGTTTCGAAACACCTGGACAGGTTTGTATAATTTGGCCTTTGAAAACATGAAAAACCCTTTTAAGAAATTCCCTAAACATAATTTCAAGTTGTTTGGACTTTGGAAATGTTTTAAATACTTTTTAAATCAGTCCAAAACATTTTTCAATTATTATATCAAAACATTAGTTCTACAGATCCACTAAAGGAAACTAAGGTAACAGTACAATTGGCTGATAGGTCGATTATATATCCCGAAGGGGTATTAGAAAATATTCTGGTTAAGGTAAATAATCTCATTTTTCCCGCCGATTTTTATATTATTGATATGGAGAATGATCATAGCAATAATGGATCTGAAATTTTGCTTGGACGTCCTTTTCTATCAACCGCACACACAAAAATTGATGTTCGTAATGGCATTTTAACCATGGAGTTTGATGGAGAGGTAGTGAAGTTTGATGTATATAAAGCTATGAAATACCCTGATTCTGTCGAAAGCCTTAATTTTATTGATATTATAGATCCTTTGGCTAATGACTTTGTCGGAACTGATTTATTTCATGATTTTTGTAGGGAATTGGAAGATCTCAACGATGACAACTTAGGCGAAACAATCTCTACCCTCTCTTTAATTTCTGAAATTCGACTAACTCCATCACAATCTAAACCGCTTCCTTCAATTTTGCAGGCACCTCAGTTAGAATTGAAACAACTCCCACCACACTTGAAATATGTATATTTGGGCGACAAAGAAACTCTACCCGTCATCATATCAAGCGAATTGTCGTCACAACAAGAGGAGGAGTTAATTTCTACGCTGAGCATCCATAAAGAGGCAATCGGATGGACATTAGCCGATATCAAAGGCTTGAGTCCTTCCACGTGCATGCACAAAATAAAATTGGAGGATGGCGCAAAACCTATCCGAGAGAGACAACGTCGACTAAACCCACCGATGATGGATGTGGTAAGACAAGAAATACAAAAATTGCTAGATGCCGACATCATCTATGCAATTTCTGACAGTAAGTGGGTTAGTCCAATTCATGTTGTACCTAAGAAAACTGGAATAACTGTTATCGAAAATGATGAAGGTGAGAAGGTTCCAAAAAGAGTTCAAAACGGATGGCGAATGTGTATCGATTATAGGAAACTTAATTCCCAAACTCGAAAAGATCATTTCCCTTTACCATTCATCGATCAAATGATTGAAAGACTTGCTGGAAAAACACATTATTGTTGTCTTGACGGATTCTCTAGATTTTTTCAGGTACCGGTAGCACCCGAAGATCAAGAAAAAACTACATTTACTTGTCCATTTGGCACATTTGCATATAGGCGAATGCCTTTCGGGCTATGCAACGCCCCAGCCACTTTCCAACGTTGCATGCTAAGCATTTTCTCCGATCACATTGAGCGAGGTATAGAGGTATTTATGGATGATTTCACCGTTTACGGCGATTCGTTTTCTAAATGTCTCTCTAATCTTTCATACGTGCTTAATCGATGTATTGAGTATAATTTGGTTTTAAATTATGAGAAGTGTCACTTTATGGTAAGTAAGGGTTTAGTTCTCGGTCATGTGGTTTCTGCCCAAGGTATAGCCGTTGATAAGGCTAAAGTAGACGTTATTCGCTCACTTCCATACCCCACTTTGGTGAGGGAAATTCGAAGTTTTCTTGGTCATGCAGGATTCTATCGACGCTTCATAAAAGATTTCTCTAAGCTCGCACAACCACTTTGTCGCCTATTACAAAAAGATGCACCATTCGATGTAGACAAAGCTTGTAGAGAATCATTTGATGAACTAAAAGCACGACTTATTTCCGCTCCAATAGTGCAGCCCTCGGATTGGTCGCTACCCTTCGAAATCATGTGCGATGCCTCCGATCTAAGTAGGCGCAGTGCTTGGACAAAGATCCAAAGACGGACCGCATGTTATCGCTTATGCCTCTCGAACTCTTGATTCGGCACAGCGAAATTATTCTACAACAGAAAAGGAGCTTTTTGTTGTCATTTTTCCATTAGATAAGTTTCGCCCTTATTTATTAGTAACTAAAATTCTCATTTTTTCTGATCATGCAGCATTGAAATATTTGATCAACAAAAAAGACGCGAAACCTCGTTTGATTAGATGGATACTTTTGTTACAAGAGTTTGACATCCAAATCAAAGACAAGAAGGGCAGCGAGAATTTGGTGGCAGATCACCTAAGCCGTTTAGCGACATCACCGACCGAACTCCCTCTACGAGATGAATTCCCGGATGAATCGCTAACGGAAGTTAAGGTAACATTCCCTTGGTTTGCAGATTTGGCGAATTTCTTAGCCACTGGTAAGGTTCCTAACAATTTGTCTCAATCCGCGGTTAAACGCATTAAAAGAGATGCTAGATATTATATATGGGATGATCCATATTTGTGGAAATTGTGTTCTGATCAAATAATTCGTCGTTGCGTAAGTAATAGCGAGGTAACTTCTATACTTAAATTTTGTCATTCTTACGCTTGTGGCGGACATTTTGGCCCTAAACGAACTGCGCACAAAATTCTCGAGTGCGGGTTCTTTTGGCCTACCTTATTTAAAGATACTTACGATTTTTGCAAATCATGTGACAGATGCCAACGGGTTGGGAATCTAAGTCGTCGAAGCGAAATGCCATTAAACCCAATACATATATGTGAAGTATTCGACGTGCGGGGACTCGACTATATGGGACTGTTGAGTGTGTAAAAGTTCTATTATTTACACCTTTTTTAACCCATATTTCTGCTGCATTCAAGCATCATTGCATTGCATTTAGGTTAGTTTTCAATAAAACATCACAATTATATAAAAGGCACGGATTCTACTAAAAGATGGTGTATTTTGCAGGTAACTGCCATGGTTGACAATGAAGGCAGGCGCAGGGCAGATAAGCAGGAAAGCTGAACTGGACAAGCAGCCGAAGAAGACGAACCTGTCATGGACCTGTCACGACAGCAAGGTGACAGCAGACTTATGAAGAGGAAAAGTCAAGTGGACCTCGATAGATAGAGAAAAATCTGCTCGTCTGTCGTGTGAAAGCCAAATATTTTTCTGAGCCCCGGATCAAAAGATATGTCAAGCCAAAGCTCAAAGAGAGGAAATTCCTAAAAGCTAGGATGCGGCTGGAAAGTAGGAGACTTTAGAGATTTAGTCTTTATTAGAATCTTACTTTTAATTAAAGTTGTAATCCTTGTCACCTTAGATAACTTGAGCCCAAAGCTTATATAAGGGCATAGATTTAACCTAGAGCCATAACCGATATCCCATAACCAAAACCAAAAACCCTGCCGTCCACCCGTCACCGACATGTTCTAAAATTCCCCTAGGGCTACGGGTTGTTTTGTAAAGTAGTTGCAAGGGTTGTGTTGTTTTAGGATTTTTCAAGTTCAATAAAATAAACTTCAAGTTCTTTTATCTTGGTTTTAATATCTTGCAAGAGCATCGGGAGAGCATTGTGAGGTTATCTATTTACTTAGCATCGGGAGAGTTAAGTATACGAAAGAGATAAAAGCGCGTTCTCTAGTTTATAGTTGAACCATCTCGTGCTTAGGGATAAGGCGAGGTTAAGTGGCTAAGGAAGAATTCATACACATCGGTGTTCATCCTTCGATTAACGCCGGGAGGTATCATCAAAGACGTGTTCATCGACAGACTTGTGCCTAGGGATAGGCAAGGCAGATCTGGGATTCTTGCCAAGCTTGAAGTACGGAGTTAGTGTCTGCTGCCGCGACAACTAACGGACAGACGCCGCGACAGGTGCTGTCGGCGACGGGAGCAACGACAGAACTGGAGATCCTAAGCAATTCAATACCTGCACTACCGAGCAATTCAATACCAGCCCATTCTCTCTATCTTGATTTCTCAATCCTTTTATTTACGTTTTTACTTTATTATTCGTGACAACTTTCTAAAATATTTCCTTTACTTCGTGCAGTAAATCAAGGTGAAGTCATTAGCTCAATCCCTGTGGAGACGATATCCGATACTTCGTATCACTTTACTACTTGCGTCGTGTACACTTGCACTACCATTGCGATAGTCTATTTTACACGCAACAAGTTTTTGGCGCCGTTGCCGGGGATTGGCAACATAACTACATCTTTCTTTTATTGCACTTTTTGCTTTTATTTTTATTTTTATTTTCGTTTTTATTTTTAGTTTTTCTTTAATATTTATTTTGCGTTTTCAACTCTTGCTTTTCACAAGGTTCTTTTGTTTATGCGCAGATCGAAAAGAGGCGAAGATCCTGAGTATAAGTTAGATCCGGAAATCGAACGATCATTCAATCTCAAGAAACAGATTCGCCACCTTTTAGACAGGAACGAATACCTTGAAGAACAGCTAGAGCAGATGGCCCGTAACCAGCCTGCTGGAGGAGACATACCGCCTGTCGGCGACCCGCCTGGGGCAGGTGGACGACGGTCATGTAGGGACTACATGCTGAATGACCATGTAGAGCTGGAGACCACGCAGCCGGATATTGATGTTGACAACTTCGAACTCAAGCCTGTCATGTTTAGTATGATCAACAACGCCGGGCAGTTTAGTGGTTCTGCGACAGAAGATGCTAGGGAGCATCTCAAAACGTTCCAGGAGATCTGTGGTTCGTTTAGGCTGACAGGAGTTAGTCCGGAGATACTAAGGCTTCGGTTATTCCCCCATTCATTGAGGGACAGAGCTAAAACTTGGTGGAATAAACTTACACCGGGTTCTATTATGACTTGGGCAGATCTAACTCGTGAATTTTTATCTCGTTTTAATCCTTCGCATTTATCTGAGCGATTACGTAACGAAATTGCTACTTTTCAACAGGAAGATGACGAGCCGATGCACGAGGCCTGGGACAGATTTACTACTCTACTTCGGAACTGCCCAATGCATGGATTCCCTATCTGGAATCAGGTAACAAAATTCTATAATGCTGCTAACTTACAAACTCGCATTCGCATTGATTCTGCAGCAAATGGACTATTATTGGATAAAGATCCAGACGAGGCATTGCAAGTTCTAAAAAATCTAGCCAAGAATGAGGAGCAGTTTCCGACAGCTAGAAGAGGGAGTAAACGGGTACTTGCTGTCAAAGACTATGAGGCCGACAGCACTATGAAATCTCAGGTAGCATTCCTTACTAAAGCAATGAAACACTTATTGAGTGAAGAGGACTTACGAGGATTTGCTGTCGAGGAAATCTGTGCTACTTGTGAAGGAAATCATAGTAGCGAAGAGTGCCCTATAAATATAGAAGAGGGCAAATATGTTGGAAATTACAAGCCAAACTACAATTCCAACAACTACAACCCTAATTGGAGGAAGGATCCCAAATTTTCCTGGAGTAATCCTAACAATGCCCTAAATCCGCAAGCATATAATCAGAATCAAGGGGGTCCTAGATTGTTGACGCGACAGCAGCTGCAGCCGCAGAACCTGCCGCCTCAGCAACAACAGCAGCCACCACCTGCCACGAGTAGTGTATTGGAGCAGACTCTGGCCACCTTTATGTCTCAGACTGGCACGTATATGGATAATATTAATTAGTTTGTCAAGAAGACGGAAAATTTTATGGATGAAACTAAGATGAGAATGACAAACCATGAGGCCACCTTGAAATCTCTAGAGACACAAATGGGTCAGGTGTCGCAGCATATTAAACCGAGGCAGAATGGAGGTTTCCCTAGCAATACTGAAAATGCTAGACCGCCCCCACATGAGCAATGTAAGGCGATTACTACCAGGAGTGGGAAAAAGTTACCAGGGCCGGAAAAAGAAGCTGAAATAGAACAGGACCCTGCTTTGAACAAACCTGCAGAGGAAGCTGCCCCGACAGGTGACAAACAGACTGCTGCCGATGAGCCTGTCACGACAGCAGAAGCGACAGAGGAGAAAAAGGATGATTATCGTCCTCAGATTCGCATGTAGTGGGAAGGACGCATTGCTGATTATCGTCCTCCACCACCCTTCCCTCAACGGATACAGCAAGCTAAGCATGAATCTCAACTTAAAAAAATTTATGATATTTTTAAACAGGTTCATATTAACATTCCGTTGTTAGATGCTGTTAGGGAGATGCCCGGTTATGCTAAATTTCTCAAGGATGTCATGTCTAAAAAATCTAAACTTGGGGAATTTGAAACGGTAAGGATGCAAGAAGGTTGCATGAGTATTCTTCATCGGCAGCCACCCCAGAAAAAGAAGGATCCGGTGAGCTTCCTCATACCTTGCGTAATCGGCGATAAATTTGTGGGTAAGGCACTTTGTGATCTTGGTGCTAGTGTTAATCTAATGCCCAAATCTATTTTTCAGAAACTAGGTATTGGCAAGGCGCGGCCCACGACAGTTACCCTACAGCTAGCCGACCGCTCTTACGTTCACCCCGAGGGAAAAATTGAAGATATTTTGGTAAGAGTGGATAAACTTATTTTTCCTGCTGACTTTCTTATTTTAGATTGTGAGGCAGATGAGAACGCACCAGTCATCCTAGGGCGACCCTTCTTAGCCACGGGAAGATCATTGATTGATGTGGAGAAAGGAGAACTCACCATGCGCGTGAACGATCAAGAAATTAAGTTGAATGTTCTCCAAGCAATGAAACATGCCGATGTGGACGAGGAATGCAAAGCCATCATCGAGGTGACCTTTGATTACCCCTGCATCAGGTCGGGCTGCCGTGATATCAAATTTGGTCACTGCTGCGACAGCCACTTAAAGACCTGTCACGACAGTGACGACGACAGCACCGACGACAACAACCCCTCTGAATCCGATACATCTGATACTGAAGGTCATGAGGAGGTAAACTGGTTAGATCATCGTCCAGGTAAGTTATTCGAACCCTTGAATTACACTTCTGATAACCATTTAATCCAAAAGCCCTCAACTGTTGAACCACCTGTCTTAGAACTTAAGCCCCTGCCAGAACAACTTAAATATGCTTATCTTGGTTGCGATGACACACTGCCCGTAATCATCTCTGCTAAGCTGCCACAGGAACAGGAACGACAGTTGATCGACATGTTGAGGCAGCATAAAAGGGCGATAGGATGGACGATAGCAGACATTCAGGGCATTAGTCCGGCAATCTGTATGCACAAAATCCTCCTAGAGGAAGATCATAAGCCGACTATTGATGCCCAAAGGCGGTTAAACCTTGCGATGAAGGAGGTAGTGCGTAAAGAAATAATTAAATGGTTAGATGCAGGTATTATTTACGCCATCTCCGACAGCAAATGGGTAAGCCCGGTGCAATGTGTTCCCAAGAAAGGAGGCATGACCGTGATAACCAACGAAAACAACGAGTTAATCCCAACCAGGACTGTGACCGGTTGGAGGGTTTGTATGGACTATCGGAAGCTTAACAAAGCTACCCGAAAGGACCACTTTCCGTTACCCTTTATTGATCAAATGCTTGACAGATTAGCGGGTAAACCTTACTATTGTTTTCTTGATGGTTACTCAGGTTACAACCAAATTGCTATTGCACCAGAGGATCAAGAGAAAACGACTTTCACATGCCCCTACGGTACATACGCATTTAGGAGGATGCCATTTGGACTCTGTAACGCACCTGCCACCTTCCAAAGGTGCATGATGGCTATATTCTCGGACATGGTTGAGGACTTCCTAGAAATTTTTATGGATGATTTTTCTGTCTTTAGAGACGATTTTGAGAGTTGTCTAGGCAATTTACAAAAGGTGCTCGAAAGATGCGAAAAAGCTAACTTGGTTTTAAATTGGGAAAAATGCCACTTTATGGTGGATGAAGGGATAGTCCTAGGTCATAAGATTAGCTGCCGGGGTATAGAAGTCGACAGGGCAAAGATTGAAGTCATAGAGAAGCTGCCGCCGCCAACAACAGTCAAGGGCATTAGAAGTTTTCTCGGACATGCTGGTTTTTATAGGAGATTCATTGCCAATTTCTCAAAAATCACGAAACCCCTATGTCATCTCTTAGAGCAGAACCGACCCTTTGACTTTAATGAAGAATGTACTGAAGCATTCAAGGTTCTGAAGGAAAAGCTAGTGACAGCCCCTATAGTACAGCCACCAGACTGGACACAACCGTTTGAGATTATGTGTGACGCTAGTGACTATGCTGTCGGGGCAGCACTTGGGCAGCGCAAGGACAGGCTGTTTCATGTCATATATTATGCCAGCAAAACATTAAATGATGCCCAAGTGAATTATACCCCCACAGAAAAGGAGCTGTTAGCTGTGGTATTCTCCATCGACAAGTTTCGTTCTTACATACTTGGGACGAAAGTAATAGTGCACACCGACCATTCTGCCCTCAAGTACTTATTTGCAAAGAAGGATGCCAAGCCGAGATTGATACGGTGGATCTTGCTATTACAAGAGTTCGACCTTGAGATCAAAGACAAAAAGGGGACAGAAAATCAGGTGGCAGACCACTTGTCGAGGTTGGAGATGGGACAGAGTCTACCTTTAGATGAGACACACATACTAGAGACCTTCCCAGATGAGCAGCTCTTTGCTGCCGCAATAGCTGTCGCAACAGCCATGGCGGCAGGTAAGTCTTCTAACCTTCCTTGGTATGCTGATTTCGTTAATTTTATAGTTAGCGAAATATTACCTTCTGATCTTACTTATCAAGCCAGGAAGAGGTTTCAAAATGATGTTAAACATTATTATTGGGACGAACCTCTTCTTTTCAAAATGTGCGCAGATCAGGTTATAAGGAGATGTGTACCACAAGAAGAACAAGAAGACATTCTCCATCACTGTCATGCTTCACAATATGGAGGACACTTAGGAGGCAATAAAACTGCTGCCAAGGTGCTGCAGTCAGGGTTCTACTGGCCGACATTGTTTAAGGACGCACAGGAATTTTACAAAAACTGTGACAGGTGCTAGCGGACAGGTAACATCTCGAGGAGAAACGAGATGCCACTGCAAAATATTTTGGAAGTCGAGATCTTCGACGTTTGGGGGATTGATTTTATGGGACCTTTTCCATCTTCGTGTGGAAATCTTTACATCCTCCTAGCAGTGGATTATGTCTCCAAGTGGGTAGAAGCAATCGCAACTCAAAAGAATGATGCCAAACGGTCCAAAAGTTTTTGCACAAAAACATCTTTTCTAGATTTGGCATCCCTAGGGCGATTATCAGTGATGAAGGGAGACATTTTGACAACAGGGTAATTGCTGCCGCCTTGAGAAAATATGGTGTCAAGCACAGGATCGCGACAGCATACCACCCACAGACCAATGGACAGGCTGAGATATCCAATAGGGAAGTGAAGAACATTCTTGAAAAAATGGTTAAACCAACTAGGAAAGATTGGTCTTTGCTTCTGAATGATGCATTATGGGCATACAGAACAGCTTTCAAAACTCCATTGGGCATGTCCCCATACCGTTTGATTTATGGGAAAACCTGTCATCTGCCTGTCGAGATAGAACACAATGCATATTGGGCAATCAAGGCAGTAAACATGGACTTGGACAAGGCAGGCCAGAAAAGGCTGTTAGATTTAAATGAGATCGATGAAATACGGACAATGGCCTACGACAATGCAAGGATTTACAAGGAAAAAACTAAGAAGTGACATGACAAGAAGTTGCTGCCACGACAGTTCTGCCCAGGGCAGCTTGTGTTATTGTTTAATTCTAGGTTGAAACTCTTTCCAGGGAAGCTTAAATCTAGATGGTCTGGCCCGTTTCAAGTAGTTCAAGTTTTTCCCCATGGTGCCATTACAATTCAATCACTAAAGGACGGGCACCAATTCAAAGTCAATGGACAACGCCTCAAGCACTATCAAGGGACTGAAGCCCCAGGAATACAGGAAGTGGTTACTTTAGGTGATGCCCCACAAGGCATCCCTAATTTAACCTAATTTTTATTTTTATTTTTATTATTAATATTATTTATTAGGAATTAGATTTATTTTCTTCGAATAATGTTTTGTTTTTAATTTCAGTTTTTAGGAAATAAAGGAGTCAAGTGAGAAAGAAGAAGTGGCCCAAGCCCACCGCTCATCCACCAGCCCAATAAAGCCCATTTATGGTAACCTGTCGTTTCGGCTGCCGGCGCAGACGGATTTGACAGGCTGTCAACAGACGCACAACAGACGAAGAAGCGTGCGGCAGACGCACAGCAGACGCATTAATGCACGTCAGTCGCGTCAGACACGCTACATTCAATCTGCCGCCCCGTTATTCCCGCCTGCCGTTGCGGCATTAAATGGGCAGACACCCAACAGCTATATAAACCCCTTCCCATTTTCATTTTTCATCACTTCTGATTTTTCTCTCTTGTTATTCTCCTCTAGTTTTATCTATTTTCTCTCTTTTTCAGCCCTTGCAACCAAAAAAAAAATGTCGTCGAGACAAACCCGTCAGACCGCTGCTGCCGCTTCTTCTTCAGCAGCAGCCTCACCGTTCGCTAAAAAGGAACTATGGGAGGAGCGCGGCTTCATTTACAACAGAGATGCCCCTCTTTTTGGACTCAGGCCGTTCATTATGAAGGCCATAACAGCACAACTTTGGGAGGACTTTGCCGAGCAGCCGGTAGAGCTTAATGACACTCTGGTCAAGGAATTTTATGCGGCAATCGAAAGTAAGACGGCGACATCTGTCACCGTCCGAGGAGTGACAGTTCCTTTTAGCGCTAGCAGCATCAACCATGTGTTCGGCCTCGTCTTCAGCCCCAATGATGATGCTCACCAACAATTTTGGGACACCCTCGACACTGCCGGACATGATGCTGTCATGAGGGAGCTGACAGAGGCGGGAACGACATGGAGCACCAGTAAGAAGAACCCCCACTCTGTCAATAGGGGGCAGCTACTCCCTGAGGCAAAACTATGGAACGCTTTTATCAAAAAGCGTATCCTGCCCTCGTCCCACCATACGACAGTCAACAGACAGCGGTTGGCCCTCATCCACTCTATCATGCATGACAGGCCCATCAATGTGGGCAGGTACATGCGGGACAGCATTCTCGATTGTGCCTTCCGATCAGACTCACGACTCTGCCTGCCCTTCACCATCACTGCCCTCTACCGCTGCGCTGCCATACCGGAGGACCCTTCAGACAAAATCAAGACGGGCAGCGGATGGACAGACAACAACATCTCCAGCCTCATGGAGATCATAGTCGTATCGCCCCTCAACGCCTTCGATCCAAACGACCCTCCTGCTGAGTCTGATGATGAGCCTGCCACCGAACCTGCCCCTAAGGCTGCCACCAACACCGCTCCGGCAGATCAAAACGCCCACATCCTTGCTGCCATCTTGAGGATAGAGGAGCGCCAGATGGGTTTGATGACTTTCATCCGTGACTTCTCCAATGCAACGGTAAATTTCATTACCAATACTTTGAATTTTCCGGATGTCATCTTCCCCACCTTCCCCGCCCATTATTTCAATATCCCCTCCCCCACTCCCACACCACCTGTCTCTCCCCATACACAATCTGCCACTTCCACACCATCCCCTGCCCTGACGGCAGCCGGCAGCCCTCCGGCAGACACCTCCCCTCGAGGAACCAAGCGAGCTGCCACTGATGACAGCCCTCTTGTCCGGCGGAATCTGGAGAGCGATTTCACGCGAGTCAAACGCATTAAGCACGTGGCAAACAAGAGAAGGCTGTCCAAAGCCATCATAACCAGCAGCTCATGGGACAGCAGCAGCAGTTCCGACATCAGGCTAGTGGAGCCACCTGCCCTTCAACCTGCCGACGACCCTGTCCCCCAACCGGATGAAGAACCTGCTGATGAACCTGCTCCGGAACCTGCCCAGCCACCTCCACAACGCAGACGCCGCCATCAGATCCGCGTCAGCAGCAGCAGCGAGGACAGCGAATAAAATTTAAGTTTTTATTTCTTTTCTCCTCTTATTGCTGCATGCCCTTATATATTTGTGATGTACTTTTATTTATCTTGTTTTTCTTTATTTGTTTTGGTGTCATTTTGCATTGAGGGCAATGCAACCCTCGAGTTTGGGGGTGGTAACCCTCCATATTTAATGGAGTCTTTAGCACATCTTTTGATTATTTGTTGTGTCTTATTATTTACTTATTTTCTTTAAAAAAAATCAGAAAATTAAAACTGTTGGCTTAAAAACTATGAAGTTAACTTACCTGTCATGACGGCTCTGTCGTGGCAGCATCTTTAGGACAGGTTAAGGAAAAGTTTAGAGCCTTTCTATAGTTCTGAAAACTTAAACACTTTTGTGACTGTTATATTGCTTAGATTTCTTTTAGCCAAACTAGAATAGGAAGCTTAGAACTTGAATAGCCCCTAGAGGTGCCTAACACTGGCTCTAGGAAAGAAGTTTAGCAAAAGAAAATTAAAAACCTAGAGGTGCCCGAAACCGGCTCTAGGAAGCTAACTAGAGGTGCCAAAAACTGGCTCTAGAAAAATTTAGCTTGAAAAATAGAAGAAAAAGAAGCATGAAAATATGCCTTCTAAAAAAATAAATAAATAAACTTTGGCATAAAGATTCGAGTTAAGGAGTTGAATATTCTAGTGAAACTAAGAGAGTCTTAGCATATAACTGTTCACAAGCATGCACACACTGCACGAGAGCTGTAGGGAGATTCCGGACAGATCCTAATCTTTCCGACAGGATGCTGCTGCCATAGAGAATGAGCGACAGGTAAAGGGACAGTTCACTGTTTGAAGGCCAACACAAAAA
This sequence comes from Hibiscus tridactylites, assembly GCA_958450335.1. Taxonomy (NCBI): domain Eukaryota; kingdom Viridiplantae; phylum Streptophyta; class Magnoliopsida; order Malvales; family Malvaceae; genus Hibiscus; species Hibiscus tridactylites. The sequence goes on from OY288280.1 coordinate 84,959,921, forward strand.
TTTTCATTTTTCTTTTAAGTCTTGATTGCTTGAGGACAAGCAAAAACTTGAGTTTGGGGGTGTGTTGAGTGTGTAAAAGTTCTATTATTTACACCTTTTTTAACCCATATTTCTGCTGCATTCAAGCATCATTGCATTGCATTTAGGTTAGTTTTCAATAAAACATCACAATTATATAAAAGGCACGGATTCTAATAAAAGATGGTGTATTTTGCAGGTAACTGCCATGGTTGACAATGAAGGCAGGCGCAGGGCAGATAAGCAGGAAAGCTGAACTGGACAAGCAGCCGAAGAAGACGAACCTGTCATGGACCTGTCACGACAGCAAGGTGACAGCAGACTTATGAAGAGGAAAAGTCAAGTGGACCTCGATAGATAGAGAAAAATCTGCTCGTCTGTCGTGTGAAAGCCAAATATTTTTCCGAGCCCCGGATCAAAAGATATGTCAAGCCAAAGCTCAAAGAGAGGAAATTCCTAAAAGCTAGGATGCGGCTGGAAAGTAGGAGACTTTAGAGATTTAGTCTTTATTAGAATCTTACTTTTAATTAAAGTTGTAATCCTTGTCACCTTAGATAACTTGAGCCCAAAGCTTATATAAGGGCATAGATTTAACCTAGAGCCATAACCGATATCCCATAACCAAAACCAAAAACCCTGCCGTCCACCCGTCACCGACATGTTCTAAAATTCCCCTAGGGCTACGGGTTGTTTTGTAAAGTAGTTGCAAGGGTTGTGTTGTTTTAGGATTTTTCAAGTTCAATAAAATAAACTTCAAGTTCTTTTATCTTGGTTTTAATATCTTGCAAGAGCATCGGGAGAGCATTGTGAGGTTATCTATTTACTTAGCATCGGGAGAGTTAAGTATACGAAAGAGATAAAAGCGCGTTCTCTAGTTTATAGTTGAACCATCTCGTGCTTAGGGATAAGGCGAGGTTAAGTGGCTAAGGAAGAATTCATACACATCGGTGTTCATCCTTCGATTAACGCCGGGAGGTATCATCAAAGACGTGTTCATCGACAGACTTGTGCCTAGGGATAGGGCAAGGCAGATCTGGGATTCTTGCCAAGCTTGAAGTACGGAGTTAGTGTCTGCTGCCGCGACAACTAACGGACAGACGCCGCGACAGGTGCTGTCGGCGACTGGAGCAACGACAGAACTGGAGATCCTAAGCAATTCAATACCTGCACTACCGAGCAATTCAATACCAGCCCATTCTCTCTATCTTGATTTCTCAATCCTTTTATTTACGTTTTTACTTTATTATTCGTGACAACTTTCTAAAATATTTCCTTTACTTCGTGCAGTAAATCAAGGTGAAGTCATTAGCTCAATCCCTGTGGAGACGATATCCGATACTTTGTATCACTTTACTACTTGCGTCGTGTACACTTGCACTACCATTGCGATAGTCTATTTTACACGCAACAGGGACCTTTTATTTCGTCCAATGGAAACCTTTATATTATTTTAGCAGTCGATTACGTTTCGAAATGGGTTGAGGCGAAAGCCACCCGTGAAAATGATGCGATAACCACGACTAATTTTTTGCGTGAATTTATTTTTTCAAGGTTCGAAACTCCAAGAGCGATTATTTGTGATAGAGGAACACATTTCGTCAATCGAATTGTCGAAGCCTTGATGAGGAAATATGGCGTGACGCAACGAATATCAACGGCTTATCACCCGCAAACTAACGGACAATCGGAGGTTTCAAATAGGGAAATTAAGTCAATCCTAGAGAAAATTGTAAAACCCAATCGAAAGGATTGGAGCTTGAAATTAGTCGATGCGTTATGGGCATATCGGACCGCCTACAAAGGACCTATCGGCATGTCACCTTACCGCCTTGTCTTTGGTAAACCTTGTCATCTTCCGGTCGAACTTGAACATAGAGCATTTTGGGCGGTGAAAGAATGTAATATGGAGATGAGCGTTGTTGGCGAAACACGGAAACTCTACATCCAAGAACTTGAGGAGATTCGCCGAAACGCTTACGATAGCGCACAACGTTATAAAGAACAAACTAAAGCATTTCATGACAAACACATTTCATTTAAATCATTTTCAATTGGACAAAAGCTTCTCCTATTTAACTCGAAGTTGAAAATTTTTGCAGGAAAACTTAAGTCTAAGTGGAGCGGGCCATTTACCGTAGTCAATACCTCCCTCATGGAGCCGTGGAAATTGAAGATAGCTCAGGTGCACAATTTAAAGTAAATGGACAGCGGCTCAAACCGTTCTTTGAAAGCACACCCATCGAACAAATTGAGGAAATTATCCTCGAAGAACCGAAAATCTGAGCATTGAATTGGTCGAGCTTAACGACAATAAACAAAACGCTAAATGGGAGGCAACCCATTAGTTTAATTTTTTTATTTATTTATTATTTTCATTTCTATTCTTTTTATTTCTTATTTTTCCTCCTTGTTCCAGTATACTGATCGAATATTTTTTTTCCATTCCAGGGTTCTCTGTCGAGTGGAGCAGGGCAATTTCATTCCCCAACCAAAGTGCACCGTTTCATTAAACGCGGTGCATTTTAGCACGTGTAATGAGCGGTGCACTTTATCCCAACCCCTTACCCCTTGCATATCATCCGATTTTCCCTAAATTTTTCCCTTTTTTTCCTCTTCTTTCCCTTCCGCATACATCACTAAACCCTAACAAGATTCACCCCGCCGCAAAAACAAAACCCAACCGGATTTTCACCCCATCGCTGACAACCCATAATGCCGCGCACAAGGCAACAAGCTCGCCGTCTCCCTCAAGAACCACCGATGGTTATCGGCAGACGACGCCGTTTTCAACCGCCCCAGTTTATGGAAATTAGCAGCGAGTCCGACCCCTCCGCCGCACCTTCTCCTCGCCGTGGAGGCCGTCAACGACAAGCCACCACTCCGCCGGCCGAAAACCCTATCCCCCAGACGACCGCAGCTCCTCTGCCTTCTTCCCCGAGCGTCAGCCACCATTCGCACCATTCCAACAACGTCGTCGGCCCGAGCACCAGCCGCCGTCCGCCATCCCCACGGTCTTCGTCGTCGTCGTTTTATTCGATGCCCACTGTGGACTCGTCCACACCCTCTCGGCAGCGTCCATCTCATACCCAACATAGGGAGTCTACAACCCCTTCCTTTTCTATGCACTCTGCCGCACCAGAGCAACATCCTGAGGTAAATTCTACCCCAATTTTTACTCAACCGTTGCTAATGTATCACCCTTCTTTTGGATACACAGAGGACTTTTCGGCTGATTTCGGCCTCCATCAAGATCACCAGTCCTCTGCAAACTATGGCGAGCACTCTGACCAGCAGAATAGTGCATCATCTTTTCCCTCTCCGCCCAGAGGCAGCACAGAAAATCCTGAAAGAAATAGGCGTGAGCGTAAATATGCCCTACCGGCAGAAGAAGAGCTCAAAGGATTCCTCGTCTTTTCTTCCGATCAGCTCGACCAATTTCAGAGTATCAGACATAGACCTTTTCGGGTTTGCAAATTCATTCCCCAGCGTACTATTGTTAATTTGAATATCTCTGACTCTGTCGCCCATTATTTTGATGCTATCGGATGGACTGCTTATTCTGAAATAAAATATGGAACATTTTATGAGTTGGTTTTTGAATTCTACTCCACATTTTCTTTTTCCGAAACTAGTTACATTACGCCTGATTCTCATGCTATTATCAGATTTCGGTTATGTGGTCAAAGTTTTGCTATGTTTGTCAATGAGTTTAATTTAGCCATGGGTTTTGTGACTAACGTCACAAACTCCGATTATCTAACAGCATTGTTTGAGATTCCTGCAGATTTCGATGAAAATGCTGCTTATTTTGAGCTATCCGGACAAACAGACATGGCCTTCGACCCTCGTTCCAGTAAGGCTATTGCGCTTCAAGATCCCGGGCTTTGTTATGTTCATCGTTTCCTTGCTTACAATTTTTCTGGACGTAACGATGCCTCTGCCACTTTAAGTAAGACTGAACTATTCTTCCTCTGGTGTATGCATTCGGGTAGGAAGGTAAACTTAGGATTTTGGTTAGCCCGCCAGTTCAAAGTCGTCATCCGGTATAATCGTCCCTTAATCCTTGGCCCTTTAATTACTCACCTCGCGTCTAGAATAGCTAATTTTGATATTGAGCATTTCACTTACGCTTTCTCTATGGATGCTTTAGATGAGCGTTGCTTGGACTCCATGGGACTACTCGATGGACCACCGGATGCACCCTCCTTCAATCCGCCGGGAATTTTAACGCCAAGGACAAGGAGGGTTTTCGCTCGCAGAAACGCCCCACGTGCCCCTCAATCCCCTTCTCCGCAAGAGCAGCCCTCTCACGATGTTCCGGATTTCGCTGCGCGTCTCCACGCACTAGAAGACAACATTTCCGAAATCCTCTCTTACCTACGTCTTGGGCGCGGCCGCGGACGTGGCCGCAATCGTCGTTGATGACGGGGAGTTTCCTTTACCCCTCTTCGCCTTAACTTTTAATATTTTTTTTTGAATTGGGGCAATTCATTTAAGTGAGGGGAGGGTACAACAACACTTGTCCTATGCTTGTTTGATGATATGTTTGACTTTGATTGAACTTGAGTTGAACTTTTCTTGCCATTACATGATATCTAGCATATTGTACTTGCTCTAGTACTTAGGAGTGATTGAATTGGAGCATTTTTGATAACCAAATGGTATGGGTATTCTGCAGCTTGACATTCTCTTTTAATTACTCTTGATTGTGTTGATTAGATTTCTCGCCTAGCTTAATCAAATTTAGCCCAATTTTGTGAGACTTTGAGCCTTGAGCATGCATCCTTCATATTATGCTCATTTATTTTGCTTGAGAGTGTCATCTTGAATTTTAGGAATCTAGAACTTGTGGCTTGCTTACAATTCGAGACTACACTAAGAACGAGGTGCTTTAAAATGATTTAGGCATTAGGTTTTAAACCTTTTCCTTTCCTTTTCGTTTTAATTTACCCTTTCTCACCGCCTAGTGAACCCTTGTTAGCCTTACATCCCATTCCCTTGGCTTAACCGCTTTTTGATTGATCAAATGCTAGAAACTATATTATTAGGTAAATAAGGAGCTGAAATTCAAATTAAGGGCATACTTCTTCGACATGAAAAAGAAAAAGAGAGAAAAAACAGAATAAGGAAGCAATTGCTTCGAAAGAAAGAAAAAAAAAGAAAAGAAAAAATGAGAAAAACATTTTCGAAGTACAGAAAAACGTATGTTGCTTGCCCATCTTTAAGCTCCTCATTTGTTTTCATTGATTGTTGTTTGAAAAGAATCTTGCATTGATCATTTCTTTGATTATTTCCTTTCCATCTTTTTACCCTTTCCTAAACCTACATTACACCTTGAATAAAAGACCTAATGATTTTTGCACCTCGATTCTTATAAGTAGTGGAAAATTGAACTTGTTACAAGCTTATGGAAACCTTTGTTCATGCATGACTTTGAGTGTTTCTGCTTCAAGTTTTACCTTTAAAAACACTTTGAGTGCTCTTGAGTGTATCTTGGTGAGGATTAAGACTAGGCTACGATTCGATCAATGCTTGATAGGAAATTGAAAGGAACAAGGGCTGCTCTTTGCTTGCATTTATTTGGTTTTAATTGTGTTTCTTTCGAGAACCTCCTTTTGTGCTAGAACCTTTATAATTCTGTTTGATGCTTGTAATGGCTTGTGAAGTGCATTCTTGGGTTTATGTTATTTCGGACATACTTGAGGACAAGTATGAGACAAGTGAGGGGGAATTTGATGAGTTCTCAAATTTGTCATGTTTCACTTGCTAAATTTCTAAGTTTTGTGACTTCTTGCTGCTTAATACATACTGTTTTCATTACATTCTGTGCAGGGGTCTAATTCTGGAAATAGCAGTGAAAATGGAGCATTTCTGCAGTTTTTTTTTATCCTGTCATGACTGGCATCATGGGCACGACACCAGGCACGACGAATCTGACGTGGCAGTGACGTGGCAATGACGTGGCAACTTCTAGAAGCTCCTGGAATGTTCCGGAAGAAGAATCCGATCAGATTATCAGCTTTTATCCATATTAGTTTTATTTTGAATTTCAATCAAACATTTGAATTTGAATTATTATTTCTTATCTCTTATCTTTGTAAATCTAAAGCCTATAAATATCAACCTTTGGTGAAGGCTTGAGATCATCTTCTAGTTTTTGAGTCTTTCTATCTTTGTAAACATTTCTAGCTTTAAATCCAAGTTCACTTTCCTTTAATTCCTTGTTTTCATTTATTTTATGTTATTCAATTGTTTTTCTAAAATCAAGTTAAGTATGATAATCAATATCATGCTTAGCTAAATCCTTTAAGCCAAGAACTAGCCAAGTCAATTCGATTCGTGAGAATTGAACTTGCTTAAATTCTTTTGGGGAAATCATTTTTTATCTTTCTGCTTAGATAGTTTGGCAATCGGCCTTACTAAAAGTTTTTAATCGTTTTTCATATCAAAAAGGGCCCTTTGGTCTGAATTCGCTTAAAAACATAGTTGGGAGGAAGGATCGGCCTGTGGCAATTTCGACTTCCTATGAACACTCTTAGCGGCGGTCCGCTAAGGAAAGATAAAATCAGAAGCGATTCTACTTTTAGACAATTTCTGAGTCGGGTTTTTCCTGCTTATTTCTAAATACTTTAACGGCGATAGACGTGGTTAATTTATTTAAGAACCGTCTTTCGAAGATAGACTTGGGAGGATTGGTTACTCAAGAGAAGAACAAGTTACGACGGGTTGGGCCTCGTAGACTGTAACCGACATGATCCCCGAAATAAAAATCTATTTCAATGATCGAAAGAATTGAAGGAGCTGGTTCGAGGCTGATTTACACACTTGATTTTTCTTACTACTTTTAATTCTTTTCTCTTTATTTTTATTACTTTACCAAAAATCATATCACCCCCTCTTTTATTTCTTGCTTTTACAGATATTCTTGGGAATTCAGATTCAACAAATTCAAGTCAACAATTCCAGCTAATCTCCCTGCGGATCGACCCTTTTCCCTATACCTATTCAATTTCTTTATTTTATTTATTGTTGAAAGAGGATTAATATATATTTATTTTTGACCGGTTAACGACGACTTGTCACTTAACGAGCCGAGCCGAGCTTAGCACTACCTGAGCTCGACTCGACTCGTTTACACCCCTATATATGAGGTTAGAATCTAGTTACACAATGTAAGAGTTTTTAACTTTTATATATATTTTTAAATCGTTAAATAAATAAAATGGATGCTTGAAATTAACAATGGATTATGCGAAGATTATTATTTAAAAAAGTAAAAAGATAACCTCAGCCATCCAATGGGTCAAAGAATGAGTAAAAAAAAAGTAGTCGTACAAGGCATGCAAAGGAATCTTATCGAATCATAATTTTGCCTTAAAATTATAAACATGATGTCGGGTAAAACACATTAGGAACTGAGGCTCCTTAAGTCACTTTTGATTAGTGGATAAGTGGACATTGGGCCTAAAAGATTTTGCTTAAGCATCAAGGCACCATTTTTTCTCAATCATGTTATGTCCCAGTAAATAATTATTCCCTCCAAAATGATAAGAGATTTGGAATGGGAATAAATCAATTTTTGGACTTTCATAAAAAAATATTCATATGGCATCTAAAAAAAACCATTTGAAATCAATTTTTAATATTATTTGATAAGTGTTATTTTTATTACAAAAGGGGTTTGATTTTCATTATTTTGTTAGACTTTTATTGTTTAATAAAATTTAGTACTTTTTATTATTTGATATTTAATAATACCCTTTATATAAAATTTTGAATAATTCTTAAAGCGGTTTTAAGTTTGTTTTTCAAATGTTTTTATGTTTTTTTACTAGTAATATCTTCTTCAAGTATCAAGAATGAGTACATGTACATTCTCATAAATGTAAACAGAATTTGATAACTAAATTAGGTGCAAATATCAATAAGTAATCGATTGGATGGAATTATTTCATTAAATTCCATTTACTTTTTTTGTATGAAAGCATTAATATGTTTGTTTTATTTTTAAATATAAATTGTACATATTTTAAAATATTTCATTTTTTTATTTTTTTTATTTTAAATATTAAAAAATTATTAATTTGTATTTATCTTGAATTATACTTCTTAGAAATTTAAACTATTCTTTTATTATCACATTGAAACTAAATAAAATATAGATGGATAATTTTCAATAACTGTTGAATTTTACCTCATAAGAAAATATTTTACTTTTTTAACAAGAAGAAATTTGTATTACGCATAAGAAAATATTTTTTTCTGATTTTAAAATTAAAAGGTTGAATGGATAAAATTTGATTAATATTAAATTACTATGTGTCTTTAATAAATAATTAAGAACATATAATGGTGTATCAAAACTACTTATAATTGCCGTATGTCGATGTATCAAATAATAAATTTTATATAAAATCTACTAATTAATTTAGTGGTCATGGATGCTCATCCGCTCCGGCCTGACGTTGGTTTGAATGCATGGCCTTAGATGTTCAACAATCATGCAAAAATGAAACACGGTATCTGGTTTCAAATCCACAGTTTAATTTGATGGATACAATGAGTGAATTCAATGAATAATATTGATAGATCCCAACAGCAAATCTTTTAGATATTCGGTGGTAATGACAGCCTAACATTTAACCTTAAACATCCATGTCAAACTTCATCTTTGGTTTGGAAAGGCAAAAACAAAACATTCTTTGGCAACACACAATACGGTATCAAATCACCTAAAAAGAAACCGGTTGGTATTGGATACAGGAAATTTAGGGTCCAGTATATACCAGAATAGATGGTATCAAATCACCTAATCTGATCTTACCATCATAATTAGACCTAGTTGTTGTTGTTTTTGTATATTTGACTTTTTGCAACCTTAGACTTTGACATTCTGCTAACAGACAACAACCCTACTCTCCACTCCTTTATCAGCTTTGCCTTCTATAACGTGTTTTGCTCATCACCTCTTGTTTTTCATATGAACTAGATTAGATTTGCACACGAAAAGAAATGGGAAAAAACAAACAAACATGTTTTTTATTTTCATTATATAAAACATTTTTTATTTTACTTATCAAATATTTTCTAATGTTAAAAAATAAACAATTTTAAAAAATTAAATATGAAAACAGAAAATATTTTCAGAAATATTGTTTCTACGAATTCTTAGGTTTGGGTAAAAACATTTGTATTAAAAAAAAAGATTTATGTCAACTTAAAATTTTGTATATTTGACTTTTTAGTTCAATTGTTCATATTTTTATTATTTATTTTATAGAAAAAATTTAAGAGGTCACGAGAGAACCCGAGGAAGAAACCTATCCTGGAAAGTTCGTGAGGAAATTTTCTTTACTTTAATTGGACATTCCCTCTTAAACCGCAGCATGTAATAATCAAGGCCAAGGGCTCTCTAAAAGAAAATGACATTGCACCAGATGCATGCAATGTAATAATAAAATGCACCTAACCTTACATCTTTAATTTCCTTTGATAAAAAAAAAATCTTTAATTTCCATGAAGATTACTGAAAAAAATTCCATGGAAGATTTATTGGACCTACACAGTTTTCAACTGCCACTTGAGTTTTGTTTCTTAGGGTAGTAGAGCCCTAATCAATGCACTTTAAAGGATATTCGTTGACCCAAAATGGTAGGACACCGTACTTGACCCAAATAAGAATCCCATAATTCATAAATGTGTATCATGTTTACAACTAGGGGCGTATATAAGCTGAGTTGAGTTCTGGTAGCGATGAGTTCGATTCGGTTCGTTAAGAACTCGATTTAAGTTTGAGCTTGAATTGAACATTGACTTGAGTAACTCACAATTTATCTCGTCTCATTTATAATTTTATTTATAATAATAATAATAATAATAATAAATTTTAATTAAAAATTAAAAAATAGTATATTATATTTTCAATTGGCTCATGAACTTTTCGAGACGATTATCAAGTAGCTTGGCTCGGCTTGTTAAGAACTGCTCGAGTTGAGTCCAATTAAATCGAGTGTTGACTGAGTCGGACTCGAGTAGTCCTATTTACCAGAATGTCATGAAAATTTCAAAATTGAGTTTTTTTTGAAAGAAAACTAATTACAATAATATAAATTTTAAAACATTTAATTCATTCGTGTTATAGAATGTGACATTATAAAAATGGTTAAAATTTCAAACAAAATTGAAAAAAATTAAGATATAATCAAACACCGTTATTGGCATTAATGAAGACTACATACTATCAACACTTATACAAAGATAGAATATGACAAAATTAGACCTGTCAAACTTGACCCGAGACCCGAAACCCGAACCGAATTATCCGAACCGAAACTCGATTTTGACCCGAACATGATGATTCGAAGTTGACCCGAAACCTGAACCGAACCGAATCGAACCGAACCGAACCGAAATTTTTTGTTGAACCGAAATAGACCCGAACCGAAATAGACCCGAACCGAATAGACCCGAACCGAATGCTACCCGAACCGAAAACTAAACCGAAAGCTGAACCGAATATCGACCCGATTTTAACCCGATTTTAACCCGATTTTGACCCGAATATCTATTGTTAACAATATAATAAATAATAAAATGAAGTATAGAAATTTGAGATCTTGGTGACCAATTTTATAATTTCATCATAAAATATAGCATAAAATTGAAATTGTAGATTAAATTGACAATTTGGAAGTGGAGAAATTTGAGAGTCCAATGATCAATTTTGTAATTATACCATATAAATAAATAGGGGTCACTTTTGGCTAAAAATTAAATCTTTGAAATTAAAATGAACGAAAATACCAATATATTTAAATTAATAAACTAAATTATAAAGATTAGTCAATTTCAACTAAAAATAAATTTTTAGAGACTAAATATCACTACTGGGAGGGGAGTTCTATATCCGAAGTCTAAACCGTGGGAATACTTGTGACTAAATTAAATTAAACTAAAATTTAAAGTTGACTAAAATGTAACATTTTAAATGCAACATGACCTAAAAAGTAATTAATCTCTAGCTTAAAAAATTGGTGGCTTATTTCCCTCCAAAATTTTGTCTTTTCTCTATCTATTTTTTCCAATTGTCTTTTTCTTTTTCTTTTTTCAATCTAGCTTAAAAAATTGGTGGCTTATTTCCCTCCAAAATTATATTTTTTCCCTCTCTATTCTTACCAATTGTCTTTCTATTTTTCTTGATTTAATTGAGTTTCAATTTAGATTAATTTAATTGAAATTTCACATTTTGTTTTCAAATTATTTTAATTATGTCCGTGATTTATGCTTTTAGATTTTAGTTAGTTCAATTAGATCCTAAGTTTAATAAATTAATTCATTTCAGACATTATTATTATTATTATTATTATTATTATTATTATTATAAACTTTGATTCAATATAATTATACAAAAAAAATTATATGGATACATGAAGCTTTGATTTAAATATTTAATCAAATTCAAATGCATAGATTGACAAGTTGAGTCAGAATTAATCTCATACATCAATAACTTTAAACTGAACCATAAATATTAAACCTCAAACCTTTAACCCAACTCAAATCAAATTGACCCGAAAATTTAAATGTTGACTCGACCCGAAATTGACCCGATTTTAACCCGAACCGAAAGCGACCCGAACGACCCGATTTTGACCCGAACCGAAAGCGACCGATCCGATATTGACCCGACCCGAAAACAACCGATCCGATTTTGACCCGATCCAATACCCGAACCGAATCCGACTCATCACAGACCCGAATTAGACCCGAACCCGAACCGAACCGACCCGAACCGAATCTAAACCGATTCTAGATAGACCCGAAATGACCCGAACCGAAACGACTCGAACCGAACCCGAACCGAATGACCCGATTGCCACCTCTAGACAAAATACTGATAACTGATATTATCTCAACTCAAACACAACATATTTAAGATGACTATAAACACTTATCAATATAAGAGAATCAGCCCGACAACTTATAAAAAATATAAAATAAAATTTCATTAGACAACATTGACGCGCCTACAAGCATATTTAAAGATACTATATTTTATTAAATCTATTGCGCAGGTAAAACAAAACAGACTGAATTATGTATTTGGTTATCAAATTAATGTGTTGTTGTTTTAGTCACTAAATTTTAAAAAAATTAGATTCAACACTAATGTTTTCGAACGTGTCTGTTTTGGTCACTCTTCGTTAAATGAAAATGATAACTTATTATTTTCTTATTGATATAATAATATATTTAATCTTCAAACACTTATATATTATCCTAATTTAATTTTAATTTTAAATAATTTAACAAATTTAACCATTCACATTTACAAATTCTATCAATTTGATTTTGATTCTAAAACAATAAAAAATAGGGAAAAAAATCTATATATAATTTTAACAATAAATTTAAAATTCAAAATGATAAAAAAAAAACAAGCTTCTTGCCTGTGGCAGTTTATCGTTCAACGAAATCAACAGCTATTTGAAACAATTTAATCTACCTAAACTTCTTCACACACAAAATTCTAACCCGGATAAGCTTTCAACAACAATTACAGTTGCTGTAAACCAACCATAAATTCAACATCATTTTTAACACCTTAAAACATAAGATTGGGAAAAGCCGACTGGGTTCCCACCAACCAGACTCAGTGAAATCAACCAATTTCAAGATCCCTTCAGGCATAACCACGAACAGTTTATTAGCATAAAAACCCCGCCACCAAAAAGGCATAAAAAGGAGTATAACCAGAACAATTAACTTAGAGATTTGCGCGGCAATGAGCCATTGAGCACCTCATTATGAGCTATTCTTGTCACTGGACCCATCTGCCGTTCCAGTTTCCCCATTCATGTCTTTTCTCCTTTTGTTTTTCATCATCTTTCTCTTTGGTGGCATAAATGATTTGGGCATCCATAATACACACATATCTCATATCTGCAATTCATGTTGTTCTGCCTGTTTTTAGTTTTCCTTGTTGCGAATTCTTAAAAGATAGATACGAATTGTTTTTGCTCTGACTTAGAAATTTCCGCTGTCGGCACAGTACCGAAACTTTGACATTGTAAAATAAAAAATGTCAGATTTCAACTCTCGAATCTCAAAATGCCCTGTTCACTGTATAAAGAAAATAGGCTTAATACCCAAATAGGTGCCCAAACTATATTTGTGGATCACTTTTAGCGCCTAAACTATTTTTAGCTCTAAATAGATGTTAAAGTTTTAATTTTGGTCATTTTAGGTGCCTAACCGTTAATGAAAACTGTTAGCCAATTAAAATGTGACAAGTGAAATGTTTTAATTTTTTATTTATTTTAATTAATTTTTAAATAAAATTTCAATTTTTAAAAAAATTGACAGTTTTAAATTTTTACAAAACAATCTCAAATCTCTAACCCAAAACCCCAAATTACCGTCGCTATCGCCGTTTACTGTCTCATCAGAGACCACCACTAGTGCCGCCGGACCGCAACGACTATTTCCCCAACCACTCATCGCCGATAACCGACGGTAGGTGTGTCGACGACTTCCTTTTCGCGATTTTAACTTCTTTCGACGTTAGGAAGCCGATCGACACAACTACTGCCGATTACCGCGATGTGTGGTTGGGAGAAACGATCGTAGTGGTCCGACGGCATATATGAGAGCAGCGGCGTGACCATCGGCGGCGGAATTGGCTGTGGGAGTTAGGGATTACGAATTTAGGGTTATTTTGTGAGTTTTGGAAATTTTTAGGTTTTTTGAAAAATAAGTTAAAAATAAATTAAATTAAAAAAATATTTTTTAAATAAAAATAACGGTAGTTAACAGTTAAGCACCTGAAATGATCAAAATTGAAATTTTAAACACTTATTTAGAGCTAAAAATAGTTTAAACACTAAAAGTAATCCACAAACATAGTTTAGCCAATTATTTAGATATTAAGCCAAGAAAATAAAACAGGGAGCCGTCAATAGATTCATGCCCAACGGTGCTGAATACAGGCCTTGACCAATCACATTAATCGACGCTATCAAAATATCGCTTCTCTACTGACACGTTAAGAAAAGTTTTAACGGACGAGATGATTTCCTTTTAGTAGCAACGTACGAGATCATTTAAGTTTAATACACTATCATGTAAAAGAATGAAAATTTTCTACCTTTTTCGGTGCTTTATTTATATTCTATATTAAAAGAATTAGGTTTAGGGTTTAAGAATAATGTTCAAGGTTAGAGTTTAGGTTTAAGTCTAAAAATTTAGGGGCATGGTTTATTTTTAGAGTTTATGGTTTAAGATTTAAAATTTAAGGTTAAAAGTTATAATTTAAAATTTTAGTGTTGGAGCATAAAAATATACCGAGAAGAAACATAGTAATTTTGTCTGTATATACAAACAAGGAATATTTACAAAGCTTACTCTGAATGAAGCAATAGCCAATAAAAACATTCAAATGAACTTTGGTTCTCAATATCAGCTAAGTATTTGAGTTAAAATCAGTAAAATTTGTTCAACAATTCAACATTTTGTTAGTCATATTATATGATTAAAAATGTAAAATGATTACGTTAACAATTTAATTTGGTGGATGATACATGTTCTTTATTTTCCAAATCAATATTGTAATTTCTCATTCATAATAATAAAACTAAAAAATATTTACAAAATCATTATTAGTTATTATAGTATGTTTTGGGAATTATTAATCATCATAATTCAAAAAGTAATTCTTTGCATAACTAACAAAACTTCCAATGTGAACCAAAAAATAATGAAAGTGCTACTTTCAATTAAATTAAACCCAAGTCAATGCAAATTGCTTTTTCATTATTACCTTTATTTATCATTTTGCAGCACGCCTTCAACAATCTTACATTTCTTTCTATCTTTAATAAACAGATTCAAGCATGACAAATTTTCTTATATGTGTTAAACATGATTATTATTTTTATAACAATTAAATTACTTTTTTGGTGATGAGAATAATTGTTGAAAATTTATGGACGAAAAATAATTAATTTAAAAATGAAAATAAGATAAAAACCAATCATACAGAAAACAATATTAAATATAGTTCAACTCTTTTTTTGACTTATTTGTACAATCTCTAAACAATAAAATTTTATTCAAAAAATTATGAGAGAAATATGTTGTTCGTTTGATTTTACGAAAAAAAATAATTATAGTATTTAAAAACTCTAAGTAATATAAATTGGCAAGCCATTGATATGTTCACACGTCGATCACATGAAGATAAAAAAAATGAGAAATGGGAATTTGATAAACATGCATTGGATCCACAAATATGAATATATATTTATATTTATATATATATATATATATATATTGTTGGCGAAACCCTAGTCTATTCGTGTTTAATGTTGGAATTATTATTAGTTTAGCATGTTATGTTATGCTCCCAAGCATGCACATGCATCGTTTTCACACTGCTTAAGGCTGTGCTAACATGCAATTGTTGTAATGAAATATTAGGTACCCATCAACTTAGATCCACTCTAAGCAAATCAACCTACATATGAAAATTTTCAAAATCCAAACAACTTACGTAATTATTATTAATCTATAATATTTTTCAGAATATAAATTTATATTTATGGATATATTTTTTTGAATGGAAAACTACTCTTTATGGATATATTTTGATTTATTAATATTTATAAAATTTTCATATATCTATGTTACTTATATGATTTATTGTAATGGGTTAACCATACATCCTAAAGTTAGAAAAAGATTAAAATTAAAAAAAATTATATTATAGGGTATTTATGTACTTCAATACTTTTTTATATTTTTCGAAAAATAAATCACTTTAAAAGAAATCATTCTTCAAATCACTCACCATCCATAAATTAAAGATATCACAAATTTAATTAATTTAAACTTACATATTCTTATACATTATACGATGACAATACTAATTAAGTGAGTGAGTATTATATGATCTAGCATATGAGTATATTTCTATATGTTTATCATGTTCGTATTTTTTTATTTATCATATTTTATTAAAGAAAAAGCGGGGTCCATCTCAAGAGTACGTGTTTCTTATTTGCTTATTTAATTCCACCCCCACTTCTCCCCTGCAAAACACCACCGCTCCCTACTCTTTTTCAGTTTTCACTTTCAATCTGACATCTTCTTCTTCTTCTAATTGTGCCATCGTCTCCAAGGGAAAGCAAACAAAAATTAAAGTAGGGGTATTTTTTTGGTTTTGAAAGTGCAATATCAAAATCCAGTGAGATAGCCAGATAGGGCAGTCTTTTATATTCCTAGGATATATACACACACGCATAGAGAGGAGGGAGAGGGAGAGAATGAAGGAGAGTGGGAGGAAGCAGGGCGCAGCATCACCATGCGCAGCATGCAAGCTTCTAAGGAGAAGATGTGCCCAAGACTGTGTATTTGCTCCTTATTTTCCTGCTGATGAGCCCCACAAGTTTGCTAATGTCCACAAGGTGTTTGGTGCTAGCAATGTCAACAAGATGCTCCAGGTTCCATTTCCCACCATTCTTATATAACATTAACATTCTTTCATTCTACACTACTAAATCAAACTCATTTTTTAAGTTCTTCTGAATAAAAAGAGGCTTTGATGCTTTCTTTTCATCAGTTTAATTAGATGGTATGTTTTGTTTAAGATTAAACCAAAATTAATAAATAGTTCTTGTCCCTATATCTGCAGTTCCCTAGGGTAATCATAGCAACAGGTTCCCTTATTTTCTTTTCAAGTTCACTAGATTTATGAGGTCCCAGCTAGAAACTCAAACTCCAGCAAATGTCCTAATTTAAATTTTCATGTCAATAGAACTAAAAATCATTGAGTAACATGAACTCAAAATCACATTTGAGAAACAAGTAAAATACTTTTTGTTTGCTTTTTTCCCCTTCTTTCTGCTTAAATTTCCAAGGGCTGTTTGCAGATCACGTGGAGATGTTTTCTAGGTGCTTTTCTCGGGGATATTACATAAAATTTCTTTTTGACCACTTCTTTTTCCGGCTTGAAAATAGTTAGGTAATGCTAGACCAAACTGTCTTTTCACCGAAGAGATCCATTCACATTAAAACAATAATTTATTGAAGACTTGAGCCACCAAAATCAAAAATAAAATATATCATATCAATTATATTAGTTTTACATGATTAATTATTTACAAAATAAAATATATAAAAACGAGCTCACTTTAAAGTAATATACTTTGGACTTTTGACAAATTCACTAGCACATAGAAAATGTTGCAAGGTAAAGATATTGAAGTGATGTCACCATTAACTCATATAACCTATTGTGCGCTGCAAGCTGACCGAATTAAGCTATCAAACTTGCAGGAGCTACCGGTGCACCAACGGGGCGACGCGGTTAGCAGCATAGTGTATGAGGCCAACGCCAGGGTACGTGACCCGGTTTACGGGTGCGTCGGGGCCATATCATCACTGCAACAACAGATAGACACCCTTCAAACCCAGTTGGCACTAGCACAGGCAGAGGTGGTGCACCTCCGGGTGAGGCAGACCACATCGTTTTCACATCATGGGTTCGGCATTGCAAGCCCAAGTAACAGTGGGTCACCCTCATACAGGCTCATGGGTTCACAAGCCAAGCCCATTTTCGACATGGATATGGTACTTGACCAGGGTTGCTTGGGGGAGTCCATGTGGTCATGCTAGCTTTATTATATTACATATACATATATACGCTACATTTTTGTCACCCTACGCTTAATTTCCCTCCTATCATATCCCTAAATAATTTTATATACAACAATTTGAGTAGACAAAAAAAGTGGTGGCTATAGCGGTGGCGGCTATGATGGTTGTTAGGGTCTTTTTCATTAACTATATATAATGTACATGTATAATTTTAACAAACGTTATATACGTGGATTTGGTTTTTATCTATTTTGGTTCACGTTATCTATTTTAAGAGATGATATCGATCAAGTTTGAAATTCGAGCTTGTAGGTTTGTCTATACTCTCTCTTATTTTCTCCTTAAATTATAATAATATATTTTGCTTCAAAAGAATAATATAATGGGCTCGATCTTGTGCATGAATTTCTCCATTCCTATCTAACTGATGTTGATGACTATATATTTTCAGCAGTGGGTTAATACTTATGTGGTGTTAGTTTACTTACCATATCTAGCATGTCAACCCCATTATACGGAAATCTTGTAATCTATTGATATTCGGAAGCTTCTCATTGGCTTAATTTATTTGGTTTTCCTCATGAGCTTACTTAAAAAAACTAATATTATAAACAATCAGTTGGTCTAGTGGGATGAAACAGTATATTCCTTAAGCAAGATAAGGGGTTTAAATCTTAGAATTGTGAAGGGAACAAATTGGAGTGTGAGGGCCGCCCCTATAATGAGCTTTTATAGTACTCGATTTGGATTTGTCAACTAATGAACTGGACATCGGTAGTTAAACAAAAAAAACCCTCAAACATCTTCAACTCATTAGGAAGGAAAGCATCCCATTGAGTTAGTTGATAGAAATTTCAATGGAAAACCAAGGGCTTAGGGCAGTATATTTGCTTGTAATCAGGAAAAGTCCAGCAATAATTGTCATATATATATACACACACTGAATTATTGACCCATTTCTGTGCTTGAATCATTGAGTTGGTCGAAGACAATATAATTACATCAAGCAAGAATCCTTTTTTGACATTAATTCTTTCGGTTCCTCGACAGTAACAGTAACCAAACCCATAATCATGATCCATGGAACCTACATCTACCAAAAGGACAGAAAGATTAATGTACATATATGCACTCTCTTATGTAGACTGGTTACCAACTTTCTAATAATTTCTTTCCCCTTTCAATCAGTTAACAGTATATATGTTAAGGACTGGAGAAAAAAATAACTAAAGGGTTAATGGATGTGGTTAAACTGAACATTTTTTCATCATTCAACGATGTAATCATTCATTTTTATTACAAGGTCTTAGGTAGACCTAATTAACACTATTTTTTCTTTGCATTACTTTTTTTGAAATCTCTGGATGAGACTGAAATGGCTATGGTTATCTCATGATTGATTCGGTAGTCATAATTGTTAATGTTGAATTATAAAACCAAGAGAGGTGATTAGCCTTGGAACAATGGAATCAAACTTTTGAAGAAGCAGCTTTGCCAAGACTGCAGTAAATTTGTCAAATGTTTAGGCCAATCAATTAACCTTAAGTCAAAGGGTAATCTTCACTGATGGTCACTTTTGTTTTGGGTTTGTTTTATTATGGTCACTCGAATTCAAAAAAGATTATTTTGGTCACTTACGTTCGAAACCGTTTCTGTTTTGGTCACTGGACCGTTAACCTCCGTTAATTAAAAATAAAAATTTCTAATTTGATCCCCAAACTTTCAAAACTTTATTTTTTACCATCTTCCCCAAAACTCAATGAACTTTCCACAGCAGGGAGTTCCATCTTTCTTTTATTTATTGCAGCCACAATTACTTAGAAAATCTGAACCATTGGACTTCCCAAACTTTTCTTGATTAAAAGTATAATAATCTAACTTTGCGAATTTCACTAAGTTTTGGTATTGGGCACCATATCCTTCATATACGGGAATGCAAGTCATAGCAACCAACCTCGGCAAGCTCTTTCGAAGGGGTCAGTTTAGAGCATCGGCAATATAATAATGTTGGAGGAATTGTAGTTGCAAATCAAATATGTCAAATATGGAAAGTCTGCTTGTGGATATGTTTTTATAAGTTGGTGACCCCGAGATTGAAGCTGCTATTCAAAGAGGAGAGGACCCTCGGTTGGCTCTGGTTAGTTAAATTGTTACTTCGGGAATTTATAGTTAGCTTGTGGATATGTTTTTGTCTGAATATTAGTGCCTCAAAGAATTATTTCCGTGAGTAGCCATGTTGATTTCAATAATTTCCGAGGTCTATTGAAGATTTGAAGCCTTTCTAATGCTTGTAAACTGTTGACTGTTGAGCATCTTCTTAGGCCTTTTCCGATGAAATTAGCATATTCTTCAACTTATGATTTTAAGAGTGTTTTTTCCTTTCCATTCAGCATCTCTTTTAAGCCTAGGTTACTGACAATCAAGAATCTGTACGAATTTTCAGAGATTAATGACAAGGGGTCATTGTTGCACTTACTTTTTTCTTTCTTGCCTCCTTTTCAAAAGTTCTCGGAGTAATTGTTATTGGTATTTCTTCTAATCTACGAAACAACAAGTCACAACACTTCCATTTGTTAACTGCAGGTAACAAAAGCTTATAATTACATTCATAAATATGGACATAAATCAAAGCTTATGGCCGCAGCTGTTCGGAACAAGCAGGATTTATTCAGTTTGCTGGGGTTTCATATGATTCAACTCTTATCAATTTAATTTAGATTCATTACAAATTAAGAATCAAATGTTTCTCTTTCCTAAACATATGTTATGGTTTATTTCTTACAGGGTTGACTATATCGTTGCACCGTTGAAGGTATTGCAGTCACTGAAAGAATCAATTACTGCTCCCGAAGAGAAGTACTCTTATGTTCGGAGGTTGTCCCCGCAGTCTGCTGCCAGCTATGAGTTCGCTACTGAAGAGGTTTGCTTTCTTTCCTTATTTTCAACTGTTGACAAAGAGAAAGGAGGGGAAAACATAAGAATGAAAACAAAATGCAAATTATGCGGATACAGTGGTTTCACTGGTACACTATATTCATGGCCTTACAGGATGAAAATAAAAGCTCCTTTGACATGTTCTAAAACTTTAGCTATGTGGAAATAACCTGTATATGGATATGGGAATGGCTTTTGAGTTGGGACTTTGATTTGCAACTGTAATTAAAATAGGAGTGCTTATCCTTTCAGTGATTGTAGTGGTAGATAAAAGTGAAGCCTATATAATAATGTTGTAAAAGTGGAGTAATATTAAATGCCACAAAGAATGATAGGGGAAAGCAGATTGGGGAAGATGGTAAAAAATGAAGTTTTGAAAGTTTGGGGGTCAAATTAGAAATTTTTATTTTTAATTAACGGAGGGTTAACGGTCCAGTGACCAAAACAGAAACGGTTTCGAACGTAAGTGGCCAAAATAATCTTTTTTGAATTCGGGTGACCATAATAAAACAAACCCAAAACAAAAGTGACCATCAGTGAAGATTACCCTAAGTCAAATTACTATGAGCTATTTTTTACTAAAAAAAGGTTGACAAAAGTTGGTAAAATCAAATCACACCTTTACCAGTTTCCTTTTGCTCCCCATTAGGGTTACCAATAGTGAAGTGGTTGGCATAGTTTTTGAAATGGAGAAATTACGAAGGATTGGTCCATCCCTCTTCTCTCAAAGAAAGAGAGCTTGGGGGTTGGTGGAATGCACTCACCATTGTGTTCTATAATTCAAATTACTCTCTCATTATGTCCCTTTGCTATGATTTAGACAGGCTAATTAACTTACAAACCCACATTATATTTGGACTATATAGTCTAGACACAAAGAAGGTGATTATGATTTTGAATTTAAAGAGAGATTCCATCTTTTACCGACATAATGAACTTTAGGAAAATGATATTTTTCATGCCTAAATTGTAGTTTTTATTTCATTTTCATAAAATGTCACAGTTTATGCATCGTTAATAATTCAGACAATGACATGTTATAAAAGTCTTTTTTTCTCTCTATTGGACATGTTATTAAAGAGTATTTTTTAATAGAAACGAGTCTTAAAATTAAAGTTATTAAAAATAAATTAAGAGTTATTAAACTTATTGAACCCAACAAGTGTTCTAGTGAAAAAATATATGATGTTTATCATAGGAGACACGAGTTCAAATCGCTTTGTCTATAAGGTGTATGCGTATTGTCAAAATAGTAAAATTATATATGATCAAATACTACATCACCTTTAGACTAATAAAAAATTAAAATTTATTTAATAATTAAATATCAAACCTCCTAAATGTTGGAGCCACAATGATTGAATGAACAAAATGGACTTAAACTCCGGGCTCGTAATTTGGATCCCATTAACTTAATTAAACCAATCACATTTCTTTTTAGTTTTATACTTGCTCTCGACTCTCGAGGACGTATAAAGTTTGACCAAACCAAGAAATGGAAAGCGAGAATGATCAAGGCCCAACTTGCTTACATGAATTATGAAGTGGTCCAATATCAATGTTGATTATTCCGAAGTGAAAGGGAAATTGTACGTTAACTGCTCAATATTGAACCTTCGGACAGGCAACATGGGCTAATAACGAGAAACCAAGTTTGCAAATGTGTTGGAACATTAACCAGAAGACAACTTATTTCCACATTAATTTCTTTACTTCAGAAACATAAAGGAATAAACAATGCCTGAGCCAGTGAGCCTAGCCTTCACAACTTTATTTGGTGTCAGGCCGAGTTCCTGGCTCTCTCTAACAGCCTGTTTGATGCTTGTTAGTGCCCATTGCTGAAGGGACTGTTAAATTTCACGGTAATCAAACATTCCTGTTTGTAACACACATGTGTATGTATTATCACATGAAATTTGGAAAATAACGACTGACATGGAAAGAAAAATCCGATCCAAATGTTTAACACTAGCATTGCATAAAGATTACAGAAAACTTTACATATAAGTAGAAGAAATTTCCCAAGACGCCTCTTTTCCATAAATACCCAGTCTAAAGCGCTCCCATCTCGTCGTCCCATTCAATCTCTGTATACCCAGAAGAAATCAGATGAAACCAAATCAAACAGTCATACACTTAATGTTTTGTTTATTAAGCATTCAATAACAGTAACATACAATATTTTGCCCAAAATATAATGATATTATTGTTATTATAAAACCATGATTAAGGAATTTGAAGATGCAGACCTGAGGAGATTAGACGTCCTTAACAACAAGGTCACCATTGACGAGCTCTCTGTATGCGGCAACAGGCCAAATAAAGCCTCTGAAGATGAGACCAGTAGCCAAAGGGACATCGATGATGATCTCCTTCATGGCCGGCTTCTTTTCATCGCTTATGGCAATGAGATAGCTCCTTCCGACCCACCCGATCCATCCGGCGATGTACAAGAACAACACCCCGGGGGTGATGAACTCACCCCAATGCCTCTGGTCGCCGCTAACTATCAAATGAGGCAACCCATCGGAGCCACAAAGCAGGCCGTACTTTCCGTAGTTGTCGAAGCGCCTCTTGGTTTTCTCGATGGTTGCTTTGATGGCCAGAGCCGGTGCGCTGTCGGGGGCGTAAAGCTTCAACGACGACTCCAGCTTCTTGATCTGCTGCTTCTCGCGCTTGGCGAATTGCTTGGACTCTTTGCATGGAGTGAGGCCCGAAATGTCAGCAACAGCGGGAAGTGGAGCCGAAAGGAGAATGGAAGAAAGAGCAAGAGCCGCCGAGAAGGCTTGGAGTGGTGAAGCCGATTTGTCGGAGGAGCATACGATCAATGATCTCGATGAAACCTTGGGGGTAACTTGGGAGTTCAGCTTCGGCTTCAAAATCGATTTGGAGAGATTAGTTGGGATTGTAAGAGACATCTTTGGGTCTTTCTTCTGTGTTTTCCTTTTTCCTTTTCTGTGTTGAGGATGAAGAAAAGAGGAATGGAGGGAGGGATGGGGATGTTTAGATTCAGGTGAGGGAGGGACTAGTGGTGGGAAAAAGGATAAGAAAGCTGAGATGGATGATTGTGATTGGTTAACGGGAGACTTGGTTGTGTTTTCAGATTCTCTCTTATATCTGTATATCTTCTGAAATTTTGGATAAAAGTTTCAGTACTGTGGTTAGTTCGTGTGTTGTACATAGACCTGGCAAACTTGACCCGAGATCCGAAACTTGAACTGAATTACTCGAATCGAAACCCGATTTTGACCCGAACATGATGATTCGAAGTTGACCCGAAATCCGAACCGAACCGAACTGAACCGAACCGAACCGAAATTTTTTGTTGAATCGAAATGGACCCGAACCGAATAGACCCGAACCGAAAGCTGAACCGAATATCGACCCGATTTTAACCCGATTTTGACCCGATTTTAACCCGAATATCTATTTTTAACAATATAATAAATAATAAAATAAAGTATAGAAATTTGAGATCTTGGTGACCAATTTTATAATTTCATCATAAAATATAGCATAAAATTGAAATTGTAGACTAAATTGACAATTTGGAAGTGGAGAAATTTGAGAGTCCAATGACCAATTTTGTAATTATACCATATAAATAAATAGGGTTCAATTTTGGCTAAAAATTAAATCTTTGAAATTAAAATGAACGAAAATATCAATATATTAAATTAATAGACTAAATTACAAAGATTAGTTAATTTCAACTAAAAGTAAAATTTTAGAGACTAAATATCACTACGGGGAGGGGATTTCTATATCCGAAGTCTAAACCGTGGGAATACTTGTGACTAAATTAAATTAAACTAAAACTTAAAGTTGACTAAAATGTAACATTTTAAATGCAACATGACCTAAAAAGTAATTAATCTCTATCTTAAAAAATTGGTGGCTTATTTCCCTCCAAAATTTTGTCTTTTCTCTCTCTATTTTTTCCAATTCAATCTAGCTTAAGAAATTGGTGGCTTATTTCCCTCCAAAATTTTATTTTTTCCCTCTCTATTTTTACCAATTGTCTTTCTCTTTTTCTTAATTTAATTGAGTTTCAATTTAGATTAATTTATTTTAATTATGTCCGTGATTTATGCTTTTAGATTTTAGTTAGTTCAATTAGATCCTAAGTTTAATAAATTAATTCATTTCAGACATTATTATTATTATTATTATTATTATAAACTTTGATTTAATATAATTATACAAAAAAATTTATATGGATACATGAAGCTTTGATTTAAATATTTAATCAAATTCAAATGCATAGATTAACAAGTTGAATCAGAATTAATCTCATACACCAATAACTCTAAACTAAACCATAAATACTAAACCTCAAACCTTTAACCCAACTCAAATCGAATTGACCCGAAAATTTAAATGTTGACCCGACCCGAAATTGACCCGAAATTGACTCGATTTTAACCCGAACCAAAAGCGACCCGAACGACCCGATTTTGACCCGAACCGAAAGCGACCGATCCGATATTGACCCGACCCGAAAACAACTGATCCGATTTTGACCCGATCCAATACCCGAACCGAATCCGACTCATCACAGACCCGAATTAGACCCGAACCGAACCGACCCGAACCGAATTTAAACCGATTCTAGATAGACCCGAAATGACCCGAACCGAAACGACCCGAACCGAACCCGAACCGAATGACCCGATTGCCACCTCTAGTTGTACATGAGCCTGACCCTACTCAGTACTGAACACCGCATATGAAACTGTTGCAAAATCTATGGTTAGAATAAACCAAGAAAATGAACTTAACAAGTAGTCTAAGTGAAAAATATATAATATTTATTTTAATAAAAATAAATTATTTTATTTACAATATATGTATATTATTAAAGTGTTAAGAATATATATATATATATATATATATATATATATATATATATATATATATATATATATATAGCAAATAGTAGTACATAAAAAATAAAACAAGACCGTATGTCAAAAAAAAAAAAGACCGCATCAGTCAAAGAGGGAATTTAGAATCTGCCGTGATGATGTTACAATTGCACTGCCTTTTTTAGTTGTTATAATCTGGAAATTGTAGTCTCGGACCATGTTACTCGAACTTGCAATATCGTGTTAGATAACGGGTATGTGTCCGAAACATGTATATTTAATTTTTTTTCAAAGTTTTTTCTTGTATTTAGAAGGGTCATATCATATTGAAGTATCTCCTATACCCATGTCCGGAAATATGCCCAACATAATTAGAATATGAAAGCCCAAGTTACCTAAAACATTACATAAAATTTTAGATGCCTGAGTTTCCGTTCCATTTTCACCTATTTCAACCAACCCAAGGTGTTGAGGCAATTAACTTTCACCATATGTTTATGTTTGATTTTAGTTTTGAGAATTATTTTTTCAATACTTTTGAAAAGGGTGTTACATGTTAGATGTACTTCATATGATTCACTCAATTGCGTTGAGAGTAGAAAGCAGTTCACACATGCATACCAAGAGTTACAAGCACAAAACACTAATAGTTGCATCAAGGGACGAAGCTATTAAGGGGTGGGGAGGGGCAATTGTTCCCTCTCACTAGAGGTGGCAATCGGGTCATTCGGTTCGGGTCGTTTCGGTTCGGGTCATTTCGGGTCTATCTAGAATCGGTTTAAATTCGGTTCGAGTCGGTTCGGTTCGGGTTCGGGTCTAATTCGGGTCTGTGATGAGTCGGATTCGGTTCGGGTATTGGATCGGGTCAAAATCGGATCAGTTGTTTTCGGGTCGGGTCAATATCGGATCGGTCGCTTTCGGTTCGGGTCAAAATCGGGTCGTTCGGGTCGCTTTCGGTTCGGGTTAAAATCGAGTCAATTTCGGGTCAATTTCGGGTCGGGTCAACATTTAAATTTTCGGGTCAATTCGATTTGAGTTGGGTTAAAGGTTTGAGGTTTAGTATTTATGGTTTAGTTTAGAGTTATTGGTGTATGAGATTAATTCTGATTCAACTTGTTAATCTATGCATTTGAATTTGATTAAATATTTAAATCAAAGCTTCATGTATCCATATAATTTTTTTTTGTATAATTATATTAAATCAAAGTTTATAATAATAATAATAATAATAATAATGTCTGAAATGAATTAATTTATTAAACTTAGGATCTAATTGAACTAACTAAAATCTAAAAGCATAAATCACGGACATAATTAAAATAAATTAATCTAAATTGAAACTCAATTAAATTAAGAAAAAGAGAAAGACAATTGGTAAAAATAGAGAGGGAAAAAATAAAATTTTGGAGGGAAATAAGCCACCAATTTCTTAAGCTAGATTGAATTGGAAAAAATAGAGAGAGAAAAGACAAAATTTTGGAGGGAAATAAGCCACCAATTTTTTAAGATAGAGATTAATTACTTTTTAGGTCATGTTGCATTTAAAATGTTACATTTTAGTCAACTTTAAGTTTTAGTTTAATTTAATTTAGTCACAAGTATTCCCACGGTTTAGACTTCGGATATAGAAATCCCCTCCCCGTAGTGATATTTAGTCTCTAAAAATTTACTTTTAGTTGAAATTAACTAATCTTTGTAATTTAGTCTATTAATTTAATATATTGATATTTTCGTTCATTTTAATTTCAAAGATTTAATTTTTAGCCAAAATTGACCCCTATTTATTTATATGGTATAATTACAAAATTGGTCATTGGACTCTCAAATTTCTCCACTTCCAAATTGTCAATTTAGTCTACAATTTCAATTTTATGCTATATTTTATGATGAAATTATAAAATTGGTCACCAAGATCTCAAATTTCTATACTTCATTTTATTATTTATTATATTGTTAAAAATAGATATTCGGGTTAAAATCGGGTCAAAATCGGGTTAAAATCGGGTCGATATTCGGTTCAGCTTTCGGTTCAGCTTTCGGTTCGGGTCCATTCGGTTCGGGTCTATTCGGTTCGGGTCCATTTCGGTTCGGGTCCATTTCGGTTCAACAAAAAAATTTCGGTTCGGTTTAGTTCGGTTCGGTTCGGGTTTCGGGTCAACTTCGAATCATCATGTTCGGGTCAAAATCGGGTTTCGGTTCGGGTAATTCGGTTCGGGTTTCGGGTCTCGGGTCAAGTTTGCCAGGTCTACCTCTCACCCCGAGAATTTTTTTTTGTTTTCTTATTTAAATTATTTTAAAAAATGGTTTATTTTTTAATTTGTCCCCCACTTTCAAATATTTATGTTTTGCCTCCTCCAACCTCAAATTATGGCTTCGTCCCTGGTTGCATCCGACCACGGTTTGAAAATTCAAAGCATTCGTTCGAATTCATCCTGGCCCAACGTATGACGATGTTCTATCCGTTTAGAATTTGACCTGAATTCTAGGGTAAAAGTAAAACTAGACTCTTTCCCGACCTGACACATAAAAGAAATTCTCTTTCTCATTTTTATTCAACAAAATAGGGAGGTAACTCAAAAAGGAAAATACAGAGATAGTAGTATTATATCAATTATATCTAAATATTTAGAATAAAATTATAATGTTATATCGTATTGGATCAGATATTTTTATCCTAAACCCGAACTGACCGACCCGATTTTATCCTCTAAATAATGCGACCCGAATATGAATGAAATCAATCCTATAGAATTAGGTCAAATTAGCATTCGTAGACACCATAGGCAATGTTGGTTTTGAGGACGTTATTATCTTTTGTATGCAGCATTAGTTGAGAAAACGCATCAATATTGACACGAGAATTCTAACCTACATATGGTCATTCTAATTAAGAGCAAAACAGACACTACAGCAGACTTGTTCTACGGCGGCACTATTCGTGGCGTTTTTCAAACAAACGCCGTCAAATTTTCACTTATAACGGCGTTTACGATACAAACGCCACAAAATGTGAACTTTGGTGGCGTTTTCATTACAAACGCCGCGATAGGTTGACATATAGTGGCGTTTTGCATGTCAAACGCCGCCATAGGTTAAATGGTAGTGGCGTTTTATACGCCAAACGCCCCCAAAGGTTAAAAGTTAGTGGCGTTTTAAAGCCAAACGCCGCCACAAGTTAATTATTCGTGGCGTTTTAAAGCCAAACGCCGGCAAATGTTAATTATTCGTGGCGTTTCTGTCACCAAACGCCGGCAGAAGTTAATTATTCGTGGCGTTTGTTACGCCAAACGCCGCCAAAAGTTAAATTTTAGTGGCGTTTTTACGCCAAACGCCGCTATTGTTTAAACTCACCGTTTTAATAGTCAGATATATCCCCAATCTGCTCAGACAGACTCCATCGTGAATTAAAAAAAATCCCCAAATCCTGTGCCCTAGCCGTTCCTGCCCCTCTTGCCGTGTCGCTCCTGGTCGGTCCTCGCCGTCGACCGTCGCGTTTCGCCATCAACCGTCGACCTGCGCTCCTCGCCTTCGACCGTCGGCCAAGGTTAGTGATCTCTCGTTTCATCATAATTTAATACTTAATAATCTATTCAGTTAAAATAATACTGAAACTATTGTTTAGAGTTCTTTAGCAGCAGCGTTGATTGTTATATCCATTTGAGAGTTAAAATAGTACTGAAACTATTGCTTACATTTCGACAATCATCCATGTAAATATGTGTATATATTTAAGGGTTTGAAACTGTTAACAGGTTCAAGCCGGTGGCCGATACCTGTTCTTGTAAATGATTTTAAACTTTTTAGCAGTTACTAGTATTGCTTGCATCTCTGGTAGGATGCCATTATAAACACTGCATTGTACAAAGTTCTGGAACAGGTGGAAAAGCTATGAAATGCTACAAAAACAACATGACATTATTTATGCTACAAAACCTATTACTTAATTAATCACCTGATTCTTCTTGAAACCGATCCTCTGTAATTTTTCTCTTTGTTATTGTAAGTGTAAACTATAGAGGTTGTGTTGTTAATATCGTTGAACTTTTAATTGCCATTAAATTTATGTTTTAGATTCAATTATTCTACTTTCATATTTATCATCATTGAAAGTGATACTAAAATATTTCTTGAATGTTTGACAATTCATATTTTGTTTACTTTATTGTTATGTTGAATAGGTTGAGAGTGATTCCACATATCTGTTCATCCTTCAAAGTTGTGAATCGGTGCTCTTCCCCAACAGGTAACTTTCTCTTGAATTTACATGTTTGGTTGGTAAGTAGTTTATATATTTAACATGTTTGGTTGGTAGTTGTGGATAATTCTCGGTCGTTATTGTTATTTCTTTTCTTTTGTCTAAGGAGGACTAGAATTTTTTCAATATTTCTTTTTATTTGTCTAGGGCTGTTAGATTGTATTTAAATCTTTTATTATTATTACAGAAATACAAAATGAATAGGAGTTTGATGAATTTGCCAAGAGTAAGCGTCGACTATCGAAATAGAGTAGAAACTTTTTTAGATTTTGCTTTTGCGAATGCAAGCCAAGAGGATATGATTCTTTGCCCTTGTAAGAAGTGTGGTAACATTAATTGGCACGTTCGTGAAGTTGTACACAAACATCTAATTGTTTTTGGCTTTGTTCGAGGATATATAAAATGGATATTCCATGGAGAGATTACACCTCGTAGAGCTTCATCCACGAGTAACTCGATTGATCCTCTTAATTCTCATCACCGATCTCATAGAGAAGATGACATGGAGGGTATGTTGCGGGATGCATTTAATATGCATGATTATCATCAATCAGTTAGAGAAGATTGTGATATAGATGTTAGTGATTCCTCCGAGATGAGAAGAAGTGGATGTCATGAAGAGCCAAATGGAGAAGCAGCAAAGTTCTATAATTTGCTGAATGAAATGAATGAACAACTTTATGAGGGATCAAAATATTCAAAACTCTCCTTTTGCATTCGTCTTTTCCATCTAAAATGCTTAGGAGGATGGACCGGTAACTCTTTTACGCAGTTATTAGAGTTTTTGGGAGAAATGTTTCCTTTTGCAAAAATTTCTCAATCCAGCAAAGATATGAAGAAAGTGATAAAGGATTTGGGTCTTGGTTATGAGAAAATTCATAGTTGTCCGAATGATTGCATGTTGTATTGGGGTGATCGAAAAAATCAAGAGTCTTGTCATGTATGCGGTAAATCTCGGTGGATGAATAAAGATGTAGAAAACGTGAGTGAGGACGAAGTTGAAGCACGATCAAGAAAGAAGCCAGTAAAGATTCTGCGATATTTTCCTCTAATACCTAGGCTTCAAAGACTTTTTATGTCTTCAAAGACTGCGGAGTCTATGAGGTGGCATCATGATGGACGAACAAATGATGGATTTTTGAGGCACCCTGCGGATAGTTTAGCTTGTAAGTCATTTGATCAAAAGTTTCCAAATTTCGCAGGAGATCCTCGAAATGTTAGGCTTGGTCTTGCATCTGATGGGTTTAATCCATTTAAAATCATGAGTACTTCATATAGTACTTGGCCTGTTCTGCTTGTTCCCTACAATTTGCGTTAGGAAAGAAATGGAGAGACCATAAGAGCTTCTTGAAAAAGAAATATTTCAAGAATAGTCTCAGCCTTCAAGAGAAGATGCAAAATGTCCCACCTGGATTGCTCCGGTATCAATGGGAAGATGCAGTCAGGTTCTGGAGTTCAAAGAAAGGAGAGGTATGACCGCTACACTTTTTAAAGAATATTATTATGTCATTAGAAATTGGTTATATATGTATATATGCAATTTTAGGAACGAGAGCGTGTTGGCGTTGCTAGTAGACAGAAACAGAAGTATACTCACACTGCCGGGTCGAAGAGCTTTGCCCGTATTGCTAATGATGAGGTATTGTTTTTTAGACATTATTCATTATGTTTTCATCTAATACTTTTTTCGTAAGTATTTTTATCATTCATTGTAGGAACTTAAGTCCGGAAGTAGTGTTGGACGAGTACAACTCTTCGACATCACGCACACAAAGAAATATGGCTCTGCTATTACTCCTGAAGCTGCAAAAATTATGGTATATTTATTTGTTGCAAAATCTAATATTATGTTATTATTTATATCAACATAATAACATTTTTATATGAAATAGTATTTGAATTTATTTTCTTCATTGATTATTAGACCAAAATGAAGAACAAAAAGATAGAGTTTGAAGCTACAGCTTCAACTAATGGTTCTGCTAATTTGGATGACATCGACAACCAAGTTATTGCTGATGTTTTGGGTCCTGAACGATATGGTCGAGTTCGATGTCAAAGATCATTCGTTACCCCTACAAAATATTTTGGTGCTCAAACGTCGCAGTACATGCCATCACAGAGCCGGTCTTCCCAGGCAGAAGTTAATCGTTTACAACAACAATTAACTCAATTTAAAGTTGAAGTAGAAGCGAGGGAAGCAGAGAGAGCAGCGATGGAAGCGGAGAGAGCAACGAGAGAGGCAGAGAGAGAAGCATCATATAAGAATCTCGAAAATAAATTTCAAGAACTGATGGCCATGTTCAAGCAGAACCCACCGCAGAAGTTAATCGTTTACAACAACTTTGAACTACAATGTTGAATTACATTTGCACTTTAATGTTATAGACTTGAACTTATTTTCTTGTTGTTAAGTATTTGTTTCTTAATTTATGTAATTATTTCTTGGATTAGATATGTCACAGGTTAAATTTGGGTAATAAATATAATGCAAATCGAATTTTCAATGGGCAGTAAGATTTGCGGCGTTTGCACCTAAAAACGCCGCAAATACCTACTCTATTGCGGCGTTTTTATAAAAAACCGTCACTAAAAGTCACGATAAAATTGCGGCGTTTGTCAATAAAACGCCGCCATAGAGGAAGTAATCTCGGCGTTTTTCTTGCAAAACGCCGCTAAAAAACAGCATATTGCGGCGTTTTACCAGTCAAACGCCGCTACAGAGTATGACCTTTTTGCGGCGTTTGTAAAACAAAACGCCGCTATAGAACAGGTTTTTGCGGCGTTTGTAAAACAAAACGCCGCTAGAGGACGAGATCTATGGTGACGTTTGTTCACAAAAAACGCCGCGAATGTTTGCGGCGCAAGTATCAACGGCGTTTTTGGCGGCGTTTTTCTTAGCGCCGGGAGAGTTTTTAGCGGCGCTAAAAGACGCCACAATATGCTAAAAAAAACGCCGCGAAAGAACAAGCCTGGTGTAGTGAGAGTCTATCTCTGCAATTTATTCAACCTGCTAAAAACCATCTTTGAATTAATTGACAATGTATCGATACTAGGTGAAACAGCTCAATTTTGAATATAAAACCATAGATTGAAGGCTGAATGGATACAAGAATACACCATTTTAACAAGTTTTATCAAGTGACAAAGTGTAAAAAGACAGGAATTACAATTAAATCAAATAACCTAGATGGGAAATACCATTTTAACACGGATATGCAAATAATATCGAAATTTCACACAATTATAAACAACCAAAACACAAACAACCCATTCTTGGACCCTTTCAAACACTTGCCATGTAGGCAGGCTTGGTGTGTGGAGGAGCTGCACCGGGCGGCGGAGCTGGTGCGCCATAAATCTGAGGGTTGTTAACTTGTCTCGCTTTAGCTCTTCTATAGAAGTAAAATCCCAGAACAAGTAATATGCATAAGAGAAGCAGTGGCAGAGAGATGACTACAACCAAACCCATCTTTGCTTTCAACCTTTCCCACTGATTTCTGTTTATATAGAGGAGATCGAATATATTTATATGGTGGTTTTGTGGTCTCTTAAAATGTACAGAGGGTTCATATTCTGTCAAGGACAGAGTGGAAAGAGAGGGGTAGGGAATTTTTTAACCTGTTTGCTAACTCATGTGGGTGTAATGTTGGATTAAAATCTGCAATTGTGGGCACATATGTAAAATGTATGTTGCTATTATAAAGTATGACACAAAATAAAGTGACCAATTAAGTTAAGCGTGTCATAGGTATTAAAAAAGTCATAAGGTGTAGATATCGTAAGATATATTTATAATTCAATGAGGGACAGAGTTATAAATATTTAATAGTTGATTTAATAAATCAATTGTATAAAGAGGTAGTGGTCCCCAAGAAATAGGTTAACTTGTTTTTTTCTCCTTCCCCGTCAGAGAGTTTTACTTCAAGAGATAACATATATTCTTGGAAGATCAATACTAAAGTTTTGAGATTTCCCCATCAAGATTCAAAATTTTCAATCTATCAATAAATTTAGTTACGCTTCCACATTCAGTTTATTCAGTTTTTTATTTTTGATGATTTGAGACGATAGATCTTGAGTTTTAAGTTTCATATATATTATGTTTTGGTTCTAACATATAGGGAAATTTTTAACGTGTTTGCTAACTGTATGCAACTTAACGTTGAAGCCTCCAGGGCCAACCTTTTTGAACCCAATGCAGGCTTTGGAGAATTTCCAGTGGAGAAAGGTGTGGTGATGCTGAGATAATTACTCGGGAATGAGCCTTTGTTTGCCAAATCACTACATTCTGATTCTCCTTAGTTGGATGTTACTTTAGACTTTAGAGAAGTTTAACATTATAATTACAGTTATGCCTCCTCCTCTCCACTTGCAAAGATTCTTCTCTAATTATGCTCGATTTATATTAACAGTAAACTCTTTCCGCTTAATTTTCTAGGTGTAGTCACTAGTCATAACAATACTTGAAACAAAAATTTATACTTACCATGAACTGTAGGCAGCAAGAGCGAGTAAAAATCTTCTGCCACTAACCATGTCTTCTTATATGTCTATACTAAAAATTACCTAAAAATTAAAATTTAAGTTCTAATCTTAATTTTCATATCTTAAACTTTAAACCCTAAAAATACATCATATCCCTAATTTCCTACACCCTAACTCAAACCTCAAACCCTAAACCTATTTTTTTAAAATGAAGACGCCAATAGAGGCATAATTAGGGGTAGACGATTTCCATCCGGCAAAAGCCGGTTATTATTATATAAAAACATAGTATGTGAACATACAATACACAATTGAATTTTAAACAATATATATTAATGCATAAATTTTTTAAATAATATTAGACATCCAACATAACCGCGCACAGCAAAGACTTCAAAAAAAGAAGAAGATATGTTTGAGAACAAACTATTTATTTTGGAGATTTCAAACATCAAAGTGATAAACTGATAATAGTCTAGTGGAGTATCGGAGTGGCTATCGGGCATGACTAGAAATCCAGTGGGCTTTGCATGCGCAGTTCTCGGACGAATCTTGCTGTTCATTATTTTTAATATCCTAAAGGCTATATATGCTGAATGCGTTTCGGGTTTGTACCAAGTCGAAAACGGCCATTTCACTTGAGCCTATATAATCTGTAAACCTCTACATGTTATTTTATTAGTTTTCTAGTTTTTCCCTGCAAAATCTCCATGGATTAGGCAGGCTTCCAGCGTTCCGATAAGTCCACTTCAATTCCTGTCCATATTCCATTGCCATTAAACTCAAAAAGACCAGAACACCCCCCCCCCCCCCCCCAAAAAAAAAAAAAAAACAAATCCAAAAGAATTTAGTACCTCTATTTATGTCCCAACACTAAAAAACACTACAAAATAAAATTTAAAATTTCAAGCTCTAATTCTAAATCTTAAACCCTATACCCTACTGGAAAGCACGAGTACGGCTATCCCATGTTGTTTCAAGTACCCGAAACGTCTTCGGTACGAGTACGCGACGGGGACAGCTGAGGTATGTCCCAGGGACGTCCCACGTTCACACGGTACGACTGGAAGAAATCGAGGACGGCTGGGATAATCTTGGGGACGTTTCAAGGACGGCACATGAACTCCACTTGCGTCCCCAAACGAATTTGAGGCTTTTGATGTTTCTCTACGATTGGAGCATTGTTCAACAAATCTGACTTGTCACGAAAATAGTAATATTAGGGAAGAAATTGTGAAAAATTAAGGTTGACGAAAGAACTGGTTGAAACAGAAGAAGTGGGTGAAGAAGAAAAAGAACAAAACAGCAGCATTGTAATTTTACGTTATTAATTAATAAAAAATGAGGAATGCAACTAAAAATGGGGAAAACGTTAAATAGGGGGTTTAAACTTTTTAATACCCAGACTATTGGGTAAATAGCAAGGTGTGGCCCTAACTTTCTTCCAGGTTTCACGAAAAGCCACCAAATTTCAATACACTTTACAAAAAGGTCCATACATTTTTGAATTGAGCTCAATTAAAACATTGGACATGATTTATTGTTCAATTTAGTCCCAAAATTCAAAAATATTTATAAAATCAGTCCTATTTAAATTAGGGTTCCCAATTAAAAAGAAAATGAAGACTAATTTTAGGAGGAAAAATAAAAGTCATAAGATGAAGATAATTTATGAATTAATGCTATATTTGTAGAGCTTTAAAGTTTGATTTTTTTCTCCTAAATTTTAAGAGGAAAATGAAATTATTTTATTTATTTATGATTAATTATATACCTTATTGTACCGGATTTGGTAGGTAATATTACGTGTTCTTGATTGCTTAAAGCTTTATTAGTATTTAGTACGAATTTGTGTTGTTTAATATTGTTCTAGAATTAATTTATTATTTGATTATTGAGATTTAACTCTTTAATATTGTGATTTGTTTACCAATTTTATTTTATTATTTACTATGAAGTATTAACTTTAATGAATATTTATGACTTTTATATATTTATTTAGAATTTTAAAATTTATTTTATATGTTGTACCCTTGTCGTACACGTACCATGTAATTTTAGAAATTGTCGTTTTTTGTTTTCATCCTCGTCCCCGTGTCTGTCCTTGTACCCGTTTCAGTGCAACATAGACACCATGTATCCTAAAAAATACACCCTACCTTAAATTACCTAAACCCTAACCTAAAACTCTAAACCTTAAACCTAATTTTAAGCGTGGGGCATAAGTAGGGACACCGAAAAGGGGTAAAGGCTTTCCATCCATTTAGCGCGTAAGCCATTGAATAACATATTTCTTCTTTAAAAAATTCTTAAACCTCATAGTATAAGCGGACATAGCGGATCTTGGTGCAATAGTTTGGGGGCTTAATCAAAAACTTTGAAAATTTTGATGATTTAATGAGAATTTTTTTAAGAAAATTGAAGTTCTGAGTCTTATGAAATTTTTAACAATTTAGGGAACTTAACTAAATATATTAAGACTTGGTGAAAAATTCTAATAAATGTGAGGGAGCCTAACAAAAATTTTTTAAATATTTGAGGGGTATAAAATTAATTTCCCCAAACCTTGGGGTGCCAAGGCTACCTAGGCTTTAAGGGTGACCTGCCTCTGAAAGCAGATGATGTTCATCCTAGGAGACTCGGGTTCAATCGCTCTGTTTACATAATGTGTATGCATTGTCAAAGGGTTAAAAATATTTATAAACAAATACTACCTCGTAATCAACTTTAAACTATTCAAAAAAATATTAAATATTAATTTTTAAAATTAAGGTTAAATTAAAAAAATATAAACATTGAATGTTAAATGCGAATTTTATTAATTACTATGTCAATTTTTCTTAATAAAAGAATAATTACATTTTATAATTTCTCAAAACTGAAAGACGCAAAAGAAATATCTTACAATCTTAAAACTATTTGAGTACTTTGCCTTACTAAATAGAACTTCAACTTATAAATCATAAAAGTTATACACCAAAGATAGGGTATAGAAGATTTAAATCATAAACTATATTTTTTTAACGTTGAACATAAATAGGACATTAAAAATGGATAGAAGATTTATATTCAATATATATATATATTAATAATATTTTTTTTGAATTAAACGGTACCACCTGAAGAATTTATTATAACTAAAAGAAAAAATAAAGTCCAAAACGTCTAGAGTAATTAACACGAAACAAGACAGGCGGCAGTGGGTTTATCTTCCCAAAACTGCGTTAAAGTAAAGCAAAATCCGTTGCACTTCAGGTGATCCAGCTTTCCGATTCTACAAAGCAAAATCCACTAAGCCCTCGATCGGAGAAAGCAAAATTGGGGAAAGAAAACAATCTGAATAAACCCCGTTCAAAAAAGAGAGATCCATAGCCATCCCTCTACGGTGGATCCAGAAATCGTCGGTCTTCATCCACCGCTAGGAGAACCGTCGCCGGCGCGTCCTCTATCCAAAACAAATCCTCATGGGCTCTTCGTCTGCAATCCGCCATTGCATGTGCGGATCGATTACCACTCCAGCCGATGAAAGCAAACTCACACCGTCGGAAGCGTCGAGTGATATCTTTGGCCTTTTTCTATCAACGGTCTGACCATCGACATGTCGTCCGATGACGATCGTAGCTTCTCGATGACGGTACGACTGTCGCCTTCAACAACAATCTCCTGGAAACCCAGATCTGCCGTGAACCGGAGCCCCTGTACACAGGCCACCGCTTCTGCTTCAAAAACCGTTGCAATCCCAGTGTTAGCCTGGTGAGACGATCCTAAGACTTGCCCTAGATTATTTCTTAAAATAATCCCTGACAGGATTTATTTTCATTTGCACAGTAGTTGGCGTCAAAGTTTAGCTTGATGAAGGGCTCAATTGGTGGAGACCATAAGTCACCAGCTCGCGTCTGTGGGTGAGACAACGAAGATGACACCATTTGAAGTTCAGCGCAATATCCCCTGATAAAAGTCACCACTGTAAGAGCATCCTGACTTACTCCCTCATGAATTATCTTATTTCGTGCAAACCATAGACTCCAAACTGTAACTATTACTTCGACATGTCTGGATTTTTGCACATTCTGAAACACCCACACTAACCACGTAGAAAATAATAGGGTGTATTGCTGTGGCCATTGAAAATGTTGTAAACCCCAGACACTCTTAGCAAAAGGGCAACCGAGAGCCACGTGAGTCACATCCTCAGTTATGGAAAAACATCTCGGACATGAGCTTGAAGATGCTACTCGCTTAATACATAGGTTGTGCATAGTGGGGACATAATTCATAATAAACTTCCATATTGTAATCTTGATTTTAGAAGGACAATTCAAATTCCATAAAGTTTTAAACAGAAACTTGAAATTTGCATCATAATCTTGACTACTTAAGAGTAGACGGTAGGCACTTCGTACCGAGTAAGTACCTGATAGTTCGCATCCCCAAACACGAATGTCATCCTGTCCCACAGTTGAGAGACGAATAGATAAAATAGCATTCGCATCGTTCGCATTAAAAGTCCTTCGAATCAACGGTTTGTTCCACTGGCGATGAGAAACATCAATTAAATCAGCCATAATCTGAAGCTCCGGCACTGCTGGGGAAAAAACCAGGCGGGGAGGAAAGCCTGGGAGCCAGTAGTCGTTCCATATAAAAACAGAGCGTCCAGCATCAACCCTCCAGAGGAGGCCCAGTTCCAAATTTCGCTTGGAGGCCCAAATGCTTCTCCAGATATACGACGGGTTTGACCCAACCCTAGAGTGCATGAAATCCACCGTAGGGAAATATTTAGCTTTTAAGATTCGGGCCATTAGGGACGTTGGGTTGGTTATTATTCTCCAACCTTGTTTTGCCAGCAATGCTATATTAAACTTCCCCATGTCACGAAAGCCCATCCCACCATCTTCCTTAAGAACGCAAAGTTCACTCCAAGAACACCAGTGAATACCTCTTTTATCAGTCTTCTTCTGCCACCAGTATTTAGCAAATTTAGCCTGCAACTCCTGACATAGAGATTTAGGTAATAGGAAAACCGACATTGCATAAAGAGGCAATGCTTGAAGAACAACCTTGATGTATACTTCCTTGCCTCCCATGGAGAGTAATCTAGGGGACCATGTAGATAGACTCTTAGAACATTTCTCAGCCAAGAACGTTTTTTATTACGTCCCACCAATGAAGGCAAACCTAAATACTTATCAAGGCAAGATTGCATTTGAACAGCCAAGACGCGACAAACATCATCTTTATTTGCATCAATAACATTAGAACTGAAATAAACCAAGGATTTAGAAAAATTAATACATTGACCAGAACATCGGGAATACATATCCAATAAATCCTTTTGAAAGTTGTCATCATTTTAAATCTTTTGGGGAAAATTGCATTGTAGGTCCCTCCCTTCTTTATTAAAGCTCAATTAGGTCATTAGTTAGAGTTGAATTGATTTAATTAAATTTTATTGACTCGGACTCTAAACCCGGTTAACTCCTAGGCCCAAAACACGGGTGTTACAACTCTCCCCCACTTAAGGAAATTTCGTCCCCGAAATTTATCGAACAGTAAGAGTCACTGAAACTGCTCCTACGCACTTTCTTTTCTCTTCTCACTACAACATACTTACCAACTCGGTAGACTTACCACACAACAATAGATATTTGATGCTAAGATCTCGACTAATTCTTCGTTGCACGCAATTTTCAAACTCAACTCAATCTCTTCAACAAACATAGCACGGAACAGATCTGACTCACACTCCCGAATCATAGATACACAAATCACATCATCAACCCCTTTCTAACTCTGGTGGTAATCGCAACAAATAAACAATTGCACTAGCCTGATTCACAATCTCATGCAACCCTGTTTGAACACTTGACTCATAACTTCCTCTGACTGATCCTTTGTCTTCAGCAATTAACCAAACACTATGCAGACGTCTTCAAAATTATTCTAGTTGAAATCTCGGATCTTTATTACTCACTTTTACTGCGAATCTTCCACAGATGTAACAAACTAGAAGAAAACTGATGCTCAGTCTTAACACACTGGCAATTTACACACTTACTCTCATACTGAACCATATTATTCATCAACATCAATCCAGAAGTATTCGTCTTCAACCCACAATACGTCTTCAAACAACTCAGATGCAATACAATGAACTGTCGTATGCTTCGGCCAACACAATACGTCTCAAAACACTATGTCTATAGGTACAACTATTCTGTCTCTAAAAATACAAACTCCATCATCTCTGAAACTGTATTCTGACGGTCATCCTTCCACAATGTCTTGCACGTGAGGTGCCAAGAATTCGTCTTGCAACTGTTTCTCTTCAAGCATTCTGACTCAATGTAGGTTTAACATGAAACTCGGCCACGAAACTACTATCATTCGGCAAACTGAATTCGACAGTCACATCTCGCAACCCAACTACTAATCTATCAACAAAATAACTCGGAACATCGGTTACTACGTAGACTCTCTTCAGATAGTACTCAATCTTGATATCACAGTCTTCAAGCAATTCTAACTACTCATGTTGTTCAAGTTCCAATCATTCCCAAGTCTTCAAATATTTCAAGTTATGATGATATGTACATACACATTGTGCATTTCTTACTACACAAGCTTGTCTTCAAGTCTTCGAAGCAATTTCAACTGTAATTGACTCTATGTCTCATATCGAATAACTCTTCTCACGGTCTTTCAACTATCTTGATGAACAAGCCACAATCTTCTGTCTTGCATAAGCACACAACCTAACTCTACATGTAACACATCACTATGGTTCACAAATTCTTTCTCTGACATTGGCTAGATCAAGGTCGAAGCTTTCATCAAAGTTTCTTCCGGCTTCTCAAGTTCATTGTCTCACATCTAACCACACAACTGAACATCCTTCTGTAGCAATCTATCAATGGAGCAACTATCTTCAAAAGACTATTTATAATTCTCTGAAAGTAACAATGCTAGACCTAGGAACTATAGATATCTGTCACAGTCTTCAATTTCTTCCAACTCATGTCTTCTTTTGCCTACTTGGGATTTACTCTAATACACTCAGATGATCTGCATGTTCTAGGAGAACATCTTCATTAACTCAGAGTTCACGTTACATAACTTGACATACAATTAATTCTCTAATATAATCTACCACACTAACTTCAAAGCTTGTCATGGCCTTCTTCGGTACGTGAATATACTCATGTGACATCTAGAAGAGCTACTACAACTGATCAAGAAACTCAGGAAATATTCTGCTCAACATCTCTATGAAGGTAACTAATACACTAGTCAAACAAAATGACATAACTCATAGCTCAAGGCGATCACATCTTGCCCCTAAAGCTGTCTTCGGTACTTCAACTTTTCTCACTTTCAACTAGTAGTAAACGGATCTCAAACTAATCTTCAAATAGACTGAAGCACACACTAACTGATCAACAAATCACTGACACTCGGAAACGGTTACTAGTTATTCACTGCCACTTGTTTCGACTGTCTGAAATCTAATCACATTCTTGTATTGTCTTCTCTCTTCTTCACAAATTGTACTGTCATACTCTAAGATGATGCACTAGGCCTAATGAGTCTAAGGTCCAACTAATCTCGAAGTTATTTCTTCAACATTCTCGATTCTTCCGGGATTCATAAGTTACAGAGCAAACAAAACTGAAATAACCTCGGAGACGGTCTCAATAATGAACTCTTCCTCTCTATCAAGAGACAAACCGGGTAAATCTTCCAAACACTTCTAGGAAAACACAAACTATTCTAACATTCTGTGGTTTAATCTTCATTCAAAATCAAATCCATCACAATTGCTAAGAAAGCTTGTCAACTAAACTCAGTCGATTTTCGACCTCCAAAGCTGGATCAACATTCGACAAGAAGTTCGCATCCTCACCTACTACTACAGTCTCACAAAAATCTGCAACTTCAAGTCAACTCTCTCTTCGTCTCAATGTATACACTAACTCTGTGCTCTTCAGGTCGAACCTTGTCAAAAGGTACATCAAAACCGTTGAAAGACAATCACTTCACATCTACTAGAAACTAGTAACTCTGAACCACCAACAAACATCTTTTGTACGTCTTTCCGATCGCTACTATCTCCCAAAGGCTAGTCACACGTGTCCCTACATCTAGGGTCTCAACAAGGATATCTAATTTCTTACATGCTCACACAAAAGGAGGTATTCGCAGAAATTGCCACTTCACATGTACACAACTGATAGTCTTCGGTCCTCTTGTTTTCAGACTAGTTCTTCGACAAAATCTGACTCTTCTAAACTGTTCTTAGAGCATCTCGTAACTTCAAGACTCAATTCTGATCGCACACAAACAGTCATGCTGGACTTGTTCTACCCCTACCAACCAACCTGGAGTCAAAGCTCAAGGCTCCTTTCTCGGCTCAACTATATCGGAAGTGACTTCATCTCTTCCGCTTGCTGGAAAAACAACTCAACGTACACTGACCCAATCACACAAACTAGCTCCTACTCACGGACACTGACCGGCTGTCTTGCATTAAAATCATAGGCCGAACCCCGACGGTCACCAACTAACACTCTGAATTTCAGATTACTCACACGAGACTCCCACCTCGATCTCGCTAGAAGAACCAAGGTACTCGCACCTACCTCTAACACTTCACCAGGCATATTCAAACTTGCATACTTACTAACGATATACAAAAGCGCGGATTTAGAATCAACTGGAGGAAACAACTTAATACTGTACCAAGGGCTTATCTGTTAAAACATCGACACCACTCTAACTCCCACTCATATGCCTTCACTTCTTCTTACCAACTAATGCCAGAGTTGATCACATCGTCCCTTATCCATATGAATCAACCCACATACACACTGTCTCAAACGGACAAATTGTACCTCAATTCTGGTACAACCATACCTCTCTAACTGAGGTGATGGACTCCCTCAACATCGTCCACCCTTTTTAGAAACTAAGACTTCTACCTACCGAAAAGCAATTAAATCAACAACAACCTCAACAGTAAAACATACACGATTGGGTTAGCAAGGCAAGGCTTCCAAGTGGCTCAAGTATGATTCCCTCACTTAAAAATCTCTTTTTTTCAATGTAATAGTAGCAATGGGACTCTACTAAACATGCTTCAAACAAATCAACACACATACACGCTCAACCAAACATATAACAAGGCTTACTTGCTAAGCAAGCAAACATATGCGTACTATCAAACAACATGCATTCTCAATCAAACAATCATTCATCACAGCATACACAGATAACAAACAACATTCTTTTAAACAAGCAATCAACATACTTGTCATACAAGCAGCCATACTTACAGAGCAGCAACCACCGTGCATATCAATTCAAAACTTAAACTTACCTCACTTACCTGCCCAAGGTTTCGGAAACCTTAGGCTCTGATACCAACAAATGTAACCCCCTCGCCCCAGTCTGGCCGAATGACCGGTCCGAGTGGGTCACACGGGGAAAACCGAGTGAAACCCGTTAAGGTTCCCTTCGGTTAGCAACCCTATTTTTTTTCTTTCATTTTAATCTTGTCTAGAGGCGTATTATATCCTAAGTGATTCACAGCAGCGGAAAACATTCAAGGAAACACATTCGAAACACGGCCATGCATAACAGTCCATTTTTAAACTTATAAGGCAGACCGTATCGGTACCCTAGCTAGGGGTATCGATACACCCTGTCTAGGTCAACCCAAGAAGTCAACCACGAGAAGTCCGTATCGATACAGCCCTTGAGCGTATCGATACGCCCTTCTCGGTCAACCCTTCTTGGTCAACAGAGTGGACCCGTACCGATACTCGGGATCCCCGTATCGGTACGCTCTACTCTCACTCAACTCTTCAAATTACAGTAACTTTGGAGGGTATCGGTACGCCAGGCAAAATTTCTGGCTTTTGGGCAAGTCCGTATCGATACGCCCTGCACTGCAATTCCTCCAATTCCAACTTAAACGACCCTAATACGACTCTAAATGCATTTCTCGACTCTCCTAAGCACATACACACATTCAAGCAATCATACACAGGCCATAGGTAACAATCAAACATATAGCAAGGCATCCTTACATAGCATTTATACAAAAGGGCAATTTATGCATATATGGACATACAAGCACTTAAGATTTCATGCCTTAGCAACCCAAACATGTAGACATTCAAGGCATGTAACATAAGCAATATTTACAATCAAACAAGGCATCCACGAACCAAGCCAACAACGACATACATCAAAACTCAAATCAATAACACCTATCCCATTGCTTAACTATTACATTCTATTACTTAAAATTCATACATTGAGCTCACCAAAAGCAACACTTGGAGACCTTTCCTTGCCCTTGCCACCCACAAGTTATTTATCTGCATTGTCGAAC
Organism: Hibiscus tridactylites; assembly: GCA_958450335.1. NCBI lineage: Eukaryota > Viridiplantae > Streptophyta > Magnoliopsida > Malvales > Malvaceae > Hibiscus > Hibiscus tridactylites. The sequence goes on from OY288280.1 coordinate 85,004,532, forward strand.
AAAAGAGAGCGTAAGCATAAAAGCTTAGTGAGGGTAGCTCATAAAACAAACCTTCGACAATGCAGGGTCCAAGCACGAGCTATTTCCAAGATGAAATGCATGGTCTTACCTCCGGTCCGCCAAGCCAAAATGAACATGATGCATGAACATATAGTCAACATTATGCCATGCTCAACAACCATAAGCTCAACTTACCATGATACATAATCCAAAGCATTAACCACATCATATATCAATTCATAAGGGCATCACATTTCATGTCATATAAGCACATAAGCAAAATCCCACATTGGTATATACATACAACCTCATATTGGCACCTAGCTATGACCCGAATACGCGGATAACCCGTTGGAACGCATTTCCAACAACAACATTACCTCGGTGGGATTTCACTCATCACCGGTCATTGCATGGGCGGGATTCCACTCATCGCCACATGCCCTACGGATGGGATTCCACTCATCGCCACATGCCCTACGGATGGGATTCCACTCATCATCACGTAGAAATATATAAAAGCTTCCGGTGGAATATTACATCACCGTACTCCTCCTTGGTGCCTTAACGCCACCAAGGCCACGTACGTTTTGACTCAATTTGTGTGCACACTCATCCTAATGATCGATCATTGTACCCAAGCATACTAGTGCCAATATAAAACAAACTACACAACTTTTTACAATATCAATTTCAATATAAATTCCGTGCCTAGCACGTACTCACCATGATTCTCCAAAATCATGTAATCCACAACATAATCTCATTTCACAAACCAATACCACATGTATGTCAACCGAACAATTATCTCATCATATATCCACATTTTATTTGTCATCAATATGCATATAAGATCAATACATTAAGCCATACTTTCACATACATGTGTATCACATTATACATACTCATCATGAGGCATAACAACGATTAAAGAGTACATCCAAGGTCTCTAACTAAAGCTTAGGATTAGGCTACCACCCTAATCCTAACTCTAGGTGGGTCTACCAAGCCCAACCTAGTTCACATGCTTGAACCAACACTTAAAAACCAATTTAAAAACGTTAACCACTCACCTCTATCTCCAAGCTCAACTACCAAGCAAGCATCACCTTCAAGTTTCCGGATTTCTTCCCGAAGCTTCTCCAACGCAAGCTCTCGCTTCTAAACAACCTCAATACCATTCAAATAATCCTCAAATCAGCCCAACATCAAAATATCAACCCGGAATAAAAATTCAAATATCAAACTCAACATTTCAAGTCATGACCAAACCCCATACTTAGCAATTTCGGACAGCCCCAATACCTCTTCCAAAAACTATGTTTCCAACATCCATTGCACCCACAAATGATCCCAAATCAATCCCTAACCATAGTACTACTATTGGGCTATCAATTCGCACCTTAAACAACCCCAAAACTCACCCAAAACCCTCCAAAACTCCATTTTCGTACTCATATTTTACCCAGCAAAAAATCATGTTTTTAAACACCCAAATGCCATCTAAATGGTCCCAAATAGGGGTGTTCAAAATTACCCGACCCGAACTACCCGAACACAAATAATCGGGTATTTACCCGGAAGTTTTTTTTTACCCGAACACAAATAAGAACCGGGTACCTGATACCCGATTTTACGGGTACCCGGGTTTAACGGGTACCCGATTATCGGGTACCCGGTATTTACGGGTCGGGACACGGGCCGACAAATCTAATACCCGAAGGTCCGGGTACCCGGTTTTTCGGGTACCCGAAAACCCGGGTACCCGGATTTGAACACCCCTAGTCCCAAATCATCCCCCCTAGCATACATATACCATCAGCCCTCTAATTACACCCTAAAACCCACCAAAAATCAACTTTTTGACACCTTAAAAATGGCTCCAAGAACCCACTTCGGATTTTCAACAAAACCCAACCAAATTAATATATGTTGCACCTTTAAACATGAATAAACAAAACCCCAACTCAATTTATCAAGACAATATGAAAAACCCCTTAAAAATCTAAACTTTAAATCAAACCCTAATTTTCAAAAGTTCATGTCTTTAAAATTTAAGACCATGTATGGATAGGTAATAGAGAGGAGAGTGAGAATATGATTTTACCTTTCAAAACCCCTTGAAATGAAGTTGTAATCAAATGGAATAGTGGCTTGAAAGTTAGAGAGAGTTTGAAGATGGGTTTGGTGTTTCCACTTTGGAAAAATGGGAAAAGGGGAGAAGATGACAACTTTTAAAAGTTGTCATCCTTTTAAAATCTTTTGGGGAAAATTGCATTGTAGGTCTCTCCCTTCTTTATTAAAGCTCAATTAGGTCATTAGTTAGAGTTGAATTGATTTAATTAAATTTTATTGACTCGGACTCTAAACCCGGTTAACTCCTAGGCCCAAAACACGGGTGTTACATGTAATGATAAGACACATTATACTTTTAATAGTAAAAAAATCAAATTTAACCTTTAAAAATGACATTATTAAGAAGAATAAAACGAATATCGAATATAGACATTTAAAGTGATAATGTAGAAAATAATGAAGTGAATTTGTCAATATTTTGAATAATAAAAATACCAAAAAAATTAATAATTTTAACATCAGCGTGACATAAAAATGATCCTTGATTTTCTTATGAATCAAACATAATACATGTGATGAAATCCTGTGAAGCGTGACATCTAAAAGGTGGCCAACAGTTCAAAATATAGTATTTCTTTAGGTGATCGTGTGATAAAACATTATTATCGAGAAGTCGCTGTACGGTGATAGAGAATTATCGCGACAATATGTTATTAATTTATGGTTTTGATGGAGCATCTGTCGTAAATGAACTATGGGCCTGTTAGACGCCTAAGTAAAATGGCTCCTCACTTTATGTTTTTTTATTTCGATATTTTTTTTTATGTTTTAACATTAAAAATTTAAATTATAAGTTTTAATTTTAAATTTTAAATTTTAGATCATAAGTCTCTTAAACTTTAAAAATACACTATACCTTTAATTTTTTAGACCCTAATCTTAATCACTAATCTTAAACATTGACCATAAGCCTTAATTTTTTTGTGTGACACATAGAAATACACATCGAAAAAGGGAGAGAAATTTTATTTCTCTTCATATCCATCAATGTCCAATATTTATGGTTGGACAAGGGCTTGAGAAAAAAAGTTAAAGCTTAATTTGCCGTTGAAGTTGGAAACCAGCTTTGGGGGCAAACACTCGTTCAGAAAAGCTAAAAATTTTAACTTCTATAAACGCTCGTTTGAAGAGTTAGTTTTGGACTGCAATCGCTCGTTGGAGATAAACACAGGAGTTGTTTGTCGGATAAAAATCCTCTGTCCTTTTTCGGTGCTTCTATATATGCCCAACACTACAAAATACTAAAAAAAATAAAGTTCAAGCCCTAACCCTAAATTCTAAATCCTAAACCCTATATTCTATACTCTAAAAAATACACCATACTCTAAATTCCCTAAACCCTAACCATAAACCCTAACTTTAAACCTTAAACCCTAAACCTAATTTTAAGTATGAGACATAAGTAGAGACACCGAAAAGGGACAGAGAATTTTCACCCTAATTTGCCATTGCTTTTGCTTAAAAAAGTGTTTGGGTCGGTAGAAGCAACCAAAAGCATGCCCTAAGTGTAAGAAACTATTGAACTTTTAAAAAAAAAACAATTAAGTACATAATTTTTTCGCACGCAATTAAGCCTTTAAACCAACAAACATAAATATAATCACGACAATATATAAATATTATTATTACATGACATATTATAGTTCTATCACTATATATATTGTTTAAAAAACATTTTCTATAAGTTTTTTTTATAGAATTTCTATGAATTTTGTAAATTAAATATATATTTTTGAAATGCTAAGTGGCAACATTGTTGCACAACGCGTAATACCAACTGATTCGAAAAAATATGTTAAATTCAATAGTTAATATTGGTCAAAGAGCTTAATTGAGTCAATTTATCGATTCTCAAAGTTAGTTGAATGAAGAAGAAATTTCGAGACTTAATTGATATTTTTCACAAACTCAAGGACTTCTTACACTTATTTTAAGCAAATGGATTGAACTTAACATTAATATTAATATGATAATTTAATATCAAATTTTTTTATCATTCCATTAATAATTAGTCGATAGTACGTACAACGGCATGTATATTTTTTGTGGTAATATGTATGTTTCTGTTACGGTCTATGTTTGAGGTGTAAGGTTGCTCCTCCTAAGAATGTCATGTATATTTTTTAAATGAATCCAACACTTGTTAGTTATGACATGAATATTTTTTAAATGTACATTTTTAATAATTTGTTAAAATTATGTAGATTAAATCTAATTCGATTAGTATATCACTGGAACAATACACAAGAGAATGTGGGATCAAATATGCTTAAACGTTAAATATCTTTTGATTTAGAGATAAAAAAATATCTGAAGAATAGACATTATATTAAACTGTAGATACAAATCTTAATATGTTGGTTAATTATTTTATTAAAAATAAAAGAGAATAATGTGTCAAGTAAGAGTTTTTAACCACTTATTTTATAAATTATCATGATTATATATATATATATATATATATATTGAAAGATTGAGATGAGGATTAAATTATTTTTCGAAATATTGTTGTCTATTTTTATACGACATAATTGATCATGTAATTTTTTCCCAGCAATCGAGATGACGTGCCTCTTTAAAAAGATATAAAGAAGTATAAACACACGTTATTATCCTTGTGATCGTTACCTTCCAGCTAATGAAAACAGAAATAAAAGAAACTTACCAAAAAGTTAAAAGAACTTATGGATAATTAAGCATTAAAATAAATAAAAATAAATTTAAAAAACTCTATTCTTTAATACTAGACCAGACTAGACTAGAAGAAAAAAATGATAGTATAAATATCTGAGGAGTACTTCCTTAATTAGTAGACCCCTCCGAACAACCTCCAAAATACTCCACCAATTCTCACTCTCTTTTTCCCGTCTCCCATTATATGTTTTTCGTTCGCTTCCCAGAGAACGTTTCGATCTCAGGAAAGAATTTGAAGAACTCATTAGATGGCGTCAGAGAATGTGCATGTCGAGCTCTGTAAAGGCGTTAACGGCCTCGACAAGGTCATCTTAAGGGAGATTCGCGGTTGCTCTGCTGAGGTTTTCCCTCTCATTATCTCTTTCTTTCCTCCGATCTTTCGTTTACGTTTGTCTATCTGATCATTCTTGTTTCTGATTTCGGAAACGGAGTTTTTTGTTATTGTATTTGTTTGGATTCTGCAAAATATGTGTTAAAATGTTAGCTGCATTTTGAAATTTACCGTTTGCTGGAGCTTCTGCGTGAATCATTCAATTGATTGTTGTATATATCGATTTAGATCTTGAGCTGTTAGTTGTACGTATAACGGAACTCTGATGATTTTAATCTTGTAACCGTCAGATTTAAATTAAGAAGAGTTTGTTCTTTTGTCGTAGTCGTCAATGGCAGTATGGCACCGAGTGTGTTTTATAACAAGGCATGAGTGGATATCAAGAGAAGAAGAGGTAAAATGTGTGAATCGGAAGATTACTGTGCCGTTTTAAGCACATCATTACTATTTCTATACACCTATACGGTAAAACGTCCAAAAGTGAGTTAGTATGCTTACAACATCCCATTGGATGATAGATAATGAAGTTGATGTTGATTTATTAAGTTAACATATGTAGCTAAATGGATACACGATGATCAATTGAATTCACGTGAGAAGTTTTGATTTCCTTCACTGTAGTATAGATAATAATCCATTTCTGTATTCTTGAGACCAGGGGAATCTTTATCTCACTCTCTCTTGCCAGTGATAATTATTAGTCTGAAAATTAGTTCTTTTGTTTGAATATCTTCAATTTGTTGATTTTTTTCCTTATATTAATCATGCTTAGAAGTGGAATTCATGGTTCTTGAAATCCTATTTTATCTACTGAGAAAGTCGTGATTGCTGCTTAGCAGCTTAGGTAGTCTTCCAAAAGAACTTAATGTACTCTTAGACAAACACAAATTTTGACTTCGTTTTTTTCTCAAACAGGTGTATCTGAATGGAGGCCAAGTCACTTCATGGAAGAATGAATTCAGGGAACAGTTGCTTTTCCTTAGTAGTAAGGTATTGTTTTAGAATTATTATTGTAAGAAGCTGGTTAGCTTACGTATTTAAAAGAACTAAAGTTACCTTTTCACGTTTTATTAGTTATCGTTTGCAGAGATAGTCTAAGAATGTGCATGCAATAGTTCACGGCATGATTTCTACCATTATCCCACTCAGACAACAATATGCTTTTAGGGTCCCATAATTTTGCAGTGTGTTCGTTGCCTACCTGCAAGTTATAGTTTTTTATTAGGTGTTTGATTAAGCCTTAATGGTACTTCTTGATAAGGAGGTTAGTGCTCAAAAAGAACTTTTGCAAATATGAGTTATTAGATAGTTTCGGGAGGGAAGTGTCAAAACGACTGTCAGTTTTACTTACCTTTTGATACAGACAGACAAGGTTTCTTAATTTTATTGAAATACAAAAAATTTCTAACTGAAATGATCCATGGTATTGATTTTTCTAATTGGAAGAGAACTTGCAATATGATTGCCTTTTCAATGAATATTGTGTGCTTTCTGCAGGCTACTTTTAAGCCTCCTAATGCTATCCGTGGAGGTATACAGATCTGTTTTCCTCAAGTATGTGCTTCAATTCTTTTTTCTTTGAGTTTTGGAATTTCTATATATACTTTTTTCCAACTCAAGTTCTTGTGGTCTGCAGTTCGGGACTATTGGTTCTCTTGAGCAACATGGATTTGCAAGGAATCGACTATGGATTGTTGATCCTGATCCCCCGCCATTTCCATCAAATATTTCTCACAGGGCCTACATTGACTTAATCCTCAGGCACTCTGAAGAAGATGTGAAGATCTGGCCTCACAGGTGCATTACTCAATATGATGTTTGATTTATTTAACTATGTTCTTAAATTGGCACTTTAAGCAAAACTGTTAGTAGCATGGAATAACTGCTGTCTGTATCAGATTGTAATGCTTTATATTTCCTCTTTAAAATTCCTTTTCCCCATAAAACATTCTTATTTATGGGATTTGGTTGTCTGTTGTTTTGGAGCTAACATGTAGTTTTGAAGTCAATCTTAACGGGCTCTAGTACTGGTCTATATGTAGGTTTATTGATTAACTGATTTCATTTCTACACTTAGGCCATTACTTATGCTTGTAATATTAATACTGAAGTTCCGCTGTTTGGATTAAGGGATACACAATATTGTGCAGGTATGAGTGTCGAATAAGGGTAGCTTTGGGACCTGGTGGTGATTTGATGTTGACATCCCGCATCCGAAATACCAATACTGATGGAAAGTCGTTCTCGTTTACATTTGCCTATCACACCTATTTTTCTGTCACTGATATCAGGTTTAATATTTTATCTTGCCATCTTGTGGTTTTCAGTTATGAGAACCTCTGCATTCAAATATCCTATTCTGCATTTTGAATTTTACTTGCTGCGGTCTTTTTTTTCTCTTCTTTTTAGTGAACAATGCTGGCTACCGTTTTCTTAAGTCTTGAAAGCAATGTGAGATGCAATCTCTGGTGAACATCCTTGTCGAAATTACCTATAGTTCTATGGGACGATCTAAGACTTTCAAGAGCAGGAGTATAAACATGAGATCAAAGTTCTGGACTTAACTTAGTCACTGAACACAAGTAGTTTACATACACATATGATCTATAATCATGCAAGCTACAGTCTTCTAAATTGTGGCTAAATATATTTGCTTTACGATTTCAATAGATGTTCTAGATACTGTTGCAACAAATGATGACTATCTTGAAATGTTAATAGAATTAAGTTATGGTTAGGAGCAAGCTCCTTTTGGTTCATCTCTTAATAACATGATTATATTACAGATAGAATAAAAAGCTTTGTTCTGAATGTTGCTGTATAATAAATTGCTAGGGCATACTCATTAATGCTCTTTATAATCATTTTTCTCTTTTATTCAGTGAAGTTCGGGTAGAAGGACTAGAGACGCTGGATTATTTGGATAACCTGAAGAATAAAGAGCGGTTCACTGAACAAGGGGATGCACTAACATTCGAGTCAGAAGTTAGTGTTGATTTTCATAAGCAGGCTTATCCTTTTCCCTATCTTTTTAATTCTAATTTATGTTTATTGTTTTATTACTGTCCTCCTTAATAAAATAGGTTGATAAAGTATACCTCGGTACACCAACAAAAATTGCCATCCTGGACCATGAAAGGAAACGGACTTTTGTGTTGAGGAAGGATGGACTTCCGGATGCGGGTGAGTTCATTGTCTCTATACAGTTCCACACTAATTTTCTGTGCCATGAGAAATATAGGCTTAATCTTTTAGTGTTATGTTTCCTTTTACGTTATTTGATAAGCATGTAAATATCCGTTCGGTGTGTTGATTACAGTTTTAATACCTGTTGTGGTTGTCTTTTTAACTTTTGGGAGTTTAGTTGTGTGGAACCCCTGGGATAAGAAAGCAAAGACGATGGTGGACTTTGGTGATGATGACTATAAACACATGTTATGCGTCACGGCTGCTTGTGTGGAGAAGCCCGTCACCTTGAAACCTGGTGAAGAGTGGAAAGGCAGGCTTGAGATTTCAGTTGTTCCTTCCAGTTACTGTAGCGGACAACTCGACCCACGAAGAGCATTATTTAGTGGCTGAAAGACTGGCTTTTTCTTGTTCATCTATTGTGCAGTTTAAAAGACGTCAATCCAGCTGCCAATTAGGCCTCTCCTTCAACTGGCTTCACAGTAAGAGCTAGCCAAGCATTTTAATTGCAAGTTGTCTATGCGCCTATAATTTCATAGAAAAAAAAAGGTAAGGTAATTTTGCAAATTTCAGGTTTCTTTGGGTGATCGAGTAGTCCATTATCCCCTCTCATTTCCTTAAGAGTTTACTTAAGAATGTTCCTGTATTGAATTTTTAAAATCCATTTTCTTATAAATATAGTATAACTTTCGGTAATATAATCGTTTGTTTCGTTTGAGAGATCATAGGACTTCGTATTGCTGGGGTGTAGATAATTATTTTGTGTTTGATATATTTGTTTAACCTATATTCAAATGTATTAGTAAGAATGTGTAGGAAGACAATGATGGAACTAAAGAGGGACTGGTGAGGGTCATGGTCAACCTCCCAAAAGAAATATAAAAAGGAAAATTCTATATGATTTTTTTAATTTAAAAGTATTAAATGATCTCTCCAGTAATTTTAAACTTTGTAACTGATTCTCAACAAACAAAGTTAAATTTCGTCACTATACTAAACTATTTTATGTGAATATAAGAAAAACATATATTCTAAGCAAACTAAACAAAAATGTCAAATGAGTATAGCTTGATTGTCATTGTCTTTGGTATAAAATACAGTAGGACACGAGATTGAGAATGCTTAAGCAATTTGAAAATTTTAGTGATAAAATTGGAATTTTTTATAGTTTAATGACTAGAACTAAATACACCTAAAGTTCAACTACTAATCCTGTAGTTTAACCTAATATATATTTACATAAAAAAAGAAAAATAATGATAATAAGCGAGAAGAGAAGGAAAATTAGAAACATAAGAAAATCGATAAAAGAGGGTAAAATCTGAAGAAATATTTGATTTCAATCCCAAAATCCATCAAAGATTTCTGGAAGAGAAGATCGGAAGAAAATGTGTTGAAAAATGCAACAAAAAGTTCCATAATGAGAGAATAGGAAGTGAAGATATAACAAAGAAGCTCGAGTTCGAAGGAAGAAAGCAAAAGGTTATTTGTTTTCTTTATCCGCGGGAATTTTCTTCCATTTTCTCGAGCTCCAAACAGGTCAGAGCTACACAAAGTGCTTTTCCTTTCTGGAATCTCATATCTCCTTTGTTGTCTATTGTATTCAATTTCCCTCATGAAATTCAAGCCTATTGTCGAAAGCTGGCATTGAACTCTAAATTCCTAAAATTTGTTGATCCGCGTAATTGTACTTTTCTTTCCGAGGCGATAATTTTCTTTTACCTTCTATTTGTTGAATAAAGGGGGGATTTTCATTGAGTGGGCTGAGCTTGTTTTCATGGATTTTTTGGTCAAGTTGATTTCTGAAGAAATATAAAGGAGGGTTTTTTTTTTGTGTGTGTGTGTTGATATGGTTCAAGTTTGGTCTTCTTTCTTATTTCTTTGGGGTTTGATTTGAATTTTATTGATTGAATTTTGGAGGGACAAGTTTAAATCTGTGAGCTTTGTTCTTGGGTTGCAAAGATGCATTTTATAATTGTGTCCATGGGTCTTTCTGGAGTTAGTGGAACATCTTTAATAGGGTTTTGGAAAGTGGGTTTTTGGAAATGGTGCAAAGAAGCCCTAATTTAGTTGGAATTTCTGGAGTTAACAGAAGTGTATGTGTCTGCATTTTTTGGTGAAATAATTAGGTAATGGATTTTTAGCTGTGAACAATGCAACCGCCTAATCAGCATTTGCGGATCAATCTTATTGAGTTGAAAGCTCAGTTAATAAAGAGACTTGGGCCCGGGAGATCGAAACAGTACTTCCATTATTTGAATAAATTGTTGAGCTTAAAGTTATGTAAGGTTGAGTTCAAGAAGGCTTGTTTTCGTGTTCTCGGGAGAGAGAATGTTAGACTACACAACCTCTTAATCTGTTCAATATTGAAAAATGCTTGTATTGCCAAAGTCCCTCCTCCACCTGCGACTATTCATGAGAGTCTGCAAATCGGGGGTGTTCTATTGTCACCTCGGAAAGCTAGATGTGGAGCATCCATCAGGCTGATTGCCAAGGTGGGTTCTGCTTCTCATGAATCGACAATAACTAATGATGTTGTTGTATCCGAAAATCGAGATACAACTTCTCGTGATATACAGAAGCCGCTGCAGCATCATCAAGAAGTTTCGGGCAAAGCAGATTACGGAAGGGATGTTCCGCTTCCCAACCCTGAGATAAAGGGATCAGTCAATGGTTTTCCTTCTGAAGATGTCAGACTCAGAGATCAAAGTGAAGATTTGTTTGTGGAAGATGGAAAGGAGCCATGTGCTAGAAGTTCATTGCAAGCACCACTCGGAGTTCCATTATTCTCTGGGACCCGAAGATCTTTTCCTTTGGCAAGTAGTACTAGACATGCCAAGTCGTATGACATTGGTGGATTGCTCGACACGGAGGCACTGAAGGAACACATGCAACAAATTGCTGCACATGAGGGCCTTGAAGGTGTGTCAATGGACTGTGCCGATATATTGAACACCGGGCTGGATGTCTACTTAAAGAGGTTAATAAGGATGACCATTGAGCTGGCAGGAACCAGGCATGGATGCAGTTTGAGAAAAAACAATACAATGAAGCATCATTCCTGTGGGAATCTTGTGAACAGTGTCTCACCAAGTCACCATAATCAGGTTCAAAATAACAGTTGGAATTCGGAAGGTATAGATGAACAGAGATACTACAAACTGGTTTCTTTGTTGGATTTCAAGGTTGCAATGGAATTGAACCCGCAGAGGCTTGGAAAGGATTGGCCGGTACTGCTTGAGAAGATATACACGCACTCGTCCGAGGAATAACATTTTGGGTATCAATGACGAACATTGCATTATCTGGCCCTCTTGATCAGGATGCTGCATTTAGTATAAAACTATGCCCCTTAAAAGATGAACTGAAAGTGTGCAGAGTATTATCCATAACACGATATTTGGTGGCTAGTTGTTAACTAACCAAAAGGGATAAGGAGAAGAGCAAACCCATAATTGGTTTCCCTGTTGTACCTTTAGCATTATTTGGTTCACTTAGTTTTTTTTTTTAACCTCATAATTGGTTTTCCATTTGGAATCTTAATATCAAAAGTTGTGCTCACTAAGTTTCAATGGTGGCATAATTTGTTAGATGCATATCAGGAACGTATCCACATTTAGCATTGACCCAAATTTGATAACATAAGTTCAACAAAGTAGGACACGAATGTCTGAGTTTAAGGAGAGTAGGAACCCATTATTATTATTATTTATATATATAATTTAGAAGAGAAAAAAAGGAAGGGTGTGGAGTTAGTCATGATTTGGGGATGTTAGCAGAAGATGAAGTGTGGTTAGAAGAAGACCAGACGACCATTCTCCAGAAAGGTGGACGATGCTTGCGCTTGGGGATGTTAGCAGCCATCAGCTCTGATTCTGATCTTCGCAGCATTTCCCACATCACCTGCACATCTTCGTACCCACAAGTTTGTACATCATCCCCATTCGTTATTTACACTCTTAAAAAAAGAAAAAGTTAATTCTTCTCGAGCCAATGATTGAAAATAAAATAATGTTTATTCATCTCATCTCAGCTGAAGTTTCGAAAAAAAAGATAAGATGCGTAATTACTTTACTAAAATATCTTCAATCACCTTTCCTTAATTATTTGATTTAACATGTTGCTAGATCCATGTGGCGGCACTTTATTTGTCATTCAAGGAAGGATTATTATTATTATCTTTAACCTAATCTTTCTCATTAAGTAACTTCAGAATCAAGATTTTGATATGTGGTTAATAACTAATAGATGGATTTATCCACACACAAAAAAGTAACTAAGAGACATGGGACCATCGTTAACCATTCTAATATAAAAAGGGATTTTATTTTTTTTTCATTGCCAAAACTTGAATTCCCTCTTTAAATTTTTTTAAAGAGTAATACATTTCAATTATTTGTTCAATTATTCATGTGTAACTTTATCTATGGTTAATGAACACACAATGATACGTCACTTGTTTTTTAAACATCCTTATTATATATATTTGCTTATTAATGAGTAGTATTATATGGTCCAGTCATTATATTTATTTCTTATATATCAATGATGTTCATATAATTATATTAAATAATCATATATATTTTATATTCAAAAAAATAATTATACATATTAGATTGATTTACATATGCATATAACTAAACTGGCAATTTTTCAAATAAATAAATAAATAAACTGGCAATATTATTCATCTTTTCAAATTTGCGTCTCATCTCATACTAGTATATAATTATTGTTGACACAAGTCACTTATACCTACTACGGATCTTCATATTGCAAAGTTTTTAGAAATGAAATGAAATGATGAAAAGAGAAAGGAAAACTTCAGAACTAAACACATAAATTGGATAAAAGATTAATCAAAGAACCATCTCGTGATATATGGTAATTAGTTAGTTTTTTTTTAAAATAATTTGTTAGTTAAATTAAAATGGTTTTCTCCTCCCTTTGTTCAGTCTGAAATCCAGTTTTTTACTCTCTTTTCCTCCGAATGAAATTTATTCATTCAAATTCGATATTTGAAGATATTAAATTTGAATTTGTGTGGGTGCAAGATCCGATCTATTTAACTATAATAATAGGTTTTAGGCAAAATTAAAATATTTTTGTTTCGTGAGGATATGATTGGATAAAATGTTGTACCGATATTTTGACCGGTATTGGATTCAATCCGTCGCAAAAAAAAAAAAAATCTAGCATGGAAGAGTTAACACCTAGCGAGTCGCGACTCCGGTCATGATGATTAACAGTTTTTTTCATAAATTCTCTCTGAAATCCTTTCCGAACTCAAAAAGAAACAATAATTCATAGCAAAACAAATTTAAGAATTTTTTAGAAAAATAAATAAAAACAGAGTTAAACTAGAGAAAAAGAAGAAGAAGAAGACTCCAAAGCAAGAATAAGAGAGGTCTCTGGAAACTAAGAACATTAACTGAGAAAGAAACGCACCGTTTTTGCGAGCTTTAACCCGTGAAGAAACAGCAAACCAAAGACGTCGAACAGGGAAGATCACCTTATGCCACCAATCCATTGATTTTTTCTTCTTCTTCTAATTGAATCTTCTTCGATCTTTTCTCCTCCTCCGTCAGATATTATTGTGTGATGCAAACCAAATGGGATCTATATCATTGGAAATGAAGAAATTAAGAGAGAAGCGGCTACAGCTACATCTATCATCTATGTTTTGCACAGACGAGGAAGAGGGAAAGGCAGCTTGGTTTGTTGGCTTAATTAACTTGGCTACTACAACTAGGAGTAGTAGTCGCCTGTAACTTCCTTCACCATAACCATAATTAATTATTACAAACTTAATATAAATACCAGTTTATACGGAGTTTCGGCTTTTCGTTTCTGCTCTTGCTAAGTAATGCTATTATACATATCACAATGCCCACCGACACGTGACTAATGCATTTAGATGATGCCACATGTTTAGTTATAGAGATTAGTGAATGCTCCAAGTTTGATTGGTAAATTAATATTTTTTTTCCAACATGGTAAGAAAATAAAGTTAAAATTGCTGCATGACGAAAATATATGTAATTTAAATTAGTTATTGGTTAGGAAAAAATAAATTAGTGTCGGCAAGAGGGTAGGCCACGTAGCTAATAAGGAAGCGGATATGGCAATCCAACGTGGCTGACCCGATTTTTACCAAGCTTTCTAAATTCTACCTAATCAAGTAGTGACATATAAATCTATGTTCACATAGATTCATTCCTACGCCTAGTTTTTTTTTCCTTTCTCTTCAGCCATCAACACGTTTTCATTTTCTTATATATTTATGGAACTTCTTTTGAATATTTATTGCCATCTTAGCAAGTTGATTCATGTATTTATGTAAGGTCTCTATTTGGTATTTTTCTTTTCTTAAGCTAATTTGAAAGTTGAAGATATCGTTTTCTTTATTCATAAATGAAAATAATCCAATTATGATGCAATTATTCGACAAAAATCGTTTTTATAATTTTTGGTAATGGATGCTTTACAGTATATCACAAGTATTTTAACAAGTTTTGTTTATGTAGGTTACATTTTAATGATTATTATTTAATGAATTGTCAATAAAAAAATAGTAACAATGTTCAAATGATGAGAAGTGTTTTATTATTAATTTTTTATATATTTTTAAGTACATTTAAAAATATATTTAACAGCATCTTAACATTATTTGTGTTGTTATTTTTTTTAATTTGACGCAACAGTAAAATAAATTTGTTTGGAAAAAACTTTCCTATTATATAATAACTCATTATTTTAGAATACGGTTTTACTCTTTATATATAATAATGAGTATAATTATCTTTTTATTTCAAAATTCAAAATTTTAAAATTTGAGTCTTGAATTTTAATGGTTGGGAGATGCTAATTGACTGAGAACAGAGAATGAGATTAGAAATTTACTAAACATGATGCTCGAGTATAATTGGGATAGTAATTCATGTAATCATGAGGTCTTTGATTAATATTTGATATTCAAGAACTTTATTTATTTATTTCCACTAAAGCTAATTAAACATAATAATATTGGAGGGATAGAAAATTTCAAATCTTCAATTCTCTAGATTAAAATATGTCCCAAAGGTTTTTACCCTATAATTGTAATTAAAAGTTGAGTGAATTATAGTTTTCAATTATCGATAAGTAGTACTTTTTTAAATGGTTATGAATATATATAAACAGATATTACATTGTAATCACTTTTAGACTATTCAAAAAAATATCAATCAGTAGCCGCTGTTTAAAAAATTACGATCAATTAAACGCCTTATAGTTGTCGTTAATCACACTAATAGTTGTTAAATCTGTTAATTTGAAAACATCAGATCGGTTGAGATTTATTTTTCTTTAAACAATATTAAAAATTTTAAAAATCCTGAAGTAATAAATAGTTATTTTAAACTAAATATACTTTTTTTAAAATAAAAAACTTAATTAGTATATAATTAAAAACGGATGTTGATTTGATTTTTTGGTACTATTAAAAGAATAAAAAACATTTAAACCCTAAAAATATTGGATGGTAGGTAAGCACTAAGCATCAAGTTGAATATTTTAAAAGTATTTTGATAGTCATTTTAATTATATTAGTATCGTCATTATTTTTATACAATGGAAAGAAGAATCTTTGTCTCTACCGACAGTTATTTGGGCAGGATGACGAGTTTGTGACATTTGAATGTTGTTGCTTCTTCCAGAGACTTTACATATGTAAATTATTTTAGCAGAAAAGTTTACAAGCCCATTTTTCTTTGTGGAAAATACACTGATCACTTGATTTTGTAATTAATATTTGTATAAATTGTCATTTATTTTCTAATAAAATACTGATGATGCACACATCATCTATATCATTTTAGCATTTGCCCCCTTCTTTTAGTTTTTATTCAACAATATATATATAAATTATAAACATAAAATGAAAATTGGAACAAAATTATTTTGTGAAAATGATCCAAAGCCATTAACTGTCCAAATAATTTGGGTTATAATTGAGTGCAAATTTTGAAGGAAAAAAAAAACAGAGCATTTTGATGAAAGCTGTGGTGCGGATTTCGTCAACTTCAACTTGGTAGTTTTAAAAAAACAGTGGTGGGTTATGTCACTTTAAAAAACTCTATGTAGTGTGTGGAAGACTCTTTATACCTAATATAACCCTAACCAATTAGCACACCCATTTTCCTTTGTCGTCTTTGTGCCTAAAACGCATCTCACCCTCTTTTGAGGGTTTTTTTTTAGTGATTTCAACACTTGTTCCACATATATACATATAAAAATAAAGAGGGGAGTAAATGGTAATTATGATTTTTTAACATTTTATGTTATTCATATCATTATCTTAATTTTTTAAATATGCTGGTGTGATACAAAAGTAACATCTGTTCGTTCGAACTCAAGTCACCTGAATAAATTACATCATCTCTTACTACTGGGACAACAAGGAGTGAGCTATTATCTTAACTTTTTATATAGTTAATATGTGATTTATAATACTAATATGATTATTATCCTACAAACTACAGTGGAAAACAAAGTTAATTTTAGACTTTCAGATTTTAGATTTAGGGTTAAAAATAGGCATGTTTGTGTAATTTTTTTTAGACTGGCAGTGTATCAAATATTTTTTTTGAAATATGCTGGTGCGATGCAAGGGTAGCATCTGTTCAACTTACTTAGTCTTTTCAAAGACGGCACACACAACATGCATTATTGGTGCTCAAACCCGAGTACCAAAGGATGACAAACATCTACCTTTGCCACCGGGACACAAGGGGATGAGCAATAGTGTAACAAATATTAATCCATAGTAATAATGTATATAATAATAAAATATTTAACTAAGTTAAATGATTTCAATTTTGTAAAATGAAATATAGTAAGTTTATTTGTGATAATTGTAAGAAGTTAATTCTTCTTGTTTGTGATTATTAGAAGGTGGTTTGATTAATACTTGAAAAGATGCTGAATGTCAAATAATTTCAAAGTATGTTCCATTGCAATCACTCAGCCACTAAATAAACAAATCTTTCAAATCTTTATTTTTTAAATAAACAAAAATATAATAATAAATATTAGAATTTGTATATCAATGTATTAAACTTCAACTAAAATAATAATAATAAACAAACTAAGAATGCACGTTTTTGGTTGGAATGTTAGGTTCCATGGGAATAAAAGTATTATACCGTTAATGAAATTAAAAAAAATCTATCAACGTCGTGTAGAATAGAAAATTATATTGATAAACCATGTAGAATAAATAAATGAAATTCGTTATTCCAATAAAAACAAATGGTATAATTTTAAAAAAGAAAGACAAAAACTATAGGAAATAGAGTCAAACCCCAAACGCCAAATGGAATAAATCATAAAGGATCACATTGGGAGCATTATTGGATTTAATAATGTCACCTAAAAATCAAAAACAATTTGAAGGCTGCGAATGAATGAAACCAGTCTTGGAATCTTTATTCAGCACAATAAACAATATTTATCCCAAATGCAACAAAATACAGTTTGCTTTTGCGTACTAAGATAAATCAGAACCTACATGCCAAGCAAGCATCAAAACTTTTCCACATTAATTAATAATTACTAGCGGGAATTGCCCATATATTTGTATTTTAGCTTATCTAACTACGGGTTCAAACTTCGTCTTAACTAAATTAACCGACCAAATCGACATTAGTTAATTTTAGGTTTGATCGGTTAACGGTTAATAATTTTTTCAAACTTCGGTTATCAACTAATTCAGTTCAAAATCGGTTAATTAACTGAAATTTTTATATATTATTTATTATATATATTTATTTTTAGTCATTAAACTTTTAAAAATTATAAAATGATCATTAACTTTTTTGATATATTATAAAATGGTTATTAAACTTTACCAAATTAGCACAATATGATCATTAAATTTATAGAATTATTAAAAAGTTGATCATTAAACTTTTCAGTATTTGTCAATAATTTATAACGTGCGATGAATCAATGACCATTTTATAATAGTTGGATAAGTTTAATGGTTGTATTATAATTTCTAAAAGTTTAGTGGATAAAAAGAATATTTTAACATAATTTAGTGACCATTTGTGCAATTTACCCAAAAATTTGTAACAAATTTCAATTAATTCGAAAACCGACTAAATTAACCATACTTTTTTCGGTTCAGTTAAAAAATTTCAGTTAACGGTTAATAGGAAAAGAATTTCGGTTAAAGAATTTTTTATAGTTCGATTCGGTTGATTAATCGAACCGACCTATTGAACACCCCTATATCTAATCAGCGTAAGGTAATCAAAATTCAAAGATAAATCTAATTAACAAAGAATAAGGAACCAAAATGCTATATTTTTTGTTGTTGTTGAAAAATTAAGAGGACAGACCAAGATTAGTGCTTTCAACTTTCAAGTGTTGTCGTCAAGTCAACTACGTTTACACTCAGAAAGAAGTGCCCATAAACCCTCCCTAGAAGCTTTTGGGATATTGTCCCAAGTGACAAGAAAGGTTTCACATTCTTATTCTTATTATTTTTTTTAAAAAATATTGGCCACCAGAAAAGGCGTTGTAAAGTGGGTGATTTTGAGTGAATTAGGAAAGGTTTAAAAGAGTGTTTCAAAGTAAGCATTGGATTCTAGATTTATTATTCCACTGGATTGTTCTTACCACTAACACAATGGGAAATGAATTTGTCAATATCCTACAAAAATTCAAGGTCCTTGAACTTTTGAAAAGTTTTAAAAAAATCGAGGGCCTCTAACACTATTAAACCTTTTTCGTTTTAATTTATGGGCCAAACAATCATTTATCACAGCAACCAGAGCTAGCTGTCTAGTGCCTAGCATTGGTTAATGGACTAATACTATAGCTTGAACCAATTCCTTGAATTAGGGTCTTAAATTTGGGCCCCTGATATTAAAGTGCATGGACCCATGCTCATTCACACAGATGTAATCTGGTAATTCAGGGACAATAGGGGATGTAAAGTCGATTAATTTTGCATGTGCTTATTCATATTTTAATAACTCAATCATTAAGGTTAACACATGTTTAAAACTGTTTTAATCACTATTCAGACTCAGTCATCCATGTTCTTCATGTACTCCTTTGAAAGTTTAGTCTCCATTATTAGCTGTTGCTCCCTGAGGAGAGAGTACCCTGACTCGAGTAAAGCCTCCACCGTTTGCTGTTCAATCAAACACATCCACAACAACTCAATTCACAACTATTCCAAGCTTGAAAACTTTGTTAACAGCATGTGCATTGCCTCTAAAAGCTGGTTTAGGATTATCATACTACCTCCGGAGGAGTGAATACGGGGAGCTCTTCGTCCTTTCTTCGTCTCACCAGCTTGTTTCCAAGTTTTTCAACTCCTCCAATATCCTCAACCCACTGCAATGGGAAAGGAGTTAGGTGATGAAAATACTTTTAAGTTACTTGTTTTCTTTGAACCATAAATGAAGAGTTACATACCTTTGAAATTGATCGGTCATATGTTCGGGATCTAAGAGCTCCATAAAAATCTAAGGCTGTCCAAAAACCAGAGAGAAAAAACAATTCAATACGCACTCTATAGTATACCATATACTTTAAGCAGGTAAGAATCAGGATTCCATGATTATCGTTGATGCTCCCTCTACACATTTGCTACAGAAATGATGGACAGGATCTAATCATGGAGATCATACAGGATTCAAAATACCTTGATTGGGAAATGTTTTCACAATGCTTGCAACCTCGTCCCTAGATATGCCATCTTTCTCATACATTCTGTGAACAATGTTCACAATATCTTCCTGAGTAGGCTGCCTGCATCACAATGTTAGATAATAAATTACTCAGAAGGGAAACATATATAATTTTATTTGTAGATATTGACAACGGCAAACACGGTAAGGATGCAAAAAGAAAATGGAGCAAAGAATGAGAGAACTAGACATATTAAAGGCACTTTAAAGCAAAGAAAAGATAGAAGCTTTTATTATGATGTACCAGTAGAACTTTTCCATCCTTCCATCACGAATCAAGGGAGCATAAAGGGTTGAAAAATCATTCCCTGTGACTATGATAGGGACTCTATTTGTTATGTCCGATTCTCGCCAATCTTGTCCAATGCTAACTCTGGTTGGATTATCTGACAAATTCATTAAGGTACCAGAGACAATCTGATTGTTGACTGTCATTTGAGTATTACCTAAGATAAGATGAGAAAAATATATAAAGTTCGAAATAATGAATCAGTAAATAAGTGAACTTAATAACCAAAGGAATGTATGGAACTTATAGCATAATCTGGTACAGTTCAAGGTTTTCAGTGCCACTGTGCCAGAAAACATTAGCTCACCAAATCTACCAAGGCCAGCATCAATGTCATTGATCATCAGACAACTCATCTTGCCCTGCATTAGTTCAGAAAATTCAAACAAACAAGCAATTAAGAACAGTTGCAGAAAGCCATTAACAATGATGCGGAAACATCGGCATACACATTAGTTCAGAAAATTCAAACAAACAAGCAATTAAGAACAGTTGTAGAAAGCCATCAACAATGATGTGGAAACATCAGCAGACAGAGTATCTATAAATGTTTTTATTGAAAGCCTTTCCCTCATTTACTCAGCCCTGCTAAACTCTCTTCTGTTGTATTTCTTTTCTTTCATACCGTTACTGAGTGAAGTTCAGGGTTGAAGATTTCATCTTATCATTGCAGAGGAATAATTTGTTCATCGACACATTACATTATATATCATAGCATATCCCTAGTGAAAGGCTAATACCACTTGCACATTTTACCATAGGTATTAAAGAGTATTCTTAAACTTCAACTTCATAAACCTAGACATACATATATGAAGAATGAGGGTGGTAAAGCTTCTAACTTGGTTCTGGACCACTTGGGAAGCTGTTCTGTAGCGTTCACGTATCAATTTTCCTGGTTCTCCTGTTAAGGAAACAATGATGTGAATACATTATGTCTTTTCACATACAAGAAAAATAACTGAATGTAGATGATCTCCTCACATTCTTTCAGAAGAATAGCATTTGAT
Organism: Hibiscus tridactylites; assembly: GCA_958450335.1. Classification (NCBI taxonomy): domain Eukaryota; kingdom Viridiplantae; phylum Streptophyta; class Magnoliopsida; order Malvales; family Malvaceae; genus Hibiscus; species Hibiscus tridactylites. The sequence goes on from OY288280.1 coordinate 85,025,925, forward strand.
ATATATATATAGGGAACACAATGGAAACTTGTCTTACCAGCCCATTCAGATTCTAGTTCCCCAGCAGACATAATTACAGGTACAATCCCCATAGCCTGAAAAATGAGTTCAGTTTGGAATGTTTTCCCTTGACCTTTTCCTCCCCAGACACCTGTAAGTCGAAATCCAATGTTCCAGAAATTAAATAATGGAGAATTTCAAGATACTACATTGATTTTGTGAGAAATGCATGTCAGAGAAAGAATCTGCATGCCATATAAAATATTTCAAATGCATACCTAGAATCAAAGGAATTTTCACATTGAGAAGATGAGCAAGGTAGTTCTTCGCGATGTGGCATGCTACAGTAAGTAGAACCGGAAAATAAGTCATGATGTGAGAAGACAAATGATATAATGATTTTCGTTTGTTGTAAAATTGGTAAGTCATAACAATGGTATAAAAATCTAAGAATCAAGTTGCAAAATAAGAGAAGGTTGGCAAGCGGAAGATCACACATCATAGATAATAAGATTAAGGCGTGGTAAGCAGTGACAGATAATAGTTAAGCATCGACAGTAATATATCAGATGTATCCCCCCTAGTAAAGCATATAACAGAAACACCAGCACTATGGAATATGGATATTCTAAAAAAACAGAAAACTAAAGGTATGCACAGTGCACTAATGTCTTCTGGATTTCCTACTGTTCCTGTATCATTCATCGGAATCTTCTCATCTTTGCGTAATTTCATAGAACTTACCAACTTTATCCTGTCAATGAGAAAAGAAAACATAATACAGTATTAGCTCCTGACAAATCACAATAAACACAAAAGGAGACAGGAAATGCAAGATAACAGCAGCAAAAAGATGGTGAATTTCCACATTTGGGGCAAAGAAAACGGTTCCTATGTTGATGCAGTAGGCTCAGAATATTTAGATAAAAGTAATTACATATCAATTGAAACTGAATTGTAAGCAACTAGACAACGAAGATTCTAAGCTCAAACCGGATAGTAAAGTTGAGCTGAAGATTATTATATACCAATCATACAAGAAGTGCATATTTGACCAATAACCACTTCAGGAAGGCAATGTGTCACATGACAAACAGCTTGTGAACATGAAAAAGCAGTGTGAGTTCATATATCAATCATCAAAATTCACCAATTTCAGAACTCCAGAATGTAGCACAATTCCTCTTTAGTCCGAACCAAAATTGAAAGAATTTCACAGAATTCTTACCAAGAATACAGGAGCAATGTAATAATCCCCTTGTAGATACTCAAAGGACCTCGTCACCTTCTGCCTGTAATCAAACACAATATCCGCTACAGATAAAAACAAAAACAAAAACAAATCTTCAATTTCACTTCTTTAAACAGTTTGCCGGAAGTCAAATACAAGAAGGGGAAAAGCAAAGGGAGGGAAAATTACAGTCTTTGCCAAGAAAATTGCCAGTAAAAAGATCATCAATCACACCGGCTCTAGCACCAACAGCTATGTTCATGTTATCAGCCTCTTGGCCAAGCCTGTAAAGATAATCTTTCCCTTCTGAATCTTTAGTTTCCCAGGAAGACTGCTCTGACAATCTCTTGGGTTGATTGGGATTATCAGTATTCCTGCCATCATCGTCGTTTTTTAGTTGATTGGGAGTAGATTTTGAAGAACAAGAAATCGAAAAGGAAGGAACTGGCGACAGTAGCTTTGGAAAGGATGAAGGAAGAGTAGAAGGGAAAGAACAAGGGACTCTGAAGAGAGCCATTTGGGTTCTGACTTCTGAGTAAAATAAGCAGTCTTTTTTTAGGGGGGGTCTGTGGTTCTTCTTTAATGGATAGATTGCAAGTATTGGAACATTTGGCGCCACAAACAGACAAGTTACAGTTTTGTGATTCTCCTTTTCAGCCACTTTTTCGAACCCAAATGGCTAAAGTTAATAACTTTAACTCAAATGAGATTGTGTTATGAAAGGAGCAGGTCCAGGACAACCTGCCAAGTGTGAAAATTGAAAGAATCAACAGTTTTATCCAAGAGTTCATTTTCAAGGTTGAGGCAAGTACCTGGAAGTAGTGCAATGGTTGAAATTAAATGAATTAGTCCATGAATAAATTGGTTGCTATCAAATTGACATAATTCATTTGGAATCTGGATTTGATTAATAATTAGGTTTGGAAAAACCTGGCATTTTTAGGATTAGGTGAAAACTAATATCTAGTTTATGTAGCAAGACATCGGCAAGAAAATGAATTTTCTATTTTTTTATTTCAAGTGAAATACCAAATGAGCACATTGTCATATTTCACTTGAAATTTATGTAAACAGATGAAATTCAAGACGTGTGGATTTCACTTGTTGGAATTAATCTAGTAATTTCACTTCAGATAGCAGCAAAACGAAGCCAAATGATATTCACAAAGCGACAGATATTGCATCAAATCACTTATTACACTGTGTGCTTCCTGTTTAAAGATCATTAAACATAAACGGTAAACCAAACTTCAGGACAAGTTGTGTTTGTTTTGCATCTGGATCCTAAGAGACACTCCCAATGATTGAAAACAATTTAACTAAACTGCTGTTTCACATTCTTATCCTTGTCATTCTATACATGGTTTCTTAGTCGCCTTGGCAGCCGCCATGATCATGAGTCCATTCAGCTCCACACGCATAACAAAATTGGTATTTGCACCTGCAACCGCAAGCATAAACCAAGCTAGTGTTGAACATAACCAGCACGAATTTCTCAAATTATGTTCTAAGCAAGCATAAATTATAGACTAACCAGCAAGTCATGTGCGGGCAACCTTCGGTTCTTTCAACCATGAAACGGCAACTGGGACAATTACGCCATTTTTTCTCTTTGGCAAGGTTCCTCACCATTAGGTCATCCCTTCCTCTCTCACCCTCACCCAGTTTCTGATACTCCTCACAGCTGATCCCTGGATGCCATGGGACCTTACATTGAGCACAAAACAATCTATGGCAATTGGGACACTCGGTTTCTGCTATGGTTTCTCCTTGGTTATCATTCAGCAACAAAACTGAGCAATCCTTGAAAGGACAGTAAATTCTCCCACCCGTTGCGCAAAGTAGCTCTTCACATAGTAAATCTTCCCAACGATCGATCGCCTCTTTCGGAAGCCGAGGCCTACATGCTTCAAGCTCCAACATGACTCCACAACCCTCCCCGGGGCACTTGATTATGGTTATATGTTGCTCCAGCCTTGTCTTTACGTATGTGCTAATGCAATCAACACAAAATGAGTGAGAGCAACCCGAGATTGTGAACATTTGATGCCTTTCTTTTCTATCAACACATATTTCACATTCACAGTAGCCTCGGGAGGATTCACCGTGCTTTTTCGCAGATTTTCTTGGCTTTTGCTTACGCATGGATGAGCTCGCTCGGGTATCGGTTGATGTTGGAGATGATATGGTTTCTTTAGCTGAGAGCAATATTGCTTCTTGAAACTGCAACTCTTCAGCGAGTTTGGCATCTAAGTCTTCCAAATCTCCTTCATCGTTTCCATAAAGAGCAGACCAATAAATATCCCCTGCCAAATCGAAATAAGATGAAGCATCTGCCATGTTACAAGCACTTGATTACAATACCTATCGTGTTTACTTTCTATTAACTAGCCTCATGTGTGTATATAAATGGCATAGCTTCGAAGCTAACTTGCTAGGAACATGCCCTTTCGCGTAACTTGCTAGGAAAATGTTCTTTACGATCCAAGCAATTTATCAGCAACTAAGCAACGGAGACTTGACTTTTAGTTTCCCTAATGCCCAAAATAATAAACAAATACTCCATAAGTGGTTTATGAAACTTCGACTTGTGTTTTTAGCTATACTATTCACCTTCTCCAATTTTCGACATCTGTACAAAGAAATAATATGAAAATATAATCCTTCATATATCCGTTGTTTAATCCAGTTTTATAGTTTCCTGAAAGAAAAAGAAAATACTACTACTACTACTAAGGGAAATAACAATGAAACCGAGTCTTATTATTTATTATTATATCTGGCAAGACATGACTTGTCAATGGCCATGCATTTTAAAAATTGTTAACCATTAGAATAGTCACTTATGTTTTTTCCCACTATAGAGTTGGTCATCAATTTTGAAAAACGACCAATAAAGTCACTTACGTTTTCGGGGCGTATACTTTTGGTCACTCAGCCGTTTGTTGCCGTTAAACACTGACAGATTGTTGACCTGACAACAAAAAAAAAGGGATAAATTACTGCAATGGCCATTAAAGTTTATCTTATTTACATTTTTGCTCCCCAATTTAAAAAATAAACATTATAGTCGCTAATGAAAATATTTCTTTATAATTTCACCCTTGAATTTTTAAAAAATAATTTTTCAACTCTAAAACTTTATAATCAATTAGTATAATAATATTATAAAGGCTTAAATGAAAAATAGGTGCCCAAAGTATACATTTTTTAAATTTAGGTGCTCAAATTGCTCATATTTTTTCATTCTGGATTGTTTTTAATATTATTCTAACATGACATGTCATTTTTTATTATTGCTAAATTAAAAATAATTTTAAAATTAAATAAAATCATTATTATTATTATTAAATTTAAAATATATTTGTAAAAAAATTGCTTCTTAAAATAATTTAGGTGTTTAAAATATTTTTTTTAAAATAGGTGCCCAAATTTACTATAGTTACAATTTTAGGTGTCCGACTGTTAAATGAGTGTTAGAAAAATTGTCAATCAATCGGTACTTGACGTGTGGTATTAATTTTATTAATTTTTAATAGAAAATACTTAGAACTTTCAAATTATTATAAAATCTCAAAATTTGACAAACAATCTCTAAATCCTTAAAAATTTTCAAACTTTCGCCGTCGATTGTCGCTGCTTTCGCTGCCAGTTGTAGTCGCTGACCGCATCCACTTGGTCGCTAGACCAAGGCGATCATTTTTCCCAACACAGCGTCGTCAGAAACGCCCAACGGCGTGCAACCAAACGTCAAACACGAAATCGACGTTCACGTTTGACGTTCGGCTGCACATCGTTGGGCGTTTTCGGCGACGTCGTGTTAGGGAAAATTGTCACCTTAGCCCGGCGACCAAGTGGGTGCGGTCAGCGACGACAACTGCCGGCGAAAGCGGCGGCAGTCGACGATGAACGTTTGGAAATTTTAGGGATTAAAGGATTGTTTTGTGAAGCTTGTAAAATTTGAGATTTTATAATAATTTGAAAATTATGAGTATTTTCTATTAAAAAATAAAATTAATGTCTCGTGTCAAGCACCGATTGATTGACAATTTTTCTAACACTCATTAAACAGCCGGACACTTAAAATTGTACCTATAGAAACTGTGGGCACCAATTTTTACAAAAAAAATACTTTAGATACCTAAATTATTTTAAAAACTAATATTTTATAAATATTTTAAATTTAATAACAATAAAAATAATTTTATTTTAAAATTATTTTTAATTTAAAAATAATAAAAAATGATATGACATGTTATAATAATAATAATAATTCAAAGTGAAAAAATAGGAGCAATTTGAAAATTTAGTTATTAAATAAGAGCAATTTGGGCACCTAAATTTAAAAGGGTTTTATTTTGATGCACAAGCTGTGTAAATTTTTTTTACACAATCCTTTTATAAAATTTAAAATCTAAATTACAAACCCTAGCAACCTAAAACCTAAACCCTAAGCCCTAAACCCTAAACTCTAAATTCTAACCATAAACCTTAAATTATATACCCTACATACTAAACCCCTAAACCCTAACCTAAAATCCTAAACCCTAAACCCTAAAATTAAAGGGCTTGTGTAAACTTTAGTTTACACAAGCTTGTGCATCAAAGTATTTTCCAATTTAAAAAGGGTATACTTTGGGCAGTTATTTTTCATCTAAGCATTTATAATATTATTGTACTAATTGATTGTAAAGTTTTAAGGTTGAAAAAAATGAATTTTTTAAAATTTAAGGGTGAAATTATAAAGAAACATTTTTATTAGTGACTATAATGTTTATTATTTTAAAATTAGGACGTAAAAATATATAAATGAGATAAACTTTAATGACCATTGCAATAATTTACTTTTATTTTTCGTTGCCAGATCAATAATCCATCAGTGACCAACTATGTATTGGTCAGTGGTCACTATGTATTGTGAAAAAACATAATCGACTATTTGCAATAGTTAAACCTTTTAAAAAAGTCTTTTATAATTGTAACTTACCTACGAAGATGTCATTTTTAAATACAAAATCTCTGGTCTGACTCTGTCACTTACCACCAAAAAGCTAAAAAAAACAAAAAAAGGGAAGTACTTACAGCACGACAAAAATCCCCTCCCACCTATTTTTGCCCCACCAATCTGAGATTGACACGTGAACCCTTAATCAGCATAAGCTTCGGTACTATTTATTTGTTTTTATTTTTTAATCTCTATCTGGTCATAGAATTGAATGTGACCAAAAATAGGGGAACCATAATTTGATCGAAAATGATTCAGCTTGCAAGAGTTAGGACGGACCTGATGCACAAATGGACTTAGGACTATCCCTACTAAGTATATATATTGAGATGAAAATCTCATATTATATGGTGGGGGTGGAGGAATATAGGTGATTTCATTGGTAAAGTATATCATATCCCACTTCTGATCAGCCTTGCATTTGCTCTGCTTCCTTTGCCATTCTATTTGTTAACCCAAGGTGCAGTAGCTTAAGAAAACAAAAGGTCATAAGGGAGTGCTTTTACTCTTTCACTTGGCTATAGTGAAATGCTAAAATTGCTAGCCTGTTTTCAAGAGCTGGTCTTTCATAAGCTTCTAGGATTCAGAACAGTTAATATGGTATTGTGCATTTCGGCATGTAAACTGAACAAATAGACCAACACAAAACTAACCACTAACTTGATCAATCAAGAACAAACTCCAATGGATAAACATCATTCATATACTATAATAATAACGAGAAAGTATCGGTAGAACAAATAGTCTGATTTTTCACAAACTAGAACATTAGACCTAATTAAACTTCCTCCACATTTGATGCAAATAGTTTCTTTAAGAGACTAAAAGAAAACTTAAGGACTGTAACATTTACTGTGGTCTTGTCTTAATCCCTCTTGCAACCACCGTGATTGTCATCCCACTTTTCTCCGCAACCATAGCAAAACTGGAACTTGCACCTGCAACCACAATCATAGGACAAGTCTCTTATCAACCGCAGACACTCTTTTGAACAAGCTTTGAATCATACAATTCTAAAGAGTCCAGTTTGACTACAGGGGAATTTTTCCCATCCCAGTATATGCAAGGATAAAACCTACATTACATCTAATCATCCAAATTCCAAACACAAGGGCAATTCAATTGTTCATTATCATTGATGAATCAGAACTATAAATGATTAGAATATTTTAACTGACCTGCAAGTCATATGTGGGCAACCAACTGTTCTTTCAACATAGTATTTGCACTTGGGGCACCTAGCCCATTTGTTTTCCTTGGCAAGTTCCCTCACCATGAGATCTTCTCCGCTTCTTTCATCCTCATTAAGCCTCTGGAATTCCGCACATTCAATCCCCGGATGCCATGGCACATAACATTGTGCACAAAACAATCTATGGCAAAAAGGGCACTCAGATTCTCTAATAACTTCCCCTCCGTCATTCAGCAACGAGGCCGAGCAATCCCTGAAAGGGCAATAAAATCTCTGGGATGCATTAATAAATTCCTGGCAAAGAGCATCTTCCCACTGCTGGATTACCACCACGGGAAGCAGAGGCCTACAGTTATCGAGTTCCAAGACAGCCCCGCAATTTACTCCGGGGCACCTTATGGTGGTCACGCTTTCTTCAACCCTTGTCAAAACATGCTTGCTAATGCAATCATAACAGTAAGAGTGATTGCAGCTTTCAGTAGTGAACATCTGGTCGTTTTCTTTCCTTTCGACGCAAATCTCGCAGAAGCTCAAGGAGGATTCACCGGATTCCTTTGCCTCCATGACTATGAAGCCGGGCAAAGGCGTGGCTTGGATTAATACCGACGATGAAGTCTGGGCAATGAATGGGTTGCAGATGGTGGTGGTGGTGGTGGTGGTGTTACCCATGTTGGAAGAGACCGTTGATGACATGAGAGCCTCTTGAAACTGCAACTCCTCGGCATACTTGTCATCGGATGGAGGGAAGATTTCACCTTCGTCTTCGTCATAGAGCGCCGAATAGTAAAACTCGTCGACAAAATCAAGATCAGATGATGGTGCGATTTGTGCCATGATGATGATGATGACTGTCTCTACACTCTAGAAAATTCCAATTCTTATAATTTTAACGAAAATGGAGGAAGAGGCGTGGATTTTCTAGTAATTTAGCACCCAAGATCCCTAGTCTGATTGAACTCCTTCATTAGGGGGTAATTGTAAACCTTAAAAGCCGTTCCCTTCCCTTCTTTATCCCACTTTACTCAATTAATCTTCACTTAACGCTTCGTTTTACATTTATTTAGAAGTAGAACAGCCTCTTTCGTTGGTCATTAGTGGGAAATCAAACACAATTATACTATATTAAATACTTTCTTTTATTGGACGTTATAATTCCTTTTAATGTTATAGATAAAAATAGGGTTAATATAGAGAGAGAGAGTACATTTTTCAATTACGTACCTGAATTTAGTTTTTTGTTCAAATTGGTAAAAGGTTTTAACTTTTTAATTCGAATAGGTACTGAACTTAACTTTTAAATTCAAATTGAAAAAAAAATCATAAATACCTATATCAACCAAAATTAAAAGGTCAAGTACAAGTGTTAATTTGAACTAAAAATGAAGTTCAAGTACCTAATTAAAGTTTAAAATTAGGTTCAAGTACCAAATTACACTTAAAAAAATAAATGTCCAATTTAACCTTAAACCAAAATTAGATACTAAAATATATATTTACTCATAAAAATATCTTTTTTTGGTACCATTACAATAAGCCGGGGGAATAATTAATTTTAATTGTTTTCTTAAAATTCTTTATCCTCTTCTTAATCACATAGGAAAGTGTTATTTTTTTCTTAAATAATTTTAATTATGGGAGAAAATTATTTGAAAAATATTTATACAATCAAGAAATCAATTGTGATTATGATATCTATTATTGTTGTTTTCATTTTTGCGATACAATACTCCATAACTAGAAGAAAATAAGGTTAGTTTGTTACTTTAAAGCTTTTTGCTTAATAACCATCAATTTTCAACTAAAAATATATTGGATTGGTAGATGGATAATTGTTTTTCCAGTACCGAAAATGTTAACTAATTATATTTAAAAAACATATTTGAGACAATTTAAATCTTCATTGTTTAAAAGTATTTGAATTTTTATATTTATCTTTTATTCAAAATTATCCAAAAACATTAATAGGATTAAAATTACAAAAATAAATAAATTTTAAAATTGAATTTTATCATCATCAAACAATATAATTACATGAGAAAACATTTAACGCACTTGCAGTGAAAAATTATTTTCCATAAGCTGAGTATAATTTAGGGTTTAAGTATTTAGTTTAGGATTTAAGGATTTATGTTGTAGAACTTAGAATTTCCTAGTGTTTAATGTTAGGATTTAAGATTTTAGGTTAATGTTTAAGATTTTAGTTTTTATAGTGAAATTGGCTATACTTGTGAAAAAAAATCCAAGTGAGTGCATAGAATAATAATCCTAACTATATTTAATATTTAATTTTTACTACTCCCTCTGTCCCACTAAAACTGTCACATGTTGACTTTTTTTGGGTCAAACTTTTTCAACTTTGACCTCTTATAATTTAAAATTTATTATTGATAAAAATATGAAAAAATATATTTTAAAAACCTTGAATCAACTAGTTTTTAAATATTTTTTATAATTTTTAATTAATTAAAATATTTAAATAAATTTGACCAGAAACATGTGACGGAGGGAGTAATATATAAGCAGATTTGTAATATAAATTCAACCCTTACAAAAGATAATTACTCGATTTTGAGTTCAAATAGTACCGGATAGATTGATTTAGATGTAACTTTTCCTATGGTTGGCCAAGTCAATAAACAGAAGGTACATATTGTAAAAGGCAACCACATCCTACATCCTACACTAATATTACTTCATGAGTTGGTCTAAAGTCTTAAAGCTGATAGTGTAATGTTTTCAAATTCCTTCTCCATTGGAGTTGCTTGGGAGCTTTCCATTCTTCAAACTTGAATCCTCATCAGTACTGGGGTTGCTGTTGTACTGGTATGGAGTGTTAGAATACTCCTCCATTTGTTCGGCCATGGCAGGTGCAGGTTCCCCTGTATGCAAACTATTTGCACCTAATTCCTTCAGCTTATCATCAAGCTCTTTCACTCTTGCTTCAAGAATCTTGATTTGGTCCTTGTAAAAGCTCTCCTGGGCTTCCAACTGAGAAATTACACCACTCAGCTTTTAGTCACCAATATGTATATGTAGTAGCAACCTAATGCATAAAAGGGAAGTTTCATGTGGAATTTGTTATAGAGTATTATTACCTCTTCTTTGTTGTCTTCATGCAGTGATTTGACCCTTTTTTCAAATACATGGATGTCCTCCATTTTCTGTTGCAGGTTCCTACTCAGATTATTTACTGATCTTTCAAAAGCTTTTGCTTGTTTCCTTTCTTCTTCAAGCCTGTCCTTGAACCAGATAATTTGTTTGCTGTCCTTCCTCATTTTCTTGATTTCATTCAGAACCGTTTCTTGATATGATTTCAGCTGATGTTTGATCTTTGATTTACCTGTTCACTAGCAATAATATGTCACTTGAAGCAAGTGTAAATCTTATGCACGTTAGTTGAATGGTACAGGGCAACTAAAACCCTCAACAATATGAGTGACAGACAGCACCTTGGCAATGCTGGTTGAAGACATCTATATCTTCCTTAACTGCCATGAAACCGTAAAGTTGACGCTCTCCACCGGGCAGGACCTCGTTCGTACACGAATTCCAAGCAGATCGGCCCAATCGTTGCTCGAGAAAATTCTTATGTAGTCTCTCAGCTTCTAAATAACCTACTGCTGACTTCTCGAAAATCAAGACACTCAAACCTCGGTGACCTTGAGGACCATAGGAGTGATGAGCCTTTAAAGCCGGGTATGAGCTGAAGTGCTGAAGAAGCTCTTGATTTCCCATGCCAACAAACTGAAAGCAGTTGCACATTGCATATTAGATGAAAGAGAGGTCATGAATCCAACTGTTAAAAAACCAAATGAATAATGTCTGATCATCTTACCATTCCATCTTTAATATTGCTTGTCATTGTGTTCATAATGACAACCATGGGAGGCCAAACTATTTGATGATCTCTTGCATCGTCTGTTAAACCTTTCCAGGTACCAGATATAGGGTCAGCAGGAGGAATTGAGGTTCCCTTAATGCACAGCTCCCCTTCTAGAAGCTCGGCGAGCTCTCGATGTAACTTCACTCTTCTCGATCCTATCTTGTTGGAATGTGCTATAAGATCACTGATGCTTCTGTACCATTTGATGGCACCAGGACCTCCTTGGCATGCTGGACAGTGCCACAGGGTTTCATCAATCTCCTCAATGTTCAACGCATCCATTCTCTCGAAAAATTCCTTGAACCATTTACTTTTCTTGCGACTCTCATGGCTCTTTTGACTGTTGTCGGAATCAAAGTCATCCTCGTGATCCAAGGACTCATAGTCATCTTCTTGAACAGAATTTGTGTTGTTTTCTTTTGAACCCTTTAAAGGATTAGGATGCTCGACATCAACCCACTGTTTGTCAGCTTTGTTTCCACCTCCTCTGTCACATTTCCATTTAGGAACTTCAGTATTGCCAATGCCAGCAATTAGATCGCTTTCATCCAATGAACTGGTTTTTGCATGAAATTTGTTGCTGGAGATTTGTTTTAAGTAAATGCCAACCGAATTTGCAGATAATAGTTAATATATATAAATAACACAAGTAAAGAAGACACTGACCTGGAACTGGTTTGAGGAACATCTCCCATCCTTCTTCCCCTGAAACTTCCTGTAGGTTTCCTCCCCTGGAAACGCCCTCTTCCTTTGTCATCCCGGTTTATTCTCTGTTGCTCAATGCAACTAAATCTCTTCCGGGGACGCCGTTTTCCTCTCTCCGCCAGGTTGATCACCCGAGGCTCTGGAATCACTAAGCCCTGGTGGGGGATAGTATATTCCGTGCAGGACAATCTATTGCGGAGAGGACATTCAGGTGTTTTGATGGCTTCACAAGCTGCATTTCCAAGCTCTCTTTCAGAGGCGATCATGGACTCCTTAATGATCTCCTGGAGCTGCAACTCTTCAGCGAATGTGGCGTATGAAAGCTCGAAATTTTCGTTCTCGTTACTAACTCCAAGGAGAAGATGAAACGCTAATTTGTTGGCCATATTAGTAATTCCCACCGAGTAACCAATGAATGCAACCTATGCAGTTCTTCACAAAAATGACCGTCTGTATAGCTGCTATATATATATATATGATCACTCGGTTCCCTATAGCTTTCTGATCTACAACTTAGCAACGAAGTTCACATCATTGGACAAAGAAGTACTTCATTAATTATATTAGAAGTTGGTGCTAGTATAGATTCTCAGTCCAGGCTCCTTTATGAGGGTACAATTTGATGTCACAGATTTGGTCTACTTAGATGAGAAGAAGTTTTGTTCATTGACCACTTTCTACTTCTTTTAAAAGTTTTATGGTACTGTTTGACAATTAGCATATAGCTGATAGCGGATTATGTTAGTTGATAGCTGATTGCATTAGTTGATTTAACTAGCGGATTGTATTAGCTGATTTTATAAAAATGTTTGGTAAAATTACCTGATAGTTGTTTGATTATTTAAACAAGAATATTTTGTATCTAATAAATATTAATTAGGTTTGTAAAAATATTTTTAATATAAATTTTCTAAATAAATCTGAATGATTTATATATTAATTTATTATTTATATAATTATTAATTTTTTTATATGCACATATAAATATGTGGTAATAAAAAATATAATTAACTTACAAATGTCATCATATAAATTAGTAGTAACAACAAATAAGTCCAATATTTAATATGTTATTATTTATGTTAAAAATGTTATTATTTAATTTAAGTTATTTGGAGATTTTTTGTAATTGTTCAAGATAAAAGAGTTATTACAACTCTAATATTAAATCTCTAATCTCAAAAAGCTCTTATTAGTAGCTTTTTCAAAATTAGTTTACCAAACATTAATATTAACAGATTTGACCGGTCAAACTTCTAATTATACCTCAAACCTTTAATTTTTGCTTAAACCGTTGTTTACCAAACATGTCTATATATTCTTAATGGTCTTTGTCTTTTCGTTTGAAGATTATTCTTTTTTTGACAAACAAGGCCATCTCTCCACTATGTTCATGTCCCTGTATTTTTGTCTTGAAGCTTCCCTGTTTAGTTGCGAAAACTTCTTAGAAGTTTACTGCTCTTTGATTTGATTGGATTGCATCGCCAATTGGGTTTATAGCTCGTTTCTTTATAGCTGCTGGTGGAGTGCTAATTAAGTTGTTGGAACTGTATAGGAGAAGTTGATGAAATCCGCAAAGATTAAAGAAATATAAATATGGGAAGGTATCCACCTCCTATATTAGTGTAAAATAAGTTATTTTTACATATTTTTTCTAAATTTATTTTCCTACTGTTAATATTTTTAACAATTCATAAGTTTAATTTCTTGTTCTATTTATTTAGAATATATGTGAAATAATATTGATAAATCCAATTACAATAAAACTTGTGTAAGTGTATAAAATTCAATTTTACAATTGTGTGAGTGGATCTCTTCCCTAAATACCGATTTAAATTTGTGTATGAGTTTTTAATCTTAGTTTATTTTGATTTAAGTGTAACCTATATCTTTCTTTTTTTCATAAGTGTGATCTATATCAAGAATTATTCTAGTTATCAGTTTGATTTAATTTATAGTCATATAAATTATTATTATCAGTCCATTCATTTTGCGTTTTATTGATTTTGATTATGGATATTGTGTTTGTAGTTATGAGTTGAAAAATAATTTAGATACACTTGAAAAAATGAGAAGTGAATTTGACAAAATTTCAGTAGACTGAACATTTATCTGGAATATTTTTTTGCTATGGATGCGTCCATCAAGAGACATGACGTGGATATGGAATGTTCTCTTCAGCCTTTTAAGCCCAAAATAGCAACAGGTTAATATACTTATGGATCGTTGCCTTTTTAACACAACGTCACTTGGAAGAGATTTCAGGCCCAATATCAATTCTTATATAATCTATATTAAACAAAAGGGTTTCGCTAGATACAGCCCTAAAGGTTATGTTTAAAACCTATTAAATTTTTATAATTAATGTATATTTTCTTTTTTTAATAGAATCTATTAACATAGAATTAATTATAGATATAATTAACTCATCAAAAAATATTATTCTATTAATTATCTTAAAAACAAACACAAAATTTATAATATTTGAATATTGCTTAAACCCCAAACTATATGCCCTAAACATTGAACAACATATCATAAATCCCAAACTGTAAACTCTGCCTACTAACCCTACAACACATCTCATAAATCATAAACTCTAAACTCTAGACCTTAATCATTGAAACCTGAAACTAATCTCATAAGTCATGAACCATGAACCCTAATACCACCTTATAAACCTTAAACCACACATCATAACCCTAAACTCTAAACTACAATCACATAAAATCACAAATCATAAATCCTAAACTTTAAAGTTTAAACCATAAATCATTATAGCATAAATTCTAATCATAAGCTTTAAACCATAAAACCTAAACCCTAAACTCTTTTAGATGAGTATTAATTACATTAAATACCCTAAACAAATGAAGTACAACTTTTTAAAAATATAATTAATTTTATTTTAGTAGATTTCATTAAAAATTAAAATAAACATTAATGATAAAATTTTTGTTGGTTCTTATATGCAATCATCAAGCTGTATATAACAAAACTCTAAATAAAATAGTTCAATCATTTAATTGCCGCTTCCACTGTTAAATGTTGACTTGGAAAAAAATTAATTACTATATTGATTCATGTAATCTATATCAATATTATTCTAGTTATCAGTTTGATTTAATTTATAATCATATAAATTATTATTAGCAGTCGATTCATTTTGTGTTTTATTGATTTTGATTATGGATATTGTGTTTGTAGTTATGACTTGAAAAGTAATTTAGATACACTTGAAAAAATAAGAAGTGAATTTGACAAAATTTCAGTAGACTGAACATTTATCTGGAATATTTGTTGCTATGGATGCGTCCATCAAGAGACATGACGTGGATATGGAATATTGTCTTCAGCCTTTTAAGCCCAAAATTGCAACAGGTTAGTATACTTATGGATCGTTGCCTTTTTAACACAACGTCACTTGGAAGCGATTTCAGGCCCAATATCAATTCTTATATAATCTATATTAAACAAAAGGGTTTCACTGTACACAGCACTAAGGGCTATGTTTAAAACCTACTAAATTCCTATAAATAATGTATATTTTTTTTCTTTTTCAATAAAATCTATTAACATAGAATTAATTGTAAATATAATTAATAGTCATCAAAAAAATATTATTCCATTAATTATCTTAAAAACAAACATAAAATTTATGACATTTGAATATCGCCTAAACCCTAAACTATATACCCTAAATCTTGAACAACATATCATAAACCCCATACTATAAACCTTAAATACTAAACCCTAAATCACATTTCATAAGCTATAAACCCTAAACTGTAAACTCTAACATTTAATCATTAAACTTTAAAAACCAATCTCATAAACCCTAAACTCACCTTATAAACCATAAACCACGCATCATAACCCTAAACTACAACCACATAAAATCTTAAATCATAAACCCTAAACTTTAAACCACAAATCATTAAACCATAATTCCTAAACATAAGCCTTAAATACTAAAATCACTAAAACATAAACCCTAAATTATTTTAGATGAGTATTAATTACATTAAACACACTAAACAAATGAAGTACAACTTTTTAAGAATATAATTAATTTCATTTTAGTAGATTTTATTAAAAATTAAAATAAACATTAATAATAAGAATCTTGTTGGTTCTTATACGCAGCCTATATAACAAAACCCTAAATAAAATAGTTCCTTCATTTAAATTGTTGCCGCTACCACCGCTAAATGTTGACTTGAAAAAAAAATAATTACTAAATTGATTAAAAAAAAAATTGGTTCTTATACGAGGCCTCTTATTTTTCAAAAAAAAATTGATTCATGTATTTAACACTTTCTCTCAAAGTTAAAATTTGTATTTCCCACCTAAATTAACCTTTAAACTTTGTTTTTTTGTATTGTTTTAATATTTTTTTAATAAAAAGGGAACAAACTGAAAAAAACAATAACTAGAGGTTCATATATCCTTACATATTACAATCATCGTGTAAAATGCTTAAAATCTCATTCGAAAATTAAGGAGAGTCAACATGCAAATATAATATATATATATATATATATATATATATATTAGATAATCTTTTCAAACCATCGATAAATGTGTTACTTTCATAAAGATAAATAAATAAATTACTTAAATAAACAACAAACTTTAAGCTAAATATTACGTTAATGATATTATTCTTACGAGACACAAATTTAAATTGTTCTGTCTTCATGGTATATGCACATTATTTTTTTTTGAAAAATAATTGGGCCTCGTTAAAAACCCTTTTCCTATCGAAAAGGGAAAAGAGTGCCCCACTAGAAATTTTATTCATAATCCATCGAACGAAAGTTTACATCGAGCAGACCTGGTTACAAAAATAATCCTACTGCCTAATTAAAATCAACCCAAAGACCTTCCCCTTGCTACCCGATACCCCTTTTGACAAGGGTATCCGCCAATTGATTGAGACGTCTAGGGATGTGCCGAATTATCATTCCATAATTCCTCATATTACTTCTCAAGCCCTACAATAAACCAACGTGAGATGGAGGTGGTGACCCCACCCCACATGCCCACTCACTAACTAACTTGCAATCCGTTTCGATGATGAGCCTATTTACCTTCGACCAATTTGAGCAAAGGAATCTCTCAACTCCTCGACAAACTGCTAGCAACTCCACAATCGCCGGGGGAGCAAACCCGACTGCTTCTGAAAATTCAAACAGAATGGCCCCGCAAACTTCCATCAGCACACCGCCAATCCCCCCTCTTTCAGCTCCTTGAGACACCGCCCCATCCGCCCTAAGAATGACGAAACCTTTCGCTGGGTAGCTCAATGAACCAGCTTCCTTAACCTTCCTGCTTGAGACACAAACATCAATATCTAAAAGTGGATTAGCCACTAATTCGCTTTCTGAAACTGTTGTATCTGGGAAATTGACTTTGATCCAACTAGCCAATCTTAACCGAACAAGCCAAGACAGTTGCGTCCAGTCGACTACAGACCCTCGGAAAACCACTGCGTTCTGCAATCCCCAAACCGTCCATAAGATCGCGAATAGAACCAATGACCACCAAGCTCCTTTTAAATGAGAGCCAAGACCACTCCAATCCAATAAAAACTCCTTACCACCCGGCCTGAAAACTGCCGCTAATCCAACTAAATTGCAGTAATAACACCATATTTTCCACACACCCTTGCACATGAAGAACAAATGCTCCACAGATTCCGGATCTATCATGCAAAGAGGACATAACAGATTATCTAGGGAAGACATACCTCTCTTGAATAGCTCCGTTTTTATCGGCAACCGACCGCGAATGATTCTCCAAACCAGCACTTCCACTTTCGGTGGAACACTACCTCCCCACACTACTTTCTTCCAAAAAGCATCACATTGGTGCCGCGGAAGGGCGAGTTCGCGCATATTTTTGACTGAATATTTGCCATCCGACGACCCATCCCAGCAAACCCAATCCACTCCCCCCTCGTCTTCCTTGAAAGCTTCCAACGCCGCCATGAGGATATCCCACTGCTCTATCTCTCAGTCAAATAAAGGCCGACGCAAAGGAATCACCCACCTCCACTTGCCATCATCTAACTTCCCAAAGTCACTGACCTTTGCCTGTTTGGAAGTGCATAGTTCGAATATCCGAGGAAAAGAGACATCAAGGGTACCATCTAACAACCACCTATCTCGCAAAAAAAAAATGCGGTCACCGGAACCAACCCGTAAAGATAGGTTAGCACGGACCAAATCCCCCCAAGCATCGTTATTTAGAAATGCATTCGAGATCCCCAACCACACCCAGGAGACCTGTTTTGAATTTGCACGACTAGGCAGCAGCCTATCGCAACTTCCTGGGACCTTCGCCGCAATAGATCTCCTCCATAGACTATCGACTTCATTTCCGAAGCGCCAACTCCACTTACATAATAGTGCTTTGTTTAAATCTTTAATGTTGCCCACGCCAAGGCCCCCCATTTCTTTCGGACAGCACACAGTGTCCCAATTGACCCAATGGATTTTCTTAACCTCATCGTTCCCGCCCCAAAGAAACTTCAAAATCATTCCATTAATCGCATTGCTCACCGCCACCGGCATTTTGTACAACGACATGAAGTATATCGGCAGACAAGTTAGGACAGATTTTATCATTGTTAATCTGCCGCCAATAGATAGAAACTTAGGTTTCCACCCCTCAAGCCTTGATTTAAAATTGTTTAACACCGGATCCCAGAGCTTCGCCGAATTTCTAGTAGCCCCGAGCGGGAGCCCCAAATAGGAAGTAGGCAAAATCCCACTTTTACACCCAATCGAATCTGCCCAGCTTTTGGAAAGGAGCTCCGGAGTGTTAATCCCAAAAACAATACTTTTCTTAAGGTTTAGCTTCAACCCAGAAGCTAGTTCGAAAATCCTCAGCACCCTCTTCACGTTCCAAAGTTGCTCAATAGTACCACCGCAAAAAATAAGCAGGTCATCTGCAAATTGCAGATGCGTAATCTCAACTACATCACCTCTACTGCCAATATGGAAACCTTGGAAGAGCTTACACGTATCCGCCTTCTTTAACAGGAGATTAAGAGCCTCCCCCACCAAATTAAAGAGAAGGGGGGATAGGGAACAGCCTTGCCGTAATCCTCTAGAGATAGTGAAAGCCTCAGTGGGTGAACCGTTAACTAAGACCGAGATCGAGGCCGAGGACACACACTGGAAGATCCAATTGCACCATAATTCCGGGAAACCACATTTTCTGAGCACAAACATCATAAACTCCCAATTAACCGAATCATATGCCTTCCTAAAGTCGATTTTGAACGCCACCCCAGCTTTACCCGCCTTCCTTTGCGCATCAATAGCTTCGTTGGCAACCAACGAGCAATCCAAAATCTGTCTTCCCCCTATAAACGCAAATTGAGTTTCCCCCACAAACGAGTCGAGAACACCACCTGTAACATTCCAAAAATTAGCCTAAAAGAATTAGAGGTTTAATTAGTTGATTAAGGGAAATATTAGATTAAATTCCTAAACTATCGAATTGGAAATTGGTTCATTAAGGACCAAATTGAAATGAGGTCAAATGAACAATAAGAATTCGGTCAATAAGCTCAATGACCAAACCGAACAAAGTGAAAAAGTTGAGGCTTGCATGCAAAAATAAAAATGACATGAATAATACTAATTATAAACTGAAATCATAGTGTAATTGGGAACTTTATATGTGAATTAGTGAAATTATTAAGTGATTAATTAGAGGGGTTAGTTGGAGACATGACCCTTGGTCATATCTCATTAAATTTGTTCCCCATTATCACCTTCCTTAGCCGGCTACCCCTAAGCCAACTCATACACCTCATTTGTTCTTTCACACACACACAAACATAACATAGAATTTGAGAGAGGGTTGAGAGCTCGGTGGAGAAGAAGAAGCTTGCATGTTGGTGTTAATCCCTTAGAAAAATCAAGGAAAAATCGGAAGTAAGTAGATCATCCTCTTCTCAATCCGATTATGGTAATTGGTTTAGTAAATCATGTGTTCTAATGTGTCTAGAAAATTATAAAGGTAATGCTCTTGAGCATGGTTGCTGGAAATATAGAAATGTGTATGAATCCTTAAGGATTAGGAGTTATAAAACCTTATAAACATGCATGCAAAGGGTATTAACAGATTTGTAAGATCCATAACATGCACTTTCGAAAAATTATAGAAAATGCTATGATAGGAGTTTGGATCTGAATTTTTGATATGTTTCACTTTAATATGTGTAGAATCATAGAAAAATGATAAACCAAGGTTTTAAAGGCTGTGTTAAAATCTAGGAGTGTAAATTGTAGTAACATGCAAAACTGTCCAGCACTAATTCGAGCTGGACAGTGAACTTTGAAAATCTGTAGAAATTAATCTACTAAGTGTTTTGATCTGAAATTTTAATATGATGAAATTGGATGTGTAATCTGAATTTAGAAACAAACCGTGTCTGATTTGGAGTTGTATACAAGAAAAACGAAGGGTGTCAATCTAGGTGGTCAGAAATGTGTTTAATTGGAAATATGTGAAATTTGGAATTGGAATTTGTAAAATTGGCAAAATTGAAGTTTATGAAGCATCGTTAAGTCGAGTCATAAACTGAAGGGTATGAAATTTAGTAAAATTGGTGGTCAATTTGAAAGATTAAAGGGTTAATTGAAGTAATTAGGAAAATTGGAAACTAGTCGAATCGGATTAAAATAATTCAGGGACTGTTTTGATTAAAATGAAAAATTCAGTCTTTAATAGCATGAATTGTATTCTGAAAATTTGTTATTTGTTTGGATTGAGTGTCTTAGATCTTAGAAGCGAAAGGGTAGAAGAAGAAGTTACTCCGAGATCGGCTACGGATCGGGCGAAAGGCATACGGATTCCGAATTAGCTCGGCGAATTGTAAGTGAAACGAATCCTTAGAGTTGGAATTAGAGTTCCAACTACCTTATTCTGATTTTTGGTTATAATAAGCATGAAATTTGATTAATTAACTATTCGATTTAGTAAGGGAAGAAGGAAAAATGGAAATTGGATTTGGTGCTTGTGTTATGTGATGTTGATATGTATGAGATTAAATTTAATTTGGTGTTTGTTATGCTTGATTCTGAAATTGATCAATTGTTAATTGTGTTGCTTATATATGAACTTAGCAATGCTGATTTTTGGTTGTTGTGATATAAGTTATGTGTGAATATCATGACATTGAATTATGAGATATGACTATATGATGACTATTCCATGTATGCTTAAGCTTGATATGTTCAAATTGAGTGTTGAACTATGAGATGTGATTCTAAATTATGTGATATGAGCATGGAATTTTATGAGAACTAATCTGAAAAATGCGAATTGAGCATAAATTGTTATATGATCATGTATGCTAATATGTTAGTGGAATTGGAACCATAAATAATTAATCGAAAGGATTAATTAAGAATTTCTGAAATTCGATTGATTATGTATCTGATTAAATTAAAGACTTAAATGCAAAACCCTTGGTGTGTACAGTCTGTTTAGGTAGTACGGCTAGCCTAGAGTCTGAGCTCAATAAGAAAATCGGTACGTTAGTGTACTCGATATTGTGGTACGTAAGTGTACCTACTTGTTTAATGTCTGCGGACATTATGATATGTTATATGTGATATGAATTGGTACGTGGTACCTTAACATGGTGAATTTGATTCACAACCTCTGTTATATGTGACTTGATTACCTATCAAACTATACTATCCAAGGCATTTGCTAATTTGATTAATTGAACGATTAAAGAAAAGAAATCTGAAATTTGATAGTAAA
Organism: Hibiscus tridactylites; assembly: GCA_958450335.1. Lineage (NCBI taxonomy): Eukaryota > Viridiplantae > Streptophyta > Magnoliopsida > Malvales > Malvaceae > Hibiscus > Hibiscus tridactylites. The sequence goes on from OY288280.1 coordinate 85,047,733, forward strand.
TTGATGAAATTGATTATGGAAGCATTCGAATGAAATGCTAAAGTTTGTGATTATGCCATGCTTGATATGTTATGAAATTTGACTTGTGATAATTTGATATTTGAAAGTTAATTTAGGTTTCATGGCTTGTATGTGTAATTGTAAATTGACTAATGTTAAATTAATAACATGTATTCGAATGGAATTACTTGGTTTCCTTGTGTACATATTTGAATGATTGATACATGACATTGATAATGTTGTTGCTTATTTTGCTTGATTTATTCGAATGGAATAATGTGCAAAGTGAAACTTAATTTGTTTGATCACAATGCTTAAGTTGGAAACCGAATAGAATAGGGTTTCCTCACTAAGTACAAAATGTACTTACCACTCGAACCTTCCTGCCTTCCCCTAAATTTCAGGTGCTAACATCGTTGACTTCTAACCGAAACCTTACCGTACGAAGCCTAATCATGATTTTCCCTATCTTCGTCGTACTTATGATGGGTGGCTTAGCATTCAGCATGTTAGTGCAATTCGGTTTAATGGTTATGTTCATGAACTACTACTTTGGTTCTATATAGACTTTTAAATGTTTCCCTATATTTTGTTATGTATGTAAGGGGGTAAATGTTGGGGTATAGATCGCCCGTATATATGTAGGGCTTGATTCTTTTTGTGGATAGTCTCTTTTTGTATAGGCAACCGTTAGGTTTAGCCGTTTAATACCCCGGTTATTTTGTAAAGGGAAACGAAACTCTATGAATGTATGAACCGAATATGTTGCCTATTATATATATATATATATATATATACACGATGAATGTTTCGGTTATATGGATAGTATTAAATCCTTTGAAATGAATTCTATGTTTGATAATAGATTAACTATTTTGGAATGGATTAAATGAATGATATCCGAATAGTTTTTAATAAGAAATTAGTATTTAGAATTTGTAATAACCAATTGAAATTGGCTATATGTCATTCGAATGAAATTGGAATTTTAAATTGAACTTATTTGATTAGTATAACCCTTGTAATACATTTAGTATTCTATTCAATTTGACTATAGAATGATATTCAAACTAATAGTAAATGTGATAAGTTATTCGAATTAAACATAGTTAGTGAACTTAGAATTGAATAAATGGTTCACATGTATATATATAAATTTTATGTTGCAAAATGGTAAATAAATTAGAATGGATAGTAGATTATAAGATGTTGACCGAATAGTATGAGCTCACATTAGAATGGGTATAATATATGTTTATGATTGGAATTGTATGTATAATATACATATGTATTGTTGTGTATAAGGTAGCCATGTATGTATATGGTATTCGAATAAAAAAAAGTTACACGAATTTGTATTTGTTAACCCTTCCGCTGTGTTAATACGAATTCCGTTATAAGTTAATATAACGCTCCTTGCCCCTAATCCAGGTGAGGGGTGTTATACCACCCAACCTTTTGGCAAGAACCTTCGATACTAATTTATACATGCCACTGACTAAGATTATTGGCCGATAGTCATCCAAGCCGACTAGGTTCTTTACTTTGGGAATTAAAGTAATAAAAGAGTGGTTAATGCCGCTTTCCCATCGACCTCCTGCGTAGAAATCATGGAAGAAATTCATAATGTCCCCTTTCAACGAGCTCCAAAATTTCCTGAAAAAACCCAGGTTTAATCCATCCGGTCCTGGAGCTTTATTCCCATCCGAACTAACCAGCACATTCCATAGTTCATCTTCCGTGAAACGCCTTTGTAAGACATTAATCTGACTTCCATCAAGTTTTGCGAAATCCAGAACCAACTCTTCAACCTCCAAGGCGTGATTGGAATTGTATTCTGTCCAAAAGAATTCTCTAACAGCCTACTTGATTTCCTTTGGTTTCGACAACTCCACACTTCCCACTTTCAAGCGATAAATCGAATTACACCTCTTCCGCCCGGACGCCACAAGGTGGAAAAAATGCGTGTTCCTATCGCCATTCAAGTTCCAATTCAATCTTGACTTTTGTAACCATTGAGATTCCTCAATCCTGTATTGAACCCAAAGTCTGCTTCTAAGGTCGCAAAGTTCAGCAAAGACCGATTCACTCCCCCCACCAACTTGGACGCTAATCTCCAGCAGAGAAATTTGTTTTTCAAGCAAAGGAATTATACTCTGATTCACTGCCCCCTTATCTTTGCTCCACCCTCTAACCGCCTCTTTGGTCCCTTTAATAATACCTCCAATCTTGATCACCTTGTTCTACCTTTTAAGATTAGATATCGCCTCTTTTACTGTCACTTCAAAACTCTTATCTTCGAACCACGAATTAAACACCATGAACGGCTTCGGACCCCAATTCACATTCTCTACCGTTAACATAATAGCATTGTGATCAGGCAATGACTTATCCAATAGAATCTGCACCAATCGAGGGAACTCCATACTAAAACCGGCATTGATAAGAAATCTGTCCAAGCGCACGAACGTAGGCCGTTCGCGCCCATTACACCAAGTAAATGTCCCTCCGTTGAGCGGTAAGTCCATCAACCCAGCCTCATAAACAAACGATTTGAACAAAGCGATAAGCGCTTTATTGCAGGTGACCCGACTTTCTCCTCTTCTTCCAAGAACAGGTTAAAATCCCCTCCCACTACCCACGGGATTTGCCTTTGATTAACATGCTGAAGCAATTCCGAAAGGAATTCTTCTTTTTCCCCATCTACTGTCGGACCGTAGATGTTGATAAACCCACATTTGACGTTCGAACCACTAATGCATCCCACCAAAATAATACACCTCCTATATACTAAAACCTCCTCTACCGAAATAAAATCCTTGTCCCACACACACAGTAATCCGCCCGCAGAGCCAGCAGCCGCAGAGAAAGAAAATTCTACATTAGGCTTCGACCAAATTTTCCTTACCTCAGACTTTTGCATCACTTCCAGTTTAGTTTCTTGAAGGAACAACATATTAATTTTATTTTTTCTACATACATCTCTAACCGCCTTCATCTTTTCCCTCCTCCTAACCCCCATAATATTCCAAGACAACAGAGCAATATCCATAAGAAAAATAGTATCACCAATTACCTGTCTAAATTAAAGTACCTGATGGATTTCCTTCTCCAATTCACACACCCGCTTCAAGACTGCATATTTGCCTCCCTTAAAGGAGATTTCCAAAATCTTACTTATCTCCCAAACCGACTCCGCCTCCAAACCCACCGCCGAAAGTTCTTCTCCCAACCTCGAAGCTTTAGATGAATCGTCCCCGGGTTCATGCACACCTTCCAGAGAACTCCTCACAACTTGCCTAAATCTTCTTCTCGAACCCGCGCGGAAAATCCCATTCGGTAACACCCCATTATTGCATCTTTCGGCCAACTGTACATTATCCGATGGCTGACATACCACGGGGTTCAAATTCGCCCCCCCCCCCCCCCCGTCCAAGCTATCTGACACCCATTCTTTGGATCTCAAACCGTCTGACTTATTGAAATCGCTTCTTTCCTTGCTTAAATTTTCCTCAGGCCCAGCATTCTGGAAGAGGCCCGGGATAAAATTGGAACCTTCCAGCCCATCTTCCCCAAGACCAATCCTGCCAGCCGACACCCCATCTTGGGTCAGACCCCCAGCCTGTCCCCTTTGCAAGTCCCCAACCGCATGAGGCCCACCCAAAACCTGATCCATATTGGAAGAGATATTATTCTCACTGGCCCCCACCATTAATACCCTCCTCATTAAAAACGTGTTTGAAACTGTTCTCATTCCCTGTATCTTGTGCCGACTCCTCGGGAATGTCCACCGGTTTCACAGAATTCGAAGGCGACTCTCCAACTTCATTGATGTACTGCCTCAGACCCTCCTCCTCCTCCACCCCGACGCCGGAAACACCGTCGCCTGCATTTTTATTACACGTCTCAAAAACCGGCCATTCATCCGCAAACTTCACATTACCTTCATCAATATCTGCAACCTCTTTATCACTAATCTCCCTCCCAGTTCTGATTTTAACCTTGAAAGGAGAACCCATAGAATTCAAGATGATAACACTCGGAATTCTACCGACACTTACCGCCCTGATCACCATACCCGCCATGTCCAGTCTACCCCTGTTCTTGGTGTCCTCCTCACAGCAAACGAACACACCTCATCTAGACCCCAACGTTTTGAAGAAAGAGTCGTGCCAACATAGCAATGGAACACCATATAATTTTAACGTAATGAAGTAATGCGGTATACCATCAATACATAAATGATCCAGGTGATCAAACCAATAAAACAGAGCCTCCTTCTTCGAGAGCCATGTTGTATCGAGTTCCTCTTTAGACTTAAACATCACCACGCACGATTCGTGTTCGACACCCCAGTTAACCACTTTGACGTCGATCCCGTCGTTGAATAAGGCTCTTTGAACAAATTCGATATCGAACTGTACCTTTACGATACCCGCAAGACAAAACTTCATCCATTCGTGATCTTTAGCCGGTATGTTGAAATCCAATAAATATGTTGCCTTACGCTCCGACGCTTCGCCACCCTCGTTTAGCACAGCCTCCTTGTATGTCTTATTGCCCATGTTCACTCTACTGGGATTCCTAAGATCGGGAACCTCATCGGCCCCCTTTTTCTTTCTGGAAAGTAGGTAATGTATTGGCCCTCTCCTCTCGATTATTGTACTGCCACCCCCCCCAACCGGGGGAACCTAGCTTGTGAAACCCTAATCTCATAACCATCCACCTTTGTTTTATCCAACCTCTTGATTACCCTCTCCATCTCCAATCTGGATGCTAAGGTAACGAACGCGAATGTAACTTCTTTGTATTTCGCCTTGTTGTTGACCAATGGTATGAACACCCTAACAACTCTGTCGTATTGATTAAAGAACTCCTTCAAAGCTGCCCTTGAAACTCTTCTGCTAAGGTTATCGACAAACACAATCCATACCACGTTTGTCGCGCCACCCTCGGTCGGACGGCCCCCTCTAGACGCCGGACGGTGCTTGTTGTTGACCCTAACCCACTCACATTCGCTCTCTCCCATAACAATGTCCTGTAATTTATATTTTAATTTGGGCTTGAGGCTCAAATGTGACATCCGGTACATGCACATTATAAAAGGGTTAAGAATATATATGAACATATAATATTTTATAATCACCTTTAAATTATTCAAAAAAATATTACGTTAATGAAATTTACATTTGGTACCGGGTCCACATCATAATAGTAAATGAATTAAAAATTTATAATAATAATAATAATAATATATTAGATAAATGACCTTTGATTTAATAAATATAAAAAATCGTCGTATTTTTATCTCCCAACCGGAAAAAAATGCAAATCAAAATCTCAAATTTTAAGTAGAAATTTTCATAAAAGTTTAATTAGTAAAGTTGTAATCGAGCTCACAGATTCTCTATTAGTAAGGGCTCCCTATTCTTATTTATTTTATTTTTTACATTCTTTTCAATTATTGTTGAGAAAAGTTTACATGACTTAATAAGAGGGAATTAAAGGTAATTTAATCATTATTTTAGAAATATGTTGTATTTAGTATATTATTCTTATGGAATTAAAAAATAATATAATTATTATAAATTTGTACCATTACCATCTTAATCAATGACTTTGAGAATTAAATCAATTAATTAAAATTGTATATCTATTACAAAATTTAATCAATGTCATCAGACAATAATGATATAAAAATATAAAATTAATACTTTTAATTTAATAAAAACAATTTATTGAAATTTAAAATACATATGGATTATAAGCATAATTTTTTAAAAGTTAAAAGCGGGTAACTACATTTAATTTAGGCTTTGACGTCAAATAGGTGCCCAAACTATACCATTTTTTCCAGTTAGGTGCCTAACGTTTGTTTCGGGCCACTTGGGTGCCTAACGTTTCATTCCGTAACCCATTTAAGGTTTTAGCCGTGACGGACGTTAAAATTTTCCGTTAAAGGACACGTGGCATGTTTTTAGATTTTTTGATATTAAAAATAATAAAAATAATAAATTAAATTAATTAAAAATAAAAATAAAAATAACTGGGTTAAATTACCTTAAACCCCCATCTTCTTCCCTCCATCAAACCCATATTTGATTACGCATGGGAAAAAAGAGGGGAAAAAGCAGGAGAAAAAATGTTATCCCACTTTCTTCTTTCCCTTCAGCTCTATAAATTTGGGATTGGGGGAAAAAGCAGGGGAAAAATATTATCCCACAGCTCTATAAATTATGGGATTGAGAAATACCAAAATGTAAATCCAAGCAGCTAATTGTTTGTTCATTATTAGCTTCTAATAATCAAAAGCCATATTTTTCTTCTTCTTTTTATATAAATTTTATGGTAAGTAGTTTTGAATTATTCTATCTTGCATTCCCTGTTTGCTGGATTTTAATGGCTATGCTTATCATTTTTTTTGTTTTTCTTTCTTGTTTTTGTAATTTTTTTTTTTGGTAACTTAGTTGTTGTTTATGAATATGTTTTATGTTAATAATTTTATGTTGTTTATGATTCAGATGCTGTGTTTTTTTACTGTGATCTGTAATTTTTCTTAACACTGTTGTGTTCACCAACATCATCTTCATCATCAAATATGGGATTGGGAACCACACTTTCTTCTTTTCCTTCAGCTCTATAAATTATGAACGGTGCTAGTGAATGAAAAAAGTGTGTTTTTTTCCCTGCTTTTGTTAACATTATTAATCGGTTATGAGCTTGTGAAAATGTGAGGGAATGCTATGGGATAACATTTTTTCCCCTGTTTTTTCCCCTGCGTAATCAAATATGGGTTTGATGGGGGGAAGAAGATGGGGGGTTTAAGGTAATTTAACCCAAATTATTTTTATTTTTAATTAATTTAATTAATTTTTTTATTATTTTTAATATCAGAAAATCTAAAAACATGCCACGTGTCCTTTAACGAAAAATTTTAATGTCCGTCACGGCTAAAACCTTAAATGGGTTACGGAATGAAACGTTAGGCACCTAAGTGGCCCGAAACAAACGTTAGGCACCTAACTGGAAAAAAGGGTATAGTTTGGGCACCTATTTGACGTTTAAGCCTTTAATTTATCCTACTTCATGCTAGTTATTAGGTAGAATAGTTCACTAAAGAAAAATGTGAATTTAGTAGAAATTGTCAATCTCAAGTATCTGGACAAATTTAATATTAAGTCTTTTTTTAACCAAGTCAGGTGGAAATGACAAAAACTTAGACAGTACGACCAATTTGTTCACTATAAATCGTATAAAGACTCAATTACTTATTTTTTTCAATATAAAAGTGTAAAGTGCAATTTGCTACTAGGTCTGTAAATGAACCGAACGAACATAAATGAACAAATTATTAAAGTTTACGAATGTAAATGAACGAATAAGTCATTAGTTCGTGTTCGTTTATTTAATTAAAAGAACAAAAAAATTATTTATGTTCGTTCGTTCGTTTAATAAATAGACGAATATAAATAAATTTCTAGCCGAACGGTTCACAAATAGCTCGTTGAATGTTTTGTTCGTTTTACATCTCTATTTGCAACCTTTCTCCTATTGTCCCGGGCTTAGTAAGTAGTTGTGACTTGTAAGTATAGGAAAGACGTGGTACAATTATTCCAAATGTAAATAGGTGAGCTAACTTTGACCAAGTGTATGAGAAATACAAACAATAAAGCTGATTAAAAAAAATTCAATATAAAGATATGTTTTTATATTATAACTTAAACATTAAATTACCTTTGGAGATCAGGCTCTGATGGTTGTATAATAATTTTTTTTTTGAATTTGGTTTGACATTTTATGCAAACTTATACTCCTTTTGTTATACTAAAATCGTTACATATTAATTTTTTTGGTTAAATTATTTTAACTTTAACTTCTTATAATTTAAAATTTATTATTGATAAAAATATGAAAAATATATTTTAAAAAACTTCAGTCAAGTATTTTTTTAAATATATTTTTATAAATTTTAATTAATTAAAAATATTTAAATAAATTATAGTCAAAGTTAAAAAAATACTAAAAAATATCAATATGTGACAGTTTTAGCAGGACGGAGAAGATAACTATTTTATCTCCAAAATAACATGGAAGTGGAAGTTTAAATTTTTACTTCAAACAATAGAATTATATTTGTTATCCTTAATGAAGATGGTTTAAAAAAAAGTAAAACTATAGTAATGATTATGCATAAATAAGAGCTCTAAATATTGAGTTAGATCATGCGAAAACCAAGAGACTTAGCATAAATGGTTAAAAATTAATACGCAAATAGTTTTTTTTATTTATAATTATAATATTTATTATTTACTCTTAACCTTTTAAAAATAAATACACATCGTATAAATTATGCGGCTCGAATCTGAATTATCTAGTAGCTTTATGTCTATTTATAAATTGAAAAATTATAAAATGTCAGTTTTCAAACTTGAAAAAAAAAATTATCGTACTCTAATATTTATTTTAGTTTATTTATAATTTGCTGTTTTGGTGTTGAGCTTTGTACACTCATCAAAATGGAAAGCGAGGAAACTTGGTGGGTGAAACGGAGCATAGATTTGTTGACAGAGTCGTCCAATTCTGACTGTCAAACCTGCCATCTCGACCCATAATTAACTAATTCCTGTTGGGTTTTCTTTTTCTTCCCCTTCGGCTTTGATTTTTAACAAATAAATATATTAAAATCCAACAAATCCACCGAAGTTTGCTAATTTCAAAGAGAATTCTTCGATTATTCGATATTGAAGACGTACAAGTGAATTTATATAGTCTCCTCAAAAAAAAATGTACAGAGCAGATGACCCAAGATGAAGTCCATTGTAGCCGTTGGATCAAGTATTGTCATGTTATGGAGTGATTGAATATCTCGGGATGTGGAAATGGGACCGTAGGCCTTTCTCACATGTTCTAAACTCTGCCACTCGTAATAAATATATGTGCACAGATCTAATTTCATATGGGCATGGTTAAGTAATAGTAAACCTAATCAACACCGTCTAAATACTGTTAATTAAACTAAAAACAATAATAACCTTGGTTATATAGTATATACCATACCTCAGCAAGTAGTAATAAAAGGGGAAAATGGTCGTTGCAGCGTACAGAGACAAGTTTCTCCGACGTATCGTGGCATTGATGGTGTGGTAGGTAAGAAAGCCGTCATTCAAAAGGCTAAGTCAACCAGCCCTCATTAACAACCACAAAATGGACCCCAAAACCCACCTTCACCTACCCTCTATGCTCATCTCCACATGATCATTATCATTTATATGGTATACTACACCAGTGACCACCAAATTATAAGGTTGGTGTCGATTTGACTTATATATTTTTAATTTTGTCAAATATACCACTTAATTATTTAAATGGTTTCAATTAAGTCACCTATCGTTAAAAAACGAAAAAGTTGACGAAATTGTTAAAAAATTGGTAGGTCCTCTATATTTATACAATATATCAATTTAATCTTAATTTTAATCTATTAAAATAAATTAATTATTCAATAAGAGAAAATGATGTTGAGTAGATTTGAAACTAGAACATTGAACTGAAAAGCACACATGCTTACCACTAAGCCAACCTCATTTCTGTTATATAAAACTCAACATTTAATATATGTCATATATGGATTTTAATGCTCAAAAAAAGAAAGAAAATATGGTTTTAGGAAATTCGAACATGACATATGTGTATAAACATCTAATCTTATTAAATAAACTTAATAATTAAATTAAAGTTAACAATATTTTATATATTTTTAATTATAGTTCGTGTACTGTTTAAAATAGAAGATTTAAAATTATATTAAATTCATTTTGAATTATGTTCATGAGTTTGGATTCGCTAAATAAATTTAATATAATTAAAAAATTTAATATAATTATATATAATAATTTATTTATTTTTTAAAAATATTAAAAATATTAAATTGATTTTTTAAAAAATGATTTTTTAACTTAATTAATATTTTTAAAATCAATTTAATATTTTTTTAAAAAAAACTAATTAAATTATTATATATAATTATATTAAAAAATTAAAATTATTAAATTGATTTTAAAAAATATTAATTAAGTTAAAAATCAATTTAATAATTTTAATATTTTAAAAAATTAATTAAATTATTATATATAATTATATTAAAAAATTAAAATTATAGTAAATTTATTTAGGGAATCCAAACCCACGAACATAATTTAAAATGAATTTCATATAATTTTAAATCTTTTAATTTAAATAGTGCACGAACTATAATTTAAAAAATATATAAAATATTGTTAACTTTAATTTAATTATTAGGTTAGATGTTTATACACATATGTCATGTTCGAATTTTCTAAAATCACATTTTCTTTTTTCGATCATTAAAATCGATATATGACATATATTAAATGTTAGGTTTTATATCATAAAATGAGGTTGGTTTAGTGGTAAGCATGTGCGCTTTCTACTCTAATGTTCCAGGTTTGATTCTACCCAACATCATTTTCTCTTCTTCCATTTTTCTAAACACTAATACCATTTAAATATATATCAAAGATTGTATCTCATAGCACACCTAGTGGCAAGCACCCGCCCTTGCATTTCAAGGTCGTTTGATTTCCCTTGGAAGCAATCTCCATGTTAATATTTTTCCACCTCCAATTGGATATGACGCTCGTCACCACCTTATTGAATAATTAATTTATTTTATTAGATTAAAATTAGGACTAAATTGATATATTATATAAATATAAATGACCAAATTTGTAATTATACAAAAAAATTTAACAATTCCGTTAACTTTTTTATTTTTTAACGATAAGTGGCTTAATTGAAACCATTTAAAGAGTTAAGTGGTATATTTAACAAAATTTAAAATACAGTGGTTAAATCGACACCAACCTTATAATTTGGTGGTAACATGTGTAGTTTACCCTAATTTATATTGTTAATATATTCATTATTTACGCCTACTTTACATCATGTTTTATATGTTTATTTTGAATAAACATCATATTTTATTTCATAATTCATAAGTTAATTTGTTTATATACATATATTGTATAGTCACGTCATTTCCTGCATCTGTACCCAATCCCTTCTCCAATTAAAGGACAACATGTGTAATTTCTCCCACTCAACCAATCCCACAAATTCTCCATTCTACCCTTCCACCAACTCTCCTCATCATTCACCAACTCAACTTCAATCTGCTTATATATCCCATATTGCTAGATATCATTTCTTCTCAGGCTCCAATTTACATTCAAAGCCTATTTTTTTCTTCTTTAAGTTTTAGCATTTTTTTAATTCTTTGCATCTCAACTTTCGATTCCCAAATGGCACCCCAAGCTGAATTGCAAGTAGAAGAAATCATTTATCGTTCAAAACTTCCTGATATCGACATCCCTAAGCATCTCCCTTTACATTCCTACTGTTTCGAGAACTTGTCGAGCGTTGCCTCCAGGCCCTGTTTGATTAATGGAACCACCGGCAAAGTCTACACTTACGCTGAAGTTGAGATCACCGCTCGGAGAGTTGCCTCCGGGCTCAACAAACTCGGCATCCAACAAGGCCAAGTGATCATGCTTTTGTTACCCAACACCCCTGAGTTTGTCCTGTCGTTTCTCGGCGCTTCGTTCCTTGGTGCCATTTCCACAACCGCCAACCCTTTCTTCACTCCGGCGGAGGTCTCAAAGCAAGCGAAAGCCTCCAACGCTAGGCTCGTAATCACGCAAGCCGTCTACGTTGACAAAGTAAAAGAATTCGCCCAAGACAACGATGTCAAGGTCATGTGCATTGACTCAGCTCCGGAAGGCTGTTTACATTACTCCGAGTTGACTCAAGCCGACGAGAACGATCTCCCGCAAGTCGATATCTCCCCGGACGACATCGTGGCACTACCGTATTCATCGGGAACCACGGGGCTGCCCAAAGGGGTGATGTTAACACACAAAGGTTTAATCACCAGCGTTGCGCAACAGGTCGATGGAGAAAACCCGAACTTGTATTTCCACACCGAAGATGTGATCTTATGTACTCTTCCCATGTTCCACGTTTACGCTCTGAATTCGATCATGCTTTGCGGGCTACGTGCCGGGGCTTCTATTTTGATCATGCAGAAGTTTGAGATCGGACAGTTGTTGGAGCTGATACAGAAATACAAAGTGACGGTTGCTCCGATTGTGCCACCTATAGTTTTGGCCATTGCTAAGTCATCGGAAACTCATAAATATGACTTGTCTTCAGTAAGGATTGTGAAATCCGGGGCTGCACCCTTGGGTAAAGAGCTTGAGGATGCTGTAAGAGCCAAGTTTCCTTGTGCCAAACTCGGGCAGGTACGAGCACGTCAACTCTTTTTTACTTTATGTGTTAGAATTTTGTTCAACTACTCTAAGTAAGAACTTTCTTAATTAATTAATCACAGATTTAATTTGCTTTTTTTTTTCGGGGAAATTGTTTGTTAGGTAATATACAATGCTTAGCCAGAATGATAACTCTCTTTTTACTTTTTCCAGAGAAGGAATGGCACGTTTTCTTTATCTGACGTTATTATTGTATCATAAATGAAGTATTACCTTTTAAGATGAACCCACCAAGCATTGTAATAAATAATACTCTCTTCGTCCCATAAAATATGTCCCGAATTGACTATTATTATATTAAATATTTTAAATAATTAATTTTTATGAAATATATATTTGAAAATTACTCGATTAGATATTTTTAAAATATATTTTTTATATTTTTATCAATGATACATTTTAAATAATTATGAGTCAAAATTAAAAAAAATTAACCAAAAAAAGTCAATAAAAGACAAAAATTATGAAACGGAGAGTATTATTAATATCCTATTAAATAGTGTATATACTGATCTGAATTGTTTTTTTTTCATATAGCTCTGTCACTCATCAATATGTCTCTCTTCACCAACCCACTTTATTTATGTATTATATATTATTATAAAAATTGGAATTATTGTATTATATATGTGTGTGACTGTGTGAGATTTTTTTTCATCGGATATATACCAAAAATTAGTTTATAGAAATTGAATAATTTTTAAGTTGAAATAATGATAAAAATTACTCCTCTTTATCTAAAAAATATAATTTAATGTTACTCTAATTTGTTAAGTCGGACTTAGCTCCTATAGACAATATCATTCACCTAGCCCTCTTCCCCAACAGGACAAGTATAATTTGAATTTTTTTTTTCACTTCGATTGTGATGGTGGCCGGCACAAAGCAACAAAAACGTTTTTCAACAGCCTGAACCAGGCCTACTTTAATTGAATGCGAATCTGATGAGTCGACATTATGGACCAGATTTTAATAACAAACACTGAAAACCTTCTACTTCTACAGGGGTATGGTATGACAGAGGCAGGGCCAGTTCTAGCAATGTGCTTGGGATTTGCCAAGGAGCCATTTGAAATCAAATCCGGGGCTTGCGGGACCGTGGTAAGGAACGCAGAGATGAAAATTGTTGATCCCGACACCGGCTCTTCGCTACCACGAAACCAGGCCGGAGAGATTTGCATTAGAGGAGATCAGATCATGAAAGGTAAACCACTCGAAAAATAAATAAATGAAATTTACCAGAAATATGAAAAATAAAACATGAACCATGTTGCTGACCAATTGACTGCATGCAGGGTACCTTAATGACCCCGAGGCCACGGCTAGGACCATTGACAAAGATGGCTGGTTACATACCGGAGACATTGGTTACATCGATGATGACGATGAACTCTTCATCGTTGACCGGTTGAAGGAATTGATTAAATACAAAGGCTTTCAGGTTGCTCCTGCTGAGCTTGAAGCCATGCTCATTGCCCATCCTGATATCATTGATGCTGCTGTGGTCGGGTGAGTGAAAAGAATAGTTAATTTAGAATCCATGTTTATAGTAATATCATAACCAATTTCTTGGTTTAATGTCTCTCTGGGTTACTTAAATTATATAATTGTCTGCAATTTTCAGCATGAATGATACGGCGGCTGGCGAAATTCCTGTTGCGTTTGTGGTGAAATCAGACAAATCAGAAATCAGTGAGGATGAAATCAAGCAGTACATTTCGAAACAGGTAATAATAATTCTATAAACAGACGGTAGTTGCAGTTGAATTCGACCTGATGATGATTAAAAATGTGACTTAACATGCGTGTGTTAATGGCGCAGGTGGTGTTTTACAAGAGAATAGGCCGTGTGTTCTTCATTGAAGCCATTCCAAAGGCACCGTCGGGGAAAATTTTGAGAAAGGAACTGAGAGCTAAACTGGCAAATAAAAACCATTGAAACCTGATTCCAGCTTTCCACGAAAGTTTGTGAAATAATATAAAGAAATGGGACTGTTCATATATGTTCCTCCAATCTGGCTAATACAACTTGCTAGAGGGCATATAATTGATTAATATCCTGTTTATTATTATTTGTTTTAGTGAATGGAAAAAAAATTGTAAGATTGATTTATTTGTAAGAATACAACGAAGAAAACAGTTCACTGTTAAGTGTTAAGGTTGTTTGATGTCTTTTTAATCCGACAGGCGTATCAGACATTTGAGAGCTGAGACACAAGTGGGGCACTATTGTATTTATAAAGGATCAAGATGCATTAACTATGCCTTAATCTAAGCACAATTACTAACAATTGAAGACCATATGGTCCTATATAATTGTGCTAAGTGCAATTTCACTCTGTAATCTAACCTGTTGCAGACGATTAACATTCAAAACTCCATGTGCAGACAAAGCTGTCGAATCAAACAAACTCTAAACATAAAGATCTAAAATCCCGTTATTATATATAAACATACACTATAATCTACATTAAATAGTTTAACCATTACAACTGTAAGAAGCGATTCCTCCATTGTTTCTACAGGCACTTCTTCAATTACCCAGGACCGGGAAAGTGAAGGAAAAGAGAGAAAAAAGTAACAGGCAAACAACTTTTCGATACATTAATATAATTTCACCAATTCCCTGGAGATTATGCTTGGTGAAAAAGCAAGAGTGCGGCAAGGCCATAAGCTTCCCCTGTTCCCCTTAAAACCTAATGGGATTACTCCAACCAGGTCAAAAACACAAAAGGAGAATTATGGGAGAAAATTTGTATACATACATACATATACATACATATATATATATATATATATATATATATATATATATATATATATATATTATACGCCACACTGGAGCTCCATAGAACCAAAACAGGATTAGCATGATTGATGAAGCCTAATTGATCGAGAAAAACATGGTTTACGCTGAAGAGTGTAGCTGGTGTTGCTGCTTGTCTAGTCATCGCCATGAATGTACCAACAAAGGAGCATGGTAGCGCATCGCCGCACAATGTAGATTCGAGCACGTTGCTGTTTTACCAAGGAGGCACACTTGGAGGAGAAGCCACTACCCTTTCTCTCAGGAGAGGCCTTAACTCCATGGTTGTATTGCTGCGACTGAAACTCACCCATGGCTAACACAAAACTGTTTTTTACTAGATTTGCTAAAAAAAAAGCTCAACCTAGAGCTTGAAATTTGAATCCGTGTGGGCTAAGGGTACAGCAAATATATACAACTAGAATTCCGAAATCCAAGAAAGGTTAACTGAGATATGAAGGAAGCAAGTGAACGTGTAGGTTCAGAAAGTGAGGAGCTTGCATTTGCATGGAAGATGCAGCATAGGTTTATATAAATATATAACAAAGGGGAGTGGGCGTAGTTTCGAGGCGTTTATTGCTCAATAATTCAATAAACACAAACAAAAGACTACTTCCCTGTTAATGGTTGGAAACAATGAGAATGATTTAAGTAATGGGGATTAGAGAAGTGGCTGAGGATGAGCTTAAAAAGTGGAGAACTGTTTAATGGAGACAAGGTGATGGGAACACTGCCCCGGCAAGATGGCCTCAATTCTGAGGCAGGACGTTGTTTTGGTTGGATTACTTGGATTTTCTACACCGTGGCTCCTACTCCAACACACACACCTCTGTATGGGCAACATTAACAAAATTTCCCCACTTGGGAGAATAAAATCTCCACCAATTTTCGTGTCCTTTCAAATAATGGAAATGCCAGTGAATGGAAGATGTAAAAAAAAAAAAACTGTCAAAATCCCAGTATTTCATTTACCAGAAGGGATGAGCGTTGACCCTTTGTTGGAGGAAAATAAATGTCCTTTTATCATCTCAAATCCCTTTGTTTACAAGTTTGATTTCCACTTCATCATCTACGTGTAATGTATGTGTATGAGTGTATCCTTCCTTGGACCTTGGGCGAATTAAAAGCAGTGATTCCTCAATCTTCTAAAACCCAGTACAAAGATAGGTACATCTAACATTAAAATACATCTATTTTATATTGAAATTCTTGAATGTAAATAAAACTATTTTTTTAATCTCAACCAGTCAAATTGAAAATATTATTAGTTTTTTTCGTATATGAAGAAAATCAAGTAAATTGTTTATTAATTTATGGCTTAAGGGTACCAAAGGCCCCTGAACTTTTTTAAAAAAATCAATTAAGCCCTTAATGTTTTTTTGCACTCAATGTCACCCTCAAACCTCAAAATTTAACCAATCTAACCCTTTGACCGACGAAATCTGTTAAATTCTTAAACATGACCGTTTATATGCCACATCACCTGTCAAATATTAAACAAAGCTTGATGCGCGCACTTACAAGATCACTATCAAGAAGTTGAAATCTGATATCGGAAAAAAGTTGCAGACATTGCTTTACACCAGAAAAAGCTCAAAGATTGCACCTTTTTAAACAAGTCCATGGAGAAGAAACTAAACGAAAGTGGGCTTCTTTCAATGTTCGATAACATCAAGCTCACAACGTTGAATCCAAGTGATTTTGCCCAAGTTCTGCACTTTTCAATGAAATTTGTTTGTAGCTTCGTGAGGTTGATGATGAAGGAAATGGAAACATCAAAATGGGATCTTGATGATGCTGCTAAAAATATCTAGCCTGGTACTGTTCTTGCAAAACAAAGCCATCGTTGCTTTGTGTTTGAATCTTTTGTGAGTAAAACAATGTTAGATGGCTTCTTTTCTCATGATTTGGGGCTCTCAAAAGGGAAATATTTCAAGGAATTCAAGAGTATGAAATCTGTTGTTCCGAAACCCTTTTTAGTTCAAAACCCAGATTCTTGTTTTGCTAAGTTCACCATAGCTAAGTACCTCAAGCTTGCTCATCCCAGAATGGAGTGTTCATTTTTTGGGAACTTGAACCAGAGGAAGCTTGTTAGCAATGGCGGGTTTCCGAATACGACTTTTTTCACAGCTTTTGCAGAGATGGGAAGGCGGTTTTGGCTGTTGCATTGCTTGGGGTTTTCGATGAGTGAACAAGTTTCAGTCTTTCAGGTGAAGAAGGGTTGTAAATTCTCCGATGTTTACATGGAAAACGTGAGTGAAGAATCGATTTTTTGTGACGAAAATATCAGCGACGAAAACGTTGATTTTAGAGTTTGTTTCACGGTGGTGCCGGGGTTCAAGGTCGGTCAAAGGGTGATGTGGCATATAAACAGCTCATGTTTAAAAATTTAACAGATTCCGTCGATCAATGACGGGTTATGTCGGTCAAAGGGTTAGATTGGTTAAATTTTAAGGTTTGAGGGTGACATTGAGTGCAAAAAAACATTAAGGGCTTAATTGATTTTTAAAAAAAATTCAGGGGCCTTTGATACCCTTAAGCCTTAATTTATTTTAACCAAATCAAATTTATTCAAAATAATTGATAAAACCCAAATGACTTACACTTGGGCTAAAACCCAATAGAGGAAAAGCAATCACGTTACATTTAACTTGGGTCAAAATTAAAAGAACCAGGCCATCTAACCTTTGCATTTTTATATATTTTATGAGTTCTTTTTTTTTGTTGACAAATATGGGTTCTTTTTTTAATTGAATTTTATGGGTTCTTTTAATATAATGTCTAAATTATTTTTTATAAATTAAATCAAAGAATAATACGCTGTACTTGAATTTAATCTTTTTAAATGTTATATTATCAATTTATTTTTTGGGATTATTTTCGTAGTATGAATATGCTTTTAGTTTATATTTTAATTGTGAAATTAATGACTAAATATTTTTTATAAAAAATGTTTTTAAGTTAATAAAAACCCATTTTTTTATAGAAGAAAAAACGTTTGGTCCATGTAGTTAAACACGTCCTGAAAACTGCTCAAGTCTTAACCAATGGTCAAATAAATTGTGTTTGGAAAAGGTGTTGAATTTAAACATATTGTTTCGAAAGAGGGTACGTGGATAAAAATACAAGTACCATGGATATAAACAATGACAGAACTTAGGGTGAGAATTTGAAGACTAACTCGAAATTTTCAAGAAATTTAAGGTTTGTATTAAACGAAATTTAACAATTTTAAGAAATTTAATAATAATTTTTAAAATTTGTGAGATGAATTTTAATTAAAAATATTTAAAATTTAATATATATTTTTTAAAAATAGCATAACGATAATTTTAACCCTTAACGTTTACAATCTTTGTCATTTTGACCCTTATCCTTTTTTAAGATAAATTTAGGCATTTAGCCCTCAACATATATCTTTTTATCAAGTTACTCGTATTTTAACTATCATGTTATTAGACCGTTAAGAATTTAACGGTGAAGATATGACACATACATGTAACAACACATTTTGAAATAAAATGACATTTAACCTACCATATATTTATATAAAGAATACAATTTCATTTAATATTAAATATAAAAAAATTGGAAATCAAATAAAATATTTAAAAACAATTGCAATTAAAAGAAAAAACAAATGTGGGAAAGTTAAATAAGTTTTACGGTAAACAACCAATATAATTTTCAAAACTCTTAATTAGTTTAGAATTTTTTTATTTAAAGTATTTGAAAGAACATAAATTTTAAAATCTTTAATTAAATTTCTCTAAACAGTAAAATTTATTTGTACTTTTCTATGTTTGTTTATTGTTTTCGTTTTTAATTGTTTTAAAACATTTTATTTAAATTTTAATTATTTTTATATTTTATATTAAAATAAAATTATATTCTATATGTAAACATGCTATAAATTAGATGCTATGACATTTAAAATATATTACCATATCATCGACATTAAATTTTTAACTATCTAATTAATATTTTAGTTCAAAATGAGTAATTTGACAAAAATATAAGTTGAGGGCTAAATCTATCTTAAAAAAGGGTTGAGGGCCAAAATAATAAAGATTGTAAATATTAAAAGCTAAAATTATTCTTATACCAAAAAATTTTGAGGAAATTAAAATATTTTTAAAAAAATTAAAACTAAATTCTTATTTTTTAAAATTCTGGGGACATAACCCCTGGATTATATAGTTAAACAACTATCACAAATTTAAAACTCCAAAAACTAACGTATTTCATTATGGTAATGTAATATTATTATTTTCAGTGAAACTAATAAAACATTACAAATTGTCAATAATTTTTAGAACAGATAGTTAAAAGCTCTAAATTAATATTTTTTAAAATAATAATTATTAAAAAATAAATAGATACAAATTGATACAACCATCTATTGAGTTGGTTTAAAAGTAAATAATCACCGGTTTAAGGAAAATAAATTACCACCAACTCAAGAAAATTATTATTCCAAAATAACGGAGCTTGTCATGTCGGAAAACGGTGGATGCTTTTTTCCCATTTCTGTCTTTCTAGAACCTTGTCAGATGTCATATATTTATTTGATGTTCCTGTTAATACTTGTAAAAAGTTAAATAATTTGATAATTAAATGGTGAGTTCATAAATAAAAGATGACGTTATTTTTTATTAATGATTTGAATTTCAAGAGTGTAATCTATATAATATATATATAGATATTTTAAAAAGATAAAGTAAATAAATTTTTTTATAGAAATTATTAGTTTTATTAAAAATGAAAATATCTAAAATTACAATTAGAGTTTACAACTATCATCATGAAATAAATATATAATTTACATATTTTCCTATAACATTGAAATTAGCCACTTTAGACGATACATGGAAGAGGTTAAAAACTCAATTAAAAGACTCGAATGAAATATAGATATAAACAAATTTGATTGTATCGGCAAACGATCCACAAAAAGGGATCAAGCTACTGAAAGATCACCGAGAATCGCAAATCAGAACCGAACGTCGTGAGAAAACTATCCACCAAAGCAACCATGTATCCAAATTCAATCCGAGAATCCAGAGCATGAAAGATCAATAGGATAACAAATAAGCATTATCTTATCAGTCGTGGCGTCGTCAAGTTCAACCCTGGAAAAAAACATAAAATAAAAAGAAAGACTAAGCGACCAAGAAAAAAAAGATGTGTCCAAAGACAGAGATAAACGTGCTACAAAAATAAATCATAAAAACATAATTATTCTTATTAAAAACTAAAAAACAAAAAAATTGACGGTCGACACTCAACATTAAAGTCGGTGTCACCTTCAATTAAAAAAATGAAAAAGGAAACTTTGTGATTTTCTATTTGGGAGAATAACTTTGCTCACATAATTCTTATACATAAATGTATTAAGAAACTTTAGGGTACAAATAACTCCACTAATCTAACTAATATATTTTTCAAACTCGTTATAAAGTATAAAAATATAAGAACTGACCTCAGTTAATTATTTGAGATATGAAGTTAACAATATTTATTGTAATGTTATAAAAAAAATTCAAATCTCGTACCCTATTATGACCTCACTATATAAAAATTCTAACTCCGTCATTGTTCATATAATCACATCAAAATATTTTTAAAAACATATACTTTTATTTTAAAAAACAAAATAAATGAAAATATGAGCGGTCACCGACAGAAATGGGAGGTAAGCTTGGTTGGGTGTTTCGTTTTCAATTACGATCGTAGCATTTCAAGGACAGGGCTGCAATCAACAACGCCACATGGCGTGGACCGCAACATCTTTGTGGGGGTCTTTTTTTTATGACAATTCCTTGTCTCCTACCATTTTTTTTCTGTAATCCTTTTTATTTTATTATTATTATCACAAAATTATATTAAATTAGTTATATATATAGAGAGAGAGATAAGCTATAATGCTAACAAATTCTTGCGACATTAGTTACTGTTAATTAAAATATTATTTTGGAAGTCCTCTTTGTGTATTATTTTTATTAAATTGGTAAAAGAATGTGCAAAATAAATTAACTTTTCAAATCTCTTTGAAATGAAATGTGTACTTTTCCTTTCTTATGCTTCGTCCAAATTCCAATGTTGACAGGGTGGTTTCAAGGGTTGTTTTTTTTTTGTATTATTGAAAAATTATTATATATTTTAATTAATTTAAAGTTCACTCTAGTAATTAAAAATAAATTTCGAAAGTTAGTTTAATAAAAATATAAATAAATAAATTATATAAAAATGCAAAAAGTAGATCGGTGTATATGAAACATTTAATTGAATAAATTACATATAATTATTTAAAAAGATGGTTGGGTTAGTTTTACAGATTAACTAAACATCAAATTCAATTTTTAGTGAAATATTAAATAATTTAATTTTAATACGTTAGATCATATACCATTATTAATACATATTTAATTTATTTATTCATTTTAAATTACTTCAAACACATTAGGTTATTAATTGACTTATTAGAAAAATATTATTGAACTCAACAAGTGATTCTAGTGAAAAAAGAATATTACTTATAAGAAATTCGAGTTCGACCAATTTTTTTCTAAAATGTGTGTCTTATCAAAGGGTTAAAAATATATAAACAAATACTACCTTATAATCACTTCAATAGAAAATACCTTTCAAATAACTGTTATTTTTTAAAATTTACCTACTTCTAATAACTTTCTTATTTTAAAATTACTAAAAAAAATTTATTACTAATTAAATTAGTAAAAGAAGCAAATGAGCAGAACTAAAATTTAAACAAAACAAAAAACTATTGTTTGGTGTAGTAGTGGCAAACAAAAGTTTATTCCGCAATAGGTTTACGTCTACAAATTGATAATGTGGGGGGTAACTTTGTAGGTGTGTGAGTTTATATAAAAAATCAAAATATTACAGCTAAACTTATTAAAAAAACCGAGTTTAATCCTAGGTAAAATAAATTACAAAACACTAAATAATAAGAAATTATAAATATTTCCTCATACTTTTCTTTTTTTTTGAATTAAAAGAGAAATTTCCATGTAATTTGTTAAAAAAAAATTTACAGAAAAGGAGCAAAAAGAGTGCCCATAAAAATCGTTACATTTAATGGTTGTGCCAACCAACTCCTAGTATTTTTATTTTTGTTGGGTATAACCGTATACAGAAAAGGAAAAACTATGTTTGACATTTAAAGATCTTTAAACCCGGCCCCAAGTCTCCACAATTAATTATCCAATTAAAGTTCATGTGACCAAATTCGGATAATAGTGCAAACTTTTCCAAAGTGTGACCAAATTAAAAGCATTTTGTGCAAATCAGGCAAGCTAAAATGGTTGAGATTAATGACAAAGTAGCAACCCCCAAAACTTCTTTTATAGTACAGTGAGTTGATAATTCCATATCAACCTTGAAATTCATGTTTGGTTTTTAGATACGAAACAAAGCAAAACCAGAGGACGAGGAAATTGCTTTTATTTTTTAATTCTGAGTTGGGGTTTGAATTCATGTGCCCGTTAAAAACAATTAGGGTTCCATTTTCATTAAAACCCTTCCGTGCAACATTAAAATAATGTATAAGATATTTTTTATTTTGTTCAAATATTAAAATTTGTATTTATATACAATTAAATTATATGATTTGTTTGACAAATCATAATTCTAATCATAAATTTACCCGGTTAGGGGAAGAGGACTCTAGGGAAGAAGGGGAGTGTTCCTAATGGGTCTATACTCTAGAACCCATGTATTAAGGGATATGAGGAAACAAAGACGAGCAGCTTGACCAACCGGTCAAATGTGTTCAAAATTATATAATATCTAAATATATTTATAGCAACTTATTATTTATATCCAACCAATTACAAATTACAGGATATTCAAATGCTCGGTAAAAATTTGTCATGATTTGATTTTCTATATTTTTCGTAATCATACTGATTAAAATTAAAATGAATTTACACATGAGTAATTTTAAAAAAATAGCATATAAACGAAGAATATAATATTAGAATCAATAAAAATAATATACTTGTGCAATAATTTTCTTTCAGGCCTGTTTAGTTCAACTGCCCTGATAAACAGAAATAAGCTAACTCCAAATCGATTGTTTTTAGATTCAGAGTTGTAATCAACATCAATACATTGTAATTTATTCAAGAAAAAAAATTAAGAAGATTTGAAAAATGCCAACAGTCTTAGATCATAATCTACTACCTTCTTACCTCATCTGACAGTGACTGTCACTCAATCCAAAAAGTCCAACAGTTTTGGCATCATTCAAGAATCTCTGCCTAAAAAACCTGTAAACACTTTAAAATTCTATTACAACAAACCAAACCCAAAGCTCAAACAGGGAGAAATTTGTGAACAGATAATATACTTTTCTTAAAACGGGTGGTAATGACATAGACAAATCATGCAGTATGCTTTCCACTTTCTACTATTTTTAAAAGCAAATGTGTTAATTGCTAATTTATCAACCGTTCCATCAATAAAGCAATTTATTATTATCTTTTTTATTTATGATTCTTATGAAATCTATTGCGTGATGCACTCATCTCTTTGATTCCAACCTTAGATAATGAAGGAAGTGAGTATTTAGCTAAGCCAGAAAAAACGTGTAAGCCTTGTGAAAGCTACGAGTCCTATTTTATCATTAGTTAATGGAGGAAGTGAGTATTTAGCTAAGCCAGATACGCCTACCAAAGCGTAAGCGTCTATCTACTTTTTCGTTTTTAGCAGCGTCGGTCACGTAAGAAACGAACAAAAAACAAAAACCCAAATTACAAAAAAAAAAAATGGAAACCCGTGTTGTGACTTGTGTATATTTATTTAAGTATTAATGTTGATGATAATGCTATAGGCATAGGCAATGTAAGCATATAAGCTTTGGGATTCTTCTTGCAATTCGTGCTTGCCAAGCTTTTTCTTGGGTATGGCTAAATAAGTATAAAATTCTCAGCCTAAACAAATGATCAATATTTTATAGAGTTGGAAGAATAAGAAAGGGGTCTTGACCAAAACCATTTCTGGTTTCTGGGTAGTGACCAGTTTAGGGAGAGATGGTGAACAAGTGTTTGGTTTTGGTGCTGTTTGCACTCTGCATTTTGGGGTTCAAGCCCTGGTGTTCCCATGGTGCAACAGATCAAGGAGATGGTTAGTGCTACTTCGCTTTTATGCCTTATTCTGCTCATATTTATAGATTTTGCATATGTTTTAGTTTCGTGGTAAATCTGTGCCTTCACCCCTCTTCTTTTATATAGCTTTTGCTTTTATTGCCTTTCTGTTATCTGTTTTGAGCTGCTTGCGGCTTCAAATGGGCTGAGTTCATTGCATCGCCTTTCTAACTCTATTTGTGTTGTTTAAAAGTTTTGGTATTGCCTTTCGAAGCTGGGTTCTTGTGGATTATGGAGATAAGTTAAAGAGATGAGAAATGTTGGTTTTTCATTTGTCATTTCAGTTCACAACTTCATAGGATATAGATTTTTGGACAAATTTTTATATACAGCGAAATTGTGTCGCCTCCCCCCCCCCCTCTCTATTTACTGCAGTCTGCAAAGAAATACCAGTTCTCCACTTAAAAGGTTATTCACTGAAACTGAGATCGTTTTAGTTTTCAGATTTTGGTGTTTTCTTTTGGTTCCATTATTTCTGGCCAAATGTTGTTCGGACTAGGGGTGTTTGCGGTTAACCAAAATACTATAACGGTTAACCTATAAGTTATGTTCTTAGTGCAAAAATTATATGTTCTTAATGTAATTAGAGGGAAAATACATAGAGAATGTGCCTAAGAATGCATAGAAAATTAGGGACTCATTCTTAACGGTTAACTGTGAACACCCCTAGTTCGGACCAATAATTTCTCATCAATAACTTGTTCTTTGTGGAACAGCTATGTACTACACACTAACCGGATGGATAAATTTGTTAAACCGCACATGTGTGCATGAAAGTACACATTAACACACGATTGGTTATGTTATGTGTATTTTTTCTTTGAACTTTTGCAACAGTGCTGTCGAAGAATTTAAGATTTGTAATTAGAAGTTCTCTCATTGGGTTACTCATCCTACTTGTGTGATCTTGGACATGCAGCTACAGCCCTAGGGGTTATGTTCAGTAGTTTAAATTCACCGCAGCAGCTTACTGGATGGACTGCTAACAATGGTGATCCATGTGGGCAGCCCTGGAAAGGTGTTACTTGCTCAGGCCAACGTGTTACCGAAATGTGATCTTCTGTATTTTCTGTTTTCCTTTGAGATGTTTTGCCCTTCATGCTGCTCCTAACTCGACTGTCCTGTTTACCAGTAAACTGTCAAATCTTGGACTTTCTGGGTCAGTGGGTTACAACCTTCAAAGTTTGACATCATTGAAGGAAATGTAAGAAACCTAATCTTCACTGGTGTGTGTGTGTGTGTGCGCGTTTGTGTATACTATGCATGCATGTGTATGGTCTTCATACTGATTTGAAAAAAATCTGCAGGGACGTGAGCCAAAACAATCTTTCAGGCAATATACCATATAATATTCCTCAGAACTTGACACGATTGTACGTTTCATATGAGCAATTTTGTCCTTTCCTGTTACTACTGTTTCATTTCTGATACTCTAGTGAACTTTATATAATGTATTCATTTTTATGCAGAAATCTTGCATATAATCAATTTACTGGAAGCGTCCCTTATTCCATCAATCAGATGTATTCTCTTCAATACCTGTAAGTAATGTTCCAATTATTTATTTCATCACAAAGTCCAAAGACATTCAAGCTCTTATACTTTTTTCTTTTCCTTTTCTTCTACCGGAAATGCAGAAATCTTAGTCATAACCAGTTGCAGTACCAATTAAATGACATGTTTGGACCACTTTCTTCTCTCTCCACAATGTAAGATATTCTTCCTACCACCAATTAGATTAGGCAGATCTTCATGTATGCCTGTCTTTTAAGCTAATTTACGAAAGACGAAGTTAACAATTTTTTTCCTTTTGCTTCAGGGATCTCTCTTTCAACTCTCTAACTGATGTTCTCCCTGAGAGTTTTAAGAATCTTACAAGTATGAAGTCTATGTAAGTATTAGAGACAATATCTTCTATGGAACAAGTATATATGACTGATTTTCTTGAATATATATCATTTACCCTTTTGCAGGTACTTGCAAAATAACCAGTTTACAGGCACTATTGATGTCCTTGCCAACCTTCCCTTTGATAATCTGTGGGTGACCAGTATATCAGTTTAAATATTCTAACACATTGCAGTCTCTTGTTTTCTTATCATGTAATTGACCCTGTAATACTTCCCTTATGATAGTTGTTTTTATGCCTGTCAGGTATATTTCCAATAACCATTTTACTGGCTGGATACCTGATCAATTGAAAAGTATCAATTTGCAGTAAGCATTTGACTTCATTACCAAGTGCTCTATTTCTATTTTGTGTCAAAGAAAGTTCTTAGCAAGTTTAATTTGAATAATCTTCATGACAGGACGGACGGTAATTCATGGAGTTCAGGGCCTGCACCCCCGCCTCCACCTGGTACCCCTCCTGCCCCTAGACACGACAGAAAACACAAATCTGTTGGCCATACTTCCCCACCGGACAGTGGTTCCAGTAGTGAGAGGAGCAGCAAATCAGGGATTGGAGGCGGAGGCATTGCAGGAATAGTGATATCTATCCTTATTGTTGGCGCTATACTAGCATTCGTTCTGGTGAAGAGAAGATCCAAGAGATCATCGTCAGATATTGAAAAGCTTGATAATCAATCATTTGCTCCTCTAGCTTCTAAGGAAGTGGAAGGTAACACTCATACTTTATCTGCAATTCCGCATAGTGGCTAGTTGAGTGTCTCCATATATCTATCTTTATTGTTTTCTCCATGTTGCTTGTAATGCTGCTACATTGCATGTCTTAATTAATAGATTCTGCGAGTGTGTTTCATTTTCAGCTGCAAACAGCTATAACCTTTTTCCTGTAGTTATTAATCCTCTTAAGAATGTATAAGGATTTCATTTCAGAACGTATCTCCTCAGTGCTATAACCTACTGATACCCTACAAATTTCAGTAGGTTAGAAGAATATATGCTCCAATGAGAAGTCCCATCTTTACTCCAGGATGTTGGCAAAATGTTCTTATTTTATCGCATTGAAATGCTACTTCATGCAGCTAGACACTTGTTTAGTTCTTTTGATCTGTTTCTTATGCTTAAAATTTTATTGCAGAAAGGAAATCCATTCAGTCTTCCTCTTCACTTGATACCAAGATATTTGATAAACCTGCTTCAATAAACCTTCGACCCCCACCCGTTGACCGTCTCAAATCATTTGATGAAGAAGACTTTTCGAATAAGCCCGTTGTTGTTAAGAAAGCTGTCACAGCTCCTATAGATGTTACATCATATTCAATAGCTGACCTCCAGATGGCTACAGGTAGTTTCAGTGTTGAAAATCTTCTCGGTGAAGGAACTTTTGGACGTGTTTATCGAGCTCAACTTGATGATGGCAAGGTAGACTCTTTCTTCCTAGAAAACCATGGTTGGTTATGTCAAAATAAATGGAGCATGATTATCGTCGGTGGAAATCTCTCTTTAATGCAATTAATGCTACAGATGCCAATTTTTCTGATCTCCCTAATATTTTTTTCATTCATAGTTCTACATTTTACTTGCCTTAACTGCTATAAAATGATCTACTCAGTAGTCATCTATACGACTTTTCGTTTATACTGCTGTAGGTTCTTGCTGTGAAGAAAATAGATTCAACAGCTCTTCCCAGTGAAATGTCTGATGAATTTATAGAGATGGTTTCAAATATATCCCAGCTGCATCACACAAATGTAACAGAGCTGGTTGGCTATTGTTCCGTGCACGGACAACACCTGCTTGTCTATGAGTTCCACAAAAATGGCTCACTTCATGACTTCCTGCATCTATCAGATGAATACAGCAAACCATTGATTTGGAACTGCCGCGTCAAAATTGCTCTGGGGACTGCACGTGCATTAGAGTAAGTTGATAATTCAATAACGGAGAACAATATCTATAGTTTATCTCAATATAGATCATCACTGAAAATAGGAGTTGCAATTAATCTCCTTTTAATTCCTTCAGGACAGCTAATTCGGAGCATCCTAACATGCAATATATTTTACTCTCCTCTATTTTCTTCTTCCGCAACTCGGGTTAATTTGGCTTTTGCACCATCTACTTGAAACAGTTTACTAATCCGTTGTAGAGTGTCTTGTTCAACTTTTTCCAAGTCATGTTATGGCACTCCTTCATACCTGCAGTTCTTATTATCTTGTGTGATGTGTCCAATGGTTCCTTCGAATTCATAAAGGATTTTTTTTTCTAGGTACCTTCATGAAGTTTGCTCACCGTCTGTTGTTCATAAAAATATCAAGTCAGCCAACATCTTACTTGATGCTGAGCTCAATCCACACCTTTCAGACTCGGGATTGGCAACCTTTATTCCCAATGCAGATCAGGTGAATATTGTGTATCATAGAGAATTCACTGTTATTGCATGAACTGGTCATTTCCTTCATAGTGATTGAGTTTCACACTAGATTCCCAACTATGTTGTACAACATTTATTCGTTGATTTATCAAGTCTCTTTTGTTCGCATTCTCTATTTTAAGTATTTGCCTTTGTTGATTGGTAATTTTTCAAAGAATGAAAATGTCCACTTTTGGCTCACAGTTACTGAATCGTGATGACACGGGGTCTGGATACAGTGCACCAGAGGTTACTATGTCTGGGAACTACTCCCTGAAGAGTGATGTTTACAGTTTTGGGGTAGTTATGTTAGAACTTCTCACAGGGCGTACACCATTTGATAGGTGAGGAATCCTCTTTGGAGAACCGGGTATTCCATCATTTAACATATTAACATCCTGTTATTTCGCCACAATTCTAACTAACATGTGGGTGTTCTTAACAGCACAAGGCCTAGATTAGAGCAATCTTTGGTTCGATGGGCAACGCCTCAGCTCCATGATATCGATGCACTATCTAAGATGGTTGATCCAGCACTTGAAGGGCTTTACCCTGTTAAATCTCTCTCACGTTTCGCCGATGTTATTGCACTCTGTGTCCAGGTAATGCCTTGGTTGAAAAAAAAACAGACTAGCTCCTTTTTTTACTTGTTTCACCATGTTGAATCTTCAATGAATTGTGCATAAGCTTGGTGTTGATGCAACAGTCAAAATTTTCTAAACATATAGAAAGAAAATAGAAAAAATGTAAAACACGAACTATTACTTAACTGGCTGGATTCTAAACCGATGGGAAATGGAAAATAACTTGTAAAACAAATGCACCGCTGTAGTACCGAACTAATCCTTTTAATGATTTTCCTTGGAGCAGCCTGAACCTGAATTTCGGCCACCAATGTCGGAAGTGGTTCAAGCATTGGTTCGATTGGTGCAACGAGCTAACATGAGTAGGAGGACAACAGGGACAGACCAAGATGGTTTTCGACGAACCAACAGCATCGATGAATCACATGACTATATGTCCTAAATTGCTGCACTATATAACCTTGCTGGACTGTTTGGGAGATGAGGACTTTGAGATTGTGACCGTGCTGAGTGTTTCTGTTTGATTACAATATTATTAATGCTATATATACAACCCCTAACTTTAGCGCCAGTTTCAAGTCAACCCCGCACCTTCTAAAATGATGCAATGTAGTCCAACCAGTGTCATCCACTGAAGTTCTTTCATCCTTCTGTACACGTTGAACTTTATTAGTGTTTCTCTTGTTCTCTTTACAGTAATAACACTCATTATTCTCTAGGGGCACAGTGTCCCTGTGTTACCCAAGGGCGCCATGGTAAGAGGGAAAAGTTGTAGATGGTGAAATTTAAAGTCGGTGTTCATTCGATTAATAATCGAATCAAATAATTACTAGCTCAATTAATCCGACTATTTTAATTTTTTTATTTAAATAAGCATAATCATCAAATGAATGTCAAATATTAATAAAAGTTTATCTATCCTTTGTCAAAGACTTCAACAAATAGGAAATGGTGCTGAGACTAGGTGGCATGTTGATTCTGGTGGTTAAGGAGTTGCTTGTGTCGCTTGTTCCATGGTGTTTAGAGCCATGGCTATGATAGTTTTGTGATTAAGCTTATGTAGACGAGGTTTTGCTCGCGTTATTTTTTGTATTGGTATTCCAATAGTTACTCTTTTTCCCATTTAAGTGCAGAGATTTTTTAACGAGGCTCATAGTTATACCAATTACTTTCTATAAAAAAAGACTTCAACAGTTAAAAACCTAAAACGTGTAGTGAAATATTTAAGCTATTTTGTTATATATATTTTCAAATATTTAAATTAATTTTACTTAATCGAATTGAATTTATCGATAAATGGATTTTTTAAAATCATCATTATGAATCTGAACCAATTTTATAAGATGACTTAACATTGGATAAGACCAAAATTTCAAATTTTAAAAGTACACGATTGAAAATTAATAAATTAAAACATGTAGACTAAATGCAGAATATATCATAATACAGGGACTAATAGAATAAATTGTCACAATATTTATATGTATATAGAACCGTAATATTTAAGAAGCTCTTAATTTTGGTCGAGTTCCTTAGTTCCTGATTTCTCTGTCGAAGCGAAGAGGTTGAAGAAAGTGGGAGACCAAAGATGGCACCAGAACCAGAAGATGAGATCAAGGACGAGAAAAACCCACGACCTCTCGACGAAGACGATATTGCTCTTCTCAAAACCTATGTACATCTCTATTTCCTTTCCCCCCCTTTTATCCTATTAATATTCGATTTGTTTTTCTTCTCTCTTTTTTCACCGTTCGGATCTATTTCAGCTGTGGAAGTTTCCTAATTGATTTTGATACTTACTTTAGTATTTTGTTTGTTGTTTGAGATGTTATCCTCCGCGATTTCTAGGGTTTATAAATTTAAAATATATTTTTGCTTCTTTTTTTTACATGTATGTATTTACTTCTGGAGAAGCATTAATCCTATTTTTTCATGACAGGGGTTAGGGCCTTATTCAACCAGCATAAAGAACGTTGAAAAGGAGATTAAGGAGATGGCAAAGAAAGTAAACGATTTATGCGGTATGTGATTCACCTATTTCCCGTTCTGTTTACGAAGCCGTTTGCTGGCCTTATTTTTCTGTTTTCATGTATTATTTGGATTTAAACATGATGTTTTGTTTAGGTATGTGCTTTGGTTTGTTTTTGGTGCTTTTTGCAGCATGTTGAATTCATATGGCGTATTAGTTTATGTTGCCATGTAAAAATCTGCCTAAAGGGTTATAGTAGAATCAAGCATAAGCTAGCTACTTGGGGATTATATCCGCTTGTCCCTACATTTCATAGTTTGTAGTATCTGACCAATATTTATCAGGAAAACATTTCCTTATAGCATTAGCACATTTCTACAATCTCTCTCTTCTTGGTTGCAGCTGCAAACACTGTATCATGTGACTTTGTTTAGCAACTATTATTGTCACAGTAAGCTGTTGAATTATGTGACCAATATTTAAACTTCAAAGTACTATTTTTTTGCCACTATTCACAAATTTGTTGAAAAAGAGGTCTGTTCTTAATGTGTTCTTGATTGTTTAATATGCTGGTATAATTTTAAAATAGGCATCAAGGAGTCGGATACTGGATTAGCTGCACCCAGCCAATGGGACCTTGTCTCCGATAAGCAAATGATGCAGGAAGAGCAACCACTTCAGGTTTTTTTATTTTTTACTAAAAGGGATTTTAAGAATGTATTTATGTTATTTGTTTTTTAGTCATTTTGCCTATATTTTTTCATCTAGGTGGCAAGATGCACGAAGATAATTAATCCAAACACAGAAGATGCCAAATATGTTATCAATGTGAAGCAAATTGCCAAGGTATGTAATTTAAAACCTCGAGTTTCATGTTTACCAATTTGGGTGATTTAACTTATACCTTCTAGTTAAATCACTTCATTGTCAGAAGATGGACCTTGACTTTTCTTTGTCTGATATGGATTTGGGTTCTGACTGCAGTTTGTTGTTGGGCTGGGTGACAAAGTGTCCCCCACTGATATAGAAGAAGGCATGCGTGTTGGGTAAGTTCTCTGTTTGGTACTAAAAGATTTCAGGCATGAATTCTTGTTACTGTGCATGTGTATTTCATTGTTTACACTTTACCTAAAGTTTTATATCCTGTAAATAATTTATTTCACCTACTGCAGTTTTATTGTTGCATCTTTTTGTAACCTTTATAGCTTTCAAGGTAGATGTATATTTGCGATTTTTGGATTATTTTTTTCCACTACCAGGGAGCACATAGAGAACCGCAAGCCAATGCTTATCATGGGTTTTATTCATTTTGAACCATTGTTCATTTGCTCTGTTTGTAACCTTTTTTTTTCTATTTGAAACAAAGATTTAACCTTAATCATAGTCATTGCCACCAAGTTTATCTTACATATGTTCACCTTATTTTGAAGTGCTGATAAGTTTCTTTTTACTAAAAAATAGCAGTAACAATTTAATTTCATGCTTTTATGATATTTCACGTTTGCCTTCATTTTTCTTTTTGGAAGCAAACTGGGTTTCTACTTCCTACTATGTTCTTATCTTTGACTGTGAATAAACTCCTCATTAGTTGACTTCTCTTATGCCTTTTCAGGGTTGATCGCAATAAATATCAGATACAGATTCCCTTGCCTCCTAAAATTGACCCTAGTGTGACCATGATGACAGTGGAAGAGAAGCCTGACGTGACATATAATGATGTTGGTGGATGCAAGGAACAGATTGAAAAGATGCGAGAAGTATGTATGGTCTTTTTTATGTTAATATGTATAAGCAAACGCATAGAAAGCTATTATTTGTACTTCTATAGTAAGTTAGGATTAAGGTCCAACATGTATTTGATTGACGAGCTTGGTTCTTTTAGGTCGTCGAGTTACCCATGCTTCATCCAGAGAAATTTGTCAAGCTTGGAATTGATCCTCCTAAGGGTGTTCTTTGCTATGGTCCTCCTGGAACTGGCAAGACACTTCTCGCCAGAGCTGTTGCGAATAGAACTGATGCTTGCTTCATTCGTGTCATTGGAAGTGAGCTTGTTCAGAAGTATGTTGGTGAAGGAGCTAGAATGGTTCGAGAACTGTTTCAGGTTATAACCTGCAAAAGTTCGCTGTTTAAGTTTTGAAGTTACTATAGACTACTTCCTTTTGCCTTTATTAAGCAAAAATGTTATCTGCTGCAGATGGCACGTTCAAAGAAAGCTTGCATTGTGTTCTTTGATGAAGTTGATGCTATCGGGGGTGCACGCTTTGATGATGGTGTGGGGGGAGACAATGAGGTTCAGCGTACTATGCTTGAGATTGTGAACCAGCTTGATGGCTTTGATGCTCGTGGAAACATTAAAGTCTTGATGGCAACAAACAGGTTAAATTTGCAACCTAGAATTTCACCTTTTTTTGCCTCAATTTGTCTTGTGAAACAATCTGCCACTTTTTATTTATCTTTACGCCACTGCTACGTAATCCAATAACCTTCACCGAAGGTTTTATGTGATTAATTGTACATGTATTTGAATGTACATGAATATGATTTTGCCATTTGTCTTTTTCTTTTCTTTTTTGCAATTTTCAGGCCAGACACGCTAGATCCTGCATTACTACGTCCTGGTCGACTGGATCGTAAGGTCGAGTTTGGTCTTCCTGATTTGGAGAGTCGGACACAGATATTCAAAATTCACACAAGAACTATGAACTGTGAGCGTGATATTAGATTTGAGCTTTTGGCACGCCTTTGTCCAAATTCCACTGGTAAGTTTTTTTCTTTTTCTGTGAAGCTTCTTGTTTACTTGTCAGGTTAGGTTATGGTTTTGTTTCTGTTGTACTTATGGTTTTTTATTGGCAGGGGCCGACATAAGAAGCGTGTGCACGGAGGCTGGAATGTATGCCATTCGGGCTCGAAGGAAAACAGTGACAGAAAAAGACTTCCTTGATGCTGTCAACAAAGTTATCAAAGGTTATCAAAAGTTCAGCGCAACGCCCAAATACATGGTTTACAATTAATTAACTACGTTTTGCCTCTTAAACACATTCAAACCAAAAGACATGTATTTTTATTTTTTTCCATTGTATTGAAATAGATATTCGGTGCTGTTTTTCCATTAATTTGTTTCTGAGTTGTTTTAATGGGGATTTCGCAGTTGCCTTTTGATCTTTTCAATGTGTTGTGTATTTGCCATTACCATTACCACCAATAAGTTGATAAGAGTGTTCTAATTTTGAATAAATTTTAAGAAATCCCTTCTAAGTAGGTCATCATAATGCTTTTTTTAATTAAGGTCATCATAATGTTGTTCCTTGATTACAGAACGTTTAAATATACGTCGATTAACTCATACTCAAAAATATGTACGCGACTCGGATTAATGAGGTAAAAATATTTCAAAAGAAAATTCAATTTAATGAGACATTTAGAATACAAACTTAAGAAATAATGTTAAGTTATTACATTTATTTATGGACTAAAATGTAATTATAAAACACTACACTTTATTTGGGTTCAAGTACAAGCAATAGCTATGTGGTTTAAACTTAAATCAGCTTATGTGCCTTAAACCTCTTTAAAAATCAAACTTACACGAGCTTCAGTGTACTCATGTACATTCAAGTTCCCAGCACTCATGGTTGGAAGATTATACGGTAGATCAATAGAGCTAAAAATGAAGACAAGTAGTACCCTTTCTACCGAGCAACTAATCTATTATTAGAATTTTAATAAAGTACTGACAGATATATCTGTGATATAGCCTCTAATTGCAAATGTTACACAGGCTGACAATAGCGTAAATTGCAAACGTTAAATATAGCCTGATCATAGGGTATGGACTCCACAATGCAGTGGCAGTACCTAAGCCGATTCATGAAGCTCGTTCGACTCTTGCACGTAATACATTGCTCAATATATTCAGGAAGCTCAGATGAAGATCTGTGACTTAGTTTATGATATTTGTGAAGCTCCTTCAGCGACTTCGACAAGCCTACCATGGACCCATTTCTTAGTTACAGCAACTGCTTTAGAAGCCACGCTATTGTTCTTCACCTCAGCTTTGGTTCCATTGATAATCCTGTTTGTTTCCAACTGGTTGAGTAGCTTAGGTGAATCAGACTTCTTAATCAAATTATCCAAGTCGAGAGTTGATAGACTATAACTACTCGAGCTCGGAGAAGTAAGTTCTTCATCACTGTCACCGTTTACTATCCTTGGGAGCATAAAGTTGGAGAAACTTAAGTCCTTTTTCTCACTTAATGAAAGGATTTGGTTCCCATTCACTTCTTTCTGATCTGCTTGGCTTAAACTACTGTTTTCCAAATGCATTGTCTTCTCAACCGGGCTAACTGGTTCAGCTGAGTCAACAGAAATGTATCCTCCATCTATCGATTCGATTGATTGAATTGCTTCTGCTATAAGCTTTCTGGTTTCGATGAGTGAAGCTCGAGCAACAGGGCTCTTCACCGCAGCAACTTCAAGGGCTTTTGCAGCCTTCTCAGCATCAGCAATTAAAAGTCTGCAGTGTCATACTCATATATGTAATCACCGAGTTATCCAGTGAATTAGCAAAGTGTTTTTTTCTCATTGATACCCAAAATGCACAAGGATGATGCATGGGAATGATTAAGGGTTCATGTTATATGCTCGGAGAATATAAACAAAGACTAACCTTGCTCGTTCAACAGCCTCAGTTTTCTTCAATTCTTCAGTTGCTCTTTGTGCTCTGATGTTCTTCAACATCTCAAGCTTGGAACTCGCCATGGGGTCCTTGTAAAGTGGTTTGTTTTTTCTTCGTAACCTTAACCGCTCGATTGGGGTTATAGTCTCACTAGTGGAAGAATAGCTAGTTTCATTAGCTTTCTTCTTGGAAGGGCTCTGCTTAGACTGTGTACAAGTTGTTGGCTTCCTCTTTGGTTTTCTTAGAGCCCCTTCTGATATGCCATGATATTTCGCCAAGGCAGAGCAAACTCTCTCACGGTATTCCTATTTAGGAATGAAAACCCACATTCACATCCAAAGCTATAAGGATATCTTGTAAGCATTAAAATCAATATGAAGTGGCATCAGTTCCATTAATTCGTTGTTAGGTACTCTCACAGTCCATAACTATGCAAGCACTTACAGGATCAGACCATTTGGCTGAGATGGCTTCTGCAATTTTCCTTCTTTGTTCAGGTGATTTTGGTGCTCTCTTGCTACCTTTTGGTCTAGGCATCATTTTCCTTTGTTCAACGCTTTCTAGCCACTCCTTTGTCAACTGCTCATCTAGCATCTTGTACGAATCCCACTGTAGCTCTTCCTCACCAAGGTAGCCTTTTCTGGAAGCTTCAGCAACCAAGTTCATCCACTCAAAGTGGCAAGTTTCCTGCACCAATAACTTCTCACGGCGCCTTTCCCATCCCATTCGTACTCCAGTTGCAATTTTTTCTCTCGTCTCTTGGCTGTAAGAAAATCATGATGAAGGGAATCAATGTAGATATTAACTAGGTTGATAACACCATAAATAACTTTCAGAAGTTTGATAGATGGTAAACAAAACCCTAAATACAAGATTTAGGACACATATAAGATCACTAAATGAATAGGAGCCACAAGAACTAATAGAGTACTATCGAAAAACCGAAACCCTGACCATAAAGTACCCACCTCTGAGCATGTCCAAGGTTAGCCAACTTCATTCTGACCTGCATTTTGAAATTTTCATCAAAAAACTCGGAAGCAACTATATATGATGATATGGTAGCACCATTTGCTCCCTATTCAACTAGCTCATTTCCCTTTTTATGCTGCAGAGCTTTCTAACAATTTTTAAGTCTATAATGAAAGATTGCAGTTATAGAAGAGGGCCTGTTAGGCGTTCAGACCTAACCGAAACAAACTTCGGATTCAATTGTTTATTTTTGGCTTGTATGCTTAACTAGCATCCATAAACCAAATGGTACTAGTCCATAATCTATCCATAATGGGATTATGATGGTAAAAAGAATTGTTTGGACCAGCTACATTAATTGCTGGAAAAATGGTTTACTGATACGATTGGTTTCACTATCTGCAACTAAAACATACAAAGTTCAATCCCTGTGATAACATAAAAAAATTCTTACATGACATCACCTTAGGATTCTGCATAGCAAGCCTTGTTCTCTCCCTTATCCGCTGAAGGGTTTCTGCAGATAAAAACATATGCATTTGAGGTAACATCCAAGAATGCACCAAGTAAAACAGGATGAGTAAAGAACCAAGGTCAATTACCAGCACTGTGCTTCCTGCCTTTGTTCCATGGTGTGTTTCCTTTATTTGCTTTAGAAATTCTCCTCCTTCTTAACTTTTCCCTCTCATCCAGTTCTTCATCTGAGTCACCAGGCTTGAAGGATTCGAGCCGAGTTGACAAAGGAGTCGAACCATCACCAAGCTGTGACTTCTTGTGTACATCTTCTCTTGAAACTGAGCACTTGGGTTCAAGGGTAGCAACAGCTCTAATCTGCAGTATTCCACTTGGATTCTCTAGTTGCCCCACATGAAAATTTACCCTTTTAAGCAATTTAGAGGATTTCCATGGATTAGATAACAGTTGAGCATGAATAAAGGTTTGAGCCCTCACTGGAACCAGAGGACTCTGCAATGAAGATTGAGCGCTTGCAATATCTGTTCACGCAGTCAAGCACAAAAAAGATGTTCATACTCAATTCTCAGAAGCTGGTGAGATAATTCACAAACAGAAAAAGAATCCATCTATTAGCTGTAAGGGTTCTTAAAAAATCTGACATTTTTTTCTTCTAAGAAGCGACAAAATCTCTGAAACCAGTAAGAAAAGTGTACCTAGTAAAGGCATGGATGCTGATTCAGCCCAAATAATCAAATTCGGGAGTTATAATCTTAACAAAAAATAATAACACGCTTGAGATGTCACATTTGAGTAACCAAAAAGAAGAAGAATATATTTGGTTCCCTAATCTTCCATTGCTGATAATATCAAAAAATGAAACAATGTGAAGCAGAGAGAACCACAGAGACAAGAGTTAAGAAGAGATGTTTCTACGACAATTTGTTTGATATCTGCTTTGCAGTCGCTGGTTTTGGATAACGTGTCCAGGTTCAGCCTTTTCTCCGTATATGTATGAAAGGCCAGTATTGATATTGGAAGGCCTAAGTAGACGGGCCCCTGGTTAGTCCATTACATAGAATAACATCCTTAAAAATAAATTTAATTTACAGTGCACAAAAGTTATTCATTATTAAATGCACCAAATATTTTTTACAATATTAATAATCAAAGGAAAAACGGGTATTCCCTTACAAATTAAGATGGTTAACAATGTGACTTTCACTCTTAAAAAAATAGACTGAGTAAGTACATTTAGCTGGTTGGTTAAACTGTTAATTTTTTGTTTTTTTATATTTTTTTAGGTCATAAATTATAGATTCACTAGGTGTTCTATTTTTTTTCCTAGAGTCATATCTTCCTCCTCTTTAGGTTGGATTAGAATTAAAATTTATAGAAAAAAAAAAAAGAAAGAAGACGGAATGATCATCAAGTCTAAGATTTAAAGCCAAATAAACAAGTTGATAATATGTTCGTGAGAGAGATTTTTTTAATATTCTAATTTCATTTCATCAAATTAGTAAACAAAAAAGGTTGGCTCATTATAATTATATCGTGATTAAAAAAACATAAAGGTATTTTTTAAGGGTAATTGTTCTATACACAAGCGCTTGTAGAAACTTTTTTACACAAGCGTCTTAATTTTAGGGGTTAGCGACTTCATTTAGGGTTTAAGATTTAGGGGTATAAGTGTAGTAGTTTTGAATTTAGGGATTGTTGATAGAATTTTGGGTTTAGGGTTAAAATTTAGAGTTTATAGGTTAAAACCTAAATCCCTACCCATATTACCCTAAAACTAAACCCTAACCCTAAATTCTAAATTCTAACCCTAAATTCTAAATTCTAAACATGAACCTTAAATTCTAATCATTTACACTAAAACTCCTAAACTCTAAACCCTAAATCCTAACCATAAACCCTATAATTAAGGCGCTTGTGGAAATAAAAAATTTCCGCCGCCAGTGTATAAGATATTAATTCTTTTTTAATAGAAAACATCATGGTATTTTGAAATATGAAATCTGTTTTTATATATAAAGAGACGAATACGACTATGAATTGTACATATGAATTAATTATTTCATTAATTTCTTAATTAAGTTGGTATCTTAACATTAAATCAATCATGGAATATAAATTCTCTCCCCTTTTAGGTGTTCCTATTTATGTCTCGTATTAAAAATTAAGTTTAAAGTTTATGGTTTAATGTTAGAGTTTGTGGTTAGGGTTTAGGAAATTTGAGATATGGTGTATTTTTTAGAATGTAGGGTATAGGGTTTAAGATTTAGAATTTAGAGTTATAACTTAAAATTTAATTTTTTAATATTTTTAATGTTAGAGCATAAAAAACATTAAAAATGAACACATGATTTTTATTCTCGATATGAGTTTATTTTTAAAGGGTATAAATACATTCTTACAAAATGAAAAATATTTTATTCTTATATCCAAATGATTACAAATAGAAATTTGTCATTATAAAACACTATCAAGCGTAACTTAACGGGTTCAACATAATTTACACAGTTATATTTGATCAACGTTGTACAATTATTTAAATTACTAGACTTTTCTTTGGTTGTACTCCTAATTTTTCAGAGTTTTACTCGATTAATTTAGACAGTTCAACAAAGACTTTTACATATACAAAACTTTGAACGCAAGATATATATACTTAAACGATACTAAATTGTTTACCACTTGAACTAACCTCGATAGTTTTTTTGATGCATTGGACTAACCCCATTAGTTACGACTAAACATTTTCTAATTGTTAATATAGTACTAGATTTTAGCACACTCATAATGGGATAAACAAAATTACTTTAAGTATAAATATATATTTGTACAAGTTATTTTTAAAAAATTATTATAGTTGGAGTGTAAGGTAAACTTATTAATTTTGGCTTCAATTCTCAAATGATGTTAAATTATTTTATTTAAAAATTATAACTGTACGAAACGAAAAAAAATACACTTGTAATATTAATAATAATAATGATAATAATAATAATAATAATAATAATAATAATAATTCTTATATATATATATATATATAATTATATGTGGCTATTAATTATATTGAATAAGTATATTTGGTCGGTTGGCTTAGATGATCATCTTTGTTTCCTTATATTTTCTTTAGGCCGTGGGTACTTGACCCACTAGGAGCACCGAGCACCCGCATTCTTTCTCCTAAAGTCTCCTTACTCTCCCTTCTAGGTAGGATTAAGATTAAGACTTGTCAAAAAAAATTAATTAAAAATAATACTAATGATATATATATACAAGAAATCTCATATTTTTTTAATAGCGATTACAAGATAATATTTGTTCTTACTTTTTCTTAACCATTTGATAAGATAGATACACCTTACAAATAATATTTGTTGTTACTACTAATTTATATGGTGATATTTGTAAGATAATTCTATTTTTTATTATCACATATTTATATGTGCATATAATTTTTTTAATAATTATATAAATAATAAATTAATATATAAATCTTTCAAATATGTTTAGGAAATTTATATTAAAAATAATTTTTACAAATCTAATTAATATTTATTAGATACAAAATATTCATAACTGATAAATTATTCAAACAAGTATTGAATATAATCATGTCCTTATATGTCATTTTGCTTGTTTAAATAATCAAACAGCTATCAGCTATCAGTTAATTTTACCAAACACTTTTATATAATCAGCTAATACAATCCGCTAGTCAAATCAACTAATGCAATCAGCTAATGTAATTCGCTATCAGCTATCCGCTAATTGTCAAACAAGGACATTGTCTTTTTCACTAAGATCACTTGTTAGATTAAAAAATCTCATATTTTTTAACGTGCAAGTACAAAAGTATATATCATGTCATCTTAGTACAAAATATCAAATAGTTTGATTATATAAATGATGAAAATGACATTAAAATAAAAAAATACGCATTCCTTGAAATAATCAAATTATAATAATTAAAAATTTATGTCAAACAAAAACAACAGCCGGACGCCGGTGATTAAAAATTCTGTCAATTAAGATACGTGTCTACGTGCATTAGCAGTTATCGGCCGCTTCCCGCAGTGTAGCTTGTAGGCGTGTCGTTATAAAATTTCTAATAATTTGGTCGTATATTATTCATTATTTATAAGTTTCTGGATGAACACTTAGCCGCCTTAACTATTGGTCTTCCATGAGACAGAATCCGTAATTTGACTGCCACCCGCCACAAATAAATCTTCCAAATACAAATGAAACAAACCTGCTTGAATTTGAAGCTCTGCTGCTGCAGACATAATTTGATCAACTCCAATTCCGTCACTCTTTTCACCACGATATGCTCCCGACAATCTTCATTTTCACGGCTTTCCTCGTCGTCGGCTGCCTCCATGTTTACAAAAAATGGTTTGGAAACATCGGAAGCAGCCGTGAAGTTGAATGCGTGATTTGCCTTGGCAAGATCTGCAAAGGGGAAAAGCTCCGGGCCTTGCCGATATGCCACCACGGTTTTCATGTTCACTGCATTGATGCATGGCTCAAAGTTCGTCCCACTTGCCCTCTCTGCAGGATTAACGTAGCTCCCCAAAGGAATTTTCTCTTCACTATCTTGCTTTCATTGGCTAAAAGACTCGGAAAATGGGCTGAAAACCCACTTTATTTGGAGCTTAAATCCGCAGTTTGTGAGAGTTTTGGCTATATTTGATCAACTTAGGTACCCTACCATGCAAACGTGTTGATGGCTTCTTCTTAGTGTATATATTCAATTATTGACGATTTTTGTTCTTTTATTTGCCTGAAATATCATTCAAATTCTTGTGTCAAAAAGGGAAAGGGGGAAATCACTTGTTGGACATGCATTATTAACTTCTTTCTTTTGTCTATTTTTCAGTATAGGATATTTTTTAATATTAATTCTTAATGTGGTTTCATAATAATATTTGTTCTATTTTTTAGTTCTTGATAAACTCACACAAATATGCTAAATTCCATCTCTCTCAAAAAGAATAATATTTACTTCTTCATGGAACATCCTTAAAATTTGCATCATAATAGTTGATACAATATTAATATTTGTTATACTAATCTTAAATTAATATTGAATAATTGAAGTTTTTTTAAATACGATATATTAAAACTACAACTGTTATATTATACTGAATTTCTTTTTTTTTTTGAATAAATATTATACTGAATTTTCTAGTTTCTTACTTGCAGCGATAAGCGAATTATTCTCAATGTAGTTTTTATAACATAATAAAGTGAAATTAAAATAAGTAAAATTTACCCAAGACCGTGGCCCCTCAAACTCATTCCAACAGCCAACGAAATTGACGTCTCGGTTTATGTGGGACGTCCAGCACATGGTTCCAACTTCAAAAGAAAAAACACACATTTATTTTGTGACATGGGAATGGGATTGAGACGAAATTTATAAAGTGTATATATATATTTATAATTTTTTGAATGATAATAGATATATTATTTATTATTTTTTAAAATATACTAATGTGATTATAGGGTAGCATATGTTCATTTTTTTTTTTAATTTTTGGCAATACATGTACTGAAATTACTCGTTGGATTAATCTATCATGGATTATTATTTGAAGTATTATAGTGAAACAGAAATGTTTTTATAAACATTCTTGAAATGGTGACAAGTGTTATATATATTATAATAATTTAAAATAAAATTAATCGAGACACTTGTTACCTTTTCAAATGTGCATATGAATATTTTCCCTAACAGCGCATCAAATAATTATTCTTATTTTATATAAAATGTTTTTTTTCATTCGCTCGTTATCTAATATGTAATGAATCTATATTAAAAAAATTAAATATAATAATCAAATACTCTTTTCCCTAAAAGATAAGGATATAAAGAGAAGTAGAAGATTTACATGATAAAAAAATATTATGAATTTAAAAATGTAACTTAATTAATCTGGATTATGTTGTTAGAATCGCCGAATCTCCCATAAAATCCAATTATAGTTATAAGAAATTTTGAATTTATCTTTTGCGTTGGTGTTGACTGTTGAGCTTGAGTAACTTTTCTTCTTCTTTTTTATTTATTTATTCATGTTCAAATATTAGCTATGTCATTAAAAATATTAGCTATGTAATTGAACAAAGCTAGGAGGGTAAAGATTACACGTAAAAACACGATCTCATTTTCATGATGCACAATGGTGGGTTTTAAATCACTAAACATAAAAGGTAAATAGTATAAAATTTTAGTTTATAAAGAAAAAAACAAATTCTCATTTTTTTAATTTTAAATATATTATAAACATATACTCTAAAAATAATTATTTGTATGGATTGGTCATTACGAGGACGAAAATCATTGGGCGTTCATCATTTTGTCCAACCTCATTTTATTTTTTAGGGTAAGCAAAAATGGTGGACAAATCATGACGACTACTACTAGATTGTTTCAATGCATGCGAAATGCTTATATATAATATTATATTATAGTTTCCTCAACTAAAAAAAAGGCTAAATGAAATTCAAAAGCTTGAATGATTTCAGTCTCCGTCTCTGATTTTTATATTTTATTTACACCCCAAGACAATATCATTGCTTTACCCTTTTCTTTTTTATCATTCATTGCCTTAGCTATTATTACAATACTCTGGAATTAGGTTATAAAAACAACTGAATCATTGATTTCAAACTATTTTATGTTCGACTGATTTTAAATTTAAATGGTAAAAAATGTTAGAATGAAATTGTTACAAATATATAATATTTAAAGAGAAAATTTTTGATACACAGTCTATGTAAATTTTAGTTTACATGTGATAGTCAAATATAGGAGTTAGATGTTTAATTTAAGGTTTAAAGTTTAGGTGTTTAGGTGGTAGATTTAGGATAAGAGTTTATGGTTTAGATTTTAGGGTGTTGGGGTTAGTGGCGGATGCACACAATCCTGATGTTGTGCATCCGCATCCCCATTTTTTGATTTTTTTTTTAAAATAGGTTTAATTTAGTGTTATTTTTTTTTCTAAAAAAACAATTTCCTCTAGTATGTAGAGGAATTTTTTTTTTGCATACCCATTTGAGAAAAAATATATTTTAGACTCCATTCTTGAATTTTTAGATCTGCTACTGATT
The DNA here is from genome assembly GCA_958450335.1 of Hibiscus tridactylites. NCBI lineage: Eukaryota > Viridiplantae > Streptophyta > Magnoliopsida > Malvales > Malvaceae > Hibiscus > Hibiscus tridactylites. The sequence continues at coordinate 85,092,155 of OY288280.1, forward strand.
AGGGTTAGGGCTTTAAGTTTTAAATTTTAAAGAAGTATTGTGTAAAAAAACTTTACACAAGCTGTGTATTAAAATATAACTCACATTTTAAAACAATTTTAAAAATTATTTTAACCAATCACACATATAATTTTCTAAATTCTCAATTCCTATAAAAATCAAAGAGTATAATTATACTGTCTAATTAGTAATTAGATTCAATACCGACAGTAAATTCGAAAGCATATGAATGTTAGCTACTGGCTAGAGATTTGAACTATTTCTATGGTTATATGTCAAACTCAATCGAATCCAGTTCAACGTTGATCAATCAAAAAAGAAAGGAAAAAAGAGTAAATAGAAATCAAATAATCTTTGGCAAAGTTCAGTTCAACTTCAAGTATATCAAATTAGGTTGGCTAAACTATCTTTGGTTTTTCTTTTCAGTTTTGTTTGTTGAAGCCACCCCCACCCGTTTGTTTACTTTCCATAAATACATTTGACCGGTAATTTGTAACGAAATTTAACATTATTTGTTGTTTTTTTTGGGTTTAACTAACGGTTTCTAATTTTTGCACAACTTTATTATGGGACGATATTTTTAGCTAAATTCTCTTCTTTCATAATGTTAAAATTTTAATTTTTAATTTTATTAAAGAAATTAAATATTTTATCTTACTAGACTGACTGATTGTTCCATCTAAGTTGATATTATTACAAAACCAAATTTCAATGTTAATCTGTGATGTACGCTACGCGAGTTCACTGATGACTCTTTGTCCACGCCTATCGACCTATGCATGTTATGCAGTAAAATTCTGTTAATTTGGTTGGAGCTGAATTTTGGGGTTTGTGATCTTTTAAAGTCAAATATGTGCATTTTTATATTTTGTTAGCATCGCAAGTGCTCTTAAAAGACAGGGGGTCAAAAACTGCAATAACTTTGGTGAGAGTTGCTTTGACAGCTGACCAAACTGCTGTCACTTTGGAATACAAATGGACGTTCAATATTTTTTAGGCTTAAATAAAAAAAATAAGTGTTTAAGTTATATCACTTTTAAATTTTAGGTGTTTAAAGTATTTTTATTTTTTATAAAAATGTGTGTTTAAAGTTTCAATTATAATTTTAGATGCCCGGTATTTAATCATGGTTAAAAAATTCATTAGCTAATAAAAATTTGACACATGTCATATTTTAATTTATAATTTGTTTTAATTATTTTTTTGTTTTTAATAATTTAATTTCTTTCAAAAAAAATATTAAAATTCTGAAAATTTCTAAAATAGTCCCTACATCTCAAATTTCCAAATCATCACCGCTATTGCTGTCGCCGCCCCCAGTTTTTTCGGTCGCCGGACCCACCCGATCATTTTCCCCAACATTTCATCGTCAGAAACTATGAATGGTGTGTCGGTCTAACATTGAACGGTGAATGTTAAAAAACCGTTCGATTGACATGTCGTTCGCCAGTTTTCAGCGACGACACGTTGGGGGAAATGGTCAGCTGAGTCCAGCGACTGAAAGGGTGGAGTCGATGACAGCAATCGACGACAACAATATTATAATTTGAGGATGTGGGATTTTGTTATTTTTAGGGATTTAGGGACTGATTTGAAGGTTTTTGAAAATTTTAAATTTTAAAAAAATTCAAATTTTAAATTTTTTGATTTTTTTTAAAGAAATCAATATTCCAGTCACGTGTTATTTTTAAGAATTATGAGTTTTGTTATTTTTAGGGATTTGAGGTTTTGGTATTTTTAGGGTTTAGGGACAATGGTTTTTTTTTTGAAACAGTCATTGATGGTCGAACACCTAAAATTATAACGGTTAAAACTTTATGCACCTATTTTTATAAAAAAAATACTTTACACATATAAAATTTAAAAGTAATATAGTTCGGGCACTTATTTTGCACATAAGCTTTTTTTATAGTATAGGTTTTCTTTAAAAAATAGTTTACTTTACCATTATAGTCAACACTAATGGATTGTTTCAAGGATTTGTCATTTATATGAATCTTAAGTTTGAGGATTGTCATTTAAAAATAATTTTTTATAATATCATTTTTCGTGGTTTATTGCTCTAAATTTTGAGGTTAAAAAGATTTTTAAAATAAAAAAAATTATCAACAGGGAATAAACAAATATATTGAAAATCTTAAAACATAAATCACGAAATTTAAATTACATCCTTATCTTGGGGGTGTTGGGATGCTTTTGTACTTCTTTGTGTAATTATTGTAGGCTAAATTAAATTATAAAAGAAGTAATCAAATTATTTCTCTTTTTGTAATAGGTATGTAGAATATTTTTCGGTTGAAACAAATACCTAAATATTTATTTTGGTTGAAATATGTACATAAATTATTTTTTTTGCTGAAATAGGTGCTTAAACTTTTATTTTTGACTTATTTTAAGGTCAACTTTGACACATACGTGTGCACCTATTTCAATCAAAAATGAAAGTTTAAATACCTATTTTAGCCAAAAATAAAAATTCAAGTACATATTTCAGTCAAAAAATATTTTAGGCACCTATTGCAAAAAAGAAGCATAGCTTAAGCACATATTTTGTAGTTAAGTCATTATTGTATTAGGATAAATATTTTATACACATGCGGTGGAAATTGAAAGTTTCCACAAGCACCTTAGTTTTAGGGTATAGGGTTTAGGGGTTTAGGTGCATGTGGTTATAATTTAAGGATAGTTGTTTCAATTTAAGGTTTAGGGTTATAATTTAGGGTTTATAGGTTAAAACCTGAATCCTCATCATATTACCCTAAAAACTAAACCCTAACCTATAAACCCTAAATTATAACCCTAGACCTTAAATTGAAACAACTATCCCTAAATTCTAAACCCCTACACCTAAACCCCTAAACCATATACCATAAACTAACTTCTTATACCCTAAAATATTGCGCTTGTAGAAACTTTCAGTTTTCACCGCCTGTGTATAGGATATTAATTCATTGTATTATACTTCCTTAGGTACTCTCTGTTTTTCCTATTTAGGCTTATTGGAGGTTTTTAACGAATCTCTCACACCTTTGTAAAAATAATTCTTGGTTCACAAACAGAAAATTGGGTATCAGTTTATCACTCCACTTTTCCCTCTACTCAAACTTGTCTATTATTTTACGAAAACTTAAATTCAGTGAGATAGAGGATGTTTCCGAGAAAGCTGGTTGGGACTAAGTTGAAAGGTAGGATAGTAAATGAACAAGTAAATATATGTGGAAATGGAAAGAGGTTATGTGGTGAAGTTTCGTCTTGTTTTGGATTATTCCAAAAAGCTAAACGAGTTGTAGTTGGTCACCTTATACACAACTAATGTTTGAAAATTTAAAGCTGATAATATGCTTTTAGTTTATTTTTTTATGCCTATTTTTTTAGATTATAGTCTTTTATTTTAATTTAATATAAACTCTTTATATTTTAGTGTTAATAATTAGTCCAAACAGTTAAATAACACGGGTAATTGTATTATGCACTGATAGTAATTTTTTTTTCTACAAAGATGACTAATTTTACTATGAAAATTAAAACCCTACACTATTGCCCTAAAATTCTAAATCCCGACTTTTAAAACCTAGATTGAAACATAAAGGCTTAAACAAAAAAGCATCCCTCAAACTTTGCCTTTTTTCTATTTTAAGTACCTAAACTATGGTCTGAACAAAATAAGCCTCTAAACTATCATTTTTAGCCACTTTTAGTTCGATAGTTATTTAAGTCAAAAAAAAATTATTTCGACTAATAAGATGTTGACAAATGACACATCACAAAAAAAATTTGACCAATAGATAGTTTAGGGACTAAAAGAAGAAAAATGACATAGTTTAGGTACTTATTTTGATCAAAAAATAGTTTAAGAATTTAAAGTGGCCAAAAAATGATAGTTTAAGAGCTTTATTTTGCCCAAACCATAGTTTATGTACTTAAAACCGAAAAAAGCATAATTAAAGGGCTGATTTTTCATTTAAACAAAACATAAATTATATAACATAAACTCTTAAATTTTAAACTTTAAATTTGACCGGCTTATGAAAATAAGTTATTTACCGCCGTTGCATGAAATATTTTTTCGAAACAGTATTAACTATTTTGATTAAAATGTTATGATTTTTTTTCTTAAAAAACTATTTTCAACCTATAAAAATTAATCAGTGATACGATAAAAACAAAAACAAAAAGATGAAACTAAATCTCAAATTCAATTACAAATTGAAGACAGAAAAAAAACCATAATTTGATAGAAAGATAAAACATGCTTTAGTTCAGCAGAGTCACAACAAGAACAAGGATTTGAAAATTTGAAACTAGGGTTGTCGTGTGATGGCAAGAAATTTCTTTCAAAATGGGATCAAAACACTGATAATGACAGGGTTTACAGTGACTGAAGGTTGGTTGGAATACTTTGTTAATTTACCCCAAAAGAAAGAAATGGTAGAATACTACTACGAAGCCTATCATGTTATTGTTTAAAGGCCATTAACAAGAGTCATAGAGTTGGACCCTTGAAGCGTCATCTTCTTCCCTCGCTGTTTCAGCTCCACGCTCTCTGCACAACTTTTATTCTGTCAATGGCAAAGTCCAAAAAGATCTCCTTTTGTCTACTTTGATTCTTTCAGCATCATAAAGTCCTCAAAGTGGACGTTTTCTCTCCGCCCTCAGGGGATCCCTTCTTTGAATTCTCTTCCAACTTGCATATACATTTCCCTTTATCCTTACCCACATTCACAAGTTGAATTTAAACCCCCATTTTATGATCTGCGGTTTCCTTAATTTTCTTCCATTCTTCTATATTTGTTTGATTACTTTCTTTACTTGTTAAATCCCAGTTTGGTTAAAGAAAATTTATAACTTTTCCTATCTGGGTTACTCGTTAAATCCCAGTTTGGTTAAAGAAAATTTATAACTTTTCCTATCTGGGTTTCCTTCATTTGCTCAGGAAACAGAATCCCAATTGAGTTCTGCAATTTTGGACTCTTGTCCTTTTTTTTGTGACAAAATTTTACTTAAACTCTCGTTTGGGTATCCCTCATTTCCCCCAGGAAACTAAATCTCACTTTGGTTCTGCAATTCTTTACCTTTTTCTTTTGTTAGTTGGATCTTATTTTTGTGGGTGCAGAATTTCACTCAAATTTTCAACTTAGTTACCCTCATTTGCCAAAAAAAAAGAGTTAAAAAGCTTTGTCCTTTTTTGTTTGCAAGTCATGGATAAACCCGGGTTTGATGAAACAACAGCAGTGGCAATAACAGGGAAGATCATGGTTATCGCCATAATAATTCTCTTCATAGTGGTGGTCTTCGTGCTTTTTCTTCATCTCTATGCTAAATGGTTCTGGTGGCGCGTCGAAGAACCAACTCCACCGTCGTCTTCACGCCGCCGACGTCGTTTCGTGTTTTCTCCGGGACAAGAAACTGCCCACCCTCTTCGTGCAACAAAAGGCCTTGATCCCACAATCATTGCTTCCCTTCCCGTTTTAATATTCACCCAACAAGAGTTCAAAGAAGGACTGGAATGTGCCGTTTGCTTGTGTGAGGTTGTAGAAGGAGAGAAAGCCAGGCTGCTTCCAAAATGCAACCATGGCTTCCACGTTGAGTGCATCGACATGTGGTTTAAATCACACTCCACTTGTCCTCTTTGTAGAAACTCTGTCGTTGCTGCCGAGGGTGGGAATTCAAGTTCTGCCATGTCGGGAGATGATGTTAATAATGGTCCTATTCAGTCTCCACATGATGGTTTGGGTTCTGGGTATTCTACAGATTCTCCTAGTTTCCCTACAAATGTGTTGTTTTGGGGTGATCGTCAAGGCCAGGTTAGCAGCGGTGGTGCCAACTCGGAAGAGGGTTCAACTGCATCGGCATCGGCCTCCGGTGCAGCTTTTGCTTCGTCTTCAATGGCATCCGGTAGTGGCAGGCAAGAAGGCATGCTGGTGATTGATGTTCCAATCAATGTGAACGAGAATTTCCCAGAGGAGGAATCGAAGTCACCAATGCCAACAAGATTGAGGTCTTTGAAGAGGCTTTTAAGCAGGGAAAAAAGGACGGTCCCTAGTAGTTCTGGAACCAGTGGTTCCATTGATGTTTGAAGTTCGAAATTAGATAAGTTGAGTATCAGAAATGATCAAATTGGAATCAAGTCAACCATTCCTAGAGAATTGTGTTGGCCTCTTGGGATTTGGGAACCAATTGTATGGGGGCTTCTCTGCGTATGAAGATGAAAGAATTTATCTTTTCTTCCGTAAAAATATGAATCAAAAACAATTTCTTCTTTTGGTGAAGACTTTGTTTTAGTTTGGATTTTTTCTACTGTAAAGCTATTAATCCAATTCCTCAACCATTCTTGTTGCCTTTTGTGCCTTACGATTGTGCTATTAGTTTATTTTAAACTTTTTCTTAAGATTTACCAATTGTGGAGAGAAATAGAATTGAGTCGCAGTCAGTGAATGAAAAAAGAAATCATATTGAAATCCAACTCAAATGATCTGATTAAAATTTTGATATTAGTTACGATTTAAGTCTTACAATTAATAAAAAGGTGAAGGGCTATAGTTTTACATGTTTAGTTGCTTATAAGTCCATAGATATCAATCAAGTTTAGGGTAAGTAGCAGTGCAATTGGATTAGGTCATAGACAAGACATACAATTTCATGGGATAAGGTTTGAAAACCAGAGTAGCAACTCAATGAAGGTAAGGGTCTAATGTCTCATTTTGCTAGACATATTCTGACATCTTTTAAGGCTGATTTCAATTACTGCAACTCAAAGTTCCCCATTTTTATTCGTGCAACAATCATATAAATTATAATGCTTTGGGTTGAGATTTAATGCTTTTGATATTAGAGAAGTGTTTTTTGAGTTACATTTATTAGTTTCTGTACATCAGAACTATAGTAGACTGCTGAAAATCCATTCCAATGTCTTGCTTAGAGGTCGTGTAAGTTGTCCGCAAGTTGTTAATTATCAAACACAGAAATCTATATAACAGCCGGTTTAGCCAGGTGGGGCAACCTTTTATTGCCGAATCTAAAGCACAAGTCACTATGCCACCGGATGGACAAAGTCCATAGATAGGCGTTGATTTGATAAGGGTGGTTGGGACTTGGGATGGTGAAGGCACATGTACGGTCACCAAGGATGGAGACTGACCTTGATGCTGGATGCTGGATGCTGGGGCATTGTATAGACTCCGCACCATCCACAAGATTCGAACGTGTTTTGCTCCTTATGTGAATGACACTATGATTTCTTGTTCATTATCTCTGATCCTAATCTTTTTTTCTTTCCGGGATCCTCTGAACATGAAAATCACCTCTGGAAGTTTATGTCTCTTGCATGTTGAGTTGTGTGTTGTTCCAGAAACTGATCAAGGGAGTCAGAGCTAAAAGCCTAAAACCAGATCAATTAAGATAAGTGACAACACATGACAACTTTGTATTTGGCAGAAAAACAAATCCATGGAGTTCTATTTTGAAGCATCAAAGTCGGAACAAATATGTTATTGTTCTTTAGTGAGAAGTTGAGAGATTCTTTTTCTGTCAAAATTAGGGTAGTTTTGTTGCCAAAAGGATGACAAGATCAAACTAGAAAGAAGTACCACTCCCATGTAAAATACAGCAATGTGGGGTAGATAAATGGTGCCCCGTATTAAATTATGGGGATTAGGCGGGTTACTTTTGGGGGACTCCAAATCTTTATCTCCATTTCAACATATATTCTTAACTGCTACTCATTTGAACCCGATTAAAGTATCTATAAAAGAGGATAAAGTTAAAAGGTCCATTCTTATTCACAACAGCCGGGACTTCGTAAAAGAAGATAGAATGAAAGAAAAAGAGGAGAGACTGACCCTACCACTATTTAAAGAATTCCCTCAACTGAAGACTGTATATTTAATTACCACTGCAGTTATTTTTTCCATGTGCCCCGGCCCAGGTAATGGTATCAAAATCGAAGCAGGGGGAAGTAGAATAAATGCTCTGAAACCAGCTGCTGCTGCCTGCTGATGTTTATATTTATCCATATACTCCTGGAACAATTCTCCCAATGTTGGGCTGCCTTAAAAGTTAAAACATAAACCAGTTCATACGCTTCTGCCCAGGGCAATTGTGAAGTTCATTTAGATGGGGGGCCGGCAATAGGACCAACCCCCTTCACAACAAGGAGAACAATGAAGAGAGCAAGATCTCTAAATCATTAAAGAAATTCTTGTTACATTAATAATAGCTTAGAGCAACATGTAATAATCTGCCAATTTCTATTGTCAAACCGCCATATTTTGGCATAATATAGTTGGATACAGAGAGTTGTGACTTTTCCAGGAAGGTTTATGTTTTCTACTCCTAACAAAAACGCTTGCCACACCCAGAATTTATCTAAACTGGGAGAATGAAACGGTGAAAACAAATGCAAATAACTTTAACAAGTCGTAGGCTCAACTCAGCTGCCGAAATCATCAGCAAAATAGCAGCTTATCCTGAAATTCAAATTTTCAGTCTCTGTTTTGAAGCTTTGTGTCGTTTATTATCTGGTTTACCAGAAGAGAGGAAATTTTTTACAGCATTTTCGATCCCTTTGTTTGAACTGACAGCATCTTCAGAGGCAGCATCTCTTTCTCTCTTTTTCATTTTCATTTTCTTCTCTGCTGAGGTGTCATCAAGCATAGACATAGAAGTGAGGGAACTGGCTCTCTCGCCCTTTGCGTTCAATTCTTCGAGCTCTGATGTGTCCATAGATGCATCAGAACAAAACTTGTTGCCCTTTGTTAATTTGTATTCAGTAGAGCCAAATGCAGCATAGAATTCATTGTAAGTTGATTCTTTCGATGCTTGTTTTGACCTCCACTGATCCGGTTTAGTAGAATATCTGTCATGGCAAAGCAAAGGTGAAGAAACATACAATAAACTAGCAATTAAAATTTAAGTTTGTTTTTCCTATCAAACCGAAATAACACAAATTAATCTCAGAATACCAAACCACCAAACTGCAATTTACTTACCTGTCAATATCTAGTTTTCTAAGGAGATGTGGGCCTTGTTTTGTCTTGGAGAGTTCAGTTCTTACAGCTAACAGTTCAGACGCTATGGCTTCCTTTTGTGACAGGCTACCAGCACTGAAACACCTTTCAACAGTGAATGAACCAGAGAGCTGCATGGCAAGCTCCCCAAAATGTCCACGTAACCTTCATAGTTAACAGCAAATAAACAGTAAATATTAGCAGCAATTGAATCATAAATATTTAACCATGCAACAAATAACCCATGCAGCTTGACATACTTCACAACTAATCTACGCTTCTGTTTTGTGGAAGCATCGGAAGCAAGAAACGCTTCAATAACCCGTGCTCCCCGAGCATCTTTAGCTGCCTCAAGGACATGCTCAGCTTCCATGGATGTAATACTCAAAATATAAGGCTGTATCCATTCCTGTAACCAAGAAACAAGAGATTGTATAGCAACATTAGAAAGCCAGTATTCACAGTTTCACACTTTTGTTTTAGGCAGTCAAGCCAACATCATAGAGAATTGTCAAGTTCCAAAACAATCAACAAACAGACGAACCAAACATAACTAAGGTACTATCATCTCTCCACTCTGTAATACCAGATCATATATCTCAATAGGATATCCTGCACGTCGCAATGCATATGATCAAACTGAAAACAACAGCAAATAGGACATTGGTTTAACATTGAGAATTTTTGGGGAACAATAATATCATTGAATTCAGGAATTCAAGCTAACATGTTTAATCAGTCAATCATCTGGCATTTCACCTTTCAAAACGCTTCCTTTAAAGATGATCAAATATGCTTTGAGTATCAGGCTATCAGCTATATAAATAATTTTCCGCACTGACTGCTTAAATATTTGCTTCACTAACTAAAACCTTCAAGCTTTAATATTTACTGCACTAACCTCAATCTTGAAGCTTAAACATTGCAAAACCATTACTATATGAACATCTTAATTAGAAGTTTGACACTCAATACGCTAGAGCACATGCACAAGGGAATTCACTTTAGTTGATGCAAGCAAAAGTGGCTGAAAACTAATGAAATTGGATAGAATCAGAATGATACAACATATTAAAAAAAAGAAACTTACACTTTGGAATTTAAAAATAGCCTGCAGAATCAAAGAACCCATGAAATGCATCTTAGCTCCAGCAGGCCAGTTCCAACAAGATTTGTCATAATAGCTGAAGTAACTGTCAAGGAACAGTATTCGAGGAACAATGAGCTTGGAAGCCTCATTTTTTGAAGCAAGAGCAGTAGCAAGAGCCTCGCAACACTGAGGAGAAAAAATGTAAATTAATTAAGGGGTATGACATGATATCCACATAAAAGTTTTGGTATGATATAATTTCCATTTAAAAGTTATTACCAAGCTGTTTCAGACTCACATGTATAGAGACTGACTAAAGTGCAAGCATTAAAGGAATGAATCTAACCACTGAACCTTATATTCATGAGTTTGAAGCCTTTGACATGCAGCAATAAGAGAAGCAATAATTCCTGATCTCCCCATTCCAAGAATATCAGCAAATTTCAAACCAAGCTCTTCCCAGATCATCTCCATCTAACAGAAAAAAATAAAGAGTTTTTCAAATCTCAGAACAGCAGAGCTTCGCAAGACATCCAGAACCAGAAATAGCTTTTGTAAACTGTATAACTTAACAGCAGTCAAGGAGTAAAACAATAAGGAGCACATAAATACCAATAACAGAATTTCATTGATGGAACACCAGTATCCATTGCAGTACATCGAATCATTCCAAGAGATGAGTATTACCTTTGAATCTTGTCTAGCATACAAAGATTATAGGCTTCTATATATAGGAGAATGTTGGAATACGTACTTGATCTTTAGTTCTTGCATGGGCAATTAACGCCTGAACAACAAAGTTCCCACAAGGATCGGATGAAAGCTCAAACAATGAATTCTTCAAAAGCTTTGTGAACATAACATTATAGAGGCTTTCAGGTGCAACCTCCAAAATTACCTGCATTTTGCAGAAAATGAAGCTAGACCAAAAAATAAACAAAAGGGAAAGAGCAGAAACTGGATGATCTAACATTTTAACTGCAGGCATATAATGAAGCTTTGCACAGTTCTTGAAAAATTACGGTGAAAATATTAGTGGAAATGAGGAAAAGATTCCACTTCACTGCCAGTCCAATTTATCAATAATTAAGGGAATTCAACTAAACGTAAAGGAACTACTCAAGTTGACACTGTAACCTGACAATTATCAATAGAAGACCTCTTTTTGGCCATATTCAGTAACAAGAAATAAGACAAGGATGAGATTCAGAGACTCATGAATAATATGATTACTAGGCAATAAAGGAAAATAGGAGCAACATTTTATGTTTATTTTTTTTAAAACTAAGTCATATCCTTGACAAGCTAATCAAATGGCTTATCTTCCAAAGTTGCTTTTTTATGACATTGATTCAATTACAATGCAATAACACTTCAGGCATAGAGAGCAATGAACAAGATTATGACACATACAAAAAAGGGGGGAATCATATCACAAAGTGAAAATATGAAATATACAAATTAAATATAATCTTGTGAAAAGTTGCTTACTTCCATTAGATGGCTAAATGCAGTTTCTTTCATTGCTTCCACAATTTCGCCAGCGATGGTTGTGTCAATTAACTTTCCTTCCACTAAATTTTGCTTGTTGCAACCAAGAATAACAGGAATTATTTGCAGTAATTCTTGATCATCCCCTGCTAAAAACTTCAAAGTTGTCTGGAAAGAAAAAAGTGAAAAGTTCAGTGATGCGCTAGTACATCACATTAACTACTCATTTCAAAAAGGAGAAAAGCCGCGAGAAAAAAGGGTAAGACTTAAAAACTCGTGAAAAAAGATATAACACCCATCAAGCCATCACCTAAATTACAACACTACACATGCCCGTAAAAAATAATTAATTGATCATATGTGATAGAAAGGAGTTGCCAGAGTCTACAAGAGAAACTACTTCAAAAAATGAAAAGTGTGCATGATGTAGAATACAAATAATGAAGATCGAATAACTAATTAATCTGGGAATTGCATCTTTTCCAACTCAACACACAGATGCATGGTCCTATAATAGATAGAATATCTTAATACTTATCTGACTATAGTAGTCACTAAAGCCAAAAGCCATAAGGAAACAGAACCACATACAGATTGCTTTTGCTTAACTGGCACTGCATTGACAAAATGAAATAAGATTAAATAACAGGAGAAAACAAAGACATGCCTGCAGAACCAAACTGCCATACTGATCAACTTGTAGGGTTTTCATGTCTTCTCTCGTACAGTTTACCATCCCAGATACAAGGAATTTCAATAAATTTGGAAATCCTTGATGAAATTGCTGGGAATCAATCTCATGTAGGTGAGACACTTTGAAATTTAACCTCTCTGCTAGAACTTTTGATCCCTTTGTTCCATGAAACTCTGAGGAGTCCAGCGGTACTCCTTTACAGAGACAAAGAAAGCTTCGAAGAACATGAGATCCATAGCAATTACACATTAGATCAACAGGATTAACAACAATCACCTGAAAAAGATCAATGAAAGATTCAAGGAAAAGTAAAAAGAAAAAGCATGTGCTCGTAGTTTGACTGCAAATACTTTTGAAATATTCAGATGCTCTAATAATACATTAAAAACAAGGGCATGTTGTGAAGTCCAATACGTGAAAGAGTTTGCTTCATTTTCCATTAAAGTACAGAATCAAATACTTGATACCTTGCATATCATTTCCAGAGTCTCTTCAATTATGGTGTAGGCCTCTGAGTCCTGAACATGCCTGGCTAATGACTTAAGAGCTGTCTCAGCAACATGAGAGCCGGATCTGTCCATTGCAATAGCAGGAAACACATTTGCACAGCCTCGAAGAAAACTACAAAGATTGTCCACATTACAGCCGTCGAGTAGACTCTCAAGAGTATTGCTTATGATATAATCCGTTGCTAGTTCTAATTCCTTCCCCCTAGCTTCTTCAAGAGCATTACCACATATAACCGACCGTTCATCCACATCCACTCCTTGGCTTTCGAAAAGGTTTGCAATCTCCGAAAAGTATTTTGCTGTTTCAGGCTCAACCTGTTTCCTAAAAGGGTAATGAAATCTGTTAAAGCATTCCTGACATAACTTAAAAAACTTTTAGTTTCCAACTTGGATCAAAAGAGTAACGATACCTGATAATCGGTGCTTGTGAATCTGAATAATTGTGTTGCTTGAATGATTTCTTAAATTTCCCAGTCTCATCAGTTACTGGCCTGGATACATTCTTTTTATAACCATCCCCTTCTCTCTTTCCCTTCTTCCCCATTCCCCTTTAATTCCAGAAACTCTTGTACAGTTAACTTCCTTTTCAGGTCCTTTACTAATCAAAACAAAATAAGCTATACTTCCTTCAATGCTTTTCTACTGCAAAAAAAAACTATTCAGAAGTTTTGAACGGAATCAACAGTTTTAAGGGTTTCAAAAAACGGCCCGCGACCGCTATAGCGGCCGCCATTTAGCGGTAATGCCGCCGGCCGAAACCGTTATCGGCGAAAACAACGGTGGGACGCGGAATCACACTAGTAGCGGTGGATTGCGGTCGCAATTTAACGGGTAGTGGTAAATAACGGTAATAACGGGCCGCTATCCCTGTTTTCTCCCGTTACTGTAAAATCTAAAAAATATCCATGGGCGGGCGATAATGGTGACGTAAGAGTGTAAAGGGAGGCGAGCTGATGAGACTTACAGGAAGAGAATTGGTCGACGTTGAGGAGAGGAGATTGACGGCGTGCCGACGACAAGAGGTGAAATCGCGCGGCTCTAGATGCTGGTCTGATGACGACGGCGTGAAAACAACCCTAGGTTTGAAAGCCAAAGAGTAAACTAACAATAAAGAGGGATTTAGGTTTTGTCATTAATATTATAATTTTATTTTATTATCATTAAAAAAAATAATTGGGTATGAGAATTCAATTAAGAAAATGTATTAAGAGAGTCATTAATTTGATAAAAAAAAGGCTTATTAATGATTTTTAATTGAAATCAGCAATTAGAGTTTGACCCAAAAATAAAAGATTAAATTATGGTTTGAGCACCTATTTAATTATTAAATCTTTATTTTAAATTATACTTTAAGTTAATTATATTTTTTTATGAAATCAATTATATTAATTATAATAAGAATTATTAACTAATTAAAATACATTTATTTTATAAAAAATATTTATATTTTGAGTTTTTTTTTGAATAATTATATTTTGTGTTAAAAGAATTATTTGTATTTGTTTATAATATTATTCCAGAAAAGTTTATTTAATTCTACATTATTTATATGTATGGTCCTCTTAATATAATAAAGACGACTCATATTTGTAAGACTTGGTACGAAACCGTTAAACTCTTTAAGATTTTAACTCTATAATCAAAGTGAACAATACTTGACAATATTATCACGGACCGTCAGTTTCAGTTCAAGTCACATGCAGACATGATTCACCAAGAGGTTCCAACGGAGATTTTGGAACTAAAGAGACCAACTGACTTAACCCGAACTGTGGAGTATTCTAAAAGACAACCACTTTGACCTATGTAAACTTTCCATGTAAACATAAGATTTGTTTCCTTAGATAAAAGATATATTCTAGGGAATATTCCATTGTGGTTGGTGAGTATTAATCATTGTCATCGATGTAAATCATTAGAGACCGTCAGATGTAGGTGAACTCAATTATAAATAGAGGCATTCCTCACCTCATTTGTATCACCCATCTTCAGAGTAATTAAGATATTCACTCTAAGACTCTCTTTGTTGTTCTTGAGTTGTCTTCTCTATAGTTTGCATCCGCTTAAAACGATTTAATGTTCTTAGTATCATAAAAGAATTTGATATTACTGAGTGAGAATTTAGGTTGACTTAGTCGTTTGTCTATATTTATATTTATAATTATTATATTTTACAATAAGATATGCAAATTTTAAAAAAGTTCACAACTGCAACACCCGCAATAATCGTAATAGCATCCGTTATGTCCGGAACCGCTATAAACGCGACGCGACCGAAAACGCGGTCGCAAACACTTTTTAAATCCCTGGTTTTAACAACTAAATTCATTGTTAATTCTCTTCTACTATAAAACGAGAAAACTGAGAACAAAGGAAAAAGACAATCATGGTTCAACTAAAGCTAGAATTTTCAAAGAAACAACGAATAATAACGTAAAAGATTGGAACGATGAAAATTTAGAAGAAAAAAAAGTCCAAAACAGACTAAAGTTTATTAGCTTAGCTAATGTCGACTTACAGGGAGGCGGAGGAGCTATTTGCAGGTGCTAAAACCTAACTGCAAGAAGGGAGCTTAAGAGAGGGCGAGGGAGGCACATAGCCGTATTCTGGGCGAAGGATTCTCAAACTCAAAAATTGAGTCTGATTTTCAGTACATGGGTCGAGCTGTAAGCCCATAATTGCATTCAACTCAGATTAATGGAATTTAGAATAAAAAAGTATGGGTCAAATTAAGCTGGCCCAACCAGGATTTTATTTAAGATGAGATTATGTGAATTCATTCAATTGATCCTAATTATAATTTTTATATCATATATTTATAGTGTGTGTCTGTGCGATATGATTGAATCAAAAATTCAAATTAAATACCAAAATTCAGTTATAAAAACAATACAGACACTAAGATGTAATTTATTTAAAATAATTTATTCTTAATTTTTAATAATTTTAAGATGTATATATGGTAGTAATATCTTCTTTTACCAGCAAACCTTTTTTGAAAAATAATTTGACGTCAAGTCTGATAAGGTTACTACGGTTTCGTGATGATATTCGAAGTGACATTGGTGTCTATCAAAGTTCCTTCGACTTTTGTGACCAAAATTTTTATTTCAATTAGAAAGTCAGTTAGTATTAGTGTCATCTCTCGACTCAATTCTAAATCTTTTAATTCGAAATTTTGCTTTCATTTGACGAAATTTCAGGGATTTTTTTTCCTTTTTCTTTTTCTTAATTTATTTTTCACTACTGTTATTTTTAATAGTATTTTTTACTACTGTTAAATGTACTTATAATTGTAACCCCTCGTCCCGGTCTGGTCGGATGACCGGTCCGAGTGGGCCACACGGGGAAAACCGAAGCGAAACCCGTTAAGGTTTCCCCTCGGTTAACGACCCTAAAAAAATTCTTTTTATTTTATCTTGTCTATAGGCATAATTAAAACCTATGTGAAGCACAGCAGCGGAAAATACAAACAATGTAACATACACCGACCAACCAAAATATTAAACAGCTCATTTTAGACCTTTACAGCAGGCCGTTTCGAAACGTCCTTAGGGTGTTTCGAAACGCCTTGACTTAGTCAACAGGCCAGGGTCAACCACAAGGTGACCGTTCCGAAACAGGGGTGACCCGTATCGAAACGATCTTGACGGTCAATTTCTCGTGATCAACGAGATTTGACCGTTTCGAAACATCAAAGGCCCGTTTCGGAACGCCTTTATCTCGTCAATTTCTCAAAATTCCAGTAGCAAAATTGTTTCGAAACGACCCCCATCCATTTCGAAACGGCAGGCCATTTGCAAAGGAACCGTATCGAAACAGGGTGACCCGTTCCGAAACGCCCCCTGTCTGCAGGTTCGTTTTGGCTGTTTTAAGGCACAAGGGTGCCCCAAAACACCCTCCAACCTTATAACACATAAACCTAAGGCAACCCAACAATTAAAGCATGCTTCAACAAGATTAAGACAAGTCTAACACTAAGGCAAGACCTCACAAGACATGCATTCATTCAACATCATTCAAATATAAAGACAACATCTAAGGCACATGGCTAACATTCAAAAAGAGCAATTTAGGCATGAGTTACAATTCAACATGGCATCACCAACCATACAAAAGCAAAATATCAAGGAGTCTAAACATGCTCATAAACAACCAACAACTATCCAACAAAACAACACATGTCCCATTGCTCAAACTATTACATGTCCAAACATAAAAACTCATACTTGAAGCACTCAAGGCTAACAACCACACTTGGAGGCCCTCCACTTGCTCGAGCAACCCGCGAACTAAGGATCTGCAATGTTGAACAAAGAGAGCGTAAGCAATGATGCTTAGTGAGGGTGAGCTCTAAAAACAAACCTCAACATTGCAGGGTCCGAGCACGATCTAGCCAAGGTAAAACACGAATATACCAAGGATCCACAAGAGTCATGAGAATAAGATGCATGAGCAATATACATTATAAATGCCATGATCATAAGCTTAACTCCATAATACATGTAAGCACATTCAAGCATCCCATCAAAGATCATAAACCTCAACACATTGATATACTTATCAAACAACATTGGCACCTAGCTATGACCCGAATACGCGGATAGACATGTTGGAAACTCACGTCCAACAACCACATTACCTCACGGTGGGATTTCACTCATCACCGATCTCGCGGAGGAGATTCCACTCATCACCGACTATATTTAAATACAATTTCCGGGTGAACCCGTACTCCTCCTTGGTGACTCAACGCCACCAAGGCCACGCGCGACTTTTGACTCATGTGTACACACTAACATCCTAATGATCGATCATTTGTATTCAAGTATACTAGTGCCAACATTTACTCATTTCAAATCAATTTCGTGCTTAGCACGTACTCACCAATAACCATCATTATGCATGTCTCAAGCATCACCATTCATATCTCATTCCACATGTATAATACAATATACATAAGCATACATATCACATTTCATACGAGACATACACAACCACACAAATGAGTTCATCCAAAGGCTCTAGATCAAGCTTAGGATTAGGCTACCACCCTAATCCTAACTCTAGGTGGGTCTACCAAGCCCAACCTAGTCCATATACTCGAACCAATTATTTTAAGACCATTTAAAACAATTAACCACTCACCTAAGCTTCCAAGCTCAAAAACCAAGCAAGCAATCGTCTTCAAATTCCCGGATTCACTTCCGATGCTTCACCGATGCCCAAACTCGATTCTAATCAATCCCAAACACAAACAAAATATTCACAATCAATATCTCATCATCGGAACTAACCCGGATTAACATTATCAAGCATCCAACACTCAAAATCAACCCCCAAAATAGAATTTTCGAGTAGCCCCTAACACCCACTGAATTCTTTCATTTCAAACATCCAAACAACCATCAAACACACCCAAAGTGACCCCCATATATCATACTACCAACAGCCCCCAAAATCCAACATTAATCAACCCCAAAAACCACTTTAAAACCCTCAAAAAACCCTCTTAAAACCCAATTCCGAAAATCATTATAAAACCTTATAAAAATTAGATATATTGGACCTTTTGAACAACAAATGACTCATCTATCATTATCAAATCAAAAGCTCAACTTAATGTTAACAAAGTTAACATTTTTAATTTCAAACTTTAAAACTTCATAATACAAAAACAAGAGTTTTAATGAAAACTATGGGTATGAGCATGTAGAGGGAAGTGAGGACAAGCTAGAAACATGTTTACCTCTCAAAAATCACCAAGGATGTGAGTGTATGGTGATGGAATAGTGAACCCCCAAGGAGAGAAGAAGGAAACGTTGGGTTTGAAAGAGTGAGGGGAAGAAGATGAGAAGGGTGGGTGTTTTATTTAACATGTGTTAAATTTTAAAGCTCAAAAGACTTGTTTACCCTTAATGAAATGGGACATTTACAAGGAAGATAAATCCATGGCTAAATGGGGTTTAATCTTAAAACATGGTCAACTCAAATTAAATAAATTTTGAAAACAAACTCGAAATATTATTTACATTATAAAACCGAGCCCAAAATAATATTAAAATATTATTTTCACCTAACCCCTAAACCCGGGTGTTACAATAATTGTGTTGTTGATTGCGCGACTAAAGCCATTCATGCAGTGATGCGGACTCTTGTCCAACGAATTAGCTTTCTGTTATTTCTCATTATGGGTTTGTTCTAATTCTTTTTGTTTTAATGATACTGGTTTCTTTTTGTAAAAAAAAAACGTTTGTTTTTTTTAATTTTATCTCTTTGTTTTCCCTCGAGATAGGGGTATTCAATCGGTCGATTTGGTTAACCGACTAAACCGAACTTTTAAAATTTCATTAACCGAATTTTTTTTCATATTAACCGTTAACCGAACCGAAAGTTTTCAAAAAAATTTAACCGAACCGAAAAAAATTTGGTTAATTCGGTCGGTTTTCGAATTAACCGAATTTTGTTAGAAAATTTTGGGTAAATCACCCAAATGGTCACTAAACTATTTTAAAATAATCTTTTTGGTCACTAAACTTTCAAAAATTATAAAATAACCATTAAACTTATCAAACTATTACAAAATAGTCATTAACTTGCACGTTATAAATTATTGATAAATCATTTTGCGCTAATTTGATAAAATTTAATGACAATTTTATAATATATCAAAAAAATTAATGACTATTTTATAATTTTTAAAAATTCAGTGACTAAAAATAAATATATGAAATATATAATATATAAAAATTTCGGATAAATCGGTTAATTCGATTAATTAACCGATTTCGAACCGAATTAACCGATAACCGAAGTTTGAAAAAACCATTAACCGTTAACCGACCAAACCTAAAATTAACCGACCGATTAACCGAAAAAAATTCAGTTCGGTTCGGTTATTTCGGTTTTAACCGAAATTTGAACACCCCTACCTCGAGATACTCAATCATTGTTATTATTATTTTTTTGACATTAGTTTGTATAGAAATTATTACAATAAATAATAAAGTAATGAAAATGAGGCTATGTAGACTATAATGATGGTGCTCTAACTGGTTAAAGGAAAAGGTAATTTTTTTAATAATATGTTAATTTAATTTATTAAAAAAATAAAATAAAGAAATGTTTTAAATAAAATGAGAATGCAACAGGAAAATAAAAAAAATAAAAGGAAACCAAAAAAAATATAGAACAAAACATCAAACCTACAAAATATATTCAGTGAGTTGTAACGATAGAGATGAGATAAAACATTGAATAATGAAAACATTAAATAAAACACTTTGTCTTTATCTATATACACGTTTAAAGATTGAAGTAAAAGTGGTGAATGAAACCAACAATAATATAGGTGTTTATAAATACAAATCTAATTGTATTAGTAAACGAACCACAAAAGAGAAGTAGATTAAAAATAAACAAGAATAAAATATAGTTTTAACGTTATAGACATGAATGCAATGCCATTGTTATTTCGTTTTCCTACTATGTAAATTTGGATCAATGATATTGATATACCAAACCAAAGGCGTGATTTGCGGTGAGAATAAAATCTGTATGGAATCGATCCTTATTATACTTTTATATATATAATAAATGGCACGAGGTGGGCGGAAGGCGTTTAGTGTAAAAATATATAAAATGTTCGAAGTTTTTAAACTATTTTAAAATAATCCATGTTTACTTATTTCCAAAGGTTCCGTTGAATTTTGTTTGTATTTACCTTTTTTTTCTTTTTAGTTAAAAAATTTGAAAATTTTCTTTTGTAATTGAAACGACACCATATTTTTCAAAGCTTACAAATGACTGCATTTCGAACATATTCTGAGACCCTTTTGCATGTTAGTACTACATATTTAATAGATCGATCCCAAAACTTTAGAATTAGAAAAATTAGATAAACGAATTAAAAAAATCGATAAGCTTCCCAAATCACAGTTACGAATTATTGCTTGATCGATGATGACAACTAATTTGAGTTGTACTTTATATTTTATTTTAATCATATAAATATATGATCACAACATAAATTATCAAATACATTTAAAAATTAAATGCAAATAAGATATGTATAAATATATAAAAATATTTTGATACACAAGCTACAATTTTTTAATTTTAAGGTTTAATTATTTAGAGTGTGGTTTATGGTTTATGAATTTATTTTGTATACTTTAGAATTTAGATTTTACGACTATAATTTGGAGTTTAAAGTTTATAATTGAAGGTGTTAGGGTTACGGATTTAAATTTTTAATTTTTAATTTAAATATAAAAAATTATATATTTTTTTACACAGCTTGTATATCAAAATATTACCTTTAAATATATCATGCCAAATGATATTTAATACTATTTTTTAATTGAAGAATGAAGTATTGTTTAAACTCTAAACTATAAAATATCAATGTCACTTAACCAATACAATGACAGTATATCCACAATAGTATTAATTGCTTTTAAATAAGTTTATATCATGTTTATTAATTCATTGTGTTTTCATATAATGTTCAAAACTATCCTACAATTTTTTTTACCTATCTAACTTTTTTAATATCACACGTTCACTTTACAAAAATTGAAAAACTAATCCATCCACTATAATTTTGCATATTTTAGTTTTTGTAGTTTACAAAAAATAAGAAATTAGCCCATTATTACTAATATAAAAATGTGGATTTAAATGTATACTTTTTGTCAATTAATTGCTAAACCATTTATTTTTACCAATCTAATACATATATCTTTCTGAATTGTTGATCTATATGTTAGTGATTTTTTAATGATAATAGCCAACAATACTATCCAATTGGAATAACTTCTCAATTTTCATGATATACGGTGATCAAATTATGACAAATTATAAGGGTTAAAGTTTTCATTTTTTAAATTGTAGGGCGAAATTGATAATTAGACATTTTTTTTCACTTAATTAGATTAGACGACACTTTATACTTGACCCTTCATTGTAGGAAAACAGCCAATTACACCTCTTAATTGATCATACCCTTTTTTAAACAAAGCCATGATTACCTAAAAGCTGAAAAGCAATATTCTTGATATTTTCTTCCTTTTTTTTTTGTGTGTGTGGCTATTTTCAAAGCCGAGGGAAGTCCTTTTCCGAGTTGTCTTGTAAGTGTACAAAGCAAAGAATATAAACTTGTTTGACAATTAGCGGATAGCTGATAGTGAATTATATTAGCTGATATTTGATTATATTAGTTGATTTGATTAACGAATTGTATTAACTGATTGTATAAAAATATTTGGTAAAATTAACTGATAGCTAATAGTTGTTTAATTATTTAAACAAGTAAACTGACATATAAAGATATGATTATATTCGATACTTATTTAAATAGTTTATTAATTATCAATATTTTTAATATAACATTACTAACCATATTTGAAAGATTTATATATTAATTTATTATTTATATAATTATTTTTAATAAAATTTAATTAAATATTAAATTTAAATGCAAATATAAATGTGTGGAAATAAAAAGAAAAAATTGAAAGTATTAGTTTACAAATGTCACAATGTAAATACACGAGGTTGAAGAATTAAAATAGAAATAGTTAAAATAGGTTATTGGGAGATTTTTTATAATTGTTAAGGGTAAAATGGTCTTTACAACTCTTATGTCAAAACCTCTAATTTCAAAAACTCATATTAACATCTTTTTCAAAATTAGCAGATTTGACCGGTCAAACCTTTAATTTTAACTCAAACCTTTAATTTTAGCTCAAACCTCTCTTTACCAAACAGAGCCTATATCTATATATGAATTTGTTTTAATTACACATATAATAAAATTTATAATTTTAGAAATGAAATGAAATATGTGCTTATGTTTTTCAAGAAATTAAATAATTTAAGTCATTATAATAGTCTAGTTCGAGGACGGAGCTGTGTGGACTGTGAGAGGGGCACCCCCTCCAGTCCCTCAAAATTTTTATATTTTTGATCCCTATATATATTTTTAAAATGTTAGGTTACTTATAAATTTACTCTTCAAACTTAAATATTTTTGTTTTACCTCTCAACTCTAAATTTTTACTCTATTTTTCGTCTTGATGGAATATAAGGGTAAAGTTTTATTCCATGAAACATCCCATTGTTTTGGGTATGGCGTCCTTACAATGAAGTTTTGAATATAATAAAAAACTAAACATAATTATTGCTTGCTCTCTTTATTGATTTACGATTTCTATATGGGGGACGAATGATGTTGTATAGAAAAAAATGGGGAAAAAGTTAAAACTGATTAATTAACTTAAAGTAGTAGTGGTTGGATTTATTTAATTCAAAGGGCCGTGGAACAAGACATGATCTGTCGTGCTATAAAATACAAAACTAATTGCACACCTATCATTTTTGGGAAAAGAAAACGTTGAAAATAAAATAATAGTTTTATTGAAATTAAATCCACTAATTTTATTAAATGAGAAAATATTTGAAATTACAATAAAAATTTAACAAACACATAAATCCAGACACAAACCCAGAAAATTAAATTAACGACTCTAAATCATAAGAGGATCATACAAGGAACATGTAAGAACCTAATCTAAAGACTTAAAATAAAAGACGGATACAGACATCCCCAAATCGACGATGATGGATAAAATCATTAACAAATAACATTGACAAATGCATATTACAGTGAACGTACATTGGCAATAAGGTCATTACCACAACTCAATCACGAATAAATGGTAGATGTAAATTATAATCGCGTATCTAAATCCGATTCAAGGGCCTGAGACTGGAAGATCAGCAACATAATAAAAGGAGCGTCATCTTTACTAGTCGTGGCGACGTCAGATCCAACTTTGATAGAAAATAAATAACAAAAAAAAACATGCCAAAAGACAAAAAAACGTGCTAAGAAACAGAAAATCACAAATGGTGAAAAAAAGCGTGTCATAAAAACATATTTATTAAATTAAAAAAACTAAAAAAAACTCGAAACAAATAGATAAAAGAAAATGACCGCCGGTCAACAAACAACCCTAAAATTATTACCACCGCGGGCTTGGTTAAACACAAATGAAGAGCGGCGGCACTTAACGTTACAACAATTGATATTTTTTGAAAGTTGTAAATTTACCCTAAAATAATAGTTTTGAGTTTTAAATTGAGAGTAAAACAAATGATATGCAAAATCCGATGAATATCAAAGTTATTTATTTACTTTATCCAAAGAAAAATAAGAAACTGTTTATTTAAATCTGTTCGTGGTGGCCAGGCCACGTTCTCTTTGTTTCCGTTGTTCTGATCTCTTTAGGGCAAGTTGAGTCGTAATTCTATTTCTCCCGGAATCCATGGCTGCGCTTCTGTTTTTGACTAGTCTTTGCAAATTTAAGGTTGTTTATGTATGTGTACAGACTACAGTGTTTATGTATAATGCTTAAAGTAGTTACAAAATAATAATTTAACTATTTATTTCAACAGAATAAATGATATAATGCTTAAAGTAACAAAAAGCATTATTTATATATTTTTATTTTATACTTTGATGTTAAAATACGAGGAGACAAGAGAGGGGTAGAAAAAAATGTATCAGGAAAGACTGATAAACAGATGAATTAATTTATCAAAAAAAATAAGAATCATATACAAATAAATATTACCACCGACACTTTTAAAGAGGCATTAACATAATCTGGTAACATACGTTTTCTTTCTTTCACTAAAAAAGGGTAAGTGTTTCAATCTTAAAGAAATAAAAAAAATCTATTCTTTCTTTTAACAAAAAAAATTCAAAAAAAAGAAATGAAAAAAATGTTAAGTTCGAATATTGAGCCGTCAGTGGAATTTGTTAATTGATTTTGAAATAAAATACGTTTTTTTTTCTTGAACTGAACCGTGAAAATAGTCTGGCCGAACAATCTTTTGGTTTTTAGAATCTTATCAGTTTAATTATTTTAGGTCTTTAATTTTTTTATTTTCGGGTTTTTTAACTTTTATTTTTGTTAAGTTAATTTAAATGCGATGAAATTAAAAAATTAAAGTGATAAAGTTGAAGTAAAATATTCTGTCAGAAAAAAACATATTCACCCGAGAATCCAAGGAGAAAAAGAACCACGTGAATTTCATGCAAGAAAAAAGAACCACGTTAAACGAACTAAGGTAGCAAGTGTTTCAAATAAATCTTTTTTTTTTTTTTGTTGGTAAGAACAAATTGCAAGTTGGCAATTTAAAACGATTGCACAAGTGCAAGTTGCAACATGTGTGTCTGGAACTGTAGTGTTGAACATCCAAAAAGGATAAACATTTTAGCAGTTCAATAAAGGAAAAAGTGAAAAATCGTGTAATATATATATATATATATATAATTAGTTCAAGTTTATTAAAAAGTCTTATTTATTATGAGATCTAATAATTGGGCTAATGGCTACAGATGCTCGTATTGTTCTATTTTGTATGAGTTCGAATTATGGTATAAGAATATAATATCTCTATTTAATAAAAAAATGTGTCTTACTTATTATATCGAAATAAAATACAGTTTATGGTCAGACATTTATCTCTTTATAAAAATACTCTAGGCGAGATGATTAATTACCACCATGGACGATGAATAAGTTCACTCAAACCAAAAAAACCTTATAAGGTACCAACAAATTTACTATCATACAACTATAATACACATCGCACGCATAACAAATATATACGTAATCAAAATTTGAATCAAATAGTATTAAAAGAGACCTTTAAATGTAAGGAGCAAATCGAAATGTCTTGGCGTCCAATAGAACGGTTAAATAGTATTTTTGGTCCTTGTAAAAAAATATTTTAAAACTGTAGTCTAAATTAGAAATTAAAATTGAAGAATAAAGTATAATTAATTATAGAAATGATTGAGGTAAAGTTCAAATGATTTTAAAAAATGGAACGCAAGTAGACAAAATCTTCATATATTTATTCTTTTGTTGCGGGAGTCCATGAGGGTGAGAATAGATTTGTCCCAAGCTTTAACCCTATTTATATTTTTATCTTGCCCCCAATTTAATATTTTTGGCTTCGTATTTACCTAAACATGAATAGTATAAAAAAACTTGTCTCGTTCCATTACAAAAGTATTTAACTTGATAGAAACACTTAATTACTATATATATATAATAATTAAAATAATTTGTCATAATATAAAGAAAAATTAGTGAAAACTAATCTTAAGATTAAAAGAATAAGTAAAAGTTAAAATAAAAGATAAAGATAAGAATCGAGCTGAGAAGTTGATGGTGAATTAATCACGTGATACAACGGTATGTGTCTTATCAATCTTCAATAATTGAAGAAAATAGGGACTTAGTATTAAATTTGAACATTGACTGTGGACCTGGAGTGAAATGATTAAAGAAATTTCTTTCGGATTGAACAATGAAAATGTGCCCGATATTCCCAGTAAAATGAGGAACTCTCTATTACCTTATAGGCTATAGCAGCCCTTCCAAAAAGTAAACATAAGAAAAGTTGAATGTAATGCAAGAAAAATAAAATAAAATCACTACTACTCATTTTTAAAAGAGTAATTATCTCCTATATAAAAAAAGTAATTATCTTTGTAAGAATTTTTTATTTCACAAATAAAATTGCTTATAAATCACTTACTTATTGGTTTTTAAAATTAGATAAACATGTCCGTGACTCTTGGAGGAATGACAGACATTGTATGCCAAAGTTTTTTCATTTTATTAATAGTAAGTATTTTGTATGGTTTAATTTAATATCTTCGCCTACAATTTACAACAAGTTAATTTTTTCATAAAATTCTAAAACTTGGAACTCTCCGTTTTGACGTTAAAAAACGGATAAAATTCGTCTGCCCTTTTTCGGCGCCCCTACATATGTCCTAATACTAAAAAATACTACAAAATTAAATTTTAAGCTCTAACCCTAAATTCTAAATCCTAAACCCTACACTCTATACCCTAAAAAATACACCATACCCTAAATTCCCTAAACCCTAACCTAAAACCCTAAACCCTAAACCCTAAAGTTAATTTTGAGCATGAGGGCATATGTAAGAGCACCGAAAAGGGGTAGAGGATTTCCATCCTTAAAAACCCTCCGTTTTAAAATCCAAAACTGTAAAGTATGAATTTTAACTTTAAACATCATACCTTGAAATTTAAATTTTGAAATTATAAATAACAAACCTTATACATTAAATATACTACAATATTAAACTTCAAATCAAAAAATTTTAAACTTGCGCTCTAAACCACACACTCAGATGAAGCTCGAAACAAAGACATTGTTTGACAATTAGCGGATAGCTGATAGCGGATTACATTAGCTGATAGATGATAACATCAACTGATTTATTTAGCGGATTGCATTAGCTGATTGTATAGAAGTATTTGGTAAAATTAACTAATACCTTATAGTTGTTTGACTATTTGAACAAATAAAATGAGATATAAGGACATGATTATATTCAATACTTATTTGAATAATTTATTAGTTATTAATATTTTGTGTCTATTAATATTAATAGGATTATAAAAATCATTTTTTAATATTATTACTAAGCATATATGAAGTATGTATATATTATTCTTTTTTTACTGAATTCTCTTCTTAGTATGATTTTAATAATTATTAAATTTAAATGTATATATTAATCTATATATGAATTCCTTATTTTCAATAAAATCATACTTGCTTGCCGATAAAAAAATTAACTTCTTTTTTATAAATTTCTTTTTTAAATTTTATTGGTTATTCAAATTTATGTTATTTAGAAAAAAAATTATAATTATCAAGGGCAAAAGAGTCTTTACAAGTATTTTATTCAAACCTCTAACTCAAAAGGCTCCATTCACCCCAAATCCGCTATTTACCAAACATCTAAATTAACATATTTGAGTAGTCAAACCTCTTAAAATCTTCAAACCTCTAATTTTAGCTCAAAAAATTGTTTACCAAACATGGCCGGTCTTAGTCCCCTAAAAATTAAAATATAATTTTAAGTTTAAATAATGAAAAAAATGCATTCTAGGCCCCACAAATGAGAAATTTTAATTTAATCTTTTAGAACTGTCAGAAATTAACTTTTAAAAATTATATTTGAAACGTTTAAAATTTTATAAATTACTTTTTGTTTTAAAAAAATATAAATTTGTTTAAATTTCTATAAGTTTAAATCTTAAACATATACTATAATATTCAAGAAAAAAAGCCAAAGTGTATAAAAAAATAACTAAAGTAAACAACGATGGTTGCTGACTGGCTGCCGCCATGCCTTTTTTTCTTCTCAATAATATATATGGTTAGAGTCTACTTAAATGATAGTAAATAAATAGTTAGAATTATTTTCTTTATTTGTTTATGTAGATTTTTTATATTTTTTACTGTTAATTTTAATTATCTATTTACCTTAATTTAATGGTTAAAAAATATAAAACTTTTAAGTTTTATATGGTAGGAGAAAATCTTATTTTAGAGATGGACCGAGGGGTGGGAGAGCGGGCACATTCTGAAAATTTAAAATTTTTATGTATTTTCTATTGAAAATATATATTTTACCTCTAAAATTTTATAAGTTCGCACCCTATAATTTTAAAGGTTTATCTCCTAACATAAAATTCTATTTACGTACATGTCCTATCTCATAATATATATATATATATATATATATATATATATATAAACGTCCCTCGTTTTTTCTACTTGCAAGTTTAAAACAATGTAAAAAAAATTCAAGTGGTATATCATGTGTGTCTGAAGCTTTTGGATTTTTTTAAAGGTGAAAAAGTAAAAAAAAAAAAAGTAAAAGAGAAGGATAGGATAACCAAAAGTCATGGTGACTATAATTTGAATTTCATGAAATAATTGAAATGCCAATTACCTCTGCTGAGTCTGCACTCTAAGCTCTTTAAATCCTCCACCCAAGCTGCCACTTCTCTTCACCAACACCCTTCCAACTTTGCTTTAAACTCCCATTAACGTCTCTTCTTTGTAACCAAGAAGAAACTATGAGCCGAATTAAAGAGATTCTAACCAATTTTTCTGGTTCAGCCAAACACATTACCTCCTCCAAGAAAAACAAGAAAATTTTCTTGGCAGTTTTTGCATCTTTAGTCATTGTTGCTGCCATAATCGGCATTGCTGCTGGAGTGAGTTCACGAGATGACGAACACGATACTTCCCATCACCCCATTGTGAAGTCAGCTTGCAGTGCCACATTCTACCCTGAGCTGTGCTTCTCAGAAGTTGCTAATGTTCATGCCGGAGCCGCCAAGAAGGTGAGGAGCAAAAAGGATGTCATCGAATTGTCTCTTAACATCACGACCACCGCCGTCGAACACAATTACTTCAAAATCAAGAAGCTGTTGGCTCGAAAAGGGTTGACGGTGCGGGAAAAGACGGCTCTCCATGATTGTTTGGAGACCATCGATGAGACCCTCGACGAGCTTCATGAAGCTGTCGAGGATCTTCACGAGTATCCAAATAAGAAGTCATTGACTCAGCATGCCGATGACCTCAAGACCCTGATGAGTGCTGCCATGACCAACCAAGAGACTTGCTTGGACGGTTTCTCCCACGAAGCTGCTGACAAGAAAATTCGTCAAGTGCTGATCGATGGCGAGAGGTACGTCGAAAAGATGTGCAGTAATGCGCTTGCCATGATCAAGAACATGACGGACACTGACATTGCGAACGAGATGATGCTCAAGACATCGAACAGGAAGCTGAAGGAGGAAGAGAAAGGGATTGCCTGGCCAGAGTGGTTGTCTGCCGGCGACAGACGCCTGCTTCAGTCTTCTTCGGTGACCCCAAACGTGGTCGTGGCGGCAGATGGAAGCGGGAACTTCAAAACGGTGTCGGAAGCGGTGGCCAAAGCACCGGAGAAGAGCAGCAAAAGGTACATCATAAGAATCAAAGCAGGCGTCTACAGAGAAAACGTGGACGTCCCAAAGAAGAAGACTAACATAATGTTCATCGGAGACGGAAGAACGAGGACAATAATCACCGGGAAGAGGAATGTGGTCGATGGAAGCACCACTTTCCACTCTGCTACAGTTGGTAAGTCCATTTTCACTTCCTATATTTTACATTATCTTACCTTATTTTCTTTCAGTTTCATTTTATTTTGTAAAAAAACATCTCATTGAGTTTGCGGCCACCATTAATGAGTCTTAGAATGAAAACAATATTCAGATAATATGTTTCCTTAAAATTTTGAAGAACTTAGGAAAGTCTCCGGTTCCTGACCATACATTGGAGATAAAGTCTGAGATAAAAATCCTCTGTCATTTTTCGGTGTTAATATTTATGCTTCAACACTAAAAAATATTATAAAATTAAATTTCAAGCCCTAACTCTAAATTTTAAATTCTAAACCCTATACTCTCTAACCTAAAAATACACCTTACCTTAAATTTTTTAAACTCTAACCACAAACTGTAACCTAAAATTCTAAACTCTAAACCTGATTTCGTAAAGACATAAATAGAGACCGAAAATGGATAGAATATTTCCATCCCGAAGTTTGGGCATCATCTTATCCCTTCAGAATGATTCACACCGTAAAATCATATTTGTTTAAACTTTCCGACATTATCTCATTAGATTTAGGGAGTGGAGCACATGGTCTGGATCACTAAAGGTCAATTTTATATTATATTTTAATGGATTAATAATTTAATATCTTATACACTGGCAGTGTAAAATAAAGTTTACACAAGCGGGTTTATTTAGGGGTTTAGGGGTTTAGTTTAGGGTTTAGAGGTTAGGGGTTTAGGTTGTATGATTTAGAATTTAAGAATTATGATTAGAATTTAGGGTTTGGGGTTTGGGGTTTGGGGCTTGGGGTTAAATTTTTAGGGTTTTAAGGTTAGAGTTTTAGGTTTTAAATTTAGGCTTGAAAATAAGCATGCTGTAATCTTTTTTTACACTGACAGTGTATCAAATATTAATCCTATTTTAATATCTAATATATATGTATGAATAGAAATTATTTGATTCTTTTCGTACTTTTTATGCCCTACAATAAAAAAGTTAAGTTTAAGATTAAAGTTTAAGGTTAGAGTTTAGAAAATTAAGAATATGTTGTATCTTTAAGATTTATAATTTAAAATTTAGAGTTAAAATTTATAACTTAATTTTTTACTGGTAAACATAGACACATAAAAATTTTGTTATATTACGGAACAAAGGAATGTTATTCAAAATGGACAAACAATCCACCGAATTACAAGTTGTCTGACAACTTGTGGACGTCGCTTTTCCTATTATTATTTTACACTGGATCATATAATATCATCTTTTTTTGAATTTGTCAAATAATATCATATAATATCTTTAGAGATTCTGATGATGGCGGAGTGGTTAGAGTATCCTCACATGCTTTGTTTAGGTCTAGAGTTGAATACCCAACAAAAATCCCCTGCTAAAAAGAAATCCTTTCGAGGCAGAGTTTAATGAAATTTTTGTAGATAAGCTTTGCATCTTGTATTCTAGTGAACGAAATTTGATTGTTGGGACTTGGGGTGGCTTCATCAACTTGTTCCATTCAATCGTAAAACAATGTGTTTTCCCCCGGTCGATGACAGCTGTTGTTTTTAACCTTTTATCATCCGAAAACCACGCGACAAGTTCATGCATTCACATCACACCAGGCACGCCAGCCCAACCCAACCCAACCCAACGTATATTTTATTTTCTTTGTCATTTTCTCATTAAACACTTCGAAGCCTTCTCAAGGGGATAGAAATACTCTGCCCCTTTTCGGTGTTCCTATTTATGCTCTCACGCTCAAAAGTAGATTTAAGGTTTAAAGTTTTAAGTTAGGGTTTATAGTTAGCGTTTAGAGAATTTAGGGTACAATGTATTTTTTAGAGTATAGGATTTAAAATTTAAAATTTTAGGTTAAGTCTTAAAAATTAATTATGTAGTATTTTTTAGTGTTAGAGCACAAGTAAAAACACTGAAAAATAGCATAGGATTTTTATCGCAACAAGGCTCCAACGGCTGACATTCGAAGGGCCCAAGGCATGCCTTGCACGATGGGAACCGATTAATCGACTTCCATTTTTAGAAGACGTTAAATGTACAAATTACAATGCAATTGATTTGTGGGCAGCTCCATTGCATCGTAGCACTAGCCAGTAGCCAGTACCTTTTCGCTTTTGATTATTAGTTGGTCCCCGACTCTCGTCCTTTGCTGAGGCATAAGAGTCGGTGTCGGTTTGCCATAAAGTATTTGGCCTTTCGTAAAGATAAACAACATCTGAGTCCCGGATATTGTTTCTTTAGTTGTAATAGTTCAATCATATTTATTGAGTGCACAAGTTGAAGCCTTCGTGGGAGTAGCTGGCTTTGCACCCCCGGGTTACCCGGTTTGGATAAAAATCCTCTAACCTTTTCTGGTGCCCCTACATATGTCCCTACGCTCAAAATTAAGTTTAGGGTTTTGGGTTTTAGGTTAGGGTTTAGGGAATTTAGGATAAGGTATATTTTTTAGGGTATATGGTTTAGGTTTTAGGATTTAGAATTTAGGTTTAGGGCTTGAAATTTAATTTTATAGTATTTTTTTTATTGTTGGGGCATAAATAGAGACACCGAAAAGGGGCAGACGAATTTTATCCACCCGGTTTGAGCTGAAATTATAAAATCAATTGATTTGATGGTTATATATACTTCTTATTTAGCAGCTACAAAAATTAAATTGCTGAAACAAGTGCCGTTGAGCCAATTTATAGTACTACTTTGAATAATACAGAATCACATGGTTTGCCTATTTGGTACTATGTGCCAAATAAAAACATTTTTTTAACCTTGCTGATTTAATCTTACAGTATTTGAAGTTTGATTTTTATGCTGATAATCCTAATATATATGTTCCCATGTGGTTGCAGCTGTGGTTGGTGAAAGGTTCCTTGCCCGAGACATAACCTTCGAAAACACAGCAGGTCCCTCAAAGCACCAAGCTGTTGCCCTCCGTGTCGGTTCCGATCTCTCCGCATTCTACAATTGCGACGTGCTGGCATACCAAGACACTCTCTACGTTCACTCCAATCGACAGTTTTACGTCAACTGCCTCATAGCAGGAACCGTTGATTTCATCTTCGGCAATGCGGCAGCCGTGCTCCAAAACTGTGACATTCATGCTAGGAGACCAAACTCAGGGCAGAAAAACATGGTGACAGCCCAAGGCAGGACTGACCCTAACCAAAACACTGGCATTGTGATCCAGAAATGTAGAATAGGTGCCACTTCTGATTTGCAGCCTGTTATTAAGAACTTCCCAACATATCTTGGCAGGCCCTGGAAGGAATATTCAAGAACGGTCATAATGCAATCGACTATCAGTAATGTGATTCACCCTGTTGGGTGGCACGAGTGGAGTGGGAGTTTCGCCCTGAAAACATTGTTTTACGCCGAGTACCAGAACACCGGCGCCGGTGCTTCGACTTCCGGGAGGGTGAAATGGGGAGGGTACAAGGTGATCACTAGTGCAACCGAGGCTCAGGCTTTTACTGCTGGCAGGTTCATTGCCGGTGGAAGCTGGTTAAGCTCTACAGGCTTTCCTTTCTCTCTTGGGTTGTAATAAGTTTGAAGCTATTGTATTGTCATGTAACACCTACTTCTTGTTTGGTTTGAGATTAATTTGCGGCCGTGTATCTGTTCAATTATTACTAATTTTAAAGTAATAATAAGCGTATGCCAAGGTTTTCTTCAAATTTTTGTCTAACTTCAGTTCATGAGTCATGACACATTCCATGTCAATCAAACATTGACGTTAAGTTAGTTAATGGGCTAGCTACCAACCGGGCCTTGTGTTTCATGCTTGCTTGCACTGTTGACAGTTGTGACTTGACACTCATGGCCCAGTGCTGGCGCCTGTTTTTTGGTGGGATTTTTCAAATAAAATTAAAGGAAATCGAAAGCTCATGACACTTGGATGGACAATCTGTTAAATACCAATAGGCCAATTTTCTTATAGCCAGCCATTTGTCAAAGGAACTGATGTCCCAGTTGCCCACGAAAAAAGAATCCCTCGAAATACTTGTCAACATTTCACATGTCTATTCCACAGTTTCTAGGTTAACTCTTGCCTTTTTGGTGCACTTTCATTGGTCGGTTTCTCATCTATCCTAGACTAATTAAAATAGAAAATTTGCTTGAGACTTGTTAGTTGGTTGAGTGATATGTTCTCTTATTTTGTATGAGTTTATATTTTGACAATTACCTTATAAAAAAATACAGTTCTATTTAATAAATATAAAAAATCTCCGTTATATATTTCGGAGCAAGTTTGCAGCTATGGGGTTTGAATAACTCAAAAGAAATGATCGAAAACGCTTTACCATATTGACAAATGGAACGTTGAAATGCTGCCGATAATCATGCCGGGAGACGCATTTTAATGTCTTAATATTTGCTTACAAGTCATGTTCATATTCATACATTGTACACGCCTTCATCGAACAAAAATTAAATAACATTTTTAATGGAAAAATTAAATAACATTTTGATAGTGGGACTTAAAGTTTACAATATATTTATAACGAAAATAAAACAAGATTAAAATAAGGGTAAAATACAAAAATCATGACTCAACTTTTGCCTCTCTCCTATTTTACTCACTCATCTTTAATTTGAGTCAATTTAATGACTCAACTTCTAACATTGGGTATCAATCATCACCCAACCGTTATATGGTGGATGCCGTTACTGATGTGGCTTTTTTTATTGATTTGGCCGCCACGTAAGCAAACGCACGTTTTAAAATACCAAACCAAAACGACATAATATTTGCTCGTTTAACCTAAACTCATTTTAATGTGTTTTCTTCTTCAGACAAATCGTAATGTTTAGGTTTAAAAAATCAGAGAATTTGAAAAGTTTTCAGAGCGTAAACATGAAATCCTCTGAGTAAATCGTGTGGGTTAATCGTTTGGGGGAATTTTCGTTGTGTTTGAAAGAGTTTTCATCATCAGAAAATCGTAAGGGTGTTTTACTGTGCAACATTTACAAACGGCTACAAGAAGATAAGTCTGAATTTACGAAATCATTTGGGTTAAGAAATTGAAAGGGTGAATGGCATTGGATCAAATTTTCGGAAAGCATTTCGAAAATCATTTGGGTTAGGAAATTGAAAGGGTGAATGGCATTAGATCAAATTTTCGAAAAGCATTTCGGAAATTATTTGGGTTAGGAAATTGAAAGGGTGAATGGCATTGGATTAAATTGTTGGAGTTTCAGTTTTGTTTTCTTCTCTTTCAACTTAATTTTATAGGGTAAAATATTGAACCAATTCAGTTTTGTTTTAGTTTACTTGTTGAAAGGGTATGACAAGAGTGCTGTTTTTAAATTGTCTCAGTTTCAGTTTACTTGGATTAAATTGATTCTAATATGGTGCCGTTTTTAAATTCAGTTTAGTCATGGAGAAACGTGTGTTGCGTTCGAAGGGGATGACAAGAGTGCATTATGGTAAGTTTTATATTTCTATACACTTGTTTGAGTAGTTTAGGGATGCAACAATGGTGAATTACTTTCTGGATTAAATTGTTCGAGTACTTTAGGGATGCAACAATGCTAATTTAATGTATGTTTGATGGTTAAAGTGTATTTGAGTAGTTTAGGGATGCAACTGGTTTGAGTAGTTTAGGGATGAAACAATGAATGGCCTTATATGCTAGTTTAAAGTCTGAAAATGGATAAAATAAGTGGATGACCTTATATGCTAGTTTAAAGTATACTTGTTCGAATGACTTGTTCAAAATGTGGCAATGCAGGACACAACAAAAGGTATTGCAGGGGACAAGTTGGTGGCAACAACCCCTTGTCTTCTAATAACAATGTGAGAAGACCTAGAAGAAATGGTCCAAAGGCTTCAATTCCCAATGTCTCTCAGCAAACATCAAGTTCAAATGCAGCAGGTCCACCTATGAATTCATCCACTATCCAACTTATGAATTCATCCACTGCATATGTTCCACCAATACAGAGGCCTAAACTTGCTGTAAGTTTAGACATATTTTAATTTGTTGTTCTTTACAATCTATATTTTATACAATAAACTGACTGCACATGTTTCATTTGTATTTATTTTAGGTTAAAAGAGCACCAACTTCAAATGCAACAGGTCTAAGCAGTCAAGGCTCAGTCACCACTGTCAGATGGATGCCTTCTCAAAGCACTCAAGGCTCAGTCCAGAATCAATCACAAGAAGACCCTGCTTCAAAAAGGACTAGATGGAGATGAACTTCAGAATACAACTTCTTTTGTTAATGGTGTTTTAGGTCACTGTCACTAGTGGATATTTTGTTACACAATTGTGATCACTAATGGTGATATTTTGTTAATGCTTTAAACACTGTTCTTGTGATCATATTTGGGAAAATCTCATGATTTAATGTTGCTTTAGGTCACTAGTGAATGGCACCATTTTTTGTGTAGGTGTTTGTGTATATGTGACCAAAAAAATCAGTAAGTTTAGGTCACTCACAGTCATGGTCACTAGTGGATATTTTGTTATAAAATTGTGATCACTAATGGTGATATTTAACAAAGGCATAAAGCCAAAATTTTCCCCTAACGTTTACATTTTTTGCATTTTGGCCCTAAACCTGACTTACACCGGTGTAAGACAGTGTTAAGGGGAAAGATTAAGAGTTTGAAGGGGAAAACAAAATCACTGAGGAAAAAAAAGAATTTTATAAAGGATTGCTCATTTGTGCTTTGTTATGTATTGCAAGTATTCTGTTGGCAATCAGTTCTATAATTTACTAAACAATCAACACTGTCTTACACCGGTGTAAATCAGTTCTATAATTTACTAAACAATCAACACTGTCTTACACCGGTGTAAATCAACTCTATAATTTACTAAACAATCAAACGACACGTGGCAACCTATGAGTGGTTGCGCGAAAAATTTATCTAATTAAACAACTGCCATAAACACCCATCATTTTCCATAAACACCAATTCTACATATCACCAATTCACAAAATAGTCAGTCACAAAATACACAAATTCATACTCAAAATACCATCAACATCCGAATTCCATCAAATATCACCAATTCTACATTCGAAATACCCATTCTTCCTAAGAAATAGTTTCTCTAATCTTCCTTCATTTGATACCCATAAAAAACGCAGTCAAAACAATAGAACATATGACTGCACAAAACCAAACAAAGCTTTCATTTCTTCTCTCCCTGTCCTTCGCTTTGATTTTGTTTAGCAGACCAATAAGAAGAACCTTTGTACGAGAATCCAATGGAGGATCGTACCATTCAAAAAAATGGCAATCCTTGTAAAATCGGTTATCGTAATTCGAACACCCATAAAATCGTCGTCCTGTGTTGTTGTTAGTCCATGCAGTCTTCAATACTGCTTCCTTACCACACCAGCAACAAATAGAGATGTCGTTCCCCCCATCCCCTATAACCTCTCCTTTCAACCTTCTCATTCCTCTGTTAACCCAACTCAAAAATTCAATTCAGAACGCAAGCAAAGAAATTAGAGATTCATTTGAGTAAAGGGGATTTTTTATAACGGTTAGATTTTGGGTTAAACGAGCAAATATAATGTCGTTTTGGTTTGGTATTTTAAAACATGTGTTTGCTTACGTGGCGGCCAAATCAATAAAAAATGCCACATCAGTAACGACATCTACCATATAACGGTTGGGTGATGATTGATACCCAATGTTAGAAGTTGAGTCATTAAATTGACTCAAATTAAAGATGAGTGAGTAAAATAGGAGAGAGGCAAAAGTTGAGTCATGATTTTTGTATTTTACCCTTAAAATAATAATAAATAAGAAAACTATTGAGACATAAATGTTGGCGCTATCATGGGAAAATGCAACGCGTAGTTGATGTTTTCACGCACATGGTGGAGGGCCTTATCACTCTTAGGAATCACATTTGAATACGTCCAAGTGAGAAGGACCCAAACATAACGACGCCAGCTTTCTTTGGATGAATAATACAATTATATATAGTTTGACCAAGGAAACCGTCAAACCTTTGAGAAATTAGCCCCTATCCAGCCACTCATGAAAACTACAGTTTCTTCTTTTTTTTAAAACATCATTCGAACCCAATAAGTATCTTACTGTAAAAAAATGATATTTATCGTAAAAAATTTGAACTCAAATCGTTTTGCCTATAAGGTTAGAAATCGTTAAAGATAAAATTGTGCAAAATTTAAAATCTAAGTTGATTCAATTTTCTAGAGGTCAATGCTAATAGTTAATGTATAAATTATATTTATTTTTGAAAGTTTAAGTGATTACAAGTAGTATCTGGTCTGAATATACTCTCAACCATTTGACAGTACATGCTCAATCACCCTGTTGCAGTTGTTGGTGCATGAACCCGTGACCTCTAAGAAGAATAATTGTTTTCTTAACCACTGAGGCAAGTTGATTCGTATAATATATAAATTATATCTATTTCAAAATAATTTTAATCCTTCAGTTTATTAAACTAAAATTTTTATATAAATATCTTCAATCACTCGACCAATTAATATAACTCAAACTAAGATGTTTTTTTTAATGGTCAACTGCTCTACAAATTTTTTGCTGCTACTCGTTTAACAGTTGTAAAACGTTTTGGGCTCAAAGGCCCACAACGTGCAGTCATTTTTGCTATTAATCCACTGAATTGGAATCACGACTCCCTCTCTAATCATTAAAACCATGGGCAATTTTCAGCATTACACCAACTTAAAGTCCATTTTTAATGAAATTTTCAAAATCACGAAACCGAGTAAGGAACCAGGCTCTGTATTAGATGAGAATAAGATCACACCCGCCAACTGTCCGAACTCTTAATTTCGAATTTTAATATTAATAAAGTTTAACAAGTTGTGTCAAAATGTCAGCCAGGATGAGTAATCCTTGCTGTTTATGCAGTATATTAAATGCCAGACGTGATTATGGCAGAAGCATAAGTATGTATGCTATTGGATGAAAATAATGATTCTAATTTATTCTGTCCCTTCCCATGATCGATCATGATTATAATAATATCTTAACAAAGAAGCATCGAAGACAGATCCTACCCTTCATCTCCTTTTTCTGGGTCAAAAATATCATTATTTCTCTTTCTTTATATAAGGACTCCCCAGTCCACAGGCAAAATATATATCATTCCAGAAATTGAAGAACAAAAGAAACCCAGACATGGATTCAATCAAGTCTTTCAAGGGCTACGGTAAAGTAGACGAGGCCGAAGAGCGAGTTTTCAAGCAAAAGACACGAAGGCGTCTCATCATCCTCGTTGTCTCCATTGTCGTGCTTTTAGCCGTTATCATTGGCGCTGTTGCGGGCACTCTGATACACAAGAGAAACACCTCGTCTTCCGACAATGTACCCCCAACTGATTTGACTCCCGCAGCTTCTTTAAAGGCGGTTTGCGGCGTGACCGAGTACCCACTCTCCTGCTACTCCAGCATTTCTTCCGTTGCTTCCTCAAACGCAACTGACCCAGAGATCCTCTTCAAGCTGTCTTTGAAAGTGGTTATCGACGAGCTGTCTAAGTTGTCTCAATATCCCAAGAAGTTACAAGCTGAAACCGATGATGTCCAGGTGAAACACGCTTTAGATGTTTGCGGATCCCTGTTTGACGACGCGTTGGATCGGCTCAATGACTCGGCAACTTCCCTGGAAGTCGGGGAAGGAGAGTCGATATTGTCGGATTCCAAGATCAATGACTTGAAGACTTGGCTAAGCACAACGATAACCGATCAGGAAACATGCTTAGACACAGTGGAGGAATTGAACACTACAAAGCACTTCAACGCCACACTTGTCCAAGAACTCAGAGCCGCCATGCAGAACTCAAGTGAATATGCCAGCAACAGTTTGGCCATCGTTGCTAAAATCTTGGGTTTATTGACTGATTTCAACATTCCGATCCACCGGAGGTTGCTTGGGTTTGCATCCTCGGAGTTCCCAGCTTGGATTAGTCACACTGAAAGGAGACTGTTGCAGGAGTCCAAGCCTACACCAAATGTTATTGTTGCTCAAGATGGCTCTGGTAATTTCAAGACGATTAACGATGCGGTGAAATTGATCGGAAAGAAGAACCAATCGAGATTCATTATATATGTGAAGGAAGGCAAGTATGTCGAGAATGTAATCCTGGACAAACACATGTGGAATGTCATGATTTACGGCGATGGCAAGACTAAGACCATAATTTCCGGCAGCAAGAACTTTGTTGACGGAACTCCCACCTTTGATACAGCAACTTTCGGTAAGTAATTTTCTATCTTCATAGATCATGATACCATCTAGTATTTACTATTTGTTTTTATCAGTTTTAGATCTATACTTTCAGTTACATTTGGAAACATCATAAACCATGATGAAGCTCAAATCAGCAGAATGTGTGATATTTTATGAAAAATACTAAAAAAACACACATCGTGCTTGCATGTTCTATGTGAAGAAGCTGTGTTCCACTTTCCTAAAATTCTGCATTTCCCATTGTTAGTTGCCTCTGCTTACGTCTAGAAATTTATGCCGGTTGTCCCACCGAGTAAAAATCTCCTGCCCCCTAATCATGCCTCCTTCTATGCCCCTGCCTAAAAATGCTTAAAAATTAAATCTTGGCTCATAACCCTAATTTTCATATCTTAAACCCCAAACCTCAAACTCTAAAAAAATACACCCTACCTCTAATTCCCTACACCCTAACCTTAAGCCCCAACCTTAAACCCCAAAATCTAAACCCTAAACCCACCATTTTAAAGTGGGGGCACAAATGGAGGCATACTTTGGGGGCAGATGATTTCCATCCTGTCCCACCATGTGGTTGCTTCGTTTGTGATCTACTAGTGTCTGCCCATGTGGTCCCAGTCATCTAAATAATTTAAAAGGCCTGCAACTGATATATATGGTACTACCATGTGACTTGAATTATACAAGTTTGACAAGGCCTTGGTGTATCTAAATAATTAACCGTACTTTGTGTGAACTACCAGCTGTGGCCGGAAGGGGATTCATCGCAAAAGACATAGGGTTCGAAAACACAGCAGGTGCAGCGAAGCACCAAGCGGTGGCTATGCGGTCCCAATCCGATCGCTCGGTATTCCACCGCTGCGCATTCGACGCCTACCAGGACACGCTCTATGCTCATTCCAACCGTCAGTTTTACAAAGAATGTGACATTTTGGGGACAATCGACTTCATCTTTGGGAATGCAGCGGTAGTCTTCCAAAGCTGCAACATCCTGCCAAGGCAACCAATGGCTAACCAGTTCAACACCATCACAGCTCAAGGCAAAAAAGACCCTAACCAAAACACTGGCATTTCAATCCAAAAGTGTACAATATCTGCACTCGGCGGCCTTACTGCCAACACCTACCTCGGTAGGCCATGGAAAGAGTACTCCACTACTGTTATCATGCAGTCTAGCATTGGGCCGTTCTTGAACCCTGTGGGGTGGAGAGAATGGGTTACTAATGTTGACCCGCCAAGCACCATTTTCTATGCAGAGTATCAAAACACTGGACCGGGATCAGCCGTGGATAAAAGGGTGAATTGGGCAGGTTATAAGTCCACTATCTCGGATGCTGACGCTGGGAAGTTCACAGTGGCTACGTTTATACAAGGTCAAGATTGGCTGCCTGATGCCACTGTATCGTTTGAACCAGCTTTATGATTTGATAATTGAGTCAAGGGTAGGGTTGAGATATGGTCAAAGATCAACTACTGAGATGCTGGGTTTTTTTAACCTTTTTCTTTTATTTATATAAATTTGTTTTTAGAACCATATATATATAAATGTGTAACAAATAATAACTCAAATCATTTCACACTCCATATTTTCTTTCTCTATATTCTTTAACAATAACCCAAAAGGACGGTTGGGTTTGGGTGTACATACCATAAAATTTTAGTACGAGGAATGAAGAAAGTATGTGAGACATTGCCCTTAAAACATATTTCGTTATATATTGTATTCTCATAATTCAATAAGCTATATTATAAAAACATAGTAGAAATGAACAATGGAATGGGGTGTTCGGTGAAACTTTTCCGTTGAGCAGCCAAAAGCTTTTTCAAAAGCTGCACTGAACGGACCCCTTAGTTTAAAATTTATGCAGCCTATAGCATTGGGGTGTTCTTGAACCCTGTGGGCTGGATGAAATGGGTTTCTAATGTTGACCCACCTAGCACAATTTGAACATAAAAAATGGACCTGGATCAACCGTGGACCAAATGTAGAAATGGACAAAAGCTTGTTTGAGGCCAAAAGTTGTGCTAAACAGCTAGCTTTTGGAGGAAAAACTGTTTTTAAAAAGTAATTTTCAACCCAAACTCAAAAGCTAAAATTTTTAGCTTTTTGCGGTTGTAAAAGTAATTTTGAGAGGCAAATTACAATTTTAACATTCATTTGCTATTGTGTTTATTTATAATTTATAAATTTATAATTCTTTACGAAGATATAGTTATATAATTAATATTTTTTTTTTAATTTTAAATAATATATATTTATTTATGTCAAATTTTTAAAATAAAATAAGTCAATTTTGTTATATTTTTATAGAACACGTATAATTGTTAAAAAAATATATTTATTAATAAAAATATTTTTATAATGATTTAAGCTGATATATTTCATATATTATAACATTAGAAAATTTGAATATCATTTTTATATATCTATACATACAAATATATATAACTAACAATATCATGTCCAAAATGGTCATTTATCTTAAAAGCACTTTTTGACAGCAATGATAAACACTAAAATCTTACAACAAACTTTTTAAAATTCCTTTTCAAAATCTCTTTCTAACATCACTTTTAAAAATCACTTTTTAAAAGCAATGCTAAACTAGCCCTTAGTAAGGTTAAGACGCTGCCCAATGCCACTGTATCATATGAACCAACTTTATGGTTTGATAATTGATTCAACTCAAGGGTAGGGTTCAGACAAGGTCAAAGTTCAAAAATATGGAGAAGATGATGATGATGATTACGTGTGTGTGTGTGTAGAACTATATATATTATCTATAACTCAAATTAGCAAATATGATATAACTTGATTAAATTCAGGTGGAGCGTTGTAGTTTGTGGCTAAGGTCCGAGGTGGAGGTGGAGCGTTAAAGCAACGTGATAGAATGAAATTCTATCTGGAAATTATAATTTTTTAGAGAAAGTTGTTAATTATTAATGCGCTCTTAAATAATGTTTTAAGGCCGATTTTTTTTAATAAATGAAGAGTTATCTTCTTATGCATCTGGCAAACGGCAAACAAGTACATCCTAATCCATGGCCAAGCAAGAAAGAAGAAACATTTTCCTTCCACATATGCATCAATGCTGAGTTAACGTAGTCGATTCATGTATATCATTCTAGCATGTTTGGATCTGCAATATCAGATAAGATTATGCTGCTGAGTAGATACCATTTGGACACCATATTATTAATTCTCAAGAATGGA
This sequence comes from Hibiscus tridactylites, assembly GCA_958450335.1. Lineage (NCBI taxonomy): Eukaryota > Viridiplantae > Streptophyta > Magnoliopsida > Malvales > Malvaceae > Hibiscus > Hibiscus tridactylites. The sequence continues at coordinate 85,135,386 of OY288280.1, forward strand.
TCATGTAAAAGATTGAAATTGGCCTAAACTAGTTGTTTATTCACTTTGGTCTTATGATCTTATCTCACACTTAGTTTTTTCTTCTTCTTCTTTTTAATCAAGACTTTATCTTCTTGTGTGGATCTGGCAGACGAAGACGTGCTAATCCATTTCCAATAACTCTTTTTTGACAGAAAATTCAACTATGGCTGATATAATCTCATTAATGTTAAACCAAAAGCTGTCAAAGCTTAGATGATAGGCATGCCAAGAGAGACGAGCCTTACAAATTGGGTGAAGGGTCTTTGCATTTATTGATTAAAAGAAAAGAAAAAAGGGAAACCAACCCATAATTCTCTGGTTAACGCACATGCTTAATGCATTTCCATAGCTATTGCCTATTTGTAATAATATCGGACTTGTCAAAAAGCTTGGCTGCTGGGGAATTCATCCGGTTCTGACCATTCTTTTGTCCCAAAGAACAGCTTGCTCGGTTTTTCACAAATCTTGTTCGTCTGATTTTCATTGAATTATCTCGATTTTCTGCAATATTCCACACACCACAAGGACTATTTCTTCTGATTCACAAACACAAGTTGTGGATTATGCCAAATTAAAAGAGGAAAAGAAAAGGAGATCACCAGCCCTGTATGCTTATTCTAATTCAATAAAACAGATCACCAGCCTTTGTTTATTTTTAATTTTGATGCAATGAAAGGAGAAAGGAATTTAAAAATGGAAGTTTGTTTAATTTAAATACTATACACCAGCTGAATATATACTCAAATTTATTTGTATTCACTGACAATCAATTGGTTTACCGAGATTAAACGCTACATCTTTTAAGTAAAGTTAGGAGTTCAAATCTCGATGTAGTGACCTTCAATAGACATCTACAAATTTAGTCGACTAATAAATTGTTAAACTTAAAAAAATTACCTTGTATTCATGTCCGGCCAATTCCCATTAAACTTGGTAAATGGTAAAAAGTACGCAAGCTCGAACAAGCTGAGTGTTTTAGCGAATAGGGGCGTTGCCCTTGGGCTTAGGAAGATTAAAAAATCTCGAACCGTGGGCTAAACGGGAAGTTAACTACAAGTTGAAGTCCTTTTCGATTTAACAGCATAAAATCTCTGTATATCTTTCCCTGCTTTCAAAAGCGTAGCAACTCAACCATTTTCTTTGAACAAAAAAACAAAACAAAAAACTCAACCATTTTGTCTTCTCGCCTCTGATTTTATTTTACCCGTGTAGGTTGTGTGTATATATAGGCAGATATGCGGAGATTTGTGATTGGCAGTGCTAGAAACCTCATTCAACGTTCGCGTCAAAACTCTCAGTTTCAAAGGCCTCTTCTTTCCTCTTCGTATAGATTGTTGTCCTCTTCTCCTCCTGCTGATCCCTCTTCTTCTTCCTCTTCAACAATGACTCCTCCTGTTGCTCTTAATACTATTAACCCCAAGGTACTCTCTTTTTTACCTTTTTCTTCCGTTTGGAGCGTTTCTGAATATGGGCTTCATTTGTTTTCTCTTCTTTCTTTTTGTTTAGTGTTTGATTTGATGTTGGATATTGAATTTTTCCCCTTTTTGATGTTTTGGAATCTGGGTTTTATGCTTTGTTTGTTGTGTTTGTCTTGTTTTTTCACAATGTCTACCTCGTTGACTGTGAGGACCGGGCTTTGAATTCATTCAATTCCTATCCCATTCTCAGCTCTTCTTTCATTTTATTATCTGTTAACTTTAGGTAGTAATCGAGTTGCATGTGGAGTCAGGGGAGTTCCCCCTTTCGAATCAATGCTTTCTTATACCCATCTTTCAATTGTCAGCTGGTTATATTCATGTTGTGTTTGTTTATTTGTTTCCTTTTTCTATTGAGTATTGATGTGTAAATGTCTTAAGGTTTTTCACTTTTGTACCACTTGTCTTCCATAGGACCAACTCGTTTTTTCTCTCTTGCATCATATACGATGGTCGCTTTACACTGGATAGGGATCTGTTTTTAGTACATGTATTGACTTGATGTGGTCCTTTTGTGCTCAAATAAATCTTTATAGTGTCTATTAAGTATTAAGCTCTCTATTTTGTTTTTGTTAAAGCTCACCATTTGTGAACTCGAAATGGTAGAGGCAATGGCATCAAGCGGAAGCACTTTTATGTATTCATTCTGGATATGCAGTATTATCATTCTAGTTTGAACCCGCTAATACTTTTTTTGCATCATCCGTCTGTTTGCGTATTGTTAATTCTCTCTTTATCATCAGGTTATAGAATGCGAGTATGCTGTCCGTGGTGAGATTGTCACCCTTGCACAGGTAATTATGTGCTTATATGCTTCATCTTTGATGTATTTTTAACAGTTAAATTGTTTAAAGTTATCTTCTTATGCTTACGTGCACATTCAAGTATAATAGAAAAATGGCTTAAATGGTGACTTTTGGGTAATTAGAGCATCGTTGTTCATGTTAATTGACCGCTTTCTTTTTGTTTTTGTTTTTTTGAACTTTGAGTAAATTCTGCTGATATAGTTTTATATATGAAGCCTGATGTATTTAGTGTAAAATTTATGAAATAATGCTTTACTGATATTTTCTTAATATCTTTTTCAGAAATTGCAAGAAGAGATAACGACCAAGCCAGAGGCTCATCCCTTTGAAGAGGTGTATTTCTTTTTTACTCGAAAGTTTTCTAATGGACACTTGGAGAGTTCGATTTATACTTCATTGAGACTATATTCTCTTTCCCTCTCTTTTTTCTTTCCCATGGTTGAATAGAAATGACATGCTTATCCCAAGGTTTGCCCCACTTGATGTACAATAAAGAGACTTCTTATGTTGGACTTGTGGAATTCATCTGGCTGACATTGATGGTTGTTGTATTCTGTGGGCTAGATGGTGTTCGACTGTTCTCACAAAAAAGTTATTGAGTTTATTTGAATGCCTCTTAAGGCACGATAAAGGTTCCATAGAGGAGTGGAAATTGGGGGGGGGGGGGGGGGGAGATCGTTTATTTGACATTTTGACTTATTTATTTTGTTTTTGGTATTAAATGTTTATCCTATTTTACAGATATTGTACTGCAACATTGGAAATCCTCATTCTCTTGGTCAGCAGCCGATAACATTTTTCCGAGAGGTAGTTTTTTAGTACGTTTCATTACCATAAAGTTGTGTCATGTGAATGAAGCAATTCTAACTAGGATGTCTCGGGAATAGGTTCTTGCATTATGCGACCATCCAGCTATTTTGGACAAAAGTGAAACCCAGGGTTTATTCAGGTACAGAGAATTAATATTGGCCATAAGCTTTGTGGTTGTTTCTGTTAAATTTTATAATTGTTTCATTTGTTTTCTTACCCGCTAAAGATTTGAGCTTTGAGGTGTGTTTAATCTGGCTTATCCACAGCCATGTGCATATGAGTAGAAGATTATATCTATCTATCTATCTATCTATATATATATATATATATTACCCCTTGTGTCTTACTGGAAACAAATTTATAATGTCCTTTATAGGTACCTAGAAGTTGGTAATTCCTCCTTTGAGTCTAGAATCTACATACCCCACCCTCCTACCACCTGAGTTGTTCCATGATGGTAGATGATTAAAGCTTCCATTTGTTGAGTCTATCAGAATAGGATTTTTTTTTTCTTTCAGATATCTAGATTTCAACAACAAAGCAATCCATGATTCATAAAAATATTCCATCAACTTTGGTTGAGCCCAGTGAAAGGCAATACATAAAGAGATGTTCTCTTTTGCTGACCGTAGAATCTTTACTTTGGCAGATTATGAGTTTTTCTTTGATATTCATTCCTTTGCCTCATGTAATTTGGTTTGTGGCCTTCTACAGTGCGGACTCCATAGAACGTGCCTGGCAAATTCTTGATCAAATTCCTGGAAGGGCAACTGGTGCCTACAGTCATAGCCAGGTTGTTATCATTGCTCGCCTCTTGAACCTTTGACAATTTATGCTTGCATGCTATTTATACCTTTTCATTTTCTTTGGGAAACAGGGTGTCAAGGGATTACGAGATACTATTGCTGCTGGAATTGAAGCTCGGGATGGTTTTTCTGCTGATCCAAATGATATTTTCTTGACAGATGGTGCTAGCCCTGCTGTAAGTTTCTATCTCGAAGCTGACTGATGAGTTCCTCATGAAAACTTGTTTAACGAAAAGGATTTTTTCTTATCTACAGGTGCACATGATGATGCAGTTACTGATAAGATCCGAGAAGGATGGAATTCTCTGTCCCATACCTCAGTATCCTTTATACTCTGCATCAATTGCTCTGCATGGTGGATCTTTGGTATGCATTTCACTTTTAGAAATTTATTAGCTATCTGGGTTTTAGCTGTGGCTGAAATTGTTTCTTTTTGCTGGTTATTGGCCAAGCTCTATTTTGCCAAAATCAAGATGCTTTATGTTTCTTGAGGATTAGTTTTTATCTGCCTTTGGTAGGACTTGTAGAATGCTTGGAAACAGATATTTCTTTTATCATTCAGAAATTTATTGATTGGCTTTTGCAGGTTCCATACTATCTTGATGAAGCCACAGGATGGGGTTTGGAAGTATCTGAGCTTAAGAAACAACTCGAGATTACCAGGTCCAAGGGCATCACTGTTAGGGCCTTGGTTGTAATAAATCCAGGCAACCCAACAGGACAGGTAATCAACAGTATGTTTTTCAAAAGTATATTTAGACGTTGAAGAGTTCTAAGTTTCATTTTTACTTGATTTTATTCTCATTGTGATTGCAGGTTCTTGCTGAAGAAAACCAGAAGGCAATTGTGGAGTTTTGTAAGCAAGAAGGTCTTGTTCTGCTGGCAGATGAGGTAGGTTGATTCATGTATATGTTATGGCTTTGCAATTTGTTGCCAATGACTTTTTCTTTCTAGGTTTGAGTCCCAAGGGTGATATTGCTGCTTCATTAACCACTTTTGGTTTTACAGGTTTACCAGGAAAATGTTTATGTACCTGAAAAGAAATTCCACTCTTTCAAGAAGGTTTCCCGGTCCATGGGTTATGGTGAGAAGGATATATCCTTGGTATCTTTTCAGTCAGTCTCAAAAGGTAAAATTTGTTTTGTCATTTTTTCTATTGTTTCAGTTATAGAAGGTGTAAGAGCTTCTGCAAAATTTGGACTTTTGACATAAAGAAAATGCACTTTTACTGTCTCCAGGTTATTATGGAGAGTGTGGGAAAAGGGGAGGTTATATGGAGGTAACTGGGTTTGGTGCTGATGTTAGGGAGCAGATATACAAAGTGGCATCTGTGAATCTGTGTTCGAACATCTCTGGTCAAATTCTTGCTAGTCTGGTCATGAGTCCACCTAAGGTTAAATCTTTTTCCATTTCAAATTAATTTTATGTGTTTATTCCAATGGCATTGGTTGTTTGAAACAAATATATGAATATACGGATCATACCAATAAAATTACTTCTTTTAAATTTTAATGGCAATGGGAACATTAATAAAAATATTATTGAAAATAAAAAGGGACCCCCTTATGGCACTGAATGAAAGAAAGTTTAATGGAAAGGGATCATGTACCAGGTGCACAAAAACAAGGAATATAAATCTGTTCTCTCAAACCAAGAAAAAGATGTTGAAGAAGATTATAGATGCCATGAGACCAAATGAATTTTGAGTTTTTCCTAGCTGCTTGTAAGCATTGGTTCTCACAGAAGAAACCTATACTTGCAGAAACCATTTAAGTCTTCGAGCTATCATGTTCTATCATGGTTGGTCTACAATTTGGAATCTGTCTGGTACACGCTTTGGTCTTTAGGGCAGTACTTTTCTGGATAATGGAGTGAAATATTATGTTTACATAGGTGGAACGTAAAAGCTCATCATTGATTGAATCAAGCATGGCTTATATAGACATGTGATATTTGTTGCTAATGATAAAGTAAATGACACTGCAGGTTGGCGATGAATCCTATGAATCATACAGTGCTGAAAGGGACGGAATCCTCTCATCTTTAGCCAGACGTGCCAAGGTTGGTCCTTTCTTTGGTTAGATTAGTTTGAAGTCATATGAATAGAGGGGCATTAATGTTTAGTTTTAGCAAAAGTAAATGCTAAATTCTACATTCTAATATGGTTCTTAACCTGAAATTTTGGGAACTTGAAGTTGGTTGCTAGTGTAGCAGAGTTTGAGCCTATATAAAGTGTATTGCTAACAAAAATTGTTTCAACGAAGTCGTACTCAAATAAAACAGTTGTCTTGTTTCTATTCAATGTCCCTTTTTACCGGTCCTTCAGTTCATCCATTCATTTCAGCATGTTATATTTTTATTCCTGACGCAGACACTTGAAGATGCATTCAACGAGTTAGAAGGTGTAACATGCAACAAGGCAGAAGGTGCAATGTATCTCTTTCCCAGAATTGACTTGCCTGAAAAGGCAATCAAAGCTGCTGAAGCTTTGAAAAAGGCACCAGATGCATACTACTGCCAACGTCTCCTCACAGCCACTGGAATTGTTCTTGTTCCTGGTTCTGGCTTTGGACAGGTGAGTTCATTCTTACAATCATATTGCCTTATCTGGTTGGGAACACTGTGAACCCCTTAAAAACACGATTAAAGATCAAAGGGAATCCGGGTTTGGGAAATGACTGGTTGATCGGATCAACTTAAGCAATTGAAGGCTCCTAGATGATTGCCGTACTTGATATCTTTTCCAATAATTGACATGTGGTATTTTTCCGTAGGCTCCTGGTACTTGGCATTTTAGGTGCACCATACTCCCTCAAGAAGAAAAGATTCCAGCAGTTGTCTCCCGTCTAACAGACTTCCACAAAAGTTTCTTGGACGAATTCAGAGGCTGAGTCCGAGACAGCCTGGGATAGAATTCAGCACAATACGGCGTGCATTTTCCTTTTCATACAGAATAAATCGGCATTGTGTTAATGCTTTCCCTTTTCTTTTTATCTCTTGTTCTGTTGTGGAAAAACACATCAGCATGGTTGGCTTGGAACTGTTGTTGCTACATTGTGATCAATACCATAGATACTGTACTTGACTGCTACAAATTTCATGTCGGGCTCGATTTTAGATGGAAAAGAATAATGAAAAAGCGTTTGATCATTGATGCCATAAATATATTAAAAAAAGTCGGATGCTGAGTGCGACGACGACGACATAGAAACCATCCGACAAATCTAAATCGTTTTTACAGTCTAACAATGGCACCACTGATACCAGCATCAAGTCTGTATTCATCTTTCAAGTTATTCCACGAGCTAGCTGTAAGAAAAGGGACAGAATTTGTCGGTTAAAATAAAGAAACACATGCATAGCAATCTCAAGATTCCATTTATTTGATGTAAACATTTACCCTGTCTTCTATTACGTGCTTTATAATGGACAAATTCATGAAGAGTTAGACCCCGCTGAGGGGAGTAAAACGCCCATCTTAGATCAGCATCAAGGACTGGGGGCATAATTAAACCCTAATTGAAAATAGAAAACATGTTTAAAAGATGATTAGAATATAGTGCAATTTATAATGTAATCTAACAATTATTAAAATAGTTTTATAATCGTTGGAATGATCATCCTCATATCAAGTAATTCAAAAATTATATCATAGGCCCGGCTCGCCACATCATTAATGGTCCCAACCAATAAAAAACATCTATTTTATTATCCCAACCAATAAAAAGCATCTATTTCATCAATTTTTCCATGTTATTTTTTACCGAGTGAATCTTCACTCAAATTTACTGTAAATTAAATTAAAAAACACTTTTTACCAATTGTAGATTCACTTGGTAAAAAGATGATATGAAAAAAAATATTGAAATTGATGTTTTTTATTGGTTGGGACCATAGATGACGCGGCGAGCGGGCCTATGATATAATTTCTCCAAGTCATTACAATATTTAAATTCGAACTAGTCGGTCAATAAACTTAATAACGAGCGATTACAATGAAATTTATAATTGATTGTAATTTTATTAGTTTTAACTAAAAAATATTTAATGAAAATAAATAGAGTTAATGTATCTTGTATCGAACTTTTTTTTGTTTCAGATAAGATATCCACTACCGATAGTAGTGACTAATCCCTTTGCCGCGGGTGCTCTCACTAAGAGATAAACGATTAGCTATGAAATGTGTTTTACTTTCATTAGTAGGAATCAAACTCTTAACCTCATAATTAAGGATATCTTTCACCGAAATTCCTTAGATTACTTTTCACAAATATAATACATATATGGTGATGACGAATGTAGATTGAATACTTTGATTAAAAAAAAAAGCATTATTTGAGCTTTAAGTTCCACATTTCAAGCATTATACTAAATATAGAAGTTTCAATGCACTTTCCTTGTTATTAAGATAAGTGCGGCTGTTATTTATTTATAAATATTAATATTAATATTTGAGAGAGAGAGAAACAAATAATTAAAACACGAGGTGGGTATTAGATTAGAGAAGATGGTAATCAATCGATTTCCATCAAGTATTTAAAAATCTGTTAAACCTAAACTTATCTGAATTCGATGGATAGTAATGCATCAAACCAAATTTTTAGACGTATGTGTTATTTATAATAATGGCTATTTAAGTTTATTATCTTCAAACTCTGACCTACTTAATGAAGCATTTCCTTGTTGCAATCTAATCATCTTAACCCTCGCGCTGACGGTTTTATTAGTTAATTAAATTAATTAACGACTTAATGCTGCGTGATTTCATATAACGAAAAAAACGCAAAAAAGCTATGGTTTTTAAAAGCACATAGGATAGGTGGAATTCAAATTACTTTTTTTTTGGCTGCATCGGATAATAATAAATATAACACGTACCAGCACGCGGGAAATTTTTTAAATATTGTATCTGAAAAAAATAATTCTCCAAGTATTATACTTTCTTTTTTATTCTTTAATCTATTGCATTTAAACAGGAAAAATGAATTTTCATCAACTTTATTTTCATTTTTGCTGCATCATATCTTGTCCTCTGACACATGAACAATGACATTGGCTTGTGTTCACCCCACTTCTATGTTAACCCTAAAATAGGGTTGTTTAAAAATATCCGATCCGATTTAACTGATCAGACGATCTGATGACCCGAACCTAAAAATGCTGGGTAATTTTATAAAAAAATTATCCGACCTGATAATTTTTTTCGGGACACGGGCCGAAAATTTTCTTTAACCGGGTACTCGATCCGACCCGATAATTTTTAATATATATTTTTATATTTTAAATTATATTTTTATTTTAAGTTACTTAATATTTTTACTCTAAAACTAAATTTAAACCCCTAAATTCTTTCTATGTTTGTATTATATACTTTTAATTTAGTTTAAAACTTTTTAAAAATATTTTTATGATTTTTTTAAAATTTTAGAATTAAAAAAATAAAAAAATAAATCGGGTATTTGGTACCAAATTTTTCGGATATCCAAGTGTAACGGGCCAGGACACGGGGCGATAAAGTAAGTACCCGGATGAACCGGGTACCCGAAAATAAACACCGTTAGTAAAAAGTACCATAGATCAAAAAAATAAAATAACATGCACAATATTTAAGTAATTTATTTTTCACTACAACATCTCAAAATTTTAGCACACCCCATTATTTATTTTCTTTACCCCCATAATGCTGAGTGAGGTGTTAAGCACATCTGGTTTTAATCCATAACTTTGTGATTATGAAATTGTTTAGTTGCTATATTTAAATTTGAACTTTTTTCCTTTATATTATTGAAATTGAATGAATGATTAATAAATTTATATGTAAATTTAAGTATGAAAATGCTAAAAATCGAAAATAATGAAAATTGTTGTTCGATCCAATAGATAACAAAACATTAAGTAAATAAATGTTAAAAAGTAAAAAGAGATATGAATTCGAATTCAAAAACTTCGATATCATATTAAATTTGATAATCAATTTAAATAATCCAATTAGTATATTTAAAATTGTTGGTCATAAGAGCAGATTAGAGGGATGTTTAGGAGTTGCATGACTTAATCTTGAAGGTGAGGTAGTGAAGCCCTGCATTATGGCAGTGGATGCAGCTGCTTTAGTCACTTAAATTAACGATAAGGTTGAGAGAATAAACAAATTACAGATTGATAATGATAAACACATATAGACACTCTTGATTAGTCACCTTCATTTTAAAGCTTTATCTCTTATTTTTTTATTATAAAAAATACAAGTCAAAAACCAATACTCACTTTGTATTCCATTATATTTTTAAGGGGTCCTATCGAGAAAATATTATTTTAAACACTTTACCGTTAATTCAAAAAATTAATTAAGCCTTTCTATCAACAGTTTTTTATATAGATAATCAAATTTAGTTGTTAACTATAAATAAATCTATGAAATGTCAGATACATGGTGCACTTTAAAATTGACACATCATCAAACCATTGAAATCTTTAAAAAAAAACAAATAAAAATATAAAAATCAAAATCAAAATTCACGAAAAATTATTAAACAATAATAATCCACAAAATTATAAGAATATAAAAAGCATACAATAATTATGAAAATTATAAAAATATTAAAGAAAATTATAAATGTGGATGAACATTAAAATTAGTAAAAAAATTACAAAAAAAACCAATAAAATTAATATAAACTCTTTTTTAGGTTGAATAATTCTCAATTCTGTAAAAAGAAAATCATGGGAGAGATGAAAATTTTTAAAGAATTTAAACAAGAAATATAGGACAATAGTAATTCACGAAATTAATCAAGGTGGTCACATCTCTACCGATTACTTGGAGGTCTCTACTATTTTTTTATAATTTTCATAAAATAATTAACAAAATGATTTAATTGGTTTTTTTTGAGTTAAAGACATGGAAATAAGTGAGTATACAATTTTCATAGATTTAATTGTTTTTTTATATTTTTTTATATTCGTAATATTCATTGAATTTGATAAGAGTTCTTTTAACTCTTAAACCTATTTTTCATATAATTGAAGTATAAACATTATAACATCGCTTGTTGAGGTTTTTTTATTCCATTATTAAGATATATATATATATATATATATATATATATATGAGTATTTTCTATACAAGCATTCATGTGTCTGGTTCTACCCCACAGAATAGTACTCTAAAACGTGTATAAAACGTAGAGAGTTTTTAAGATGGAAAATCAAAAACTCATTTTAGATGTCAAAGATCCATCCCCAAGCCCCACATGTCCCTCTCGTCTCCCATCCTTTCACCACATCCACGCAGGAAACTTTCACCATTTGGATGAAATCTCTGATTCTCGGCGGAAAAGGCTGCACCGTCTTCGATTCGAACGGCCGGATTGTTTACCGTGTTGATAACTACAACTGCAAGTGCAGCCACGAAGTTGACCTAATGGACCTTACAGGCAAAGTTCTGTTCACCATTCGAAGAAAGGTAAGCTGTTTTCTCTCAATATCACCTTCAAACTACGTTATAGATTATGCAAATTAATTAAGGTGTCTCTGTTTCGCTTATCTGCAGAAATTCAGGCTGATTAGGTTCTGGGACCGGGAAATATTTAGATCATTGAATGGAAGAGTTAACGATGAAGACAAAAACCCAGGTTTTGAAGTAAGAAAAAGGTGCAGGGTTTTAAGAGGTGGCTCCATGTGTGAAGTTGTTGTCTGGTTTGATAAAGATCAACCATGTCAACATTATCAGATTGAAAGCTGCCCGGACAGATCGTCGTTCAAGATTGTAGACAAGCTTGATCGGCTTATTACCGAGGTAAACTAATTTGGAAGTAAAGTAGTATATTTATTAAACAAAACACATACTTGAATATTGATTAATAGTTGTGGATGATGATGAACAGGTGAAGAGAAAGCAGTCAAAATGTGGGATTAGTTTAGGAGAAGATGTGTTGACGATGGTGGTGGAACCCCAGATTGATCACTCTCTCATCATGGGCCTCGTTGTAGCTTATGCTCTCATCAATGGTTTAATGTGAAACTTGTAATAGAGATAGTCCACACAAATCTGTGATTCTTATTCATGTACATGTTACTGTTTTATAATTCAATACAAATGACGGTTCACTTTTATGGAAATATTCAAACACTTTACCAATAACTAGTTGGTTTAGTAGGATAAAACTTTAGGTTTCTTAACTAAGGTCAAGGGCTCGAATCTTAATATTGTGAATAGAAAATACTAGGTTGAGAGGATGATTCTATATCGAGTATATGCAAAATTCGATCCAGATTAATTGATCAATGAATCGTATTTAAAAACATATTGTTACACTTTAACACAACATTCTTCCAATTATTCTAATTAAATATAATTTTTGAAAGATTTGTGTGGCTTAATGACAAAACGACTTTGTTCGTATAAAATATTAATAAAGATATTAAAATTGCATATCCTTATATATAATATTTAGTTGAAGATGAGAAGAGAAATCAATGTAATAAAAATTTTAAATTAAATTATGATGTTTGATATGTTATTTTATTCAGTTTATTTTAAATTCAAATGAATTAGTATTTAAACTTGACAAATGAATTAATATTTTATTCAGTTTATTTCATTCTAAAAGGTCTGACTTTAATTGTTTTATCGGTAAGATATGATACTATGTCAAAGGATTAAAAATAATATATTTGTATATATATTTTAAGATTTACATTTTATTGAATTGATTTTTAAATTTATTTTATTTTAAAAAATTGTCACGGTGATAAAGTCTAATACTACTATCTATACAATATTGATAAAATATGTAATCCCCTAATTATCTTTGCTAAACACGCACATAACCAGAGTCTCTGTGGCTGCCTTCACCGCTGATAACCTAGTTTATTTTCTTAATCTCCATCATTTCCCTTATTAAATTTCCCGAAGAATAACCTTCCCGAATACAGTAAAAATACGTATCGAACACACGCAATTTATTCAATGTGGTGGAGATCGGCTTCTTTCATTCTCGACAGACAGCAACATCAAAACAACGGTGTTGCGCCAAATCCCGAATCCCTCCTCCTGTCATCTCCTCCTCCTTCTATGGCTGATTCTGCCCTAAACCCTAAATCTGACGTTTCTGCCTATTACCAGACCCGTGCCTCCCACCACGCTGTTGTTACGAGCGATTGGCTCGCTCAGGCCCAGGCGGCTGTTGATCGCCATACCGACGACGGTGATTCGCTGGGAAGTGATGGGATAGCTGCCCCGATCAGTGGAGGGGGAGAAGGAAGCGGGACGGCGTTTAGTGTTATTGATGAGTTTAATAACTGGAGGAAGCAGCCTGACTTGGCGGAGGCCGTGGCGGCTATTCGCGCCCTTGCGGCTGTTATTAGGACAAGTGAGGCTACCACTATGATGGAGCTTGAAATTGAGCTTAAAAAGGCTTCGGATTCGCTTAAAGTGAGTCTTCTGTTTTTAAATTAAAACAATTCTTTTAAGTTAGCGAATGGTTAAGTTTTGATCTTGATTCTTGCCTGCTAAATTTAATGATATCGGAAACTTAATGAAGTGATGAACTTTACTTTAGCTTTTGCTTGTTTGAATAATTTCAAGTTTATTATATTTATCATGCTTTTTAGAGAACCATATGTGTATTTAGGTCATCGTTGATGGGTACGTTAGGATCTTTAGAGAACCATATGTGTATTTAGGTTCCTCGTGGAGGCGCAGTCAACATAGGTTTATCCACCGGAATATGAATCATCTTCTTCGAGTCCTTGTGCTGAAAGACTAGAAAGTTTTAATGAAGTTTTATGCTTTATTTTATAAAAGAATCCTGTAGAAAATTCTCACTCAGCATTGCTATGTAAGGGAAGACGGTGTGCTTTTTCTAGTTTTCTATGTTTACTGTTTACTGTATGGTTAGGAGTTAGAACACTGAAAATTTCAGAGCCTCAATTTTCTTGCTGTGCGTTTCCACTTTGCAAAGCAATAAAATGGTAATGCCCATGATGATTGGGTCGTATGCTTGTCAAGGCCTGATAAATGTACACTAGTTCTCTACGATTTTAAACCCTTGGCAATATGCTTACTTCCTTTGGTTGATCTCATGCTGTTTGGTAAAAAGAACGTGCATGTGACTAGTAATATTGGTTCTTTGAAAGCAGTTCTTTTATGTTACTTCCGGATCTTTAACATTTGTTTGTTTAAGAGAAATCATGTTGTCAATCAAGCAGTTAAAGAATGATTTATCAAGTGTTGAAGGCATGCTTTTGATGGCATGCTAAATCTATGCGGATGCTTTGTAAATATTTGTTGCCACTTGCCGATACTTCTTATAGATTTATGAGTTATCCTTATGTTATATTGGATGCCCTTGAATTTGTCTCAGATACATGTTCTATCACATGAAGCCAATGTTTTGGAATATTTTAATGTCATAGTAATAAAAGTAGTTAAACCATTTTAATGGCAGAATTTTTTTTTACAGATAAAAACATTTGCAAGCTAATGTAGTAGGTCTGTAGGTGTGCGATTGGTAGGATTTTAAAGATAGTGTAACATGCACTGCTTTGAGTGGGGAATTCTATTTATTGGGATGTGGAAATTAGAGGGTAGCAGGCTGAAATTATCCCAGCTAATAGCAAAATGTCCACGTGGGTAAAAAACATGAAATCCATTGAGAAAAAAGAATTGTTACCCACCAACTGTTTTCATTTAGTTTGCTGTGTAAATAATGCTGCTTCTCTTATTTGCCTCACTCTTAAGATTATGTTTTCTTTGGCAGTCATGGGATGCAACCTCTATCTCTTTGACAGCAGGTTGTGATCTCTTCATGCGATATGTAACAAGAACATCAGCTTTAGAGTATGAGGATTTCAATTCAGCAAAGTCTCGCCTGATTGAACGTGCAGAGAAGTTTGGGGAAATATCTTGTAAGGTAAGGTATTTCAGATAAAATTGTGTTCTTTTCAGTAATCTGCTTCACTACCGTGTCATATCATTTTAATTATACCTGAAGCATTCCTGTTGTTGAAAGACATTATTGCCAAACACTGTAGGCACGCAGGATTATCGCAATGCTAAGTCAAGATTTTATTTTTGATGGTTGTACCATTTTGGTACATGGTTTCTCTAGAGTTGTTCTAGAAGTATTGAAGACAGCAGCTGAAAACAAGAAACTCTTTCGAGTTCTCTGCACAGGTATAGTTTTCTAAGTACCTTGTCTTCTGCATGCAACAATTCTTAACAGGATAAGACCAAATGTGCTGTCCTCACTCTTCACAAGAGACATCTTGTAATTTTCTATTTTTTTTATATGTTCAATTTCTGAATGGTGACTGTGACATGGTAGTTCATATCTGATTGTGGAAGTGTACACCTTGGTTTTTAATACAGAGGGAAGGCCAGACAGAACCGGGTTACGATTTTCTAATGAGCTGGCCAAGCTTGATGTTCCTGTAAAGCTTCTAATAGACTCTGCTGTGGCGTACAGTATGGATGAAGTGGACATGGTATTTGTCGGGGCTGATGGAGTGGTTGAAAGTGGTGGTATCATAAACATGATGGGTACATTCCAGATTGCATTGGTGGCGCATAACATGAACAAGCCTCTTTATGTGGCTGCAGAAAGCTACAAGGTGATTCAAAAGCTGCATTTCTTTTTTTCTTGTCTTAGAATTATTTGAATCTGAACTAGGAAGTTATGCTAATTGCAACGTACTATGAACCTAAGAGAGAAGGTTCGGATTAGCAACTAGCACAACTCGGTTAAGTTGCTCTTTTTCCTTGTAGTTTGCCCGACATTATCCGCTGGACCAGAAGGATATGGCTCCTGCCCTACGACCTATTGATTTTGGGGTACCAATCCCATCCAAGGTAGAGGTAGAAACATCGGCTCGAGATTACACTCCTCCCCAATATCTTAGTCTACTCTTTACAGATTTGGGTGTGCTGACTCCATCCGTGATTAGTGATGAGCTCATTCAGCTTTATTTGTAACAATGTTTCAATGTAAGTTTGTTTAATTCAATTCGGTTATATTTGTAGGATTTTTTTTTCTATGTCGAAAGCTTTATATCCTAAGTGACCTTTGTTTTTCAACTTCAAGGCTTGGAAATTCATTCTTGGTCGCATAATACCATATACATATGTACACAAACTATATAAATTACATTCATGAATGCGAATAACATTCGCGCCATCTTATTCTTTTACATATATACAGTAAAATTTACTGTTATATAATAAAATAGAAGCCATAGATTTACATGGGTTTTTTTAATTTTAATTCATTTAAATTGTGTATTATTTTAAAAAAAAATAAAAATAAAATATACATTGACCTTATTCTAAAGCTGTCACGTTTTGAATTTGAAGTTCTTTAAGATGTAATTTTTTAGGATTTTATTTTAATACATGATATGTGAAAAAAAATTATCTAACCTTGTTTGTTTAAATTATATAATTTAGAATTTAAAATCTAATATCTAGCCTTAAGACTCTAAATCTTATTCCCTAAATCTTAAACTTTAAACTAAGCTTTGAATTTTAAATTTGACAAGTATGTGTAAACTTTAGATTAAAATGAATAAGGATAAAGTAATTTGAATATCAAGTTATGATGAAATAATTTTAAATACTAAAATAGAAAATGGTTTTGTTCAGGACTAAACATTTTTTTGAATAGTCTTAATTGATTACAAAACAATTATTTGTTCATACTTTTTTAACTATTTAATAAATTATATATTTTACATACAAAATTGCTTGAAAATATATCTCGTAGGATGACTATTATCTCTTTTTCTTTTATTGGAATCACCCATTAAGTTAAAACAACTTATTCGAGGCTAAAGTCTTTAAATTAAAAGAGTGTCTAAAAACATGAACACAATAAAAAAAAATTACGTTGATTTAGGGCTCGTTGAGCAATGTTTCTCCAACAGCGGTTGGAGTGCCCACCTGAGAAGCAACACTGAACAGGTACAAAACAACGCGCGCTTTGAATATTCCTTCGTCGTGTCTAAACGGGTGTTTCCTTGCAACTGAAAAATCTAACTTTCCTTGCTCAAACTGACGTTGAAAAACAGCCTTAATTTAGGTTCAAAACAAAAACCCCTTTTGACATGAGGCCCATCCCATGACCCGTTCCTCTCCCAATTTTGCTACTAATATAATGAAATTAGTATTAATTGCATGTGGCCTTTACCAAACCTTCTCGTGTCAACCCTCTTGTTAAGTGTAAGACATTCTTTAATTTCAAAATTTTCTTTTTACAATTCCGTTGGATCCTCAATGTCTCATTTAATCCCCTGTTTATAGGATTTGCTATGGCGTTTTTTATTTTAATTATACTCGTTAAGATGTAGCCTTAATCCTCGCATCACATTTTTTGTCAGACTTGGTGAGAATCGGAAGAGGTGGTCCCCAACACTTATGGTTATGGTTTTGAAGAATCTCCATTACATGCTTCGGTGATCTTTTCGTTCCCATACTCTCTTCGCGTGGTTCTTCACAATTTTCGAGGAATCATCATCCTAATCTCAAAAAATTAAACAAAACTACTATTTTACTGACAAAATAAACGACCAATTCAGTTTAAAATAGAAAGTTTTGAAACTTCGATTGGAATCAATTACGAAACAATGAAGATTAAAAGGGTGTTGTGTTAGGGAAGACTTAGACGAGAGTTTTAACATATCGAAAAATTAAAATAGAAACTTGAGTGTGGCTATGTTTGAGAGAAAATTATCGTGATAATAATATAATTAGAGTTTTTTTATTAAGATATGTATAAGGGGTATATAAATAAATAAGTATATATATATATATATTTTAAAAATATTAGGATCATTGCATATATTTGTTGGGATCCTCACCGTTATTTATACGGTTACAGTTCGGTTATTCTCAAGGTTCGAATATACCAATCTCAGTTCTCATCCTCATTTGAGCTTCAGTGATAAAACTTCATCTATTCCCGTCTCTGTGGGTGAAAATTTCAGATATTCCCTATCTCGTTGATTCAGATTCCCTCAATTTTCAAATATTTTCCACCCAATTCCCAGCCCTAGTCAGACTCAGACTACCCAACATTTTTTTTGGACCAAAGTTACTTTCATTAGCATCATCGGAAAAGAACAGGAACCGAAAAACAAGGATCTCGTGCATACACGAGATCAACAAAACAACCGAAAAAAGATAAAGCAAAAGGCCATGCAAGACCTAAGAAACCGAAAACCAAATCCACGAGCCATAAGCTGTCGTGGCGACCATAAACATCAGAAAAAAACAAGCATAAACGAGATGCTAAAACAAGGGGAGCGTCCACTGGTACAACCAGGGATAGCTTCAAACAACAGCCGAAACACGGCAGGAACAGCAACGATCCATCCACGATCTGTCGGGGCTTGAGACAACATGGATACGCTCGTAACTCGCCTGAGAGCTCCCATCGGAGACAGGCTCCCACTCTACACGAGATGGGCCTTATCAAGGCAAGCGGAACGTAGCCCCTACGTTGTAGCCACGACACGTAGGAACGGATCGCTTCAGCTGAGGAAACAAACTCCAGAGACCAGCTCAAAAAGAGCCAAAAAAATCGAACTTTAACAGTAGTGATGGATCCTCCTGGATCCCATGCAAGACTGCCATCCAGCAAAACACAGAGCCTATTAAGGACCCAAATCAGCATCCGGGTGGGGCCAAAAAATCTCCACAGCTCATCTGCTTCCCAAAATCCAACACATGAAGATTTGTTTGACTTTAAAAAGGAAGATCTGATCCCAGATCCACAAAACTCGGAAAAGAGAAAAAGGAACTTTCCGAAAACGGAAAGGTGGGTTCCTGGATTGATCTGGCTTGGCAGAAGGTTGAAGGACCACTTTGCCCTTGACACTGTAGCTTTCTCCAACATGAGCAAACTCAGATGTTGCGGTGACGGGTTGAACCTCGCTCCGATAACCTTACCACCATCGAGGAAACAAGAAACCTGGCCCGAAGCCTCACCCAACCCTCGATTTAGCGAAACCACCGTTGTATCTTCCCATAAACCTAGTTTTCCATCGATTTGCGTCCCCCGGGATGTGGAACCACTTCGGTTTCTGGTTATCACTGCCAGAGACATACCAGACCCTGAGTCGGAAAGCTCAAAGCCAGCGTGCCAATCTCCCCTCGACCCGCCCGGATCGAAGCTAACTCTAACCGGAGAAGAGTTGTGTCCATGACCAGAGTAGAGGTACTCCCTCTGCAAACCAAACAGAAACCTAGCTTCGACAGAAAGCCAGGGACAACATCTTTCGTGAGCCGCTTTCACCGCCCCGTCCGCAACAGACTCTGCACCATATAAGACGTCGGGGATTGTCGCTGGAGGCCTGTAGACGGTGCCAACACTAGACGCTGCCGGACCGTGAGCCTCCCTCGTTCCACCACCGCCGAAACCCCAGCGAGCAAACCACCAGTCATCGTCGTCCCCTAAAAAGCCGACAATCAGCTGGCCCCCCGACGGCGACAGAGGCGCCCGTGAAACGACCAAGCAAAAAAGCCGGTTCCGGCGGATCAAAACAAATATCCGAGGCTCGGGAGCTTTGGGGGGAAGAGTTTGGCGCGCGTGAGGCGCGTTCAGTTTAGCCATCCTACTTACAATCTCAGACTACCCAACATAGTTGGTCAATCTCATGGACCTATTAATTTTTACTTTTCTTTATCTATAGTTTTGCTATTTAAACAAGGATTAATATCCTATACACTGGCGGTGGAAATTTTTTATTTTCACAAGCGCCTCAATTATAGGGTTTAGGGTTAGTGTTTAGGGTTTAAAGTTTAGGGGTTTTAGTGTAAAGGTTTAGAATTTAGGGTTTATGTTTAGAATTTAGGAATTAGGATTAGAATTTAGGGTTAGGGTTTAGTTTTAAGGTAATATGGGTGGGGATTTAGGTTTTAACCTATAAACCCTAAATTTTAACCCTAAACCCAAAATTTTATCAACAATCCCTAAATTCAAAACTACTGCACTTATACCCCTAAATTTTAAACCCTAAACGAAGTCTCTAACCCCTAAAACTAAGGCGCTTGTGTAAAAAAGTTTCCACAAGCGCTTGTGTATAGAACAATTACCCTTTAAACAATATTAAATATAAGAATTTATAACATAAAAATCTGTTCAGACGATTTAATCATAAAGCATTCCAATGAGAATTAATAAAAGTAAGATGAAAATGGTTAAAGAAAACGTCATATAAGAGTCTCATCAAATGATATTAATAGTAATTAAACCTCTTTTCTGACTTTATAAAAGTAAGATAAGCAGGGTACATTTTCACTGTGGGATTCACAGTGGTGGGAAAGAGAGATAGCATATGGAATGGAATCAAAAATGTTTTTATATTCTATTTTGTGGTTGGAATTCGGAGCTGAGGTGGGAAAAAGTTTTGTCCACATTACAGTTTACCACTGCTTCAGTCCATAGGTTTTAATTCAAAACAAAATAAAAGTTTTATGGTTTCATTATATTATGTATATTTGAATTAAAGTCACTCACAAAAACACTTTAATAAAAGGTATAAAGACAGAAAATGATTCCAGATCCACCCTATTTGGCATTTCTTTGTTTCTTTTTATTATTATTTCATTTACTTCATCTCTATTTAAAACTAGTGAAATTAATTAGAAAGATTGACTCGTCTAAATAAAACGAAATTAAGAGAAAGCTCTATGCATAATGCATTGCCATCTCGTGAATGTTTAATATATACGAATACGATGAATCAGGCATCTACATGAACATGGCATCACTTTATCTTCACACGTATGCGTATATCAGCTCTTTATGAAAACTGTATAAAATAATAAAACAAATTACTTAGTTTTTGGAAGGTTTCGGATTAAATTAACAATATATATTACTTTACTTACCCCATTGTCAGTTGTCACGGTCTCACGGACCAAAGCTTCCGTTTTCATTTACTATTATATTATATCAAAACAATCTTGGAATTTTAAAATGCATTGATGTAGTTTACATTCTTTACTCTTTACAAAATAGGTCTAGGGTTTTTTCACTTTTTTCTCAGTGCCGCCGCTCTCCTTCTCTTTGGTCCGAACTTAGACCGGCGGCGGCAATAACTTTCGAGCTATTTGTCGACAGCCGGTCACCTTCTTTCATTTATTTGTTTCGTTCTTTTGATTTTTAATCTTTTTAATTCAATAAATTTGTCTTTATGACACGCTTTTCTCTACCATTTGGTACATATTTCTGCTTTTTAGAATGTTTTTTTTTTTGTCATTTGACACGTTTTTCTATTATTTGTTTTCTATGAGGGTTGATTTGACGATGTCACGACTAATCAAAATGGCGATTTATTTGTAATCATGTTGATCTTCCCTGCTATGGACATTCGGTTTGAATTTGGATATGCGGTTTGCGCTTGTGATGAGTTTTTCAAGTGCTCGGTTTTTATTTGCGTTTTCTCGGTGGTCTATCAATAGCTCCATCCCCTTTTGTGGTTCGTTTTGCCGATGCATTCAGGTTTCATATCTATTTTCGATTGAGTATTTGGATGGGTTTATAACCTTTTCATGTACAGTTCATATCTGATCTAAAGTGACTAGTTTTAGGAGGAAGTTAAAATTATGTATTTAATTTACAATGATAATTTGTAAACTCTTATTGTAATTTTGGGTATTTTCTCATTAATAAAATTAGTGGGTTATTTTCAAAAAAATGCATTGACGTAGAAGTTGTATTCTATGAAACGTTTTTGTTTTACATTAAAGAATTATAGGCATATACTTCTTTTTCTATTTTTAAATTTATAACCTGATTTAGTATCTTTATTATAGAATTTCTTGATTATTCAATCTAAACTCTCAAAAATAAAAATTTAGGACAATTCTAACTAAAATAATTCGACAACCGAAAGTAAGTCAAATAATCTAACTTTAACTCTTTTTGAAACGTTCCTAGAGCAAGAATCGAAAGAAAATTTCAAGACTACATACACAGACAAACAACTCATAAAATACTATATTGTTAAAGGTAATTATTTGATACACAGATGATGAAAACTAAAAGTTTTCACAAGCGTTATAGTTTTAAAGTTTAAAAACTTAGTTTATGGTGTATTGTTTAGGGGTTTAGGTGTATGTGTTTTGAATTTAGGGATAATGATTGAAATTTATAATTTAGTGTTATAATTTAGGGTTTATAGATTAAAATCTAAATCCTTACCATATTATCCTAAAAACTAAAATCTAACCTATAAACCCTAAATTATAACCACTATCCCTAAATTCTAAATCTCTACACCTAAACTCTACGTCCTAAACTAAGCCCTTAAACCTTAAAACTAAAGGTCTTGTGAAAAATTTTAGTTTTCACCGCAAAAATGTATAGGATAATAATCATATTGTTAATTATTGCAAGTTCTGATCAAATAATTAAGATATCTCAACAATCTTAAATGTTTTGCAATTTTTTTTTATGTTGGCTGGATCTATTTCAAAAATGTTTTAAGGCATTACAAAGATCTGTCATTGTACAGGGTGATGGAGATGAGGACATTGGAATGTCAAAGTGTACCTACAAAACAACAACAATAGCAACACAGGCAACAAAGCAAACCCCACAACCATTACTATTTCTCTTTGTTCTATTCACTGCTTGGCGTGACCTGGCCTAATGAGAGAGCTCTGTATTCGCAATTTAGTACATTGCCATTACATCCTACTCTAAGGCCGCACAGTTCAAAACTATCTCCTTTTTATGCCAGTTTATTTGCTTCTCCATTAACGCACACTCTCAAAGCTCCATCCTTTTGCCCACCAATGGGGTTCTTTCTTGTCTTCTTTCTTTCACTTATCTCTTTAGCTTCTTCAGCTTCCAGGGTCGAGCTGAAAACCTTCATCGTTAGAGTCCAGCACGAAGCCAAGCCTTCCATTTTCACTAATCACAAGCACTGGTATGAATCTTCACTTTCCTCTGTTCTCTCCCCTTCAACTCCCACCCAAGTTCTTCATGTATACGACAACGTTTTCCATGGTTTCTCGGCTAAGCTTTCGCCGACTGAAGCGCTCAAGCTTCAAACACTTCCCCATGTCATTGCCGTCATCCCTGAACAGGTCCGGTACTTACAAACCACGCGCTCTCCTCTCTTCTTAGGACTCAAAACCACCGACAAAGCTGGCCTTTTGAAAGAATCCGACTTTGGGTCGGATCTTGTTATCGGAGTCATCGACACGGGTATTTGGCCCGAGCGTCAAAGCTTCAACGACCGTGACTTGGGTCCTATTCCTTCTAAATGGAAAGGCCAATGCGTTACCACAACAGATTTCGGCTCCCGCTCTTGTAATAAAAAGCTTATCGGCGCAAGGTATTTCTGCAGTGGCTACGAAGCAACTAACGGCAAAATGAATGAAACCTCGGAGTTTCGTTCCCCGCGAGACTCGGACGGCCACGGGACCCACACGGCTTCCATTGCTGCTGGAAGGTATGTGTTCCCAGCTTCTACATTAGGTTATGCTAAAGGAGTGGCAGCCGGGATGGCGCCAAAAGCAAGACTTGCAGCTTATAAAGTATGCTGGAATGCTGGTTGTTATGACTCTGATATTCTCGCCGCCTTCGACTCCGCCGTGGCCGATGGCGTGGATGTGATTTCGTTGAGTGTCGGCGGTGCTGTGGTGCCGTACTATCTCGACGCCATTGCGATTGGCGCTTTCGGCGCTGCTGATAAAGGGATCTTTGTGTCGGCCTCTGCTGGCAATGGGGGTCCCGGTGGATTGACCGTTACTAACGTGGCTCCATGGGTGGCTACCATTGGTGCCGGGACGATTGATAGGGATTTTCCAGCTGATGTTAAGCTCGGAAATGGGAAAGTTGTGCCTGGAGTCGGTGTGTATAATGGGCCGGGTTTGTCTCCGGGTCGGACGTACCCATTGGTTTATGCTGGATCGGGTGGAGGTGATGGGTATTCTTCTTCTTTGTGTTTGGAAGGTTCTTTGGATCCGGACTTGGTGAAAGGCAAAATCGTTTTGTGTGACAGAGGGATTAATTCCCGAGCTGCAAAAGGGGATGTTGTGAAGAAAGCTGGAGGGGTTGGAATGATTATTGCTAATGGGGTTTTCGACGGGGAAGGCTTAGTTGTTGATTGCCATGTCTTGCCAGCCACTGCCGTCGGTGCATCAAATGCAGATGAGATTAGGCAATACATTGATTCTGCATCAAAATCAAACGCACCTGCCACTGCCACTGCCACCATCGTCTTTAAAGGGACTCGATTAGGAGTCAGGCCAGCTCCTGTCGTGGCCTCGTTTTCGGCTCGAGGGCCTAACCCTGAGACCCCAGAAATTTTGAAGCCTGATGTGATTGCTCCTGGATTGAACATCCTTGCTGCCTGGCCTGATCATCTTGGTCCGTCTGGGATTCCATCGGATAATCGAAGGACAGAGTTTAATATTCTTTCGGGCACTTCAATGGCTTGTCCCCACGTTTCGGGATTGGCTGCTTTGTTGAAAGCAGCTCATCCTGAGTGGAGCCCGGCAGCCATTAAGTCTGCCCTGATGACAACCGCTTACACCGTTGATAATCGTGGGGAAATTATGATCGATGAATCCAATGGAAATACTTCAACCGTTTTTGATTTCGGATCCGGTCATGTTCACCCCACAAAGGCTATGGATCCCGGTCTGGTTTATGACATAACTCCGATGGATTACGTGGATTTCCTTTGCAATTCCAACTATACCATCAACAACATTCAAGTGATCACTAGGAGGAATGCAGATTGCAGTGGGGCAAAAAGAGCTGGCCATATTGGGAATCTGAATTACCCATCATTTTCAGCTGTTTTCCAACAGAATGACAAGCATAAGATGTCGATACATTTCATTAGGCAAGTGACAAATGTTGGGGACCCAAATTCAGTGTACAAAGTTACAATCAAGCCACCTAGTGGCACACTGGTGACGGTAGAGCCACAGCAGCTGGTGTTCAGGAGGGTAGGCCAGAAATTGAATTTTCTTGTAAGAGTAGAAGCCATGGCGGTAAAGCTTGCCCCCGGAAGCAGTAGCACGAAAAGTGGTACAATAGTATGGTCTGATGGGAAGCACAATGTCACTAGTCCCATAATTGTGACAATGCAGCAACCTCTGTAGTTTAGAGTTTCGGGTTTCAGGAATTTTGGTCTTTCCTATATATATGTGTGTACTGAGAGATTGTGTTGGCGTTTTCATTACCAGAAAACAAGTGTAGTTGGGTTGTAATGCACAGGCTACTGGAAAGTGCAGGTGTAATATATATCTTTATTGTAAGATGAAGAAGCAAGAATGGTTTGTATAAATTCCGTGTGTTGATGAAATGCCAAATGATAATGAAAATAAAAAGTTGAACTCTGATTCTTGAAATTATAAATTTGATGTCAGACTGTATATTGATTAAACTGGTGAATGCATGTGAGAAGTGGGGAAGGTGTGTCTTGGCAGGTAATTGTCACGTAGTCAAAAGTATTACATAAAGTTTTAACTGCTCAACGGCAAATCCATCACAATGGTGAAGACAAAACACACGTGGGGTTGGGTGATGGGAAGTTAAATTGCCAACTTGTTTGTTTGGTTTCCGAATTTAGGTTGTCTGCCGCTACTACTGGTGGTAGTGGTATGGAATTGAATCCTGAGAAGAAATAAAATCATGCTTCTCAGCTGACACGACCTTAGGTGGTCATAATCATAATGTTCCAATCGTTATCAAAGGAAATTAGAAAAGGCCTGGAGTGAAACTGATGGGGAAACTTTTTTTCTGTTTAAAAATACGCTTGCATGAAAGATATACAAAACAATGAAGAAACAAGCAGGTCAGCCATCAAACATTTGGGAAGAAATAGAAATAAAAAATAAATAAAAAGGGTATTAAAATGTGATGTTGGAACTATAAAATGTGGTATGGTGATTGCTCACCTCATCTCTTAATTATGAGGTTATAAGTTTAATTCCTACCAATAGAAATAAAGTATATTTTATAATTAGTTATTTACCTTCTAGTAAGAGCACTAGCAGCGAGAAAATTAGTTTCTGCAATCAGGCATTGGATTACCTTAGCTCAAAAAAAAATGTGATGTTGCATTTGTCAACTGACTCAAAATCCATGGTCTTTTGGTTGATGCCTGATTTGATTTGGATCTTTCTGGGGAAATGAATCATGGGGCTGTCGGCCTTCTTATACATACAAAGTAGGCTTCTTCTCTTAATAATGTAAGAAATCAAGCCCATGAAAGAGGTTTGATGAGAACTAGGGCAACTGAAAAGCTTGGAAAGTTCAATAGTTCATTTTTCAAGGTTTTTTTTTGTTTGTTTTTATAATAAATAAGAGGAAATGTACCTATCTTTCAATGTTGAATTATAATAAGAAATCGCTTAACTTCGAGAATTTATGCCGATCTATTCCAGTGAATTCTCCATCTACTCAGACTTTAGTATACAAAACTTGTTTATTTATTCGTTTTTTGATGTTTTCTTGCCTTGTTTCATTCATACTTGTAGAATACTAGGTTTTTAGACAAAGCTACCATTGTTGGGGAAGGAGATTTCGAAAGGAATTTCTTCAAATCTTTGGCAACATTGCTCAGTCACAAGGCGATTGAGAAACCTGGGCAAATAAATGTTTTTCTTTTGTTAGTTTAACGACAGGGAGTGGCGAGACTCGGGGTAAGAGTTTAGGAGGCTAATTTTTTTTAAAAGGAGGCTTAAACTAAATTTTTTAAATTTTTTTGAAAGTTTAACTAAAATTTATAATAAAAATTGAAAGATTTAATAAGAACTTTTAAAAATAATGATAGAAGATTTAATTAAAAGTATTCAATATTTTAAAGCTTAATTTTTTTAAAATTAAGGGAGTCTAATTATTTTTTTAAAATTTAAAGAGTCAAAACTAATTTTTTTTTTAAATAAATTGGAGGGCCTGTCCCTAGTCACTTGTTAGTTCCGCCTTTAGGGAGTAGGGAGTGGAATGTTAACGACAAAAAAATGAGGTTAGTGAGACCATAGTCTAATATACGTAATAATAAATACTTGGAAGGACACGCAAACTGGCATAAATAAGAGCAGATATTTCGTTTGATAAACGAAAACCTCTTAGAAACATAAACGTAAAACATTCAACGTAAAGCAATGGATTTTTTCATCTTAGCAAGTAGAACGTAAATTAATTCCGTACACCATTTTTATATGTTATTTTACGTTTATCGACAGAGTTACGATTACCATTTTTATAGTATTTTTTTAAAAAAAAAGGCATGATACATATAGTTGCTCGAACTCGATTATTCTAAAATGAATATTATCTTATTTTTCACTCAGACCGTTCTTTGAGTTCATTTAACTAATATTTAAATTTTTATTAAAAAATTAATATTTAAACTAAAATAACGTTGCACTAAAAAGTTTGGGGACCACAACCTCCAATCTGTTACTAACTTTGTCACTGCTTATATTATATCGAATTTAAAGCACAGATGATCTTTTTACATTGCCATAAATTCTTAGGTATTTGTTATTCAAATACGTTTTTAATGTTGATCTCCTGATTTAATGTTATTTATTGTTATAATAATTAGAACGGTGGCAATTAATGTAACTAAAAGATTGTAATCGTGACAATTGCAAGCCAAATAATTGACCTGGCATGGAATACACATGGGGATACCAATTATTTTGAATCTACTTCTATTTTTTTCTTTAGATTTTCAAATATCGTTATTGAACTCATTTTTTATAAAAGAAAATTATAAATAAAAAAAGGCTTAAGGGTGTAAGAGGCCCTTGAACTTTTGAAAAATAATCAATTAAGCTCTTAAACTTTTTTTGCACCCAATTAAGCCCTTGAACAAAGAAATTTAATCAATTAAGCCATTGAACCAAGAAATTGAATCAATTAAGCCTTTTGACCATTTTTTACCATTAAATCTTGACCTTTTTCTTCTACACATATTATCGGCACATAATACACTACAGTTCCATCATGTTGCATTTACAAAAGAAATTTAAAAAGTATTTTTTATAAATTTTATAAGTTTTTTTAGAATTTTTAGAACCTTTAAAGAATTTTTTAAATAAAATAAAAAATTCTGAAAACTGTCAAGTGGAAACATTGTGACATAGTGCACTGCAACAATGGCTCGAACAAAACTATTAAGATTTAATGGTCAAAGTTGGTCAAATGGCTTAATTGATTAAATTTATTGGTTTAAGGGCTTAATTAATTAAATTTTGTGGTTCAAGGGCTTAATTGGATGTAAAAAATGTTTAGGGGCTTAATTGATTTTTTTTCAAAAGTTCAAGGACTTCTTACACCCTTAAGCCATAAAAAAACATTGAATAATACCATAAATGAAGATTAATTTTGTGATGAGACCAAAAAAATAATTTTTAAAAAAGAAAACATAAATATGCATTGCTGGGACAGCAAAGGAAACGTCTCTAAAAGGTTGTTTTAATTAATTTCTTTCGCCAAGTTGGAAGAGGTAGTTGAAATTGAATCGATATAACTTTACGGTCGAACATGATTCAAGCTGATTCAGTAATTATTTGTTAGGCCAGGAAAAAGACTGAAGCTAAAAGTTTGGTGTAAAAGCTGTACCGTACGTCAATGAAGATGTGATTCATGTTTAGTTTCAACGTGCTTTGTGTTAACAATATTTAAAGTTGATGTATAAAAATTCTCGGTTAATATGTATTCTTTTAGATTGTGATTTCAATTCTCATTATAAGCAAAGTTTTCTGTTTCTCTTCTTATATAAAAATTGTTCAAAGAAAACTTGATTTATCAACGTGAATTAAATAATGAATACTTCTCATGGATTCAATATTCATATTTTTTGTAATTTAATTAGCTCATTCAATATTTTTATCAATTAAAAATAATTTATTTTTAAGTCAAATGTTAAGATTGTTACGAGCATCTTTAAGCACTTAACCAACTAATGAATCTCAGCCCATTCAATATTTTATATGGTTTTAAGATCATACAACTAAGTGTGAGATCAAATAGGGACCGACGGGGTTTTAAGTTAGAGTGATGGTAAAATTATACTTTGGTCCTTAAAAGTATATAATTTATATAGTTGGTCTATCTTAATTTAAATATTTTTAAATAACATCCGCAATAAATAACTTTGAGTTCCGCCGCTACATACCACGAATATAAAACCGATTATCAGGAAGATGTGGATCCAGCAGATACAGTGTTGGTTTTTATACGGAAATATTAGGACAAGTTTTTATTTTTTGGGGAGAATACATAAACGGTAGACCAAGCTAGCAGCTCCCTAGCTTAATACTAGAAAATTAGAGAAGTAGAAAAAGGTAGAAAACCTATCATGAATTTATGAGCACCCACCGGCCACCAGGGAAATCTTTTCAGATCTGGGTGGTGAAATAATGGCAACCTACCACCTTACATGGATTCGTATAGTGTTTTCCAGTCGAGCCTCACAAAGTTCAAACACTCGTCATTGATCCAACTACACTTCTCAGCGTAAGGATTGAGCAGGTCCTTTCTTGGGTAAACATGAATGCAATCTTCCCAAACCCTACTCTCCTCCAAACCATCCTTCATCACCTCCCACACACTGTTGTTACACATGAACCCAGCCCCCAGGCTTATCATAAATATCTTATCACCTTTCTTCAACCTCTTCTTTGCTTCCATGTAACTCAGAACATACCATAAACCACCGGCTGAAGTGTTCCCAAATCTGTGGAGTGCCATTCGAGATGGCTCTAAATCATATTCATTAAGCCCTAAGCTCTTCCCAAGTCCATCGATCACTGCCCTTCCACCCGGGTGGACACAAAAATGCTCAACCCCACACTTGAGATTCAAATTCAAACTCCGAGGATTTTGCCCTAATTTCAGTGTTGTTCTTCCGAGAGTTGATATTGCGTAACGAAGAAGTTCCCACACTGGTAATATTTTGGGCAATAGGATTTTGAGATTCCCTGCAAAAGCCTTACCGGCTGCTTTTGTCAAGTTTTTTGTAAGGAGAAAACCCTGGTAACCTTCTTGGTCTTCCACCTGCATGCAACATCCGTATGCTTCGTCGTCGTATCCGATGTTGGTTCTTACGGCACAGTTCAACTTGAACAAGGATCGGTCCTTCAACTTCGTTTTGTTCGTCAAGAGAACCGAACACCCTCCGGAACGAAACAGGCAATTCGATAACATCATCGACTTCTCTTTGCCGCAATACCAATGCCTAGCGATCGACTCCGTGCTCACGACGACCGCCAACTGGTTCTTGTATGTCTTGAACAAGCGCTGCACGAGATCAATGGCTACCATGCTTGCACTACATCCCATTCCCGAGAGATTGAAGGACTTAATGTTTTCCCTCATCTTGTACCTGTTTATAATCCGGGATGTTAACGACGGTGACGGTGAAAACAACGAGACATCGACGACGAGTATGTCGATTTCCGACGGGGAAACCCCTGTTTTCTTGAAGAGACAGTCGAGGGTGCCGAACATGATCTCGTCCATCTCGGAAAGCGCGTCGTTCTCGGAAGGAAACTCTTCTCTACCATCAAGAACGTTCCTTGGACCATACGTTTCTTCACCAAGACCAGAGCTGACAATGGTCTTTAAAAGAAACCTGTATTGTTCTAGACCAAGATTCTTGTTCCTCAACACAACTTTCAGACAGGCGTCAGTGTCAAGCTTTCTATCATCGGCAGCCTTGAAACACTCATAACCCAGCATATAGCAATGCTGATTTCTCTTTTGGAAAACCATGTTAAAAAAGTAGGAAATGAGGCTACAAATGAATAGGGTACATATTATCATTAGAAACTCCATTGAAAACCCGGAGAATGTGATGGATCGGGGTTGGAGTTTTTATATAAAATCAAGATCTGTGAAACTTAGCTCGACAGAAATTGAGTTAAATGTACTAGTTGGCATACTCTATGTGAATTGGATACATGCCATTTATTACTCTTATGTGGATATAATCCTTAGGATAAGGTATTTGTGAATCTGTAAAATCAGGGTGGAAATCGTCTACCTCTTAATCATACTTCCATTTATGACTCCACAATAAAATTAGAAGTTTCGGGTTTAGAGTTTAGGATTAGGGCTTAGGGTATAGGAAATTTAGGATATGATGTATTTTTTAGGGTGTAGGGTTTAGGATTTAGAATTTAGGGTTAAGATTTCAAATTTAATTTTTAAGTATTTTTTAACAGGAGACATAAATTAAAGTATGGTTAAGGGGAAGATGATTTTTACTCGTTAAATCAATGACATATACATCCATGATCACTCCTAATTAAGGTGTTTTGATGATAGTTTATTTTTTATTTATTTAAAATTTGGTACCAACACATTGATTGATTAATTCGGATCGGGTATTGTAGAGACCAATCATTGGAACGACCTCCAACTTAATTTTCTCTATTCACAACGCCATAACGCAACCCCTGACATTGCTTAACAGATCCAGTGTCTCACCTCACTAGACCAACTGATTGTTGCGTGATAGTTTAATTTTTTAATATTTGTTATCAGATCTAATTTTTTCCAATGCTTGTTAGTAGGGTATACTCTTAAAATTCAACTTTTTCCAATACTTGCTATTAGGAGACCAATTTTTTCAATACTTGTTATTAGATGCCCATTTTTTTTCAATACTTATTATTAGAGGTTCTACTCTTAAAATTTATTTTTTTTCAATAATTTTTTATTAGGAGACCAATTTTTTTCTCAATATTTGTTATTAAAGGACCAATTTTTTTTTCTAATACTTGTTAGGAGCTTAGTTTTTAGGTTCGCCTTCATGCCATCAAAATTTCAGGAACTGGCCTAGATTTTATTCATATAATCTCTTCAGTTAATCATATTGGTTAGAAAAAAAATATTTATTTTATTTTTATTTTTTGGTTGCCCTCTCAGTTTCTTAAGATTTTGCTCTGACTAATGCATACTAACCGGCGTTAGGCACATAATTTTGGTGGGTGAGTCTCTCAACGAGATTTTTCTGCATATACAAAATTTTGAACTCAATACATGACTAAGTGATACAAAACTGCTCACCATTTGTACCAACCCGTTCCAAGTATTAATTACCTGAGCTACCGAAACGGTTGAATTAATGATCTGAAATCTTGTTGAATTGATTGTATATCGGATTTCATTGTTCCAACTTGCGGAACGTTTCCAGAATCGCACCTAATAATAGGAATGCCATTAACTAGTCCCCGGACAAAGAAAGGGACATCTTTAAACGACTCATTAGTTACTGGTTTGCTTTGTAGTATATGTTTTACCAAACATGAGATGTTTATTACTTTGTTCACGCCAAAATGGAGCTTTCTGCCAATTCAAGCAATTATTCATCTCATCCTTAATGTATCTGCTCACATTTTCCAGCAAATCTTGCAAAAACTGAATGTTTATTTAAGAAATAAAGAAGAAAAAATGCAGAAAGAAGCAACCTGTACAACTTATGCTTCGCTTAAAAAAGACTATCATGACATTGAGGAAGGAACACTGAAAAAGTAGAACGGCATCCAAGCACACAAGGTTGTAAATAATTTTTATACAATTAATATATTATATTTATATTATTTTATGTTATGTTATGTTATAAATAATTTTTTTAATAAAATTAAAGTAATATATTTTTGTAATTATAAGTGTGTTGTATTCCTTTCTAACCAGGAATTGAGATTACACAGCAA
This sequence comes from Hibiscus tridactylites, assembly GCA_958450335.1. Classification (NCBI taxonomy): domain Eukaryota; kingdom Viridiplantae; phylum Streptophyta; class Magnoliopsida; order Malvales; family Malvaceae; genus Hibiscus; species Hibiscus tridactylites. The sequence goes on from OY288280.1 coordinate 85,168,003, forward strand.
TGCACTTATTGTAGAGCTTAAGGAGCTCTTGTATCGTGATTGCCAAGTACGAGTGCAGGCTGTGCAGCACATTAGGCGAGTGAACAACTCAGTTGCAGATAGGCTGACATCTATGGCTAGAGGTTCGACACACCATCGGCCCAAGTAGCGGAGCTGCTGCAATATGACCGAGACCATAGCGTTACTGAAGTTTAAGTTTGTCTATATAGTTATGTTTTAACAATATATATAACATAAATTAATTATATTTACATTATTTTATAGTTTTGACTACATTACAACTTAAATATTATTTTTGCAGTAATATAACAGCTCTTTAACATTGTTCATTAGGTAGGTGTTAAACTCATTCTAAGGTTACTAAGGTTGCTTTTGGCAACCCAAACGGGCTTTTTTAAGTGCTTTCACTTGTTTTTTTAGTATTTTTAGTTGCTTTTAATTTTAGCTTTTCCACTCAAATCAAAAAGCTAGATTTTATAGCTTCTTAGGTAGAAAAGTTAGTTTGAAAATAAAATTACTTTTTTATCTTTATTATTTAATTATAATTTATTGTACATTATGCATACATAATTGTAAAATAATATATATTTTATAATATTTATATTGAGAATAAAATTATTTTATTTGTAATTTATTTTATATTTATTATTAATTTGTAAGTGATATGTCCGTATATAATCTAGAATGTAGTTTATATTTAAATTAAATGTTATAAAAAAAATAAATTTTTTATTATAATTAAAATTGACTTATTTCATATATCATAACATTAACTATTTTAACATCATCCAAGTTTACTTTTATTTTTAATATCATGTCTAAAATAAACATTTTATATCCTCAAAATCACTTTTTCATATATCATATCATTCTAGTTTTAGTTGGCAATTTATCTAATACAACCCATGATAAGAAAGATTGTCGAGAAATGGAAAACCCACCCCAAATAGCACGATACCACTGAACTTTCACCTGCTTGTGAGTTGTGTCTAATGCCTCCCAAACCACTCTTGCCTTATACTCTCCTTGCATACTATCAACAGCTACAAATTCTTCCATGCCCAACTATGAGTTTGTAAGTCATCTTTACTGCGTTTCAAAGTTTTTAATTTCATTATGGTTTAAAAAAAATCAGTTCCGTCCATGCTTTGGCTCTTGGGACCTTGAAGTATACTTCCAAGTGCAGTGGTTATAAAATCTTATAGGCTTAAGGGTGTAAGAAGCCCTTGAACTTTTGAAAAATAATCAATTAAGCCCTTAAACTTTTTTTGCACTCAATTAAGCCCTTGAACAAAGAAATTTAATCAATTAAGCCATTGAACCAAGAAATTGAATCAATTAAGCCCTTTGACCAATTTTGACCATTAAATCTTGACCTTTTTTTTCTTCAGATATTACCGGTACATAATACACTACAGTTCCATCATGTTGCATTTACAAAAGAAATTCAAAAAGTATTTTTTTTATAAATTTTATAAGTTTTTTTAGAATTTTTAGAACCTTTAAAGAATTTTTTAAATAAAATAAAATTTTTTGAAAACTGTCAAGTGGAAACATTGTGACATAGTGCACTGCAACAATGGATCGAACAAAACTATTAAGATTTAATGGTCAAAGTTGGTCAAATGGCTTAATTGATTCAATTTATTGGTTTAAGGGCTTAATTGATTAAATTTTGTGGTTCAAAGGCTTAATTGGGTGTAAAAAAAGTTTAGGGGCTTAATTAATTTTTTTTCAAAAGTTCAAGGGCTTCTTACACCTTTAAGCCAATCTTATATTTATGGAAACCAAAACTTGAATCTTGAATTGTTATTATTACTGTTTGCCAAGTCTTATCCATCCAGATGTAGTGTAGATAAGATTAAACCGTGTTTCATTTCAAGGGTCCACACGTTTCATGTCTTTGTCCTACAGATCCCAAAACACAGTAACAGTTAAGCAACATGGTTGCCTACTTGCCTACTTGCCACGGTGAAGTCAAAACTTAATGCTTTCCTGCAACTTGCTCAACTTGGATTCAATTCAGTGTATCATTAACTCAGTCAATATCAAAGACAAATATATGGGTCCGCTATCAACATTGTTGATTAACTATAATTTCTAAATCTAAAATATATTTAAGGAATACACTTTATGGTTAATGCAATTTTATTTTTATTATTAATATTTTATGGGTTTTATTCTATTTTTTGGATTTTTTATGTATTTTGTGCTATAAAAATTAACATAAAAAAATTGAAACTTTTTGTTTATAAAATTGTCATAAATTTAAAAACCTAATTATTTTTCCAAGAAATTGAAGTTTTATAATATCTAAAAAATAATTGAGCAGTTTTAGAATTTTCCCCCTTATTTTTTATTTTAAGGTTTTTAGAATTTAATATGATACTCTTAGAAATTATTTATGTGGTAATACCGCGAACATTTTGTGAGTTGAGATGTCAAATTGTAAAAACAAATCTTTAGATACCACATTGGTAATGAGATACAATTTAATATGAGTGAAAATTCACTTAATAAAAAAATGAGATGAAAAAAATTAATGAGATGGATGCATTTTATTAGTTGGTCTCAACAATTTTATACTTTTTAAAACTATAAAAATATTTTAAAAAATAAAAATAATTAAAAGTTTATATAAATTGTAAATAAATCTAAATAAATTCTTAAAATTGTAAAATTTATAAAATTATTAGAAATGTAAAAAAGCAAAAGGATAAAGTATCTTATGTCAGATTAACAAATATAATTCGTTTTTGGTAGTTTGGTTCAATTTGACATAAAAATAAAAGTTTGAGAGTCAAAAGATAAAAAAAAAAATGAACTCAAACGATTTTTAACAGTTTGAGGGTAAAAAATGTCATTGTACTTTAATTGTTTTGTTAACATAAAGCATTAGGTAAACTTCCTTTCACCTTTTAATTGGGGTTTTCTAAACTAGATTAAGTTACTTGAAAGAATCAAAAGTTAGATTTTTTTAAAAGTTAAAGTAATTAATCTAATCAGGGTAGATAAACAAAAGGAAGACTTCTTGGCTATTGAACATTTTGAAAGGTTAACCCTAATTATAATTAGAGTGGTAATTATAAAGAAATGAAACAACTTGTATTTAGTGGGTGAACCAACCCTTCCTTCCAACATCATGAAGGAAAAAGATGGGTTCACTGAGAAAACAATATCAAATAGCAACAAGGATAAGAATAATAACGAGGCTGGTAATGGATGCTTTATAATAACAATAATTATAAATTAATGTAATGTATGGTGCTAGGAAACATCCAATTATGCGTATGAACTAACTATAATACAACTGGTCTTTTTTATATTATACTTTTGTCAAGTAGACTGTAGCGTATATTTATACCCCGAACTCAAAACACTTGTTTAGTTTTACATCTCCTTGCCTAGTAGTTACATATAGTAATTTTTTTTCGTGACATTCAGGAATCAAAAGAAGTTTGAAATTTTTGTCCAAATCTTATCTGATTCCTCATTTTCTACGTTTAAAAATAATAAAGTATTAAAAGTATCTTTATATTAACGTTTTAGTAACTTTTAAGTTTCGGGGTGGGGTGTGAATGAACATAATGTTCGCTGAATTATTTGTGAACCATTCGCTTATTAAACTAGATAAATGAATATGAACAAAATCTTTATGTTCATTTAATAAACGAATGAACATAAACAAATGTGTGTTAGGTTCGTTTATGTTCACAAACAAGTTCTTTTGAATGCTCAATTATTAACTCGTTTATCCGGTTTTTCTTATATATATATATATATTAAATATTGGCGAAGATAGCGACTAAATTGAACACAATGTGAACTCTGAAGTTCAAGTTGTGAAGCTTGACAAACATATAAACAAACATGTTTGCGGAAGCTAAACAAACGAGCACATACAAACACATTAAAAATAAACGAACACAAACATAAATACATAATATTATTTAAACGAAAATAAATCAAACATAAAAACTTTTGAAGATAAACAAGAAAACATGAATAAAATTTTATTCTTTCAAACTCGGTTTATTTATAACCAAAGTTTCGGTTTCAGGTTTATTTCAAAATGAATTTAAAGTTTAAGTTTTTTCCTTAAAACATTTGTTTCTAAGATGTCCTTTATTTGTTAAAAAAAAACCTGTCCTTTAATTTTGTTTTGTCGTTTTGTTCCCAGTTGTTTATTGTTTCTCAAAGGCGGAAGATTCTCTCGTGCATTTACCTCTCCGTTTTTTTTTTGGTAAAACTGAAGCTAAAAGTGAATTATAAGCCACTGGCCATGCCCGACAGCATAAAGCTTGCAACCTCAGGCGGCGGTTCCCCAAACAGCCGGCCGCCAATCGGAGTTCCTCGTAATAGTCTTGCCAATGCATCGGCAACTGAGTTCGCATCACGCCGGATACGCCGAATCTTCACCTCCCAAGAAGCAGACAGCAGCTTTCGAATAATCACCACCAGCCCATACCCTTGCAGAGCCATCGACGAGCCCTGCAATATGCGCGATACTTCCATATTATCCGTTTCCAAAACAACCTTTCTGTATCCTTGCGACCATGCGAGCTGTAAACCATCGTGAACCGCCCACAATTCAGCAACTAAAACAGCGCATATACCCACGCTGCGCGAAGATCCCATTAACCAGCAACCATCCTCGCTTCTTATAACCACACCGGTTGTAGCCATACCCTCCTTGACACATACCGCAGCGTCTACATTAACCTTGACCCACCCCTCTTCTGGAGCACATCAACCTTCCCTGGGCACAGTACTTGCCAACGAGCTCATCGAACGCAAAGCGTTAACGCCAGCAATTTCTGCAGCAAACTTAAAACACAATCCCACAAAGTCTCCTTTCTCTACAAACGCCTCATCTAAAAGCATACTACACCGTTGTTTCCAAAGACGCCAACAGATTACCGAGAAAAGAACCTGCCAAGTGGTGCCTTGTTGATTAACACTTTGACTAGCAATGTTCCCCAAAAGCCAGGAAGAAAATTCCATTTGAAAGAAACGCTGCTGATCACTAGCCGAGACCACTGTTACCCAAACATTCCGAGCCTTCTTACAATCCCGCAACACATGACTAACATCCTCTAAGGAGCCTCCACATAACCGGCATCCACTGGAATTAGATAGGTGGCGGCGGAATCTTTCCGCATTTGTCATAAGCTTCCCTTTGAGAGCAAGCCAAAGGAACACCCGGATGCGCTGGGGCACCTGAAGTTTCCATATAGATTGGCACCCCGTGGTCGAGCCACCAAAATCATTCTCGTTCAAGCTTCTGTAGGCTGTCTTAGTTGAAAATTGTCGCGTTTCCTCCCAACGCCATCCAATCGAGTCTTCCCCTGCAGCATCCGATGGTGGGTTGACAGCAGCGATGAACGGTAAAATGTAATCCGGCACAATCTGCTTAATGAAATTCCAATTCCACTGTCCATTCGACGTAGCAGCTACCCTCACCTTCATGGGGTTCGGGCGTGCAGCCAAATTACAGCACAATGCTAAAGGTTCAGGCAAGTTTAGCCAATTATCATACCAAAAGTCTACCTTTGCACCACTATTTATTGACCAACAGATACTATTTCGGATATCGCCCCACACATGCGCCAACCCTTGCCAAAGGCGGGAGCAATTTCTTCGTCTCAAAACAGCGGGCACATCCTCTCCCCAACCATACTTCTGCTTGATCACTTGCACCCACAGCTTGTTAGCATTTGAAACCAAATTGAAACCAACCTTCATTAATAGCGCCTTATTTTGGAGATGTAGGTCTCGAAAACCAAGTCCCCCATCCGCTACCGGTTGCTTCACATCACTCCAATTAACAAGAGGCATACCATGTTTCACAGAGCTATTTCCCCAAACAAAGTTTCTAATAATCTTTTCTAACTCCATACAAAACCCTTTCGGTAGCCAAGTTGTTTGCATCGCATACGTAGGAATCGCATGGAGAACCGATTTTGCTAATGTGATTCGTCCGGCAAGGGCAAGAGAACGGCCCGCCCAACCGGTAAGATAGCCACGCACCCTTTCCAGCAAATAGCCATAAGTAGCCTTTGTTACTCTAGAGTGAAGAAGGGGCACTCCAAGATATTTACCCAGATCATTAACCACCTCAAATCCCAATCCAGATCCTATACTTGTTCGTAAGGAACGCAAAGTATTAGGCGAAAAATAAATTTGAGTTTTTGGGGCACTCACCCGATGGCCAGATTCACGGCAAAAATCATCCATCACACAATGAAGAATCTGCATTTGATCAATGGAAGCCTCCATGAATAGCACAAGGTCGTCGGCAAAGAAAAGATGGGAGATAATCGGCCCATGGCGAGATAATCGAACTGGCTTCCAACTCCCTTCCTCCACCCGCTGCGAAATTGACTGCGATAGTCTATCCATACATAAAACAAATAAATAAGGGGACAACGGATCCCCTTGCCGTATCCCACGTGTCGGCTTAAAGCTATCAGATGCCTCACCATTCCATAATACTTGCATGGATACCGAGCGAACACAAAACATCACCCGTTCGACTAACCAGCCCGGCATGCCTGTAAGAATTAGAGTTTCCTCGATGAAGTCCCACTCTAATCTATCGTATGCCTTCTCGAGATCCACCTTTAAAGCCATCCACCCTTGCCGACCTTTTTTATTACACATAGAATGGATAACTTCTTGCGCCAGGATAATGTTATCCGTTATTTGTCTCCCCGGCACAAAACTCACCTGATTCGGGGCAATCCACGTAGACAAGAACGGTTTAATCCGGTCTACTAAAATTTTAGCAATCACCTTGTACGTGACATTGCACAAACTGATAGGACGGAATTGATTGATCCTAGTGGGACACTCCACTTTCGGTATAAGGACAAGGAGAGTTTTATTAATCCATTCCTCAAACCCGCCTTCCTCAAAGAATTGGGCAACTGTACGATGCATCGTGTGCCCCACTATATTCCAATTCCGTTGAAAGAACAGCACCGGAAGACCATCCCAACCCGGCGCTTTCAGCGGCGCCATCTTGAACACTGTGTCCCTCACTTCTTCAAAAGTAATCGCAGCCAAGGCTCCCCGAAATTCTGCAGGTTCGAACTGATGAAAGCCATTTCGCGTTGGCACGTGGGCCTGCTGTCGAGGCTCGGCAGTGAACAACAACTGAAAGAACTTCACTGCATGGTTTCGAAGAAACGAGGGGTTATCACTCCACGACCCATCCTCAATTTCCAATGCTAGCACAACATTCTTCCTCCTACGAACCATTGCGCAAGCATGAAGATATGAGGTATTGCGATCTCCATCACTAATCCATTGCGAGCAGGATTTTTGTTGCCAAAGTTTTTCCTCCTGTATCAAAACCGTATCCAACTCGGCTTTAAGAGATTCCTCCAGTTTTAGAAGAAATTGGGATTCACGATTCTCAAGTGCCTTCTCAATGCCTCGAATGCGAGCCATAAGCAATTTCTTCCGGTTGCCAATATGACCAAAAGTCGAGGCGTTCCATTCCAGACTACTCTCCTGAAATCTTTTAATGTTGCACCCCATCGAATCCGATTGCACCCATGCAGCGTCCAGCAACCGGGGAAAATCCTGGTGATCAATCCAGGGGGCAATGAATCTATATGGCCTTACGCATGAAATCGGAGGGACCTCCCTAGTGTCAAGGAATATCGGCCGGTGATCAGATCCCAGTCGCGCCAAATGCGAGACTTCAGAATTCGCGAACCTCTCAAACCAATTGTTATTACACACAAAACGGTCCAACCGCTGTGACAAATCTCCCCTCCTCCAAGTAAACCTTGGTCCGGCAAACCCCATATCTAATAATCCACTATCACACATGAAGTTGATGAACCGCGAACATACCCCGGACCGTCTTTGCGAGCCACCACACCGTTCTATACTGTTAGCAATGACATTAAGGTCCCCACCTACTGCCCAAGGATGGCCAGCACCCGGATTTAAAACCTTCAACTGCGACCACAACTCCCTACGCTTAAGCGCACGTGGACTGACATAGACAAAAGTGAAGAAAAAAGTCTTTCTTGACGCCGGAATCAGGCAAACAGTGTGGATATATTGGGATGAAACAGCAAGCACGTCAACCACCACCGATGAATTCCACAACAACCAAATTCCACCAGAAAATCCATCCGCTTCAACCCGAAAAGAAGCTTCAAAGCCTGAACGACGAACAAAATTATCTGCCCTCTCCCCTCCAATACGAGGTTCAAAGATAGCAAAGATATCCGGGCGTTTCACCCGCACATGCAAACGGAAATAACGATTAAACGCAGGGTCTAGAGCACCCTGAGAATTCCATAGAATGAGTTTAACCATAATTAAAAAAAAAACCTGAGATGGAGCAACTTTAGACCTGCATGTCCGTCTGTCCATCCTCTTCATTTTCATATCCCTGCACCGCCCCTCCAGTACACGCCAACGCCGATTCCAAGACACCTTGGGCGTGATCAAGATCCGACGACAAGGAGGTCACCATCTCTTGTAGCATTGGTTGACTAGGAGATTTAGTAGCTTTCTTCTTTAACTTCGCACGAGCAACTCCCGGAATAGCAACCTTATTTTTGTCCCCACCCTTAGCCGATGAACTCTGGATAGACGCTGGGAGGACACGCCCATTCCTTTCCCGTAACGGCGGCCTCGGAGTCAAGTCCAAAACCTGGACCACACCATGCATACTCCCATCTAATGTCGTGGTCTTTGTCACCACATTTTCCTTTGAAGCAATGGATAGATGCTTCTCGTTTACGCCATTTACCTCTCCGTTTTTTATCAGCGATTCAGCTCCATAATCCATTTAGGTTGGGCGACTCATTTTGATTAAATTTGGCTGTATTCACGATGTCAAAATATTTTATATAAAATATAAAATTTTAATGAATTATTACAAATGAACCGATACAAAATTTGCATATAGATGTATTGCTTCTATACTAAAGGTAGTAGATCTTTTAGTTAACGTTATAATTTAAATCATATTATTGTTAATGAAATAAGTTAAATTAGAAGAATCGCCCTAAAATAAAATTTTTATAAAATTTAATTTAGATTAACCAGTCAATGTATCAAATATTGATGATTATATCAAAAAATTATTTTAATTATAGCTCTGTTTGGCAATTAGCGGATAGCTGATAGCGGATTACATTAGCTGATAGCTGATTGCATTAGCTGATTTGACTAGCGGATTGTATTAGTTGATTGTATAAAAGTGTTTGGTAAAACTAACTGATAGCTGATAGCTATTTGATTATTTAAACAAGCAAAATGACATATAAGGACTTGATTATATTCAATACTTGTTTGAATAATTTATCAGTTATGACTATTTTGTATCTAATAAATATTAATTAGATTTGTAAAAATTATTTTTAATATAAATTTTCTAAACATATTTGAAAGATTTATATAATTATTAAAAAAAATTATATGCACATATAAATATGTGATAATAAAAAAAGAATTAACTTACAAATGTCACCATATAAATTAGTAGTAACAACAAATAAGTCCAATATTTAATATGTTATTATTTATATTAAAAATTTTATTATTTAATTTAGGTTATTTAGAGATTTTTGGTAATTGTTAAGGGTAAAAGAGTAATTACAACTCTAATATCAAACCTCTAATCTCAAAAAGCTCATATTAGGAGCTTTTTTAAAATTAGCTTTTTCACCCCAATCCGCTCTTTCAATCTGCTATTTACCAAACATAAATATTAGCAGATTTAACTAGTCAAACCTCTAATTATACCTCAAACCTCTAATTTTTACCCAAACCGCTATTTACCAAACATGGCCTATATATATATATATGATATTATAAAGATAAAAATACAACTATAATAATACTACTTGTCATTTAAAATTATACTTTTTAATTATCTCTTCACTAAATTAATTTCCAATTAGTCCATAATTGTCCACTCAATTAAAGTTAAAAAGGAAAATTCAAGAACCTATGGTTGTTAGATAATGCTAGCTAGAATTAAAGTTATCACGTGTGTTTTAAACGAAGCTTAAGAAAATATTATACGTCGACGTGGCTCGTGATGAAATTTGGTGTACATATTTTCCTAATTTTCAAATGGAAAAATATTACAAACACAAATCGTTTGGTAAATAATTTTTTTTATTTTCTGACATTTTTTTTGAATTTAATATTTTTGAATAATTCTTATAGTTTTGGACGTAATTATTTGTAATCACACAAATGTAATATATTTGAATGATCCTTGTAACTGATGGTTCACTAAATTAGTTAATAGTAAAGGAAAAAAGTGAGAATTAGAGTAATTAAACGTTAAATTAGTCATAACGATTTTTTAATCTATTATATCTTTATTTGTTAATTGATGAAATTCATTTAATTATATATAATTATAGTTGTCAAACAAACATATACAAAGATTATAATTATTAGATAATTTGTAATATCCAAACACACCCTTAGTTTATATTCTTTTATTTTTCAAACAATCTATAGATAGAAAAAAAATTATTACAGTCATTTACTTTTCTCTTCCTCTGTTTTTTTTTAATCTTACCAAGCAAAAAGATGGTGTTAATTAAGTTGAAAAGTAATTTTCATGAAAATTATTAATTTATGGAGTACATTCAAACAACTTAACAATCTAGTCAAATCCGGGGAATGTGTCCCATTGTCCAAAAGTTCAGTAGGTGAATTGGTAAACACGAGCCTCGTACAATAGCAACTTCCGAAGACAAATCAATATTTAGGATTAGGTGTGAAATTCGTAGAAATCTAGATTTTCTTCTCTTTTTTCAAAGCTAATAAAACATGGAGTAGTAGTTTCCTCTCCCGGTAGTAATTTTTATGTGTCTGACATGCAGGAAAATGATACAGTTTGTTGACATTTGAAACTTACCTACCCCTTAAGACTAGATGAAAGAATCAAAGGAAACACGGTCAAGTTTGGCAATTGCAATTTGTAATCCCCCTTTGACTACCAGATTAAGATATTTATTATTCCCCTTCTAATTTCTTTTAGGTTAACTATAAAAAAGTGTTTAAATTATATATAGTTTTTATTTTAAGTGTTTAATTTTTTTTGTCAGAATAGATGTTTATGTTTTTTTTCTCATTCTGGATAAATTATATTATGGGTAATTCCCACCACGTCATCCATGGGACCAACCAATGAAAACCACCCACTTCACCATGATTTTTTCATGTCATTCTGATAATATTTTAAGATTAATCTGTTAAAAAATTACCAACTAATGACACATGGTTAAATTTTTACTTTTTAATTAAAAAACAGGCATAATTTCTAAAAATCCCAAAACTTTCATTTTAATAACTCTAATTCCTAACCTTAAATTTTATACCATCATGAACCCGTTGTTGTCGTAACAATAAAATCTTTTTCTCTCAACGGAAGAACAACAAAACTCAATCATTATTTGTCACTTGTAAAACTCATTTTGTGTTTGTCGTTCTAAGTAGCGGAGGTCCTTCGACTGGAATGGCAGATTGTGGTGGTTGATTCGGCGGTAATAGATAATGAATTTAAAAATATGAGAATTGATGGTTAGAGAATTATGGGGTTTATGAAAAAAATGAGAAATTTGAAGAAATTAAAGTTTTTTTAAAATTGAATTGAAATTAAAAATATCACGTTTTTATTATTTTTGTGAATTAAAATTTTGAAAAACCATGATTCCATTTTTTTAAACCCTTTATAATAATTAAAAATCATTTAAAAGTATCAGATATAGTGAAGACGGCAATTTTAGGCGAATAATCTCTTTCAAGTTATTATTTGAGAAAAATGGCTTCCAAAAAATATTATTTGACAAAATGACTCCAAACTTGCCACGTCAGTGAACCTCGCGTTCTGTAGGACGCGAGGTTTGATATCGCGTTCTACAGGACGCGAGGTCGTAGGGTTTTTTAAAAGATGAATGCACATTAACACAAACAACAAGGTCATGTAGACTAAAATCGCGTTGTGCAGAACACGATATCAAACCTCGCGTTCTACACAACGCAAGATTTACCGACGTGACAAGTTTGAGGGTCATTTTGTCAAATAATATTTTTTGGGAGCCATTTTCACAAATAATAATTTAAAAGGAATTATTCATTTAAAATTGTCAGTGAAGACAGTTTCATATAAAACAAATTAACATATATTTGTAATTTTCGCAAAAGGAGGGACATCAATGTAAAATCACGTCCTCAACATGAAATATAAAATTCTCACTTTGCCTTGATCACTTCTATAAACCATTCGAAAGCAAGTCCTCATTTTCACTACTAAACACCCCAAACTAAAACAAAGAATTGATCTTTCTCTTTACTTTTACTCAATTCGAATCATTCGTCATGTGTGGAGGAGCTATTATCTCCGATCTTGTTGCTCCGACGCGGTCGCGGCGTCTGACGGCTGACTTCTTGTGGCGTGATCTGAAAAAATCCGAATCCAGAAAGGGGTCGAGTAAAAGGTACTCAAAGCCGGAGTTCGATTTCGAGGCTGACTTTCAGGACTTCAAGGACGAGGAATCTGACGTCGATAACTGTGACGCTGATGATGTTTTGGCTGATATCAAGCCTTTTGCTTTCTCTGCCGCAAAGAAAGCATCGCCGACTGTATCTCATGGTAAATAATAACAATAATATTGAATTCTTGGGGGCGGGGGGGGGGGGGGGGGGGGGTTCATTTTTCATGTCTTTCAAATGTTGTTTTTTGTGTGGATTTTACTCCTTATTGTAGGAAAAATTGAAGGTTTAGTCAACTAATACCATGGGTTATCGGATTTTGGTAGCTTATCTTGAGGTTATTTAATTGAACTATGCCTTATGAATACATTGGTTAATATGTTATGTTGAGATTTTATAATTCTACCAAAAGCTCAACTTTTTATTTATAGAGAGAAAATTTGTCTGTTATTCTTTTTTCAGATGTTGGTTTGTCTCTGCCTACTGCCTACTTACAAAAGATTTCCCTTTTTATTTTGCTTTTTCCTGCTGTGTTTTATGCTTTATCTATTTAGAAAGTTGAAGTTTCTTCAACTTGAATAAATTAAGATCTGCAAGAAGAGTGGCTTTATCTATATGCTCAGATCAGCTGATTTTATAGTTCGTCTCTTGAGATTAATATTCAGTGTGATTCTTTTTGTTTCATTCTGACTTGTTTGTACGGTTCTTTGATTTCTCTTTCCTTGTGTCAGCTGGTTTTTGAAGAAAAAAAAAATCGTACAATTTGAAATCTTAATATGGATTATGGAGGAAGATCATGTTTATTGTTCCCGAAAGGATATCAAAGCCTTTACCTGTGAATAGTTTCTATGAAATTGAGTTTGGGAGTTCATACCTTAACCAATAGTTTTGACTTTTGAGGGTAGTATTTACTATCATGTTCTTCTCATGATTTTCTTGCACTTGAAGGTCTTAAATCATGTTGCCTGGTGAAAGTTTTTTAATGTTTTATAGTTTTTCATTAATTATAACATCTATGCATAAGGTTCGTGCCCTTGTACAAGATTAATAAGTTCTTTTTCAATTATGCAGGTCCGAGCCCTGTAAAATCTGTGCAATTCAAAGGTCAAGCTGAGAAGTGTGAAGAAAGAAAGAGGAAGAATCAGTATCGAGGAATTCGACAACGTCCATGGGGTAAATGGGCTGCTGAGATCCGAGACCCGAGGAAAGGGGTTCGGGTCTGGCTAGGAACTTTCAATACTGCTGAAGAAGCTGCAAGAGCCTATGATGCCGAGGCACAAAAGATTCGGGGTAAGAAAGCAAAGGTGAACTTCCCTGATGTGATTTCTCATGTCTCTCCAAAGCGTGTGATTAAGAAAAATGATGAGAAGCCACTTCCCATGTCAAATTTGAGCCTTGTTGAACCAAATATCGGTCAGGACCTCAATTTCTTGAACAAACCAGAGCAGAACTACTATGATATCTTGGATTTCGTAGAAGAGAAGGCACCGATAGATCCATTTGCATACGTGTACCCTGTTCCTTCTGCCTTTGCTCAATCTGACAATTCACCCTTGTATTTCAATTCGGACAACGGAAGTAACTCCTTAGACTGTTCTGACTTTGGCTGGGGAGAACATGATACAAAGAAACCCGAAATATTGTTTGTTCTTGAAGCTTCTATAGAAGGTGATGAGTTTCTGGAGGATGCAAACCCTAAGAAGAAGCTGAAACCAACTTATGACGATGTTATGCCTACCGAAGACAATTCTGCAAAGAGTTTGTCTGATGAGCTATTGGCTTTGGACGATCAGATGACATTTATCGGGGCCAACTGGGATGCTTCCATGGATGCCTTTCTCAATGGAGATGCAACTCAGGATGGTGGAAACCCAATGGATCTTTGGAACTTTGATGACTTCACTTCCATGCCTGCTGCTCTTTTCTGACCAGACAATAGCATGCTCTACTAAGTAGGATTTTATTTTTTTGTAAATAAGGCATGTTAGTAAACTTCACCCCAACCCCCTGGCAGCGGCTTTATCAATTGTGTTATCTCTAACATTTCTTCTTTTCATTGTTATGGATAAATGTTCAGTTATTTATATCTCGCGTCTTGTTTTTCTTGTTTACTGCTCTCAGGAACTGGCCAATCTGTTGTGAAGTTTGAGTTAAAACAGCTATTACATGCTTAAGCATTTGTCTAAAGTGTTTTAAGAGGTTTTTAGTATGTATCCTTAAATTTGCTACGACAGCTCTGCTAATTTGTTTAGCAAGGAAGCTTCAATGAAACGATATGCTTAAGATTGATTTTTACTTTTTTGAACCTTTTCTTTGTATTCAATCTATACCTCTATAATCTATTCAAGGCTTTGGAACCCCATTAAGTTAGGAATAATAGAATGCTACTGTTAAAAGCAAAACATCGAATTCCTTCTTAATCATGAAGTAGCAACAATAAACAAAACGTTAAATCACAACTTAAACTGTTTGTTTAAGCTTGACATAGTTCCGAAATGAAGGTTTTATCATGCGTGCACCCATGCACGACTCGGGTTGTTTACCTCTCCCCCAACCATCATTGAAACAAGAGCGTTTTCTCAGGAGATGTTGTTTCTTTCTGTCTCTTTATCTTCTAGTCATAGTCTCCACTGTCGGGCTGGGTGGATTGATGGTCGTATTCGTTTTGAAGCCTCAAAAGCCGGTGTTTTCGGTCCAAACCGTAACATTAGATGCGTACCAGTTGAATGTTTATTCCAATTCAACTCTGTTTGTCTCAGCTGTTGCATCTTTGGTCTTAAACGCTAGCAATCCTAACAAAATCAGCCTAGGATACAGCCCTTCGAGGCTTCAACTCTACTCGGAAGGACTCCCGATGGCGGTTATTCGAGTTCCCGGGTTCTTTCAACCTGCTCATAGTAAAAATGTCAGTTTGACAACAAGGGTTTTAATTCCTTGTGTGAATGTCAGCCAGGTTTTGAGTGGGGGTTGGTTGCAAGACCAGCAGGGGCAGAGCATTGTTCCAATGAAACTATCAGGTGACATTAAAGTGAACCTCCATTTTCCATACATCACCCTGCCAAAGATCAAGGTTTGTAGTTTGTGCTCTTTCACATGGATGATAATTTACTTTCTGAATTCCTTGCTTCTCAAGGCACTGAAATGCTTTGCAGGTTGCCCTAGATTGTGACATGAATTTCGAGTATAGGGACTTGGCATTCTTGAATGAAGTTTACGCAAACAAAACAGCTAAAGATCTCCTTGTAAGTTTCATTTTCACATCTAAAAGTATTTTGCCCAGTTTCCCTCGATTAATCATCAACCTTTCTTTTTTGTGAAAAAATTACTTTACTTTGTAGGCATCCTTCTCCAATGGTTCCAAATCCTTCCTCAAGAAATGTGCTTTGGCTATCTACGTATAAAGGAAATTGGAAGCTTTCCTGACAAGAAAGTTCATTTTTTCCCTTCTAAAAAAGACACGTGTATATATAAATTTATTTTTTTAAAATTTTTATTGCCTTTTCAATTATACAAGACTCTACCCTAATTAATTCAGAACGACCTATGTTATAATAAAAAAGTTATAATGTTGAATATAATAAGGTCTCAAGATCGATCCTTCATAATCTCCTATTCTTATTAAAAAGTGATAATGAAAAAAATTAATGATCTTTAATCTTTCGTGAATTAAAACAATGTTAAATTGACTCGTGACAAACATAAGCAAAAGACTTTTTATAAATTAAAATTATAAAATTCAATTCATAATCAAAGACAATTTGGCCGCAATTAATCGCCTTTTACAACAGCAAAAATATTAGTAAAACTTTATTTTTTTTTCAAGTTTAAGTCACAGGGCTGGTTTCGTTTCATAGGGATGTCTATTGCTCGGCTACTTAAATTTAATGGATTAATATTATATGCACTGGCGGTGGAAACTGATAGTTTTCACAAACACCTTAGTTTTAAGGTATAGAAAGTTAGTTTATGGTACATGTGTTTAGAATCTAGGGATAGTCATTTTAATTTAAGGTTTAGGGTTATAATTTAGGGTTTATAGGTTAGAGTTTAATTTTTAGGGTAATATAATGAGGATTTAAGTTTTAACATATAAACCCTAAATTATAACCCTAAACCTTAAATTGAAACAATTATCCCTAAATTCTAACCCCTACACCTAAACCCCTAAACCCCTAAACCCTAAACTAACTCCCTATACCCTGAAATTTTAACTTATAATTTCCACCGCATCTGTATAAAATATTTATCCAAATTTAATTACTTCCTTCGTAATATCTTAATTCGTTAGTTACTCATTTAATTTTAAATTTCCATTCAAATTTCGTACCATTAAATTAACAGAAATTTTTTTGTTAAAACATAAATTATATATTTTTATTATTAAAACGTGTTAAAATATTCAATTATTATTAAATTTCAAAACTGTTTTTGTCCATTTGGGCGCGGAATTACTTTGGATGTGAACTATTTGGGTCCCATTACAGGGTTATAACCATTAATGAGCCTGCAAGAGGAAGTTGGGCCATGGAGGTTAGGGGCTTAGAGCTAATCGACTGAGCCACGAAAATAGATAAGAGTTGTAGTGTATAAATGATTTATAATTCATAAATTTATAATCTTGTCCAAATCAAATCAAATCCAAATTTATTTTTTATTTTCTCAATAAAATTATTTTTTAAAAATATTTATAAAAAAAACTTGAAAACTTCTCAAATAATATTCGATAGTCATGAAAATAAAGTAATTTTGTGAATCTAAAATTAATATAGAAAATTTGAGAATAAAAAATTAATCGAATTGAACTATTCTAAATACTTAAAAAAATTAGAATCAAATTATCATAAATGCTTTAAAAATACATTCCAAATAGAAGTGGTAGAGTTTGTACTTCGATTTTTTATATATTTAAATTAACAGATAGCCTTATAAAAATGAAAGAAAATGAAAATGTTTGATGTAGGACAATGTCCATGGTTTGTAGTTAAATCTACATAATTTTTAGAAGGTTGGCTTGCTACTAATTACCTTTTGTTAATGTTTTGGACCTCATGATTCACAGAACTTTTAGATTTTGACTTACTAAATCCATTTATAATTAAATAAAACTAGGAGTTTACTTTTTGAAATCCTTTAAACGCGGAGTATTATTTTACTCTAAAACGCCCTATTGTCTCGCTTTCATAACATGATAACATGAAAGCAAGAAGCAACTGCCCCAAATAATATACTAAATAAATAGAACCGAAGGCTTTCTCTAATTAAACAACCCCAAACCTTATGTACACATGTCTCGCTTTAACATCACTTTAATCACACATATTAAATACTTTCTATTAGTCAAAAATTGACGCTGCCATTTCTTTTCTTTTTTACCTAAGAGTAGCTTATCATTCATGAAGCAGCAAAATCATGATTGTTCACACAATTATTTTATTGTGTTTATCAAGTATGACAAAGATTTGTTCCTAATTTATTAAATTTAAAAATCAATTAAAACCAAATTAATCCATCAAAATACATGCTGTAAAATCTTTTGCTTTTTTCCTTTTTGGTCAAACTCAATCCCAAAATTTGTCCATATTATTAATCAAATGCAAATAGAGATATGAGTTTGCAAAGTATTTGAAATTTTTGGTCCACCACACACGCATTATATATATAAAAAATGGTTTTGCCATGTTCAGATATCAAATGGAGACAGAGTCGTTATATTTTTAAGAGGGTAACTGTGTGATTAATGAAACCATGGGGAGACTTAGCTCTTTCTTCTTCTTTTTCTTCTTCGTCTTCTTCATTAATGCAAGATGTTGCAGAGGGAGATCGCAGCACGTGCCTTTCTTCATCTTCGGTGATTCATTTCTGGATGCCGGGAACAACAACTACATAAACACCTCGACTCTCGACCAAGCTAATTTCTGGCCTTACGGTCTCACTTATTTCAGGTTCCCTACCGGCAGGTTCTCTGATGGCCGTTTGGTGTCCGACTTTATTGGTGAGTTTTGTTGCTACACTATTTCTTTCTCTCTGTTTGTTTCTCCTGTGTTGTTTGTAAAAAAAAGTCGGTTTGGTTAACCAACAGATATTCTTTTCGCCTAACATGATCTTCTTTATTGTCTCATCTTACCTGTATCAATTTTATAGATTATCTATTGTTTTGTACTGTAGCTAAACGTGCAAAGCTGCCTTTGATTCCACCATTTCTGCAACCGGGGTTTCGACAATATTACCATGGGGTCAATTTTGCTTCTTCTGGAGCTGGTGCTCTTCCCGAGACGTTTCAAGGATTTGTACGTCTTATCTTCTTCCTTAAATGATAAACCCCCTCTTTCATTCTTTAATACACATTTACGTATTTTTGTTCTTTTAAGCACCAATTTATGGTTTTCCCCTTCTCATGTTTTTGCCGCTTTGTATATGCATTTATTCAATGATCAACCCAAAATAATTTTAAAAAAGTATAATTTTAATTAGGTGTAATTCTGTTCCTAGTCCCTATACTCTTTCAAATTTTAAAATTTAATCTGTTTGATTTAAAAATTAAAGTTCAACAGACAACATTGTTAACTCATCTAAGTTAAATTTCGAAGATGTGTCATTGATTCAACTTTAACATAAATTCATTTACAGTGTAAACTGACTTTAATTGGCTGGATGCACCAACTGGCTTATGGTCCACTAATGTATATATATCCTTTGATTCGTCAAATATCAAGTGAGTGAGGCACAAAGAAACTTATTGGTACCCTGTCCCATCTTCACCAAAAAAAAACATCAAACCAAGAAAATTTATTGCACATATAATTGAAAGGTCAACTTGGATGAGCATATGTGTATACAGACTAGCTTAGAGCCTAGAGGCTCAATGATGTGTCCAAACCAACACCATGAATTTTCTGAAAAAAATTATTGGACGGTTGAAAATATTTTTTCTCTATTTTCTTTTGTGAATTGGGTTACTAAATTTCTACAATTTTCAGGTCATCGACCTTAAAACACAGCTAAGCAACTACTACAAGGTAGCGAGCTGGTTTAGACAAAAATTAGGGAACGATGAAGGCGAGGCAACAATATCAAGAGCTGTACATTTGTTTAGCATCGGGAGCAATGATTACATGAGCCCTTTCTTGACCAATTCCACTGTCTTAAAACACTACAATGACTCCACATATGTTGGGATGGTAATTGCCAACCTCACAACAGTCATTAAAGTAAGTCATTCTTTCTTTGACGGTAGATGTTGTCTGAAGTGGACATGAGATTGCATGCGTTCAAAAATCGTGTTTGAACCGACAGGGAATATATAGGAGAGGAGGTCGGAAATTTGCGTTCATCAACGTACCGGAACTAGGTTGTCTCCCGGCGATGAGGATAATCAAGTCCGAGAACAATGGAAGCTGCTTGGAGGAAGCCACGAGACTTGCAACATTACATAACCAAGCTCTTCCCAAGGTCCTCTTTGAGTTAGAGAAACGACTCAAGGGTTTCAAGTATTCACTTTTTGACTTCAACAGTAATCTCAGACAAAGAATGCAACATCCTTCTAAATATGGTACGTACGGCACAAACACAAACACATGCAAATTAAAAGAATGCATTATGCATATTGCTCATTATTAACGGTAGTTTTTTTGCCCTAAGTTTTTAATCAACTTGACACCATAGGGGGGGGGGGGGGGGGACCAGTAATTAACATAAATATATGGTTTTCATAATTATTGTATATTTTAAAGTTTGAACCTTGTGTCAAAAGAAATTCAAAACTAAAACCAAAAAAGATGTGATGATTGGTCAAAAGGTAAAAAGGCATAATTTAGCAGCTTATTTGAAACCTCGAGATGTTGCGAAACTTGAGAGCTTATATACTAGCACAAAGCTTATGGGGTAAAGCATAATTTGGTAACCTTTTTCTAAAAGGTTTTTCGTAAAGACACTGTCAAATATGGTAATGGAAGTATATGTTTGTTTCCCGAGAAATTACAATTAACATTGGGTGGAAAATATTTGTATGTGTAACCAAGGTTTCAAGGAAGGGGAGACAGCATGTTGTGGAAGTGGGAAGTATAGAGGAGTATTCAGCTGTGGGGGGAAAAGGACAGTGAAGGAGTTTCAACTTTGTAAGAATCCGAAAGAGTATGTGTTTTGGGACTCTTTCCATCTCACCGAAAGGTTCTACAGACAATTGGCAGATCAAATGTGGGGTGGAAAAAGCAATTCTCATGATGTTGGACCTTATAATTTGAAGAACCTATTTCAATTTCATTAATGCAAAATTTGGATACAATACATACTATATGATTCTATATATAAAGCATTAGGTTCATTTCATCAAATAAAATGATCACTTTTGTATGAAATTTGCATCCTGTTCACAGTTATTTGCCAATTTCACTTTTTTTTTTCATCCATTGGTTAATTTGACTTGGAGTCTTTTAATATTGTTTAGATAAAATTTCTTGTTCTGAACTAAAGAGGTTCATATATACCATTAAGTTAGATTCATGTATTGCTTACATTCAAATACTTAATGATAATTTACCATTAACCAAATAATTAAGAATTATTATTGCAGGTGGAATAAAAAAAACTCCACAAATAAATTTATAAAAGGTGCAACCTGTCTTTCAATTATTTTTCTTAAATAAACTTATAAATTATAAGCTTGTTTGAACACAATAAGTGGTCCTAGTGAAAAAGCAGATAATGTTTATCTTAAGAAACTGGAGTTCAATCGCTCTTCCACAATGTGTATGTACATTGTCAAAAGATTACAACATTGTAATTAACTTTGGACTATTCAAAAAATTATAAATCTGTTTTGTTTTTATAGTATTGAATGTATATAACAATTATCTAGGGGAAAAAACTAGAATGAACCGTTAGGAGCTAATAAATTGCCTCACTTCAAATATAATGACCTAATTAGTATTTAAACTAGAAAATTTGGGATTAAATCTCAAACAATGACCTAATAGATATTTAAACACTAATATTTAATTTAACTAATTTAAAAATTGACCGTTAATAAAGTAGCTTTAGGATTTGCCGTGTTCAAATAGATTGTGATTATTGATAAGTGTTTATTTTGGTTATGTTTTTAGTCCTTGTTTTGATCGAATATATATGTTCGATCGACTTAATTGGGCGTTTTTGTGTTGTTCTTGTGCATGATACGTAATGACAGAAACGAGTTGAAGTGCTGCAGAAAATACTGAATTCGTGGGCAGATTCATGGGCATGAATGCTGACTGGGCGCCACGTCAGCACCTTCTAGAAGATGACGTCAGCAAGCTTGATAACCTATCAGTCCACTTATCAAGATAGCCTATCATCCGAATTTTATCTTTTAAATTCAAAACTTTGATATTTATCTTATGTAATTTTATTTAAATTTATTTTAAGATTTATCATCTTAGGTTTTTTAGGGTTTTTCAACTACTATAAATACCCCACTTTGGGGGTGAATTATTCATCAAACATTTTCCATTGTTCTCTTCTTCCTTGAGTAATAAAGCTCTCCATTTTTCTCCATTTTTGTTTATTTTATTAAGTATGGTTTTTTCACAAACCATGCTTAACTAAATCCCCTTTAGCCAAAAGCAACGCCAAACCCGACAAACCTCGTGAGATTAGGAAAATACTTCAATCCTTCGACAATTCCTTTTTTAGATTCTCTGCAAAGTTGATTAGGCAATCGGCCTAATCTTTAGGCATCGCAATTGTTTCATTCCGAGAGCGTGCATCGGCTTGAAGTGGTTTAGATCCATCGTTGGGGACGAGGAAAAGCTTGTAGCCAATTCAACTCCCTAAGAACAAACTTAGTGGCGGTCCACTAAGGGGAATCGAAATCGGAAACAACTCTCATCGAGACGAATATCCGAGCACGGGCTTCTCCAGCACTAACTCAGATCTGGGTTAGCATCGATTGCCGTGGCTAATTCACAAAAGTTTGACTTCAAGGATTGCCCTGGGAGTCGAATCTACCAACGAGAAGTAAGTTACAAGGGTTGGGCCTTGTAGACTGTAACCTGCAGGAAAGTCAAAGAAAAATCAACTTCAGTGATCGAAGATGTCGTGGCAAAGCGTGGCTTGAGGCTATTTCTATCCATAATTCTTTCTCAACATTTATTTTTACGTTTTTACTATTTTTCTCATTTAAATCACTATTCTAAAATCCCCCTTTATTCCCTACAGGTTTTTGGTCTAAATCAGAAGAAAGGTGTTAGAGTTCCTATTCTCTGCGGATCGACCCTTACTCTCACTATATTATTTTAATTCTTATTTATTTTGAGTTTAAGGTTTTATTTTTGACACTATACGACACGTGTCAAAATTGGCGCCGTTGCCGGGGAATACGGCTAATTACTAATATCGTTTTATTTGATTTATGACCAGGAGCAATCCGGGAGAACAATTTGATCTCATCCCGGAAATCGAAGCACTAGCCCGAAAGTTGAACGCACAAACACTTCGGGAAAAGAAAAACAAAAGACGCCAACAGAGACTCGAACGCGATTTAGAAATCACATCCGAAGCAGAATCGAGTTACGAGCCCAATCCGATGGGAGACCAAAATCAAACCATTCGCCAACTTAATGAGGCGTCCGGTGGCCAACAACCTATGTGCATAACTTTCCCGAATGGCGAAACACCGTTCGTGCTAAAAACGGGTTTGATCCATCTCTTGCCTACCTTTCACGGCTTACCGACAGAAAATCCTCATAAACATTTGAAGGAATTTCACATGGTTTGTCTAAGTACAAAGCCACAGGGAGTATCCGATGACCAAATCAAACTTAGAGCTTTTCCATTTTCCTTATCTGATATAGCAAAAGATTGGTTATTTGATTTGCCCCCTAATTCTGTTACAACATGGACTGACATGGCTAAACTTTTTCTTGACAGGTTTTTCCCTGCAGCAAAAGCGAGCGAAATTAGGCGCAGCATCCTAAGCATTCAACAAAGAGAAGCTGAATCCTTGTATGAATACTGGGAGAGGTTTAAAAAGTTGTGTGCAAATTGTCCACAACATGGGTTGTCGGAACAAACCCTCCTCCAATATTTTTACGAAGGATTAACGCCTATGGACATGAAGGTGATAGATGCGGCAAGTGGAGGAGCTCTAGTCAACATGACACCAACGGCGGCTAAAACTCTGATATCAACCATGGCCGCCAACTCTCAAAGATTCAATCAAACTAGCGAACCATCTCGAAGGGTTCGCGAGGTAAGTACAGTTTCATTAGAAAACAAAATCGATAAATTAGCTGAAATAGTGCAAACTCTTGTTGCAGATAAGAGAAAAGCAGCTAGACTTTGTGGAATCTGTACCAGCCCAGAACATCCGACAGACTGTTGTCCGATGATTCAAGAAGATGATGTCGCCCAAGCCAACGCCATAGGGAATGCTTATAATTCTGGGTGGAGGAACCAATCAAATTATGGGTACGCGAACAACCAAAGGCCAAATCAACCGTACCAACAAAGACAACCCTACCCACAACAAAAGACGTCTCTAGAAACCTTGGTTGAACGACTAGCGATATCCCAAGAGAAGTTCCAGAACCGAACCGAAATCCACTTACAAGAGTTAGATAAGCAAATGAGCCAGCTAGCCCAAACAGTAAGTCGTCTTGAATCCAAAGGTAAACTCCCTTCACAAACAGAGATAAACCCAAAAGAAAATGTAAATGCCATCACCCTTAGAAGTGGCACCGTGATAGAACCCAAAACCTCAGAGGTAAACACCCAAAAAGATAACCCAACTCCACCAGTCGAAAAAGATACATCAAATCCGACCCCTAAACCATCCCCTTATACTGTTCAACCACCATTCCCGTCGAGATTGATGAAAAGAGACAAGCAAGCAGAAGAAAAGGAAATCCTAGATGTGTTCCAGAAAGTAGAGATCAACATTCCGCTCCTCGACGTAATCTGAAAAATCCCAAGGTATGCTAAGTTCCTTAAAGATTTATGTACTAATAAACGTCGTCTTATTGGAGTTGAAAAGGTTAATCTAGGAGAACATGTATCGGCGGTTTTCCAGCGTAAGTTACCACCAAAATTGAAGGACCAAGGTATGTTCGCCATTCCCTGCAAAATAGGTAAAGTGGGTGTTAAAAGAGCAATGTGTGATTTAGGGGCCTCTATTAATGTTATGCCCCTTTCGTTTTATAACTCACTTTCTGCTGAGCCTTTGAAGGATACGAAGGTAACAATACAACTGGCGGATAGATCCATAATTTACCCGGAAGGATTACTGGAAAACGTTCTTGTAAAGGTAAATGATTTAATCTTCCCAGCGGATTTCTATGTCATTGACATGGAAAGCGACCGGTCAAACAACTCTTCTGAGATCCTCCTTGGCCGCCCATTTTTGAGCACTGCCAACACGAAAATTGAAGTAAGAAGTGGGATCCTTACAATGGAATTCGATGGTGAGGTAGTAAAATTTGACGTTTACAAAGCTATGAGACATCCTGAAAATGTTGCTAGTTTAAATTTTGTTGATGTCATTGAACCTGCCATAAATGATTTCTTTGACGCTAGTTTTACTGACTTCATGGATGATTTGCACAGAGAAATCGCGGATTCCGACGAAGAGGACAGGGAGTTCGAAAATCTTTGTTCGATAAATAAAGACTTAATACTTACGGCGTCTAAGACTAAACTTTTACCTTCTATATTGCAGGCACCCAAGATTGAACTTAAACAATTACCCGAGCATCTAAAGTATGCATTTTTAGGGGAAAAAGAGACCTTGCCGGTTATTATCTCGACCAAGCTATCAAACGAAGAAGAGGAGGACTTGCTAACAGTATTGCGGGCACATAAGGAAGCCATGGGTTGGACCGTTGCAGACATCAAGGGCCTTATTCCCTCCACTTGCATGCATAAGGTAAAAACCGAAGATGGGGCTAAGCCATCTCGACAAGGACAACGCCGCCTGAATCAACCTATGATGGACGTAGTTAAAGAAGAAATACAAAAGCTTCTAGATGCGGATATAATCTATCCAATTTCGGATAGCGACTGGGTAAGCCCGATCCATGTAGTCCTTAAGAAAACCGGAGTCACAGTGGTTAAAAACGCGGAAGGTGAGTTAGTTCCAACAAGAGTCCAGAATGTTTGGCGAGTCTGTATAGACTACAGGAAGTTGAACTCTCTAACTCGGAAAGATCATTTTCCACTTACTTTTATAGACCAAATGATTGAAAGACTAGCCGGTAAAACTCACTACTATTGTCTTGACGGATTTTCAGGTTTTTTCCAAATTCCTGTGGCGCCCGAGGATCAAGAGAAGACAACCTTTACATGTCCTTTTGGCACGTTCGCCTATCGTCGAATGCCATTCGGGCTTTGCAATGCGCCGGCCACATTCCAAAGATGCATGGTGAGCATTTTCTCAGATTTCATCGAAAAAGGTATAGAGGTATTCATGGATGACTTTACAGTTTACGGTAATTCCTTTGGAGAATGTTTGTTAAACTTAACAAATGTGCTAAAAAGATGCATTGAATTCAACCTTGTTTTAAATTATGAAAAATGTCATTTCATGGTAGATAAAGGTTTAATTCTAGGACATATTGTTTCCTCAAAAGGTATTACCGTTGATAAAGCTAAAACAGATGTTATACGCTCACTCCCATACCCCACAACTGTGAGGGATATTCGATCGTTTCTTGGCCATGCAGGGTTTTACCGCAGGTTTATTAAAGATTTTTCGAAGTTGGCGCAACCCCTCTGCAGTCTGTTACAAAAGGATCAACCCTTCAATTTTGACGAAAAATGCAATGAGGCATTTGACATACTCAAGGAAAAGCTTGTAAACGCACTTATCGTTCAACCACCGAATTGGAACCACCCATTCGAATTAATGTGCGATGCTTCCGATTTTAGCGTTGGAGCAGTGTTGGGTCAAAGAATCGACAAGGAACCACATGTTATAGCCTATGCATCACGCACTTTGGATCCTGCGCAGAAAAATTATTCAACAACGGAAAAAGAACTCTTTGCTATTGTTTTTGCCTTAGAAAAGTTTAGGTCTTATTTACTTGGTACTAAAATCGTTGTCTTTTCTGATCATACAGCTTTGCGCTTTCTGATGAGCAAAAAGGAGGCAAAACCGAGACTGATCCGATAGATACTATTACTCCAGGAATTTAACCTAGAGATAAAGGATAAGAAGGGATGCGAAAACCTTGTTGCGGACCATTTAAGTCGCATTCCCTTATCTATGTCCGATCCACCGGTTAGAGAGGAGTTCCCTGACGAAGGATTGATGGCCGCTCAGCTTAACGTTCCGTGGTTTGCAGACATGGTGAATTACTTAGCCACGGGTAAGTTGCCGCAAGATTTACCGAAGACGGAGGTAAAACGAATAAAAAGGGAATCTCGATTCTTCATTTGGGATGATCCCTATCTTTGGAAACATTGTTCGGATGAGGTAATTAGACGATGTATAGCAGAAAGCGAGGTAAACTCTATCTTAAATTTCTGTCATTCTTATTCTTGCGGTGGTCACTTCGGGCCTAAACGTACTACACATAAAATTCTTGAGTGTGGTTTCTACTGGCCCAACATTTTTCGTGATGCTTATCTATTTTGTAAATCTTGTGAAAAATGTCAAA
Organism: Hibiscus tridactylites; assembly: GCA_958450335.1. NCBI lineage: Eukaryota > Viridiplantae > Streptophyta > Magnoliopsida > Malvales > Malvaceae > Hibiscus > Hibiscus tridactylites. The sequence goes on from OY288280.1 coordinate 85,195,119, forward strand.
GGGTTGGTAATTTGAGTCGAAGAAACGAGATGTCACTTAATCCCATTACTGTATGTGAGATATTTGATGTTTGGGGATTAGATTATATGGGTCCCTTTGTCTCTTCATTCGGAAACTTTTATATAATTCTTGCGGTAGATTATGTTTCTAAATGGGTTGAAGCTAGAGCAACCCGAAATAATGATGCTAAAACCACTGTTAAGTTTCTAAAAGAATCTATCTTTTGCAGGTTTGGCACACCGCGAGCGATAATAAGCGACCGAGGGAAGCATTTCATCAACCGAGTGATTGATACTCTCATGAAAAAGTTCGGTGTTACTCACCGAATTTCAACATCCTACCATCCGCAAACGAATGGTCAAGAGGAGGTGTCGAATCGAGAGATAAAGACCATACTCGAAAAAATCGTGAAGCCGGATCGCAAAGATTGGAGCATTAAGCTATCCGATGCGCTATGGGCATACCGTACTGCGTACAAAGGCCCCATAGGGATGTCACCTTACCGTCTCGTTTACGGTAAACCCTGTCACTTACCAGTCGAACTGGAACATCGCGCATTTTGGGCAATTCAGCAATGTAACATGGAAATGGATGCGATTGGAAGGGAACGCAAGTTGCACATTCAAGAGCTCGAGGAAATCCGGAAACATGCCTATGATAGTGCACAAATTTTTAAAGACAAAACAAAGGATTTCCATGATAAAAATATTTCATTTAAATCTTTTTCCGTTGGTCAAAAGGTTTTATTATTTAATTCTAAATTTAAACTTTTTGCAGGAAAATTGCGTTCCAAATGGCTCGGACCGTTCATTGTTGTCCAATCTTTTCCACATGGAGCAGTAGAAATTCAAGATACCGAAGGACATAGCTTTAAAGTTAATGGACAACGGTTAAAACAATTTTTCGAAAATGTTCCAGTTGGTTTGATTGAAGAAATTTATTTCGAGGAACCAAATGCATAAATGAGGTCGTCAAGCTAGCGACGATAAACAAGCGCTAGATGGGAGGCAACCCATTTCTTTCTGTTTTAATTTTCTTTGTTCTTAATGTTATTAAAAAAATAATACAAAAAAAATAAAAAAATAAAAAACGAAAAAAAAACATTAAAAAAAGGGGGAAATCGAAAGCAACTAAAACTGTTTAAAGTTTTTTTATTTATTTCGATTTTATCTCTTATCATATTTATTTTCATTATTTTTAATACTTGTTTTATCTATTTTTACATTTATTTTTATCTTATTCTATCTATCTTTTCGAATTTATTATCTCCTCATTTTATTTTATTTTTAAATTTTATTTTATCTAATCTTTTCCTTATTTTTGCAGATAAGTTAGGTTGAATAAAAGATGAGAAGCTATCAAGAATATTCGGTGGACCCAATCTTTAAATGGTATTTGTTATCACCCGTCCAAATCTTATATATCTTATCCAACCGGTCAAAACTTCTATTTCAACCCAATTTAATCCCGTGGACCCCGCCAGTCAACCACCACAATCCAATCTAAATTCAAACACCCAATTACACCTCCCTAGCCGCAACTTTCACCCAAAATTAAGCCCCGTGGACCCCACCCCAAACCCAAAGCAATACACGGCTACACCCCCCCACCCTCTTATTTATTTCCCTTTTCAGCAACCTTTGACCAACATTTAACCTATTCAATAAACCCTCACCTGCCGCCAACCTACCAACACTCCTTTCTCTTCTCCCATAACGCCAACCGGAACCAAACCCTACACACCACCACCATGCCTCGCACAAGGAACCAGGCTCGCCGGCTTCCACAGCAGCCACCACTTGTCATTGGTGGCCGCCGGCGTTTCCAGCCACCGCAGTTCGTCGCCGTCAGCAGCGACTCCGAGCACCCACAGCCGCACCACAACACCATTCCATCTCCCGAACCTCCCATCACCACCCCCCATTCCGTCGACCATGCACCACCGCACCACCAACCGCAGCGACCACCGTCACCCCCATCCCCTTCCTTTCACTCCTTTGCGACGCCGACCACATCCATGTATACCGCCACTGCCCACACGCACCAATCCTCTCCCTCGCACCACAACGATCCGGCCATGGCGAGGACCACTCCCACGCACAGATCCAGACAGCCCAGCACCGGCCGCACTGCTCGTGTCACCGGCAGTGGCGAAACGCCACCGTCATCACCATCGCCGCCACCGTCCCCTTACCACCCCTTGACGTCCGATGCGGCTGGCGGCTCCTCACGGCATCATTACATGCCCATGCATTCCCCACACCACGTGCCCTCCTATCACATGCACACTAACACGTCCGGGCACTCGGATAATTATTCGGCAGCCGATGAGGTAAGTTCTGAATTTTTTACGCCATTATTTGTTATTAACCCTACCTCTGATCATGCAGATTACATGCACGCCGATTTTGCTGCTCATAATCCTTCGGACGCTGCCCAAACGGAATCACCGCCTCACGACCACAATGATATTCCATCGGACCATGAAGAACATCCACGACGTAGCCAACGATTTACGACACCCAACGATGACAACTTGAAAGGGTTTTTACAATTCACTGGAGACGAACTAGTTATGTTTAATCATATTCGACATCGCCCACTTCCGGTCTGTAAGTACATTCCCGATCATACATTAGATCGTTTGCATATACGTGAGTCGGTCCTAGCACATTTTGATAATATTGGATGGCGTCGATTTCATGTTATTACTTGTGACACGTACTACGAATTAGTTCTTGAATTTTATTCTACATTTTCGTTTAATCGTAGTCGCGCAAGGTCTCTTGATACACCAAATGTAATTTCCTTTCGCTTATTGGGTCAATACTTTCGGCTGTCCATTACTGAGTTTAATGTCTATATGGGTTTCGTCACTAATGTTTCGGACCCTAACTATCAATCTGCACTTTTAGACATACCGGAAGATTTCGATAACAACATTTCTCTCGAGACTTTGACAGGTTTAGCGGGTGTGCAGTACAATCCGAAAACAACTAAGGACCACATTATTCATAGCCCTGCTTTACGATATATCCATCGCTTCCTTGTTTACAACTTGTCTGGCAGAAACGACACTCCATCAACCGTGAGTAGATCTGAGTTATTCTTTCTATGGTGTATGCAGGTAAATCTTAAGGTAAATCTTGGTTTTCGGTTGGCCCACACATTTCATCGTGTCCCCCGAACCTCTAGGTCACGACCATTAATTCTGGGCCCCTATATTACCCATTTAGCCTTGCGTATTTTTTCTGCTACTTTTGATCCATCTCAGTTTACTTATGCGTTTTCTATGAGTGCTTTAGATGAGAGATGCCTAGATGCAATGGGCTTACTCGCAGGTACTCCTGATGCACCTTATATTGCTCCCCCGGGCACTCTCCCAACTCGTCGAGAATGAGTGTTTCGTAGACGCGCCCAATCACAACCAACACAGGACGACCAACCCCAAAGAGATATGGATGAGCGCCTCCATTCCATCGAGACCAACTTGGCCGAGATCTTATCCTATCTTCGCCCCGGCACCTCCCGCGGACGACGTGGCCGCGGTCGTGGCCGCAATTGATTAGGGGAGTCTCTCCTTTCCTCTCTTTTATTTTAATTTTTCATTTTGGGACAAAATGCATCTAAGTGAGGGGGAGGGAGATATGCTTATCAATTTTTATCTTGCTTATTCGTCTTGATTGTTCGCTTGAAATCTTGATTTTATTAATTTAAGTTCTCTGTTTAAATCCTTAATTTCGCCTTGTCTCACTGTTTTCACATGATTCTGAATCTATCTTGTTAGAAAACTCTAGGTTGCATGGTAAATTTTTGGCATGATTAATTTTTAATTTTATTATGACATTTTATTTCTCTATTAATCCACATGATGCTTACCTAAGTACACAAGACATATTTGTGAGATTTTGAGCCTAATGAGCATGCATGATATTTGCTCTTTGTTTCTTTGAGTGTGCCTAGCTAAATTAGTTACATTCTAGAACTTGTCTTTAAATTCTTTTTGAGATTACATTGATTGATTATGATGCTTTAATATGATAGAGGCACTAGGTTTAAACCACTTCTCTTCCAAAATAAATCACCTACCCTTAAATTAATTTCCCTTAGTGAAACAATCTTTGAGCCTTAGCCTTTTTCTTGAAAATTACCACATCTTAAGCCTAATCCAATTTCTTCTCAAATCCATCATTTTTGTTCCCTTTTTCGAGACAAATTTCATCTTAAAAAAAAACTGTGCAGAGTTGATTCGAATATACAGTGCAGGAAATTGTTCGAGTCTGCAGAAAAATAAAAACAGAAAAAAACAGTGCAGTTCGAAAAGAAAAAAAAAAGAGGTACACTGTCGAGCAGTTTTGGTTCGAATGAAAAAAAAACAGTTTCGAATATATTTTTTGGGATGATTTTTTGTCTTGAATTTTAGCCTTTATTTTCAGCCTTTATCCTACCCTTACCTTAGCCCCATTACAACCCTTATTTAAGACCTCTTGATTTTTGCATCATATTCATGTTAGTAGTGGAGATTAGATTTAAACACAAGCTTATGGTTATGCTCTAATTAGCTTTGGCTCGAGTGATTTTTCTCTACCCTTAAACACTTTGAGTGACATGAGCGATTCCTTGTGAGGGTACTTGGTTTGCATCATTGATGTTAGTAGAGTTTTTAGAATGTCGTCCTAGCTTTAATTTATTAGTCTCGCCATTTATCTATTTTTGCTCCTTAGTTTTCTCTAATAATTAGATGCTTAATCATATTGAGAATTTTTTAGACTTCGTGAAATTAAGGATGAAAACTTGAACTTAAGATTATTTAATTTTGAGATACTTGAGGACAAGCATCGGATAAGTGAGGGGGAATTTGATAAGTGTTTATTTTGGTTATGTTTTTAGTCCTTGTTTTGATCGAATATATATGTTCGATCGACTTAATTGGGCGTTTTTGTGTTCTTCTTGTGCAGGATACGTAATGACAGAAACGAGTTGAAGTGCTGCAGAAAATACTGAATTCGTGGGCAGATTCATGGGCATGAACCAGGGCATGAATGCTGACTGGGCGCCACGTCAGCACCTTCTAGAAGATGACGTCAGCAAGCTTGATAACCTATCAGTCCACTTATCAAGATAGCCTATCATCCGAATTTTATCTTTTAAATTCAAAACTTTGATATTTATCTTATGTAATTTTATTTAAATTTATTTTAGGATTTATCATCTTAGGTTTTTTAGGGTTTTTCAACTACTATAAATACCCCACTTTGGGGGTGAATTATTCATCAAACATTTTCCATTGTTCTCTTCTTCCTTGAGTAATAAAGCTCTCCATTTTTCTCCATTTTCTTTTCTCCATTTTTGTTTATTTTATTAAGTATGGTTTTTTCACAAACCATGCTTAACTAAATCCCCTTTAGCCAAAAGCAACGCCAAACCCGACAAACCTCGTGAGATTAGGAAAATACTTCAATCCTTCGACAATTCCTTTTTTAGATTCTCTGCAAAGTTGATTAGGCAATCGGCCTAATCTTTAGGCATCGCAATTGTTTCATTCCGAGAGCGCGCATCGGCTTGAAGTGGTTTAGATCCATCGTTGGGGACGAGGAAAAGTTGTAGCCAATTCAACTCCCTAAGAACAAACTTAGTGGCGGTCCACTAAGGGGAATCGAAATCGGAAACAACTCTCATCGAGACGAATATCCGAGCACAGGCTTCTCCAGCACTAACTCAGATCTGGGTTAGCATCGATTGCCGTGGCTAATTCACAAAAGTTTGACTTCAAGGATTGCCCTGGGAGTCGAATCTACCAACGAGAAGTAAGTTACAAGGGTTGGGCCTTGTAGACTGTAACCTGCAGGAAAGTCAAAGAAAAATCAACTTCAGTGATCGAAGATGTCGTGGCAAAGCGTGGCTTGAGGCTATTTCTATCCATAATTCTTTCTCAACATTTATTTTTACGTTTTTACTATTTTTTCTCATTTAAATCACTATTCTAAAATCCCCCTTTATTCTCTACAGGTTTTTGGTCTAAATCAGAAGAAAGGTGTTAGAGTTCCTATTCCCTGCGGATCGACCCTTACTCTCACTATATTATTTTAATTCTTATTTATTTTGAGTTTAAGGTTTTATTTTTGACACTATACGACACGTGTCAATTATCTTATATTTGATTTTTTAATAATATAGTTATCCAATAATTATAGAGATCACGTATATAGAGAGTGTATCACACTATGTTTCACATAGATGAGACGAAACAAATCGCGAGCTAGTCGAGCTCGATTAGTTCAAAGTTTGGTCAATACTTAATTTGATTAAACTCGATTCAAGTTCTTAACAGCTGAGTCGAACTACTCGATATTCGACTTGAAAAACTCGCGAGCTGCTCGAAAATATAATATATTAATTTTTTTTAATTTAAAATTTTAAACCTAAAATCCTAAAACATATACCCTAAATCTAAATCATAAACTCTAAACCCAACAACATAAACCTATAAAACTTAAACTAACACCCTAAACCCTAAAATTAACAAGTTTGTATAACATGTGTATCAAAGTTTTTTTTTCCTAATATGAATTTAAATGAGGCGAGACAGATCACGAACTACTCGAGTCCGACTCGGTCAACACTCGACTTGGTTGAACTCGAATCAAACTCGAACTTGACTCGAGCTCAGATTATTCAGGCTCGTTAAAAACTACTCAAGCTCGAACTCGACTCAAATTCTTAACAAGATTTGAACCGAATTCGAGTTCAACACTACTCGAGCTCGATTTGGCTCGTTTACCCCCTATACTTTCACACTTCTTGGCTTACCTAAAAAGTGTTTATGCAGCCTTAAATCCGATTCGGTGCCTAACTTTGGACCATTTTGGGAGTTGCAACTCTTGACTATTAATGCTGACTGCTGAGGGTAAATCTTCAAAACTCTAAAGCCAGATTATCAGAATTGAAAAGTCGACCAAATAGAAAGTTCAATTTTTTTTTCTCGGCAAAGAATTGAAAAATCAAAAGCCAGTGGATAAGAATTAAAGCTCCAGCTTCAATCTTTAATTCTTCAATACTGTACGTGTCGAATCACGTGGCTACTGTACTGTAGAAATATTGGTTTTTCGCACACTGATATGACAGTGTTGGTTGACTGCACTAGTTTAGTTGAATATTTTTTTATACAAGTTTGTCATGCTGCAAAATGGAAGAAAAGTACATGTAGTAATTCTGTTTGGTGAAAAACTTTTTGATAAAATGAACAATTTTTGCTGAAATGAAGTGAACATTTTCCAGCAACTAAGCTTCTTTTTCTTTCAGCAACTGAATGGCCAGTTTAAGGTTGTTCCTGTGTTGCTTTCTTTTCACTGCAAGTTCTATCAACCTCGTATGAAGCCGTAGTCTGCAAAAAAACCATGCCGCCTTGTTTGTCTTTGGAGACTCACTCTTTGATCCCGGAAATAATAACTACGTCGGCACGATTGGTCGAGCAAATTTCTATCCATATGGTGAAACCTTCTTCAAACACCCCACTGGCAGGTTCTCTGACGGTCGTTTAATTTCAGACTTCATTGGTACGACACAAATTTCTGTCTTTTTTTGTTTGTTCTTTTTCCTAGTGAAATTATGAGTGTGTTCTTAGTGTTTTGGTTCATTTTTCTTGCAGCCACGTATGCAAATTTACCACTAAGTCCGCCGTATCTTCAACCTGGGAATCATCAATTTATTTATGGGGCCAACTTTGCTTCAGCTGGAGCTGGTGCTTTGTCTGAAACTTATCAAGGATTTGTATGTCTAATTTCCATTTGCTAATGCTTAGACAATAGCTTTTCTTAGCCTATATTGAGGTTTTTGTTGGACGTTGGTTTCTTTTACAAATTCAGGTGGTAGATTTGAAAACTCAGTTACGTTATTTCAAGAAAGTGGTAAAGCTGTTGAGACATGAACTAGGCGATGCAGAAGCCATGGCCTTCTTCTCCAGAGCTGTTTATTTATTCAACGTCGGAGCCAATGATTACATATTACCTTTAACCTCAAACTCCACGGTACTTGAAACCTTCTCCAAACAAGAATATGTAGGAATGGTGATCGGCAATCTCTCCGAGACTATCGAAGTAGGTTCCGTATACTTCAAGTAACAGATGCTAAGATTCATGAACCAACTCCACGTATATCTAATTTTGATGATGTTCCAGGGAATACACAAGAGTGGAGGAAGGAAATTTGGGTTTCTAAACATGGGGTCATTGGGATGTATACCATCCCTGAAAGTACTTGTACCGGGAAACAACGGTTCCTGCTTCGAACCGGTTAATGAACTCGCAAAACTGAACGATGCAGCTCTGCCTAAAGCCCTTGAAGAGTTGGAGATCAAACTAGCACAATTTAAATACTCTATGCATTATCTGAATATTTCTTTTGGTGAAAGGCTGAACAATCCCCAAAAATATGGTATGCATCAAGATATTTTATGTTAGAATTTAGATGGCCACCACAACGCAATTTACAGCTACTTTTTTTTCAAGGTTTCAAGTCGAATATAGCATGTTGTGGAAGCGGTCCATACAGAGGAATCGACAGCTGCGGAGGAAGGAGGGTTGTGGCAGAATATGAATTATGTTCAGATCCTAGTGAATACTTGTTCTTCGACTCTGGCCATCTTTCTGACAAGGCCAACAAGCAGATTGCCGAGCTCATGTGGAGCGGAACACCCGATATTACCGGGCCTTACAATCTGAAAGCATTGTTTGAAGCATGATCAATGCTTTGATCCAATACCATCTCAGCATATAATTAGTTGTTTGTTGTTTTAATGAATAAGGCCTTAGAAAGAGCTCCGAAATTTGAAATTTTATACCGAGCAACAAGAAGCTACTTGTTTTTGTAGAGATTTCATAATATTTATATGACAATAAAGGAAGGGAAGATCAATCCCCTTTAAAGCTTAGAATAGCAAAAGTTAGATAACATTTGCCGCTACCAAACAGTTTCCCATCCTTTCATTCTGTTCAATAATTGAACATAATTAACTTGCTTCATGTAGGAAGCAGAGGCAACTTATATAAATATCATGCAAACTAAGGAGTGTGACATAAGAATGGCGAGTTTAAGGTTGTTCTTGTGTCTCTTTCTTTTTCATTTTACTGCAACTTCTATAAACCTCGTATGCAGCTGTAGTCTGCCTAAAAACCATGTCGCCTTGTTTGCCTTCGCCTCTTCGGAGATTCAGTGTTTGATCCTGGAAATAATAACTACATTGACACAAGTGCTCGGGGAAATTACTATCCATATGGTGAAACCTTCTTCAAGTATCCCACCGGAAGGTTTTCTGATGGTCGTTTAATTCCAGACTTCATCGGTAGAACACGAATTTACTCGTTTTCTGCCCTTTTATTATGAAAGTATCAGTGTGTTCTTAGTGTTCTGGCTAATACTTCTTGCAGCCTAGTATGCAAATTTACCATTCATTCCACCATATCTTCTACCTGGGGTCACTTCGGTTCAGCTGGAGCCAGTGCTTTGTCTGAAACTTATCACGGACTTGTATGGCTAATTGCTAATGCTTAAACAATAAATTATCTTAAAATAGGCCAATATGTCTTTAAATTTGTTCTATATATTTCAATTTCGCAGGTTTAATTCAAATCCAAGAGATAGATTCAAAAACTTTATTTTAAGGTGGCAAAAATAGCATGTCGTGGAAGTGGTCAGGACAGAGGTATTCCGATCTTTGGTACGGCAAAATATGAATTATGTACAGACCCTACATAATATTTGTTCTCTAATGGTAACCATTTTCTGACGTGGCAGACTACCAAGCTTATGTGGAGTGGAACACCCAATATTACGGGGCCTACAACCTGAAAGCATTATTTGAAGCAAGATCATTGATTTGATCCAAAATCATCTGAGCATAATTACTTGTTTGTTGTTTAAATAAAAAAGCCTCCCAGCAACAAGACACTAGTTCCTTAATTCTTACAGAGATTTTCATAGTCCTTGTAACACAATAAAAGAAGACAAGACAAACCCACTTTGAAGCTTACAACCTCTGCCTTAAATCTGAAGACAGGCAATGTTTTCTTTCAGATAACTGGATTGTAGTGTAAAAGACCAAAATTTGCATCCAAGTACATATTGCAATACAGCTACTTCAATGGAAATAGATGAGATTTACTTAAAATACAAAAGAAAAAAAAAAAGGATAACTCTTATACTTCCAGCTGACATCTTTTTCTCATGGTTAGGTCTTCAATGGAGCCTTTTTCTCTCTATCAGATATCCGTGCAGGGGCTGTCGAATGTGATTTGAAGCGGCCTCTCCCTCCTTCCTCTTTTTCCTGGAAAAATCCATATCCATATTGTTCAATTTCGTTTTTCATTAAAAGTAGTCCCATGCCCCCAGTCAAGCAAGTTCTTAAATTGTTGGAATGAAATATTACAAAGCCATTCAGAACAATCAGATTACTATGAACATGAGTTAACAGTTCATATTACCTTTTTCTTGACAATCTGAACAACATCTTCATCCTGCATAGGATGGCTAAGGCCACAATGTTGAGGGTAGTGCCTTGCACTTGTGCCCCAGACCAGAACGTATTTGACATCCTTTATCAAACTCCTATGAATGTGATTGCAGAAATCTTCCACCGTGCAGCCACCCCGATCCTATCTCATGCCAAGAAAAATTAATCAGCGAACTTCTGGCATGAATCTAACAGTACAGACTATTAGAGGTAAATGCAATGACGAGAACTTATGTGACATACAGCAGAAAGGACCACAGGATCACTGAAATCAGGTTGCTGCCCTTGTGGCTTTGTATATACTCGAACAAGCCCCATCTCTTCCCACATCTTTGAAAGTAGTCTATCCAAGTTCAGCTGCACAAGCAACAGGATCACAGGAATATAGGCATGTTTCTCAAATTACACGCATTAAGTATGAAACTGATAAGCAATATATGTCTGCAACTAATTCTGCTCTGCATTGTGTTCTTCATGTATGGTAGACAGCATTTTACTTTCCTTTTAACAGGGAATGAACATTGATCTTCATAAAAACATGAAGAAAATGAAGCGAGTATCAGATCTTATCAAATCTAATTGTGTTCTGATCACGTCACTGAAGATTCTTGCATTTTAAATCTGTTAACATACTCCTTAACTTTAATTCCATGTTATTTACTATTGCAAAAAGCCATTAACATTTTTAAAAAGATGGAACATGCCTTCAGATTGCAGCTTATCACAACAGAATTAGGTTGCCGGGCCAACTTATCCACATCATCAATACCAATGACATCTATCTTGTTGTAAACATACACACACTTAATGTATTTGCGGTTTCCTTCAATGACATCTATGAGGTCATCCACTGTGGCATCCTCACGAAATAAAACCTGTAAAAGCGGTCATCAGGAATACCAAGTAAGAAAACACCATTTGAAAGAATGAATAAATCAAATGAGAAGTTTGATCGTTACAAGACTCCATACCTCGGCATTGTGAATTTTGTATTCATGTAAAATTTGATAACAGAGTTTCTCATCCACATGAGATAAAGGTAATGTACTGTTGAAAGAGATGCCCCCAGTTTTTTTCTTTTTGAAATATATCTGCAAACCCAAAATGAAGGACACATCAATAATACAGAAGTTAAATTTCATCAGAACTTTTTATGCAATTTGAAGTTTTGAACTAGTTAATGTTAAACCATTGTGATATGAAAATTATTCATTTTTCTTTAGGCAAACGACCATATTTTAAAACATAGAGATGCCTAATGTATTAATAATGATCCACATAGACAACGTTAGCAATGAACTTACTTGAGGCGGTCTCTTGTTTAAACGCAAACCCACAGCTTCCAGTTCCTTGGTTAATATTTGGCGATGACCCTCACTCTGGGTTTTCATATCAGATTACACAAGAATAAGGTAAGAGAAGTCTCCAAAAAATCTCAGACTTAAAAAACTACTATTATGATATAGATACTTACTTTAGAGGCATCAAGAACCATAAGTACAAGATCTGACGACTTAGCAACAGCAATAACCTGAGAAATGAACAGTCTCAGAAGTAATCTTAAATTCAAGAAACTATTCAACCAAAATAAGCATAAGAATGGAGAGAACAAATCATAGGTACAAACAGAAAGCAAGAAAAGGAAGAGGTAATACTATCTCTTCCATGTGTACACACCGAATAACACATTAAGCATTTAATCAAACAACATTCAGTAAACTTTTATCAGTTACCTCATTTGGCAACGATAGTTTTATACCAAGAGATGGCAAGCATATCACAAGGTAAAACTGGAAGCTGCAAAATTTACCTGCCTCCCACGTCCTTTGCCTTCAGAAGCACCTTCAATAATTCCAGGAAGATCCAGCAGTTGAATCTTAGTATCATTGTAATGTATGATACCAGGAATGCATGTAAGTGTTGTAAACTCATAAGATGCAGCTTCTGAATGAGTTCCAGTTAACATGGTTAAAAGGGTTGATTTCCCCACACTGCATTGCATTACAACACAATAGTTAGCTCCCTTTTCAAAGAACAATGTCAACATAGAGTATAAAATCATGTCTGTAAGTATGTATATTCCTACAAATGAATGTTTGTACAGAAAGCACAACATATATTTTCCTACACAGTTGTGCAAGTGCCAAGTAGATGGAGTGAGTAGGCTAGAGAAGTATGGCAGAAAGATGGTACTGGCAGTAGAATGATATCATCAGTATAGTATTTATCTTAAGTGAGATAAAACCAAAATCATCTTACCGAAGACAATGCTTCTACTTTTGCAAACACATGAGCTGCTAATAGTTCTTAATGACTTAAAAAATTTAGGAAACATGCACTCAAACGATAAAGGTGCAGACCTTGGAAATCCTATTAGTGCAACACGTCCATGACCAAATTTTGTAACTTCAAAACCATCTCCACCTCCACTAGAACCCTGATAATAGATTCAAAAAGCAGCTTTAAGGAGGGGGAAAAAGATAAAGGATATTGCATGCCAAGTACAAAGAAAAACTACTGCAATTATAATAGGTTACCAGCCAGGTAATGAACAACATAATCACTAAGATCACTCAGAATATATCATACTCAATAAATAGGTTCTAGCCATCCCAGCAAGAAAAAGGAAAACTCCTTTGGGCATGTTAGATATGGGTACTAGAAAGTGGAAAACCAAAGCTATAAGCTTAAACAATTTAAAATAATTAAAATGACAGGAAAATGATATTTCATTCAACACTTCAGAATTATTAAAAAACATAAAGATTGATTGTAACACTATTCATATGCACAAATACATTAAAATGTGGCAAAGAAGAATTTGGAGAAATCCAAATAAGTGTTGACCATATGCATATTAAAACGAATAAAATCCATTCATGTTTAGATAAGAAATATTCTTACTTTCGGTGGCTCTAGTAATTGTGTCCTTAGCTTTGCAATCTTTGCCTTGAGCTGACCAAGATGGTACTCTGTATTGAGTAAATATTAGTGAAATAATAGTTACCAGATTCAGTTTTTTTCCCCATAAGATCAAGAACTATCAAATATAACAAATAAAAAAGATTTTGGAATGAAGTAAAAAGTAAAATAAGGTAATATATACAAGAGCTTATGCATGTAAAGAGATATGAACACATACCTGTGGCCTTATTTTTCTGGGTTCGAGCCATCTCGGCTTCAATTTCTTTAATCCTCTCAATAATCCCCATCTTTTTTCCTGATTTCAAGGGCACGGATTTAGCTTCCAAAAGTGTAATTATAGATTTATGTAGACTACGAATAAGTGAAAATGGCTAAATTCTAACATAATCATGCAAAACCATTGCACATTGAAAGAAAAGGCAAACTTCGACAAGAACCCAATTGTACCACGAGACGAAAGCAGAATAATTTGGAACGAAAACCAAAGATGGTACCGTGATTGGTTGATGAGAAAATGATGGGGAAAGAGAGATAGAGGAACTTGAGAACTTGAAAGTAATCCAATTCCCGTATCTTCTTCTTTTTCTCTTTTCCAATCTCACTCAATAAGTAAATCAAATTAAATGAGGGGGAGAATTTTATTGTTGATCATACCCGATTAAGAGCAAATTGGTATTAGAAAAGTAGAAACATTGAAATGGTAGTGGAAAAGGAAAGAAAACCAAAAAAAAATACAACTATTTGAAGCTATGAAAGTAACTTTATAACCCACATAGAAGTGATGGAAATAGATAGAGAAGAGAGAGAGGAGTTGTTTAATCAATGACTCACCGGAACTGAGTGAAACGCGATCTCAACTCAACAGCTGGAAGAGGAAGAAAGGAGAAAGAAGAAGAATATCAAGCATAAACAGACAATAATAGGGCTCTGAAGCCTCAAAAGAGGGGGAAAACAGTGGACTTGATTTGGAAAGCCCAATTCAGGTATTGAAAGAAAGCATATTTGCTTATCTTTGTTTTAAGGCCTCACTAAAAATCAACAAAATCGAAAATTAAATTTAAACAATGGGTTGGAAATCGATGGTCTAATAAAAAAATTATAAATTTATAATTATTTGAAACAAATATAATATAATTTCTATCTATTTTTATTTTTAATAATGTAAAACGGGTGTTATATATTTCAAATAATGAAAATAATTTAAAATATGATATAAGAATTATGAATTATTTTTAAAATAAAATTTAAAATATTCATGAAAAACTCTGGAAATTTATCAAATATTAAAAGAAATCTAAAATCAACTTATTTATTCAAAATAACTAAAATATAGAGACCAAAAGTTGGAAAAATTATTAGATTAGTCTGGCTCACCACGTTATCTATAGTCTCATCCAATGAAAAAAATTTATCTTATTTTTTCTTACATGTAATTAAGGAGTATCTGGTTACTTAAAAATTACGCTGAAATGGATGGATATTATTGGATGGACCATAAATGATGTGGTGAGTCAGATCCATCTAATAATTTCTCAAAAAATTAGAAAACAAAACCAAGTAAAATGAACTGTTCAAAAAAATCAATAGATCCGACCAAACTAGGGATGGGCATTTCACCCGGGCTCGACGGGTTACGACCCGACCCGGCCCGATCGGGGCGGGTATTTTTATGAAAAAAATCGGGTTCGGGTCGGGTTTTGTGTAGTGTGAGGCCGGGTCGGGTTTTAGGGTGAAAAAATCCGACCCGACCCTACCCAGGACTAGTAGTGTAATTTTCCCTTAAATTTTTAGGGATATTTGTAATAATACCCCTATTTATATATTTTTTATAATTAGGTCCTTAAATTATTTTTTATTTACAATTTAGTCTTTAAATATATTTTTTTATAATTATGCCTCTTAAAATTATTTTTTTACAATTAGGTCCCTAAAATTAATTTTTTCTATAGGTCGGGTCGGGTTTAGAATATTTATTTTCGGATCGGGTCAAGTTTTTTAAAGAATTGGATCTGGTCGGGTTCGATTTTAGGATTATTGGTTTCAGGTCGGGTTCGAGTGGGCCAAAAACCCGACCCGTGCCCATCCCTAGACCAAACTAATTCCACCCTTCTCACTACATTTCCAAAAATTAAATAACTATAATAATCTTATTTTTTAAGTAATTGGATTTAAAGTTGAAATCAAACCATTAAATTTATGAATTCATAACAAATTATATAGAACATGAGATGAAATGCGATCCAACGCAAATAAAACACGACAAGTAAAAATATAGTTTTATTAACAGGGTTTTGTTAAATTAAATTTAAAAATAAAAAGTAATTTCATGAAAGTATTAATGTTACTTTAAGTTTTTATACTTCCTTCAAAAAATGAATTAAAACCAAAAAGTATTTGTTTCATTCTCGATATTCCCTTTTGTTATTAATAATTTTTTGTTGTAAAAGTATTATTACAATGTTTTCAATGATGTTAGTAGATGATCTTGTATATAGGTTATTATGTCAACAATAATGACACTGAAAATTAAAGAAAAAATTTATAGCGTTTGTCGAGCAACGGCGAGCACCACTATGGCACTATTGACGAATACCGATGAGCATTGATAGATTATTTTATAAAATTTTTAAATTTAAAATACTTAATACGTAATTATATTTTTTTAAAAAATTAAAAGTGTAATTTAATTAAAGTATTTTTCAGTTTTAAATTTATTTTAAATATTATTAATCAAAATAAACTATCTCAAATAAAAAAATCCTATATTTTATTTTTGCTTTGAAATTAACCCAATTACTATCGCACCCACCACTAACCGCCGCCGTCACTATCGTCAACAGCCGCCTTCTGAATTTTGTAAACTATCATAAAATTATTGATTAAATGAAATGTATTAGTTATCAAAGTGTATTTTGCTGCCAATGATTTATGTAGTGCATGTATTTTAAAAGATGGTGTGGATTGTTTGATGGTAAATGCACATAGTATGAACAGGGTGAATGCTGGTTTCGGCCGAGACACTCTCCGGCAAATATTACCCATGAAAACCAGGGCCTAAATCCTTCTAGAATACTAAAGAGGGATTAAGAACTCTGGAGGAGACTGCATCACTTATGGCAAGGGTTGTTGTCATCGAAGGATTAGGACTGGCGACGACTGTAAACGACGATGACGGTGGCTGTCAGCAACGACGAGATTGGCGGTGAATGCAGCAGTAATTGAGTTAATTTTAAAACAAAAAAAAAATATTTTTTTTATTTGAGATAGTTTATTTTGATTAATAATATTTAAAATAAATTTAAAACTAAAAAATATTTTAATTAAAATAATCCATCAATGCTTATCGGTATTGATGCTCGTCGGGCGTAGAAGAACTACGCTTAAACAAAATTTAGTGTCCCACCTGGATTTTTTATATAAAAAAGTGACAGTTTTTTTTAGTAAATATGTGAAAGTGAGACATATTTTACTAATTAATCTAATGTTACTTAGAATATTTGCATGTAAAGATAATCATTTTCCTCAAAAAAATATATACATGTAAATGAGAAATTATTATCATATAACACACTAGTATATATAAAAAATTAGATAAATTGCGAAAATAAATTACAAGAGAAATAAAGCTACAAAAATATAATGTTTATATCAAAAAAATTTAACGCACAAATTGATTTTACACAAATATTAAAGTTTAATGATCATAATTATAGTTTAAATTGTTAAAATTTAGAATTTAGGGTTTTAATAATTTAAAATTCAAGAATTACGAATAAAATAAATTTAAAAGAAAAATCAAAATAGTTGTAAACTAAATTCGAGCCAGTCTATTTTAGAATTTAAATTAAAATTTAGAATTCAACCTTTTAAAAGATTGAAATTTTACAATTTAAAAACAAAAAGTAAATTACTTTTACAACTCGCCGTACGACACTACTTCCCGTTGAGTAATCATCATAGAACGTTCAGAAACTCGAGAACTTTGTTATGCAAGAAGTTTCATAACATCAATTCCTTCTTCCACATTTTGCCTTTTGCGAGTGCCATTTTGCCTTTGCCTTTACCATATTAAGCATTGATCTACATGTTTTGCGTTTGCCGTGTTCACCCTAAATTTTTCCTAAAGTTAACATATTTAGCTTCACTTTTTTAAATTTAACCCTTACATTTTCTTAATTTTCCTAAAGTAAAAGATATATCCTAGTACAAAAAAAAAGATATGTAATGCATACCCATATATTTTGTTTTGAATATATTTTTACGTATTTGAAATGTCCTTTGGTCATGTCCAGTCCATATGGCTCAAGATTCTCCAGAAGAAATTGTAACAAATCAAGTATGATGTCCACAGGGTGCAGAATTCCATATCTTACAAGAATAAACAGTTGTTCCCGCCCCCACAGTTTTATTTCGTTACTTGTTGGGGCAAGAAATCAATTAATAGACAACAAACAATGAAAACATTTCTTGAAGAAGTAGCGCTTGTGATTAAATGCCCAGATACAATCACCCTCTTAAACTTCATGCATCATGGACTATTTACCAACACAAGCCCATGCCAATTTCCAGATGTAATCATCAGTGTAAGTGTTAGATTTACATGCAAAATCAAAGCCAGATGAAGAGATTTAGGAGTTCCCGAACTCCAAGAACTATGAATTAGTAGTTCAGAGAGAACTAAAAAACTCCCAACTTTAATTTAAGCATCATCTACATCCTCTTAACCCACCAGAATTGGGCAAGAGAAGATTAATACCCGATGCTAAAATACTGCCAGAAAAATGAAACTACAAGAAAACTAAATTTCAACTACACCAAGATCAAGATCCAGTTTTGATCTTCAAAAGAGGCGGAGGATAATGGAATAAAAAAACCTAAAAATGAAAGCAGGCCATATGATATATTTATAGGAAGATTGGACGGTAAAGATCTCAAATTTGAGAATCCCAACGGTTCTGATTGAAATTGGAGTTCAGGGGTATACAAGGAATTTCAGGTAGCGAAAGATGACTGTTATCGCTTATCCATCTAACGTCTGGTCAATAAAAAAGGACGGAAACCATCAAAAAGAAATGGTCATATCCAAATTTGAATATTCCGCTGATTTATCGGTAATTGGTCTTCGTCTTTAAGAAATTTGAGTAAAATTTGTACAAATAAGCATATTTAAATTAAATTTATTAGACGGAATATGTCAATGTGATTGCTCATGAATTAACAAAATGGAATATATCTACTCTAACTTGAAATGTCTACGTTTTTTAACAATTTGTAATTGCGAATTGCAAATGCAATTCAAGATTAATGAATATATCTATATGATCGTTCTTTCCAATAGCATACTAAATGCTACATGTCTATCACGGTTGGAATATTTTCACGGTTGTTTGGGCCATATCTATCAAGCAAGCAGATAACCCTGTCGAGGATTATCCGCATAAAAAATGATTATCGTTGTCGCCACTTTTTCCAATAGGGGGAACGAAATTTGGTGGTTTGTTTCAACCCTCCCCATGGGTCTTCTTGTATTCGCGAGTGTTTTTGTTTGCGAATTTTCATGTTCTGTTCCAGTTTTATTCCAGTCACGAACTAAAGGCGTTCGTTAAGGTTGGGTTCAGTAACCGTATTAAGTCAATCTTAAAGTCCGGCTCTTCGATCCTAGCAATCTAGTTGATAAGTACATTGTCTATCGATAGGGAAGCCTGCCTCCGGATAGAGCTTTCACTCAGGTGCTTCGATCGAGTTTCAAGACCGACTTCAAGATTGGCAAGGGTTTCAATTGTGTGTCTCTTCTCTTTTTTCGGTTCAGGGATATCCCTTCGGTATGAGAATACCCTTGGTTGCGTTTGGCTTGCACGCCAAGTTATGGTCTCTGTCTGTTTCCCCTTTTCTCTGTTTGTTATGTTGTGTAGGGAGGGCCCTTACGGTGTTGTTTTCCTGTTGGGTTTCTCGGACTGCATGTTTTTGCATGTCCTCTGGTCTTTGTTTGCGGATCACGTTAAGCGTCTTTGTTATGTTTTTCTTTATTAATGCAGTTTCGTTCTTCTTGATAAAAAAAAATACTAAATGCTACATGTATCCATAATTACTCGGATGATCTTAAAAACAGGAACAGGTTATGCATGCTTGAGTGCATGACCCCAGCCTGAAATTTGTTGGAAAATGTAAAAGAATTTTAAACAAAATAAAGATTATAAGTTGCCTAAGATAATGAAAAACAAATTATTGTAAAGTTATTCTTTTTACTGTTTATAGCATGCATCCATTATATTCTAATGCTTTGGCATTGCTGGTTTTTCTCCTGTTGCCATTAAAATTTTGTTTGTCTTGTCTTGCAGGAGGTTTCTTATCAAGTTTCCAGAGCTTTAAAGGTGTTGAACATATAGTTCTCTCTCTCTCCCTCTTCTTCCCTGATCTCACATGCAAAAGAAATGGTTTACAAAGGTTGCAGTGTCGGTCTATAGAGCTAGCAGAATGGGTGTTCATAACTAGCCCAATGGGTACTCAGAGGCCCAATAAACTTATAATACAAGTTCATAAAGTGAAAGAAAATCAGGGATGATGAAAAATAGTAATACTATGATAATGATATTGCACTTATTGGACCTCTCGGCGGCTCTCAGTACTCATTGAGCTGATTATGAACACCCCTAGCTAGCAGTGGCATTCAAGCTATTATGATTTATGACAAACAATCAAAGAAAGTTAGCTGAGACCGAGCATGCTACTTACATCATGGTAATCCTCCTAAGTCTTGTTGTAGTTAACTAGAAATCTGAGCAACATATACAGCAGTACTAGGCAGTGGATGAAAAAGCATGGCCGTTTGTTTTAGTAACTTAGCCTATTTTCCTTGTGACTTGTTCCTGGAAGAAGCCAATTCTCAGAAACTCAAGAGCATGCTTGAAATCACCACAATTCAATGCCAATGTTTGCCGACTTTGGTAGCACGAAAAACCAATTTTATTCATTGTAATAGATTCTAACAATTCCCTCAAA
Organism: Hibiscus tridactylites; assembly: GCA_958450335.1. NCBI lineage: Eukaryota > Viridiplantae > Streptophyta > Magnoliopsida > Malvales > Malvaceae > Hibiscus > Hibiscus tridactylites. The sequence goes on from OY288280.1 coordinate 85,215,550, forward strand.
CGCCACCACTGACAGGGTTGTGCAGCAAGTGGAAGCCTCCGCATGGAGGATGCTGCCTTGGCACGTGTGGAAGCAAGATTCGCATGGTAATATACATCTTCAATTGTTATTTTAAGATACAAAAACAACTTCTATTTGCATTTATTTTAAAAAATATATAATTTTACCTATAGAGTATAATTCGATTTATATATAGTTGGTACATTATACAATAGTAGGTAGGATTTAGCATGCTTAAATTGAAGCCTGAACCAGATTTAAATTTTTATATATATAACATGGCCCAACACTTGTAAAACAAAAAACTTCAACCCCATTCTTAAAATAAAATAACATGAACTTTTTCCCATCTCTTCCCACATCCTATCCTTTTCAAAAGCCCTCTAGATTCCTTTTGCTCTAAACTATGTTATCTTTGGAATATAGTTTATTCGGTCATCACTTTGATTAGGTTAGGAGGTGACCCATTGATTGAAGTCCACAAATGGCAGCCACTCTTTAAAGCAATAACTTAAATCAAAACTTTTAAATCATTCCAAATTCATCACTTTCAATAACAAGTTAAATCAGAAATGGCAGCCACAAGAGTTGAGAACAAGTATCCCCAATGGATTACTAGTGCTAATCACCCTAACTTTTCTTTCGAATATAGACCCGAATGTAGTACTGTACGGATTAGGAGATGTTAAACACGAATACTAACGAAAAGTCCGCGTAACCATGGAAGAGAATCATGAACAAGAGCTTCTAGACTTGAAAGAATCTACAAAAAATGGGTTATACAAACAGTTTATGCCAACCCTTTTATTTGCAATCTTGAAGGAGCAATCAAGAATCTCTTTTGAAAAACATGGGAGAAGAATAGAAGTGTGGTTGTTGGAAGTCCACATCAATGAAAATAAAACTAGAAAAATGCTTCAAATCTGTGTTTAGTGACAGTTAAGCAATCACACCAGCCTCATTCAACAAACAATTAAAAATGCAGACCAAGTACAGATAAGATAACCCTTCCTCATTTAATAAACAAAAAAGGGAAGAAAATCCACAGATTCCTGGCCACCATTTGCATATGTTAAACAAGTAATGCTTTGATTTCAGACAAGATAACATACTTGTACATCACTACAATGGTAAATTTCATATACTATCATTTTTTTCTCTTTTACTACAATATCAAAATATCCCTCCTTATTCCACAGTGAGAGATAATATAATTTATAACAAAAGGTTTAGCTTGATCAAATTTACCCAGATCTATATCTCTTCTGACTAGCTTTTCCATCAGGTTCGTGTGTCCCGGCCGAATCGCCTTCCGACGAAGCCTCCATCGACCCGGTGAAAGAGTTCGAGAGATGGGCGTAGAGATCGGCTACTCTTCTAATGTTGTTGTTCAACTCTTTAATTAACCCGACATTCCGGCTCAAGTTATCAGGGATCTTGGACTCTTGGTTTTGGTTAATCTCGTTGATTAGCAGCCTGTTTTGGTCTAGGATGTCTTGAACTTGCACAAAACTCTTTTGAAATGTCTGTAAAACCTTGCCATCCACTTGAGTTCCATTACCAAACCCTGGATATATATTACCTTCCATGCCGCTGTTCAATTAAAACCAGTCTTATTCCTGCATAACAACAACGATAATAACGCACATCCAAATTAGGACAGATAAAAGTGGCAGTCATTATTGAAAGAAAAGAATAAAAATGCAACATGTTAAGGCATGGAACAATATGGTCTTTCTACATTTCTTAGCAACCAAACAGAGATTAAGAGCGTGTGTGTGTGTGTGCATGATAAGAAACAATGTATTAATCACACAAAAAACACAGAAATTTGGTTTTGTTTTTTGTGTTTAAAAAGGGAAAAAATCACTGCTTTGTCCATAAAAAAGCAACTTTTTAACCAAAGTTCTTATTTTGAGAGACCCCCACAAAATCATATACCCAAATCTAAAAAGACATCATTCAAAAGAAAATAGAGACGGGAAAGAAAACAAATTTTGGTGTAAAGAAGGGAAGAGCAGGGAGCTAGGAAGCAATTTCTTCGGCTGTTGTTCCAAAAATAGAGTTCCCTCAAAAACAATGGAAAGGGGGGAAAACCTTAAAAGGCAGGTAAATGTATAGTTATTATATCAACACAAAAAGAATAAGAAAAAACATTAAAGCAACACAAGTACGGTGTAACAAAATCTGGGTTGATATGCATTTTCCATTTCTTACCTTGAAACCACAAGACATGTCGAGCGAGAGAACAGAGGGGCAGAAAAAATAACAACAGAATTGGACTTTCTTTCCAGCAAAAATATTGGATTTGGATTTATTTTTTCTTCTGACCAGAAAGAAAGAAGATAACGGAAGGAAAATTGTAAAGCTTCTGGAGATGGCTGAGAGATGGAGAGGTTAGATTAGAATGAACACAGAGGCCCTGAAATCATGAAACCAAGAAAGAAAGAAAGAAAGAAAGGATTGATAATTTGATTGACATGCTCAAAGAGACACAAGTATTAACGTTGTTTGTTGGTTCCTATCTCTCTCTATGTTTTGTCTCTTTCTCTAGACTTTTGAGTAGAGTCGGGCAAGCCTAAGGCTGTCATGTCAGGCACTAGCACAGATTTTTTTTAAATTTATGGTTTTCTTTATCTATCCTCATTCCTCACCTCGTTTACTTCGCCTGCTGGCTGCTGCTGCTGCTGCAGTACTTTGAGCATATATTTGGTTTGCCGGACACAACAGAATTACATTAGAATGAAATCATTACTAAAACACTGATGAAGAAATAAGTAGGGCTCATATTTCATCCAATCGAGTCCCGATGATGACTCTTGTTTTAATATCTTTTATTTTCGATGAGTCGATATAAATAAAATATTAATTAAAATATTGATAATAATATAAGGATTAATATCCTATACACTGGCGGTGAAAACTGAAACTTTCCACAAGCGCTTTAGTTTTAGGGTATAGAGAGTTAATTTAGAGTATAGAGTTTAGAGGTTTAGGTGTAGAGGTTTAAAATTTAGAGATAGTTGTTTCAATTTGAGGTTTAGGGTTATAATTTAGGGTTTATAAGTTAAAACCTAAATTCTCACCATATTACCCTAAAAACTAAACCCTAGCTTATAAACCCTAAATTATAACCCTAAACCTCAAATTGAAACAACTATCCCTAAATTCTAACCCCTAAACTCTATACCCTAAACTAACTTCCTATACCCTAAAACTAAGGCACTTATGCAAACTTTCAATTTCCACCGTTTGTGTATAAAATATTTATCCATAATATAATTAGATTTTTTTTCATTACTCATGTATAATTTTTTATTAAAAGATCTAAGCTTAGCTATCAAAATTTGGGTTCCGTAGAAGGCCCATGATGCATCTAATGCGAACACCAACCGAGCTAGCTACCGTCAGATATGGGCTTGCATGCCGTCTTCATTGTTATATATATGCGTGAAAGTGAAGGCAAATATACTTATATACAACAATACAATCTGCCCGTTTTCTGAGATCTAATTTGGCTTAATTATACATTTGGTCCCTGAGCTTACACTTTTCCCAACTTGAAACTTACTCTTTTTTTGGGTCCCAAATTGTATCCGAATTTCATTGATAAGCAAAATAACGAACAAGCTTAGCTTGGCATGCATCATATATAAGCTTAGCTTAGCTTAGCTTGTTATTAGAGCTAAGTTCCTTGTTTGTTCACCTTATAATCTAGGTTTTCATATTTTACACGAGAAGATAAAGGAACTTCACTTGGATACGATAAAGACATGGATACACTCGGGCATCACATTGGCAACAAGACCCCTCTGCCTCTTTTTTTTTTTTCCAACAGTACTGCCAAGTAAAACTTTTGTCCTGTTTTTCCCTCCAATTTTAAGAAGGAATCTCTTTTCTCTATAGCCTATGGGGAACTATTGTCCAAAAACTACATCACACACACATATCTATGTAATATGTATAGTTGGTTGTTTTCATGTATTCCTCAATTGTCTTACTAATCTACTTCTCAGTTCCTTGTCTTTTCCTTTCTGTTTTCTCCTATTTTCTTTTACTTTTTGATTTACTGACTGAAACCAATCACGAGAGTTTGTGGTGTAGTTTCACTCTTTCAGCAACTAGGAATTAGGATATATATGTGACAAAAATACCTGAATCCTACCATTGCCAAATTCATTGACGGATAACAAGATGTTGCAGATTAACACGGAGTCCATCATAATCATAGGAGATAGAAACAAAAGTTCTTTCCGTTCCATAAAGGTTCAGTTAAACTTGGAGAAATCTGCTCAGTGCTCACCCACTCCTCGTTGGAGAAGTCGAAGAACTCATCCACATCGAAGCCGATATTCGAGTCCTCACAACCGGCAGATGTATTCTCTTCTCTCACTTGTTCTTTGGCATTCTCCGCCAGTCTCTTTTGAGCTTTGCAGCCTTGTCTTGCGGAAGCACCACTTTGTTTCTCGTTCTGGTTCACTTTCTTGCTCAAATGAGAATTCCAGTAGTTCTTGATCTCGTTATCTGTTCTTCCCGGTAATCTCCCTGCAATCAAAGACCACCTGCATGGTTGAAAAGTAATCATTAATAATCAATAATCAAGTTTGGAAGATATTGAAAGACTCGTCGAAATTAATTAACCTGTTTCCAAGGAGTTTATGAAGCCTAAGTATCAAGTCCTCTTCTTGGTCTGTTATATTTCCTCTCTTGATGTTAGGCCTAAGATAATTCATCCATCTCAGCCTGCAACTTTTACCGCACCTATTTAAACCTACAACAAAGAGAGAAAAAAAGTTAAAAAAAAAAAAAAACAAACAACTATGTTATTTGCCTATATGATTAATTTACATGGAGACTACCTGCTATGTTTGCAATTGTCTTCCACCTTCTAGCACCTTGAACTGCAATAACCTCGGCCAATTTTCTATCTTCCTCACCCGTCCATGCTCCCTTGTTGAATTCTGATCTCTTAGGGGGCACATTTTCTTCCATTTTTAATGGTCCAAATCCAATATCTTCGAATTTCTTTCGATCCAGTAATGGCTATATATAATCAGAAAAGGAGATGAAGGAGAATGGAATCATGTATGTGGCTCACTGTGTTATCTACCCTTCTTTGTGTGTAATAAGAACCTCAACTACCACTTAACTATGCGTATATGTATAATTAGGGAAGGGCACGGGTCGGGTTTTTGCCCCATCCGAACCCGACTCGACTTGTTCTAGCCCAGAATTTATATACCTAAACTCGCCCCCGACTTGACCTATTAAAAATATTTAATTTTAAAGACCTAATTGTAAAAAATAATTTTAAGGACTTAATTGTAAAATAATTACTTTTAGATACCAAATTATAAATAAAAAATTTAAGTTTAAGAATCTAATTAGGGATGGGCATTTTACCCGACCCGGTCAGGATTTTTTTTATCGAAAATTCGGGTTCGTGTCGGGTCGGGTTTTTTAAAGGGTAAAGTCGGGTCGGGTTCAGGTTTAGGGTGAAAAAAATCTGACCCGACCCGTGACTAGTAGTGTAATTTTCTCTTAAATTTTTTAGGGATATTCACAATAATGCTCACTCTTTATATTTTTTTTTACAATGAGGTCATTAAAATTACTTTTTTACAATTAGGTCCTTAAATTTTATTTTATTTTACAATTAGGTCCCTAAATTTTATTTTTTACACTTAAGTCCCTAAAATTATTATTTGTAATAGCTCGGGTCGGTTCGGATTTGAGTATATAGCTTTCGGGTCGGGTCGAGTTTTTTCAAGTATGAGGCCGGGTCGGTTCGGGTGGGCCGAAAGCCCGACCTGTGCCCATATCTAAATCTAATTATAAAAAAATATATAAAGATGAAGTATTATTATGAATATTTAAAAAAAATATAAGAGCAGCAATGGTGGCTTTGAATTTTGATGATCTAGTATAATACGTATTTGAAGGATAGAAAGGATATAAATCTTTTGCTCCTTTTTAGTGTTTCTATATGTGCCCTCATGTTTAAAATTAAGTTCGGGGTATAGGGGGTAGAGTTTAAGATTTATAATTTAGAGTTAGAGTTTATAATTTAATTTTATAGTGTTGAACATATGTAAGAGAACCGAAAAGGAACGGAAAATTTTTATCCGTAATTGAAACATACGGAGAGAGCTGCGGAATGCAGACCCCATGAAAAGGACAGCAGTGATGGCTTTGAATTTTGATGATTGAGTAATGACAATGCTGTAAAGTTTGTACAAAATTACGCATACCGCTACAAAAAGGCTGCAGGTCACAACAAATGTATGCATAGTGCGCCTGTGACTTGATTGTAGGGGGCACAGTAAAAAAATGAAAAGATGGCATTGGCCATTGGCCATTGGGTTAAAATAAACAGTGTGAAAGTTAGATGGCTATGGAATAGCAAACGGCGGGCATCTCCCCGTGCCAATGCCATCCATATTCCATGACCAACTTTGTCTCGTAGTTGCTAATTATATGACAAAAGGCTAGACCTATGGATACACAAGTAGGAGCTGGATACAAATTTATTCATTAAATGGAAGATTAAGGGCCTGTTTTTGGTTGCGTTTGGCAACCAAAAATCACTTTTTTAAGTGATTTTAGTTAAAATGGATTGTTTTTGGTTGCTTTTAAAACTAGCTTTTCCACCCAAACCAAGAAGCTGAATTTTATAGCTTCTTGGGTTGAAAAGCTAGTTTGAAAATAAAATTATTTTTTACCCTTATTATTTAATTATAATTTATTGTTAAAATAATGTTTATGCATACATAATTGTAAAATAATATATATTTTATAATATTTATATTGAAAACAAAATTATTTTATTTGTACTTTAATTTATATTTATTATTAATGTGTAAGTGGTATGCCCGTATATAATCTAGAACGTAGTTTATATTTTTAAATTAAATTTTATAAAAAAAATAAATTTTTTATTATAATTGAAATTGATTTATTTCATAAATTATAACATTAATTAATTTGAACAATCACCCAAATTTACTTTTACTTTTTAATATCATGTCCAAAATAGACATTTTATCTCCTCAAAATCACTTTTTGACATCAATGACAAACACTAACCAACTTTTCAAAACTACTTTTCAACAGCTAGTTTGAAAATCACTTTTTTCACCGCACTTTTTAAAATCAACTACAAACTAAGCCTAAGGCTCCCTTGCTATTGGAGTGGAAAACGATTGTTGGTAAAAGTTAAATTTTTCAGCTGCCAACAAACAAGCTTAATGGTAGTGGGCAAACGCTCCTTTGCGTCAATTCAATCTCTATTTGGCGTCAAAATCAGGCGGCAACGGGCTTAAAATTACAAAACGCAACTAAAAACAAAGTCTAAGTTTAAGTCCAGTTTTGTTTTGTTTTGTTTTTTATACATGTAATTCTGTTTTATTAAAGTGAGTGCTGAGCATAAAGAACAAATGTGAGTGGTTAGCAGGTTGACAAACCTTAGCTACCTTCGCAGTGATGTCATTTTCAAACTATATTATATATTATTTAGTACTACAATTATAAGTATTCTCTTTTACTTTAAGTTGCAGTTTTTTTTTTGTTCCTTCTAAATTTTCTATTATTTGTAAAGCTCTAATTACAATAGTGATAGAGGCCTAATTGAAATATTTTAATTATGTTTGATCTTTTTAAAAGCCTGCAAATCTTCCTTTTGGATATGAAAGCAGTAAATAATGAAAATAATAGTGAATACTTTATTGCAGTTTATGTTTATATGATGGGGGATATTCTATTTAAGACATTCAAAATGTTATACATATAAGCTAAGGTTATTGCTTCTTTTACAAGTTAATGATAATGGTAATAATAAAGCCAACGAGAGTTAATAAGATTATTGCATTTTGTTGCAATTTCCAGTTTGTTAACGATAATTGTAACAATTATGTTTGTATCTGATCTGTCATCGGAGACGTTTCAACATGGCAGAGCAACCCGGGCAGTAGAATTTCCCATCGATCGAGCACTTCTCCGGGAACAATCGAACGACAAAAATGTGGTTCCAATCCAGGTCCAGTTTTAGAGGAGATTGCAGAGGATGTTAGAACGTACTATCTGCCCTTTGACAAGACACGCACCTTGGGGACATTGTGATTGAACTCGTGTCTTTTAAGATAAAGATCATCTACTTTTCCAGTGGAACACTTGTTGGGTTCTTTAATAATAAGTGTTAGAATTCTAAATAATAAATTACATATTGATAAATTTTACCTTATGTTAGGTCTCTCCTATTTGTGTTGTGACATATGCATGTGTGATATATATATTTTTTATCCTCTGTGGTTTATATTTTAGGTTTATAATCGTTTATCTCTTCCGAGAGCATTTATAAGGAGGGGATTCAACATTGATTAAAAAATAATTAAAATTTGGGTAAACTACAAAGTTGGTTATCCAACTTTCATAAAATTTCATTTTGATCACCAAAAAAAGTTTACAAATTAGGCACCGACATTAAAAATCGTTTCATCGTGCTCACCTACTATTAAATTGTAGTATAGTCCTTGTCATTTTAATCACTCATATTAAATCAGGTATTATGAGAGTCGTAAACATTTTTTTTAACCTTGATAAACTGGGTATAGTTGGATCACTAGGCTTGTAAACAAATCAAATGAAGGTATATTTATATTCATTCGTTTAATTTTAACCGAACAAACGAACGAATATGAACAATTAAACGGACATAATTTTTTGTTCGTGTTCATTCGTTACAAAATGTAGCTTGTTCATGTTCGTTCGTTAAAATAATAAACGAAAGTAAACAAACATTGATTATTGTTTAATATTTTTTTCTTAAGAAGTCTGAAGTCTCGTACATTGAGTATTGTTTAATTTTTCTTTTTATTTCATATTTTAATATATGTTTTTATTTTTTAAAATATATTACTTTTGTTATGAAAAATAATAAATATAAAGACATATGTTAATAAATTTAAACGAACATAAACAAACTGATTACTGAACGTTCACAAACGTAAATAGACAAACGAGCCATTTGATTGTGTTCGTTCATTTAATTAAACAAACAAACAAAATATTTATATTCGTTCGTTTAATAAATAAATGAACACAAACGAACTTTTCACCAAACAGTTCATGAACAGTTCGTTCAACGTTAAATCCGTTTATGACCATATGGATCACAGACAAGTAGCCTTTATTCTTTCGCTCCTTCTTCATTTTTATACACTTCATCAATGACATCACATTTCTTAAGTTGCTCATTTTTGTCAACCCCTTTTTTATTTTCAATCCCCTTTTCGCTTCAAGTGAGTTTTTCCAAGACGAAAGCTGACCAAACAATACAATTCATGGATCATTTGATTTTTATTTTGATTGGAGGAAAATACTCCTTGGGCAACCCAATTGGTCGCAAATAAACGATAACATGCAAAGTAAATTTATGTGAAAGTATTTTAATTATTGGATGAGAAGAATAGTTTTGTTCTTTATTAGGGTAAAAAAAATGGGTGACTAAAATGATAAAAAAAAAGTAGTATTAGCGACTAAAGCAAAACTAAGGTCCAGCATTAGCGATTAAAATGAAAAATAAATTTTACTCAATTTAACTTGGATGGAAATGATTTTTTTTCTCCTCCGATTTTCAGAGTTTCATCTCAATTAATTCGGATCGATTCACGTTGTATATCTAATTTTAGTTGACAAGTCTTCTAACGAGAATTTTTTACATACACGACACTTCAAACTCAAGACATGCTTAAGTGATACCAAATTGCTTACTTGGACCAATCTTGTTAGTGAAGGAAATGACTTTTAATGATTTTATCTACTTTGTAAATTTTTCGACGATTAAGATGAATATGGAAGTTGGATGACCAGCTGTTTAATTTAACCTTAATTTTTTTTATAACTAATAATGATTTTTTTACGAAAGTATTGTAAGTTTTCAAATTGTTTTGTACAGTTTTTTTGTGGGTTTGTATAGTAGAAGTCTTGATCTTAGTTTTATATATTTTTTCATTGGTTGTGTTTATAGTAGGGGTGTTCAAATTCGGATACCCGAGTAATTAGGTACTCGAATTGTCGGGTAGTTGTATTATCGACCCGTGTCTCGACTCGAGTATTGCGGGTACTCAAAAAATCAGATACTTGGGTATTCAAATATAAAAAATATGTATTTTTTAATATAAAATATTTTATTAGTGTAATATAAAAATATGTATTTATTAGTTTAATGTAAAAATATGTATTTATTAAATATAAAAATATAAAAATTAAGAATTTTTATTAGTTTAATATATATATATATATTGAATATAAAAATAATTTCAAATATATCCGAAAAATTTCATATTTTGTGACATGGACTCGACCTGAGAAATGGCATGTCGGGTACCAAAACTAGGTAAAACAAAATTCAAATAAATACCCAATAATTTATGTTCGGATAGTCGGGTCGAGTAATTTTAAACACCCCTAATTTATAGTTACTATTCTAGTTGTCATATGCTATTTTTTCAACATAACTATTTTTGTTGGACATGATAAGATGCTAATAGACTACTTTTTGTTATTGCCATTTAAAATCAGCGAAGATGATTGTGTGGTTTAAGTTAATAACATTTTTAGTTTAAAAATTTATATAATTTATTAATTTAGTTTAAAATTATATCAATTTAAACAATATTTTGATTTTTAGATTAAAATTGTAAATTCTTCATTTTTTTATTTTTCTAGTCGAATACTTTTTTTTGGTTTTAGAGTTTAAAACACACACAAAGGATAATCAAAACTTTACAATTTGGGGATGAACGAGGACTAATGCATGCTTCATTGGAGGACCCAAATTCCACGATCGAGATACCATCGAGAATATGAAGGGGTAGAAATGGGATGAGACAAAATTCTATCAAAATTAAAATAAAGTTTTACCCCGAAAATTAAGATGATATTTGAAATTGATAGATTTTAGAGTAAATTGATAATATATATAAGTGTTTTTGGACTAAAATTGTGATTAAACCAAATCACGTCATCGTCTCTGTTAATTTTTAACGGCGAAAATTAAAACGGAATAAAAATATAATATTATATACCATTTTGTCAAAATTAATAGTTGAGTACTAAAACAATAATGCAGACATAGTTAGAGTATTAAATATGGTACGAATTTTTTTAAAATTTGAATTTATTAGGACTTACGAGTTTAAAGGGGGAAAGAAAATTACAAAAAAGAATCATTTTTTAATGTTTTCCCAATCTGTCACCAACCTGTTTGACCTATCCCTTTATGAATTGTATTTTTTATTATTTTATTATTTCCCCAGAAATTCAATAATATTATCCTTGTAAAAACCTTAAATTTTCTTTGCCCAATTCTCCCCCTCCCCTGTTTCCTTTGAATATCCCCAAAAGAAAAAGACAAACATTTAGAAACCCTCGTTTCTTGAATCATCCCTTCGAAACAGGGGGAAGGAATAATACCCATATTCAAAAAACATCAAATTCTTAGGCTGAACCCTAGATTTTTTAATTGGAGACTCGGAAGTTGAATACGTCAAGGATTTGGAAGATACCCATTTGCTTGATTTCTCTAAGAAAACAAGAGATGCAAGAATCCAGCTAATGTTGTAAGTCTAACAAGAAAAGCTGAAGAAGCAAAGGCAAGAATTTTGGGTCATGTTCAGAAGCTAAAATGCAGAAAAATCCTTGATTTTAAACCCCCCAAAGATTCTGCGAGTTTGCTTAGCCTTTTTTGTTATCATGGAACCGCCTTTAATACGGTTGGTGCTCTTAAGTTTCGGCCTTTTCTTTACAGTTCTTGTATCTTTTGTTGAATCACAATCGTCTAATTTAAGTCCGCCGCCTCCTCCTCCTCCTCCACCACCACCCCCGCCGCCGCCGCCATCGCCCCCACCCCCACCGGTTTCTCCTCCTCCTCCATCTTCGCCACCACCACCGTCGCCTCCTCCTCCTTCATCTTCACCACCACCACCGTTGCTTCCTCCAGCGCCTTCTCAGCCACCGCCGCCTCCGGCAGAGCACCACCAGAATCGAACCAATCATCAGCGGTCACCACCACAACATTCGCATAATCCCAAGCTCAATACGGGGCAAAAGCTTGGGCTTTTGTTCATCGGCATTGCTATCATCATGCAGTTCGGTGTTGTTGGGTTCTTGGCTTTGAAGAGAAGGCAGCTGTTGAAAGTCAATGGCACATACGAGACTTGCTCTTCGTCATGAAAATTGAAATCTCCGCCAAGCTTTTGGGTTACATTTGCAATTCAATTCATTTTTAGGGAGTTCACTTTTGTTGGATTGAGGGGAAAAAAGAAAATTATCTGATGAACTGAGAAAGGGATAACGTATATTGCATGTCCTTGCTGAGATCTTCTGTAAATGGCTAGATCTTTCATTTACTTCTTTTCCTTTTAAAATTTTGTTGCTGTTTTGTCTAGTTTCTGTCTACTCGGATTGTTATTCTACATAGAAGAAAAGCTTTCAACTTTAGCCTCAAGTGTTCTTTAAATCTTTCTGCTAACTTATTTGACACTGTAACAATGTTGGAAATCATGGAAGGAATATAGTGGATTCAATAAACATTTTCTTTCATATTTACTCATCTTGTATCTTGCTTTCTGCCTATAATTCTGAGAAGAATGCTTCTTGTATCGATGTCAACACGATATATGTATTTGTGTGATGCAAAATTTATTGGTTTAGTTGCAGCAAATGCATCTGCTCTTGGGACATACAACAGGAATATAATAGTCGCAAAATCACAGCAGATTCTGAAGCTTGGTTCAGCAAGAGCTTCAAGGTAAGAGAAATGTTGAGATGGAGCTTCCTTGTATACCTTATTGTATGTTTAATAAGCATGGATTACATACTCCAATAGGCCCTTCTAGAGATGCTTTTGAGACTGAGTTGTAGACCAAGCAAAGAATTTGTTAATGACACTAATGGGAACTGGTGTTTCGGATTAAATATATGAACGCTAGACCTTGGATGATTAGACTGCTTAATTATTTCTAATTTTAGAATTTGTGATGCTTTCTTTTTTGTGGTTTGGGATGGGAGTTAGGTGATGAGATGATGATACTTTTGGCTTGGAAATTTCTGAGGCTTGCAAACTGTTCATGAAGTTGAATTGTATTAATTGATTCTTTGTACAAGAAATCTGCAACATAACTAGAACAGAGCTGTCACATTTTGGTTGTCACTTGGCAATAATCTACTTGTACAAGTCAAGCAGTAAAAACTGCTATATCCATTCTTGTTGGTGGTCTTCTAGGTCTACTTTCATGTGTTTCTACAAATAATCATCATTCTGAAAGGATACAAGTTTCTGAACCAGAATGATTGGCTAGAAACTACGTTTTTCTTTTCCTTTAAGATGTGATAATGCAAGAAATTCAAATTTTTGAAAATTAAAAAGTTGCCGTTGAGAGGATTGATACAAATCTTGGCTTGTTCTGTTACATTTGCACGTTTAGTGGATAGTACCAACTCTGTATTCCGTTTAACAATCTGGTTTAGCCTCCAAACTAGACAATAGAGTGGTTAAGCCTTTAAAGGCGGCCATATGACCATGTAAATTTGGAGAACAGACTTATGAAGGCAAGAACCTGAACTTCCCTGGATACCATCAACTTTTTCAGGATTGGAGGGGTTGCTTTAAGATTAGTTTTAGCATCCCACTTTTAATAGCAGATAGGGTCAAATAATTGTATGAATGAGCTGGTGTGTTGTTAAAAGAGTCGATTATCTTTTGTTGATTGATGACAACTATTAAGTAACCGGTCATCAAAATTTATTCTTTGCCTTTTCAGGTGTCAATGCTAATTCATGTTCTAACATCACTGCCCCAAGCATATTATATGTTTACATTGGGACACCTAATCCATGTTTTAACAGCACATCTATTCTGGGGTTATGAAATTCCAACGTACATTTGCATAGATGAGGAAACGATTGGGAAATCAATTGTTATATTCTTTGTTGAAACCAGTTGGCAATTGTTTCCAGTAAAAGAACCATGTCGCTTTTCCGTATTATTTATCATTTATGTACAAAGGGGAAAACCCCCCATTTTTTCTTTATCATTTTTGGGTTTTTAAAGAAACAATCAAAAGAGGGTCAAGTTCTTGAGGCAACCATGCTACTAGCTGAAGTCCCAGCACTGGAAACATGGAGACCTCGGTTATACATGCGTTGTATCTCTTCCCTATACTCTGTCAAATACTCGTCAGGAATGGCTGGTGTTAGCTCCACCACATCACCCATCTTCAGCCTGCATGTAGGATCACTCACGGGCTCGTGGTTCAGCCTCGGCCTCAACTCTTCCTTCACAGGAAACCTAAGTGGAGACCATATCGAGTTCCCACGCCCAGCACTTTCCAGCAAATCCATCATTGTTGAGTTTGCAGGAAACTCTTGCACTGACATCTGCAGCATTCATGAACAATAAACATTCAGACCAAACTTCCAACTAATGCACTGACATCTGCAGCAGCAATGAAATATAGATGTAGTGGCTGCTGGTGCATGAACTGTTATTTCTTTCTCATGTTTACTTTGGAAAGCATGGATTAATTTAACATTTGTCTTCCATTTGATTGGAGAGCTATCATTTGAGTATCTGGCACATGATGAACATGCCAACAAGATCGTTTAAGAAACATACCTTATCATTTTCAATCAATATAACAAAGACAGGTCCATCGTGGCAGTGAGGCTTATAAGAAAATGGGCAATCATCTGAATGTGTAGGGAATGTGCAGGGAGGTTTGAGAGAATCATTATAGCCAATTGAATGACGGTCCTTGCTCATTGTTTCACAGTGCCAAGTCACAACCCATCGAGCCCACTCAACCATCTGAAGCACAAATGAAGAGTGCTTACAGTCACCTTCCTTGTATCTCCAATGAGCTGCGAAGCCAAACTCAGCTTGCAAATGCATCTCTTTCGTTCGAATTTGAACTTCAAATGGAACTGTGCCTTCACCTATCACTACTGTGTGCAAGGACTGATACCTGCAGATTAAGATGGTATTAGAAGGGACTTCTGCATTTATAGCTTCCATCTAAAGAATACCAGAGCATATTAAGCTATACCATACCCATTAAATTTCGGGCATGTTATATAGTCCTTTAGCTTTCCAGGTACTTCAGACCATAGCTGGTGTACTACTTTCAGGGCCTTGTAACAGTCATCCACATTTTCAACAATAACGCGTAGTCCACATATATCATGGACCTCATCCATTGTCAACTTTTTCCTGCAAAAAACAAATAGCATCACATTAACTATGTAAAACTTAATGGACTAAAACATGAGAAAAAGTTGTTGCTATAATTGAAACATCGGCATTGGATACTGAAACAGATAATAAAAATAATCTTAGCAATTGACTAAAGCCTCATTAACCCAAATGGTCTCCATGTTACGTTGCTGTAATTGATGGATAGATAGATAAATGTGCTGAAAGAGAGTGATAACATACTTCAACATCTTTGAATAAATGCCATATAAGCTTTTATGTCTCCCAGAGAGAACATGATAAGGAATTTCTTTATCCCCAAGAGCTCTCTCAAGTTTCTCTATAGAAGAAGTAATCATCGCCTCATCAAAGGAGTCCAAAAGCCTGGAGGACAGTACTTTGTGCTCATCTGGATTGAGATGCTTGAAACATAGATTCTCTAGTTGCTCCTTCCAGCTAGAGATTCCTAAACGATTGGCCAAAGGTGCAAATATTTCCAAAGTCTCCTTAGCGAACCTCTGTTGCTTAAGCAAAGGCAAAGCATCTAGTGTCATCATGTTGTGCAACCGATCAGCCAATTTAATGAGGACAGCTCTTGCATCTGCCATGGCAAGGAAAATGGTGTTCATCCTATCTGCTTCAGCAGTTTTGCTTGCAGTATTATTTTCTCGTGCTAGCTTACTCAGTTGACTAAGCTTGGAGACCTATGTGAAAGTCATAATAGGGCAATTAAAAGTTTATACTATCAAATCTTTACTCGAAAAGATGTTGACTGATATATGCAAGAAAATTACAAGGAACTTAAAACTAACCATGCTGCAGAGATTAATAAGCTGCCTATGATGCTCTAGATTGGGAAAGCTTATGCTTAGACCTAGAAAGCTTTTATTTTAACTAGGAAATTAAGCAAAACCAAAACAGCAGAGTCCAATGGCTAACTGAATTACCAAGAAGGAATAAGAACAACACAGATTACAATCACTATCCAATAGACCTGTCAGTACAACCACATCCAACACAATCATTCATAGAAGGGAGCCATAAAGTTAAAGCTATTAGCTCATTCAGACATGATAATAGCATGCACATCCTAAGATATGAAAAATTAATTTAATATACCAAAATTTTCAAAGCCAGACAAAACAATCCTAACAGTAAAATCATTTCCGGTCAGTATAAACATGAGTAGCACATTACACATTGGAGAGTCAAATCTCTTACCCCTAAAACTAAATCAGCAACTCCGGCACCAAATGTCCTAGATATATAGTCATAGCTCAAAAACGAGTCATCAATGGTGTCATGTAAAAGCCCTGCAGCAACTATAGTGGAGTTTGCACCAATGGAGGCCAACAACACAGCAGTTTCCACACAATGTTGCAAATAAGGATCGCCTGTTGCACGCATCTACAAGACAAAGAACTTCACATCACCTTTCAATATCTCAAACAACAGGAAGTCGAGATAAAAATATATATATATATATACTTCAATTTTGCTGTTTGTACCTGCCCTCTATGAGCCTTCTCGGCTTCATGAAATGCCTTGACTA
This sequence comes from Hibiscus tridactylites, assembly GCA_958450335.1. Classification (NCBI taxonomy): domain Eukaryota; kingdom Viridiplantae; phylum Streptophyta; class Magnoliopsida; order Malvales; family Malvaceae; genus Hibiscus; species Hibiscus tridactylites. Next base: position 85,232,352 of record OY288280.1, read on the forward strand.
CAAAATCTTCACAAAAGATTTTGTGCCTCATTTGTGCACCTAAAAGCAGCTCTTTAGCACAAGGATCTGAATCGACTTCCTCTATGAAATTATCCTCCATAGAAAACGGCAATTCATCAACACAACCACCACTTTGCGCCTCAAAACTAGGCGAATCATAATCAATGCACGACCCTAACGCACTCCTAATGAATCCATTTAACAATCCATTAGTCCCACAACGAAAGGAGCCCTGAAAATTCCCATCTCCACCCTTTCCCCGCGCGGCTCTCATAGGAGGACTACTGCTACTACACAGAACAGAGCCCTGAAACACCGATACGGGGCTCTGATTGGTTTTCACAGAACCACCGAATTTACTCGATGAATAACAAAATGAACAGGTTAATTCCTTCAAATCTTCCCCTCTGTGAGACCCTAAATCCTCTCCACCGCTAGAAAAATTTGATTTTACCGAAGGTGAGGAGAAGAGGCATGATAGACCACCGACAATTGGTCTCGGGCATGAAGAGGAGGCCGCCGCCGTCGAGGAAGTTGAAGATGAAGCTCTTGAATTCAAGTCGAAATCACAGGAATTGATGTTGATCTGGTGTGGCGTGGAGCATACGCTGCTTGGTGGACTCGCATAAAGAGCTATTGTTGAAACCGCCATGGCTCAGGAACAGGTAGATCGGCTCCAAAAGAAGTGGTTTTTATATATTAAAAAAATCAAACCCCGATATTTTACCCCCAGTGAAACAACGATTTTCCCAGACTCCCAACCCCACTAATTTTCTCGAGAAAATAATAAAACCCAGAAATTTTCTCCGCACACAAATAATTTCTGCATTGACAAAATAAATTTTAATTCCCCCCTTAAAAAACCAGAAAAAAACGCTGAAAACGCCCCAACAATTATCTCAGAACATGGTCTTTTCCTACTATAAAAAACCAATTAAATTATTAAAAGGAACCCAATTGGAATCTCATGTCTGAACTACAAGGCAAAGAAATTGCTTTAATTCTAGGGTAAATCTATATATATGATATATATACAGAGAAACCCTAAAGAATCAAAATGAATAATTTGATCGATGAGATAAATCTGAAGCTACAGTTTTTACAAATATATAGTCAAATTAGGAAAATATCACAGTTTCATTTTCTTTTTTTGTAAAATGAAACAGTCAAATACGCTTGAGATTGTTGAAATGAAACTTGAAAGAGAGAGCTTCGGTTTCTTCTTCGATTTTCCCTTTGAGGCCCTTTTTTTATTTATTGTTACAATTCTGAATATAGTTTCTTATTATGGAAAGTTGCTTTGCGGCCGGGGTAAGTAACAGTTAAATTACGAATATACCCTTGCAAATTAACGGAATTAACTGAACAGGACAAGTGACAAGTTCAACTTGTCCAAGTGTTCGCCAGTGTCTTCTCGTTTTGGATAATTCTGGATTTTGGTTAGCTGATTAGAATAATAACTATGTTTTAAACCATTTTTCTTTAAGCAATTAGAAAGAGATTCGAGTGCTAAAATGTTGTACTAATTTTGAGTTTTATTTTAAATATTTTTTTATAAAAAAGATATTTAAAAAAATAAAAAATATTAACAATAAGATGTATGTTGATCTTTGTTTTGGTTGTATAATTAAAATATTTTATACATTGTATCAAAAGTAAAATCAATAATATTTAAATGACTAAAATAAGATGAGTTGATAAATTGGATTTTGGTGTAATTGCATGTGTTTGGATAGTTATCGTAATCTGTGAGTATCTTAAATTAGTGCAATTAAATGTCACAATTACACTTTAATTCTTAGTGTGAAGAAGAAAATCCGTATAATTATGTACGTACTACACTTTAATTATATAATATTATTTTAAAATTTAAATTTATATAAATGTATACGTAAAATTTGTGCTATCAAACATGATATAGAGAGAAAAAACATAACATAATTATACTATATCAGTTAGACATGTCAAGAGAATTATAATTCATTGTAAGTATATTTGAGTATAATTATTATGTCAGCTAGACATGTCAAGAGTTGTAAACCAACAGAATATTAAAAGAATCGTTCAGTGGAAAGTTTATTTATGTTCGCTTATTTATCAAGCGGAGGAACATGAGCAAGATTTTTTGTTCATTTAATTAAACGAACGAACACAAACAAAGAGCTTGTTTGTTCATTTATGTTCGTGAACGTTCGGTAATCCGTTTGTTTACGTTTGTTTAAATTTAGTCACATATGTGTTTCTCACCCAACAGCCCGATATCCCTTTCATTTCGCGTTAAATTAAAAAAAGAACCTAATTTAACTTCAAGACCTTAACTTTGTTATTTTCGTTTAGCTTTTTTATGATTTATGCAGGTTTTAAGCGTACTCGAACAAATTAATTTTGAAGTTGCAGCTTATATCAATGATTTTTATGTGGTTATTGTTGTTGTGATTTACGTTCGTTTGTGTTCGTTTATCATTTTAATGAACAAACACAAACAAGCTACATTCCTTCAAAAAATATTCATTTAGTTATTCGTGTTCGTCCGTTTGTTAGATTAAAATTAAACGAACATAAATATATTCGTTCGGTTCGTTTACGTACCTAAATTTTAGTGATCAAATACATCCTCAATAAAAAAAGTCTAGAAATATCATTAAGAATCACCTATTGTTTCATTGTATATATACTGTATTAATTTTAAGTTAGATTTAAAATATTTTTTCTTACAAAAATGTATTTAAAAATAAAATTTATTAAAAGTAAGATATTTGCTTTGGTCGTGAACTTAAAATATGTAGTCACTGTATCAAAAATACATTTAATAACTTACTTATAAGAATGAAAAATAAAACATGGGTTGACTTAATAAATGTATAACTATTCGTTAACAAACACTTAGTTGTTATTTTAATTTTCTGTACGAATATAAAAGTAAGACCAACTTTCTGTACCAACGTGTGAAGGTATATTTTTGTCGACCTTGCACTTCATTTTGTTCTTATCCTTTGATAATATTTATAAATTATAATCAAGATTTGTTGATTTAATTAATATTATTTTAAAGGTAATGTTGGAATTAACAATGGCATCGGAACCCAAATGTCAAGTGTTACAGCTTTACAAGAAACAGCAAAGCCATGGTTGTACAACTTCTCACTGGTTTTGGATGTGAACAACAACTAAAATATTTTTATTATTATTTATTTTTAGGTGAATTATTATTATTATTATTATTATTATTATTTCGGTTTTGTTTGAGTCTCAAACATTAATGTGATCCGTTAATGTCAGTGATATTTTCATGATTTACAAAAACCGATTTTAATTAGATTGTTGTATCCGCTCTTAACTTAAATTATGCTATTAATTTATCCAGCTAATAGAAATATTTCGATGGATTAATTATCTAATTTTGAGTGATTTGACTTGATCAACAAAAACAAAAGTATAATTAATTAGTTTCTAGAAAGGGTATAATGGGAAATATACAGTTAACTGATTTTGTGATAAGCCTCCGAAACAAACTCATGTCCTGGACAAGGACTACCCACCTTACCAGTTACCACACACAATATCCTTTTGTTTTGTTTTTTAAATTGCCGAAAGCAAAGTTTCGTCTTCGTGCAAATCGTGGCCGACACGTGGTGAGCCACCTGCCGCTTCCAATGCCATATGGTCAGTGTACGCTACCGGCGCGTGTTATTTATGCAGACGGGGGATTTGGTGAAGAAAAATTATTTGATGCACACGCTTACCACGTTATCCGTAGTCTCAGCTAATAAAGTCTATTCATATCTTTTTTTATTCAAAGTTAATGTTCACCTCTTTCTTACATATAAAAAATAAGTATTTATTTGAAAGTTTTTTTAATATAAATAAAATTGATTGGTTAGTAACACGGATGATATGATGAACCGAGTATATCTAATAATTACTCGTAAAGATAGGTCTTCGGTCGTGCCCGTGGCTGTCTACCTCGGTCACGTGGCGTCCTGTGTGTGGGCTTAGTTTCGTGAATTTAAGGAATCCGTCGAAGATCTGGATCTCGTGTAAAAAGTCCATATATATTAATTTTCCATACGAAAAAATATCAATCATGAAGGTGATGCACCCAAACAATCCGGGTAACATGGGATAGAAATATTCTACTCTTTTTGGTGTTCTTACTTATATCCCTACACTTAAAATTAGGTTTAAAGTTTAAGATTTTATGTTAAAGTTTATGGTTATAGTTTAAAAAAATTAGGGTAGAGATTACTTTTTTAGGGTATAGAGTTAGGATTTAAGATTTAAAATTTAAGTTTAGAGCTTGAAATTTAATTTTGTAATATCTTTTAGAGTTGAGACATAAATAAACGTACAACACAAAAAAAATTTATCCGGTAATATGACTACACACAGGCTCCGCCAGAAATAAGCTTGACCTACGAAATTTTTAACCAAATATAAACACTAGAAAAAAATCATACAAAGACAAACAATGAATGCCCATAAAAGTAAGATAAAACATAACAAAATTTTAAACAACAAGTTGGGATACATAACAAGATCGAAACAAAAAATCAAGGAAATAAACCACCAAACAATATCGATCTTCGGCACCCATATAAAACTAATTGGTTTTAAGATACATGCATTATCTCTGAACAGACTTGGTGCCGATTGCTATTCAGCTATAAAACTTCCAAACAATTAGCGTTTAAAGGAAGTAATTAAATGAAAAAGAAAAGTTAACTAGCAAATGGGAAAAAGAAAATCAACCGTCGGCAACTAATACTAAAATTGACGCCGTCGTCCATTAAACAAGGTAGAAAAAAGAAAAACTACAGCGCTCAATAGAGAGAAAATGTATTAGGGTTGAACACATTTTGATTTTGTTTATCTCGTATTTTTGTTTTTTATTTAGGTTTTATCATTCACAAACAAGTGGTGGTTATTTTTCTTCTAAGGAAAAGATGGTGGCATTAATGAAGAATCAAACAAAAGTAGGTGTTTGGAATGAAGATGCATGCAGACTTTTGTGTCGACCAAGAAATGTAATCCAAGTCGATTCACTCTGGATCTGCTTCGGGTCTCTTTCACGTTTTATGCGTGCCAGTGCCATTTAGCTTTCACGAAATGTATCTCTTTGTATGGATATCCTTTTATTTCAATTTTTTTTGTTATTCATATCAAGTTTGTATCCGTACTATATATTTTTTGTGACAAACTATTTTCAAACTCATGTAATAATTATTTAATTTTTTCCTTGTGGTATTATTTAGGGCGGTAAATGAGACGAGACAGATCGTGAGCTACTCGAGTTTGACTCAGTCAAAGCTGGACTTGACTTGAGTTCGAACTCGGCTCGAGTTCTTAACGAGCCGAACCGAGCCAAGCTACTCGAAAAGCTCGCGAGCTACTCGAAAATATAATATATATATATAATTTACGATCTAAATTCATAAACTTAAAATCCTAAAATATAAACTCTAAACATAAGTCTTAAACCTTAAAATCTAAATCATAAATCCTAAACCCAACAACCTATACCTCTAAACCCTAAACTAACACCCTAAACCCTAAAATTAACAAGCTTGAGTTTACACAACTTGTGTATTAAATTTTTTTTCTTTATAGAGCTTTAAATAAGACGTGACAGATGGCGAGCTACTCAAGTCCAGCACTATCAAAGATCGATCAATATTTGACTCGATTGGGCTTGAATAAAGTTTGAACTCTACTCGAGTTCTTAACAAGCCGAGTCGAGCTTAAATTTCTTAGGCTCGTTAAAAATTACTCAAACTCGAACTCGAATCGGCTCGTTTACACTAGTATTACCTGTGCACCAAATGTATTAGTGTTTGCTCTTGTATTCAAGGAAAAGAAATGTTTAAAAAATGAACTATATATATTGTTTTCAACTCATTTTCATAGTTTATTAGCTAGGCAAATTGATCCGTTGCCTAAATGGATTTTTAGAAAAGGATTTCAACCCATTTTCTACTCTGTTTTCAGCTGTTTTATTTGGCATTTTAGTTGTAGGTTTCCGGAAGCAAGCTTTGAAGAAAACGAAGCATGAACTTGGGTTAAATCCACGCTTGTTGGACTGGATCACAACCTTTTTCTCCTTCAGATCCATTTTTGGTCAAGCCCAATAATATCTCTAATATATACTCCTTATAATATATATATATATATACACACATTGAATAGAACTCCTTATAATATTAAAAACACAACTTTATGATGATATTAGTGTATTTTTATAACAAGTGGTCCCAGTAAAAAAACAGTATGATGTACTTTAGGAGACTCCAGTTTAAATCACTTTGTCTGCAATATGTGTGTGCATTGTCAAGAGTTAAAAATATCATGAACAAATATTACATTGTAATCACCTTAAAACTATTAAAAAACCATTAAATTTTATTTAAAAGATAAAATGTTCAATGATGATGAATCAACTATCCATCAATTAAAATTAAAATTAAAATTTACAGAAATTTATAAAACATTTATAAAAAAATAAGAGATTATTTTTTAAACTTATTAAAACGAAAGATGATCATTCAACCACTTTCAATATCAATCAAAATTAAAACTTTATTATTTTATGATGACACCATGTTGAAGTCATAATAACACCATCATAATGTGTCATTGTTACGGATTTTATATTTCCGCAACTTAACATGTTAGAAAAATACAACAATATACTTAATGAAATGAAAGTTAGAATGCTTTCATACCGATTTGTGATAATAAAAAAATGAGTGTCACGCTCGACGAACACAAAAAAATAAAATTTAAAGGACTTATTGTATAATTATAAATTATTTAAAAATTAAAAGTTAAATTAATTAAAATATATTATTTTTTTAATTTTTTTAAACATAAATTAAAACACTCATCTATCTTTAAATTAAAAAACCTTAATTCTTGTTTATTTAAAATTTAAACCACGTCACCTACCGACGCGATTATGCTCAATTTTGATGCGAGTTCATATTTTAGTTTGTTCTCGTCTGAGCACATATCATACGGCGCAATTGCAACACCAAGTAACAAGGAAATACAAATTTATATAAATGAGTTTTAAGTACCTGCTCTAAGAGCTGGCTCCACATTGTCAAGATCAACAGCTTGAAGTTGCCCAAACCTGCAATAATAATAAACCAATAACCAAACCAGAATTTCATCTCTGATTTTGCCATTTTCAAGTTGCAATGTAATCAAAATACATACATTCTTGGATTATAAGAAGTACATTCTTTAAAAAAAAATCTACGAGCAGGGACGGACACATTTTATGTTAGAGGGTATGACGGTGGCCATGCAAGAGACAACAGCGGCGGTGGCAGGAAACAGCAGCGGCGGCAATGGCAGCAGGAGACAACAACGGCGGCAGTTTGAATTTCAAATGAATAAAAATTAGTATTTTTAATTTAGAGGTAGATAGATATTTTAATATATATTTAAAAAGTTAAAAATAAAATAATATATTTTAATTAATTAATTTTTAATTTTTTAATAATTTATAATTATACAATAAATTTTTTAAAATTTTAATCTTTATAAATATTCATAATTTATTGCCCAAAATGCATTTTCATCTAAGGAGTATCCATTTCTAGATGGAAATATTGGGCTTGAAATAAGATATTGTTCACATGTTATATATATATATATATATATATATATATATATATGAGTACACTAGTTTTTTTTGTTCAAGAGTAACTTGCATTCATCAAAACAAAAGAAGCATAAGCTTTAACAGCTAATCTGAAAAGATAAAAACATCCGTCTTAAAAAAGGAAAGGAAACTGCTATAAGAGCAGCTAATAGCATCCTTCCTTTTACGCCCTAAAAGAGAAATAATAGGCACGCAGACCACAACCAAAAGAAAAAAGGCAACAGACCAAAACAAAGAACAGAGAAATCGTCGCGACTCAGGCGACCGTAAAAACCAAAGCAACCAAATTGCACTAAGTGGTTTGCATTTTCAAGACCCGCCTTGCAAGACTCCATCGGCAAGGAACAAAACCAGTTCGCCACCACCATCTGTTGTTGACAGTCCATCGTCGATACCAGAGAGCTCTATCCAGAGACAAGCTTCCTACCAAAAAAGGTTGGTCCTTATCACGTCAAGCAACAACGGACAACATCAGAGAGTTTAAATGTCGAACAAAAGAATCTTGCTCCGTCTGGCTCGGGTTGATCCAAACACCAAGAGAAAAACCATCTGTGCGATGATCGCAACAAAACCATACATCCAAGTCCATTAGAAAGGAAGGAGTCTCCAAAACCAGCCATCGTGTTCTAAGACTACCACGACCACAACTAACTCCGCCGGAGAACTCTATCCAGAGGTAGACTTTCACACCGTTGGTTGTGACCCTTGTCACGACGATAGTAGAGATGAGCGTTGAAAGATAACTTGGGAACATGATACCGGAATGATCATCCTTGCAGGACCAAAATGAAGAAGGACAGGAATCAAAGCAACGAAAACCATCAACATGGTAGCAGAAACAACGAAGAAAACCCATAGGTCACTAATCAACCATTAACCAAAAATAACCTTCAAACCAATATTTAACGGGCGAAGAAGACCCGTCCGGATCCCATTTTAGCCTTATGAAAGATAAGTACCCTGATCCACCAAAACTTCCATACTCAACAACTTTCTACAAACCAACGTTCTACTCTTGTATGGAAAAGAATAGCATTCCAGGGCATGCATCCCAAATTTTTAGAATTAACCCAGCAGGTGAGACAATAATGGCAAGCCAAGGAACCACACATATCCTATAGGCCAAACCAAGGACCTTGAGGCCTGTGCCGACAGCTAAGACATCGATGGAGACCAAACCTTGGTCAATTCGAAAACCCTGCAGGATCCCAGAAAAGAAGGGATTTACTTCAGCTTTCAGAGGTGTCTCGGCGCTCGTGTCCTTCCCCCTTGCCTGGAATCTAACCGTGAATACGCTAATTTTATTAAAAGAGAAAAATAAAATAAAAAATAAAATAAAATTAGAGTTTACAACTCAGGTAAATAAACTTGATATGGACATATTCTTAAAAACACGAAAAACTAACGTCTCTAGATCATAAACAAGACCATACAAAGAAAGGGTAAAACCCTAACTTAAAGACTCGAAACAAAATAGATACAAACATCACCAACGCTCAACGATGAAAGGTAAAAAGCCCAACAACAAATGACATTCAAAATGCATATTACAATAATAAGACACGTTGACAACACGGTTATTACCGCTTCTAAACCGCGAACAAAAATGGTGACTGTGAACTCGTATTCAAATCCAGTTCGAGTGTCCAAAATAGGGAGATCAACAAGATAATTAAAGAGCGTCATCTTGATCAGTCGTGGCGACGTCAAATCCAACCCTAATAGAAAATCAAAAGAAAAAAGAAACGACCAAATGACCGAATGAAAAAGTAAAGATGTATTATATTCACATGTCAAGATTCAAACTCATACAACAAGAGGAGCATCCTTAGCCAATAGGCCAATTAGTGAATCTCATATATTTATTATTTACGTAATAAAAAAACATTAAACTTAAATCTAATTATTACATATATAAGTTATTTCGTTTAAACGATCAAACATACCGGCTCAACATATAGATTTAGTCATGGTCATGGTATCAAGTACCATGATTGAGCCCAGCATCCAGGTCTAAGCAACAAGCAGTGTTTCACATTTTGTGGCCACGTTGATAATATATTACTTACCAACTTGTAATGGGGGAAAATGTGTTAATAAAACATAATCATGATCTGCTTAGACTAAAACTTAAAAAATGTCATAAAATTAATGTGTCGGTATATCACTGCTGCCCAGAAATAATATGTAAAATAAAACTGGTTTCAATGGGGATCTTTTTCAGGTGTGTGTTTTATTATTACTTTAATGAATTAACATTTTTCTTGGTACGAAATCGTCATGCATCGATTGTCAAATATCAAAATCATTAAGGCTTTAGTGCGCCCTTCAAAGATTATTGCACATGTTAAAGATTTTGTGAATAATTTATTAATCAGACATTTAAAATAATATCATGATTTCGTTTATAAGATATGAAACAAATCTTCTCAAATGACGGGAATTCGCGACTGCCATAAAATAAAATAAATCTACTTGTTTTGTTCTTGGAGGATGCCATGGGTTCGATTGTACCTTAAAATCAAACCAAAAAATAGTGAGACACATAAAAATTTTAACGCGATATTAAGTTTATTAAATTAAATTAAAATTAAGGTCAAATTGATAAAAATATGTAAGTAATAAGACCAAATGTATACTTATACAAATTTATGTTAACTATTATGTCGCTCCCCCGTTAAGTTTTTTTAAGGTCTAAAGTTGATTACAAGGTAGTATATGTTCATACATATTATTAACCCTTTGACAATGCACATACACATTGTAGACAAAGCGATTTGAACTTGTGTCTCCTATGATAAACATCATCCGCTTTTTCACTGTGATACTTGTTGGGTTTTCCGTTAAGTTTTAAAGATATGTGACTTGATTGATATCATTTAAATAATTAAATGGTTTTATTGAAAAAATCGAAACAACGGTAGTCAAAATAAAACTTCATATAATTATAAGGTTATTCATGTAGTTTACCCTAAAATAAAATGAAGGCGCTTGTCTTGTTGCTGCAAGATGCCATGGGTTCGATTGCACCTTAAAAGCACAGCCAAAAAAATCCGAAGACATTGTTTTGAATGCTTTATAGAAAGCTTAGGAATGTGAATATGTGTGTTTTGGGTTGGGGACCCCGTCAGCCAACATATGTGGAATTTCAACCTCGCCAATTTCAGGTTGACTACACAGTCGTCATGTTTGTCTACAATTCTACCCATCTATTAGATTTTTTTAATATATTAGTATGACTACATGATAATATCTTATTTATCTATCAAAATTTAATTGATGTTTAATACATATTATTATTTATAAGAGTATAGCTCTTCTTATAATATCTCATGCTTAAAAATGTATTAAAATTTAATAATATTGGTTGTCATATTAAAAAATCCTACTTTTCTAACCCATTTTTGATTTGGAACGAAGAGCGTTGTTTAGGGATGGCAGACAGGTACAGTTTTGCGGATTTTGCACCGCACCCGCCCCAGTTGGGGTGGGGATGGGTATGTGTTTGGTGGGTAATGGGCGGGTGTGGATGTAAAAAGTCATACCCGCCGCGTGTAGTGGGTAAGTGGTGGATTTAAGACCTTACCCGCCTCGCACCCGCCATATTATGTGGCTTTGAAGATATCTGATTCAATATAAAATTTATTTTCTTTATTCAAATTTCAAGTTCATTGATTTAGTTCTTTGCATTGTCTTACCCTCAGATTTCTTACATAATAACTAACTTACACTGGTGTAAATTAATCATAGTTAGTTAGCTACAGTTCAGTAGAACATACACTGATGTAAGTTAGTTATACCACATCACAAGTTAACGGTGTTAGGGTCGAGGGCGTTTTAAATGACGAAAGAAAACTTCAGGGGCACATTAAACGCATCCAAAGTTCAGGCACCACATTGAACTTTCCGTCAAAGTACAAGGGGCATTGGTGTCATTATCCCTTCATATTTTATGTGATATGGTTGCTGTCAGGCAGGCGGGTAGGCGGGTACATGTGGGTATAGGCGGGTACAAGCGGGTACGAGATGGGTAATTGGTATTCAATTGGGTGGTGGGTGTGGGGATGAATTTAAGAATATACCCACGTGGGCGGGTGTGAATTTGAAAATTATACCCGCCGTGGGTGGTGGGTAGGTGGTGGATATAAAAATTTTAGGTGGGTATAGGGATGGAGGAGGGGGTATCCGCACCCGCCCCGCCCATTTGTCCTTCCCTAGCGTTGGTTCCCACTTTTTCTTTGGTTCTCTAATCGGTGGCTGACTATCAATTTTAATATTAGTTATCGACCGATGGGTTTAATATTTTTTTATTTTTTAATAATAATCTTTGTTCTTGTGACACATTTCTCTATGTTTTTATGGCACGCTTCTTATTTTATTTTTGTGATTCGTTTTTATCTGTCTTTTGGCATGTTTTCTGCATACCTTCGCGGTCGTTTGGTTCTCGTACAAAGATCTTCACAACGCTAGTTTCTAATTTTGATTCTGTCGGTGATCGTAGAAAGATAAATTCTCACTCAATTGATGGTTGTTTGCCGATATGATTAGACCTGAGTAGCGGAGCCAGGGACGGAGCTAGGATTCAATGTTGGGAGGGGCAAGAGTCTATTAAACTATTAAATCTAAAAATGGAGAGGAGCAAAAGCCTTATTTGATTAACATTTAAACTAAAAAGGACTAAAAATACAATTATACCAAAAAAATTGGGAGGGGCAACAGCCCCTCCCACACACTACATAGTTTTGTCACTGAGCGGAGCATTTTACTTGATAGTATGGTTCGCTCACCACTTTTTTGTATTTCGTAAAGCGTTTCATATAGATAAAGACAAAGAGATTCATAAAAGTTCTTAATTTTATTGGTATGCTAATCTTTATGGAAATGTCTGCTTTTATTTGCAATATTATATGAGAATTTAGTAAATTAGTCTCTATCTTTTTTTTTCTTTTTTTTGGTGAAAAGGAGCTAACAGTTACAGTGTATTACGAAACACCATGCGCATCCAACTGGAGCAGCATGGCAAACTCTGCAGGCGGGTCCTCGAAAATTCTAGCGCCGATCGGAGCCCCACGGGCTAATCTAGCCAATGCATCCGCCACCTTGTTTGCGCGTCGCCGGACATGTCGAATCCTTACATCCCACTGACGAGACAGAAACCTGCGAATCAGTTGCAATAGTGCAGTTCCATTAAGTGCCATAGAAGTCCCTTGCATTATCCTTGAAACCTCGACATTATCCGTCTCCAAATCTACCCGCCTATAACCGTTCACCCATGCTAAATGCAATCCATCGTGTGCCGCCCACAGCTCGACTCCCAGCACCGAGCACACCCCTAAGCTACGCGCACAACCCGCAAGCCAATTCCCATAAGCATCTCGCAGCACCACTCCTGTCGCAGCCGATCTATCACTAATATTGACCGCTGCATCTACATTTACTTTGATGCGCCCTTCGTCCGGACGTCTCCACTCCTCATCCTCCATGGCCCGGTTCGATGATGGCGCTGGCCGTGAAATACTTGCCTGCAGGATCTCAGCAACAAACAGGTGACTGCCCTCGAGAAAGTCGCCACGCTCCACATACATAGGCTCCATCACAGTCTGGCAACGTCGCTTCCAAAGTCTCCAGCAGATTACAACAAACCAAATCCTCCAATCCGGGCGATATGATGCAATGGACGGCGCTGCAATGTTGCCATTCAGCCAAGCGGGCCACTCCAACTGCATGAATCGTCGCAAACCAGCAGCCGGAACCACACGTTCCCATACCTTTCGTGCTTTGGGTCAGTCCCGTAGTACATGGATTAAGCTCTCCTCTTCTCCACCACAAATATTACACACACTGGAGGTAGTTAGATGCCGGCGTAAACGCTCCTTATTTGTCATCAAATTACCTTTCAGTGCCAACCAAATGAACATACGGACACGATGTGGTACCGGTAACCGCCAAACTAGCTTCCAATTCTGTGTCGTTCCCATAGTAGCGGTCGGGGCCAACGCCTTATAGGCTGATCTCGTTGAAAACAGCCGTGTCTCCTCCCCCTTCCAGCCAACCGTATCGACCCTCGCGTCCCCGAATGGAGGGCAAACCGCAGCCACATGCGGTAACACACTGTGCGGTAGAACTTGCATTAGAAATTCCCAGTTCCACTGCCCACTGTTAGCAACAAGATCCCGTACCTTCATTGGTGCCGGAGAGGGTGAATGAGTATGAATACTAGCCAAAGGCATTGCAAGGTTCAGCCAATTATCATACCAAGCATCCGTCGACGCCCCGTCATTGACATTCCAAACAATGTTGTTGTAGATGTCGCTCCATATGTGAGATAAGCCAAGCCAAAGTCGAGAGCACTGAGTCCTTCGCAAGGTTTGTGGGATCATGGCACCCCAACCATACTTTCCTTTGAGGACCTTCACCCAAAGTTTGTCTTCATTCGTTATCAGCTGAAAACCAATCTTCATAACCAACGCTTTATTTTGGATGTGCATGTCACGGAAACCAAGTCCACCTCCCTCAACCGACATCTTTAAATCATTCCAGTTAACAAGTGGCACCCCACGACTGTTACTTCCGTTACCCCACACAAAGTACCTTATTAGCTTTTCGAGCTCCATGCAAAAACCTTTAGGCAACCAAGTAGATTGCATAGCATAAGTTGGAATAGCTTGTAGCACCGATTTCGCAAGCGTCACACGCCTCGCAAGTGATAACGACCTTGCCGCCCAACCGGTGAGATAACCCCGAACTTTGTCTAATAAGTATGTATACGTGTTCTTTGTTACTTTCGAGTGGAGAAGCGGCACACCTAGATACTTGCCAAGATCATTAACCTCCTCAAACCCCAATCCGGCACCAATCCTTTCCCGTAATGAAGCTATGGTGTTATTAGAAAAATAGATTTGCGTTTTAGCAACACTCACTCTATGGCCCAAAACACGGCAAAAATCATCCAACACCTTGTGTAGTACCCGCATTTGATCAATGGATGCCTCCAAAAACAACACAAGATCATCTGCGAAAAAGAGGTGCGATATATCCGGTCCATTGCGCGATAAGCGTATCGGCTTCCAACTTCCTTCCTCAACACATTGGAATATTGACTGAGACAAGCGGTCCATACAGAGAACAAATATATAAGGGGATAGAGGATAGCCTTGGCGTATCCCTCGCGTAGGCCTAAAACTCTCCGATGCTTCCCCATTCCACAGAATTTGCATTGAAACCGAGCGGATACAGGTCATGATGCGATCAATCAGAGTACTTGGCATACCAGTTAAGACGAGAGTTTCCTGAATATAGTCCCATTCAAGTCTATCATAGGCCTTCTCTAGGTCCACCTTCAAAGCCATCCAGGCGGTCCGGCCTTTCTTGATACCCATTGAATGGATTACTTCTTGCGCTAGAATGATGTTGTCCGTTATTTGCCTTCCCGGAACAAAGCTTGCATGAGTTGGCGCAATCCATATAGGCAAAAAAGGCTTTATACGATCAACAAGAACTTTAGAAATAACCTTATACGCCACATTAAGAGGCTGATAGGTCGAAATTGAGTAATTCGTGTAGGGGATTCCACCTTCGGAATTAGCAAAAGAAGAGTTCTATTCAGCCATTCCTCCAAGCAACCATTCTCCCAAAAATTTAAGACCATGTCAACCAACGAACCTCCCACAACACTCCAATTTCGTTGGTAAAATAGCACTGGCAGCCCGTCATGTCCTGGTGCTTTCAACGGCGCCATGCCGAATATAATACTCCTGACCTCCTCCGGCAGTACGGGAGCCATCATGCCTCGCAAATCCTCCTGTGCGAACTGAAAGAAGTCATTTCGACTGGGTACATTTGGTTGCTGTCGTGGTTCCGCAGCAAATAATGCTTGGAAAAAATTCGAGGCGTGCTGCCGAAGTATAGTTGCATCCTCGCACCAAGTCCCATCCGCGATTTCAAGCCGACGAACCACATTTTTCTTCCTCCGTACCATCGCACACGCATGGAAATAAGAGGTATTACGATCACCATCGCTTATCCATTTTGCTCGTGACTTTTGGTACCATAATTTCTCTTCTTGTATGAGGACCATATCAAGTTCGGATTTTAGACTTTCTTCCAAATTTAAGAGGAACGATGATTCACGCTGCTCTAGTGCTTTCTCGATGCCTTTCAATCTAGCCAAAATATGCTTCTTTCGCTGCCCAATGTGCCCAAATACAGCGATATTCCATGCACTACTATTCGATTGGAAATTCCTTATGTTTGTATCGAGGGATGCAGCCTCCATCCAAGAATCTTCCAGCATCCTTTGAAAATCCGCATGGTTCAACCACGGGGCTATGAAACGGTACGACCGATTACCACCTTTAATATCAAACTCCCTAGTATCAAGTAAAATCGGACGGTGATCGGATCCCAATCGTTGCAAGTGTAATACCTCCGAGTTCGCAAATGTCTCAAACCATTCCTCATTGCAAAGATATCGATCCAGCCTTTGAGATAAATCTCCCCTCTTCCATGTGAATTTAGGTCCACTAAAACCCATGTCGATTAAACCACTATCAAATAGGAACGAAACAAATTGCGAACATACCCCGGATCTGTGTTGTGAGCCCCCACACCGCTCGGAGCTATTTGCAATAGCATTTAGATCGCCACCAATAGCCCAAGCCTTACCAACCCCCGGATCAATGGCCCTCAATTGCCACCATAATTCACGACGCTTCAGGACACAAGGACTTGCGTAAACAAAGGTAAAAAAGAAGCTTCTCTTTGTCGACCGAACCGTGCAAAAGGCATGAACAAACTGTGAAGTAACGGCCACCACATCAACCTCAACAGTCGTATTCCACATAATCCAAATTCCACCCGAAAAGCCCTCTGCCTCGACCCTATATGAACACTCAAAACCCGATCGACGAATAAAGCTATCCGCCTTAACACCTCCAATCCGAGGTTCAAAAATAGCAAAAACATCTGGGCGTTTACTCCGTACATGTAGTCTGAAATAACGATTAAAAACAGGGTCTAAAGCACCCTGAGAATTCCACAGTATGAACTTAACCATTAAAAAAATTAACATTAGAGGACCAAAGAAACCACACTTATTCCTGCATGTCAATATGTACCTCAACCGGGACATCCCCCTCCTCATTCGATACATCTGCCAGTACTCTCGAGCCATCGATCACACCTTGGACATGGTCTAGCTCCGAGGATAATGAAGTTACCAACTCTTGGAGAGCCGGCTGATTTTGTTGTTTATTTGATTTCTTCTTTAACTTAGCCCGAGTAACGCCCGGGATAACTACTTTGTTTCTTTCGTTTCCTCTTCCCGCTGAGTTCAAGATAGAAGCCGGTAGCACTCGACCATTCCTTTCACGCAGCACTGGCCTCTCAGACGATTCCAACACATGGACCGCTCCATGGCTTCGACTGTCCAGCGTCGAAGAAGCAGGCACAATATTCTCTTTCGACGCAGACGCAACCTCCTTCCCTCGCACTTCCCTCATATCCGCAGCTTGGACTGCTGCACCAACCAACGCTTGCACCGGCGTTGTTACAGTTTCGACCACCTTAGTTTTCCTCACATTCACACATGCACCTTGCTTGCTAGATCCCACATGGCCATTTCCGATCTGTTCTCCACGAGCCAACGGCACATAAACCGGCTTATTACGCATAGAGTTTCCAGCTCCTTCCTCCGCTACTGCCTCTCGACTGTTGTAATCCACCTCGTTCAGAGCGGCAAATCGAGATCCATGAACGTGGCCAGCTCCAACACTTGCTTTCTGTTGGGGACCAACATCTCTCTTGGACGCAGGTACCTTTCTTCTCCTATTAGAGACCTGCATCCACGGGCCATATACCTCCTTGTCAGTCGGTCCGGGCCCTTGTGGAGTCTTAGCAGTCGTATCCGTAGCCAACATACCACAACTCTCCTTAACGTGCCCATACTTTCCACAACCGAAACATATCGCCGGCAATCCTTCGTACTCAACTACCTGTCGTTTGCCATCCACTATAATTCCACTCTTCAGCGGTTTGTCAAGATCAACCATTAATGCCAAACGAGCAAACTTACCTCGACACCCTTCCGAGGTATTATAGTCAATACGAACTACAGTGCCCAGAGAGCTAGCAATGCGACTAAACAAACTTTTTGTATAATACCTGTATGGTAGGCCCGGTATGCGAATCCACACCATGATCTTCGAAGGGTACTCCTTATCCGTCGAGAAATCCCGGCTCCAAGGCTGAACGGTAAGATAAGCTCCATAAATTACCCATGGTCCTCCGGTAAGCACTTTCTCACAATCCTCCGCCTTCGCAAACCACACCAAGTAATATTCGTTATCCAAATCAATAAGTCTCATCCCCCCGGATGGTTTCCACAGTGCCTCAATCCTGGTAAGCAAAGCTTTATAGCCTATTGACTTCCCCAGCAAACGCACAATCACCGAATTCTCAAGCCTCTTATCGATCGCATCATGTACCCTATCCGAAAAGGAAATTTCCGGAATTGCGCCATCCGCCTTCACACGAACATCCTCGTCGAGAACGACAACATACAATTCATCAATGACACTGGTAACGTTTATCTCCGTTGTTTTGCCTACTATGACATCCCGGAAAGACAGCTTCCTCCCATCGCTCCTAGCACCCTCCGGATCTCCATTCACGTGCGCGGCCAGTTGACTCCCAGCCTGGTTCGTTCCCTCTGCCAGCGCTGCAGGCTGTGTTCTAGGATTAGAATCCTCCTCCATGTTCGCAATAGTACGATCAGTATTGGTGTTGATCTCTTGATCCACGACCATCACCGCCCCCTGATCAACAGCCTCCGGTTGCGGCCCTGCCTTCTCACTCTCCACCCCATCTGCTTTAGCCTGGTCCTCCCCACTAGGCGGGTCCGGTGGTCTTCCATCGGCGCCGTTCAATCCGGTAACCATAGGGTTTCCAGCGTTCGTAGGGTTTCCGTTAATTTCCGTCATATCGTTTTTTCTCGGCCACACCTGCGTATCCATTTTTTCCCAGACAACAAAGAAAGATCGAATTTAATACATAAGCATCAAGTTTTTACTTGGGCTCTCCTTTACGCTTCAATTGAATCACCTATTACCTAAAAGACTTGTCATTACCTTAACCAATAGCACCAAGCTTATTGATACATGTTTCATTTATATGTATTAATTTAATTCTGAACTTTAATTTAATCGGTTAAACCAATTAAATTGGTTGAATTAAAATTAAAAAATTTCATCATTTTGACTTCTGCTCTAATTTTAATTTAGAAAATATTTTGATGCACAAGCTTTTGTAAATTTTAGTTTACACAAGCCCTTTAATTTTAGGGTTTAGGGTTTAGGATTTTAGGTTAGGGTTTAGGAGTTTAGTATGTAGGGTATATAATTTAAGGTTTATGGTTAGAATTTAGAGTTTAGGGTTTAGGGCTTAGGGTTTAGGTTTTAGGTTGCTAGGGTTTATGATTTAGATTTTAAATTTTATAAAAGGATTGTGTAAAAAAATTTTACACAGCTTGTGCATCAAAATAAAACCCTTTTAATAATATTAAATTAATAGTACCAGACGTAAATATTTTTGTGTCTTATAAATAATTCTGATGCATTACGGAATTTCTAAAAACAAGGGGAATTTAAAATTATTTTTATTTAAAAGTAAGGTTAAATTTTAAAATGAAGATAAAAATAAAAATCTTGAGAATCCAATTCATAATCATTAAGTTTTTACTTTCTACGTTTCTCAATTCTCTTTAATTTAAGTTTTTACTTTTTTATGTTTCTCAAATTTCTTACTCATAATTAATTGAGTGATTTAAATATATTTTTTAATAATTAAGTGACCCAAATATAACTTTTTCTTTAATTAAATGACCTCTGTTGTAATTTACCCAAAAAGTTTAAACAAAATCTAAAGAACCCAAAAGGCAGAGTCAATGGTCATTTCATCCTTAGTGCCACAGTCTCCCCTCGTGGTATAGCGAAAAGGCTCGGTGTGCTTGAATATACTACACATTACACATAAACATCCTTGCAGTTTTGAACATTTCAATAATCCACCAAAAGTTTCCCCAGAAATGGTAGAAAGAAGAGCGCTTTAGAAGACTTTTCTCACCCATGATAATAACATACGAGGAACTGGTGGTAGTGATCGTCCCGATTTACATTGTCAAGTCATTGTTTTGAAATATATACCGCCCAATAAAATATCTTCTATAATCGGACCAATTAATCACCATTTTAAGAAACAAACAACGGAGAAGGTGAAAAACTTGCCGGAGACCAGCTTCACTATCTAAGGTTAAATGCAGTTTCAACCAGTCAACATAAGATTTTGATCCATATATTATATAGTAGATGGAGGCAACTACTAACCTGGTTATTTATACAGCAGCCTTGTTTTAGATATACCACTGCAGTTGTTTAGTTTGAGCCGCATGTTTTGATTTCGACATCAAAATTACGACCTGTTTGTTGACGGTTTTCATACAAAACTCCAACTGTTTAGGTAGGTTATTAGGTGGTTGATCAAGACGTGTATGTCTCTGTTTTATATACAAATTGCAGGAAATAAAAGAGTCTTCCCTGACCTTTGATACATCACCTTAATTTAATATTCAAAACACTGAGAAAACCAGTGTTTTTCGACAATTATCCTGCTTTTCTTATTTCTACTTCAGTTTCATTAATATATCAGAACTGAAGTCTCCGGTTATTTAAATAAGAAGAAGATTGCACAGTCAGGGTTCCTGCCTGGAGCAAATGATTTAGTGTGAAAGGGTACACAGAACAATGAACAATGCAGCTTTCATATTCTGTCCCACAATCCCACCCACAAAAGCGAGACAGGAAAGTGCGGAGAAAAGCCAATAGCCACACGCCCACACGGACAAAAATGCTACAGACTACAGGAATTTTATATTATGGGAATGATATCATAATATCATGAGCCGGTTCAGATTACCGCCCTCCAAGAAACCAGCTATGAAACTACACAGAACCTTAAATTCATGCATATGACTGAAAAGAACAAACCAATTGATGACCATATTTTCTGTCTTAAAATAATATGAACTATCGAATAGCTTTTCTGCCGAGTCTTGAGGCTGCAGGGCCCAAAGTCAATCTACTTTCTGGTCAGTATGTAGACTTTGATTCCCAGAATTCATTATTTAAATGCACCGAGGCATGGGAGAGAATATTAAGAATTCTGGGATCAAACAAGAGGTGTTGGTTAAATGGTTATGGTCTGCTCATCCATCTTTTGATCCAATCACATTTATTATTATAAGTTATAACATTTCTTGTTTTCCTTTCCTGCTCAGCCTTTATTTAAACCCCCTTTGAGCTTCTTCTACTGGAAACATAACACAAAAAGAGAAAAACTTTCATTAAAAAATGAAGCTCAAAAGGTATTTGTCATGGAAAAGTATCCTCCCGAATTGCATCAAACCCCAGGTGCCATCCTCGGGGCTAAAAGTTCATCCTTCCAAACGAAGTTCCAGCCAAAGGGTATCACTCTCTGATGTTAGCCACTGCGACTCTCCGCTGTTACTAAGCGATCTGTCGAACTCGCTTGTGAGCCTTCATGTGTTTACCCTCAAGGAGCTGGAACTGATAACTCACAGGTTCTCCAAAAGTAATTTTTTAGGTGAGGGTGGGTTTGGACCTGTTTACAAAGGGTTCATTGATGACAATCTCAGGCCTGGTTTGAAGGCTCAATCTGTTGCTGTGAAGGTCCTTGATTTGGATGGCACTCAGGGGCATAGAGAATGGCTGGTGAGCATTTATATGTTACCATTTCAATGCTGTTATTGATGAAGTTGAGTTAAAAGGAGTAGTAAAATATGACCAGTAATTCTGATTTCTTTTTTCACAGGCTGAAGTTATTTTCCTGGGGCAATTAAAGCACCCTCACCTGGTGAACTTAATTGGATATTGCTATGAAGATGAACACAGGCTTCTTGTATATGAATACATGGAACGTGGCAGCTTGGAAAATCAACTATTTAAAAGTTAGTTTTGCTATTCAGCATTGTAACATTTGAATCAGTATAATCTTGTTCTCAGAACTGATAATTGTATAATTCTTGTCTTTAATGCAGGATATGGTCCACCATTGCCTTGGCTAACAAGACTGAAAATTGCCGTAGGAACTGCGAAAGGCCTAGCTTTCCTCCATGAAGAAGAGAAGCCAGTCATATACCGAGATTTCAAAACTTCGAACATTTTATTAGACTTGGTAAAAATACATCCCATGGCCTTGTCTTGATATCATATCAATAAAGACTAAAGAGAAACTGATAAGAATACAGTTTAATTTATTGCCAGGCTTATAATGCAAAGGTCTCTAATTTTGGATTGGCAACTGACGGTCCAGGAGAAGAAGAAACTCATGTTACAACTTGCGTCATGGGCACCGAAGGCTACGCCGCTCCCGAATATATATCAACAGGTACTTGCAACAGATCAACTTATCTTAGCTCCGCAAATAATAGTCTTGATTTCATAATAGTTGATGAACTAATGTGGTTTCTGGTTTTTCAGGGCATCTGACAACTATGAGCGATGTGTTCAGCTTTGGAGTGGTACTTCTAGAGCTGCTGACAGGGAGACGATCCGTGGACAAGGCCCGACCTGCTCGAGAGAAGAACCTTGTGGAATGGGCAAGGCCTCTTTTGAAGGACCCTCATAAACTCCACGGAATAATGGACCCGAGACTCGAAGGACAATACTCAACTGAGGGGGCTAGGAAGGCTGCTGCATTAGCTTATCAGTGTCTTAGCAACCACCCCAAATCTAGACCAACAATGCGCAATGTGGTCAAGGCATTACAGCCTCTGCTTGACTTAAATGACATCCCAATCGGCCCCTTTGTTTACGTGGTCCCAACTCACGACAACGAGGAGCCAGTTGTCCAGAAGATTGAAGAAAGATATGAGAAGCAATGCAATGAAGTAAAAATTGAGAAAAATGGTGTAGAGAAACAAGAAAAGGAAGAGAAAAGTCGAATCCCTCGTCGAAAAGGTCGAAAGCATAGACGTATGGTTAAACCATCAAGGTCTCGAGCTATCTATTCAGACACGGACTTGTATAAAACTCTAGGGTCTAGTTTGTATTCTCACAAGCACTAGAGATACCAAACTTTTAACCACACTTGTACATTAAGTTTTTGGTTCTTTTGTCCCTTCCATTATCTCTATAAGGAGACAATGGAATAATATAAATTTCCATTTTTTTGTATGTTGTTAAACTTATTGCATTTTGCCATATGATCCTAAGAAAAACATGTTTCTGCAGTGAATAAATGATAGAGTAATCTAGAAGAACCCATTCTTCTAGAATGGGCTTTTGTTTGTTAAGAGTCTGTTAAGGTGTTGTTATGGGTCAGTTACAGATCCGTTGTGGTTTGGGCTGGTTATAAATATCAGGCCCGTTCTCTTTGTAAATCAGATTGATTTTGTTCAGATTAATAAAACTCCTTTATTCTCTTATTCTTTCTTTTTCCTTTTCTTTCGTCTTCTTCTCTGGTTCAGTCTGATGAACCCTAGATCCTTCCTTTCTGTTTCTATATCTTAATTACTTCATTTCTACGTTTGTAACATGGTATCAGAGCCTTTTATGGCGTCAATCTAGAGATCTTTGCCGTTTTCTGAGATCGGTTCTGACGGTTTGTTTGCTTCTGCTAGCGGTTGTTCGTGGTTGCAGTTCGGAGTTTCTGATTCGTTGCGCGGCGGTTCTGGTGTAGTATCTTCTGCTCGATGATTCTTGTTGCAGTGCGGCTGTTCGTGATTTAATCTGTGACTGTTCGTATTTTGTTCTGCGGCGGCTCTGTTTGTTGTGCGGTGGTCCAATCTGAAGATTGGCTCTTCTTGCGGCTGTTTGGTGAGATCTTTCTGTGTTTTTCCTTCGTTTATGCTGTCATATATGTTCTGAGATCTGAGATCTGCGTCTCTGTCTCTTCGCTGTTGTTAAGATCTGTTATTCTGTGTTCTCCTCTTTCCGTTTGCCTGAGATCTGAATCTGTGGTGTTCCCTGTGGCTTTTTGTGTCTATTCTGGTGGTGCTGTTTGGTTTGGATCTATATTTCTCAGATCTGCTGCTCTTTTTTGGTTGTGGTGCTGTTGTTCTCGTGCCTCTGATAGTTGTTTGATGTTAGGGTTTTTTGCTTACATGTTAATTATGATCTGCTATCTGTTGCATCCTGGATCTGTGTCGATTTGATTTCGTCTCTCGTTTGCTCTGCTGTTTGGCTATTTGGTTGTGTTGTGTTGTCCTCTCATTATGCCTGCTCCTGATAACTCTACTGGTGATGTTGCTTCTGGAAATCCTTCTGATAGTGGACATGTTGTGTCTAATACTGCTTCTGATAGTTCTAGACCTCTCTTTTCTACCAAGAAGATAAATGTTGTTCTTGATGACAACAATTATCTTCTTTGGCACCAGCAAGTCTACTTAACAATTAAAACTCATCGGTTACTTAGGTATGTAGACAGTAAGGTTTCACCTCCTCCTGAGTACATCACTAGGAATAATGTGGTTATGATTAATCCTGAGTTTGAAGCGTATGAAGAGCAAGATGGTGCCCTTGCTACTTGGTTACTGTCCACAGTTAGTGAGGGTGTCTTACCTCAATTAATTGGAATGAATACAGCCTCCTCTATTTGGAATACTTTACATAAGATTTACAGTGGCAAAACTACTTCCAAACTTATGTATTTTAGGAGGTTATTGCATACTCAAAAGAAAGGAGATCTCAGTATGAAGGAGTATTTGTTAAAAATTAAGTCTGTTAGAGACAACTTGGCTAACTGTGGTGAGGTTATCTCTGAGCAAGAACATGTCACAGCAATTTTGAATGGTCTTCCCTCTGAGTTTGAGTCTGTCATTACTGTTCTTACAGCTGGTAGTGCTGCATCCTCTGTTGAAGCTACTAGTACTTTGTTGTTAGATGCTGATGCTAGGCAGTCCAACTCCCTTTCTTCCATTTCTGCCTGTGTTAATCATACTGTTGCTGCTTCTAAGCCTATTGTTCCTTCTGTGTCCTCTACTCCTCCTACTGGTAGTACTGTTCCTGATACTCCTGTGGCTAATGTGGTTACCTTGCTTACCTTGCTGGGCCTGACTTGTTTTATTTGCATTGTTGTTGCATAGTAAAAGTATGGCACCACGTAGAGAGTTAAGAGGTAGTGTGCGAGCTACGGCTCCCAACGAGAATGAGAATGAAGAGCACACTGGTAGTGCTGTGCTACCCCCTCCTCCGCCTGGTGGTGGTGTTGGAGGTGAGAGAGCTGAAGCTGCAGCTGGTGCTGGAGCTGCTGGACCAGAGGTTAGTCAGGGGCAAGCTATGCTTGACATGTCTGTTTTGGTACAAGCTATTGCGGGTGCTTTTCGAGCAGCAGTAGCTGGAGCTCAAGGAGCTGGGCATCAGGGAGATGCTGGAGTCAGATTGCCTTTGGAGCGTCTGCGCAGTCTTGGAGGGACTGAGTTTAGAGGTTTGTCAGCTGAGAGTTCTGAAGCTTGGCTGGAGAGTACCAAGCGTATTTTGGGTCAGATGAGTTGCACGGATGTGCAAAAGTTGGGCTGTGTTGTGTCCTTGCTGCAGGACGATGCTTATACGTGGTGGACGACCACCATAGCTGGGATGGCTGAAGCTGATGTTACCTGGACATTCTTTCAGAATGTGTTTAAGAGGAGATATCTGGGAGTGAGATATTTGGATGAGAAAAAGCGTGAATTCATGTCTCTTACCCAAGGGAGCATGAGTGTAGCTGAGTACGAGGTACAGTTTGTACGGCTTAGTCAGTATGCACCGGAGCTGATACCCGATGAACGGGCGAGGTGCGAGAGGTTTCGTTACGGTCTTGTGACGGATGTTAAGATGTATGTGCTGGCCACTGAATATGATGATTTTGATGTTTTGGTGGGCCGAGCCAAAGACATTGAGATGAACCTGAGTTTGTCTGCTAGAGGTGCTGGAGCAAGTGCTGGGAAGAGATCAGCTGAGTATAGTTCCGGAGGTGGACGGAACAAGAGGGGACGCGATCAGAAGTATCAGTCCTCAGCCAAGAGAGGTGGAGGTGCACCTGCTAGAGGAGGCTTTGCTAGGGCTGAGCCTAGTGCTTGCTGGATTTGTGGTTCTCGTGGTCACATGAAGCGTGACTGTCCTCGTGCTGGGAGAGAGGTACAAGCTCCTGTTGTGGCAGCTGGTAATGCTGGTGGAAATGGGTGCTGGAACTGTGGTTCTGCGGACCACTTGAGACGAGATTGTCCGAGGTTGGCTGGTGGCCAAGATCGTGCTCCTGTTGTTGCAGCACCGCAGAGAGGTCGTGGGCGCGGCCGTGGTAATTTCCAGAGGCGTGAGGAAGGTGGCCGAGGAGTAGCTCATGTTGTAGCTATTCAGCCCGAGGGTGGAGGCCAAGCGAGGGTGTATGCTCAGCGCGAGGGAAGGAATGATGCAGATGTGATTGCAGGTACCTTTACTTTGCAATCTTTGTCATTGCTATCTTTGATTGATTCTGGATCTACACATTCATACATTTTGCGTGAGCATGCTGAGTTGCTTGGTTTGCCTGTTGAGTCTTTGGATGTTGGTGTTCGTGTCACTAGTTCTTTTGGTGAAACTGTTGTGACTCGAAAGTTGTTTAGAAGGTGTCCTTTGGTTGTTCAAGAGCATGTCTTTCATGTTGATCTTATGGAGTTGCCCTTCTATGGTTTTGATGTGATCCTTGGTATGGATTGGCTTGCTGAGCACCGTGCTGTTGTGGATTGTGAGAATAAGCGGGTGTCGCTTAAGCTTGCGGATGATTATGAAGTTGTTGTTGTTGGCGAGAATGTGAAGTTTCTTGCTAATGTTGTGTCTACCTTGGAGGCGAGCAGGATGCTGAGGCAAGGTTGCGAAGCTTATCTAGCTTTTGTGATGAATCCTAGCTCTAAGGAGCTGAGGGTGCAAGATATCCGTGTTGTGAAGGAGTTCCCTGGTGTTTTTCCTGAAGAGTTGCCTGGTTTACCTCCTAATCGCGAGGTGGAGTTTGGAATTGAGCTGTATGAGAATACAACTCCTGTGTCCATTACTCCCTATAGAATGGCACCTAAGGAGCTGAAGGAGCTGAAGACGCAGTTGCAAGAGCTGCTTGATCGTGGTTTCATCCGGCCGAGTGTGTCGCCTTGGGGTGCTCCTGTCTTGTTTGTGAAGAAGAAAGATGGCACTATGAGGATGTGCATTGATTACCGTCAGCTGAACAAGTTGACTATCAAGAATCGGTATCCTTTGCCGAGGATTGATGATCTCTTTGATCAATTTCGGGGAGTTGCTGTGTTCTCTAAGATTGACTTGAGGTCAGGGTATTATCAATTGAAGGTGAAGGATGTGGATGTGCCTAAGACAGCATTCAGGACAAGGTATGGGCATTATGAGTTCCTTGTGATGCCGTTTGGGTTGACAAATGCTCCTGCTGCTTTTATGGACATGATGAATCGTGTGTTCCATGAATACCTGGACAAGTTCGTTGTGGTGTTCATTGATGATATCCTCGTGTACTCGCGTACTGAGGAGGAGCACGAAGAGCATTTGAGGATTGTGCTGCAAGCCTTGTTGGAGAATCAGCTTTATGCTAAGTTGAGCAAGTGTGAGTTTTGGCTTAAGGAGGTGGTGTTTCTTGGACATGTTGTTTCAGCTGAGGGGATTCGTGTTGATCCTCAGAAGATTGAGGCGGTGATGAGCTGGAAAGTTCCTAAGTCTGTTCATGAGGTCCGTAGTTTCCTTGGTTTGGCGGGATACTACCGGAGGTTTGTGGATGGTTTTTCCAAGATTGCTGCTCCTTTGACGAAGCTTTTGCAGAAAGATGTTAAGTATGAGTGGACAGAAGCGAGGCAGCAAGCTTTTGAGAAGCTGAAGTTGGCTTTGACGCAAGCTCCTATCTTGATTCAGCCTGAATCAGGGAAAGAGTTTGTGGTCTATAGTGATGCGTCCTATGTTGGTTTGGGATGTGTGCTGATGCAAGAGGGTAAGGTTGTAGCTTATGCGTCGCGGCAGTTGAAGGTGCATGAGCGCAATTACCCTACGCATGATATTGAGCTGGCTGCGGTGGTTTTTGCTCTGAAGATCTGGAGACATTATCTGTATGGTGAGAAGTGTACTGTGTACACGGATCACAAGAGTTTGAGGTATCTGATGTCTCAGAAGGAGTTGAATCTTAGGCAGCGGCGTTGGTTGGAGTTGCTCAAGGATTATGATCTGACGATTGAGTATCATCCTGGAAAGGCCAATGTTGTTGCTGATGCCTTGAGTAGGAAGGTAGCTGTTGAGCTGAGGGCGATGTTTGCTAGCTTGAGCATATCGCGAGATGGTGGTCTTGTTGCTGAGTTGCAAGTGAAACCATCTTTGGTTCAGTTGATCAAGGAAAAGCAGTTGCTGGATGATTCCTTGGTGTCTCATGTTCAGGATATCGCGGAGGGTAGACCTTCGGATTTCTGCTTTAATGAGGATGGTGTGTTGTGTTTTGGTAGTCGGATAGTAGTGCCTGCAGATGTTGAGTTGAGGCGTGCTATTCTGACTGAAGGTCATAGTAGTCCTTTTGCTATGCACCCTGGTAGTACTAAGATGTATCGTGATCTTCGTGATGAGTACTATTGGGTTGGTTTGAAGAAGGATGTTGCTGAGTTTGTGAGCAAGTGTTTGGTATGTCAGCGAGTTAAGGCTGAACATCAGTTTCCTTCTGGTTTGTTGCAACCGTTGAAAATCCCTGAATGGAAGTGGGAGAGGGTTACCATGGATTTTGTATCTGGTTTGCCTTTGTCTCTATCAAGGAAGAATTCTGTTTGGGTGATTGTGGATCGCTTGACGAAGTGTGCGCATTTCTTGCCTGTGCATACTACGTTCTCTTTGGATAAGCTGGCAGAGCTGTACATTGCTGAGATAGTGAGGTTGCATGGTGTGCCTAAGTCGATTGTGTCGGATAGGGATCCGAGGTTCACATCGCGTTTCTGGCAGTGTTTGCATCAAGCTCTGGGTACAAGGTTGCATTTCAGTACATCCTATCATCCTCAGTCGGATGGTCAGTCTGAGCGGGTTATTCAGATTTTGGAGGATATGTTGAGATGCTGTGTGATTGAGTTCCAAGGTTCTTGGGAGAAGCATCTGCCATTGGTTGAATTCGCTTATAACAATAGTTATCAGGCGAGTATACAGATGGCACCATATGAGGCTCTGTATGGGAGGAAGTGTAGGACTCCTCTTTGTTGGGCTGAAACTGGTCAGAAATTGGTTTCGATGCCTGCTTTGTTGAAAGGGACCACCGAGAAGGTGAAGCTTATATGTGAGAGGTTGAAGGCTGCCTCTGATCGGCAAAAGTCTTACGCGGATTTGAAGCGTAAGGAGATAGAGTATGCGGTGGGTGACCGTGTGTTCTTGAAGGTTTCGCCTTGGAAGAAGGTGATGAGGTTTGGCCGGAAGGGTAAGTTGAGCCCTCGGTACATTGGACCATATGAGGTGGTTGAGTGTGTGGGTCCTGTTGCATATCGGTTGAGGTTACCTCAGGAGTTGGAGAAGATTCATGATGTGTTCCATGTTTCTATGCTCCGGAGGTATAGATTTGATCCTTCGCATGTGATGCCTGTTGAGGATGTGGTTTTGAATCCGGATTTGACCTATGATGAGGAACCGGTGAAGGTTCTGGATTCGGATTGTAAGGTTCTTCGTGGCAAGACCATTGAGTTGGTGAAGGTGCTGTGGAAGCATCGAGGTGTTGAGGAAGCCACGTGGGAGCGGAAGGAAGACATGCTGAAGCAGTTTCCTTATCTCTTTCCTTCAGGTAAATTTCGAGGACGAAATTTCTTAAGGGGGGGAGAGTTGTAACGCCCCGGTTTTGGGCTTAGGAGTTTTGGGCGTTGACCGGTTGGTCAAAGTGCTGTTCGAATCTTAAGGGGTTAAATTAGGAAAGCCTAGTTCGGGTTGCATTAAAAATATGGAAAAATGTTCTAAAATCATCTTTTAATATAATTAGATGAACTGTGAAAACAATTTTGGAAAATGAGTTTTGGAAGGTTGACATTTTGGCTAGTGACCAAAATGTAATTTTCGCAAGTTTTGTGGCTGTTTTATAAAGGGTTGAAACTTTGAATCTTTAAGGAGCTATTAATCCAAAAGTGATTTCTCCAGATTTTTCTAAGATATTTAGAGTTATAATTCTGATTTTTAAAGTGAATCAAAAGGAGGGAAAAATTCATTTGGCATTTTCTCATCTAACTTCCAATTTTCTTTCTCTCTTTTTCTCTCAACCCAAACACTCCATTTCCAGAGAATTGATTCTGATTTTCTCACCTAAATCTCTCCTTTCAACTCTCAATTGATTGCAAATCATTGTATCTTCAAAACCTCTTCAATTGCTACAAGTTTCATCAAGGATTTTCATTCCAAAAAGTGGAGAAACACAAGTTTGGAGGTAAGAACGCCCTTCTCCTCTAAACTATCAGTTCTTTACTGAAATTCCTAAGTTTTCAATCCTAAATTGAAGTTTAATTAAAGGTTTTTAAGTGTTGAATTGGATCTTGGCTTATTATGCAAGATTTTGATGATTTTTGGTGATTTTCGTTAGATCTGAGTAATCTGTGATTTAAGATATGTTTTTGATGTTAAATGATCTCTAAAATGGTGTGGAAGTGAGTCTTGATCAATGCAATCCCGGATAGGTTGAGTTTCCTAAGTTTAGCTTGTGTTTTAAGGTAGTTTTTGAGGTGATCTTGGTGATCTGGTGTTGCTGGAGGTATAAGGTTGTTAATAGGTTGTTTTTAGATGTTATTTGATGTTAATGGAAGTGAGGTTTTGCTGGTTTATGGCTGGGCTTTGTTTAGAAGTGGTTTGGATGCATTTTCGGTTGTGTTTGGTGGCCGAAAATGGAGGTTGAATGAGAGCAGCGAGTTTAGGTGCTTTCATTGAAGCAATTAATGCATGATGATGCATTAATCCTCTGCTTTGATGTGTTGAAACAGGGGAGGCATCATTGGATCCAAGTTTGGTTGATCCAGAAGCTTGATTTGGTGCTTTGGCTTGAAGCAAAGTGGAATTTGGTGAGTGAGTGCAATTGTGGAATTGGATTTCCAGCTTTTTAAACCAAGGTTTGAAGGTTTTGGGAGCTTAGTTTAAGTCTAAACAACTTTGCTAAGCTCAAGTGTAAGTTTTCGGATTTTCTCTCTAGTGGTGGCCATGACTTGATGTTTTGCAAAGTGATGATTTGCATGTTTTAATTACTGTTTTGAAAGCATGTTTTAGCATGGATTTTGCTGTTGGTATAAGCCATATGTTGAAGGTAACTCTAGGTGGGAGTACCTTGCTTTTATACATTGTTTAAATGTGGATTGATGCTTTAAAATGCATGATGAAAATGGCTTGGTTAAATGCTTTAAAACAGTGGGTTAAATGATGATTATGATGTATATTGGCAAGTGATGTTTTGAAAATGTTAAGGTCACTAAGGTGGTTAAAAGTCCTTGAGTGAGCCTTGTTACTTATGAACATCAAGGTGGTTAAAAGTCCTTGGATGGTTCATGTTGCGGACACTAAGGTGGTTAAAAGTCCTTAAGTGATCCTTTCCATGGTGTTTAAAAGTCCATGGGGCCAAGGTGTTTAAAAGTCCTTGGGGCCAAGGTGTTTAAAAGTCCTTGGGGTGATTCAAGCATTGGACACAAAGGTGGTTAAAAGTCCTTGTGTGGTCCTTATTCATGGTGTTTAAAAGTCCATGGCCAAGGTGTTTAAAAGTCCTTGGGGCCAAGGTGTTTAAAAGTCCTTGGGGAAAGTTGTTGAACTTGTTTTATGAAATGAAATGTATCACTTGAGCCAATATGACATGTTAAGTATGTAAGAAGCATGAGATGCTTGTTTTGGGATATGATATGAAGCATGTGATTGCTTGATTTAAAGTATGCTTTTGAGCATGTGCAAGGATTGGTTTTAAGCATGATTTATAAATGGTTTTAATTGCATTATTGAATTGTTTTAATGAGCATGCCTCACTAAGCTTTTGCTTACGCTCTCTACGTTTTCTTAATTCAATAATGCAGAGCAATAAAGTACTTTAAGGGGCTGCAAGGAAGGGCAAGCAATCAAGTTCAAGAGAAGCTCTAAGTATGGAAGGTTTTGTTAAACATTTAGCTTTTGTGTGTTTTGGCAATGGGGGACCAATGTATATGTTTTGGGAGGTGTTTGAGACTCCCTAAGTATGTTGAATGTTGTTTAAAATGCTGGTTTTTGGATTGAACCTTATATGCTTGTTTTGCAAGTTTGATGCTTGAGTGGCTAGCTTGTGTAGGAAGCATGACCATTGAATTGGGGCTTTTTGCATATGATGTTGAATTGTTGATTTGTTGGTTCCTATAAGTCTCATATATGTTTAATTGCATGCTGGTAAAGTTTGGTGATGTTTGGAGCATGTTTGAATGACCAATTGCATGATTTGGTATGCTTGTTTGCTGAAATCTGAGCAGGCGTTTCGGAACAGTATGCACCGTTTCGGAACGGGTGCCTTACACGAACCCAGGCGTCCGAAACGGTGTGCACCGTTTCGAAACGGTTTGGCCTCTGCCGAGCCACGTTCCGGAACCCGTTTCGGAACGGCCCGTGTTTCGAAACAGGGTCGAGCCGTTTCGGAACGTCCGACCGTTAGGGAGCTGACATTGGCAGTTTTATGTTTTGAATTGTTTACGTTTTGGTCCCGAATCTTGTATGATCAATTGCATGAGC
Organism: Hibiscus tridactylites; assembly: GCA_958450335.1. NCBI lineage: Eukaryota > Viridiplantae > Streptophyta > Magnoliopsida > Malvales > Malvaceae > Hibiscus > Hibiscus tridactylites. Next base: position 85,264,758 of record OY288280.1, read on the forward strand.
TGTGGACGTCCTTTTGAGTTGAAATTTCACAGAGAAGCATGAAACCTGACTAATTTCAAGATGGTAACTTCAATTTGGGTTAAGTCCTTTTATTTATCAGAAATTACAATTTGGTCCCTAAAGTTGTAATTTGTTCAATTGGGTCCCTGTTTGATCTCTGATGTTTGTGATCTTTGAGTATGATGTTTGTGTGATCACAATTAGGATTAATGTGCATCTAGACAAGACTAAAAAGAAAAAAAAAAAGGGTCGTTAATCAAGGTTGACTTTCAGGTTGACTTTGGTTTTCCCCGTGTGACTTTCTTAATTCGGGTCAACCGTCTAGGCCGGGTTAAGGGGGTTACAGTGCTATTTTCGTTATGATATGAACTTTAAGAATGAGTCTTCTCGTCGTATTCAGGGTACTGGGGACAGAAATGTTACTTATCCTGCTGCTCATCCTTCACCTGTTTCTGTTGGTTCTAGCTATCCTCACATGATTTATTCTCCTTTGGTTCAGTCTACTCCTATTTCTGCTCAGCCTTATCCTCCTTCTTCAACTGTTTTTGTTGGCAACAAACCTCAGTCTTCTGTTGTGAACTACACTGTTGGAATGCCACAGGCTCATAATACCTCTTTTGTTGTTGCTTCTTCACCTTTTGTTTCTCACTCTTTTCCAACTGTTAATGCTCAGGCTCATGTTGCATCTCCTGCTGTTCTTGAGGATAATTCCTGGTTTCCTGATTCAGGTGCCTCTCATCATATTACTAATGATGTTCATACCTTGCATTCTGCTTCTATAACTCCCACCTCAGGCAATGTCCAAGTTGGTAATGGTAATTCTCTCTCCATTCAGTGTACTGGTCAATCTAATATTCTATCTTCTTCTAAGAATTTTGCTCTTAAAAATGTTTTATATGTGCCTTCTATTACTAAAAATTTGCTCTCTGTTTCTAAGTTTACACAGGATAACAATGTTTCTGTTGAGTTCTTTCCTTCATTCTGCCACATTAAAGATCTTGCTTCTGGCACTATTCTTCACAAGGGCCTTGAGAAGGATGGTCTTTATCAGCTGAATTCTGATTCTTGTTCTTCTGCTCATAAGACTTGTTTGTCCACTGTTGCTAATAATATGCATAGGGTGTCATCTTTTTCTAATTTTGATATCTGACATTGTAGGCTTGGTCATCCAAGCAAGGATGTTCTTTGTACTGCTCTTAAGAATTGTAATCTGTCTGTTCCTCATTCAAATAAAGACTCTCTTTGTTCTGCTTGTCAACTAGGGAAGTTTCACAAGTTATCATTTACTGCTTCTACCACTGTTTACTCTCAACCTCTTGAACTTGTTTTTGCTGATGTTTGGGGTCCTGCCCCTGTGTCTTCTAATTCTTTTCGATACTATGTTGCGTTCACTGATGCTTATACTCGTTTTACTTGGCTTTACTTTCTTAAACTCAAGTCTGATGTTAAGTCTGCTTTTGTTCAATTTTTCTCTCAGGCTGAACGACAGCTTGGAGTCAAGTTAAGGATGCTTCAGACTGATGGAGGTGGTGAATTCACTGCCCTTAAGCCCTTTCTTGTTGATCATGGTGTTGTTCATCGTGTGTCCTGCCCTCACACTTCGGAACAGAATGGCCGTGTGGAGCGTAAGCATAGGCAAATTGTTGAGGTAGGACTCTCCTTATTGGCTCAGGCCTCCCTTCCTCTTGTTTTTTGGTGTGATGCCTTTGCTACTGCTGTTTATCTTATTAATAGACTGCCTTATGTTCCTTTGTCTGGTGACTCTCCTTATTTTAAAATCTTTAAACAGTTACCTGATTATACTTTTCTTAGGGTGTTTGGGTGTTTGTGTTACCCTTGTCTTAGACCTTTTAACAAGAATAAAATGCAGTTTAGGTCTACCCCTTGTGTCTTTCTTGGGTACTCTCCTTCTCATAAAGGGTACAAGTGTCTTGAGTTAGGTGGTAGGGTCTATATTTCTAGGCATGTCAGGTTTGATGAGTCTGTTTTTCCATTTCGTAATAAAACTTTGCTTGGCAATATTTCTATGGATAAGTCTATTTTGTCTTCTTATCCTTCTGTTCTCAGTTCTTTTTCTGGTCCTCCAGTTGAGTCTTCTTCCACAGTTGCTTCTGTCCGGTCTCATAAGCAGCTTCCTTTCCCTGGGGTGTTGTCTAATAGTGGTGTGTCTGGTGTTTCTGTTTTGCCCCATGCTCAGTTTCATCAGTCTCATGTTTCTCCTCATAGTGTCACTTCAAATACTAATAATAATAATAATAATAATGCATCTACCTCTGTTGTTCATACTGATTCTTTTACTAATAACACTACTAGTTCTCCTTTACATAATACTACTTCTCATAACATTACTAATAATACTTCTAATACTCATAATATTACTACTACTAATAACCTCTCTAATAATATTTCACCTTCCCACAGTTACAACATCTCTTCTTCTCCTCTCCCTTCTTCCTCTTCTCTCCATTCTCTTGTTTCTACTTCTCCTTCTGTTTCTTCTGAAAGTTTGTCTCATACATCTTCTTCCTCTTCTCATATTTTCACCCCTAATACTAATACTATTCTTTCACCCTCTTCTTTTTCTCCTACTTCTTGTCCTCCCTCTCAGATTTCACCTTTCTCCTCTACTTTACCTTTCTCCATTTCTTCTCCTTTTTCTTCTGATACATCTATACTTCCATCTATCACCACTACTTCTATTCCTTCTGCCATTACTATTGATGTTCCATCTGCCATTACTACTTCTATTCCATCTGCCACTGTTATTCCATCTGTCATCACTACTTCTATTCCATCTGCCATTGCTATTCCATCTCCCATCACTACTTCTATTCCATCTGTCACTACTATTCCATCTGTCACCACTACTTCTATTCCATCTGCCACTGCTATTCCATCTGTCATCACTACTTCTATTCCATCTGCCATTGCTATTCCATCTCCCATCACTACTTCTATTCCATCTGTCACTACTATTCCATCTGTCACCACTACTTCTATTCCATCTGCCACTGCTATTCCATCTACCATTTCTACTTCACTTTCACCTTCCACTGTTTCCAATGATCATCCTATGGTTACTAGAAGCAAAGCTGGAATTTTTAAGCCTAAGGTGTTTCACACTTTTGTTGAAGACACTGAACCTGTTGATGTCTTCAAGGCTTTGTCCCATCCTGGTTGGAGAGAGGCAGTATATGCTGAGTATAATGCCTTGTTAAAGAATGGTACGTGGGATTTGCAGCCCTTACCATTCGATCGGACACCAGTTGGTTGCAAATGGTTGTTTCGGATCAAAAGGAAACCTGATGGGACAGTTGATAGACTCAAAGCCCGGTTAGTTGCTAAAGGGTTTTCTCAACGCATTGGTTGTGACTTCAAGGAGACTTATAGTCCTGTTGTTAAAGCCTCAACCATTCGAATTGTGCTCGCTACTTCAGTCCTTAAGAATTGGCATGTTCGGCAGCTTGACATAAATAATGCATTCCTCAATGGCCATTTAACTGAGGAAATCTACATGTCTCAGCCTCCTGGGTTTGTTCAACACGGTCCTAATGGAGAAAAGTTGGTTTGTCGTTTGAAGAAGGCCTTGTATGGTCTCAAGCAAGCACCTCGTGCTTGGTTTGACACTTTGAAACGTTTCTTGGTTGCTGATCTGGGCTTTGTTTCATCCAAATCTGATTCCTCCTTGTTTATAAAGAATGACTCTAACTCTTCTTTATTACTAATGGTTTATGTAGATGACATAATCATTACTGGAAGTGTTTCTTCTGAAGTTGATGAAGTTGTATCTAAGATCAATGCTGTCTTTTCTCTCAAAGATATGGGGGAACCTGGTTGCTTTCTGGGCATGGAAATATTGCAGAGTCCTGGAGGCTTATTACTTAGTCAAAAGAAGTATATCTCTGATCTTCTTAGTAAGGCTGACATGCTTGGTTGCACTTCTACTCCCACTCCTATGACAGTCACGACTAAAGTAGGAGCACATGATGACCAGTTGTTTGCTGATGGACATCTTTTTCGGAGCATTATCGGTGGCCTGCAATATGTGTGTCTCACAAGGCCCAACATTGCATTTGCAGTGAATCGTGTTAGTCAGCATATGAACAATCCACTTCTTGTTCACTGGAGAGCTGTCAAACGGATACTGCGCTATCTTAGTGGGACTCTTGAGTTTGGGTTGTATTTTCAACCATCTCAGAATCTTCAGCTTGTCTGTTATGCTGATGCTGATTGGGCATCTTCTCTTGATGATCGCCGGTCTACCTCTGGCTATTGCATCTTTCTTGGTTCGAATCTTGTTGCATGGTGCTCCAAGAAACAAGCAGTTGTTTCTCGCTCCTCTTCTGAAGCTGAATATAGGAGTGTGGCTAACTCCGTTTCTGAACTTATTTGGGTTGAGCAACTACTGCATGAGATAGGTATTCATTGTGCTGGGAAGCCAGTGGTTTGGTGTGATAATTCTTCTACTGTGTCCATGACAGCCAATCCTACTCATCATGCTCGCATTAAGCATGTTGAGATTGATCTCCATTTTGTTAGAGAGAAGGTGTTAGCTGGGAATTTGATTGTTAACCACTTGCCTTCTTCAGAGCAAATCACAGACATCTTGACAAAGGCTATTCCTCCTTCTGAGTTTGGTTCCATGCGCAATAGACTGGGTGTGATGTCTACATCTGATATTCAGGAGAAGGAGAAAACGAGGAAAATGATAGAGTAATCTAGAAGAACCCATTCTTCTAGAATGGGCTTTTGTTTGTTAAGAGTCTGTTAAGGTGTTGTTATGGGTCAGTTACAGATCCGTTGTGGTTTGGGCTGGTTATAAATATCAGGCCCGTTCTCTTTGTAAATCAGATTGATTTTGTTCAGATTAATAAAACTCCTTTATTCTCTTATTCTTTCTTTTTCCTTTTCTTTCGTCTTCTTCTCTGGTTCAGTCTGATGAACCCTAGATCCTTCCTTTCTGTTTCTATATCTTAATTACTTCATTTCTACGTTTGTAACAATAAACACATGCCATTTGTTTGTTGTCATCCCCTGTACCAGAAACATGTATTAACCTAAGCTGCCGGCCGAGGCTAAGGTTTGACGGGCACGGCAGATTGTGTATCTATGTACGATCATGTCGTATAAAAGCTATATAAACAATGTTCTAAAATTTTCCGCAGGGTTTCTAATCAAAATCCGACTTTCCCTGAAACATTCTTCTTCAAACCAAATGACTGCAATTCACTGTTTTTGGGACCTTGTTAATTAGTGCAAAGGATGCCTAGAACTGTTCAACATCATTGGCTTCGGCTGCGGAATTGTAAATGGTCAAATGTTTCAATCCCACCAACCCCTAACCTCAGCTTCTAACCAGATATTCCTCATTTTGAACGAACCGCCTCTGGTTCAAAAGTTAGGCAAACAGAAGAAAATATCATGGCCCTGGGTAATAATTCTTTGTAAAACAAGAATTTCATGCCACCAAGTAGAAAAAATGAGGCAACGAACAAGCATTATTTTATTGACTGACCAGCTGTTTCCCACCATTATTGTGAAATCAAATAGCATACAGATTAACGAGTAATGTTCCGGAAAACGGAAATATGAATATGTATCTGCAGCATTAGAAAGCCTTTGTATGCATAACAAGGAAAACACTTAATTTGTCTTGTGGGCTGCGCATGATATTCTCTTCCATGCTTGGAGGCTTAGATTTCAACAGGTGGAGTTGGAAACAGATAATCTGGAGGTGGCCAAAATCTTGCACAATGAATCAGATGCTTTAGCTGGCAGCGCATTGGTGGATGATATTCATGAGCTCTTCGAGTCGGGATTGGAGCACACGAATTCGACATGTTAGTCGGGAGAAGAATACTATAGCTCATAGGCTCGCTTCTTTGAGCCGTGGTGCACCCATTGGTGCAATTGTTATTTAGTTGGATGCAAGATTATTTAAAATTACATTCTAATAAATTGTCCTTTTAAAATCAAATTTAATCTTTAATATTAAATTAGAAAATGTTGGTATAAAAGTTCAGATAACTGTTTTTATAGCCCTGAATATAATTGATATATACACTAGTACATTTTTTCATATTGCATCTAATATTGTAAAGTTGAACAAACTATAAAATAATATTATTAAAACTTTTTATGTCATATCTTATTTAATGAAATCCGATTTCAAAAAACTTCCATGTCCAAGCTTAGACATCCCCGGCTCAATCCACTCAATTTTTTTTTTTTTGAAAATTAATAAAAATTAGGATGAGTCTTACATGTTCGACGAGCACCGATGAGCACCACTAACGACAAGCACCGATGAGCACCATTAATTCAATTTATAAATTAAAAATATAAAGGACTCACCGTATAATTATAAATTATTTAAAAATTAAAATGTAAATTAATTAAAATATATTATTTTATTTAAAAATCAAAATATCTATCTACCCTTAAATTACAAAACTTTAATTTTTATTTATTTGAAATTCAAGTCGTTGTCGTCGTTGTCGCTGCTTTTACCGTCACTATCGTTGCCTCTTACATGACCGCACCGATAAATATTAATACGACGTTCATGTCAAATTATGTAATTATTACCGATGAATATTAATACCTACTGATGAATATTACTTGATATTAAAGTTTTATATCAATCACAATGTAATTGTAGTTTATTACATGGCCACAGTTTTATATCAAATGGGTAAACGAGCAAGCAAGGTCTTGTACGTTGAAAATGATGTTCATTCGTGGGAACGGCGGTCATGCAAGAGGTAATGACGACAGTGGCGGTTTAAATTTTAAATGAACAAAATTTAAGATTTTTTAATTTAAAGATAAATAGGTATTTTGATTTATGCTTAAAAGAAAAATAAAAAATAAAAAATAAAATATTATGTTCTAATTAATTTGTCTTTTGATTTTTAAATAATTTATAATTATACAATAAATCTTTTAAATTTTTAATTATTATAAGTTAAATTAATGGTGCTTATCGTTAATAATGCTCATCGGTGCTCGTCGAGAATTACAAAAATTTTCTAAAAATTTTATTGGCGCTCAAAGAAAACGAACTAAATTACCCAATATTTACGAATTATATGATCAATAAAAAGACAAATAAAATGGCATTGTTATATAAAGGTTAATCTTGGATATTTGTATGGATAAGTAAAAATCTTGGATATTTATTGGTCAAACCAGTGCTTGTCTCTGGGCTTAACGCGATTGCTTGTTGGGTGCGAGGCCAATGGCTGGTTTTTGGATGCTTCGGTTTCTTTAGTTTACAGTACTAAGCCCACATAAAGATCCACCGACAGAGAACACACAGTCCAAGTAAAATCTGAAACTATTCCTCAGCAATTAAATATCAGTTGGACTAGTCACGAATCAATTAACCCGAGGCAAAAATAATGCATAATTTTTTTATTTTATTTTTAAAATTAAGGTGATTATAAATACTATCTGTTCTGAAACAAAAATAATGTATACTTATTTTTAATGAAATGAAAGTTACATTATTTGATTTATTAACTGGTGTAAAATTATCAATCAAACGACATAATTAACTGAAAATGTTGGTTAAGGTTTTCTTTATTACATTATCTGTTAAAAAGACCCATGTTGCAAACTAGTTGAAACATTAAACTGTATTTTTCATTTAAAATATTTTTCGATCACATGATCTTTAAGTTATCGAGAACTGAGATTATATATATTTCTTTAAAAAAAAGGTTAACTGATTTGGAAGGTTATTAAAATATATAAACGAGACAACTAAATAATACCTACAAGCAGGCAAGGCAAGCAATTGACCAGAATGTTGAGGCTAATTAGCTAGCGCAGATACGAGTTATTGATCAAATCAGATCCGATTCGTTGAGTCACATTCTCGGTGAGATCTTATCAGTATAAATAATTAGAGCATTTTTATACTTTGCTTCATCATCAACATCAACATGTGTGTGCCCAGTATTCCATGTGCTTAAGAATACCAATATATTGTTCAATAATTTAATTCAATGATTTATAAGCCACATGATAAGAGGTATGTATGCTATTTTCTTGATCCAGATGAATCAAAAAGGACAACACCAACTTGGGTTTTGAATAAATATTTCTCTTTTCATCAATCATACATCGAATCCTTTTACCGTATGATATATTTTGATTTTTTTGGTAGAGTAATAAATGTAATATTGCATAAATTAATTAAAAGAAACAATATTTGTTTTTCCCCGTTTTGAATATGTTTGTGAGTTGCCCAGTAATTCTTTTTCCATACGTTAGAACAAGTTGTCAAGTCAAATACTGTTTAAGTTTGTAGTATAAAGAAAGCAAAATGACGCATTGAATTCGTCGGTTCCCCTGGGTTTTCAGCTTTCTTCACAAACCAGTCACACTGTAAAAGCGGTAATATCAACTTTAAACTCAACTGCTAAGTGCTAACGTATATTCCACTCATATTTCCCATCAAACCCAGGTAAAGTTATCGATTTTCTTATCCTGTTTGTTACCAGTAGAAAGTTAACAATCTGTAAAAGCAATAAAACTAGTGAAACAATAGTATCTTCATAAAACACCTTTACATTTCCATTTAACAACCTTATATATCATGCAGAAAATCAAAAAACGAAGTTGGAAAAAGAGAACACAAGATGATGAAGGAAATAGTAAAACATTTCAAAAGAAATAGGGTCGAGGACGATCTGACCGAGTGGCGGAAGGGTAGTTAGCGAAGGAAACACCCATGACAGGGACAGCGAAAGTGGACTCCATGAACATTCTTTGATGTAAGGCCTCCACAGTTGAACCTGCCTCAACGATGCCCTTAATCAAATCTCTGTAATATTTCTTCATCTTCCTCAGCATGCACGTATACTGCAACTTCAGCCACCTTAGCTTCATCTTCTTCAAAACCCTCACTGCGAAAACCCACCGCCGTGGTTTCTTCCCCCCACCAAGTCGAACTGTGGGTAACTTATTACGCCTCGGGCGTAGGAAGAAAATCCTCCGCCGTGCATGGCATTGGGATGCGGTGGCTAAATGCGTCTGGCGGGGGGGTTTGGTGGCGGTGTTTCGCTGATCAACGGCCATGTTGGTGGGAGGTTGTGGACAAAGAGAATGGAACATCGAGAGAGTTGGTTTATATGCAGACAAAAGCATGATAGAGCATGGGCCTCCCCTCAGCTTTAGTTATTATTCCACAATTGACATCATTTCTTTTTTTATATAGATCAAGTATGTTACGAAACATTATTATTATTATTATTATTATTATTATTATTATTATTATTATTATTATTATTATTATTATTATTATTATTATTATTCTAAATCTATGGCACAATGACTTTAATTCCTACAATATTGCATATTTGCACTTTCTACCGTACATGTAAAGTCAGATTCAGTTTAAATACGACTATGAACAGTATTTTCTCCTAAAACTCTAAAAATTACTTAAAGTTGAATTCTCTAGTACTCATTTTTAGGAGTATTTTTAAAATTTACTATTCAAAGTCGAATTCAGCTGAATCCAACTTTACATGTACTGTAGAAAGTGCAATATTGTGGGAATTAAAGTCGGTTGTGTTATAGATTTAGAATAAAAAATATGCTACAATATTTAAGTAAAATCTCCATTATTATTATTATTATTATTATTATTATTATTATTATTATTATTTGAAGAGGAAGAAGAAGAAGAATCTGATTTAATTAAAAAAATTATTTTATAGACAAGATTAATAAATTACCATACATAATTAATTAATATCTAAAAATATGTCATATGTATGTCTTTACATCTTTTAACCAACAAACTATCATTTTTGTCCTCTTTAGTACATTTTTAATATATTTTTTTGTCTTCCGTTCGCTTTATATATTGAACAAGCGTTATTATTTTGAATGGTCTAAAAATAATTATAAGGTAGTATATATTTATACATATTAATATATATATTTTTAATTTTTTGACAATGAGCATACATTTTGTAGATAAAACGATTTGAACACGTGTCTTCTAGAATAAACATTATCTGTATTTCAACTGTGGCACTTATTGGGTTGAAGCATTATCTATATTTGTCGATTCTAGAGTGTATATAGTTTTATATTTGATGTGTCAATCAAAGTGTTATCTTACAGAAAACATATATAATTGTGTATATAGTTAATATTCATATGTCATTTTAGATAAATTATATATCCAATCATTCAATTTTGTTCAGATTTTTGATTTTACTCAAATAATTTAAAAATTAAAAGTTTTTTATGATCAATTGTTATTGTCGTTGGTAGGGGTGAGCGTTCGATCGAGTCGAGTCGAGTCGAGTCAAAAAATTTCGAGTTATTCGAGTTGACGAGTCATATTTTACAACTAAAACTTTATTTGAAATTTTTTCGATTCGAGTCAAGTTTAAGAAGTTCGAGTCGAGTCGAGTCGAGTTTTCGAGTTCCTATAAAAATTTAACTGTAATTATTTATCATGTTATAGTAGGGTTTGATTCCAATTTAAACTCATTTCTCTAATCATATATGATATGCACATATATTTTTTTTCACATGTGAAAATATTTCTTCATATTTTTATATATCAGTATGTATATATCATAAAAAAAAAGAGGGACTCGTCTCGAACTTAAAAATAAATATACTAATTACTAAAAATTTCGAGTTATTCGAGTTATTCGAATTTCCATTTTACAACTCAAACTTTATTTGAACTTTTTTCGAGTTATTCGAGTTTATGAAATTTCGAGTCGAGTCAAGACGAGTCGAGTATTTTTTCCTCGAGTCAAGTCGAGTTATTCGGTTTTTTCGAGTCGAGTCGAATTTTGCTCACCCCTAGTCGTTGGTACAATATACATAATGATATGAATAGGGATGGCCAAATAACCTGAACTTAAACTGACCCGGTGTGCCCCGATCCGACCCGGACAGAGTATTAGTCTTGAATTTCAAGGATCAGGGCGGGACGGGTTCGAGTATATATGCTAGAAATTATCTTCTCGCCCTAGTATATATTTTAATATATATATATATAATATTTATAAAAATACCACTATATATAAATATTTTTATGGATGTTAAGCTAATTTTTTTTGTTAGTGCTTACCGCAAAAAAATAGATGTTGTTCAAGTTTTAACATATTCAAAAAAACATATGATTTTGACTCTGAATGGTTCAAGTTTATTTTTTAAAAATGTATTTTTTCATGTGGGAAATTTAAAATTAGTTTTTATTTTATTTTTATATATGTTTAAATTCTTTTGAAACTAAACTTTGTGGTCGTAGTGGTGGATTGATCGAATCTAACTTTTATCGTCGTCGGAGATTAATTTTTTTTTTCAAATTTTTGGGTCGGTCGGGTTTAAGAGTTGATAAATCGGGCGGGCGAATAAACTAATATTTTTATTCGGGGCAGGGTCGAGCGGCCAAAAAAAATCGGCTCGCCCTGCACCGTGCCTATCCTTAAATATGGATCAAACATGTTTAAATACTTGATATTTTTTTATTAATGGGTGAGAAAGGTATATAGACATATACACCAAATGTTAAAAAACAACTTTTTTTAATTTTATAATTATAAGTATTTATGTTTGGTTTTAAATCTTTAACAACTATTCTACCGGAGAATCTTTTTCTACGAAAGGACATAAAAAAGGTGACAAGTGTTTTATTTTCGCCAACAATACACCAAATAATAGTCCTTCTAAATTTATTAATTATTATTTAAAAACAATTTTCATAACTAATTGAATTAAATTCAATTTAATAAAATTGTTCTCTAGTCAATTTTATTCAATCAAATGACAATACGTATCGCCGTTACATTGGAAAATAAAAATTTTAAATAACTTCAGCTCCAACAAGATTCGAACTTGTGATGGCATGGGAGGAGTTGAATGGACACAACCGCTAAACCAAGGGTTGTTATCTGACTAAAAGATAAATTTATTAAATTAAATTCAATTTAGGACTAAATTAATATAATATATAAATAATGAAGATCAAATGTGTAATTATACCAAATTTTTAACAACCACGTCAGCCTCTCCGTTATGTTTTAATGGTTGGTGGTTTGATTGAAATCACTTAAATAATTAAGTGGTAAAATCCCAAAATAAAAAATATAATAATAATATTAACACCAACTCTATAATTAAGTGTTCATTTGAGTAGTATACCATAAAAAGAAAATTCAAATTATGTATAACTTACATGATTATGATTGTGAGATAACGGCCAGCTGGTATTAATGTCGTTATCATCCAGCATTAACGATGAAATTTAGGGTGTGTTTAGATCGCATAAAAGAAGATTATTAAGGAAATAAATTTTTCAAAATTTCAAATTCACGTTTAGATTCTAAAGATTCCTATTATGGGGTAATACAATATTATCAACAATTCTGCTTTTTGGGTTTTATATTGGAAATCTTATTCCCTCCAATTTCTTTGGTATTTGACAATTACTTCTTTTTAGGACAAATTTACCCTCATAAATTATGAAATTTCCAGCTCAGTTTTTCCCTGTAATATGAAAATATGAACCATAAACCCTAAAAATTAAAACTATAATTTTTCATCATATTTTTTAAACTTCTTTTTAAAAACTAATATCGTTTGATACGTAAACTCTAAAAATTAAAAAGTATAAATTTTTTATCGTATTTTTTAAACTTCTTTTTAAAAACTAATATCGTTTAATACGTAAACCCTAAACCCTAAAAATTAAAAAGTATAATTTTTCATCATATTTTTTAAACGTCTTTTTAAAAACTAATATCGTTTGATACATAAACCCTAAACTCTAAACCCTAAAATTTTAACTCTAATATAATAATCTCAACATATTTACACCGTTGTAAATAAGTTATATTTTCTCAAACTAATTACAATTTACATCGGTGTAAATCTGTTATTTTGCCAATATATATCACAAGGATAATTTGATAAAATGTACACTTAAGTAATATTATATTCCTTCAACCAAACATTGTCATCTTACATTCATGCCAAATAAACCAAATAACGGAATATAACATTCCCAGTAATATGCCGAGTAATATTACATTCCAGTAATCTTATTTTCAGAAATAATCATCTTTTCTGTGAACCAAACACACCCTAATGTATTGAGTCAATCACATCCAAATCCCATAACTTCTTTTTCATTAAACCAAATAGGGCTAAGGGGGTAAGATTGAGAGAGAAATTAAGTCTTTAAACTTTTTTTTTTACTAAATTAACTTCTTGAACAAATTTTTTTAATTAATTAGTGTCTTAAACTAAGAAATTTAATCAATTAAGTCTTATAACAAATTTTGACCATTAAATTTTTATAATTTTTTTTCTCTTTAGATTATTAGCACATGATACACTATAGTTTTATCATGTTATACTTACATATTTTTTTCAAAAAAATATTTTTTATAAATTCTACAAGTCTTTAAATAAAATGGAAATTTTTTTAAAAACGTCATGTGAAAATATTGTGATCGATGCACTGCACCAACAAATCAAAAAAAAAACTGTTAAGATATAATGATCAAAATTGGTCAAATAACTTAATTGATTAAATTTATTGATTCAGGAACTTAATTGGGTGAAAAAAATTCAATTTTTTTTTCAAAAGTTGCTTATTACACACTAAAGCCAACAAAATACAATTATCATTACAATTAACATATCATTATAACTATAACAAGAATCAGTCTGATATGATGGAACTCAAAATCGTTATATATATGATATGAAATCCTTATATTAATCAACATTAAATTTACAATAATAAACTATAATAACATCTTTAACATAAATCACATCATTACACTTTAATTTAATTATTAAGTTTAGTTAAATACTTATTAAATAGCAAAATAGACTGGGATATTAAGTGCGGTATGATAGTATATTAGTAGACAATGTAAATAAATATATATTATAATACTGAAATGCAATAAAAATGCATTCAATATTTATCTAACAAAACAATAAATTGTGGGCTTCTAAGATTTTGATAATTGAAAGCTCACTTAAGTTACGTTGGGCCGGGTTACTTCCAACCTCTGGTTTAATACGGAGATTAAATCTCGATGTTATAAATACACTAATCCAATGCCAAATTAAAAAAGGAAAGAAATCAAATTCAAGGCTTCGTTTTCAAGTTCCTCTTCCAATATCAACCGACGTCATGGACTCCCTTTGAATCTCTTTGGTCCTAAACCATATTTTTTATGATTGAGAAAGAGAATGTTTAAATGTTGAGCATGCGAGGACGGTCTAGTGGTCAGAGTACGCTCACCTACTCTATTCCTTTTTTTAGGTCCCGAGTTCAAGACCCCTCAAGAGCGTTGCCATCACCTAAATTTTCTTCCAACCCTCTAGGTAAAAGTAGAATAAATTTTAAAAAAAATTGTTAAACAATGGATTTTAATGCCATTTAACCATTAGAATAATGAGTTATTAATGTTTGATCTCAAACTTCATTTTTTGATACAATGTTTAAACGATACAGTCTTATTCCCACTTTTAAATAGTACGATGTTGAGTGTTTGAACATATTTAATTTTATTTTCTTATGTATATTACATCGACAACAATGTCAATTGAGTTAGATTCAATCAATCTTAAATTATTAAACATTTTAAGTAATGTAAAACAACATTATTTAAATAATCAAAATATATATTAAAAAAACAAAAACAAAAATATATAAATTATTTTGTTTTTTAGATATAATAACAATATAATTCCCAATTTCAATTAAAATATCGTTCAATATTACAAAAATAGATATATTAATTAGTTGATAATTTTAATTGAAGTGAATGTGTAATTTAATAGACATATGAAGAGTTTAAATGGATAATAAAAATAGTGTTTATAAGTGATTAAATGTTTATCAAAAGAACTTAGGAAAACACAAATTGTGCAAATAAATTTATTTATAAAAAAATACAAGATAATGATTATCAGTAGTCTAGCATGATGAGTAGTTGTGTCTCTTAAGTAATGTCATATGTTTTTTATATATAAATTAAAAAGATTTATTAATATTGACAACAATCATCACAAGATGGAATTCAAAGGTAAAGGACAATATGGTACAAACCATCACAAAAATTAAAATTAAATTGAAAAAACTGTTTCCATAATATTTTTTTTTATAATATAAGATTCAAACTAATTGACCTATGAGATTTAATTCCTATGGTTATAAAAAATACAGAATATTTTTGTCACAGCCCTGTTGTGAAAATCAATGAATGTTGAAAGAAGATGTTTGAGAAAAGAAGAAAAGGTTGAGAATCTTTTCGCAGCTTCTTTTAATTATCGTTTTAGTTCCCGCTTTCCCCTTTTCCCAATCAGTCAGCCCTAATTCAGAAATTACAATCCTTAACTTTTCTGAATTCCCCTTTTTTTTCCTTCGATCATGTCAGTTTTCTAAGCAGTGTATATATTTATCCAAGCTCAACGACACCCTCCGATGTTTTAAAGAAGTTTAAAAATAAATGAAACAAACGTAAATTTTTATTTTATTTTTAATTACCATTAAACAATGAACCTATTCCTTAAGTCTATGAAAAAAAAAACAACGTTAAAAACAAGAAAGCTATATCTGATAAAATAATGACGTAATAATTCAAGACAGCCAGCGAACGTGTTACCTTCCTTCAGAAATCAAAAACGAAAAAACCAGTAAAAAAACGACGCCTGAGAGATTCGAACTCTCGCGGGGAAACCCCATGTACTTAGCAGGCACACGCCTTAACCACTCGGCCAAAGCGTCGTTGTCGGTAGGAAAGTTTAAGAGTATATTTTATAGTCATATAATGATCTGGGTTTTGGGAACAATCTCAACCCAATCCTCCTTTGTGGTTCCGACATTAATTATCAGTATCACTGTCGCTTATGGTGAGTGTATTAGCTTCAAACTCAATAATAATGCAGAACCTTTCCAGCAGGGACAAACCAGACCAGTGCGGTTCCTTATTGTTTCCGCACCGGGCATTGCTTCTTCCTCTCAGTTTAGTTTAGCAACATCACCCACAATCCTTGTACTTCATCGTCATTATTTCCAGCAGATAGTTGGGCATTCGTACAAACTAACAAAACTCAACCACAGTTTTAAGAGAACATAAAATTATTTAAATATCGGACGTGTAGCAAGAGCCAGACACATGTTATCCTCCACATGTGTTTGAATATGTGGATACACAGGGCACTGCCGTAGTTGAGTCAACTCTTAAAATCCATAATCACCCATTTTTTTTCTAATACTTATTATTAGAGGCCTAATCTTAAAATCTAGAAACCAATTAGCACGCATCCAAAGCTAACCGTGATCAAATATATAATAGTAAAAACTACTAGGGAACGTAAAGAGATAAACAAAGTCCTAAATAGAAGCCAAGAATGAAGGAATCCACCCTTGATTATTCACAACAAAGGGGCGTGCATTCTTACAATCCTGTGTGTACCTGTTTTGATTAGGTTTCCAGCAGATTCATCATAATCATGGCCCTTCTACCAAAACACAAACATTTGCTTAATCTTAATGCAAAGACAAACCCCTTTTCTCCATTTAATATTTGATTAGATCCAATAAAAGGCGAGCTAGTCAAAGCTCCACTTTCATGGAGGATCGAGCTCCACATCTCCGGAGACCTTTGTTTATGTTAGCCGATGTATCCTCAACTTTCCAAAACGAGTAAGCTTGCAAAATTTAGTTCGGTTCCTGAACCCTAGAAAAACTAGTTGCTATCTTTCTGTTTTAATTATTCTTATTACTGTATACTTTCAGTCTTGGTGAGAGTGTTTCTTGGATTTTGATTCCCTTTTTCATTTCCTTATTATTTACACCAATCTCCACAAACATTTCTTTCTTCACGACAAAAATATATCTTAATTTATTGGAATTATTATCAAAATTATACCTACACTTTGATCAAATATATAATGTGATCCATAAATTTCGATTATGTACAATTATATATGTATATATATGATTCAATCTTTGTAAATTACTAAAGTCAGAGTCAACGTACCATCATTTATATTTACAACAAATAATTATATCCAATTAATATGTCAATAAATGAAAGAATTATTTTTTATATAAATGTATATAATGACCGTATTAAGTTTTCTACACTTGTTATCTTTGTTAAAACAGAGTAAAAATCTTCTGCCCCTAACCATGCCTCCTTTATATGCCCTACTAAAAACACTTAAAAATTAAATTTTAAGTCTTAACCCTAATTTTTATACCTTAAATCATAAACCCTAAAAAATACATCATACCCATAATTCCCTACACCCTAATCTTAAACCCCAACTCTTAAACATGTTATTTTAAAATGGAGGCACCAATAGAGGCGTAGTTAGAGATAGACGGTTTTCATCAGTTCAAACATATGTTTCTTGGGTTTACAATGTCAATTTGGAACATTTTAATTGACGTTAAAAAGACACATAATCAATGGGCAGTCATCCGATCGATAAGAAAATACTTGATCCAAAAATATTAAAATCTCACTAGAAAAGTCACTCAACTAATATTTAAACCTTAAAAACAACTTATTTTTTAAAATAATTATTTTACTCCTATGCTCGTTGCCAAAAATGATCAAAGTGTCCATAAAACAAATTAAAAATAGGATTCTTTCACCATTGAGTTTTGTTCAATCTTTTTATTGTTTTTCTACTTATTAATTACAATGATACGAAGTGCTTTTTTACATATAATTTGAAGCTTAAGTGACATGTTCAAATATTAATTATCGTACAACAAATCAATGCGGTCTTTGAATTTGTTTTGCATCTAATATGTCCTTTAACCTGAAAATATATTTTTCCGTCAATTGTTATGGTACTGACACGAAGGTTTACAAAACTGAGGTGGCAGTCTACGTAAATATTTATGTTTGTGATGAGTTTAATTGGTTTTTTCAAACCTCAATAATTTATTTAATTTTTAAGGTAAATTCAAAATTTTAAATATCAAAAACATTAATACATTTCCTTAAAAATATATAGGATTGTGAAATCTAATTTATATACACTCTGTGTATTAAATATTTTCCCTTGCAAATATTATGCGTTTTCCTTTTCATTGATTTCCAATCTTGTAAATACAATAAAAATGAGAAAATGTACGTGTTGATTTGTTAATGAAGGTGTTCAATTTCCATATCAGAAGTTCCACATTTAGTATATCACATTTATTTCACTCTAGAATAGAAACATTTGAATCTAAATTGATAACGAGAAGTTTATAGTAGAAAAAACAGATGAGGTTATTTTAGGAAATTCAATTTTAAATAATTTTATTTATGAAAAATATATAAATTTTATTTGGTATTTAAAACATAATAATTTTTGATGTTATTTAGTATATAAATAAATTTTATTTAGTATATCACACTGTTATACATCATTAATACAACACATCATTAATACTACACATTATTATTTTTTAGTATTTTTTAAATTAATATTAATTTTTTTTAGAAATTCAACATACAATTAACTAAAATAATAGTAAAAATTAGCATACGGATCAACGGGTGGAATAAAAATTAAAAGTAGTACAAGTATCATGTAAACAGACTTTGATAGTAATCAAACGGCGGGTCTGGGTTGGGAAACGAGCGGATGGTTACGGAAGTCAACCCGACCCCTTTGGTACACGTGTTAGACCGACAACAGATGATGGGATTTACTTTGTCTTTGACTGCTTGACACGTGCCTACCGCTGTCAACTAACCTAACCCAACCCAGCCTTTTCAGACATCCACCCTGTGATTGGCTCGTGCAACGTTTTACTCTGCTCAATAAAATATTGATAAACAACGAGACGAAGCCGAGATTTACGATAAAAGAGTAAAAATATAAATCTTTAAAAACGAGGTGTAAATTTATAAATAATTTAAATTTTTAAAAATATATATATACAATGAAAAATGTAAAAAAGATATGGGCAATTTATAAAAGAAAGTAACAAATTCTAAACATAAACTATAAAATAAACATGCTATACAAAAAAAAAGTGATAGCCTCGTTAAGTATTAAAGGTGGTTATTTCTTTATATTTTTAAGGCTAAAAATATACAAATTAATGATTATTAAAAAACAGCTAAATTTTCATGTGATGTAAAGACGATTACTTTAAGAATTTACATTTTCATTTAAGTTCCCCTCTTAATTTCGCTATCATAATGCACGTGCCGTATTTAGTACGCCTAGTACATTCTCTCCGTATTAGTATAAGAAAATTCACGACCCTTCGAATAATATATTTTTATCTTCAAGCGATTAATCATCGTACTTTATATTTTTTATTTATATATAAATCGTTCGTGTATACCTTAGTAAAGTAAAATAATTTATACAAGGACTGACAACATAAAACGAATACTCCACTATTTATTCATCAATAATGAGTTTATATAAGTTTTAACGTGGTATGTTTGGTTTTAGAGAATATAATTTGTTTTTATTTTTATTTTTTTTGCAAAATAGAAAATAGTGAAGAAAATGTGTTTAATTGTACAATTAAACAATATTTTTTAGAAGATAAAAACAAAAATAATGAAGATAAAAAGATATTTCCAAAACAAAAATATTTTGGAAAAGTGAAGAATATGAAAAGATGGTTTTTTATTTATTTTAACTACATTTTAATTCGGGTTCGAATCCTAATATTATTTTTTAAAATTTTAGTTTATTTACTCATATTTTATTTATTTATTATAATATATTTAACTATATTTATTTTAACTATTTAATAATTATTTTTTCATTTCTATTTAAAAAGCTAGATACCAAATACATTTCCACCGTTTTCATTTTTAAAAATAAGTTTTCATCCTTATTAACTAAACATATTTTTTAATTTTTAGAAACTGAAAACTAAAATTAATTTTTTTAATAAAAAATTAAAATTAAACGGATCCTTACATTTTTACTTTTCTACGAAAACAAAATCCAGTCCGAGTGGCACGCAGTTGACTACAAATTTCAGGAGCTTTTTCGGTGTAAAGTATGGGGGAAAACACAATTTATATTTTACAAACCAAAACCATATGGAGTGGCAGAAAACAAAGGTTCTGGTTCCGCACCACAAACTGTTTTGTTTCTTAGTGAGTTGGACAGTTTCCGATGGATCGCGTTGAAAGCAACGTGGTGGAAAGTTTGTTGCATGATGGGTCTAATATTGCTCTCTGGTCATTGTCATTTTTCTTTATGGAATCAAACAGCAGTAGATCTACGTCCTTCTCTAGCTGTGCATGCAGCTCCACGGGATCGCTAATTATTCACCTGAGAATGTGGGGTTTCCAAATCCTCCTTGGAATCTTATCTTTAATTACTAACTTCTAAACCCCATGTTGCTTCATGCTTCTGTGTCTGCTCTATTTAGCTTTTACCTCATTTTTCTCCAAACATTGCTCTCTACTTTCTGGGATCAATTCAGCATCATTCCAGTAGTTAAAACAAAACACTGAAACTGATAGTGATGGAGAACGCTTCCAAATACAACGTGATGATAAATTGATTGTCTTTTAGTTAATTACTCGGGTGTGTACGCATTAACTCATATGGCTTTTGATTTGAAATCTCCAGCAAATGATAAGAGGCTAGAAAATGGTGAACTGAGACGCTTAATAGTTTACGTGTTTCGGTCATTTCAAATTCGTATTGAACTTTACTAAATGAAGTCATCACCCAGAACTCACTGACAAATTATAGGCTTTAGAGTTTTGAAAGCTGCCCAGCTCTCTCTATATTAAGAAACTTTCGTTTTCTGCTTTATATAACATGTGCAAGACATTAATATAAATAGAAAGGAATTTACATGTGCTAAAGTAAAACTAAAGTAATTTCATAGATTCTAGAATCACATCTATAATATATGTAAATTTTATGGCTAGTGTAGTGGGGAAAATTATTTTCTCAAGTATTGCACATGTGTATAACGTTTGTTACAGTAAAAAATGAAGTCGGTAGGCTTGCATACCTATTTCACTGTGCATCATTTTTGTATAGTTGTTTGTTTAAGAATTAGAGACGGTTAGAGATTATGTTATGACTTGAAAAGAAAACAATAAATAAAAAGATTTTCTTTATTATAGTTTCAAAAAAATTATATACAATTACAAGTTCCCGTAAATCCCTTTTCTTTTTGTAACGGTATCTACGATAAGATCTCATTGTTTAGCTCCCAGCGTTCGGTAATAAATTTAGAGAGATTCGATGGTTACACTTTTACTAGCAGTATATTTTCATTTTGTCTTGAAATCAGCATTTTAGCGATCTAATGGCCTAAACCGGAGCCACGAGGGTGGCTGCAGCCGGATATTCTTGAATCCTGCCTATGGTATTCGCAAATCACGTGTTATTACATAGATATGGTATGGACATGTATCCATAGATTATATAATAATTCAAATATAAAGAGGTCACTAAATTCATCAAAACCCAAGCCATTTTATTATCTCTCTATATATATTTCCATGCACAGCTCAACTCTCATTGGCTATTGAGATACGCCTCCTCTATTCCCGAGTTTTGCACCACCACCGTCCTCCTCCAAAGATTCAGTGCAGAAAGCTCCCGAGCTCATCCCTAAAGGCTCTCGGCTTATATATAGTTATCCTCCTCCTCGTCTCAAAATGAAGGTAAGTTTGTTTTGTCATATATACATATATGTGATTCTCTGCGTACGCCTAAAACTGAAGATTTGAGATCGAATTTACATCGTCTGCGAGTGGATCCCAAACCGCATGATTTTGATGAAGGCTTATCACATGTTTGGTTGTAGTTCTTTGGTTGGGTGCAAAATAAGCTTAACGGGAAACCAGGGAGCAGTAAATCACATACACTTCCTACTACTCGTGAGCATTCTTTTTCCCCTCTTCGTAGTAAATAACATATATTTTCATGTTCATATCATACGCGTCTGTATTGTAATATACCCTCGATTCGATTTAGTTTGGGTTTGCAAACTAACTATCAATTAATTTAATGAGATAAGACGTTTTTAGTCGATAGAGATGTTCCGAGAACATGTTAAGTTGTCCTATATGCTTGTTTAACAAGACCGTTCCCATTCAACTTCCCTCGATCGATATTCAATAATATTTCTTCAAAGTTGTTTTTTTAAAACCAATATCCGAGACAGGGGATTTCAGTCTTTTGGTAAATCCATGTTCTTAGTCTTTAAAATCCACAAAACATAAACCCTGATAATGCCATGGGACAAGTAGGACATGTTCCACGTGTGATCCTCAACCTACCGTGTAATAATAATATCTCGTTTTTCCTGTTGTTTTTCTTTATTAGATCACGTGAAACAAGAGACTCGGGAAGAGTTCAGCGATTGGCCTCATGGATTGTTGGCAATAGGAACGTTTGGTAACAACAATGACATTCCCGAAAATCCTGTATCCCGAAACGTCACCGGACGAGATCGGCTCGACATTCAAGAGGAGCAGGAGCCGTCTTCGTCCGAGGATTTACACGAATTCACACCCGAAGAAGTCGGGAAACTAGAGAAGGAACTAACCAAACTCTTGTCCCGAAAACCGGCTTCCGATGTCAAAAAGGAACTGGCAGATTTACCATTGGACAGGTTCCTTAATTGTCCATCGAGCTTGGAAGTTGATAGGAGGATTAGCAATGCACTCTGCACTGATTCCGGCGATAAATCGGACCAACAAGACATTGATCGAACCATCAGTGTCATTCTGGACAGATGCAAAGACATCTGTGCCGAAAATAAGAAGAAATCCATCGGGAAGAAATCCATTTCTTTCCTCTTGAAGAAGATGTTTGTTTGCAGCAGCGGATTTTCACCTGCGCCGAGTTTGAGAGATACACTACAGGAATCAAAAATGGAGAAGGTATATTAAGCAGAAACATGGTTTTATACCAAACTTCATAATAATTTGCAAAATTATATAAAATGGTTTATGATTCAACAGCTTTTGAGGGTAATGCTTCACAAGAAGATTTACAATCAAAATCCTTCTCGAGCATCAGCCATAAAGAAATACTTAGAAGACAAACAAACACCCAGAAAGCAAAACGATGAAAACGAAACCCAGGAGAGAAAGAGTGAAGATGGGTATAAATGGGTGAAGACAGATTCTGAGTGTAAGTTTTTTTCTTCATAGATTTTAATTATCATCCAAAACCCACGTTTTCTAATGACTTGTTATTGCAGATATTGTTCTGGAGATTTAAAAAGACCGAGATTTGCATGCTCCCATGTCCTAATCTAGGATTCAAGAACATGAACTGCTAACTTCATGAATCCAAGACAGAAAGTTTCAGATTAGATCTATGAATCAATTCCAATTGTGATAAGTGGTGAGTCAAAAGTTAGAAGATAGAAAGAAAAGTGTGCGGTTCAGACAGGGGTCCGTGTTTTGTTATAGCTGTGCTTTCCCCTCCCTTTTTTTCATGGTTGTAACTATGGACGCAGAACATGTGCAACCCATGTTTATGTGTATTTTCACTGGCAGAGCTCAAGAGCTGCACATTATTAATTTTTATCCTTATTTTCTACAACTACTCTTCCTTTTCTTTTGTTAAGGCTTCACCTTTTGTAAGATGGAGTTTGAGGATTGTTGAGAACAGGTTCGTTTGATTTTGAGTACAAGTTATTATAAATATTATTTAAAATTTTAAATAACTTTACTCATAAAACTAATAATTTAAATTTAAAAATAACTTTTTCATATTATCATCGATAATGTTTAGTTGATAGTTAAAATGATTCTCTGAGAGAATTTATCAAACATTTTATTTAAATAAATTTAAAGGAAAAATAACTAAATTTTCTATAGATTTTAATAAAATAATATTTAAAATTCCAATTAAATATTATATAAATCATATGTGAAAAATGTGTTAAGTAAAAATGTTAATTTCAGTTTTTTTCGTTAAAATTATTTAATGGTGTTAATAAGTGGTTTAATTTATTAATAATTAAAGTTGAATGATATAATTTGACTAAAGTAATGTTTTGTGATCTAAATGAAAGTTGAAATTAAATAGGAAAATACTTTGATGCATAAGCTTGTGTAAACTTTAGTTTACACAAACCCTTTAATTTTAGGGTTTAGGGTTTAGGGTTTTAGGTTAGGGTTTAGGGGTTTAGTATGTAGGGTATATAATTTAAGGTTTATGGGTAGAATTTAGAATTTAGAGTTTAAGATTTAGGGCTTAGGTTTTAGGTTGCTAGGGTTTGTGATTTAGATTTTAAATTTTATAAAAGGAATGTGTAAAAAAAATTTACACAGCTTGTGCATCAAAATAAAACCCAATTAAATATAGTGATCTAGAATGTATATTATTTGATTGTTGAGAATAGGCTCATTGATTTTGGATACAAGTTATAAATATTATTTTAAAATTTTAAATAGGACTTAATCCGTTTTAGTCATAAAACTAATAATTTAATTTTTTTCTTCGATTAGTGACATCTATTTCATGAAATGAATCTCATGATTTGACCTTCTTAAAACATAATGACTTAATAAAAATCATATGAATAATGTAAATTATTATTTTATTTTTATAATTTATGTTTATTATTTAAATTTTGATAATAATAATAATAATAATAATATATTGTTAATGTATAAATTTTATTTCAAAATAAAAAATTCAACTCCAATTATTTTGATCATTTTATACTAACTAGTAACTAGCCCCATTTGGTTCGAAGGGAAGTTAGAATAGAACTATTTTTAGCAACAGTTTGAATAAAAACTAATTTGATATTGTCTTTAATATCAATTTCATTTTTGTTCATTTTCAATAATAAATCGTCCTACTTTTGATTAGAAAGTCCATATTGTTTTTTTTAATCAAATATTTCTTAAATTGTTAAATTCAAACAATTATTTTAAAAGGTGATGTTTAATTTAATTGGTGTTAGAATGTTTTAAATTTATGTTAACCCCTTGATTTAATTTTAAAATTTATAAAATTATTTTTAAAAAATTATATTTAATACATTTGAGGTTGGACTAATATGGGTGTATTTAACATTCTTATTATGGTCATGAGTTGAATCGATTTTATATAATAAAAGAAAGAATAAAAATATTTGGTCGGTTGGTCAAGCTTTTTATTTTTCTTCCCTCATATTCTTTTGCACCATGGGTTATAGAGACCTACTATGAGCACTTCCTTCCTTCTTAAAGTCCCCTCCCCTCTAAGGGTCAGCAAAACTCGACTCGACTCGAAATAATTTCAAATAAAGTTTGAGTTGTAAAATTGAAATTTGAACAACTCGAAAATTTTAGTAGTTAGTGGATTTATTTTTAAGTTCGAGCAGAGTCTCTCAATTTTTCTGATATATATACCGATATAAAAAATATATGAAAAAAATATGTCATATATGAAAATATATATATGTATATCTTATATGATTAGAGAAAATTATTTAATTTAGAATAAATCGTATTATAACATGATAAATAATTATAATTAAATTTGTATAGGAATTCGAAAATTCGACTCGACTCAATTTTTTTTAAATAAAATTTAAATTATAAAATATGACATATCGACTTAAATAACTCAAAATTTTGTAACTCAAACTCAATCAAACGCTCACTCTTATTCTCCTCCACCTCCGTGGCCTTTTAAGATTTAAGATTAGACATGATTTGCATTAAAAGAAAAAAAAAGGAAAAGAAAAAAAAAGCACCAGCATAGTCCCGAAATTAAACCAATTTCAATTTTCAACCATGTTAAACCTCACGACCTAATTCCCAATCCATTTTCCTATCCGTCTCTAATTTTCCCGGGCTTTCGCTCAATTTCTCTCTCTTCCGGCGAGATTGGATCTGTGAGTGCTCTGATATATATATTTTACTCCAACACCACTTAGTCCCTTCAAACCGGAAGAGAAAAATAAGCCCCAATTTCTTAACTTCTGAGCGTATTCTTCTTCTTCTTCTTCTTCTTGGATCTAGGATTACTGGAATCTTTGGTTTTGGATAATTCGTGATATTTACTTCTCTGGGTTGCTTTTGTTTTTCTCGGAGGGGTTTTGTGTTGTTAATTTTTTTGGAGGTCGGGGTTAGATTATAAAAGGGAGAATTCTCAATAGCCAATGCCAAATTTGGGTAACTGGTATTTTAAAGGTCTACTTTTGGCCTAATTTTTTTGGAGAGACAAAAACGGTGATCAATGTCTTGGGCAGGCCCAGAAGATATCTACCTCTCTACTTCCCTTGCCAACTATCTTGACAGTATGCTCTTTCTTTTTTGTTTTCGTTGTTAAATTTATGGCGTCGTTAGATTTATTCTTTGCTGCAAATATATTGTTGTCTTTTGGCATTGGTTTTGAGTTGTTCTAGTAGGTGTAATTTTTCTGTCTTATGTTTATATGCTGATGGGTTGTTGATTTTCTAGTTGTATGCTTGTTCTTCACTTAATTGTTTATGATTCTGCAATCCACTTCCGAATTTTGATTTTGTTTATGATGTCTTTTAGGGTGGTCCATGTATCAGTTAATAGTCAACAAATAATTAGTAGAAGCTATTAGTTAAAGTTTGATTTGATTCTATAAGAATTAAATAAGACTTGGATAAATTTTGGGATTTGATGTTGAAGAAAACTGAATTTTTTTCAAGTTTCAACGAATTGACCAGTTTCAAGACTATTGTATTGATGGTTATTGCTGTGGAGCTTTCTGAATTCTGATATTGTCTCAAGGTTTATAAATTCCGATTACTTTTCTTTGTTTTACTTGTCATTTTCTGACAAGCATAGGTCTTTGGCATTGAAATGCATTGTAGAGTAGAAGTTCAAACATATGTTTGGAGACTATTCTGTGTCGCCAGTTGCTGACATCTCACTCTTCCATATATGATGCAGGAAAACTTTTAGTGCTGCTGCGAGATGGTCGGAAGCTTATGGGAACATTACGTTCATTTGACCAATTTGGTACCATTTCTAGTTTCCTCTTCTGGGCTTGACATGCCACCAGTTTTATCCATTCCTGACAATTTTAAGTTTGTTTCAGCCAATGCTGTTCTTGAGGGTGCTTGCGAAAGAGTTATTGTTGGTGATCTTTATTGCGACATCCCTTTAGGACTATATCTAATCCGTGGGGAGAATGTTGTATTAATTGGTGAACTGGTATGACTTAGATAAGTTACCTAGTTTCATTGATTTCCATCAGCCTTTGTTTTAATTTATAAGCTCATTTTGGCATCTATAATTTGCGTTTGTTGTGTTAGGACTTGGAGAGAGAGGAACTTCCTCCGCATATGACTCGTGTTTCTGTTGCAGAAATTAGAAGGGTAAGTTTTTGATAAGTCATCTTTTGTATGAATTATGTGCTTTTTTTGCAATAACATCAGTTCCCCTAAGAAATTATTGGTTCTTACTCCCCCCCCCCCCCCGGTCTTAAATTTCTATGTGGGCGTGCATTATTATTATTATTATTATTTAGTGTTACCAAGTAGAAAAACTAGAGAGTAACATCGATAACCTTTGAAATCAAGACATCCAGATTCTTAGATACATTTAACTTTTAAGCATTCACGTTGATTTTCAACATGAGGATGGTGGAAGATAATGGTCATGCAGTGAGTAATTTTGTTGTTTACTGATATGGGTCAAATGGGAGCTTAACCAGGTATTTCTTTTAATGGTATGTTTATCAAATACACGGTAAACTAGTTCGAGCAGTAGAGGAATTGAAGTTTAAAAGAAATTGGTTGTACCGGACCGCTTTATCTCAACCCAGTTTCTTGGGGTGGGATTGGCATGGTTCAAGTTACTTACCAAGTATGCAGCTGCATTTTCATAATGTTTCTGATGCGGTTATATGTACATTGATTTCTAGTGCATGTTACATATCACTATCAGTTAAACCTAAACCTAATGTACGAAGTACGAACACAATAAATGAAAATATATGATTGATATGTATTTTCTCTAGATTGTTATTGTTTATAGATGGGAACTCTGTTTTTGGCAAATAAGTAACTAGTGAATGTTGTGAAGTGTTGTGGTTGAATTTTGAGTTACATTAATAAATAGCATTGCGACTTGTGCAGGCACAGAAAGCAGAAAGGGAGGAAACAGATCTCAAAGGTACAATGAGGAAAAGAATGGAGTTCCTTGATTTGGACTAACTCATGTTTCCTGCATCCTGTTTTAGTAATCCTCATGTAGACTATATGCACTAGTAGATATTTTCACTTATGGGAAGTTTTTTTTTGTGTTTTGCATGGTCGTATCTTGTTATTATTGAATATTGATGCTAGACCAGACAACAAAGGACTCTGCACACGGAACTAAAGAAATGTTTCAATATGTTTGATCTTCCTGCCTCATCAATAATACAAGTTAAATTTAATTTAATTTAGTTGAATTTTTAATAAAATTTGTTTTACGAGCTCACCTGACATCGAAACAAGGGAGGAGCAACTATATCCTCCGTTTTTTAGAAAATAATTTTATTTAGTGTTAATTTTTTCCTTAAAAAAATTTAAGCTAGGTTGTAAAAGTAATACATATTTTTAAAAAATTCATTTTTGACCTTATTTCTTAATTTCTATCCATCACCGCTCAAAGTATATATTATTTATACTTTTATATTTAAAACTGTCACACGTTAACATATATAGCTGAAATTAAAAATTTATATTAAAAGACTCGATTCAATTGTTTTGTTTGTAAGATGTGTATTATTGAAAGATTAAAAATATGTCTTAGATAAATGAATAATATACTGGAAAGTGCTTTTAAGTTACAGATCTTCGTGCTCTTTTCACCCCGGTCTTTTTTACTACAACCTAAAATTTCTACAAATAACAGTTTTCATATCATTGTCGAAGCCCCTGCAACTCCATCTACATGCAGGAAAAAAAAGTAAGTTTGCAAATCACGAAATCCGAAACTCATTCCCCGCCTCATACTTGTATCTCCTTTATCATTCTAATGGCTTCTTTAATGCCTAATCGTTGCTCGGGACTAGTTTTAGTGCAAAGTGCACCCACACGAAGGAGCTTCTCCATGCTACCCACTGAATTCCGGCAGCCCTTGATCGTCGTATCAAGCAATTCCGCCTGTCTCCCTTCCGAAAACGCCGACGCCACCCATTGGACTATATCGCTCCCGCCATTTCCATCATTAACATATTGTGAAGGGTGTTCCCCTGTAAGCATCTCAAGAATGATGATTCCCAGGCAATATACATCACTTTTACGGGACACTGTTTGTTTTTCCTTAGCTTCCGGGGCCTTATAAGCAAACAAGCGATCTAAACTGTCGATGTTCAGTAATGGGTGAAATCCATAGTCCGACAGCAACGGATGATTATCGGGACCGAGTAGAACATTGCTTAATTTCAAATTACCGTGGGGCACATCTCGTGAAGCAAATTCGTTGTGAAGATACTCGAGTCCCTCGGCTATTCCTCGGACAATCTTCACTCGGGTCAGCCAATCAAGTTCACTGCCGGATTTGCCACCATCACCTGAACGATTTCATGGTTTAATTAGAATTCATGCATGATATTGTATTAAGAAACGAAGGGAAAAGTTATAATTTCATACCACGTAGATGGTAAAGCAAACTGCCCTTAGGAATGTACTCGTATACGAGGAGCTTTTCTTCTTTACGGTAATGGTAAGCTAAAGGTGTCAAAACATTGTGGTGTCGTAGTTTTCCGAGGTTTTTAACCTCGGCATCTAATGCTTCGCTCCCTAATGCATTCATTTGCCGCATCCTTTTCACCACCACCGTCACTCCGCTAGCCATCCTAACCACGTAAGAACACCCCAATGGTCCGTTTCCGAGCACTTCCGCGGATGCTTTCATCAAATCCGCCAACCCGAAAACACCCTTTGCATCGTTCACCAACACTAATTCTGCTACACTGGCGTTTCCAGGACTGGAAACTTTAAGGTCCGACCCTGCACTCTTTATGTTTTCCTCTGTTTTAGCTTGTATCGAATTCGAAACAGGCACCTTGACTTCGTCGTTAGAGATTCCACTTGGTGGCATGTCTGAAACCTGTTGCTTCTTTTTCCTCCATTGAATTGCAAAGATTATAATCACCAACAATAGAATGATGACTCCTAACGTAACCATTGCACCAATAATATTTTTGGAGGTTTTGTTTGGAGTGGACGAAGACGAACACAGAACGCCAACCGGTTGTCCGCATAGACCTGGATTTCCAGCGAATGAACCTGCACTGAATTTCGACAGACTAGAAGGAATCTCGCCTTCGAGTTGATTGTTCGATACATTGAGAGAGTTCAAAGCTGTGCTATAAAAAGACGGAATACGTCCACTAAATTGATTGTTTTGCACATGTAAGCCAACGAGATTAGGTAAATGAGCTAATGAAACTGGAATTTTCCCTGTAAATCTGTTGTACGATAACCGAACTTTCTTCAAAGATCCCATTTTGGCAAAATAGCCGGATGGAATCTCGCCCGAGAACTGGTTCTTTGACAAGGATAGAACCTTGAGCGCACCCAAACGATTGATTCCGGGAAAGAGGTCGGTGAAAGAATTGTTGTCGACACTTAGAGTACTCAAACCCGGCATCTTAACCAAGGGCTTGACATCAATAGTTCCGGATAAGCCCATCCCGTCGAGACTCAAACCCGTGACCAGGCCGCCCTGACAGACTAGTCCTCTCCAGGGTCCATGGGTAGCATTGCAAGGGGATGATCCTGGCACCCAAGAATCAAGAGCGCTGGCATTATTTAATGATTTCTTGAGCTTCAACAAGGCCTCGGAATCCGATGCAGAAAATGTCAATGGCAGTAGTGCCACGAGAGTTGTAGACAAGGACAGGATAAATTGCTTGAAAATCCTAGCCAATGCCATTGTTGTGGCCTCAGAAAGGTTTTGGCAGTGTATTTTTAATAGTATGATTGCGGGAGGTCTTGTGCACAATTTTCGTACTGGTTTCCGTTGTTGCTGTGTTGTCCTCATAGCGTCTGTTGGTCAGTTTTTCGTATTGGCTTTGCTTTGCTGTTTGCTGTTTGTGCTAATTTTTCGTTTTGTCTTTGCTGTTCCTTTTAATTGATTTTGTTACAAAAACAATTCCATTTGTGGGCTTCTTTCTAAGCTCCATCGTTCGACATAACTGTTAGACAATACATAAAGTTCATGCAAAAAATAATACTAGGAAATGATTAATCGTACCAAATGTCTCGAGATTTAAATTAATCTTTAAAACGTTTAGAAAAAATTGAATTATACTAGAATATTCGTGGCTTCAACAACCCCACAATAAGATTGCATAATAGAATTAAATAAAGGGTAAACTATATAATTGACCACCATATTATTGATAAAGTCGCGATTTGATCAACTTGTTTTTTCGAAGCAATTAAATCATCATACTATTAAATTGAGTGCAATGTGACCACCAACCGTTAGGTTAACGGAAGGATGACGTAACATTTAAAAAATAAGGGCATAATTAGAAATTTGGTCTTTGCTATTTACACATTCTTTCAATTTAGTCTTAATTTAAAATAAAAATAATACTTATTTAATTAGATGGTGACACATGTCAACACCTTATTGGAGGACTTTAATTATTTATATTTGATTTAATTTAAATCAAATAATCAAATAATTATTTTATTTATTTTAAATTAAGACTAAATTTAAAGAATGTGTAAATAGCAAGGAGCAAATGTATAATTATACCCTTATTTTTTAACTACCACAACAGTGTAGTTTCCCTATTTTTTTTAACAATAATATGGTGGTCATTTATGTAGTTTTCCCTTAAATAAAAATGAGACATTACAATTTTGTTGATCTAATATGGACACACCTAATTTGTAGGCCTAAATCAGATATGACTATTTTTTTTCTTTAAATATGAGTATAATAGTTTTATTAAAAGATGAAAATTTTAAAAATATAATAAGAGTTTACAATTCATGTAAACAAATTTGATCCGGACATATTTCTTATGACACGGAAATTAACATCTCTAGATCATAAACATGATCTAACTTAGAAAGGTAAAAATTATAATCCTAACTCAAAAGCTCGAAACAAAATAGATAGAAACATCATTAAAGTTCGACGATGAAAGGTAAAAACCAATAAGAAACAACATTAAAAATGCATATTACAATGATAAGGCACATTAACAACACGATCATTACCACAACTCAATCGAGAACAATAGCGGTAAGTGTGAGCTTGTATTGTAACCCCCTCGTCCCGGCCTAGCCAACAGACCGAACCGAACGGGTTACACGGGAAAAACTGAAGCGAAACCCGTTAAGGCCTCACTCCGATTAGCAACCCTATTTTTTTCCTTTATTAGTCTTGTCTAAAGGCTATGTTTAAACCCATGTGAGTTGGTAAACCGCGGAAGGACAATCATGAATACGAAACGAGCAGAGGGCATACGATAATTTAAATTTACCAAATAGCTTATTTGTCAAATTTCATGCTCACGAGGCAAACTATTACAAAGGGGCACATATAACCTCAACTAGGAAGCATACAAGCATTAGGGACTAAAATGTAACATTTGGAAACCCTTGAAGATGCCTTTTAACTGTTTTAATTGTCTGCGTTTCGAAACAGGCTTGCCCATTCCGAAACGCGAGCTTCATTCAAAAGTAACACCAAGCCGTTCCAAAACGGTCCCACCTTGTTCCGGAACGGGAGCCTCCAGTGGTCAAACGTACCGAAACACCCCTACATGGTTCCGAAACAGGAACCTCCAATGGCAAATCGTATCGAAACGGCACCACTCCCGTTTTGATATAGGTACCCTTGGAGCTCGACCGTTTCGAAACCATACCAGGCGTTTCGAAACACCTGGATACAGTTTGGCCCGAAAACACATTTCGACATCTCCAAACGTTCCCAAACTTACCTCGAACCATCACAAACCACATAACAACTTATCATACAACAATCTAGAGGCAAAACACCCTAAACACGACTCCAAACATGCATACACTCAACAAAATGGATCTTATCCCAAAGCTCATAAAAACATTTAGCTTCAAAAACACCAACAAGTCAAAATGCAAGGTAATCTACCAAAAGCTATAACAAACCACAACATACCATGGTATCAACATTTAAAACATGCTAGCAACTTAAACAAAACCAAACATATGAGTTTGAACACCAACTCTCTAACACAAAAGTCTAGTATTTCTATTGTCTAAGCATTATTATAACAAGTAAAATCATACTTTGATCTAGCAAGAACTCCAAGAACTCCTCCCTTGCCCACTTGCCTCCCGGAGCCTCTAACGATGTGCATTGTTGGAAAAAGAGAGCGTAAGCTTAAAATCTTAGTGAGCGGAGCTTTAAAACACAACGACAATGCAGTTTAAAACATATATCTTATTTTGAAAGTAAAACCATTTAAGAAATAGATGTAATAACGCAATTATAGACGAAACATGGTTTGCACATGCGCAATCATCCCGGTGGGACTACACATCACCGTACTCATCTACTAGTCACTACTGGTGGGATTACACATCACCGTATACAACGACTAACCATCACGTGAGGCTCAACATCAACTACGACAACACAACAACATTAAAACGAGATAAAAACAATCCACAAACAACACCACAACATACATAATCGCGAACGCCAACAATCAACTAAACAAGGCAAGAATAGATAAATTTACACTTGAGTCTAATTTACCCTCAAAGGCTCCACCCAAACCCCCAAGAAACCTTCACTGAACGCATTTAAAACTTCAAAACAGTTTCCACTCACCGATAGAGCCCAAACGATATTTGAATCCCCGATTCAAGCCTTCGAACTACCCGACCTCGCGTCCAAAGGACCCAAACTCGTTTCCTTGTTTCTAATAAACCAAAAACAAAGTATTACTCCCCTACTCTTCCATAAATTTACTACAAAAACAACAGTCCATCAATCGACACATCTACTCTATAAAAACAAAGCTGAAATCAACCGAAACGTTGCCAAAACATCATCCAAACACAATTTGACTTTACCCAACATTTTTAACCTTCAAAATTCACCAATTAACATCTAAAAACACCATCATAGGTCAGTATACCTCCAGCTCTCGTTTTACCCCAAAATTAAGCCAAAAACACCACTTTTCACCTTCAAAACTTACCCACTGTACTTAATTTTGGGTCTTATGGGTTTAAGCTACTTATTAACATTATTTAGCAACAAAAAATAGTTCAAAAATATCCTCAAGCATCCATTAAAAACCTATACAAAAATTTCACAAACACATCTCTTTTCCATCAAAACTTTGGAACCTAAAGCAAAAAATTAATACTTTGCTAGGTTTTCAAAAACGTAAGATTCAATAATTAAAAGCCAAGGTAAAAGTGGTGATTACCTTTGAAAATCTTCTATGAAAAAACCTTTGAGCCAAGGAAGAGGTGGTGGAGAGCTTTTAGATTTCTTTTTGAAATGAAGATGACTCTCAAATCTTAAAATTTTCTTTTCAAATTTCATTAATGGAGTTACTGTAAATAAGGACATTTTTTTTTTATAAAATCAGCATTTTAATCTAAATTTAACCTGAAACTAGTCCTATATCAAAACTGATAACTCTCGGGCCCTAAACATGGGCGTTACATATATCTAAATCTAGTTCGAGGGTCCAAAACAGGGAGATCAACAAGATAATTAAAACAACGTCATCTTGATCAGTCGTGACGATGTCAAATTCAACCTTGATAAAAAATCAAATGAAAAAAATAGCGGCCAAATGACCTGTTAAGAGAAGAAAAACGTGCCAAAAGACAGATGATACGTGCTAAAAGTTTAAAAATCGTGTCATAAGGACATAATTATTGAATTCAAAAACTAAAAAATAAGAACGAAACAAGCAAATAAAGAAAATTATCGAGAGCCGACAATCAGCACTAAAATTATTGTCATCGTCAGCCATGTAAAATTAAAAAAAAAATTGAGCGACAAAAAGAAAATGAGGATGCAGCTAGAGTTACTAGGTAGATAGATATGACTATTAATATAATTTTTTTTACAAATAATGGTTTAATTGCAATAAAAATTTTAAATAATTTTTACCTATAGGAAGGAGAAAATAAATTTTACAACTAATGAGTCTTGAACCCACAACTTAGAGAGAGAAAAGTGTGTTAATTGAAAGTTTTAACTAATTACTTTAAAATTTGTTGACTAACTACAATAATTAATCATAATAATAAATACGAATAGTCACTCAGTTATTTATTGAATTTTTTCTTAATTAATTTTATATAGTTTGATTATAAATATTTTAAATAATTAAATTTTATAAAATATATGTTTAGTTCTTAGGTCAAATTGAAATAAATTAAAGAGATGGTAGGTTATCGTACTTTAACATTCTTCTAATTTTTACCTATAGGTTATCGTACTTTAATATTCTTCTAATTTCTGTTAATATATTTATGCTAAATTTGCTAATGCAACGTTCTAAAATTTTATATTAAGAAAACGGAAGTCTTTTAAAAAATAAAAGTACAAAACTAAACTTCAAATATATGAAGATTACATGACCTCAAACACTTTTACCACTTCTGGAGAAGCACAACACGTGGATTGTGTGCAAATTGCAAATCCCAACAACATTGAGTGGGGGAATCAACAAATCTTGATCCGTATGATCATGCCACGTGTTGATGTATAAAATATGATTAAATTGCCCATGATGTGTCCTTTGCGTTCCAACCGAGACGAGATTGTTTACAACGTGCTGTATTGTTTTTCTTTCTTTTTAATTTTTTATATTAAAAGTTTGACGCGCGAGGATCCCATGTGACTGTCTCCATCTGTCGGCATATAACTCCACTAAGCTGGCGTTTTTAACAAATACTGTATCATTTTTTATACGTGTAAACTACTAAATAGTCCCCGATAATGCTTTAATTTTTTTGTCTCCCTCAACTATTAAAAGTTACAAATTGGTTCCCAACTTAAAAAAATGAAAAATTAGTCCGGCATCGTTAAAAATTTAACGGCTGATGACATGATAATTAATATAAATTGATATAATTACATAATTAGACTTCAAGTTCTACACTTATTTTAATTTAACCCTAATTTTAAAAAAATTAACCACATAATTTTTTAATCTATCAATTTAGTCTATCTTCTTTTTTATTTATCTTTTCTTCTAATTCTTCAATTTATTTTCACCCTAAAATTCATTCAAGAGCCCCATATAAGAGTACACCGATTATGTTCAATGAATTGCACGTAACAAAATGAAAATGGAGTAGCGAAAGCAGGGCTCAAACAGGGCAGTGGCACTGTTGCGGTTCATTTATGATTTCAGCGCTACTGATTTTGTGGCAAACTGGCAACTGTTGACAAGTTCGGTGTGTGTCACTGTCAGCTGATAGATAATAATAATAATAATAATAATAATAATAATAATAATAATAATAATAATAATAATAATAATAATAATAATAATAAAGGATATGGAATAGGTTTCGTGGGTGCGTATACTTCGATGTGCGTGTTGAAATTTCAATTTCAGGGAATTTTGATTTTCAAGCTGTGCGTGTTTTGTGGCCGAAAGGAAATGGGAAAGCCATGTGCCGCGAGTGTATAGGGAAAGAACTTTCTTAAGTGAAAACGAATTGAAAAATTAAAAGGAGAGAAGTAATATAAAAGAAGATGACTAAATTGATATATTATTAAAATTATGTGGGTTAATTTTTTAGAATTAGGGTCAAATTAAAATAAGTGTAAAAATTGAGGGCTAACTATGTCATTATATCAATTTATATTAATTGTCATGTCATCAGCTGTTAAATTTCCAACGATATCGGACCAATTTATTACTTTTTTAATGTCAGGAGGCCAGTTTTGTAACTTCTGATAGTCGAGGAACAAAAAAAAGAATTAAAACATTATCAGGGACCATTTATGTCGTTTACCCTTTTATATTATATACGTATTTGACGTAATATTTTTTAGGAACGCGTCTAGTTGATATAATAAATTGGGAAAACAACATATTTAGTATCCCAACTATGCTCGCATTAGAGTTTTGATACCAACTATTTTTTTTAAGTTAACGATTATGGATTTATTCATAATACTCAAACTATACACCGGCATTAATATGAGCCTCATTAAAAACTTCTTTAAACCTAAATAGAAGAAAAATAGTACTACATATAAATACCACCTTGTAACATCCCACCTTCACTTGGAAACCCAATTCAATCCTCAACACAAATTACTGAACCTCTCTGCTACTTAATTGTATAGTAGCTACCCACCCCAATACACGAACCAAGACCCATATTACTCCACCTCCAGCCCCTTTAAAGGCCTCGTTTCAAAATCACAATGGCCCTCCTACTTAGGTTGCACCCATGAAATCTAATGTCCCCCTCTACCCTGCTGAGCTAGTCGATGCGTTGCAGTGTTTCTTTCTCTAAACTCGAAGACAACATACCAATTGTACTTGTTCAAAAATTCAACTATCTTATCCACCATTTCAATGAAACATGGAGGCGTTAACGCCGGTTCTCCAATTCACTTAATTGCCAACGAGCTATCAATTTCAATAAAAAGACCGTGTGACTCACACCATTTTGATTCATTGAACAACTTACAAGCTTTAAGAATGCTTTTAACCTCAGCAGAAGTAGGGTTAGAAACTCCAATGAATTTGGAGAATTGGAGTAGAATTTTACCCGAATTGTCCTTAAGAACACCTCTAATGTCAGCCCTCCTGTAACTTCCGTAGACCGTACCATCAACATTAATTTTCAGTAAGTGCCTTGCCGGAGCCACCTAACTCACCATCGGAGGTCTCATGTTACTTGGGGTAGCAAGAGAAATGGCATTAGGACATCTTACGAAGTCTGACATCGATATCTTTATGCTTTTCTTTTATGTTGGTACATCCGTCATTTAAAATTAACGAAAATAGTGACGTAGCTTGGGTTAATAACAATGTTAGTACAAAATTTATACAATCTACCAATTTAGTCTAAAATTTTATCAATTTAAACATTATTTTAACTTTTGGATTAAAATTGTGTATTCCTCATTTTCCTTCTTCTTCCAGTTGAACACTTTTGGGTTTTGCGGTTTTAAAAACATGATAGAGACAATCAAAGCTTTCGAATTTGAGATTAACGGTGGCTAATGTAGGGTCCATTGGATGATCCAAAATCTACGATCGGGATATCGACGAGAATATGAGAGGGAGAAAGGGATGTGAGAAAATGAGATCGAAGCTTTGCAAATCTCTCTCGGCGATAATATATGTGTTTTGGACTAAATCGATAATATTATAAATGTTTTTTTACTAAAACCGTGATTATACCAAGCCATGCCATTATCTCCATTAAACCTTTAAATATAAAAACCGGGGGGACAAAAATCTTATTTGATTAGTATTTAAACTAATAAGGAAAAATACTATTATACCTAAAATCGGGAGAGACAACCCATTCATCCCTTCGTCCTTGTTCGCCATCATGTTCGGTGTTGTTTTGATAGATGACTTTGTGTCGGGTGACTCCAATGAAAGTTACAAAATTTCGGTGACCAAAATGAAAGTATTTTAAAAATTTAGCGAACATTTATATAGTTTACCCTTGAAGAAAAGGAAAACTAACGGGTCACGTCAGCTTTTTTTAACGGAAGGTAACGAGAGGGATCAAAATGAAAATGAAATAAAAGTTAGGTGGCCCCAATAAAATTTTTGAAAGTTTGGTGACCAAAATGAAAGCACCTAATAGTTCGGTGACCATTAGTGTACTTTAGCCTTTAATTAAAACAGAGCCGAACTTAATTAAACCATGGATCGGGGCCACTTAATTGTGCTAGTTGTTCCCTTATCGCGCTAATTTTTACGGTTTTGTTTGTTGGGGAATTAAACTTGGTCCACAGGGAAAAGGGCAGACATGGAAAAAAAGGCAAGGTAAGCAATTGCAAGGAAACTCCCACCCAATTGTCTTTCAAGGCTTCAACATTATTACAGTACACCTGTACTCTGTTTTTATCTCCCTTCTTGCTTTGTTTACTCAATGCAATAAAAACGTGCTCTAAATAAAATAAATAAATTAATGTTATTGATAATTCCAAGATAAAACCAGGACTGGACAACTCATCTGCTCATCAGATTCAAAGAACGTGGGGTGAGAGTTGGAGAAGCCTGTTTGCCTTTCAATTCCCATTATAATTAATTTCCGACTGAAAATTCTCTTAAAACCGGCAAAAGATTTAGATCAGACCATGAAATTTGATGTTTCATTAGATTTTCATCTCTGACAGTTGTTTCATTCAGATTTTGTAAGAAACGCGAGAGCTTTCAGACGACAACAACAATACAAGGAAAAGAAACAGAAATGGCCGGTTCAGGCCAAAAGTACGGCAAGGCTCTCGAGAGAGCAAGTTTCGTCAACCTTCTTAGCCAGTTCTTGAAAGAAAAAAGAAACCTTGGGGATATCAGCGTCGGGATGGCTTCAAAACCTGAATCTAAAGGTATCTTTTTGCTTTCTTTCCAGGCTTTCTGTTCGTTGTTGAAGAAAGGGTTGTAAATTTGTGAGCTTTTTGCTTGGGTTGATTTCTATGGCGGTGTTTAGTATGAATAGTTAATTTATGGATTTGTTTGTTTGTTGATTTTGCAGGGATTGAAACACCTAGGCAACAAGCAGCGACAAAGAACTTTTTGCCTAATATGGATCATTCTTCTGAGAGTTTAAAACCAAATCTTGTGGCATCCACATCAAATTCAAATGCGAAACCTTTTGGTTTTTTTCATGAGATTGGTAATTTTGGTGCCTCCGGCTCCAGGGAAGATACCAATAACACTAACAGGACGGATTTCAGGTGTGTATGTTTTCTTTGTTAATATCACAAGATATTCAGAATTGTAGATACCATTTATATGATCTGGCCAGTTTAATACTCTTAGGATTGACAGAAATTTGTTAGAAATGATCATGGAACTTGGAATTTATCGTTTTGTTGATTTAGGAAACCAGCAAAAGTGGAGGCAAAGAGTTCCCAGCTGACCATGTTTTTTGGGGGACAAGTGGTGGTATTTAACGACTTTCCTTCAGACAAGTTCAAGGAAATCATGGACTTTTTAGCTAGCCATGGATGCTCAACTGCATGCAGTGGCGTTGTTGCTGACACCGGCATGGAGAAAGTTAATTCTAAAATTGACAAAGTCGAGTCTAGCAATCCTGAAATTCCAGACCTGAATGTCGCCACCACGACCGGAAATAGTCCTCCTCCTCTTCCTCCGGTTCCATCCATTGAGCAGTGTGAATATGGCAGTTCAGCCTCAGGTAATTATAATGTGTCCTTGAATCATATCCTGGATGTTCCTAATGGGAAATTTTGGAAGTTTTCTAAGTTGTTTTCCTTACTTTCTTCTTTGTAGATTTACGAATTGCTAGAAGAAATTCACTACACAAGTTCTTCGAAAAGAGAAAAGACAGGTAAGGAAATTTTCCAGCACTAGAGAACTCTTGGATTCCACTAAAGCTTAAATCTGCAGAACTTTCATGGACTAGGAATCTTGTATCTTTTGACAAATGAAATCAAAACTAGTGCCTTAGATTGCAAAGTACGGTCGACCCTTTTTCTGTTTTTTCCTTTTATCAATCAAACATTCAAACACAAGATCTAGATTAGGTTCTATAATATCACTAAATCAACACCATCGGCTTCATTTTCAGGGCAGCTGCAAGAGCGCCATACCAAGTTAACAATGTACGAGGGTCTCCTCCGCCGCCTAAACCCGACGAAAGCAAGTCGTCTCACGAGGAAGGTCAATCATCGAAAGAAGCATCAAGAGATCTTGATCTCAAGTTATAGTAACATTGTACTTCGGACCACATTAGTGGCCTAGTGGGTACATGTTCCAGGTTCTTCTGTTACAGCCCGATTGAGATCTGATTCATTCTTGTGTGCAAGTTCCATCCATTGGTAGTGTTAAAAACAAACCCCTCTGCACACCGTTTTGTATCGGCTTCTCGACGAAACTTTGCTGTTATTTAGTTGTTATCATCGGTGATTAGGGAACCAGACCGGAAATCAGATGACAACTTCGTTCAGTTGTTTGAGATTGATGAATCAGAAAAATAGGGACAAGTATTCATGTTTCCATGTTACTCAAACCGGTTGGTTTTTTTTAGTACCTCGAATCCGACACATATATGAATATAAGATGTCATGTTTCAAATACATTATACGTATTCCATTTTGAATAATCAAAAAGAAAAATACTTTCTCTGTACAGTATTAAAAAGTAATGGAAAACGTGTTGTAAGTGACCTATGAATGACACCGTGATTAGCTGATGTGGGTAGCTAGTACTAGAGGCCATCAGGGTTTCCGTACAGCGCAAGTAAACTATTTTGATTGGATTTCTGACCTTCCAGTAGGGGAAAGGGCGTTTGAATATGACCATGTGACGAAACTATTGAATGTGAGATATCCAAATTCAAAGCTCTAATAATTTCAAACTCTGTCCCACTAATAGTACGCCATTATAATCACAGTACTGTTAATCCGTTGAATATGTAGCCTCTGCCATGCTTTGATGATTAGGTTGGCTCACTAGATGACGGGGGGAAGAAATAACTCGGTCTTTTCTTAAAAGTATGAATTAGAAATGTATTTTACTTAAAAAATGTATATATTTTTTCATATATTAAAACAAAGTCTGAAGTTGGGTCCATTAGATTTCGATTATATTAGGCGACTTTGTGGTTCTCAGTTGCATAGATTGTAGACATTAGCTGAATCGCTGATGATGTATTTGCCATTTGGGTTCTTTGTATTAGGTCTGCTCAACTGTACGGCTTATAGGCAGTAGCAGATGATTATTGAATTCTTTGTACTAGTTTTGTTTCTTTCCTTTGGGTAATATAGAAAACAACTTCGTAAGAAATTTGACAAAATTAACTCCAAACTATAATTTAAAATTTATTGATTATATTGGTGTTCAATTAACTCATCACACTAATATAATAATAACGTGGATAAGACTTAATTCATAACATCAACTTATTTCATTATAGTTTTTAAGATTAAAATATATCAACCGACACTGTTAATTAATAAAAGGGTAAACTACATAAATAACCACCATACTATTAGAAAAGTCGCGATTTGACCATCTTACTTTTTTTTGAAGCAATTAAACCACTGTACTATTAAATTGGATGCAATTTGACCACCCGCCGTTAGAGGTTAACGGAAGGGTGACGTGGCAGTTAAAAAAATAAGGGTATAATTACACATTTAATCCTTGTTACTTATACACTCTATTAATTTGATCCTAATTTTAATTTAATAAAATAAATAAATTATTTAATTATTTGGTGACACGTGTCACCAACTTATTGGAAGACTTTAATTAATTTAATTTAATTAATTAATTTCCCCGTCCAATTAGGTTGTGACACGTGTCACAAGATTGGAGAAGGAAATTTGAAAACAATGAATTGGGTGAGAGGGGATTCGAACCAAGGATGGATGGCTGAAAAGATGTTGGACTTACCACTAGGCTAAGCTTATTTTTGTGAAACAAAGTACCACATATAGTATATGTTTATATTGTTACACGTATTGTACAATGAAGGAACATCCCAAGGGAGGAAATGCGAATTTGAATAGGTAAAATAAGTGACGATGCAGAAGAAACCAAGGAGATGAAAACAAACAAAACCAATGGTGGGGTTCCCTGTTATCGAATTCGGAGCAGCTCAGCTTCATATGTTCTGCTCCCATGGAGTTTTCCGCCAAGTTACTTCAACATTTGGAGCTCCATGTAAACTCAAAAAGACCCACCTCGTATCTTTTTCAGTTCCGACCCGTATTCGGTATTTCTACTCTAAATATAACATTTTTATTCCATTATGAGAATTAGCTCTGTTCTCAATCTTTTTCATTTTTAAAGAGTTTTGGTAGTTGGGGCTTCCATTTCTGCTATATAGGAAGCTTTAATGATAAAATCAAACTTCAAATTCTTCAACTTTTATTTCAAGTCATTTCACCAATGCATTCACATGCGATCAAATCATTTTCATTTTGCAAATTACAGCCGATTGAAAATTGATTCCAATCAAGTTTTGAAAGAATTGTCCAAAACGGGTCGGATAAATGAAGTTCGGAAGCTGTTTGACAAAATGCCTGAACGGGATGAGTTCACCTGGAACACATTGATAGCTGCGTATGCAGCTTCTGGGAAATTAACTGAAGCTATGGAGCTTTTTAAAGAAACCCCAATAAAGAGTTCCATCACTTGAAATTCACTAATTTTGGGTTATTGTCAACATGGGATGAAAACTGAAGCTTTTGATTTGAGTTCAACATGAGATGGAAATTAACTGGGTTGTGCAGAGGATGCTCTCTCGTTGTTCCAGAATATGCATGCCAGAGCTATGAAGTTAGATAATTTCACATACTCGTCCGTTCTAAACTTTAATAGTCGAACACCAAATCACGAAAGTATGTTTGGCCTGGTGGCAAGCCTAGCTTATTCTCACCAATCTAACCCTGGTTCGAATCCCCCCACCCCCAATTCTTTGTTTTCAATTTTCCTTCTGTGACACGTGTCACAACTTGATTGGAGGGAGAAATTAATTAATTAAATAAAATAAAAATAATTAAAGTCTTCCAATAAGGTGGTGACACGTGTCACCAAATAATTAAATA
Organism: Hibiscus tridactylites; assembly: GCA_958450335.1. NCBI lineage: Eukaryota > Viridiplantae > Streptophyta > Magnoliopsida > Malvales > Malvaceae > Hibiscus > Hibiscus tridactylites. The sequence continues at coordinate 85,308,473 of OY288280.1, forward strand.
ATTAATTTATTTTATTAAATAAAAATTAGGATCAAATTAATAGAGTGTATAAGTAACGATGACCAAATGTGTAATTATACCCTTATTTTTTTAACTGCCACGTCACCCTTCCGTTAACCTCTAACGGTTGGTGGCCAAATTGCATCCAATTTAATAGTATAATGGTTTAATTGCTTCAAAAAAAAGTAAGATGGTCAAATCGCGACTTTTCTAATAGTATGGTGGTTATTTATGTAGTTTACCCTTAATAAAAATGTGATGTGTACTAAATAAACAATAGGGGAAACTACCCAAATGGTACCCTAGTTATTGTCGAAATATCGTTTTAGTACTCCCAATTATTTTTTTTAGCAAAATAATACCTAACGTTACGTTTCGTTTTCATTTTGGTACCCCACCGTTAAAAAATTAACTGCATGCTGAATAGAAGAGAGAAAATCACATGTGTCAGGCTACCACATCATTTTCTCTCTCTTAGTCAGCGTGCCACATCGACTAAAATCATAAAAAAAAAAAGCACACGTGACATGCCGACTAGTAGAGAAAAAATGACGTGGCAAGCAACCACATGTGAATTTTCTCTCTCCTAGTCAGCGTGCTGTTAATTTTTAACAGCGGAGAACCATTTTAAAAACGAAACATAACGTTGGGTACCATTTTACTAAAAAATAGTTGGGGTACTATTTGAGTAGTTTTCCCTAAATAATACTCCCTCCGTCCCACTTAAGATGTCTATTTTGTGTTTTAAAATTGTCCCACTTAAAATGTCTCATTGAAAAAATCAACAACTTTTACAAACACATTTACCTTTCTACCCTTTTTTTAGTTTTCCAACAAAATAAAATTTAACTTTTTAAGGATAAAATCGACATTTCAATTATTTTACATCACATCTCTTATACAAATTTTTTCTTCCTAAAACTACGTGAAAAGTTAATAATGGACATTATAATTGGAACGGAGGGAGTACCATCTATTATGAATAAACACAGTTGACCCCTAAGGTGGCGTATTGGGCGAAAGGTTCTATACTTCCAAACCTTATTGGATTTTCGTTGTGCATAAAATTAGTAGCCGAATTTGGAGTAAATGTTTGAGGGGGTTAACTTGAATTTTTTTAAAAATGGAGGATTGAACAAAAATTTTCAAGAAAACTGAAGATTTAACTAAAATTTTTAATAATTTAAAGAGATTTAACAATAAAAATTTAAATTTTTTAGAGATAATTTAATTAAAAATATTCAAAATCTTGATGCTTACTATGATTTTTAAAATTTTTTGAGGAGATAAATTAAAATTTTCAAAAATTTTAAGGATAAAATTTGAATTTTTCAAAATTTTGGAAGGCCGTAACCCCACCGGTCCATTAAAACCTCCGCCACCGCATAAAAGAGTAAATTCAAACAAATGTTTTCAAACTGCAACCTTGATTTATATTGATCCCAAGCTTTAAATTACATTCCTAAACCATTAGTATATTTTAATTAAGTCAATCCGTGATTAAAATCGTTAAATGTCACTTTGTTTTTTATGTGTATTATATTATAATTTGACTAGCATTTATAGCCAATTATTAGAGGTTAGGGTTTCGATAGATTTGGAGAAAATGAAAAGACATATAAAGGTTGAATGAAAGAAATCGATAGTCTTTATTATATTAAAACAATAAAATTAGTATAATATTAATAACAATTATTTTAATTTAAATATTAATTAAATAATATATTTGTTTCTCATAATTTTTAATTTTAAATATTTAAGAGTCGTTAATCATAATATCAATGCTTGAGTATTTTGATGTTATTCCCACCAGAGAATATCACTGGCGATGTCAATTAGTAGAATTGAACGACGAATTAATAATAAAAAACGTGATTACTTATAAAAAGAAAACGTGATTGGAATATGAAATGGTTAGTTTTTTAAATAGAATTTTTTAATTTTAAAATAACATGGATAATAAGACAAAAAGGTGTTATGAATTATTTTTTTATTCATGTGTTGGATTTTTATTGGTTATAGAATGTAGTGTCAAATTATAATACAAGGGAAAAAACATTACATTACATGGTTACACATGTCTTTTAAATTTAGAGGTACAAATTTAGATTTTATGGTTTAAATTTTAGGTTAGTGTTTGACATGTACGGTTTAAAGATTTAAGGGACATTGTACAATTTAATAAAATGATGCTATTTTTGCATGACTTACAATTTAATAAGATTTAAGGAAAAAAATGTTGGATAACACTCTTAAGCAACATAAAAATGACTTACAAATATCTAAAAGTCTAACATTTTCACTTAAAAATGATGCTATTTTTGCATATTTTGAAGTAAAATTCATCTACAATGCTTTTGATATCAATTTCTTCCAAAAGACCAGTCTCGATTACCATCAAAACAAGTCTACTTAGTCTTTCTTGTGATATAGTTGTTTGTAAGTATGAGTTCACAAACTTAAATTTTGAAAAGCTTCATTCTGCAAAAGTAAATAATAAGATTAATCAATAAAACTTTATATGCAATTGTCGCATTTGGGAAGCAAATAAACATTTTAAAAATTTTAATAAATTCACTGCTCCTATTTTTTTTCTTGAGTAAAAGCTCTCTAAGTAATTTCAGCTCAACAAATAACTCATTTACATCAACATCATATAACACATCTTTCTTAAGAGTATTTTCAAAATTATTACAATAAGACTTGAGATTAACGTCATCCAATAAATGTAATTTATCATAATAAACAAGAAGCCATCAAATAATGTCATCCTATTTGAAAAATTTTCACTACCAATAAAAAAATATGTAATTACATATCGAAATTTGAAAGTGTATTTTTAAGTGAAATTGCACACACGCGCATACACAAGTTTTTAAAAATTGGGAAATTAAGGGGACCATCTTATTAATATTTCAATTCCCACCATATATATTGACACACATCTTACCCATCTTATTAATTTCCCAAAATATCTATTTTTAAATCAATATTTGCAGGTAGTTTTTTAAAAATTATAATATGTATAATAATTTATTCTGGGTCCCCCATTTCTCGGGGGCCCTGTGTGGTTGCACATCTCGCACATGTCTAAAACTATCACTGGTGTTTAGAGTGTAGTGTTAGACATTTAGAAATTGAGTTTTATAATGTAGATATGCATGTTTGTTTTATTTTACACAGTTGTATAAAAAATTTACCCATAATATCATACAATAAAGATGATGTGATATTTTTTATTAAGTATATAACTTTTTGCATCTAAAGGACAAATGTGATTGGTACAATAATGCACATAAAAGAGGTTATGAGGAAGATGTTGAGCTTGAAAAGACCACTAGATATATCTGATATATAAAAATATTATAAAAGACTTATCCAGCCACACCTATGTGAACACACTGTGTGAACATAAAAGATATTTTCCTTAGATACAGGTTAGAATCTAGGGAGTATGCCATTTTGTACCATATGTGGTTGGTAAATTACGACCCACGTCGTCGATATAAATAGAGGTCAACTATAAATAGGAGTCATCAGATGTAAGAAAACTCAACTATAAATAGAGGTCACCTCACTTCATTTGTAATAATCAATCTCCTAGGTAATCAAAGGCATTTATTTTAATCCTTTATTGTGTTCTTTAGTGTTATTAAATGTTATTTTTTCGTTCTTCGTTGTCTTTCTCTTTGTTTGTTTTCGGTTAAAATGCTTTTGCGTTTCGTGCCAAAGAATAATTTGATATTTCGAAGTGAGAAATTAGATTGACTTAGACGTTTGTCTTGAAAACATTGTCTAAAGTTGCTTTGTTCGTTAGGCTGAAACTCGAGTCGCATGATAAGTGATATCAGAGCGACCCTTGACTGCCTGATTTTTCGTCGAGCTTCCAAGAGTGGGGTAGACAAGATGAACAATTGTGATAATGACCCATCACGAGGGCGCCACATGATTGAATGAGGGAGAATGTCATGTCTAAAAAGAGGCGATGACCATTAATCCAACATCGGGAAGGAATGAGAGGTCTTGGTGGCGCTGAAAAGGCAATGGACATTAATCTCACATCGAAAAGAAAATGAGAGGTCTTGGTGACACTGCACATCCTATTAGACATGCCTTTTGAAAAGATTCGAACCTACACAAAATAGATATCAAGATGATATGATATTTCACTGATAACTATTTTAATAACAAAAGGACCTAATTGGTATAGACTAATAGTTTAGAGATATAAAATAATAGAATCAATATTCTATTAGTGCAATTAACTCTAAAATAAACGATAATAAATTAAATTCTCGATAAAAAATATTCTAATACATATGTAGATGTGTAATTTTATGATTTGTTATGGTTGACCCATGCATTTATATTTGAGTAAAATACATAAATCATTACTAAATTTTGCTCCCTCTAACACCGTTATAAGATGGGCCATAACATATGAAACTTCAATGACTAAAATAGGTTAAAGAGCAAAGTTTAATGACCAAAATATGTTAGAGAATAAACTTTAATGGTGATTTATGTATTTTACTTATCATTTTTTTATTTTTTATTCCATGATCATAATGGTGTTAAAAAGTTAATGGAGAAGTGATGAAAGAAATTAATGTATAAATTTTAGTGAGTAAATTGAATTTTTTGAGATTTCATTACCTAAAATAGGTAAGAAAACAAACTTCAGTAGTGATTTAGGTATTTTACCCTTTATACTTTTCCAACATCATATAAATACTTTTTTGGAGTAGCATCAAGCATGGCCAATTTCTTTCTCTCTCCTTAGAGCCTCTTGTGTTCCTCTTTCATCTTGTCTCATTCTCGAGGCCCCTCCACACTTCGAGCCCTAGCAGAGGAGAAGAGAACAAAAGATTATTTTATCGGAAACCAGACATACCGATTAGTTTTCCCTTGAAAATCGCCGAGAAAAATGCAGCACCTGAGGCTGAAGCAACAGCAACATGCCCTGATGCAACAAGCTCTCCTCCAACAACAGTCTCTCTATCACCCTGGCATCTTGGCACCTCCTCAGGTTTTCTACTCTTTCCTTTCTCTTTTTACCATCTCTTTAATTTCTCATCAATTTATGTTTCGCTGAGCGTCTGCTAGTTTTTGATCCGGTTTTCCGGAATGATCTGTTGGATATATATTTTATTTTCGAAATCGTGTTTGGTTTATTGTATTTGAATTGGTGGAGATTGGGTTAGTTTTCGATTTGGTGCTGTTATATCTGATATTTGAAAGATAAGCCTTTACCATGAGTTTTACTTGAATTCGATCGTCTTTGTTCCTATTTTTGTGATTTTCAAAAAACAATTATTTTCTTGATTTATGGTCGGAGAAAATTTTGGATTTGGTTTTCAGAAATGAGAAAAGCCCGTGGCTTAAAACATGCTTGAAGTTTAAAGTGAATCCCACTGTTTTTGGTTTGAAATTTGATAAAAGATTGAAGTTCAAATGTTGTTATTTCTCATTCACTGCGCTTCTTTCTTCATTGGTAAACTTTGTTTTGTTTCTCAAATTTTGTGAAATGATTGAATGTGTTCGAATAATGTCTAGTTGCCACCTCTCTGGCACATATGCACAATCAATCAATCAATCAGTCTTTTTGTCCATGTTTATATTTATCTATCTTTATCTCTAGTTTGGAAATATTCTGTAAAATGTGCAACATATTTGGTTCCCCTTTCAAGTATTGGAGTGTAAAACATGGATCCTGCATTTGATTTTGGGAATCTCTAGGCTTATTGGGTTGAAATATAACAGCATGAAGCTAATTTATAGCGTATATGGTGCTTTTAATGTATCTGCATTATTCCTTAGTTACATGCCCGGCAATTCTTTCTGTTTGAATTGTCCGGAAAGATATATATTTATTTTCACTTAGGAGGAGGGAGTTCAAAGGAACTTTTAGCATCATTACCCTTGAATTACTCTGATCTGTGGACTATGGTTCTGCTAAAGTATGTCTTATTTAGACGAGGCTGAATTATTTTTGATTTGGCCGGCACTGAAAAAATGAAGCGGGGTGATGTGATAATTGTAAAAGCAAGAATGTCTACTATCCTTTTGTCTTTAAGTATAAAGTGTTTTCAAAGTAGGAGAAGTGATGCTCGCAATTGTGATGGTTGTAGTTTGCATCTTGTTTAATTTTTTCTAGGTTCACTGTTGGGTACCTTCAAAAACTCATCCTCTTTCCCGGATTCAGAGGCTTTAGAATTAAGTGGGAAGTGACTTTTTTTGTACACCGTTTTTTCTTTTCCCCACTTTTATTTTTCACTTTTTTATTATGCAGATAGAGCCAATCCCAAGTGGAAATCTGCCTCCTGGTTTTGATCCAAGTACTTGCCGCAGTGTGTGAGTGTTTGCCTAGATTTTTTTTCCTTTCTCCATTTTGCGTCCTTTGCATATCGTGCATCACTTGTTTGCCCTTTTTGCTTAAGCAACTACCCTAGTCACTTTTGTTCTTATAACCATATACATTAGATGTTGTCAGAGATTTGTTTCCTAAATTGAGGAGATTTGTAAATATTTTATTAGTTAGGATCCCTAACTCTAAGGGACTGTGTTCTTTTACTAGAATTAGTCTCTTTCCTAGTTTAGAAGTTACCTAAGATAAGGCTAAGGCTTGTATATTTAATTGTAAGTTTCCTACTTGTGAAATATGAGTGAATAACAGAGAAATTTAAGGTTTTTCAACAGATGTGCTTCCCTTATTGAGTCTGGTGATTGAATATGTTGCGACCCTTTGCCCTTATATGTTCTTGCATCTTTTTGACAACTTATAAAGTTACTTATATAGTCTTTTTTTGTTTCTCTCTCTTTTTTTTAAAACTTCTAGTTTTTAAATTTTTGAGAAACTGCAGGTATGTGGGAAACATCCATTCTCAAGTGACTGAACCACTACTCCAAGAGGTTTTTGCTAGTACTGGTCCTGTTGAAGGTTGCAAGCTTATTAGAAAGGAAAAGGTATTTTCCCTCTTCTTTTTTAACCTTTATGAAGTTGTGAGGTGCTCTAATTGTGCAACAGTTAACTTTCTTGAGTCAGTTTTTCATCCTTTTCCTTTTTACATGTCGTGATATGGTTGACGTGTTTTTTTTGCCTCATACTGGAACAGTCATCATATGGGTTCATCCACTACTTTGATCGTATATCAGCTGCTCTTGCTATATTTTCTCTAAATGGAAGGCATTTGTAAGCATTAATTTTATTTTTTACTCTTACTTTGCCTTGTTTTAGCTTTGATATCATTATCATACCTTATAATCTGCAGATTTGGACAGCCTATCAAGGTTAATTGGGCATATGCTAGCGGTCAGAGAGAGGATACATCAGGTCTTCTTATTTTTCTGTTTGGAAATTTTTGCTCAAAAACATTTACAATCTGCTGGAAATTTTCTTTCTTGTTATAATGTTTGATACTATCAAAATCAGTGCAGGTCATTTTAATATTTTTGTTGGGGATCTCAGTCCTGAGGTTACTGATGCAATGCTGTATGCATGCTTTTCTGTCCATCAGAGTTGTTCGTAAGTGGTTTTTGTCTTTTTGATCTTGATTTAAATGAATGCATTGGCTCTAATCTAACTTATTAAAAGTAAAGGTGTAAACTATCAGTAGTGATTTATTGGTGTTGGCATGAATAACAAATTTAATATCTTAACTGATTTAGGGATGCGAGGGTTATGTGGGATCAGAAAACTGGGCGCTCAAGAGGATTTGGGTTTGTTTCATTCCGCAACCAGCAGGTACTGTTCCTTTGTCAAGTTTCTGGCGTCCAGTTCTCTTCCATTATAATGTTGTTTCATCTATTGTTGTTGACCTTTTTTCCCTCTGTTCAGGATGCACAAAGTGCAATTAATGACTTAAGTGGTAAGATTGATGCTTCTACTCCACACGTACATTTATTTTATCTTCATTGGTTGCAGTGTAAGAACATCAAATGGAGTTAGCTTCAGAGTTTTATTTCATATCTTTCATGTTTGGAGTGTTCTTAATATGTTTCTGAAATAGTATTACAAAAAGTCTCCCCCCCTTTTTTTCCTCTGATATTCTTTCATGCCCCCCCCCCCCCCCCCCTAAAATCACCATCTGTAGGGGACCAATTCGTTAAAATATTGTGGCTGAGCCTGAGATGTTATAATTGTATTAGTATTATTTTTAGACAAATTACATGCATGAATCACTGTTATTAAAATTGCAGTAAAAAATAAAATGTGCTTTTGATTTATTCTTTTAGGAAAGTGGCTTGGCAGTCGGCAGATCCGTTGTAACTGGGCAACAAAGGGTGCTAGTAGCAATGATGACAAGCAAAGCTCTGATGATAAAAGTGTGGTTGAACTAACCAATGGTTCATCAGGTATGTTTGTTGCAGTAGGGTTCTTTTAAATCTTCATATTAATGATTACTTTGTTCTATGCAAAATCCAGTTACTTTTATGGGTCATTAAAATTTGTACCAAAAGGGATATGAACTTACATTTGTTACCTTGGTATGCAGAGGATGGTAAAGAGACCACTAATAATGACGCTCCCGAGAATAATCCTCAATATACTACTGTTTATGTGGGCAATCTTGCACCAGAGGCAAGTAACTATATGCAACAGCTCTTCTAGTTATTATTTTTACACATAGAAGTTATTTCTGAAATGGGTATTACCAAGCATTATGAGCTTTCAATATACTACTGTTTATGTGGGCAATCTTGCACCAGAGGCCAGTAACTATATGCAACAGCTCTTCTAGTTATTATTTTTACACATAGAAGTTATTTCTGAAATGGGTGTTACCAAGCATTATGAGCTTACTTAACATAGAACAAGTAAACCAGCATTTTTATCACTTTTAGGAACTCTCATATTTCCATATGCATGTAGAATACTCAAATTTTACGATAGTTTGTCATCTTTTCCACATGTAGAATACTCATCAATACAAGCTTCTCAAATCTCAACTAATGATGGTATGATCTTGAAGCATCCTCCAGTGTATGGACTGTTTAAACACCCATCTTTTAATAAAGTTTTTACTGCATGTGAGAGTTAGACTAGTGTTCGAAAATTTATTGTATTTTAAAGGAACTTTTTAGGTTGTCCAATTAAACAATTACCTTTTAATCCTCAGGTCACTCAACTTGAACTCCATTGTCACTTCCATGCTCTTGGTGCTGGGGTGATTGAGGAGGTTCGGGTCCAGCGTGACAAAGGCTTTGGGTTTGTGAGATACAGTACTCATGCTGGGGCTGCTTTGGCTATTCAGATGGGGAACACTCGGCCATTTCTATGTGGCAAGCAAATTAAGGTTCATTCTCTGCTTTTGGTCGGAATATGACTACTGTATTTGAGAAATATAAAATACAGAAACATTGATGTGTAGTTTGTAAAGTCTTTGGAGGATGTTTTAAAAAATTCTGTACATAACTTGGTATATTAATTGAATCATTAAATATCCAAAAATGAGTCAATGATCTTTAAATTCAATCTTGCTCGTCTATAATCTCATAGTTACTATGTCAACTTTCATTTTTTTTTAAAAATCTTTGGATGATGAGAAATTGACACCTGTAATTTGTTTGTTTAGTGCTCTTGGGGCAGCAAACCTACACCACCGGGGACAAGTTCAAATCCACTTCCCCCACCTGTGGCTGCACCTTTATCGGGCCTTTCAGCGATTGACCTTTTAGCTTATGAAAGGCAACTTGCTATGAGCAAAATGGGTGGCGTTCATGCCCAAATGCACCCTCTCAAGCAGGCAGCAATGGGAGTGGGTGCTGCTGGAGGAAGCCAGGCTATATACGATGGTGGGTTCGAGAACGTCGCAGCTGCTCAGCAGCTATTGTACTATCAGTAACAAGAATAGAGTTCGTGTGATAATATCCTTAATTCCTGCATTGGCAGGTTTGATTTGAGTTCTAAACATAAGATTTAGGAGGCTTTTTTTAGCAGTGAAGCTACATCCTGCTTTTATCTATAGCCATATGTTTGCCTACTATAACCTCTTTTACGTATTTTGAGATTTTATCACGTTCTAAACACAGCTGGGAAGCTTTTGAATGTATTTTTCTGTTATATATCATACGGTATGGCCTGTTCCACTGGGATATATATAATAGCTTTCTATGGAGTTTACTTCTACATACTGTGTATTTCTTTTTTCTTGTCATATCTGTTTGAGGCAACGAAGACTAATTTATGAGATGTGTTCGAAATGGGGTTTTTCTCTTTGGAAGAAACATAGCGTTAAAAATGCAATATCCAACAAAACCATTGTCAAACTCACAATTTCAGTGTCTGAAAGACTCCACTTACTCTTACTCAGCAACTAACATCGGTAATGCTAAAGGTGGGAGAAAAAGGGAATATCCGCAACCTGCCTACAATCTCTACAATCATTAAGAAATACATTTAAAGGTGGTAGAACCGGCTGGATATGCAGCTTCATCAGTCTGTTTCCAACCTGGCAATATATTGGTCGTAGAACTTCCCGGCTTTCTCGAGGTCTCCAAGCTCAGTGTAGCAGTCGGCAATTGCTCCATAAGCTTCTGTACTTCCAGAGTCCTCTCCTTCTCGATCAGATATTGCTAAAACCATTGAGTGGTAATTAATGGCTTCTCGATATTTGCCTTGCCTTTGCAATGAGGCACCTGAATTATGCAAACTTAGAGTTAGAGACGGTTGAAAATTCCACTAACTTCTATGGAAACAATCCAAGAAATAAGAAGAAAATTGCAAACAGAGTACTGGTACAAGTTTAAGGGCTTTTCTTCGTTATCAAATATATGATGCATGATGAAATTGCTGCTTTGGGTACTAAAAGCTTAATGCACAGAGATCCAAGGCAATTCCCCGAGGCGTCATAACCCTTTATCTCTATTTGGCCACTTGGTTTGGCTTGAACCATAATAATTATGTAAACGGAGACTGACCTAAACCTCTGGCAGCTTTCTTCTCCTCGATAGGATCTTGTAGACTCTTAGCAAGGTCCAGTGCCGTCTTAAACTCCATAAAAGCCTTCTCAAGTTCTTGATTTCTAAGAAAATTCTTTCCACTCTTCAATCGAGAAATCAACTCTTCCTTTCTTGGATCAACAATTACTTCCTTTTCTGAAATTCTACCACCAACAGGAGCATAACTCAGGCTGGGGGCATATGACTCTATCTTAGCCTGTCTTCTTAGAGCAGCATTGATCTGGCGCAGCTGCTCATTCACTCGCTGCAATTCCCCTTTCCTCTGCCGTGCAAGCAATCCTGCGGTACAAATTGTGGATTATCAGGAAAATAAAAATTTATGCAACATGGTTTTTAAAGAATTTCATCGTAGTATGCATACATCAATATCTGAAGTGAAAAGGAGAGGAAACAAATAAATCCGACATAATGTGGAACAAGACATCGAAAGGCTCAAAATGGATTCTAATTCCAGTGTCTAGAAGGGGGGAAATGAATGTTAAGATGTTTCAATCACCCATTTAAAAGTGGTATTCCAAAGTGAAAACAGATATCTTATTTCTAGGCTTCTGAGAACTGAGACAATAATTTTTAACTTTTTAGGTTTAGCCGTGTAGAATTTCTTTTCACGATATCATGGAATCAATCCAACTCCAGGTAAATTAGGACAAAAATTTATTCAAGCGCAACAGATACAATTTGAGCAATGAAATATCGATTGCAGGCCGTGTTTGAATCATCTTATATTCTTTTAAAAAGCACAGAAAGTGGCATGCCATTATGGACCAGAACCAAAGATGAGACAAAGTAAAAAGATACCTCCAACTGCGGCACCAATAAGGGAGACAAATAGCAGCAGTGGCATGTCGAAAAAGGAGTTATCAGCTTCACAAGTTTCTGCCAGGGCTTTGAAAGGAGCAGTAAATATCAAAATATTGGTGGCAAGAAAAGCCGTCACCGGAACTCTTAACCATAAGCCTCCCTGCCCCAAGCATAAGCTTCAATTAATTAGTACAGTTTGATGAAAATGGAGAAAATCATGTTAATTTACAAAGAGTGGCTTGATACCACCAAAAACCAAGTAATTTCAAGGCATGTGCATCTTTCTTCAGCTCCAAATATTGAAATTTAAGCATTATATGAATCTTGTCATGTCCAAATTATATACATATAGCTAACATAGTAAACTTGAAATAAGAAGCTAACTGCTCTGTTTGTTACCAATATCAGAAATAACAATAGCACGAAAAGCTGTCCAGAGGACTCACCATCATACCTCAAGAGCAAATAACAGTTCTAAAATTCCATCATAAGGTGATGAAATTCGTTCCAAGACCCTCTTTCCCTCTGGTATTTGGCAGTGTAGTAAGGGCTCTTTACATGTTTCTCGCAACAGCTGATGAATCTCAGTTGTTCCATTAACATCTTCAAAGGATTGTCCAAAGTTTCCTACTTTACATATAAAAGGTGCTAGCTTCCCTGGTTTCAATCATCAGAATTAACTCAAAATTTCTACAAACCATTTGAAAAATTTCCATCCAGTATTCACTGATTCTTCAAATACCCATTTCAAAACATCGCATTTATTTACAGCTTAGCCTCAAAATTTAGTTCTTTTGGGTGGATAAATACAGGAAAAATCGCATATTGCTAAACTAAAAAAAAGGCAAAGCAAAAAAGAGTGAAACAAAAAAAGCAAGAGAACATGATTACTGACCAGGAAATCTCGGCTTGCCGAAGTGTGGAGATGGGCGGGAGATGAAACAAGAGCAATGGATTATCTTTGCCATTGCGTTTGGATAATCATGAAATATGGCTCTCTCTGAATCGAAGGTTTTTTATATAGCGCGTGCTTGGGAGGACATATATGACCTTCTATTTTTACAAAAATAACACTCATGTCATTATATATATATACAGACGGTTAAACCAAAATCCAATGCAGTAAAATCTGAAGAAGCTGAAATCAGGTGGCGAGTGGGAAACCTCCCTGTATTAAGTCCAAAACCTTGTTCCAAAAAAATCCGGGAATATCTCATTCTTCTAGAAAAGCGGCTTAAGAATCGGTTGTAAAACACATTGGGACAAGTTCAGTAAACCCAGAAACTGAAACAAACAATCAACACAGACTTCCCTGTTTATTCATTTCTACTCTGATTTTGTTACAAAGAAAGCATAAACATGGAAACCGAGGTTTTACAAATTATCTTGATTTTAAGAGGAATTAAACCCTTCCACTGTTTACATTTGGGGTTCTCTGAAGTTAGGATTCTGAGCTCCCAAAACTTTACATTGAACACTGTTTGGTTTGCATCAAAATAACTTCTTAACGTTTGTATTTTTAGACGGGTAATTTATTTTCATTTTAACCACTGTTCTTTTTTAGGTTAAATATAATTCTTAAATGGAAAATATTTTCCATTTAGTTTAGGGTTTAGAAATTTAGTGGGTAAGATGTATAATTTAAGGTTTATAATTGAAATTTACAAATTTAATATTTATAGGAACAAATTTCTCATCTCTTATCCTCCGACTAGAAATTGTTTAGAGAAAAGTGTTTCTATAACCATTTACATATGTAATTTGTGTTATTTTTTTATCATTTGACTTAAATTTTTATTATTGTAATTTTGAAATTATTTATTGAAGTGATATTTGAGAGAAATATTTTTTTATTAATGTAAAGTGTATTAAATTTTTATGTAGATTGTTACGTCAACACCATTATAAATTTATTTTTTATTAATCATTTTAATTGAATCCTCTATAAAAGAAAGGTTATGTTATTGACAGCCCTACAAGTTGTCAATAAGAACACTATAGATTCTTATAATTAATGTTTTTTTTTGTTTTTTAAAGAAATATAATAAAATGTAATTAATTACTTTCCTAAAAAGTTGTATTTCTTTAATTTAAATTTTTTAATTTAATTAAAAAATAAAATTTAAAATCTTAAACCACAAACCCTAAATTTAAACTCCAACCCTCGAACTTAAACCTTAAATCATAAATCACAAACCCCAAATTTCAAACTCTAAACCCAAACTATAAACACAACCAATAACCCTAAACATCAAACTATAAAGCCTAAACCATAAGCCATAAACTTTAAACTCTAACCCTAAATCTAAATCCCAAACCTAAACCCTAAACAATAAATCATTTTAAGTGAGTATTAATTATATTAAACAACTTAAAATTAATTAAAAATAATTTTTTAGGAATGTATTTAATTACATTTTACTAGATTTCATCACAAAGCAAAACATGCATTAACTATAATAATCTATAAAGTTTTTATTGACGCAAAATTGATGAGTTTTGACCCTATCCGACGCTACAGGGTCATTTTTTTAAATGGGTTGAGCTCAAATTAAATTTGTTTTTAAATTGAAAAAATATGAAGGGTTTATATCATTTCATCCACTAATTTACAAGTTTAATATTCATTGGAGCAAATTTATCATCTCTCATCCTCCGGCTATAAATTGTTATAAAAAGTGTTTGCATAACAATTCACATATGTAATTTGTGTTAACTTTTTTTTTTTTTATCTTTTAACTTAAATTTGTATCATTGTAATTTTGAAATTATTTATTGAAGTGATATTTGAGATAAATAATATTTATTAACGTAAAGTGTATTAATTTTTTATGTAGATTGTTACGTCAATATCATTATAAATTTATTTTTTAGTAATATTTTATTCGAATCTTCTATAAAAGAATGATGTCAAGTTTTAGTTTTAAAAAATGTTAAGCTTATTAATTACGCGTCGATCAAATGGAGATCCTTAAAATAATGTAAGATGTTTAAATATTAATGTTGTAAATTGAGTGAATTAGGATGAGTTTAAGATTGATCATTTTGACGCAAAAATGATGAGTTTTGACCATATCTGACGCTACAAGATCGTTTTTTAAATGGATTGAGGTTGAGTCAAATTTGTTTTTAAATTGAAAAAATATAAAGAGTTTACATCATTCCATCCAATAATTTACAAGTCCAATATTCATTGGAGCAAATTTCTCTTCTCTCATCCTCCGGCTAAAAATTGTTAAAAAAAAGTGTTTGCATAACAATTCACATATGTAATTTGGGTTAACTTTTTTTATCTTTTGACTTAAATTTTTATCATTGTAATTTTGAAATTATTTACTGAAGTGATATTTGAAATAAATAATATTTATTAACGTAAAGTGTATTAAATTTTTATGTAGATTGTTACGTTAATATCATTATAAATTAATTTTTTTTATCATTTTAATCAAATCTTCTATAAAAGAATGATGTCAAATTTTAATTTTAAAAAATGTTAAGCTTATTAATTACGCGTCGATCAAACAGAGATCCTTAAAATAATGTAAGATGTTCAAATATTAATGTTGTAAATTGAGCGAATTAGGATGAGTTTAAGATTAGTTATTTTGACGCAAATTTGATGAGTCTTGTCCCTATCCGACGCTACAAGGTCGTTTTTTAAAATGGGTTGAGATCGAATCAAATTTGTTTTTAAATTGAAAAAATATGAAGGGTTTACATCATTCCATCCACTAATTTACAAGTATAATATTTATTGGAGCAAATTTCTCATCTCTCATCCTCCGACTA
Source organism: Hibiscus tridactylites (assembly GCA_958450335.1). Lineage (NCBI taxonomy): Eukaryota > Viridiplantae > Streptophyta > Magnoliopsida > Malvales > Malvaceae > Hibiscus > Hibiscus tridactylites. The sequence goes on from OY288280.1 coordinate 85,324,025, forward strand.
AAAATTGTTAAAAAAGTGTTTGCATAACAATATACATATGTAATTTGTGTTAATTTTTTTTATCTTTTGACTTTAATTTTTATCATTGTAATTTTAAAATTATTTATTGAAGTGATATTTGAGATAAATAATATTTATTAACGTAAAGTGTATTAAATATTTATGTAGATCGTTACATCAATATCATTATAAATTTAATTTTTATTAATCATTTTAATTGAATCCTCTATAAAAGAATGATGTCAAGTTTTAGTTTTAAAAAATGTTAAGCTTATTAATTACGCGACGATCAAATAGAGATCCTTAAAACAATGTAAGATGTTTAAATATTAATGTTGTAAATTGAGTGAATTAGGATGAGTTTAAGATTGGTCATTTTGACGCAAAATTGGTAAGTTTTGACCCTATCCAACGTTACATGATCGTGTTTTTAAATGGGTTGAGGTCGAGTCAAATTTATTTTTAAATTGAAAAAATATGAAGGGTCTACATCATTTCATCCACTAATTTACACGTTTAATATTCATTGGAGCAAATTTCTCATCTCTCATCGTTCGGCTAAAAATTGTTAAAAAAATGTTTGCATAACAATTCACATATGTAATTTGTATTAACTTTTCTTTCTATCTTTTGACTTAAATTTTTACCATTGTAATTTTGAAATTAGTTACTGAAGTGATATTTGAGATAAATAATATTTATTAACGTAAAGTGTATTAAATTTTTATGTAGATTGTTACGTTAATATTATTATAAATTTGTTTTTTTATTATTCATTTTAATCGAATATTCTATAAAAGAATGATGTCACGTTTTAGTTTAAAAAAATGTTAAGCTTATTAATTACACGTCGATCAAATGGAGATCCTTTAAATAATGTAATATGTTCATATATTAATGTTGTAAATGGAGTGAATTAGAATGAGTTTAAGATTGGTCATTTTGACGCAAAATTGATGAGTTTTGACCTTATTCGACACTATAAGATCGTTTTTTTAAATGGGTTGATGTCGAGTCAAATTTATTTTTAAATTAAAAAAATTTGACCGATAACAATGTAATTTTTGTTTCTATATATTTAGGAATAATTTATATAATATCCATCACTTTATATTTTTTGCAATGATCTCCATATGTTTCTAAATATTTTTTAATATTTATGATGGATCATGTTGTAGGTAAGTTTTTACTTAAATATCAAGTTGAGTTTCGAACGAGTCTATTATTTAGGTCGATTGAAAACATGTCTCAACTTGATCCATGATCATTCCTAGTTAAAATCTTTACAATATTCAATTGGTATTAATCCATAAAATAATCAAAATTGATAGTTATATCAAAAAAGTAATTAGGTCTAAACTAATAAAATGTATAAATGTCATAGAGCTAAAATTATGGCTATGCTTCTCTCTTTTTTCCGATTATCTTCCGATCTAAAATCTAAATTTTGCGATATAGAATCTATAGTATTAATTTTATTTTCAAAATATTAATCATTAAATTGTAAATTTAAAATCATAAATATAAATATTAAATTAATCTTCTAAACCCTAAATTATTACCTTAGAAAAAATAAGATAAAATATTTTTTCTTATTTAATCCTCTTGTTTTCGTACGAATTTGCTATTCTCCCCTCAACTCTTTACTCAGAAACTCTATCTGGGTTCTTTATTTGTCTGAAGTCTAAATATTTTCCCTTCTCTCTCCTGATCCAGACAAAATCCGTTAAATCTCAATTTCTCATGGTTTAGTTCTGAGAAAGCAGAAAAGAGTTTGACATGGGTGTTTCGTTTAAGGTATCAAACACCGGTTCTAGGTACAAGCCCAAGCCTTGTCTTCAATCGGAGGCTTCAGTCGATGTTGTCTCTGACAATTCTAAAGAGAGCTCACGGCCTAGAAAGCTCCAGGTAAATTTTATATACATCCATTTGCTCTTTACGTTGTTGATAAAAAAACTACTGTAATTGTTAAAAAGGAGAAATTGTTGGTGGAAGGAATTTCTGGGTCTGTTTCTAACTTTGTTTCGTTCAGCAGATCCCGTAGCTTCTCCTTTATTTTTTAAAATCTAATCATTATAAATTGTATTTTTTTCTATATAACTAGATTTTTGCTTATTGGTTGCTGATAGGAGTTAGAGATAATTGAATTGCTGAAGGTTTTTTTTATTTATTTATTTTGTATTTATTTATAATGTTTTATTCATTTAAAACTTTACAGTCAAGTTTTAAGCTAAAGAATGAGCTTGATTTCAGGAATTGCCCTGCTTTAATAAAATAGGTACTATAGTCAAGGGGGTTTTGTATGGTTTTAATCAAATATGGTATAAGTTCTGATTTTGGCACACTTTCTCTCTTTAGTTTGATTCATAGCCCATAACTAAGAGAAGAGGAACAGCGAAAGTAAATTAATTTTTATGTTTTTTTTTTCATTTTTGTAATATTGTCTGATTATTTGATTTGTTTTTTGTGTTTGTGTTGATCCAGGGTGATATTGTTGAAGGTGTTGAGTGTGCTCCTGGGGCGTCTCGATCAATTATTTCTGATGAAACCCTTCAAGTTCCTGCAGGTTAGAGTCGGTCAAACTTCAAAACCATTACTGTGCTTTGGTTTTATTTCCCCCTCTCTTGATCGTTGATAATGTTTGAATTCTGAGCATGTTTGTTTGTTTGTTCTTTCTTTGTTTTTACAGACCATGAAATATCTTTCACCTTGAATCTTTACCCAGATGGGTATTCTATTGGAAAGCCCCAAGAGGTTCGTTTAAGACAATACGGAGGGTGTTATTTTCTCTAGAAAAAGTTTACTAAAATGATGGATTCTTTTGTTTCTATCTTTTATGTCATCTTTAAGTTAAAGCAATTTCTGATTTTCAGGTGGCTTTGCATACCGTTCCGGATGCTCCAAAATTGCATCCATATGATAGGTCATCTGAAACTCTCTTTTCAGTAAGCATTTAACGAAACGTATTTATTTTTCTGTTTTCAGTTTTTGTCTATTTAAGATTGACTTCCATCTTCATGGTTGTTTCTACACCGTTGTAAATTTTTGTCGTCTATACCAATTTTGTTTGGAGTACATACTGGGCAAGTTAGTTATTGGATAGTGAAACTGAAAATGGAAATCTTCAATTTAAATGGTTTGATTAACAAAGGTTTTGGGTGTGGTTAGCAAAGAAATTGTCTCACATTCATTAACCTTAGTGGATGGGATAATATGATCCCCTTTTCCCATTTTATATAGCTTATTCTTTGTATTAATTGTCTGTAAATGTTGGGTTGACTGGTAGTGTGTCCTATGACCATGTTCATGTTTTAATGACCTGAGGAAACACTGTCCAAAGATACCTGGCTATTTTTCTTTGTTGCCTGGTATTTTGACTTAATCTTCCTCTATTTTGGCTTGGGGTTATCTCATTGATAAATATTCTTTTAAAGGTGGGAGAAATTGAACTTCGATAAATGCATCTTTGTTTAGTCAAGAAAACTATATTTTCAAGGGAAAAAAGACCTCCATTGATATGGAAACCCTTTTTTTTGCCTTAGATGCATGATTGTGGAATTTTTGCAATATTTTAGCCATTTATTCATGTTTAATCAACTATAATTTTGCTTTTTACTATTTGATTTTATTTTTTAGCAAAACGCAAGGGGTGTTTTTTGTATTTTAAAAATGCAAGTAGTAAAAGTTGCATCCAAATCTATCCTCTGTGATTTTGATTGTTCTGCTGATGGGTTAACTCACTCATCTCTTGGAACTTGGTTTGAGAAACGAAATCATTGGGGTATCAGGACTTTTTTTTATCTTAATTTAATGAGGCTATTACTTAATATTTCCTTGAAACTTCAGCATTATTAGTACTCTCAATTTCCTTTTACCAAAATTTTTTCTATGCAAGCTCTACTTATAAGTTCTCTCCTCAATTGTTTCTGAATGTGCTTGTAGGCAATTGAATCTGGCCGATTGCCAGGAGATATTTTGGATGATATACCTTGCAAATATGTTGATGGGACACTCATATGTGAGGTGAGCTATAAATTATTATAATCATCCTTTCATATAATAAGTCAATCATATTCTAGGCCATTCCATTGAATCTGTGTTACTTCCTTCCAGCTACCAAATGTTTTGACTCTAGTGTTTACAAAAGCAAGTCTCAACTCACTTGAACTAACCATGAACACAGCTCTATGCTGCAGTCTACGTTCAAGATTGTACTCACAAATCACGTTCAAGAACACTATCTCTACTTTCCTTTTCATTTTCCCTCTAATTTCCCCCCTTTGCAGTTGCAGTCAAATAACTTTTGACTTCTTTGTTGGTGTGTCTGAGAAGGGAGCTTAGGGTATATCAGTTTATGCTTATTTAAATACATGCCACCTACTGCTATTAGCGCATGGATGTTAATGTGCATTCAGTGAAATCATATTTCGCTTAAAATCCGTTTTTTTTTTCTTTTTAAGGTGCGTGATTACCGGAAAGTTTCACCTCAACAAGGATCTAACACCCCACCAATTGATGGATCCCCTATCATCAATAAAGTGCGTCTTAAGATGTCTTTGGAGAATGTAGTGAAGGATATTCCATTGAGCTCAGATAATTCATGGACATATGGTGATTTAATGGTACATACTGACAGCTCTCCCATCCTTCGTAAGTGGTTTCTGTACTTGTTGCAAAGCTGTTATACATTTAATCCTTTTTTACTGCAGGAAGCGGAGTCTCGGATATTGAAAGCTTTGCAACCACAACTTTGTTTAGATCCCACTCCCAAACTGGACAGACTATGTACTAACCCTGTTCCAACTAAGGTAATGAGTTCAGAAAGTAATGCCTATTTCTTCTTATTTGAGCATCCAGTTTCGTCTTTCTTAACCATGTCAAATTGCAGCTTGACCTTGCTTCATGTAGCTTGAGGAGAAAGAGATTGAGGCAGACTTCAGAAGTTACAGTCACATCTACTAGTAAGATCCATGGGAAGAAGGCTTACCTAGATAGAGTGATAGAAGGCTCTAATGGCCGGTTGGGAGAGGCTGGAATTGTTTCAGGGAATTTGATGCTACAACAGGAAAATCTGATTTCTCAAAATGTTGGTTCAAGCAATATGTTGGGATTAAGACCTAAAAGTTTTGTGCAAGATTCATCCATTCCAGCACTACCCATGGCATTGCAGTCACCAAGATATCAGATGGGGCTTACGAATGCTAGGAGTATGCAGGATCATGGGTCTAGCTCTTTTGTAAGTGCATCAGCTGCCTCCCCTGTTGGGCAGGACGTGACAATGTCGTATACTGACAGCATTAACTCCGGTGCTTCTCTTCTTGGGAAGCGGGATAACCTAGATGGTCCAATGTCACCTTTATCTGGCCTTAATAAAAGAACTAGACTTAATGCTGTTGGACCAGACGGGATTCCGCAGCAACAAGTTGGGACACATATGGATGGCCTGCATGGACAGGACATGAGCTGGAAGAATATGTTGCTTCCCCAGCAAGCATTGGCGAGAGGAATGCAGTATGCAAATATGGGCATGCAGAAGCACCCTCAGCAAGTTTTTGAAGGGGTTCTGAATCAGGAGGCTGGTGCGATGCCATTTGCTGCAGGACATCAAACATTGAGATATGGTGCTAAGGAAGAGCCATTTGATCCTACTGACAAGTTGGATGGCTCTGAGCTGAACCGGGAAACTGATGCAAACCATTTGGACCCACACCAGACACGACTTCAACCAAGATCATTCCATGGATTTGCGAGACCTGGTTTCCCTCAAACACCTTGGAACAATATTAATCAGCATGTCGAGAAAGATGCGAGAAAGGAAGAGTTCCAAAAAAGGAAATCAGTGCAAAGTCCACGTTTGTCGAGTGGAGCTTTGCCTCAATCTCCATTATCATCAAAATCTGGGGAATTTTTAAGTGGTCCTGTAGGACCTCACTTTGGAGCTGTTGCAGCAACCTCTTCCCTTGGAGCATCTCTAAAGGAGAAAGCTGTTAACTCAGTTCCTGCTGTTGGTGGAACCCCATCTTTGACTTCAAGTGCAAATGACTCTATGCAACGGCAACACCAGGCTCAAGCTGCTGCTAAGAGAAGATCAAATTCCCTCCCCAAGACCCCTGTAATAAATGCAGTTGGATCTCCCGCGAGTGTTAGCAATATGAGTGTTCAATTAAATGCAAGCAGTCCTTCCGTTGGAACCCCTCCTTTGGGTGATCAAACAATGCTTGAAAGGTTCTCAAAGATTGAAACTGTAACTATGAGGTATGACGTCGATTGAATTATTTCTGCATTGGAGTTTTGTGATTGATTTCTAGCCATTGAATAAATACATTTGTGTTTCCATTCTGTATATAGTGTTGGCATAATCTTTGTCAAACTTTACAGGGCGCTAGTGCCTCCTCTTCTCTACATGAAGCATGCTTTACTTGCTTTTTTAAATTTGTGCTGTTGAAGACCAGAACATGAACATAGACACCTGCTTGGTTATGTTATTTCTTGTTTTCAAGAAGTAAAATTAATGTCTTAGTTCCTGTTAAAAGTTGTATAGATGGCAATATTCATTTTACGGTTTCAATTGCAGGTGTCAACTCAACAGAAAAAGGAACAAGGTTGATGAGTACCATGTCCGGAAACCCAGCTCACATTCTCCTCAACTAATATCAGCCTGTCTAACCAGTCTTTCCAGTAACGAGGATTTCAAAGACGACTTGAATCCACTATCAAAGTCACTTATTGGTGGCAATATGAATACCGACAAGACAAGAATCTTGAATTTTGTACAGGGTGAGTGTTTTTCAAGGTTTTCTTTGTTTTGTTATGTCTCAGGTTTTGGTCCTTCATAAATATTTAGGGTTCATTCTCCTTGCCTTAACTTTGCTCTACTTTCACAGGGAATCTTGTTTCTCTAGCTCCTAGGGTAAGAACTAGAATGATAATGTCTGAGAAACCAACTGATGGGACTGTAGCAATGTTTTATGGAGACATAGATGATGGTGAAATTCTTAGCGCAGAGGATAATATTTCTCACCTTCCTACACTTCCTAATACTGTAAGTTATTTACTTGTTGCTGAAATAAGATATGCCTTTTAGACAAATTGAAAACTGCCTGGCCTCGGGTAGAAAAAGCAAATCTTCGTCATTAATTTATTTTAGTTTTTTTAGTCTTTTGCTAGTTTCTCTCTCTTACTACACTTATCTAGTATATTTTTATTGTGGTGCTTCTGGGTGCTTACTGTTGTCTTGAAAACATATTATCTTTGGTGCTCATTCAACTTGGTCTTAGTTTTCATTTGGACATCTTGGAGGATGTCCTAAATGTCTACGACAACTAATCAAACTTCCCTGTGAATTTAGATATTCCTCACCATGTTCTTTTCAACTCATGTTCCCTTTTGGAGCTTACATTGAGTTCTGTTAAACTCAGCTTCAGACTTTAACCATATTGAGAAGACTAGAAGGACCATCAATTATGCCATTGTTTCATTAAGAAAGTTTCTCTTAGACTGGTATTTTATGTCATCCCATTCTGGGTTTACCATTAAGCTAAAGGGACAAATTGCCAACAGTATAACAAACATCTCCCACACTGCAATTTGAAGTTTGTAAAATTAAACCTTTAATCTTCTATTTTTCTTATCCATGTAAGAATTCTTATGTTGTTGTTCTGACATGTTCATCTCATTAAATTCTGCAACAGTACATGGCGGACTTGCTTGCTGCACAGTTTTGTTCACTGGTATGTCAGCTAATAGTCTTCGATATTCTGAGTTTGAGATTTTAGGTTACAATAGTGATTTTGCTTGTTTCTTTTTTTCTTCTTCTTTCTAACTTGTTGATGCAGATGCTGCGCGAAGGACATCACCTTGTGGAAGATAATGTTCAGGCAAAACCAACTCGTGTGCTTATGGCCTCAAGCAGTCAACCAAATCCTGCTGTAGCTTTTCCCCACAATTCTGCAGCTGACATGCATACTATGCAGCAGCAGTATGCTGAAGCTGTTCCAGGTCAGGCAATCAATGAGGTGGCAAAGCAGAATAGCGGTAATAATATTTCTATAAATCCATCTTCGAGTGCACTAGGAAACACTAGGATGTTGCCTCCTGGAAACCCTCAGGCCTTACAGATGTCCCAAGGACTACTCTCTGGGGCTTCAATGCCTGCAAGGCCATCACAACTAGATCCACAGCCACAACAACAGCAGCAGCAAAGTCAACAGCAGCAAAGTCAACAGCACGCTTTGCTTCAACAACAGCATCAGCAGTTCCAAAGATCACCAATGATGCTTACATCAAATCCTCTCTCACATTTGAATGCCATTGGGCAGAATTCAAGCATGCAGTTGGGTAATCAAATGGTCAACAAATCTTCAGCTCTCCAACTTCAGATGATGCAGCAGCAACAGCAGCAGCAATTGCAACAGCAGCAGCAGCAGCAGCCACAGCAGCAGGCACAAATGCAGAGGAAAATGATGGGACTAGGTGCAGCTGTAGGTATGGGAAATATGGTCAGGATTGGAGGCCTGGGAAATGCCGCAGGAATTGGAGGTGCAAGGGGAATTGGTGGAACAGGAATATCAGCACCAATGACTGCTATTTCTGGCATGGGAAATGTGGGCCAAAACCCAATGAATCTTCAGGGTGCAAATATAACCAATGCAATAACCCAGCAGCTTCGGTCTGGAGCGCTAACGTCACCTCAAGCTGCTTTAATTTCAAAACTAAGAATGGGCCGAGGAAACATGTTAGGTGGTCCTCAATCGAGCATCAGTGGCATGACTGGAGCCCGACAGATGCATCCAGGTTCTGCTAGTCTTTCTATGCTGGGCCAGAATCTGAACCAGGCTAACATGAGTTCAATGCAAAGGACTGCTATGGGGTCCATGGGTCCTCCGAAAATGATGCCTGGGATGAACCACCTTTACATGAACCAGCAGCAGCAGCAGCAACAACAGCAACAGTTGCAATTGCAGCAACAACAGCAACAACAATTGCAATTGCAGCAGCAGTTGCATCATCAGCAACAACAGCTGCAGCAGCAGCAATTACAGCAACAGCAACAGCAGCAATTACAACAACAGCAATCGCAGCAGCAACCGCAAGAAACAACCTCACCACTACAGGCTGTCGTTTCACCTTCACAGGTAGGCTCACCATCAACCATTGGAATTTCACAAATGAATCAGCCACCTCAGCAACAGCAGGCCCAGCAACAGGCCAGCCCACAACAAATGAATCAAAGGACTCCCATGAGTCCCCAACTGAGCTCAGGTGCTATTCATGCACTAAGTGCTTGTAACCCAGAGGCCTGTCCACCCAGCCCCCAGCTGAGCTCTCAGAACCTTGGCTCAGTTAGTAGCATCGCAAATTCTCCTATGGAGCTAGGTGGGAACAAAAGCAACTCTGGTGGAAATACATAGCATCTTTTGTGCAGTATCTTCTTATACTAATTCTAGAGCCACCCAGTGCCGAGCTACCCCTCTCATGGAAGAACCTTTAAAGCTAATTTTGCAGACAGATCAGCATCAGTCGATGGAAGCAGTTTGATTTGTTGAAAAGGAATTGGTTAATGTTTGATAAGTTCTAAAGCCAATACTGGAGCCACCTTGGTGCCAAGCTATAACAGACTATTTACAATGGCGGGCCACTTTCCCCTCATCCTATAATTTTTCGATGCATGTATAACTAAGTTTTTAGAACTAGACTAGTTTGGTGCGTCTATATGCTATCTAAAGGTGTGGGCTTGAGTTGAATCCCCTCTTCCCAAAATAATACATTTCATAAGTATTATAATTTGTACTTGAATGTTTCGTTAATATTCTCAGTGTTTCCTATTGCAGTTTTCATAATTCCCAGAAGTACAACCAATCCTTGGAACAGAGGGATTTTTTTTGGACAGATTAGCTCTTTGTTTTACAGTGAACAAACTTTGCTAATCTCGATTGTCACTAAATATCACAATTTTTTCTTTGTTGTGGGGAATGGGTTATCCAAGGTTCGAACCCAGAATTAAATGTCTTCTGTTACTACAATGTCCTAATAATTGACACTACATGTCACATTTTATGATGACTGGATGAACTAAACTGGCCAAACCCTCGTTTCCTTTTGCATTTTAGTTCGTTATAGTACCTTCAAATGCTAGGGAAAGGGGCGGTTCATTATACTGTGAAAACACTGACAAATGCATGAGTAGCCTCAGTCTTTATGCAAAAATTGCTAATTATTTTGTCCTTGCATAATTGGCCAGCCACCCCTGAAGGGAGCTACAGGCATGTGTTTCTGCTGTAGTTTAAGCCACTGAGCCCAAACGAGTGGCGACTCAGTACGTTAATTATCTAACAAAAACTTGGACAAAGTGAACTAGAATTGGTTAGTACCTTACAAGTTTACTATTTGGATGGCTGTATTCCGGCTTTCACATGTAGAAAGAATAGTTTTGTTTTGAACTATGTTCTACAGCTAAGGTCTCTCTTTCACAATTCCACATTACAAACTTTGTACCTACGACTTCGCAACAAATTGTGTGATGAAGAAAAACCAGAATTCACTCCAATCCATGGTCTCTGGGTGTGGCTGGCAAGAAGCTGCTCAAAGCAACAGGGGAACCCAAGGAATTCTGATGAGTTCTTAACACCATGGAGCATAGTTGAATCACCACAACTTTGTTTTCACCCAGAAGAGGAGGAAGACAACTCCCAACACAATGGCAACAGGAGCCCACTTACGGATCAAAGCCTACAGGGAAAAGAAAAACATATAACAAACTATCAAACTCCAGTAATGCTGACAATAATAATTTCTATAAAATATACCCAGCCACCACAAGCACATTGAAAACTGACTTATGTTCTTGTTCAAGGGACCTACATTTCAGAAGAAAAAGGGCATCCAGATTGAATAGAAATTAAACACCAAAGTTGGAAAAAGTTTTATCCATTGGAAACTTCACTCAAACCGTATGATCTATCACATTTATGTGCTAAATCCATTCCCCATTATGATATTCAAACTTCACAATGGATCTTAGCAAAGAAATGCTTCTGTAACTACCTCATGTTTGTACTCATGCCAACAAATAAAGCCCAGAACTCAAACTAATAGATGTATTCAATTGCCCAATACAGAATTATTTCCCCCTTTTTCATCTAGAGATACCAGTCCAGCTCAAGGAGTCATTGTTACACTAATCTACTAATTGTCTATGTTTTCCACCAAGAACATAACTTTTCAGTACAGCTTAAGTACCTTGAACAGAATGAGAGGGAGATAGATGCCCCATATAAAGAAAACTAACCTGCCTATTTAAATCTCTTGCCTTGTCAGCATACATACGAGATTCTGATGTCAAACGACTGGACATTTGGCTGACCTCTGTGTCATCCACATAAAAGAAGAAGTTAAATACATGGTTAAACAAAAATACAATCCATCAACCAGTGAGAAAAAGGATGGAGCTAATACAGCTTATTAAACCATCAATAAGAAGAAAAACTATTAGGTGACGTCACATTGACGGCCATACATACAAGTAAGCTAAGGTGGCTACAAGGTGTAACCATAATTAACTGTATCAAGTTATCAGTCCATGTTCCAATGTGTATTACCAATTAAGGGTAATTTAAAATTTAAGCATGCAGGCAGAAGCAGATATAGAAGCAACAGACTGGCCTCACTTACAGAGTCCTTCACCCCATTTAACCCGTAGATGCATAAAATTGGAAAACCACAGTTACCTAGCTCATGAATGTAAAATTTAGCATTCATCATGGTGCATTGATTCAAACAAAAAGTTTAATTAATTAATTAATTAATTATCAAATCAATTATAATATAATATAATAGTCTAACATAATTCTGAACTTACGGTCCAACTTTTCACCAACACCAAGAACTTCTTGTACATTACGAGTCATTATTTGGTGAACTTCATAGAGTTCATCATTCAACTTCGTAATATTTCGTTGAGTACGAGTGTCCAGGTACAATCTCTTTGTCTTCTGTATGAATGTATCTTAAAGAAAAAAAGAACAAGAAAAGATAAAATCAAGCTTAGCAAGAGGAGCAGCACAAGGTAGAAGAAATCTAGTTGGATAAAAACAGAAAAAGCCAAACAATACAGAGAAGGAGCTTACCAAATTTAATAAAGGCATAAGGCCTGGCAGCTGTTTCAATTTGAGCTCCATTGACACGCTCAAATTCATTCTTGAGGTCTTCCAAATATTGAAAGGCAAGTTTCTTAGGGTAAGCACGGTCACACATTGTCAAGTAACAAACACGTCCTTCAATGATATAGCTAGGAACTTAGGTCAAAGGTAACAGTAAAACTTAGATGCATTTGCAAATACTACCAAAAACCATGCAAAAATAAGCCTATTGAATAACTCAAAATATATCTGAAAATTTGAAACCATCAAAGGGATACTGGAATATATATGGGCCAGTTTCAATAGACATCCTTGAAGCCTCATTATGGCCTTTGGACAGATTCTTAAATAAAGCCTTAACTTGCTGTTTGTACATTTCAGCATCTGCCAGATCACGACCATCATCTAGTCCCTCAGCCAGAGGAAGACCATCAGTAACACGAGCAATCAGTGTCATCTTTACCATCTTTACTCCCCTATTTTTCAGCTACAAAAAATCTGTTCAAACTAATATAGAACCAAACCCTGATTAGACATTCAAAAAGAAAATTTAAGTAAAAACTAAAAACCAAATTCCATAATATAATATTCAAATTTCTTTAAAAAAAAAGCATATACAGATGCAGCAAATACCAGCTGCCTATATATTGATAATTTGGTTCGCAAATCTTAATAGTATAACTGACCGCCACAATGATGACAATACAACAATCTTTAGTCCCACAAATATCATTTCAACCCAAGAAAATTAATCAAATAAAAGACGTAACTTAATTCTTGTAATAATTAATTCAATAATCCCGATACTCGCTAAACTCTCGTAATCTATCAAGAGCAAGATCAAGCCAATTTCGGTTTTTCTAATTAAAAAAAGGACATTAACGTGACCAAAGACAACCCATTTAATCAATACCGTCACGATCTAACAAACAAATCTCTTCTTTCTTTCCTGGAAATCCAAAAAATTCCACAAATTCGATTGAAGATAAAAAAAAAATCTCATATTCTGAAGAATTTCCACACCAATGCAAAGAAAAGGAACGGTTTGATTCAAAAAGAATTATAATCATATTCATGAATTGATGAACAAGAAACATTGATGTTGTAGGAGTACCTGATTACAAAGAATATGGATCTTTGGATTTCTTCTCGATTTCAACGATCTGAGGCAGAGGGAACGGCCTGTGTCCGACAAGTCTTTTAAGAGGCGAAAATGAAAGGAGAGAGAAAGAGGGGTATATAGTTTTTTTTTATTAGAAAGGAAAATTAGTAGAAAAATAGAAGTGGGGACGTTTTTATACTAATAATATAATCAACGCTTTTTCAGACTTACGCTAGATTTAGTTTAGTTTAATTTATAGTATTATTATTATACATTTAATTTGTTCGAAGTTTATTAAAAGGATTTCTTATAAAAAAAAAAGATTTAACAAATAATACCATTGAAAAATGGATGGTGTTAATATTAAAAGACTCATTGTTCAATTGCATAGTCAAATGATTAAAAATATATATGAATATATATTACTTTATAATTATATTTATACTTAAAAAAAATATTAAAATTTCTTCGTAGTTTATCCAACCATTCATTTGCATTTGCGTAATTTAGATGCGAAAAGTGTGACAATTTAAAAACAAACATAGATTCACACATTCTTTACTCCTTTTCAATGCTATTAATTATGCTCACATTAAAAAAATAGGATTTTAGAGTTAAAATTTAGAGAATTAAGAGTAGAGTATTTTTAGGATTTGTGGTTTAAGATTTAAAATTTAAGATTAGAGCTTATAATTTAATTTTTTAGCGTTAGAGCATAGAAAAGAGTACCGAAAAAGACAAAAGATTTTTGTCCACTAATTGACCGTCAATGACATTTGTCTCAAAAATATAAATCTCTCTATTTAATAAAAAAAGGGTAATGTTCACAAACAGTCCCTTTCGTTTGATGTTTGTTCTAGTTTGGTCACCAGATTTCAAAACAGCTTATTGTGGTCCCTTACGTTTATAATCTGTTTTATTTTAGTCACTTTGCCGTCATTCTCCGTTAGAGGAGTAACGGCCGGGTGACATGACAATTTTAAAATTAAAAAATTCCACGTGTATAATACACGTCTACTTCTTTCAATTTCAATTCCAATTTTCACCACTGTGTATATAAATATAGCGAATATATCTCAGCTCTCCAGACTCCAAGCTCAGGTCCAAGTCCGATCATCAACTTGTCTACTTCTTTCAATTTCAATTTCATCTCCATTTGCTCTCATCTTTTTCAATCTTTCATTTCTGGTATAATTAATTCAAATGACACTCCTAGTTAACGAAGTCGACACCCTCACTAACCAAATCTTTTCAATCCTTGAAAACAAATTCCTTTTCGGTGATTAAGAGAATGCCAAGGCTGCAAAAACAAATCATGAAGACCCTATGAAATCTGGGAATAAATTTTCTGGGAAAGTTAGAATTCTTTCCATTGATAGTGGAAGTTTTTCCGATGGTATATTGGCGGCTCAGTCCCTCTTTACCCTCCAAACTTTTCTCCGTCAAAAATTGGGAAATTTCAATGCCGCCATTGCCCAATATTTTGACGTCGTTGCTGGATCCGGGGCCGGTGCGATTCTCGCCGCACTGTTGTTCACTCGGGATGAAAAATGGCGCCCCCCTTTTTACTGCCGACCAAGCTCTTCAGTTCCTCGCGAAAAACCGTCGGAAACTGTTTCCCTCCTCCCCACAAGGGTTGTTCCGGCGAATTTTCCGTCCATCAGGGGTGAAGAAACTGTTGGGAAAAACCTTCGGGGAGCTGACTTTGAAGGATACTCTGAAACGGTTTTGATACCCTGCTACGATCTTTGTTCCAAAGCGCCGTTCTTGTTTTCCCGCGCTGATGCATTGGAAATGGACGACTACGATTTCAAGATGAAGGACGTGTGCTACGCGACGTCGGCTGATCTGACGGTGGTGGGTGCGGTGGAAATGAGATTGGTAGAAGAAAGAACGAAGATCCTGGCGGTGGAAGGCGGGGTAGCGATGAACAATCCAACGGCGGCGGCTATAATACACGTGTATTATACACGTGGAATTTTTTAATTTTAAAATTGTCATGTCAGCCGGCCGTTACTCCTCTAACGGAGAATGACGGCAAAGTGACTAAAATAAAACAGATTATAAACGTAAGGGACCACAATAAGCTGTTTTGAAATCTGGTGACCAAACTAGAACAAACACCAAACGAAAGGGATTGTTTGTGAACATTACCCATAAAAAAAAGCAAACATATAGTAAGTACATAGCCTATGCCTCAATTAACTCCTGATAAACAAAGAGTTCAAGGTTGATATACATCACAATTCACAAGGAAAGAGCAAATTAATAAGGACAAAAAGAATGCCTCTGGCTCTTCGCTACCAAAATCACACTGACCCTATGGCGACACCAGTATACACAACAATCGAGATTATTATGAAGGCCTCAAGACTCCATGAAAATTTACATAGTCACCTTATCGCGTCTACCTCAGGCATCTGTATCTTTTACATATATATAATATTTATATTCCCTCATACCCTACTGTGATGATTCCAAGCAATTGTCTTGGACTTCCCCTCAATATGGGATTTATCTAGGCTTATTCTCGCTACCCTTGCTTCGGAATGATGACAGTGAAAAGAATGAACGTGGTGCTGCAAAATTATGTTCCAGTATAAGTATGTCAATACAAATACAGACCATGAATTCAACACAAGAGTCGAGAAACAAATCAAAAGCTTCTTCCGGATATGCAGAACAGATTGTTCCATATGTTTGCAGAGGTATAGTCCAATGGTATTGACGTTCAAAAAGGTTTTGAAATAACTATAAACAGTGTTAGCTTCATTTCATATGAGCTTTTCAGCACAGTGACAACAAGAGGGATGGCAATTATTCGACATAAATTACTTCCAAGAAAGAGAAATATCTGACAAGTGACAACTAGATTAATATTCATAAGGTGTCACCTTTTATGGAGCTTCCTGACATATGATCTTCCCTTAATCTGAAGTTCGCAGGTGCTGCTGGAATGGAAGTACGTAAGGATTGAACTGCAAGGTACGATTAATGATTCTATTGTATCGGGTTCATACATGCAACAAAGAAATGAAATTGCAACAAGGAAAAGAAACAAGCACCATCAAACTATACTATAAAAGAAGAAAGTCTGGAGCAATTGAGTCAAACTAAATTATGATAAAGTAACTTCTACAATACAATCTCGTAAGCTAGAACAATTTGTGTGTTCATCAATCCTACACTTTTCTACAGTTGAAGAGGGGAGAAAAGCACAAACTATAGCTTTACGATAAAGGGAAGATATTCTACAAAAGTGGAAAGTCTGAAGTTATTTTTTATTAGAATAATAATTATTGAACCATGCATGCAATCAATGAATATTCAAAATAATTAACAGAAAAGTAATCATGAATACATTAAGTAGAACAAGGTAACTAACGTATAAGGGAAAAATGGGAGTTACCTTGATCATTGAACAATTCACCTTCATTGAAGCCATCATCAGAAGGGTGGCCCTGTGGAAATCCCATTCTTGACTTCCTCAAGTCTTCAGATGATCGACTGGCAGGATCTCTGCCATCCTCTGTGTCATCATCTCCTTCAGAAGTTGTAGCAGATATCCAGTCCACCAAACTGTCTGTCCCACGGCTTTTTCGTCCAAATTTCAACAACCTTTTGAACCCTTTTGTCATATCCATACGTGGCTGATTATGGGTTGCATTAGCAACAAGAAATGGTTTCTGGGCACTTCCCCATTTCTTCCTCATTCGAGCAGCATCTGCTCCTGTTTGAGCAAGTGAGTGAGAATTCCAAGATGCAGGGCTCCCAATCGGGGAATCCATGGATGCATCAATATCTGAAGTCTCATGGGGATAAGAATACGGATGGTGCACGTGAGAATTCCAGGAAATGGGACTTTCTCCTGGTGACTCCTGCAGGGATACTGCACTGTGGAATGTAGTGAGCACTGCAGCAGGCACTTCAGCAACCGATGTAGGGTCTACCTGAGAAAGAGACCTTGTGGAATCACCATTCTCAGATCCAGAGTTATCCAATTTGTCAGATTCCTGACTTAGTCTTGATCTTCCATTTTCCATGTCAGCAGAATCATCAACAGCCGTAGTTTCAAGCTCATCCTCTTCGTCTTCTTTGGCCATATCCATTGAATCATCCGCTTCAAATGCTAGTTCATCGGACTCTTCACCATTTGGAATCTCAGATGCCTGTAATGCTTTGAACTTTGCAATATGAACTCCAGCACCAGGACCTATACCATTACCTTTCCGGAGGAAAGGCTTTGCTTCCACATTCTTCAAAGATTTGTCATTGAAGCTCTGTTCAATCTGTTCTTTATCAAATTTCATAGGTTCCAGAGAAATGTCATCAGAATTCAAGGAAGGCACATCTAAAAATTCCAAATGATCAGCAGAGCTTTTCCTATTGGACTGAGACCGCCGATACTGTTCATCCTTGCCAAGAGAAATCTCTTCGTTGTTACTCTTGCTCCGAGCATATTTTCTCGCTTGGAAATGGTTGTTCATTTTGCCAGCTCCAGAAGTGGGCTTTGTATTTTCTTTTCTGAGATCAGAAAAGTTGGGAACTGATTGCGCAAGAGGATTTTCAGATTGCATTCTTCGCCTTCCGGAACTGGGATTCGAAACTTTGGCTGCTGACCGTTGAACTGTGACTGCTGTGGTGCGAGGAGTGGATAAAGACACATTTCTATTTGGCAAAACCTTCTTAGAGTTGGAGCTCCTAGAACCATCGAATAAAGATGCCTCGTTATATGATCTATCCTGTCCGTTGTACTGATGATCAGGAAACTCGGACAGATCTTCATCTTCTTCGCTCTGGATTAAACTTATTGGATGCTGCCAAATGCATAACCTTATCAAAATTAGTAACAAATATTCCATCAGAAGTTTTTCAGATTTTCAAAACTTAAAAAGGAAGGTCCATCTAGAAGTTATGAATTTTAGCATTTATATCCCAAAAACATAACTGCAACAAGAGATACCTGCTCCCTTCGCAATCGTAAATTGAATGACCTTCCTTTCTCTGCTTGTCGACGAGCACTAGACATAGAAGCCTGTCTATCAGAACCAGAAAACTTGGCCTTCATCTCAGTTCTGCTTTGCTCAAGAATATCCTGCATAGCCTTCAATTTGGCTTCCTTCTCACCCCTTTTAGAACTCCATTCTTCCCTCAGCTTTGCATCTCTCTTTTGCATATACTTCTCATAAAATTTTCCTCGAGAATCAACTGAAAAGTTGACACTAGAGAAATCCTGCCTCAAACCATCAGCATAGTCATGGTTATCAACCATCTTTGTAGGAGTATAAAATTTAGTGATATTACTCGTACTCTCAATCGGCTCTGATATCGAGTTTTTGCCAGCTAACTGTGCAGGAGATACATCTAAGGCCACAGGTTTGTTGTACTGTGAGCTTCCCTCCTGTTCAATCTGCTCATCAGCAGGCTTGCTTCTCCTTGCAGAACTGAATTGATCACCAGGAACCCGAAGTTTGTGCTCTGCGAAAAGCTTTTCAAGTTCATTTGCCTTCATTTTTAACTCATCATTCAGCTCCTGGTTTCCCCTTGTCTGCCTTATCCTCGGAGTTTGATCTACTGGAACCATTGGGGCATTTGAACTCTCTTCACTCTCAGGAACCTTTCTACCAGGAACAGGCTTGTTATTTGCACTACTCTGCGACTTTTTGTTCGGTTCAGAACCTACTGGAACCTGTTTCTTGAACTTCATTTTATGTACTCCAGAACCCTCAATTTTGCTCATTTGCTTCTCAGATGATGCTAAGTCTTTCATTCCCACTTCCTCAACTTCCCCGGTAAAAGCTTTCCACTGTGGCTGAGTGAACTGATAACCTTCACTGCCTTTATTCTGAGCCTCCTTCGTTTTCAGTCTAATACCACCTTCAAACTGCCCCAAAAATGTTCGGGAGTGGCCCGGAGCACTAAGACGCACTTCTGTTACTGATTGGTCTTTACCATGAGCCTCCACTCTATTCTTCAACCCCTCTGGTGTGGCATCCCCCACTCCAGACTGCATCTCCGAACTTCCCTTCTCTCCTGTTATGGGATCCCTAACCTTCTCTTGAGAAACCACCTGATCACCCAACTCAACCTGTTCAGACTTACCTGTAAAAGACTGATAATGGATGTTCTGTGATCCCAATTGATCCTTCCGACTTATCCACCCCTTCAACCCCACACCCTCTTTTTCCCCCGAAAGGTTACTGACCTGTGATTGCACTTCTCCCTGATCTTTCAACCCAGAATCAGCAGCTTTATTAGGAACACTCGTAGGCCTAACTTTAATTGAACTAACCTTGTCAGTCAAACCCTTCTCGTCTTTTTGTTCCTTATCATCGAATAAACCATGAGACACTAAAGATGAGGAGGGTGTGCACAAAGGGCTATCTGTGTTATCATCCTTCTTATCATTACCCAAGTCGATGCTCATGTCACTCGCACCACTCCATCTTCTTAACACTGCCTTTTCAGAAACTGCTGGCCCAGATGAAACATCAGATGAAAGTCTTCTCAGTTCAACAGATTTGCTAACAGCGAGGGGTTTGCCTCCGGAACCTGAGGTCCCCTTCTGTTTGTTCTCAAAGAGGTTGATTCTGTCTTGCACGCTAAGCCGCCTAGCCGGTTGACTGATTTGACTAGGCAAATCAGTCACCCCTTCCTCATTCTTCTCTTCTTCCTTGTTTTCAACTTGGGAACTCTGTTGTGAGGTACTTGAAGGCTTTGGTTGTTGAGATGTGGCTAGCTTTGATTGGCTTATATGGTGCTGGGTCTGCGTAGTGTTTGGTTGTATCTGTTCTTGGTGCTTATTTTGGCCAGGTTGGTGGGGCCTGCTATTGACATGGGACCTATTTTGGTCTTCATCGGGGTCATCAATTGACATGTCAGAGCCCCACGAGGCTCGAACCACCTGATCATTAGCACCTGATTGAAACAGTTCTGGTCTTCTCTGGCATAATGATATGAATTTGGTGCAAGCCTCACTGCACAAGTATTAAAATTTTCCACATGAGAATAATTATCACCCAAAAAAGTTACCAACGCGGCAAAGTCTACTTTGTCCTTAACAATAAGGACATAAGACAAACTTAATAGCAAAACGTTACAGCAAAATATCAGACGGCTTGCGAAGATATTGAGGAAAACTTGGCCAGCCCTTGATACCATAAGGGGCCCGAGTGCCATCCTTTAACAATTCAATCACTTTCAGTCTTTTACCCGAGTAGGGTTTTCACAAAATAATCCACTTGTAAAGGGAACCCAATGAGCCAAAACACAGTATTCAAAAGAAAACAAATAAGAAAGAGAAATTGGACAAGTTCTCTAACTCTCAACAGTGGAAATCATTATCTGTTGGTAATAAAAACATGACTATTATTTGGACCTTCCATGCCCAACAAACTGAAGACAATCATCTTTAAATTAACCCTATATGAGAGAATATCCTACTTAGATCAGCTGATAATAATAATAATAATAATAATAATAATAATAATAATAATAATAATACAAAAGAGATATCATTTTAGGACACCAAAATAGGTTCAAGGTTCACTTCAACTAAGAACAAGGTAATATTTCATTTTCAAAAATAGCTTAGCAGTTAGATAATGCTTTAACTAGGTAATCGACCTCTAACCTACTAATAGAGATTATATAACTCAAAAACAGCTCGACAAGTCTGACTAGTAGCATAGGCCCCACAACAAGGAGAGTAAAACCATGCTACCATGAAAAACATAAAATAAAAATGAAAACATTAACAGATTGAATCTACCATGGTTGAAACTAAATACACGTATCAACTCAGATTGAGCAGTGAAATGGTTCAAGAGAAGGAAAACTTGAAGCACATTTAATTCTACATCAAGCAGCTCATTTTCCCATCTACTTTTCCTTCTTAATGACCGAAATCCCGCAGATAAAACAAAGTCAGTCAAAAATTGAGAGCAGGCCAAAAGAAACATTGTCCCATCTCACATAGTTCTCATGCCAGGCTTCAAAAATCAAGAATCGGCTTCCTAGCTCAACTTTAGTGATATGCTGTAAAAAATCACCAAATGGCGGCATTTACCCCAAGAGACAGAGTGGCATGAAGACAAGGGTCTCACCCTGACTAAGACCCAGCAAACCATAGGTACCCTAGCTAACATGAAAAATATCATTAACAGACACAGGATCTCACTGAAAAGGATTTCTAGAGTTCTTACTTCAAGTGATGAGCACCAAACTGATCTGCAAATTGTTGGAGTTTGGATACAGTGTCGGGATTAAAACTAGCTGCGGATGAACGAGCAAAAGCTGTTGCCAAATCCTGCTGAACAGCAATAATGCGTACATCAATAGCCCTTAAAAGCTCCTTCCTGTGTAAATAGGAAATATAATCACCAAATCAGAAAGCAAAGGTGATGAAGCCAATGAAATATCCAATTGTAGCAATAAAAGCTGCTTTTGTATGAAATGTTTTTGGACACCCCGAGCAACACCATTTCCACGAGTAACAAATGCAATAACTCATGTAACATCAAATACTGTCTGTTTGCTTTCAGCACAGATAAAATTCATTTATTGTTGGAGGAACCAATCGCTTCCATGCCCAAAGCATGGAAAAATGTGGTAGCAGGCATAAAGATCCAACAGAAATAAACTTTTCAGGTTCAAAAGAATATCTATGCAGCAATATTTGATGTCACAATCATCCACAAGTTTAAATTAAACAAGATTTATCCAAAAAAAATTATGCCATCACAGATCAGAAAAAAAAAACTAAAATGACAAACAGAATTACTTTGTTGCATCAGCAGCTGCCATCATTCCCGCATTGTCCCCACCTGTCGCAAATTATCCAAAAACTCAAGTCAGTTTTCAACAATGACTTGCGACAGTGATACAACCCTATCAAACAAGATCACAGACTTGAGATTTTACCTAACCACAAAAATGCATTGGTAATTATGACACAAATAAATAAAGTAAATAATGTATAGATGTATAAAAACAATAATTTTGCCATATCCTCACGGTTAATGCATTTGGTGATATGATACACTTTAAACTAGTCCATAATTTAAGAACTTCCCATAATTTGCTTCAAAGGAATACAAAGAAGGTAGGCACGAATACAAACAACTTGTTTCCACATTAAAAACAGAAAAGAACAATGAAACTATTAAGAGGAAACCATTTGTAATGTAAAAAATAAATAAAACCCACCTAATGCACCAGAAGGCTGATCTCCCATCCCCTGAAACATAAGGGATACGAGATTCAGTATATTTTAAAGTAAATTGCACAAAATTAACAAAGCAAAAAGATTATAGATAAATGACATTAATACCTGAGAATATATTCTTCGAGCTGCTTCCAACTGAGACATCTCTGCATCCAACGTGTTCACCAATTCCAAGACCTCTGGTGTACTAACAAACCGCACAAACCTGGAAACAAGTGCCAATCATATCAAAATTTGAAGCCAAAAATCCCAATATGAAATGACAAGAAAAGCCACAGTTGTTGAATATCTCTAACCTCTCGATTGTTCCTTTTGTGAACCAATTCTCGGCATTTTTATGTTTTTCAACTTCAAGCTTTATTGATTGAAGTGACAGTGCAACCTGTTCTTCTGCCACCTTTAAATGAGTAACAAAAGGCTTTACTAACCCAGAAGCAAGCTTTTCTGTGTTTCCATTGCTCGAAACAAACAATTCGCATCTGCCCGTAGAGAGAAACATAGCAATAATTATAAATAGGAAGAAAATTAGGAAAATTACAAGGTCATAGATCGATATCCTCACCTCGAACGCTTTGGTGACAATTGGAACACCGCATAATCAAGAAGCCCATCAGATTTCATCTTTTCTCAATGATATTTACAAAATTCCCGAGTCTAACACTTCACATAGGCAAATATACTTCTGAGGAGAACACGTAGCCAATGAGTCATAAATAGCAGAATTTCAATTCCTAAGAGCTCAAAGCAACAATGCAGATTCTGGAGTAAAAAAAACATCAAAAATAAATAACGAATGTCAGAAATCCCTAAAACTGCTAAATAATATTACATTATCTAATAATTTCACTTACATTAAAAAATTGAACTTATTAACCTTACTTGTGCTAATCGAGCAATGAAAACAATACATAATGATTCAAATTTGAAATGAAAAAACAACATGATACATTTACATTGGCAATAATATTGGAGTAAAGATAGTTAGAAACCCCAAAAAAACTTTGGGAAGAAACATACCGACTAATTTTAGACCAAAACTTACCAAAAATAAACATTGGATCTCAATCTAGAAACTCAGATGAAAACCAGAAATGCACCTGGGAAAACATAAACTCTTGAGGACTAAAAGATAAACCCATTCTTCACAGATATAAATCATATACAACCCAGATCTGATTCCACCTAAAAAGCTCCAACTTTAAGTACTAAAATAAACTACAACACATTGCAGAAAACCCCAAGATAAAGAAATTTCAAATGCAGGCACAAAGAAAATCAAAACAAAAACCACCCACTTACACAAAAACATAAACTGCAGACAAATTGCTTGCTAAAAATGAAGAACTCAAGAAATAACTAAACTTCATCTGAAGTGAGAATGGGAGTGTTGGATCGGTTGAGAATCAAAGATTTACCTTATACAATGAGAAAAGAGATAGACGGTGAGATCTTGGAGTAGGAATCGGATCCTAAGAATCAAGTCTCAAGTAGGTACCAGCATTTGGGGGTCTTTTGTAGTTCTAAATTAAGGAAGGTAAAGAATTCAACTTTAAGGGTGTTTAGTTTATTTACATATTTATTTAAGATTGAAGAAAAACCTAAGAAAGACAAGGATGGTTTTTGCTTTACTCATTCCTCAAATGCCAATCTTTTCTTTCTTTTTCTATGGTCACTTTGCTTTCTCTCTCTGCCCCTAAAAAAGATACAGTAGAGAGAGAAACTATATGTTCTGTTCCGGACAAGTTTTTTGAGATTTTTATACATTGATGATTTCTTGATAAAATGTTTCTATATTTACAAAGAAGGGCTTCGTTCTTTGTCGTTTTAAATTACTATATTCTCCTTTTTTAGTTTTAGCGGGTTCATTATTTGAATCGATCTAGTTTTTTTCTTCAAATAATCAGATTAGATTACATGAGATGAGAGTAGATTAATTGGATTTATGATTTAAATTTTAAAAATCTAATTACTTGTCTATACTATTATATATTTTACAACTTATTTTATTTTTTAAAAATTATAATTAAATATTTATATACATAATATCAACCGGTTGATACAATTGATAAGCAATTTGATATCTTTAAGCAGATCTCGAGTTCAAAATTATGTACATACAAAAAAAATCCTTGCTAAAATACTTATCCATTAAAATAAGTATACGACTCGAATCAATTTAAATTAATCAAAACAAAACCTTGACGAATCGATTGGGCAACTTAAAAAAATTCTACACATTAAATGTTGAATTGCAATGAGCTTTCATACAATACCTTATCGAAGGTGACGAAGGATATAAGT
The DNA here is from genome assembly GCA_958450335.1 of Hibiscus tridactylites. Classification (NCBI taxonomy): domain Eukaryota; kingdom Viridiplantae; phylum Streptophyta; class Magnoliopsida; order Malvales; family Malvaceae; genus Hibiscus; species Hibiscus tridactylites. Next base: position 85,348,791 of record OY288280.1, read on the forward strand.
GTCCAAAAACACAGGGTAAAGGGTGATTGATTGGATGGACCAGGAAAAAGAGGGAGCGACGGAGGGGGTATTTGAGTCATTAAACTAGAATTAAGGTGCGGTCAACTGTCCATGATACCAAATTTAAGGGATGAGAGAAGGATGTTTAAGAATTAAGAGTAAAATCCTTAACGGTACTTTTAGAAATAATTAAAATTTTGAAAGTGGGACTGAAATGGACGTCTCACGAATCGTGCAGTTCAAGCACTGACTCACTCCTCCGGTTTTTCTCTCTTTAAAATTAATCCACGGATTTTTTAGTTGAATTTAAAAGTTTAAAATATTTTTAAAAATTTGACCAGTCAAAATTACTAATTAAAATATTTTGTAAACAACAAATTATAATAACAAATTGAGGTAAAATCTCTTATTTTGAAGAGCTTTTTGCGAGTTTAAATATAAAAAACTGAAAATAAATGTATGAATATTAAATTTCAAATACAAAGAAAGTACTAGAAATTGTATTATATTCTATCCTAATCGAACTAGATTTTCTTTTTCTTTTTGAAGTTGATGAAACAATTGTCCTCAATTGTTGTGGCATTGCAACGAATATGATCCCCACCCTTTGACGTTTCTCACCGTCTATCTTTGGTTGATTACCAATTTTATTTCTATACCAACTCCCTTCAATTCTCTTAATTGATATAAAAATGGCTTATAATTTGGCGTGGGCTTATTGGTGTATTTCTTTATGGATTAATATTTTTTCCGAACAATTATAGATTAATATTTGATATTGAACGTAAGTAGATGAATAAAGTTGTAAAGATGACTTATAATTTACGAGGGTTTGAAAAGTCATTATGTATTTGGTTTAGGTGTAATTACGTAACTTATAACATGTTGAACAATCATCGTAATTTGTGAATCAAATTGAATTGAAAGCTCTCAATTACTCTTCAATCTTTAAGAGAATGTGAGAATTACGTAACTACATTATTTTTATTTGAAAAGTACGATTTTATTAAAAAAAATAATACAAAACACCAAGCCTCATTAAAAATCTTCATAAACTTGAATGGAGAAAAAGAGTAAGACGTGTAACTGTAAAACAAGAAGAAGAAAAAACCCGAGCCAAACATTCACACCATCACAAAACCAAGCACCACCCCACCTCACACTCAGCACAATCACCGAAAACCAGCAAGCTTACATGTAACCCCCTAGACCCGCCTATGCGGTACATCAGATCTTAGGAAGTCACATCAGGGTCACCGGAGCGACCCACGTTAAAATTTCAAATAAACATAGTGCTAAACCATTTAAAATCGTAATTCAAGTTTTGATTTAAAATACAATTTCAGAAACATTCAGACAATGAAACAAAAATGTGATAAAAGTTGTTAATACAAGTTTCATACTCGAATATAAAACAACATGTGACATACATGCCCCTTAATTACACAGGTGTTGTACTCCGCAAGCAAAGCCGAAGAAACCCTCATACCGACGTTGATAGCTGCAACATGGTAGATCCTTAACCTGTGATGGTAAAACAACGTGAGCTTCGAAAAGCTCAGTAATACAAACTACCAAGAGATGCTAAAGGTACAAGTAGGTATATGGCAACTTAACATTGTCATGAAGAATTAGGCAACGGTAAGCTCAAATTACGATTCGATAAATCAGTGAAGAATTAATAGGAGGTCACAGAGTTGTTCTTTATTTGATCACCTGAACCGTAAGAGGTGAGTCTAAAGCCAGAGATTCAAAAGAGATCCAGATTTCAGAAGTTAAATCAAGGAGTTCAGAGTGGTCTTGGCGTGGCGAGCGGACGCCGGACGGTGACGAAATCACCGGAAAAGAAGGTTGCACTTAGGGTTTCTGTCGAATTTTGAACCATGCCTCGCGACGGACGGTGGCGCTATCGCGCGAGTGAGACGGTGTGCTAGGAGCGGGGTCCGACGGCGAGCGCAAAGGAGGCGGCGGTGCACGCCACGAACGACCGGAGAAGGAGATCGGAGTGGCGTTCGATTTAGGTAGCTGAAAAGTTTGGAGAGGAGTTTTAGATCTAGAATGTTCTCTCAATACTCGAAATGAGCAGACATGTGGGTAGATGAACGGTTCCATTTTTTATTTTCAATATATCTAAACGAATAACTTAAGAGGAAATTACGGTAAGTTACAACTAGAAATTACCTTAGCTCAAATGGCTAGGTCACGTGTTTTCCACTCAAAGGGTCTTGGGTTCAAAACCCCTTAATTGCAAACACTTTTATTTTTTTTTCATTCATTTTCCTTTTTTAAAAAAACTTTTGGGGTGTTACATTACAACCCCACCTCACCCTCGACACGAGCAAAAACAACAAACACCCCTTCCCACCTCACACTCGATGCATGCACCCAGCAAACTCGACGCCTGTTGCGTGTAAAAGAGTCTATCGCAATTGTAGTGCAAGTGTACACGACGCAAGTAGTAAAGTGATACGAAGTATCGAATATCGTCTCCATAGGGATTGGGCTAATAGCTTCACCTTATTTTACTGCACGAAGTAAAGAAAATATTTAAGAGAATTGTCACGAAAATAATAAGGAAAACGCAAATAAAAGAATTGAGATATCAAGATAGAGAGAATGGGCTGGTATTGAATTGCTCAGTAGTGCAGGTATTGCAATGCTTAGGAACTCCAGTTCTGTCAAAACGCCTGTCGCGGCAGCACCTGTCGCGGCAGCTGTCCGTTGGTTGTCGCGGCAGCAAACACACCAACTCCGTACTTCAAGTTTGGCAAGAATCCCAGATCTGCCTTGGCCTATCCCTAGGTCCAAGTCTGTCGATGATCACATCTTGATGATACCTCCCGGCGTGAATCGAAGGATGAACACCGATGTGTATGAATTCTTCTTTAGCCACTTAACCTTGCCTTATCCCTAGGCACAAGATAGTTCAACTATAAACTAGAGAACTTGCTCTTATTTCTTTCGTATATTTAACTCTCCCGATGCTAAGTAAATAGATAACCTCACAATGCTCTCCCGATGCTCTTGCAAGATATTAATAACCAAAATAAGAGAACTTGAAGTTTATTTTATTGAACTTGGAAAATCCTAAAACAAAACAACCCTTGCAACTACTTTACAAAACAACCCGTGGCCCTAGGGGAAATTTAGAACATGTCGGCGGCGGGTAAACGGCGGAGGGGTTTGGTTCTCGATTATGGGGTATTATGCCTCCTAGGTTAAAATCTATGCCCTTATATAAGCTTTGGGCTCAAGTATTCTAAGTTAACAAGGATTACAACTTTAATTAAAAGTAAGATTCTAGTAAAGACTTAATCTTCAAGTATCCTACTTTTCAGTCGCCTTCCTTGTTTCTTGGGATTTCTCCTCCTTGAGCTTTGGCTTGACATATCTTTTGATCCGGGGCTTGGAAAAATATATGGTTTTCACACGACAGACGAGCATAATTTTCTCTATCTATCGAGGTCCACTTTGCTTTTTCTCCACTAACTTGCTGTCATCCTCTTCTGTCATGGCAGATCCATGGCAGCATCGTCCTCTTCGTCTGCTTGTCCAGTTCAGCTTTTCTGCTTCTCTGCCCTGCGCCCGCCTTCTCCGTCTACTATGGCAGCAACCTGTAAAATAAGCCATCTTTTAGTAGAATCCGTGCCTTTAATATATTTGTGATGTTTTGCTGTAAACTAACCTAAATGCAATGCAATGATGCTTGAATGCAGCAGAAATATGGGTTAAAAAGGGTGTAAATAATAGTACTTTTACACACTCAACACACCCCCAAACTCAAGTTTTTGCTTGCCCTCAAGCAATGAAGACCTAAAAGAAAAATGAATATTTTTGTGTTGGCCTTCAAACAGTGAACTGTCCCTTACCCGTCGCTCATTCTCTGTGGCGGCAGCAATCTGTCGGAAAGATTAGGATCTGTCCGGAATCTCACTATAGTCCTCGTGCAGTGTGTGCATGCTTGTGAACAGTTATATGCTAAGACTCTCTTAGTTTCACTAGAATATTCAACTTTTTAACTCGAATTTTTATGCCAAAGTTTATTTTCTTGAAGACACATTTTCATGCTTCTTTTTCTTCTATTTTCAAGCTAAAATTTACTAGAGCCAGTTTTGGGCACCTCTAGTTAGCTTCCTAGAGTCGGTTTCGGGCACCTCTAGGTTTTTGAGTTTCTTTCGCTAAACTTCTTTCCTAGAGCCAGTGTTAGGCACCTCTAGGGGCTATTCAAGTACTAAGCATCATATTCTAGTTTGGCCAAAAGGAATCTAAGCAATATAACAGTCACAAAGTGTTTAAGTTTTTCAGAACTATAGAAAGGCTCTAAACTTCTCCTTAAACTGTCCTAAGGATGCTGCCACGGCAGAGCTGTCATGACAGGTAAGTTTACTTCACAGTTTTAAGCCAACAGTTTTTTTTAGTCTTTTCTGATTTTTTTAGAGAACTTAACTAAATAAAAGACACAACAATAATTTAAAGATGTGCTAAGACTCCATTAAAATGGAGGGTTGCCACCCCCAAACTCGAGGGTTGCATTGCCCTCAATGCAAATGACAGAAAAATGAAGGCAGGTACATCACAAAATATATATAAAGCAGGCATCAATAAAAAGAAAAGAAAAGACTTAGATTTTAATCGTTGTCTTCACTGCTGCTGCTGACACGGATTTGGTGGCGGCGTCTGGGTTGTTGGGCAGGCTGGGCAGGTTGCTCCACGACCTGGATATCTGAGCTGATGCCGCTATCCCAAGTGCTGTTGCTGGTGGTGGTGGTGCTGGCCTTTGGCATGAGTTTCCTGTCGGCCATGTGTTTCTGCCTCTTGACAGGCGTGAATTCCTTCTCTAAATTCCTCCTAATAGGAGGTTCTGCCTCGCTGTCATTTGAGGTTGGTCGCTTCGTTCCTCGAGCGGAGGTGTCGGCCGGAGGACTGCCAGCTGCCGTCGGGGCAGGTGATGGGGTGGAAGCAGCAGAATGGGTGTGTGGGGAGGCAGGTGGTGTAGGTGTGTGGACAGAGGTGGGGATGTGGAAATAGTGGGCAGGGAAAGTGGGGAAAACAACATCGGGATAATGTAAAGTATTGGTAATGAAATTTACCGTTGAGTTGGTGAAATCCCGGATGAATGTCATCAGCCCCATCTGTCTGTCTTCCACCCGCTGTATGGAAGCAAGGATTTGGGCAGATTGGTCTGTCTGGGCGGCTGCTGCGGCAGGTTCAGGGGTAGGTTCCTCGGATGATTCTGCTGGGGAGGCAACTGGGTTGAAAGAGGAGAGGGGGGTTGCGACTATCAGCTCCATGAGTCTGGTAATGTTGTTGTCAGTCCAGCCTCGTCCTTGGACCAGTTTATCGGTGGTGGCCTCTGAAACGGCAGCGCAGCGGCAGAAAGAAGTGATCATGAATGGTAGGCAGAGGCGGGAGGTTGATCGATGTGTACAATCCAAGCTGTTTTCCCTCATATAACGACCCACATTGATAGGCCGGTCGTTCATGATCGAATGAATGAGGGCGAGCCTCTACTGGTCTACCGTCGTGTGATGGGAGGACGGCAGGATACGCTTCTTGATGAAAGCGTTCCATAGCTTGGCTTCTAGAGGCAGCTGCCCCCTTTTGACAGAGTTGGGGTTCTTTTTGCTCGTGTTACACTCCGTTCTTTCTTCTGTCACCTCTGCCATGACAGCACCGTAGGCGGTAGAGTCGAGGGTGTCCAAGGACTGCTGGTGGGCATCGTCGTTGGGACCAAAATAGAGGCCATGCATATGGTTGATACTATCGGCTGTGAATGGTACCTCTACCCATCAGACAGTTACTGATGTTGATGTCCTGCTGTCGATGGCAGTATAGAACTCCCTCACCAACGTGTCATTTAATTCTGCAGGTTGTTCTGCGAATTGCTCCCATAGCTGAGCCCTTATCGCCTTCGCGATGAATGGTCTGAGCCCATGTTTGTTGCCTTGCGGACGTAGATGAATCCTCTTTCCCCCCATAATTCCTTGGTGGCGAATGGCGACGGTACGGGTGCTGCTGATGAAGAGGCTAAAGCAGCATTGCGGCGGGTCTGTCTGGAAGACATTTTAGTTGCAAGGGTTGTGAAAGTAAAGAAAACAAATAAAAACGAGAGGAGAAAGCAAGTAAGAATAAGCAGAAGTGAGGAAAATGAAAATGAGAACGGGGTTTTATAGCGGTCGAGTTGCTGCCCGTTTAATGCTGTAACGGCAGGCGTGAATAACGGGGCGACTGCTGAGATTTTGCGTGTCTGACGCGTCTGACACGTAATTATGCATATGTTACGCGTTTGTCACACGCTTCTGCGTCTGCCGTGTCAGTCTGTTGACAGCCTGTCTTATCTGTGTCTGCGGCGGCAGCTGGAACGACATGCTTCAATAAATGGGCTCTGTTGGGCTGATGGATGGATGATGGGCTTGGGTCACTTCTCCTTTTCTTCTTGACTCCTGTATTTCCTAAAAACAAAAAATATAAAAACATTATTCGAAGAAAATAAACCTAATTTCCTAATAAATAATAAAAATAAATAAAAATAAAATTTAGGTTAAATTAGGGATGCCTTGTGGGGCATCTCCTAAAGTAACCACTTCCTGTATTCCTAGGGCTTCAGTCCCCTGATAATGCTTGAGGCGTTGTCCATTGACTTTGAATTGGTGCCCGTCTTTTAATGATCGAATTGTGATGGCACCATGAGGAAAAACTTGTACAACTTGGAACGGGCCAGACCATCTAGATTTCAGTTTCCCTGAGAAAAGTTTCAACCTAGAATTGAACAACAACACAAGCTGCCCTGGGCAGAACTGTCGTGGCAGCAACTTCCTGTCATGCCACTTCTTAGTTTTCTCCTTGTAAATTCTTGCATTGTCGTAGGCCATTGTTCTTATTTCTTCAATCTCGTTCAAATCTAACAGTCTTTTCTGGCCTGCCTTGTCCAAGTCCATATTTACTGCCTTGATTGCCCAGTATGCCCTGTGCTCGATCTCGACAGACAGATGACAGGTTTTTCCATAAATCAGTCGGTATGGAGACATGCACAATGGAGTCTTAAAAGCTGTCCTATATGCCCATAATGCATCAATAAGGAGTAAAGACCAATCTTTCCTAATTGGTTTAACCATCTTCTCAAGAATGTTCTTAACTTCCCTATTAGATATCTCAGCTTGTCCATTGGTCTGTGGGTGGTATGTTGTCGCGATCTTGTGCTTGACACCATATTTCTTCAAGGCGGCAGCAATTACCCTATTATCAAAATGTCTCCCTTCATCACTGATAATCGCCTTAGGGATGCCAAACCTCAAAAAAATATTTTTGTGTAGAAATTTTTAGACTATTTTGGCATCATTCTTTTGAGTGGCGATGGCTTCAACCCACTTAGAGACATAATCCACTGCTAGGAGGATGTATAGATTTCCACATGAAGATGGAAAAGGTCCCGTAAAATCAATCCCCCAAACATCGAAGATTTCGACTTCTAGAATGTTCTGCAGTGGCATCTCGTTTCTCCTCGAGATGTTACCTGTCCGCTGGCACCTGTCACAGTTCTTATAGAAGTCCTGTGCATCTTTATACAGTGTCGTCCAGTAGAACCCTGACTGCAGCACCTTGGCAGCAGTTTTGTTGCCTCCTAAGTGACCTCCATATTGTGAAGCATGGCAGTGATGGAGAATGTCTTCTTGCTCTTCTTTTGGTACACATCTCCTTATGACCTGATCTGCACACACTTTGAAAAGAAGAGGTTCGTCCCAATAATAATGCTTAACATCATTTTGGAACCTCTTCCTGGCTTGATAGTTAAGATCAGAAGGAAGTATTACGCTAACTATAAAATTAACGAAATCAGCATACCAGGGGAGTTTAGAAGACTTACCTGCCGCCATGGCTGTCGCGGCAGCGATTGCGGCAGCAAAGAGCTGCTCATCTGGAAGGTCTCCAGTATGTTTGTCTCGTCGATTGGTAGACTCTGTCCCTTCTCCAACCTTGACAAGTGGTCTGCCACTTGATTTTCTGTCCCCCTTTTGTCCTTGATCTCAAGGTCGAACTCTTGCAATAGCAGGATCCACCGTATCAATCTAGGCTTTGCGTCCTTTTTCGCGAACAGATACTTAAGAGCAGAATGGTCTGTGTGCACTATTACCTTCGTCCCAAGTATGTAAGAACGAAACTTGTCAATGGAGAACACCACAGCTAATAGCTTCTTTTCTGTGGTGGTGTAGTTCACTTGGGCATCATTCAATGTCTTGCTGGCATAGTATATGACATGAAACAGCTTATCTCTGCGCTGCCCAAGTGCTGCCCCGACAGCATAGTCACTAGTATCACACATAATCTCAAATGGCTGTGTCTAGTCTGGTGGCTGTACTATTGGGGCTATTACTAGTTTTTCTTTCAGAACCTTGAATGCTTCAGTACATTCCTCATTAAAGTCAAAGGGTCGGTTCTGCTCTAAGAGATGGCATAGGGGCTTGGTGATTTTTGAGAAATTTGCAATGAATCTCCGATAAAAACCAGCATGCCCTAAAAAACTTCTAATGCCCTTGACTGTAGTTGGCGGCGGCAGCTTCTCAATTACTTCAATCTTAGCCCTGTCGACTTCTATCCTACGGCAGCTAATCTTATGGCCAAGGACTATTCCTTCATCCACCATAAAGTGGCATTTTTCCCAATTCAAAACAAGATTAGCTTTTTCACATCTTTCAAGTACCTTTTGTAGATTGCCGAGGCAGCTCTCAAAATCGTCTCCAAAGACGGAAAAATCATCCATAAATATCTCAAGGAAGTCCTCTACCATGTCGGAGAATATAGCCATCATGCACCTTTGGAAGGTGGCAGGTGCATTGCATAGTCCAAACGGCATCCTCCTAAAAGCATATGTTCCGTATGGGCATGTGAAAGTCGTCTTTTCTTGATCTTCTGGTGCTATAGCAATTTGATTGTAACCTGAATAACCATCAAGAAAACAATAGTAAGGTTTACCCGCTAATCTATCAAGCATTTGATCAATAAAGGGTAAAGGAAAATGGTCTTTTCGGGTAGCTTTGTTAAGCTTCAGATAGTCCATACAAACCCTCCAACCGGTCACAGTCCTGGTTGGGATTAACTCGTTTTCATTGGTTACCACGGTCATTCCTCCTTTCTTGGGAACACATTGCACCAGGCTCACCCATTTGCTGTCAGAGATGGCGTAAATAATACCAGCATCTAACCACTTAATTATCTCTTTACGCACCACCTCTTTCATCGCATGGTTTAGCCGCCTTTGGGCATCTATAGTTGGCTTATGATCTTCCTCTAGAAGGATTTTGTGCATGCATAACGTCGGACTAATGCCTTGTATATCAGCAATCGTCCATCCAATCGCCTTTTTGTGCTGCCTTAGCATGCCGATTAGCTGCCGTTCCTGTTCCTGCGGCAGCTTAGAAGAGATGATTACGGGCAACGTATCATTTGAACCAAGAAAAGCATATTTAAGCTGCCCTGACAGAGGCTTCAATTCTAAGGCAGGTGGTTCAACAGTAGATGGCTTTTGGATTAAATGGTTATCTGAAGTATAATTCAAAGGTTCGAATAACTTACCTGGACGATTCAGAGGGGTTGCTGTCGTCGGTGCTGTCGTGACAGTCTTGTAGGTGGCTGCCGCGGCAGTGACCAAATTTAATATCGTGACAGCCCGACCTGATGCAGGGTTGATCAAGGGTAACATCAGTGATAGCCTTGCATTCCTCGTCCACATCAGCATGTTTCATTGCTTGGAGAACATTCAACTTAATCTCTTGATCGTTTACTCGCATGGTGAGTTCTCCTTTCTCCACATCAATCAGTGATCTTCCCGTGGCTAAGAAGGGTCGCCCAAGGATGACTGGTGCGTTTTCGTCTGCTTCACAATCTAAAACAAGAAAGTCAGCAGGAAAAATAAACTTATCCACTCTTACCAGAATATCTTCAATTTTTCCCTCTGGATGAACGTAAGAGCGGTCTGCCAGCTGCAGAGTTACTGTCGTGGGCCGCGCCTTTCCAATATCTAATTTCTGAAAAACAGACTTTGGCATTAAATTAACACTAGCACCAAGATCACAAAGTGCCTTACCCACAAATTTATTTCCGATTACGCAAGGTATGATGAAGCTCCCCGGATCCTTCTTTTTCTAGGGTGGCTGCCTATGAAGAATACTCATGCAACCTTCTGTCATCTTTACCGTTTCAAATTCCCCAAGTTTAGATTTTTTCGACATCACATCCTTGAGAAATTTAGCATAACCGGGCATCTCCCTAACGACATCTAATAGCAGAATATTAATATGAACTTGCTTAAAAATATCATAAATCTTTTTAAGTTGAGATTCATGCTTAGCTTGCTGTATCCGTTGAGGGAAAGGTGGTAGAGGACGATAATCAGCAATACGTCCTTCCCACTACATACGAATCTGAGGACGAATATCATCGTTTTTCTCCTCTGTCGCTTCTGCTGTCGTGACAGGCTCATCGGCAGCAGTCTGTTTATCACCTGTCGAGGCAGCTTCCTCGGCAGGTTTATTTAAGGCAGGTTCCTTTTCTGTTTCAGCTTCTTTTTCCAGCCCTGGTAGTTTCTTCCCACTCCTAGTAGTAATTGCCTTACATTGCTCATGTGTGGGTGGTCTAGCATTTTCAGTATTGCTAGGGAATCCTCCATTCTGCCTCGGCTTAATATGTTGGGAAACCTGACCCATTTCTGTCTCCAGAGATTTCAAAGTAGCTTCATGATTTGTCATCCTCATCTCTGTTTTATCCATAAAATTTTCTGTCTTCTTGAAAAACTGATTCATATTCTCCATATACGTACCGGTCTGAGACATAAAGGTGGCCAGAGTCTGTTCCAATATACTGCTCGTGGCAGGTGGTGGCTGCTGTTGCTGCTGCGGCGACAGTTGCGGCGGCAGTTGCTGTCGCGTCAGCAATCTAGGTCCTCCCTGATTCTGATTGTGTGTTTGAGGATTCAGGGCATTGTTAGGATTACTCTAGGAAAATTTGGGATCCTTCCTCCAATTGGGATTATAATTGTTGGAATTATAATTCGGCTTGTAGTTTCCAACATATTTTCCCTCTTCTATTTGTATTGGGCACTCATCCCGACTATGATTTCCCTCACAGATGTCGCATACTTCCTCAACAGCAAATCCTTGTAATCAGTCATCATTCAATAACCTTTTCATTGCTTTAGTAAGGAATGCTACCTGTGATTTCATCGTGTTGTCGGCCTCATAGTCCTTGACAGCAAGAACCCGTTTACCCCCTCTTCTTGCAGTCGGAAACTGCTCCTCATTCTTAGCTAGATTCTTCAAAACTTGCAATGCCTCTTCTGGATCTTTATCCAATAATAGTCTGTTTGCTGCAGAATCAATTCGAATGTGAGTTTGTAAGTTGGCAGCATTATAAAACTTAGTTACCTGATTCCAGACGGAGAATCCATGCATAGGGCAGTTTCGAAGAAGAGTAGTAAATCTGTCCCAGGCCTCGTGCATTGGCTCGTCATCTTCCTGTTGAAAAGTAGCAATTTCATTACGTAATCGCTCAGATAAATGCGAGGGATTAAAACGAGATAAGAATTCACGAGATAAATCTGCCCAAGTTATGATTGAACCCGGCGTAAGTTTATTCCACCAAGTTTTAGCTCTGTCCCTCAATGAATGGGGGAATAACCGAAGTCTCAGTATCTCCGGATTAACTCCTGACAGTCTAAACGAACCACAGATCTCCTGGAACGTCTTGAGATGCTCTCTAGCATCCTCTGTCACAGCACCACTAAACTGCCCGGCATTGTTGATCATACTAAACATGACAGGTTTAAGCTCAAAGTTATCAACTTCAATATCTGGCAGCGTGGTCTCCAGTTCTACATGATCGTTCAACATGTAGTCACGGCAGGACCGTCGTCCATCTGCTGTAGGCGGGTCGCCGACAGGCGGTATACCTCCACCAGCGGGCGGATTACGGGCCATCTGCTCTAGCTGTTCCTCAAGGTACTCGTTCCTGGCTAAAAGGTGGCGAAGTTGTTTCTTGAGATTGAAGGAACGTTCGATTTCCGAATCTAATTTATACTCAGGATCTTCACCTCTTTTAGATCTGCGCATAAACAAGAAAACCTCGTGAAAAGCAAGAGTTGAAAGTACTAACGAAAAATAGAAAAAGAAAAAGAAAAACAAAAAGTGCAATAAAAGAAAGGTGTAGTTATGTTTGTCAATCCCCGGCAACGGCGCCAAAAACTTGTTGCGTGTAAAAGAGTCTATCGCAATTGTAGTGCAAGTGTACACGACGCAAGTAGTAAAGTGATACGAAGTATCGGATATCGTCTCCACAGGGATTGGGCTAATAGCTTCACCTTATTTTACTGCATGAAGTAAAGAAAATATTTAAGAGTATTGTCACGAAAATAATAAGGAAAACGCAAATAAAAGAATTGAGATATCAAGATAGAGAGAATGGGCTGGTATTGAATTGCTCAGTAGTGCAGGTATTGCAATGCTTAGGAACTCCAGTTCTGTCAAAGCGCCTGTCGCGGCAGCTGTCCGTTGGTTGTCGCGGCAGCAAACACACCAACTCCGTACTTTAAGTTTGGCAAGAATCCCAGATCTGCCTTGGCCTATCCCTAGGTCCAAGTCTGTCGATGATCACGTCTTGATGATACCTCCCGGCGTGAATCGAAGGATGAACACCGATGTGTATGAATTCTTCTTTAGCCACTTAACCTTGCCCTATCCCTAGGCACAAGATAGTTCAACTATAAACTAGAGAACTTGCTCTTATTTCTTTCGTATATTTAACTCTCCCGATGTTAAGTAAATAGATAACCTCACAATGCTCTCCCGATGCTCTTGTAAGATATTAATAACCAAAATAAGAGAACTTGAAGTTTATTTTATTGAACTTGGAAAATCCTAAAACAAAACAACCCTTGCAACTACTTTACAAAACAACCCGTGGCCCTAGGGGAAATTTAGAACATGTCGGCGGCGGGTAAACGACGGAGGGGTTTGGTTCTCGGTTATGGGGTATTATGCCTCCTAGGTTAAAATCTATGCCCTTATATAAGCTTTGGGCTCAAGTATTCTAAGTTAACAAGGATTACAACTTTAATTAAAAGTAAGATTCTAGTAAAGACTTAATCTTCAAGTATCCTACTTTTCAGCCGCCTTCCTTGTTTCTTGGGATTTCTCCTCCTTGAGCTTTGGCTTGACATATCTTTTGATCCGGAGCTTGGAAAAATATATGGTTTTCATACGACATACGAGCATAATTTTCTCTATCTATCGAGGTCCACTTTGTTTTTTCTCCACTAACTTGCTGTCGTCCTCTGCTGTCACGGTAGATCCATGGCACCCAACAAACAAGTGTATCAGCATCACAACCGACCATCACCTCGATGCACCAAACACCACACGAGACTAAGTTGGTTGATTCACGCCACCCTTGGTAAGAACATCAGCAACACTATTCGCCTCACACAAAACATGACTAATACACACACACATGGTAAGCGATCACAAACATCATCAATTACTTGGAACCACTGCCATAATCTCTGCAGCCGATTGTCAAATTGCAACACCCATGACAATGCCACTCTTGAATCAGATTCAATAATGATGGAAGCAATCTCTCTCAAATCCATTGTTACCAACAACTCCAACGCAGCCGCAATCGCTCTTAACTCCACCATATTTGAATCTACACTCCTGAAGGTCCAGAAAATATAGCCAAAATTTTACCATCCGTATCACGAAGAACACCACCATAATCTGCCAGTCCAGACTTATCTCGAGCCACCCCATCGACATTAAATTTGATCACGCCATGTTGTGGCGGTAACCAAACTATCTCAAGTTGTTGTCCCACCTATCGACTCTATCGGCACACACAACCTTGGACATTGCCGCCAAGAAGCCTCATCCACCATTTGTCCTTCAATCGAAACTTTCACACTTTCACCCAATGGAAAGAACGAAGCTTAATTAAAAACAAAATATCACCGGCCAAGAGTCGCTTTCGATTAAACATCAACTCATTCCTTGCTAACCACATAGACCATAACACGGCCGCACACCCCGCAATCCACCATCTTCTTATAATACCTGAAAAAACATCTTTATAGCATTGTCGAATAAAATCATGTATCAACTTTGGTCGAACCACAAAAATCCCCCACCATTGAAGAAACATGTCTCAAATACCAATCATTAACGAAAACGCAAAGAAAATGTGATTCAATTCCTCCGCACCCCTGTCATTCATTGAATCCCATTCCTTCACTTCCCTAAACCACTTATTCAATAAACATGACTTAATCGTCTCACCTCTTGAAACTTCAATGTTAAATAAGAGCAATACTCTCGAGCATGTAATATGCATGATCAAAAAATCTGTTAAACTCGTTTTTTTTAATTTCTTTGTCAGTGTTAGGGGTGGGCAAGACCGGGTACCCGACCAATTTGTTTAGAATTGGTCCTGGTCCCGGTAACCACCGGTTCCTGAAAATTAGAACCAGTCCCAATCCCAGTTAAACCGGGTCCAAGATTTCAGGAACCGGTCCCGGTACTAGTGGGAACCGGTACCAATACCGGGTACCCGGTCAATTAGTCTTTTATTAATAAAATTTGAGCAGCAGTGGAAAAAAATTCTAACCATCAATAATAATATTAAATAACAAAGTCAGAATATTGTAGGTTTGAAGGTTGAAGTCTTAAAACGAGTCATACTCATAATATTTATACACAAAGAGAAATAAAGTAGCGCCTTCAGTTTCTTTCAACCTCTTCAACACCATTCGGTACCAAACCAGTACTAGGTACTGGTCCTAGTTCTGGTCTCATTGGGTACCCACCGGGTACCGGGTCTAAAAAAGTAAGATCCAGTCTCGGTCCCGGTTGCAACCGGGACCTAAATTTTGGATCCAGTCTCGGTCCCACCGAAACCAATACCGGGTAAAAATCCACCGGGTCTGGGACCGAGACCGGGTAATCGGGTTTTTTGCCCACCCCTAGTCAGTGTGACTAATCCTTTCGATCTCCAACACCAACCCACTGCACACTTCTTTAAAATATTAACCTTGCGCTCATGAATAACCCCTTGCATCACCATCTTCCTCCTTAATTCCTTCTTTTTGAGCATATCCTTTTCAATTAATCTTGTTAGAAAACAGTAGTTAATATAAGAATAAATAATAAGATAAATATTATTATTTAAACGAACAATACAAAATTAAGAACTGTACGCCAATATATAAATCAAACTGATTTGAAATCAAAAGAAACGTGTTGAGGCATGCACGAATGCAGTTTCCTTAAGACAGATTTTCGGTCACTCCTATGGTACTCGAGTTCATTGGTCGTCTGTCTCCCAAGATACAACAACATAAGATCAACCACAGTTGCACTACTATGGATATCACGAACTGGCCCTTGCCTTCGCCTATCACCGAAAACCACTTGTAAAATTCACAGAGTAAAACAATAAAAAATTTATGTGGTTTTGAGTTGTGTAAAACCTAGAAGGTTTACTCCATATTTATAGGAGTGTCATGAGGGTATAAGTGAAAATTTGACCTAATGGAGCATTTACTATTGAAAATCAATTGATTCTTCTTATAAAGCAATTTCCAAAATTATTATCTAAATTAAAGGTAACTTCCAATATTTACCCTTTTAATTTCAAGATAAAATTTGACAAATTTATACTTTTATTTGAGGAAAATTTATTTTAAATTTAGGTTAAAATATCTTCAAGCCCGCGAAGGACCAGACTGGTTCAGACATTTGCGTTACCCACGTCGTGCACGTCTGCACATTTACGAACCAACAATTGGTTTCACATTTTCTTCAACAACATTTGAATCAATTTCTTATTCAAAGCTCCGAAATTACCGAATTTTTCCGACAAATCTTTCACACAAACCATATTCCACCAATCTATTTTGTACCTGCGCAGGTTTCCAATCCATACGTTTCCCCATATTATTATTATTCACATCTCGCTTGGCAAACGAAACCGAAATCTTCGATCCATGAATCCACAAACCATCTAATCGATCTTTCACACATTGAGCCTCCACTCTCGAGTTCATCCGAACAAAACCAAAGTAATATCCATTTCTCGCCCTCTTCCTCGGAATAAAAGCGTCAATAACCTTCTCATGCCTGTCAAACACTTGCCAAAATTCTTTCCAGTGTAATCCCTCCGATAAATTGTCTATAAACAATGTCCATCCACTACGTCTTACGTCCTCCAGCCCTCGGCTGTCGTCCCTTCTCTCATTCTCTAAAAATTTACCGTGAATCAAAATAAGAAATGCAACACGTGGACTTCCCAGGAGGTCACTCATCCTAGTACTACTCTCGCCTAAACACGCTTAACTACAAAGTTTTGACGGGATCCGATGTATTAGTACTAGTATGATCGCACATATGACATATAAAATTACAATTTACAATGTAATTACATTATTTAATTTATAATTAATATCATTTTAAAATTCTAATTTATATAATTGTGTAATCACGATTTGTACTAGCAAGCATGACATATAGAATTACAATGTAATTACACCATATCAATTAGTATGGTTAAAGAATTATAATTTTCTATAATTACATGTGAGTTTAACTATTAAGGTAGTAATTGCATTTTCATGTAATTATATTGTGGCATCAAACTATACCCTTGATATTATGATAAAAAAACTATACCCTTGATATTTTATTTGTTTTTTTATTGAGTCTAAAGACTCGTGATTGTGTATCCAAATCTTGATAAAACAGGACAAATACATTAATAAGAAAATCAACTAACTATTTGAGAGTGATAAAGGGAAAAAATGGCTAGAAGGAATAGGAATGTGACTTAAATAAGATAAAATTCCTAACTCACATGATTTTCATTTTTTTTTTGTCACCATAGTGCGTCACATGAAGAATCACAATGCCAAATTCTAACTTTGGTAGGACCATGGAATTTAGGGGGTTGAAGACATTTTTTCATTGATGTGCTTTTTATTTTTTTTATTTGTTAGTACTTTTTATGTCCCACTTAATATGTCTAGTATTAACTTTTTAAAAGTCATTTTTTTAACTTTGACCATAATTATTTTAAATATTTTAATTAATTAAATTTTATAAAAAAAATATTATTAAACTACTTGATTGAAGGTTTCTAAAACATATATTTTTTTACATTTTTATCAATAATAAATTTAAAATAATAATGAGTTAAGATTAAAAAATTGACAAAAAAGTCACATATTAAATGAGACAAAAGAAAATTAAAATAAGATTTTTTTTGTTTGCCTATTGTTTTTTTATTATTATCAAGTCTACCTAACAATTTATTGTTCATTTTGTACCTAACGGCATCCCACCAAGAATTTGGTTTTTTGGTTGATAATAACAGCAAGAGAAGAATAAACATTAAAGAAATGACTTCGCCCTAACCCACTCCCGAATTATAACAATATGGAGATCTAAAAATGCACATTGTAGTATTATCTGTAGGATCAAGCTTAAGAAATTTACAAGTCTTAGATTCGTTTCCTTCCCCTCAACCTTAAATTTTTTATCGTCGCTTATCATCGATTCACTGCGGATTATAATCTTTCTTTCTTTTTTTTTCTTTTGATTGGTGTTCCACATTGGTTATCAATCACCGAGTTTATTTTTATTTTTTATATATATTTTAATAAAAATTTCTGCCTCTGTAGCACGTGTTTCTTAGATCCTCGTGACACATATTTTACTATGTTCTTGTGACATGTTTTCTTTATTGTGGTTCGTTTCATTTGTCCTTGTAATATGATTTCAGCATACCTTAGCGCTCGTTTGTTGCTCGCCCAGAGATTTTAACGGTGCTAGTTTCTGATTATGATTTTGTCGGTGGTCATGAAAAGTTAGATCTTCAATCGGTTGATGGTTGTTTGACGATGTAATTAGTCATGGGTAACGAAACATTATGCCTGATAGTTTGGGTCGCTCATCACTCCTTTTTCACCTGTTATGCGTCTCGATTAGATAGAGACAATGAGATTCAAAAAAGCTTCTGAATTTTGATGGTATGATTATCTTTATAAAAGTATTCATTTTGTTTTGTTTTGTTTTGGGGTTGTAAGAGATTTTGGTAGATTAATCCCGTTATTCTTCTTCCTAGATATGTAGTAATTGTGATATCTTCTATGATTTTAATAAAAATTCAGTGGTTATTATAAAAAAACACACACTGTGAAAATAAGTGGAGTTAAGTTATCAAGCGAAATTTTATAGATTTTTTAATTTTTAATTTACATTCATATTAAAAAAAAAGTTTGTTGTTCTACCAACAAGATGATCTAAGTGGCAAACTGTTTGATATCGCTTAAACAAGGTTTTGAGTTCGAAGCGTTGTGTTGTGTATGCAAAAAATCCTTGTTAAGAGACTCACCTACTAAAATTAAATATACAACACGGATCAGTTTGAATTAGTCAGGGCAAAACCCTGAAAAACGAAAGAGCAACAATTTTTTCTTTGTTACACCCTCATAACTAATATATTCAAAAATATATTTTGAAATATCTAATTATTTCGAGACACGTTAGCCCTAAATTCACCTATTAACTAACAAATATTATGTTTATCTTATCCGATGTCGCCATCCGACATGTTGCAAAATGAGTATATAAGAAGATTGTGTTTTAGAAAGAGATATTTTTTCTCTCTTTTTTCTTGAATTTTTTTTTCCGATAAAACTTTTTTATTATGATCTCATTTTTCTTACTATTGTTATTTTGTAACGACTCTTTTTTAAAAAGTAAAAGGAGTGAATCGCCTCCATCTGCATGCCTTCAATTTTTCTCTAACAACTTTTTTGTCCAAACTAAATGTTAAATGAGTTGTAATTTTAAAATTTAAAGGTTAAACAAATATTTTGATAAATTAAATAAATAGTAATAAACTACTTTTTACGTTTTTTTACAAATAATTAAATTTTTATTAATGAAACAAAGAGAGTAACAAAAACAAGTAGTCTAGAACAAGAATCATAAAAGAACCTCCTGAAAAAATAAATGCAACTCGGCTTTCCTCAACAATGAAAAGGCCAGTAAGTAAAAACTGAAAATCTCAACAAGCATCTCACTGTCGTGATTTCTCCACATAAACGCATTATAATTTGGTATCCTAAGAAAACAGAGCAATCAAGATTCAAGACAACTATGTCTAACTTTTGGGGGAGTCTATGGTATGGCATGGTCACGGTACGGTTACGATCTAACATCAACTAAAAATGTTACAGAACACAGAACTTAAAAACTGAAAATATTACATTTTTTTATAACATTTTAAGTTGGTGGTTAAGTATCGAAACTTCGCTCTGAGTATCGATACTTATCACTTCTTATAACATTTTAGGTTTTTGTAAGTATCGATACTATCGTGAGACCACCAACCTAAAATGTTAAAAAAATTAATATTTCTAATTTTAAATTCTGTATTTTGTAACATTTTTCGGTTGGTGTCATACGACCCATACCGAGACCATGTCGCACCGTAGACCTACCCTTACTTTGCTGTATAGTTTGATCCATATTCTTTAATTAATATATTATTTTAGAAGAATTAGAAATTAAGATTGCTTTTATAAGATTAGGAGTTGTGGTTATTTGTCCGGAATTGGTGTTAATTGAAAATTTAATATCAAATATGTTATCATTTTACTCGTGATTCGGTTAATAAACAATGAATTGAAACTAAAAAGAAAAGGAAAAGTATAATTTTCCTCTTTTAGTTATCTACCAAACCATGCGATTAAGGTATGATAATTGCCCGTTAATTTAATATTAATATTGAGTATTGACATCTAAAAGATAAAATGTCAGAACTTTTGAATATGATTTTTGAGACCATGGATTTAATCCAAAAGGAAAAAGGTGGCTAAATTTATATTATTGGCAAACAAGGAGGCCATTGGACAAGCAAAATGGACGGCTGTGATTCACTAAAGAGTTAGAGGATAGCTTGGTGATTGGTGAGGTGGCCATCATCAATTAAGTAACCCTAGGTTCAGAAAAACAAATATCATTTGTATCATAACTCTCTCAACTAACCACAAATATTTTATAGTCAAAATTATTATCAATAAAGGGAAAAATTCACCTTTTATTAAAATAAAATTTTGATTAAAATTAATTTTAATTCGATTCATTTTCAATTCTCTTAAAAAATATATAAATATTTTTACCTATCATTCGTTTCAAATTTAGATTAAAAATAATAATAAAAATAAAAATATTGAAATCTAATCAAATAAATCTATTAGGGACATTATAATATCGAAAGTTTCTAAATTTTAATTTTATATGTAGGTATTAGCAAAAAACGAAAAACTAGAATAAGAAAAAAAAAAAAAAAACGCGACCATAAATTAAAAAAAAAATCTTTAAATTTATGAGGTTTTGGTTCCATGACAAAGTTTTCCTTCTATTTCAAGTCAGACTTTTAGGCTACGTTTGGTTGTAGAAAAATTTTCTATTTTTGTTTTTATTTTTAAAAAAATAGTTTTTATTTTGAATATTCTAAAAATTAAAAAAAAAACATATTTGGTTACTAAAGATGGAAAGTTATTTTCAAAAATAAAAATAGTGAGAATGTGTTTGGCATAATCTTTTCAAAATAGAAATGAAAAATAATTATTAAATAATTAAAATAAAATATAGTTATAAAATATAATAATAATATATAAATAAATTATGAAAATAAACTAAAATTTTTAAAAATGACATTAGAAGGATTTGAACCCGGGTTAAAATTTAAAAAGCATTGTTTTCATATTTTCCATTTTCCTAAAACATTTTCAATAAAAACAATGGAAACATTTTTTTATATTTTTAAATTTTCACTTATATTTGTTTTCATTTTCTAAAAATTATTTTTTATTTTCACAACCAAACTCGTTTTCTTCAACGTTTTCTATTTTCTAAGAAAATGAAAATAGACTCCATTCTCTAAAACCAAACGCACCCTTATATTTTCTTTCAGCTCACCTTGATTCATTTCTTTTAGCTTCTTTAAACTCTTCTATCTTTGATAGATTTTTATCAGATAAATGGGGTCATTGAACTTTCTACGGTGGTTAAGATTTTACGGTAAAAAAGAAAATTCTATAGCTGACACGTACTTGACTGAAATGTTAAGTAAAAACATATCATTTACTTGAAGTAACTATGATTTTTACCTGACTTTGTCTCCGACATTTGATATCATTCAACTTGGACTTTTGGGAATTATTTACTGTGGCCTTTGTTTGTTTTAATCCAAACGTTTGTGCTTTCCCTGCAGATTTGACAGTTGTCTGAGTCTCAAGGAAATATTGTGGTATATCTTAGTAATTGAATTAATCATATTCCGGGACATAAGTGCAAAAGGAGTGTGAAAAGCTAAAGAGTAAAGAATTCCTTTTTTTTCTTATGGTTTGGACCTTTATTTGACTATTTTATCACTGAAAAGTAACAAAATGTTATCATGGGATTGGATTTGTTCCCCTTTCCAAGGTATAATCTGATTTGATTACTTAGTTAATAAAAGCCATATCTCATCAATCAGAGGATTAGATTTCTATGCCCCATGTTCTTCCCAGTTAATTACTAGGGGGTAATTTTTCTTTTTATTTACTTCAACTATATTTTCATGGTTTATATACAAGAAAAAGCAAATCGAGCCATTATTATTCTATGCTTTTGTTTTCAATTGATGGGAAAGCCCAACTATTGAATCTGCCTGCTGTTTTAGAATGAGATAAACTATTTAGGCAAGGTTGATGTTTAATAGATCTTTGATCATGTTTTGGGCCCAACCAAACGGTCGTGGGACAGAATTGGAAGCAAAGCAAGGTGCAATTTGTTCATCTTCATCTTATTCAAAATCCAAACATATCCGTGTTTTTATGCATGCCCCTACTATTGGTTTCGCTTGGCCCATCTGTAAGGAATAAGGATACATCCCCATGACCTGGCTTCTGGCTGGCACAAGATCTGTAAGGAATAAGGAAGAAGACGAGTAGCCATGTTATTTGAATGAGGATATATATTATATTTAGTGTTTGTTTACAAAGTTGAAAGGTTGGTTTGGTGGCAAAGCATTATGCATTGTTTTCTACCACGTGTCATTATCTGATTGGTTATAATTTAATATAAAAATAAATATGATTTTTTTTTGTCACGTCAGCATTTTGACTTTTCAACGTTGACATAGTATGTCATGTCAGCGAAAACGGCTGACATGTTAACAGTTAACGGACAGACTAACGGTTCCGTTAGTCAACGATAGTCAAGATGCTAATTTGTTGTAATGTGCGAACTGAAAAACCTAATTGAATGCGTTTTCGCGTGATGAACAACATTACAAAATAAGGTCGAACTCGAAGACAAAATAAGCTCTTTAACCTCAATAAAATTTATCAATTCTATTCTATACCATAACTAACAATCTAAAATATATGTTTACGACCTTCGATACATACACATATATATGACCCTGAAAATAAGCGTCAATTGATAAAAACAGCTACCGACATTTTGTCTACACGATATTTAAATCATTAACTTTTGAATTTTATTACTTAATTGGTTCACTTTGATCTTATAAATTTAATATTAATTAATTGAACTAAACTTTGAATTCGGTTATGGTTTAGAAAAAAATGTATTATTAAAACGGAAAATTAACAAATAAAAAATTATAAACAAATCTCTCTAAATTATGATTTAGTTTTATTATCACTAATACTAGTTGAATATTAATTTAATTAACATCCATTTTGACTATTGAGGACTTTGAAGGTTTGTAGAATTGAGTGGAGTTACAACATATTTAGAGGTTTAAAGATCATTCAAACAATTATAAAATATACATTTAATATTTGAGTTCTAAGATTTTGAGTGAATTCTAAATTTGGTTTTAATTAATATATTTAAAAAATAAGTAATCAAAATTCAGAATTTCAATTGTAAAAAATATAGTATTTGTGTCCGGTTTCAAATCTAGATAAATACATGCATATTTGCAAACTAAGTTGTTTAAATTAAGTCACCTCGGTACAACACGTCGTCTTTTATCATTGGGATCATTCCTTGTGTTCTTTTGAATTAATTAAATTATAGTTTAAATACAAAATTTAATGTTCATATTTTCAAACTATATATAACATAAAATAAATGCATGAGGGAGACAACATACCTAACACAATGGCCCTGTTTGGCAATTAGCGGATAGCTGATAGGTGATAGCGGATTACATTAGCTGATAGCTGATTGTTAATTGCATTAGCTGATTTGACTAGCGGATTGTATTAGCTGATTGTATAAAAGTGTTTGGTAAAATTAACTGATAGCTGATAGCTGTTTGATTATTTAAACAAGCAAAATGACATATAAGGACATGATTATATTTAATACTTGTTTAAATAATTTATCGGTTATTAATATTTTGTATCTAATAAATATTAATTAGATTTGTAAAAATTAATTTTTAATATAAATTTCCTAAACATATTTGAAAGATTTATATATTAATTTATTATTTATATAATTACTAAATTTTTTATATGCACATATAAATATGTGATAATAAAAAAATAGAATTAACTTACAAATGTCACCATATAAATTAGTAGTAACAACAAATAAGTCCAATATTTAATATGTTATTATTTATATTAAAAAATATTATTATTTAATTTAGGTTATTTGGAGATTTTTGGTAATTGTTAAGGGTAAAAGAGTCATTACAACTCTAATATCAAACCTCTAATCTCAAAAAGCTCATATTAGGAGCTTTTTCAAAAATTAGTTTTTTCACCCCAATCCGCTATTTCAATCCGCTATTTACCAAACATCAATATTAGCGGATTTGACTAGTCAAACCTCTAATTATACCCTAAACCTCTAATTTTTGCCCAAACCGCTATTTACCAAACAAGGCCAATATAAAACAAAATAAAGAAATAACAAAGTCAAGAAAATCCTAACAAAATTAGACCCACATTTAGAGTTTTAGATAATTAGATTTATCTCAAAGCTAGCGGGAGAGAAATAGAGAGGTGATATTTTACTTATTTTAAACTTGATTTGACTTAATTCAATTTAACATAACTTTTTTATTTTCTTTCACAGACTTTTTGTTAAAACAGAAAAACAATCGAATAAAATACTAATTCATTCAATTTATTAACATAAAAATCAAAGTAAAATTTAATCTAATATTATAATTTTAGTATTTTTATATATTAAAATTTTACATATATTTTTTTATCAAAATCTAAACAATATATAAATGTAAGAAGATATTTTGGTAATTATATTAGTTAGCTAGGGATAGTTCTCCCTCAAAAATGGAGGGAAAAAAACCAGTAAGATAAATTAAAAGGTTATAATTTGTATATATTTCATATTTTTCAAAGCTGCAAAACATATAGTGAGTTTCCTTACAGGAGGATGTAAATATACAGAGACCCATATGTACAGATCAAAAGCCAAGACAAAGTAAAACACACACAAATCATATGTACATGAAAAAAAAAGTAGAAATACAAAACAGAAGTGAGATTGATGTACAGAACAAGCTCCTACGCCGGTCATCTCTCTCTGTCGGAAACTCCAAGAATTGCAGTGATATTTTCTCGACGGATCTTGCGATTCTTCATTCAAATCATCCGATCCTCTCGTTATCATAATTATTAGTTATATATATGCATAGGATATATATAGTGAAACTTCAACAGAAGTTTGATGTATGTACAAAACGTACGTTTCTTTCATATGTCGATCCTTGGTAAGAAAAGTCGCCAGTTTTCTCTCTTTAACGGTCCAAAGCACTCATCACAATCCTACAATATCAACAAAACATAATTACTTAAACATTACTTAGAAGTTAGAACAAAACATAAGTAAAAGAGAGAGAGATAACCAATCGTAAACGGTCGGGCTTCTTGGTTCTTCTGGTTGGAATGCTGGCGATTTTCTTCTCGCGAATCTCCTGAAATCCCCAGATGGTGTCCCCGCTGCAACCAGTAAAACATTTTCTAAACATCTGGTAATGAAGGAATCATAATAGCAGGAAATTAGAAAACGTGAAAATGGAACATACGTGACAAAGGTGTCCCAGGATTGCTAGACCCGGAAGGAGAACCGGGAACTGAGCCGGGCTCCACAGATAGGTTTTTCAAACCGGGGTTACTTTTAAGAATGGTAATGCTCCTGGTTATGATCACCTTGTTAGTATCGACAGGAGCATGCGGTGATCGAGTGGCTGAAAAGGAATTATACTTGCGTAGTTTTCCGAGGCCGGTTTCTGGCATAGGGCCGGCAAGCGTTTCGTCCCAAAGTTTGTCTAGGATCCCCATGACCAAACTGTTCCTCTCTATAACGTAACACCGTTCAAAAGCCGTAAAACAAACAAACAAACGATTTTACTCGTGTGTGTATGTATATATATATCAATGTTTTTCGTTTTGTTTCTATATATATATCTGTTCTTGTGATCCGGCAGAGAAACGACTGTTACTAAGAGAGGGGATGGAAACGAAGAAAGGGATTGTGGCGAGGTGGAGGGGATATTGTTGAAAGAGTTTTTGTTTCTTATTCTCAGATAAAAAAATGGTGGATTAGGGCTTTTTTATAGAGGAAGGGTCAAGACAATGGGCGTTGAAGCTCATTTCTTGGAGATGGCTAAATTTGGGGTGCATGGCTCCGGCTCGTATGGCTTCATTTCGAGCCACCCAGTTAAAATTGGGATACTTGAAGCCTAAAACTAAATTAGTTTGGTGTTAATAACTAAGCGAAGCATGGTAATTTATCAGTAAATGGTTATCAAAAGATTAATGACTAAATTAGGATAACTTTCACAGACGAAATAACCGTGAAACACAAAAATTTGTTTAATTGATTTAACAAATATTAACATAAAAAATAAATAGATACACATGCATAAAAAATATGCGCTGTAATTATACTCACAGAAAATTCGAATTATGATCTATTCAATTTTTTTGAATTTATGATGTTAAAATTTAGTAAAGTAAAGTAATTTTCTTTTATCAAAAATGTCAAATATAAATTACGGCGTTCAAATTAAAAAATGATATAATATTTTAAAATAATATTAAATTTATTTTATATCTAAATTTCTATATTAAAATTATTTTTAAGAGATTTTTTTGGGTGTTATCTGACACCTCAATTATCTTGCTATCTCCCTCAGTAACTATATTAGTAAATGATTAACCATTAGTTTAAAACATTAATAGATTATTTAAGTTTGAAAAGGTTATCTTAAATTTGGGTATTACCAAATTCATCAGCAAGAATACTATTTCTATATGCAATAAAAATACAGCATACGTTAATGATCATAGTGCATAATATTAATGACACTTAATTATACTATAGATTAAGCCGAGAGGAAGAAAGACAAGCTGAAGCTGAACTACAAACCCAGACCAGCAGGGATGGATCGAGGGGTGCTGAGGGCAACCGCCCCCTAAAATTTTAAAAATCATATATGATATAGAAAAATTTTAAAATTTTTCTATGCATTTTCTATTAAAAAACTATTTTTGCCCCCTAAACTTTTATAAGTTCGGCCCCTAGAAATTTATAAATTCGCCCCCCTAACCTAAAGTCTTGGGTCCGTCCCTGCAGACCAGTAGGAGCCATTGGCGAAGAAGTGGGTGGGAACATGTGGCTCCCACTCTCATAGATATAAGCTTTACACGTCAATAAGATAAGATTGAAACTAAATCTACATCCACCAGCACTCCTGTAATTTTTTTTTGTTTAATTAAGATATACCAACACTCTGAATCTGATGTTGAGTTGAGTTTAAAACTTTAGAGTGATCATCACAATGTATAATTTTATCAAAATCATGTATAAAATATATTATAAATATTTTTTTTAAAATTAGTTAATAAAATCACATATAGTTCTAGAGGTTTATAATAAAATTTTAATGTTGTTTTATGTTTAAGGTGAGAATAAAATTCTCGACCACTAGTTAAAGGTAAAAAAAAAAAAACTTAACATCTCACCAACATTATGTGGTTTAACTCATACTCTTTTTACAATTAGCAACTATACTTTTTTGATGTGTCTAACACTTAGAACAAGTAAATATAAACTTTAAACACGCAAATTCTATGAAAGTTAACATATAATTAGTAATTTTCACACACAAAATCATTTCTAAAATTATGTTAAAATTTTAATATATTTAAGGAATTCAGGATTATAAAGGCACTCAAATATCATTTTTTTCTCTCAAAGATTCGTGTTGACAACTTTACAAATTATTACTTAATTAAGATGTTATGTTTTCATGCAAAATCGATACCTAAAATCATTTAATTAATAAAAACTTAATATTGCATGAAGATTTTACTTTATTACAACCAAAACTGTAAGCTTAACTTTTTAGAGATTAATCAATAAAATTTGAAAAAAAAGGAAAACTATACCGGTGGTCCCCAAACTATTATTGTTTTCTTATTTTGGTTCCTAAACTATGTTTTTCGGCAAAATCATCCCTTCTGTTACATGGTTCTCCTGTTTTGGTCCCCGACGTTAAATAGCTAACGGTTTTGCTGACGTGACATTTTTTAAATATTTTTTAATCATTTCTCTCCCCTCTTAAAAAATGCCACGTAAGCAAAAATGTTAGCTATTTAACGTCGGGAGACCAAAACAGGAGAACTATGTAACATAAGGAATGATTTTGCCGAAAAACATAGTTTGGGGACCAAAATGGGAAATCGGTAATAGTTTGGGGACCACCGGTGTAGTTTTCCCAAAAAATAATAATATAAAAATAATAAAAAAATACTTATTTTGTAAAAGATTATTATTTATCATATAAAGATTTTTAAAAGAATACAAGAGAGACCGAGAGGAATTAAAAATAATGATTTTTTTGGCTAAGTACGTATTTATTTTAGTATTTATGTTTGTTGTTTGTGGCTCTCTCTCTTAACAATGTATTTTTTAAGGTTCGAGTTCAGTTTTCTCTTTGAAAGAATAATGTCTCTTGTTATTGCATCTAATCTTTGTTGGTTTTAAAATAATGATTTTTTTAAACAACGGAAAGATTTGAATTTTTGAAATGTTTAATAAGATGTTCCATATTAACTTATTTTTTTATAAAGTATTTGTTTTTGAGATATATATATATATATATATATATATATATATATATATATAAGTTATTCATATAGGATTATTTTTCATTTTTTGAGGCAATAGACCCCGCAATCTTCCGAGTGGCTCCGCCGGACCGCCACTCCTTTGCCTTTGAGTTGGTTTAAGCAAGAGTAAGCTGTAAGCGTAGGACCCCTTTTGGTCACGTGACAATGATAGTGCGTCTAGTTAGTCTCAAGTTGGTTTAGATTAATATTAATGTTAGCGTAGGTTAAAGATATTTGAATTTCCTTAATCTTATCAACTTACAACTTCTTACATTAATAGCAAGACTGTACTGTGTTCACGAGGAATTGTCTTAATTGCTTTTATTCTTAAATATATATAATTTATGATGATAGTTCATAGATAAGTTTGATACCACGTCTGCAATACAATATTAAATATATGATATAATAAAACAATACAAATTATTAAATCTAGTTTATTGGATTTTTAGAAATATTTATTGTATTGCAAACAGTTTTCAAAATGCTCAGCCTTTCGTCAAAGCAAAAAACCAATGGATCTTTCGCTGTTGCTTCTTTTAGGGTTTAAGGACCAACCTCGAATTCTCAATTAATGTGCAAGTAGAGAGACCCCATTTGTTTGAGAATGGGAGATTTTTATTCTATTTTATTGACACCAACCAAAATGTGTGGTCATCAAACATTATGATTAGATATGAAACATATGTAATTAATATATCACATAGAAAATTGATTGGAAACTGGCAAATAAGGTGGACCGAAATATAAGTGGGGGTTTGATCAAAAAATATATATATATAAGTGGGGGGAACTAAAGTAGAAGTTGGAAAATAGATTGGGTGTCAAATTAACATCAGAAATGGTCCCCTTTTGCAATTTTCAATAATCCTAATAAATTTCTCGCCGGTCCATCACTGTAAATGGCCCCGCCGCTATGACTTTTGTGTTGTTTTCTTGCGTTGCGTCCACGATGACTTACCAGATGGGAGATAAGCAGACTCCACATTATTTATTTGATAAACCCTCGTTTTATATTTTATTGAAATTCAATGTTAATTATACAAATAGAAAAAGGAATTCAACACACACACATATATATTGATTTCTTTAAATCCGATTCAACGAAATCTGGTTTTTGCATTAAGAATTATAAAATCATGAATTAATTATAGTTTTAAGGTTTGACAATAAAAATTTAATAACAAATTCCGATCTGCATTCCGAAAGCTGTCCGGGACTTGGACAAGGCTTTCTAAGTTAGGGTTGAATTCGGTTTGAACTTACTTTTAATAAAATGTGTTTGTTTATATTTCTTTTTGAAAGAGGGTTTATTTATTAGAAAAATAGCGGTTATACTGGCCTCGTTAAAAAACCTCCCTAAACTTAAATGGAGAAAAAAGAGCGCACAGTATAACAACAAATGGAGTACATAATATAGCTACAGTAAGAATACAAATCATGTGATCATTGCAAGGAAAACAATACATAGTGCTGGGGGTTCACTTGCTGCAGCATGGACCCTGTGGGCAAGCGTTGTTGACGACCAGTAGGGGTGCATTTCTTCCAACTCCTTTTTTCGTGAGGTTGTCAGCTGTGGCATTGCACTCTCTCGGGGCAAAGCTGAAGCTACAATCAAAGGACTTGCTCTTTAAATCCGATTCAACGAAATCTGGTTTTTGCATTAAGACTTATAAAATCATGAATTAATTATAGTTTTAAGGTTTGACAATAAAAATTTAATAACAAATTCCGATCTGCATTCCGAAAGCTGTCCGGGACTTGGACAAGGCTTTCTAAGTTAGGGTTGAATTCGGTTTGAACTTACTTTTAATAAAATGTGTTTGTTTATATTTCTTTTTGAAAGAGGGTTTATTTATTAGAAAAATAGCGGTTATACTGGCCTCGTTAAAAAACCTCCCTAAACTTAAATGGAGGAAAAAGAGCGCACAGTATAACAGCAAATGGAGTACATAATATAGCTACAGTAAGAATACAAATCATGTGATCATTGCAAGGAAAACAATACATAGTGCTGGGGTTCACTTGCTGCAGCATGGACCCTGTGGGCAAGCGTTGTTGACGACCAGTAGGGGTGCATTTCTTCCAACTCCTTTTTTCGCGAGGTTGTCAGCTGTGGCATTGCATTCTCTCGGGGCAAAGCTGAAGCTACAATCAAAGGACTTGCTTTCCATAAGGCAGAATTCTATTATGTCCCTGTGACTTGTTGGGGCAGCAAGAGGGTTGTTTAGCCATTGGATAGCCAGTTGGCTATCATTTTCAAACGTAACGTGGTTCACGTTTCGCCATTTTGATTTTCCGTACAACCTGATAGCTTCTAGAATGGCTAATAACTCGGCAGTAACAACATCACAAACGCCAGCATCTTTAGAAAAATATACAAGAGTATTCGACGATGCATTGCGAAGCACACCACCGATACCCACCTTACCAAAACTACCTCGGACAGCCCCATCAGTGTTAAATTTCAATGAGCCCGAAACAGGATTGATCCAAGATGTCTGAGTTATTCGAGAGGATTGGGTTCGGACAAATTTAAACTTAAATGGGTCTGCAATGAGGTCGTTTACCTTGCAAAGGGTAGTCGGCCATTTTGCTTTGCACCACCAGGATAATCTCAAAACACAAATATCAAAGAGGTGATTTGGATCGAATTTACAGCCTTTAAATACTAGATCATTTCTGAACTTCCAGATTGACCATATGAAGCTAAAGAAGCTAAGTTGCCATACCTGAGTGGATAGGGAAGATGGTATAGTACTGAACCATTGGACTAGGAGGTCACTAACGCTTGCCGGCACAACGAGATGAACGCTCCATAGGTTGCACCATTTATTCCATAAGACCCAGATAGCATAGCAGTGGCAAAAGAGATGCGATACAGATTCGGTAGAGCCCTGACAAAAGGAGCAGCAGACTGCAGATTGGTCAATGATTCCCCTTCTCGAAAGACATTGTTTCGATGGAATTTTACCATGAGCCACTTTCCAGGTGAATGCTTCGACGTTTGGGGGGGCAAGACCACACCAGACCAGACTCCAAACTGTCTCATTCGACTCCCACTCATTGGTCTGCAGATTGCAATATGATTTAACGCTAAACATCCCACTGGAATCTGCTAGCCAGACTAAGTTGTCCGACACAAAAGGATTGAGCTTAAATCCTCTAATGAGAGAAAGAAAACCCCTCCATTCTGATAGTTCTTCCTCCAAAATTATTCTGCACAAAACAACTTCCCAATGCCACAACTCAGATTGAAAATAATCAAACTCGCTTAAGGATCCTTTCTTCTTGATAGCAAGAGAAAATATACGGGGGAACGCCTCTTTTAGCACGACGTTTCCTGCCCATTTATCCGTCCAGAACTGGATAAGTTTCCCATTGCCTACTTTGATTCGGATGTTAGCCAGAAAAGGATTGTTGGCTTTTGACAACTGGCCGGATAAGTTCCTCCATAACCAAGACATATTAGAAGTTTTTCTAGTGCTAGGCAACATCGAACTCGACTTGGGGGAGTAGATTGCGGAAATAGTTTGACGCCAAAGACTGTTAGGCTCAGATGCGTATCTCCACAACCACTTGTTTCTGAGTGCCGAGTTCCGAGCTTTGAAGTCCACAAAACCAAGCCCCCCTTTTGACTTAGGAAGGCTCAGAATTTCATTTCTTACCCAGTGGATCGCATGGTTATTTAAAGACCCCACAAGAATTTCGCAATCAACTTAGACAAGTAATTACTTATTGATGCTGGCATCGGATATAGAGACATATAGTAAGTGGGCAGATTGCTAAGGGCCGACTTGATGAGTGTGATTCTACCCCCGAAGGATAAGGATTTGGACTTCCATCCGGCAAACTTTTTATTAAACTTGTCTACAACAGGAGACCACAGTGCTTTAGAATTTCTCTGAACTCCCAAAGGAAGGTCGAGATACGTTGTTGGGAACTTCTCTTTTTTACATTGCAAAATGGCAGACCACTGATCAATTAGGGAGTCGGCCACGTTAATTCCAAGAAGTTTTGATTTGTTTAGATTAATACTTAGACCAGACGCCAACTCAAACCCTTTTAAAATACGCACCACGTTACGGATTTGGGACTCACTGTCACCACAGAAGATGATGAGGTCGTCTGCAAACTGAAGGTGGGACACTTCACCGAACTCAGCTCCCAGACAGAAACCAGAAAATAGGCCTTTTTGAACCCCTTTTCTAAGCAGTGAACTTAATGCCTCAGCTACCAAGTTGAATAGAAAGGGTGACATTGGGCATCCTTGTCTTAAGCCCCTGGATATCGAGAAGGACTTGGTATGGGAGCCGTTAACGAGCACATAGATCTTTGCTGATTCGATACACTCCTTGATCCAACTACGCCATTTTAGACCGAACCCCATCTTTTCCGAGACCAACAACAAAAACTGCCAATCTACGGAGTCATAGGCTTTTCGGAAATCTACTTTAAATACCACGCCCGGCAGTCCTTTTCTCCTTTTGTAGTCAATTAACTCATTAGCGATAAGCGAGCAGTCAATGATCTGCTTCCCGGGGCTGAAAGCAAATTGAGTGTCACCGATGACCAAGTGGGCCACCTGTCTAGCTCGAATGGCTAGAACTTTGGCCAGGAGTTTATATATGCATCCTACTAAACTTATTGGACGATAGTCTTCTATGGATGTCGGGCTTTTGACTTTGGGGATAAACACTATGAAGGAATGGTTAAAATCCTTTTCTCTGACCCTTCCCTCACAAAAGTCATCAAAGAAGGAGACTATATCAGCTTTTAAGGACTTCCAGAACTTCTTGAGAAAGTTAAAGTTAAAGTCGTCCGGTCCAGGGGCTCTTGAACCGTCAGTGACAGATAGGGCATGGAAGATTTCATCCACTGTAAACGGTTCTTCTAATTTAGAGGTTGTTTCTGTGTTGATCATTCTGAGGTTGTAATCCAGATTTTCAAGCTGAACTGTATTGGAGCTGTTGTATATCTTCTTAAAGTGAGAAAATATAGCCCTTTTTACAAGACCAGGATCCGTAACAACCAAGTTCCCAACATTTAGCTTGCATATCGAATTTTTATTCTTCCTGGTAGAGGCACAGATATGGAAGAAACGGGAGTTTCGATCGCCTGCCTGAAACCACTTAAGCCTCGATCTCTGTAACCATTCTCTTTCATTCTGTCTGACAGTATTCCATAATTGAGTTTTAGTGTTGAGCAACTCTTGCTTGATAGCAGGTTCTGACTTATCCCCAGAAAACTTGGCCTCCAATTCTGTGATCTTATTTTCTAATTCTTCAATGGTAGGGGTTTTGGAAACACCACTACTAGCCAGCCACGCTTTAGCCTCGTGTTTACAGTTTCTGAGTAGATTGCTAATGCCAGCACCGTTCAAATTCTTACATGTACTATAAATGCATTCTGCCAGTTCCTTCTCATCTGACCAGTGATCAAACCAGCGGAATGGCTTTGGTCCCCAGTTCTGTCTAGATATCGAAAGACAAACTGGGTTATGGTCGGATATATTTTTCGGCAACAGATTTTGCTGCAGGTCAGGCCATTTTTGCAGCACCTCTGAAGAGATGAGAAACCTATCCAATCTGCTCATTGAGGGATTATCCCTATAGTTGGACCAGGTGAAGGTCCCTCCGTTAAGGGGAAGATCCAGCAACGATAAGGAGTCAATGAACACCAGAAATTCATTCATTTCACTCTTCTTGTAGCTAACTCCTTTTTTCTCTTCCTTGCGGCATATGGTGTTGAAATCGCTGCCAATAATCAGAGCACTATTTGAGCGGCTCAGTGTCTCGGTTAGACATAAGAATAACTCCTTCCTTTCGGCTGCCCCGTTAGGAGCATATATATTCACTAATGAAACATGGAGATTAACATCAAGGACTTTTAGCCAGCCTTCTAACAAAATGAAATTCCTGTGAATGAATTTGGCCTAACAGTCGAAAATATCCGTGTCCCATAAGCTCAGGAGACCCCCCGATTGACCAATAGACGGTGAGCAACACCAACCAAAATTTCTGGAGAAACCAGCTATTTTCTTAATCATCCACTCATCACAGACTGGGGTTTTAGTTTCTTGTATGAAAAACACACTGGGTTTGCTATTACACAGAATTCTTTTTGTAGCAGCCTTTTTCTCAAAGCTCTCGATGCCCCTTACATTCCAAGTTAAGAAAAGTGTTCTATGCATAACGGAGGAGAATAAACACAGAAAACCACAGCAGAAGTTCAAAATGTTACCTCATCGAGGATCCTCTAACAACACCAATTTCCAGTAATTTTTCGCACACTTCCTTGTCTGACGCACTGAAGAGTAGGCCGACTTCTTTGCACACTTCTAAGCATTTGCTGGCTTCGACCAGCTCTTCAGCAGCGGGGGGACGATTCTGGCCAGCTGGGGTAGGGGTGAGAGGGGTGCATGGGTGATGAGGCCAAGGATTTATTTGAGATAGGGCGAAGATGGGGATGCAGGGAAACCAAATTGGTGATTGACGCCGGCAGAACCCGGCCGACGGGGTTGGAACACTAGGCTTGGTCGGGGGAACAAACACCGCTTGAGGGATTTGGGGATTCCGTTGGAGTTGATTTTTCAGACAAGGCCAAAAGGATAACGGTGAGGAATTATTTGGGGTCCTGAGCACTCTAGGCTTGATGACAAAAAGCCCAGTGGATGGGTCAAGGACGGGCCCAGAGAAGTTAATGGGGCCAGACGAGGAGCAGGAGCCCTCAGGCCCGGTTTCAATAGGAACGTTATAGAGATTTTCGGATAGGCTAGTGTCATGTGGGTTGGGACGCGATGATTGGGGTGGGTTTAGAGAAACATAATTCAACTGTTGCTCTTCAATAACAAAATCAACGGGATTACACACGTGCTCAAAAGAATCCAACATTGCCATATTATTGGAAAAACGCGGCGCCGCCTCTGCATTGAATGCAGAATCGTATTCTTCGAAGCGACAACTACTTGAATCAATCGGAGATCGGATCGTTGGTTCACCGTCGATCCAACAACGATTCTCTTCACTTTCCGCCGTCGACAGGTTGATGAAAAAGGATTCTCCGTTCAGTGAGACTTCGGCACGACTAGGGATATCCGCAACAGAGGCAACACCCACCAGAACCCTAGCAACGTCAAGCCTACTCCTTGTCGCTGTGTCTTCATCTATTTTGATGACCCTTCCCCAATTGCTGGCGATCGATGCGATCACAGACTCGTGCCAGGCATACAACGGAATTCCCACAATATTCACCCAGATTAACAGTTTCTTCTTTGCAATGAAGATATTCGGTTTTTCCAGGTTGTCAAGCCAGGTCTCTAGAAGAGACAGTTTCATATCCCACATGATATCCACCTGTTCAGCTTCCAAGCACTGGATAAGGACGTAGAACCCGGACCAGGAACTAACTTTGACTCGGAAACCTTCGGACCTTAACGCTTCTTGAATAAGCTCTGCATTGAACATTCCTTTGACTTGACCTATGAAACTCTGACGTAGCCATTCCGACTCTGTCGGGGAGAAAGGAATTTGAAGGTTGATGACTGCGCTATTAGTTAGGACCTTGGCAGAATGACACTCCTGGGCCTGTTGAGGTTGGACGTTCTCTGACGTGACGGGGACATTAAGTAGGGCATCTTTGAACGATCTACCCCGAACCACCATAGAATCAAGTTTTGCTTTTGCCGGAATGGGACCTGAAGATTTTTGCTCCACTGTGGGCTTTGCTTTTGAATCGAGGTAGGAATGAGCACACTTCCTTTCTCTGAAGACTTTGATGATAAAGTTATCCAGTTTCCGGTTGTTCCCCAGGGATATGGCTCTCTCAGCTTCCGATAGGTTGGCAAACCTAACGAAGGCGAATGTATGACGGTGACTTGCTCTTTTGGGATTGTTGTAGGCAATGTATGTTCTAAGCACCTCTCTATACTCGCTGAAAGCCTCTCTTAGGGTAGAAGTGTGAATTCTTTTGCTAACGAAGTTCACGAAAACAGTGAAACCTAACGCCATGCTATAATCCTTATGATGTGAGTGGTTGAAGGGCCTAGGGTATTTCTGGTAGCCTTTCCTCTTCTCCGATGCTCTGGACGCTCCTCCCGACGCTCTAGTTCTAGGCACTCCATCCGAAGTTCTTTCTCTAACTCTGGACGCTCCCTCCGGTGCTCTAGCTCTGGACGCTCCCTCCGATGCTCTAGTTCTAGAAGCTCCCTCCGGTGCTCTTGATCTCGGCACACCCTCCGGTGCTCTAGCTCTCGGCTCTCTCTCTCTCTCTCCATTAGGCACCTATTTTCCAATCATTCACACAGTCGATTTCATTTGTTTATATTTCAACTATAAAATATAAAACAAATAATTTGTTCGTATTAAGAAATTAAAAGGAATGCTCATCTGATTAGGTTGGCCCTTGAGGTTTTTTTTTCCTTTTCCGAATCTAATTTAGCTTAATCCAGCTGATCAGGAGACATGCAGTTGGACAATATTAATTGACCACTTAAATCATTTGTTTTGATTATCTAACGATAAATAATATTTTAGATACTTCTTCAACAAAATAAAAATAGGTTTAATTTAAGAAAATTACTTTAATACGTAAGTTTGTGCAGACTTTAATTTAAAGAAAATTTATGGCATGACGAACCTATAATATAATTTCTCGTATATTTGACACTTAGGGCTCGCTTAGTATAAAGGACAGAAAAACTCGAGGGTAATTTTTTTGTTAAACTAATAATTTAACTTTAAAAATAAAAATATTAGTTAAATATTAACTGTTTGATTAACAAAATTTATATTTTTATATCCAATAAAAATTTAAAATTTATTTAAATTAAGGTGAAAAAATAAGTTTGGACCCATATGAAAATACAATAAGTACAATAAATACAATATTTCAAGCATTTAATAATTTATAATATTTAAACCAAGGCTTAATAGTAAAAAAGGTGCCCAATCTATACCCTTTGTTCTAGTTTGGTGTCAAACGTTTTTTGGGCCACTTTGGCACCTACCGTTTCACTCCGTAACTCAGATTGGGTTTTTCCGTCAACAACCGTTAAAAAAAATTTGTTAACCAATTATAACATGACACATGACCTATTTTATATATTTATTTAAATTCTGAATTACTTAAAAATTATGTAGTTCTTAAAAAAACCCTAAAGTTTTAATTTCTTTCAAACAAAGCCTCAAATCACATCTCCATCACCGTTCGGCATCCTCCACACGTCGGCGGTTCACCGCTCACCACCCAAGCATTGGGTACCTCACCATTCAACATCCCCACCCTCTAGCCGTCGATTAAAAGCTCAACCATTCTTTTTTTCATTTTTGGTTGTTCGTCGACGGAGCAATCGACGTTTCAATCGCCAATTTTCGACGACGGAATCATGAGCTTTCGATCGTGGGGGGCGACGAAGGCAAGGGTGGCTGGTGGTGGTTGAATAGGTAGTGAGAGGGAAGTAATTTAGGGATATAGGGTTTGAATTTGGGGTTTAGAGAAATTAAAGATTTCAGGGTTTTTTTATAAAATTAAAGATTTTTTGATTAAAAAACAAAAATTAAAGAAAATACAAGAATATGCCACGTGTCGTATTTTTATTGGATAACAAAAAAAAAATTAATGTCCGTCGCGAAAAAAATTCAATTTAAATTACGGCATAAAACGTTAGGCACCAAAACGACCAAAAAAATATTAGGCACTAAATTAGAACAAATAGTATAAATTGAGTACATTTCTGACTATTAAGCCTTAAACCAATAATGGTGGCCATTAAACAAAAAATGTGGACTTTAAAGGGGTGGGTTTTTTAAAAAAAATTATCCAAGTACAAAACAGGTTGGGCCTTCCCCTATACAATGCAAGTGATAATAAAGTATTAAAATGTATTTTATATTAAAATGTTGTAGAAATAATGGAAGATTGGGCAATTGGGTTAGGCATATCCATGAAAGATTGGATTGACATGAGTGGAAGCATCAATAAATTGACCCAATAATGTCTAGCCTTCCGTTGACGCTCGGACATATTTATTTGGGGGACTTTACAATTTGAAATAAAGAAAATGCTTTACTGTAATGGATCTGAAATTAGCAACGGAATTTTAACTGTATTAATGCTTAGACTTAAATTAGAATTTTTACTTTGAAAAAATAAACACATACTCCACTTCACAAGCCCTAAAATTATTGAATTCGGTCACTAACTCATTGCCAGTCATATATTCCATTCGCCGAACATAGGTCCATTACTCTCCTTCAATCATTGGGCTTCTTTCCTTTCTTATAAATTAAATTATTTAAAGCGCTTGCCAAATATTTTTCTCTATTACACATTTTAAAAGGTTTAAACTTGTTGGAGATCATTTTAAAAAATTTAAACTTATAAGGACCAAGTATGTATATATTCTAAATAATTTTGTAATATTTTTTGGGTCATGCTCCCACTGTTATCTTCATAGTTTAGTCGTTACATCTTGCATTTATAATTATGATAAAACTCTTGATTGAATTGGTATCATGAGTTAATTAGGTTTAATGGAGATTTTCCCAATTAGGTTTAATGGAGATTTTTACTGAGGCATTTCTACCTTAAAAAAAATGAATAATATTTTAA
Source organism: Hibiscus tridactylites (assembly GCA_958450335.1). Classification (NCBI taxonomy): domain Eukaryota; kingdom Viridiplantae; phylum Streptophyta; class Magnoliopsida; order Malvales; family Malvaceae; genus Hibiscus; species Hibiscus tridactylites. The sequence goes on from OY288280.1 coordinate 85,387,618, forward strand.
TAATTTATTGAATCCATCAATATAATAAAATTTTTTGTGTATGTAAATTCTTGAATCAGTCAAATATTTTTATCGTACTAATCCAAAATATTATCTTTTGATATGTTATAATTGTTTTTCTAAACAAACTAAAAAGTTAGATTTTTTTTATTTACCCAAAATTCGACTTACACAATTTATACAAATGAAACATAAATATAAAACTATGGTTGTTAAAATATTAAAAAATTATAAAAATGTTTACATTTTTTTTTTATTTTAGAACATTATAACAAAAGACAAATGACTCTAGGAAGGAAAGAAAAGGCCAAAACTACTTAACTAAAAAAATATAGATCAATATATGAACCCCAACTTGCAACATGAACTTTGTGAACAATGACAAAACCAATGCATTTCATTGGGGGCATGAATCTTAGATTATTTATATATAATAAGACAACAATGTAAATATTGAAAAATATATTAAGTTGGTATTGATTGAATTAATAAAAAATAATAATAACTTTAACAAAACAAAAAAAAAACTATATTATTAAATTAAACAGTGTAAATATTTAAAAAAAATATTAAAAACGATTTGAACGAGTTGCAAATGGATTTAGCTTAGCCCTTTATAAATATGGAAAGACATAAACAAAAATAAAAGTTTATAATTCGAGTTGAGTCAAACTCGACTTGACTTAATTCATAAACACTTTAATCTAACGTTATATAATCCAGCTTTAAAAGATGTCATACTCTGGTTATAAAAGTGTTGGAGAAATTAATTTAAAAATAAAAGATGATGAATAATAAAAAGAAAGATGTTTAGAGATGCAAATGGGTTGCAAGTTGCAACGTATTTGTACTAGTTGCATTGTTTTAAATATTAGTAGATTATTGCTCAATCCTTATTATCCCAGATGACCTAATTCATTTAGGTGACTCGAGTTCGAGCACCAGTTATGTACGATGTGTGTGGTTTATTAAAAAAACTTTAAAAAATTAAACATATATTATCCTTGTATCACACCAGCATATTAAAAAAAATAATAGATTATTTTAAGTGACATCAGTTCAATTCATTGTTCCCGCATTTTTCTAACACAACACGGAATCAAACAAACAGCACCCTTGACCAGAGACCAGATTTGTTTTGTTTTCTTTTTTAAATAATAGAGGTGATAATGATGGAACACAAACCATGCAAGTTGCCAAGTTGTATGGCAAGTGGAAAGTTACAGAAAATGCGGAGAAAAGTAGACCCTTGGCAACTTGGCATCCAACTTTTTAGCCAACTTGTAAGTTGTAACTTGTAACCTTGGTTTCTAGCTTGGCCCCATCGGATTTTACTTTTGCCTACCCTAATTAAATTACTTTTTTTTTTATCGTATTATAAAGATATTAAATTATTTATATATTTTAACAGTCAATATTAATTGCACTTCTTTTCAGAAAAAATATTATTCAAAATTTTAAAAATATATACTTTAATTATTATTAATGTTATTTTTCATTAATTTTTTACCACGTGGCTATATATCTAAACAGTAACACTGACAATCTCGATCTCTCATTGCCAAAACAAAAAGTCGTGCATGTTCATTCTCTCAGGTGTGACGGTGGATTTAAATATGAATTAATCTTTTAAGATAATAATATAAAATTAAACATATGTAGTTTCTCGAATCAAAATGAATACAAACTCACAAAAAAATGATGTAAAATTATGAACCCTGCTTCACCTCTGGACTCCAAAGAGCACACAAAATATTTTGAAAAATGAAAACTGTTGGCTGAGCATTGCAAGAACAGCCTGTCTCCAGTTTAGTTGCTCGGTGTAATTTGTTGTTTGGAAGTGCTCTCCGAAAATTAATCATTTTTAGTGAGTAAATAGAAACTCGTTAATTAGGATTACAGGGCATGGCAAAATAAAAGAGTATAATAGAGCTACGAATAAAAAAAATAATCATCGACATTGTAAATCACAGCTACACAGGCCTTGAATCATATCAATGGTAAAAACTCTAGTACTTTCCCTCGTTTCTTACCAAAACTAATCTTCTTGCCAAAACTTTAGCTTCGATCGATATTGCCGATGTGGTACCGGACCGTCACCATCTCGGCCATAGGGTGTTAATTATGTTTGAGTTGGCCAAAATGGTACGGTTGAAACTGGTGTTATCACGAAGCAGCAATGCCACTATAGTCGTTGGAAGAAACATCATGGCCCGACGAAACCTTTTGCTTCCGGCCGTTCCTGCGTTTACTACGGTCGGCTCCTTCGGCAGTTCCTCCTCTGGCTCTTCTCTGTTGCTCGATACCTTTCTTGTGGTCTATCTGTCTTCAAAACATCAAACGGAAACAACGGCTTTCATGAGAATTTTACGGTTGACTGGAAATGCCGGTGGGAAAAAGGAATTTAACATAGAATATAAAATGCCACAACCGAATGTTTTGTTTAAATTCGATCTATACTTTAGACGACACATTTTGAAACCGAAATAAACAAACCAAAGACTTTACCTCTGTCTCTCCTCCACACCTCATATACCTACTCCATTGTTTTGCTCCTTCCATGGTGTAATGTTATTTTATGACACATGATGCCTTGCCACAAAAGTTGGACAAAGAAATTAACCAAAAGAGACCGGACTTAGATGCCAAAAAACACAATTATCCATGTGTCCTAAAATTGACTCAATCACAGAAGTATTCTGTAAGACTATTTTTTCTTCTTCATGCATTACATTAACATATGTTACTTGGATCTAGAGTCGCCGGACACGATATTAGGTTGATCGGAGTCTTAGAAAATCCGACTTACCCCAAGAAAGAAACCGTTAAATTGTGCATCGAAGCTGTCCGGCATAGTGTCGCCAGAACTCATCTCCGAGGAACTCCGCTTGGAACTCTCACCGTATGACCCGAACGAAGAGGAAGCAGAACAAGATGTGGACTCAAATGAATCAATGTCAGCTTGGAACATTTCTTCAAACAATTCTTGTAAATCCTCTAAGCTTTCTTTTCCGTTTCCCTATACGTTAACATTTAGAAGAGAGAGAAAAAAGAGAACATTTCGTATCAAATATATATCTTACTAAAATTAGATCAAAACTGAATCCAGAAAACAATGAAAGAAGCTTACATTAGGTTTTGTCTGCATCATCATATCAGTCATTTCGTTCAAAAAGTCTCCCATTCCCTGAAATCAAACCATTCCATTCATCTTTTGTCTGTTTGCTTTTCATAAACCTAACTTAAATATATATATTATATAAAGAATAACAAAAAGGCAGAAGATGTGGAGAACAGCAAAGCAAAGTTACATTTTCGTCGTCATCACTGTCATAAACTCCTACGTCGTACAGAAACCTCTTGTTTGAGTCAGACAGAACTGTAGAAAAAGCCAAGTGAAAAACATCATCTCGTGAAGCCGAATCCAATCATTCCTACTTAAATTATTAAGAAAAGTAAATAAATCATAACTTTTGTGACTATAAAAATGCAAATTGCAATTGAATCAAGGAATTATAATAATAGGAAATTACCAGAATAGGCTTGTTGAACGGCCTGGAATTTCTTCTTGGCTTCTTCCACGAACTTCGAATTTGCCGACGGAGAGCAACGATCAGGGTGCCATCTCTGTGCCCATCAAACAAACACAAATTTCAAACCCAATAAAAAGACCCGGCACCGGTTTATGAACTCTGGATATCATTCCATAGCCAAAAGCCGAAAGCAAGAGTTTTAACAGAATTCAGTGCACGTTCAGAGCATAAAATTATTAACAGTTTTAAACCACTAGACTAGACATAAACAAACTCAAATCAAATGCTAAAAATCTAACCAGGGCAAGTTTCTTATAAGCAGTCTTGAGCTCTGTTTGAGTGCATTCCTTATTCAAACCCAGAACAGCATAGAAATCATTGTTCTTCTCTTCTCCATTTGCCATTTCTTCAACAAACAACCCGAAAACCCAAAAAAGTCCTTGTCTTGTCGACAAATTATAGATATCAACAACAAAACTTAAAACCAGAAACCAAGCCAAACCCACCTATGATGTAAACGTCAAAACAAGACTAGAGTTTTACAAACATAGATTAGGGCTAAATCTGTAATCTGTGTGAGGATGAGGAAGGTAAGACTTAAGAGGGTCTCTGCGCCCAAGATCTCTCCAGAACCAGAAACCTGTTGTTTATACAAGTTTCTATGGTTTGCTGCTTGTGTATTTATATATACATGAATCTGTTTACTCATATATTGTTTTTATATTTTGCTGAAGGATTAAATAAATGAATAAAAAAATGTGTGTTGTATAAGTGTGGGGTAATAAATAATATAGATAAGGTGAGCTCTATGGACGGTGGGGATTGATTTGAAGGGCAGCGATATTTTGCCTATCTGCGTATCCACAGACTGTACTTTATTCACCGTGACAATACAGAAGCCCCTTTTTTATGACAGCTTTGTTTCCAGTTTTTTTATTAATTAAAATGAGCTTAATTCACTTGTGCTTTTCACGACATTTATTTACTCCAACTTGATCCTGGTCGAAGGGGCCCACCCATGGGGATAGGATGGTGGGCTTGTTCGAGTTTTGTCAAAACCCAAATGGCAAGTGGTTTAACTTCCACTTCCATTATTCTCTTACAACTTGGTTGAAATGGGGTTTCCCTTTTTCCTTTTTTATATGTAATAAGGCTTAACTATCATCAAATAGGTACCTAAACTATATATATATTTTCAGTTAAATGCTTAAACTATTTTTCGAGCCAAATTAAAATTTAAAGTTTCATTCCGTGACATATTTAAGGTTCGCCGTTAATTTTTTCTATTAAAGGACACGTGTCACCTCCAAAAAAATTTAAAATTATATTAAAAATAAAAATATTTAATAAAAAAATAAAAATGTATCATGAAAGTTTCAAACATTCTCAAAATAGTTCCCAAATCCCTAAGCCCCCAAATTTGACCACTCCTATTGCCGGCGGCCGCGTTGCCGGCAATGGAATGAAGCGCCCTTCCCTCGCCAAACAACCCACACGCCGTTCGTCGCCCCTCTTGTCGCTATTTTTTACGAATCGTTCGAAAGAACAATTTGACAATTTCGTCAATTTGTACGGTGTCGATTAATTTCCGATGACGGAATGGTAAAAAAAATAATCGTGATGATCCGACGACCGATTAAAACAAATATCCAACTAAGCCATATGTCTATTTCTCTATCTTTCTCATCGGTTTTACACCATTCGAACCAGCCAAACAATAGTTTTAATTCCAATGCACAATTTCGTTTGTCTTTTTCTGTAAGAGACGGACCCGGGAATTAAGTATTTGGCAGGTGAATTGGACTAAAGCTAATGGACTTTAATATATGGAAGTATTTATATCCATTGTATACTGATGTGTGAGGATTCATTTTTTTTTCTGTCCTGGTTTGATAATTGATAGGACTGCGAGAAAATCATTTTTGTTAGCCATATGGCTTGGGCTGGCATTAGGATCATTAACCAGAGTTGAAAGTTTATTTCTCAAATTTGGCCACTTAATAGATTATTTTAATTCTAAACATATCATAAATAATCATTTCCGTGAACCGAATACTTAATATCCATAATTATATACATACGTGTACTTTATAAGCATACATGTGTAATTGAATCACACGGTTAATGTATATGCTGTACACATTCATTTGACCACTATTTAGAAAGATGATCGAAGAAAAATTATTATTATTTTTGTTAGAATCAATGTCAAATCAAACTAATAATAAATTAACTTTATTACATTGTTAATTAAACCTAATCTCTGGTCTTAGAATTGCGGTTAGGCAAAGCTTCTTAATATATTAATAAATAATAATAAGTTATTTTTTAAAAACAACTACATGAACTTGGATTTCATTGAAATACCAAAAAAATAAAAAAGCATTCTATTTCTTTGAAAATTTCTATCATCATACTCAACATGCAACAATCATTGTCTAGACATATTTCTTCTTTTTCTGACTAAACAAATAAATATTGATGTAGAAACAGTGGGTGAATTTGAACAAAATAATTCATCCGAAAATTCAAAGATTGAATTAATCATACACGGTTAATGCATGTATTTGATCACGATCTAAAAAGACGGTCGAATAAGCACTTCCCAGATTAAGCATTACCCTAGTTATAGCTGAACGGGTTCTATGGGAAAACTAAGACACTTGGGTCCGTCTAATTAACTAATTAATTTGTCTTGTCGTGAGATTACGTTCAATTAACTAACTAATCTCAAATGCACAACTTAATTAGTGATGTTTCTTAGACGCAATATTTTTCTCTTGGTTTGGATTGGATTAAAGCAAGCCATGGAAAGAAAGAACAGAGGGTTGTCGGTGTGAGAAGCAGCAAAGTCTCGAAAGTACGGCGGTCCAAACTCCAAACTCCAAAATTATGAATTATTTTAGAAATGCCCACGTGAATTTTGTTTGGAATCTGCCCAAATCACGTGCCTCTTCTTTGCACGTATTGTCATCATCATCTCTTTCTCTTGCAATTTGCATGGATTCTGAATTTAAAAATAATGAAGAAAATCTTCCGAACAATGGGAAAATCTCAAAGGTTATGGTTTCGTCCCTTTGATTATATATATAATTAGTTAGTGGGATACCTTGTGTTTAGTTTAATGAGATTCATCTTCAAATTTTAAGAAGGGAAAGGTGCATGAACTTCAATTAATTTAATTTAATTTAAAGGGTTTTAAATAGAAATGCTTTTATAGAAAAAGCTATTCTAATTAAGTTCTTATTGGTCAAAAAAATTCATGGGACCTCTTCATTAACGGAGACAATCATTGATCGTTAACCATAGCCGATGGATGGCGTGGCCAATAGGTCTATAATATATATATTAAATATCTAATGTTATTACATAATAGTATTTGTTCTTTAAAATTATTATCATTCAGAATTAACAATACTAATATCGTTCCTTTAAGTGGTAGATTGAATTAGTTGACAATATAGAACATGAGTGAGTTAAAGTTTCCAGTGTTTTCCGAAGTGAAGGTATCATTCAGAGATATTATGGAGAGAGATTGGAGGTCTGTGCATGTGCTAAATGCTAATGCAACTTTTGGAATATATTTTTCCACGTCACTCCCATGGCCATTATTATCTAAAATGCATGTAATGTACCTACGCCCTTAAATGTGTCGTGTCTGCATCACCCACAATAAATTCCAATTTTCAAATAACCATTTAAATTCAAGATTATACTATTATTTTCTCGAGAAGTTTCCAACTGAAATTTAAAAGGGAAAAATGTTTATTTCGTCTAATAGCGTGATATTGAAAGTTGGGGGGACCATCTCATTCATTATAAAAATTTTTTTTAATTATAAAAAATGAATAGATTCAATTACTGATCTTTTCCCGACAAAATCAAATAAGTTGGTTGGGTGTAATGTTTCTATCACTTGGCTAAAATTCGTAAAATGTGAAGAAGAAAAAAAGAGAGCAATCGGGAATGATATGATATACCAAAACATTTTTATTTTTGTAACGTAAATTCGTAAAATGTGAAGAAGAAAAAAAACTGTTATGATCACAAAATGTAAGACCCGAGTGCAGGAAGGTAGGGAAGAAACATTCATTGTGTACGAAGGGCTTTAATCCAATCAATCTGGAGGTTGAAATCACCAGGCCCGGATATAGCACCAGGCACGCCACCATCTGCATTAACCGATAGAGACATCCCGAGTATACGAGATGGATTCATCTCCAACTGTGCTTCTATCACGTTCCCTCTCCATGTTGGCAAATACTGATCCAGAGGTATCTGCAATTATGCACCAATTTCCAACATTTTCATGCCTCATATTTAGATATGTGTTAGACACGGGAGTCGAACACCTTCGCTAAATAATAATCACAAGGGATGCAACCAAGCAAACTGACACCCTACCGACTAGAAGAAGCCTAAAACATGACATTTGCATACCCCTTCATATTTGTAGTGGAAGTCAAGACGCTGAGAACCCATATTAGGCAGAATATAACAGCAAATAACTAGTAACTTCGTGCCGTGGTTTCTATTTCTTTTATGGTCATTTACCTAACAGCATTCTAGGTAATTTCCATATGGCCATTAAAAACTCAAATCCCATGTTCAAGAGTTCAGTTGTTTTGAAATACATCCCACAAGTAGAAAACAGTAACATCAATGGCTAAGAATATGAGATTAATACCTTGGCAATATACCAGTTGTCTTTGGGAACAAAAACAAAAGACTGCCATGAATTATCTTCCATCTGTCCAGGAGAATTCACCCAATTCTCTGTATAAATCTGCATAGAAGTGAGCGTATAAGATTCAAAAAGATAGAAACAACATAAGTAAAAGCCTTGATATCTGTTTACTACTTTACTTCAATATGATGAAAACAACTCACCGTAGATATGTAACATCTCCCGTCTCCTTTAAGCCTTAATGCTATTGTATCATATGCTTCCAAATCAATGAAGCCATCAAACTACATATATAAGAATGAAAGAAACAAGGGTCACTAAATGCAAATAATTATTGCAAAAGAACCAAAGTAATTTATGCTCCCTGTACATAAAGTGAAAAATATTATGTTCCATGCTTAATCCAAAAGAAAAAAACATTCTGTTTTATGTATGGAGATTGAAGAAGCTACGTTTCTACATTTGAAATCTTACAAAGAAACCTAAAGTTGGAATGATATTAACTCACTTGAGACAATATAGAACTGATAAAGCTTTTCCATACCATAGAAATAGATAGACATTTAACTCCATGAAGCATCTAAAGAAAGGGAAGACAAAGTCCTATGTTCCAAAAATGACATTCTAAAGAGAGCTAGCGAAGGGGTAGGCCAGAACTAGCGTTTTTATGAGACATAGGAGCAGACTATTATCATTTATCACTTCAAAATGTGTATTTGAAAGAGTAAATTTGAAAACAAGCTTTTATACAACAATCATAAAGCTAAAAAGTCTTTCTAGATTCATCCATAGTTGCACGTAATTTCTGTAACTAAATAATAACCTTTCAATAATACCTTTTTGTTTTTTGGGAAAATCCATTCCATCTATCTAAAGTCAGCAGTAAAGACTCAATGGTGGAACAAAAAATGAACGCCATCTAAAACTGATGCAGTAAGAGTAACCAAACCATTACGATCGGGACACACTAGAATTTAAGCTTTGCTTGGTATGAAGGCTGGAAAGATGTGAGAGAGAAAATTTTGTTAATCAAATGATTAAGATTCATAACTACTATCATATTTTGTAGCTTAATCATTGGATTGACAAATTTTCCTTTCTCACGCCTTTCCATCCATCATACCAAGCAGCGCCTTTACAAGAAAAATGGAATTATTGTTCACCTTCTTGGATCGCATTCCACAAAAGCCGCTCCTAGTTATTTTCCATTTTGTGCCCTCGTTTACATCCAGGGAGAGATTCCCAGAGAAAACCCCTATCAAAATATGTTATGGACAATCAGAAACATAACAAGTAATTAAAATAAGGAACATGAAGTTGTCATGGTGAAAAGTGCATCAATATCATGGATGCCAGATTAAATTAACTGCACAAAATCATCTAAAGAGTGCCTTTTCAATGAACCCTAATTGACTCACAAACACACCAAATAAACAACAAATTTAACATTAATACTTTTATTGACAATTACCAGTTGATTTGTTTGGATCATCTTTAATCTCCAAAGAAGCCGATGACATCCCTGAAAAGCAAAACTATTAGAAAAATGTCCAAAAAATCATGTTAAGAAAGAATTTCGGGAGAATTTTTAGAGTTACCTCCATATTCAGCATCAGAATAAAGATGCCATTTTTTGAGCTCCTCTTTTGAACTGAAATTAAATATGTATTTCTCAGCGGGAGGGATCCAATCTTCAACGTTCCATGTCAGAGCTTCATTTGTTTTGACAAAATTCAAATCAATTAGCAAGGGGGAAACAAAGGAAATGAGCCGAAAGGAAAAATAAACAGACTAATGAAATTAACAATCTAAAGTTTTTACCTTTCTTGGTTGCATTCAGGGAAGCTTGCCATATCCCGCGAAACCTTGACATTTCTTCCTAAATTCTCAAAAGAAATTCCAAATTTCAACAGCACCCAAAACAAAAACTTGAAAATGTAGAATGATTTGGATTGAAATAAGCCAAAGAGCAGCAGCTAAAACCTGTTGCAGTAGCGGCGTCAGTGACTGTTCACCGTCACAGTTGCTAACAAAGAAGGGAGAAACATCTTTTACTTTCCATTTTCTTTTCCCTGCTATTTTGGGCCGATTTCAACATAATTTGTTGAAGAAACCGGCTTCTATTTTGGGCTTTTGTAGTGATTTTACACTATGGCCCCGAGATGGAATTCAAGGCCCAAGTGTTATTCTGAAAAAAAACTTTTTAAGAAAAAAAAAATATATGTGATGAATAAAGCCATTTTTTTAAATCATAAATTGTTTTTATTAAACATTTCCCGTGCTTAACCATTTTTATTAAGTGTTTATACCCTATACACTAGCAGTGAAAATTGAAAGTTTCCACAAAGACCTTAGTTTTTGGGTTTAGAGTTTTAGTTTAGGTTTAAAATTTACAGTTTAGAGGTTGGGCTTTTGTTTTTAGGGTAATATGGTTAGTATTTAAGATTTAACTTATAAACCCCAAATTATAAACATTAACTCTAAACTCTAACCACTATCCCTAAATTATAAACCCCTAAACCTTGCACCTTAAACCATAAAACTAAAGCAGTTGTGAAAACTTTCAATTTTCACCGCCAATTTATAGGATAATAATCCTTCTATTAAACAATTAAAAGATTACATGTTTTTGCTTGTATCAATATAATGCAGTTTTAAAATCACATAAATTCCTTTAAAAATTAATTTATTTATAAATTTGTCCCCTACTTTCAAACATTTATAATTTACCCCACTTCAAATTCTGATTATTTTCCTAACTCACCTCATGCTCATATTCAAATAAGTTTATCTATAGGGTGTACGTGAGTCTTATTAAGTATTAAGGTTGAACATATATTACTTTAGACAATGTTAATAATAAAAAGTACATAATATTAAATGGATATAAAATATGTATATATATTTAAGGTTTGTATTTGATATAATGTATAAATACACCTGATAAATCTGGTGAGGAGCCCTTGTTAATAAAAATAGTTGTTGATTAAATGTAAAGGCTCACTGATTTGTAAGCTGATTTTGTATTGTATTGTGTGTTATGTCTTTTATACTTCTTCTCTTAATTATTCTAGTTAATAAAGAAATATTCTCTAATAAACAATATAATAAGAAATGTACTCTTTTCCCTCATTAGGCTTAGAAGGGTTTTTAAAAAGGCCTATAATAATTTTCCCCTTTGTTTTATCAAAAAAAGAAAAGAAAGGCAGAATGATTAATGCAATATATTTATTATTTTACAAATTATATTTTAGTTCGGTTACCATTAGTACTGTTTTGAGATAAACCATTAGTACTGTTTAAACATAAAGACATGTGTTTAACGATATTCGAATTTTAATTCATGTGTGAAAAAAAAGATTTAGATAATATAAATAATTGTATAAAAAAATCATAGTGACCCCGACCTTGCTTTTCTAAATGTTTTACTCAGTCAGTCAGTCGTACGCCGGCTACAAATATTTTAGGTTTTATTTCAGTCAAAATTTTGATAAGTTTTAACTTATTTTAGTTAATATTGAATAATGCCGATTAGTTCAAGGTTTTATTTTTAAAATTATTTTCTTAGTTATTTTAACTAACGTGTATATTCCGACTCATTTATCGTTTTGCTTTCATTTTTTCTCTAATTTCATTGATTTCATCAACGTTATATGTAAACATAACCTTCTCTCTCAATTTATTTATGAAATATATTCCAAGCTACCTTTACTTGTTCAATATTAGGACTGAACGATTGGTTTGGCTTGGCTTTTAAACGTTTTAAATTGTTCATGATAATTTAGTGCAGTTCGATTCTCAGTTTTATATGAAAATCTAGTTTTATTTAGACTTTAGTTTGATAAAGTAACGATGTTTATGATTTTTACACATTATTTGATAAAAATTCAGTGTTTCTCATGTTCTTTTAAATAGAATTTTTAAGTAAAACATAATTAACTAGTAGTATAAATTTATTTTCAGTATACCAAATATAAGATAATAAAAATAGAATTTAATTTGACGGTAGACTTTAAAATATTTTATATAATAGGATTAACTACATAAATAGTACCCACATATTCCCGCGTTACTATTTTAATACCTCAACTATTTTTTTGACAAAATGACACATAATATTATGTTTCGTTTTTATTTTAGTACCATGCGGTTAAAAAATTAATAACATGCTAACTAGGAGAGAGAAAAACACATGTGACATCCAAAAAATAAAGAAAAAATCACATGTATGGCAGACTGTCACGAAATTGTCTCACTCCTAGTCAGCATGCTACATGTGCTTTTTAATTATGATTTTAGTCGACGTGGCATGCTGATTATGAGAGATAAAATAACGTATCATCCTGCTACATGTGAATTTCTCTCTTTGTCAGCATGTCGTTAATTTTTTTAACGACGAGGTACCAAAATAGAAATAAAACGTAACGTTAACTATCCTTTTACTAAAAAAATAAGTGGGTACAAAAACAGTAACAGGAAAATAAATGGGGCACTATTTATGCAGTTAACCCTATATAATAAGTCTAAACATTACCATTTAGTTCAGTTTACACACAAAAAATCTCACCACTATTAAATATCTTCTACCTTGATCTCAAGTTTGAGACTTTGTACATGCAGAAAATTTTCGCTAAGAAAGTTACCAACCAAAACTATATGTGCAACACGATTTGGCTAAATTAATTAAGATAAAACTCTAGAGAATCAAAAGAGCAACGAAAAAATATTTTTATCTTGTTATGCTTGATGATAAAATGAACAAACATTTTGTGTGTTATAATATAAAATCATCCAACCTACTCGATTCATTTTATACTTAAAACAAGTTTGTCAACGAAGATCATTTAATCCTTAAAAAGATTAATTTGAAGCATTATGCCAACCAACCAAAGTGTTGTCCTTTAGTGTAATAAAGGTTAATCAATATGATTTACACACACATTGACTCACTGCTCAAAAGTGAAACAATTGTAGTCAATATTTCCCCTCAAAAAACATATTAAAAACTAGGAAATTAACTGTAAAAAGAAGAGGGAAAAGGGTTTTCATCTGCTGGATATATATGGAAGAAAACCCTACTTCCACTGCAATATGCTACCTAACCATGATGCTGACTATTAAAAAAATACCTAAAAATTAAATTTTAAGCCCTAACCCTAATTTTTATATTCTAAACCTTAAACTCTAAATCCTAAAAAATATACCCTACCCCTAATTTTCCTACACCCTAACCCTAAGCCTCAACCTTAAACCCTAAACGCTAAACACGTTGTTTTAAAATGGAGGCACCAATGAGGGCATAATTAAGGGGTAGATGATTTCCATCCGGATTAAGTAAAAATCTCCTACTCCCTAACCATGTCACCTTATATGCCCCCTACTAAAAAACACCTAAAAATTAAATTTTATGCCCTAACCCTAATTTTCATATCCTAAACCCTAAAAATATATCCTACCACTAATTCCATACACCCTAACCATAAGCCTCAACCTTAAACCCCAAATGCTAAACCCTAAACCTATTGTTTTAAAGTGGAGGCACCAATGGGGGCATGATTAAGGGGTAGACGATTTCCATCCAGATTGAGTGAAAATCTTCTGCTCCCTAACTATGCCTCTTTATATGTCCCCTACTAAAAAATACCTAAAAATTAAATTCTAAGCCCTAACCCTAATTTTCATATCCTAAACCCTAAATTCTAAATCATAAAAAAGTACACCATACCCCTAATTTCCTACACCCTAATCCTAAGTCTCAACCTTAAACCAAAAACACTAAACCTTAAACCTACTATTTTAAAGTAGAGGCACCAATAAGACATAAGTAAGGGTAGACGATTACCATCATGTAGGTTACATGGCTGCAAAAACAACATTAAATTGAAGTGCTTATCTGCCAACAATATTACTGGTAAAAGAAGCCGGCCTTTAGCAAAACTGGCTGTTAATGTTGACATATATGTAAAACTCATTAAAAGATTCTATTTATGAGAAAATCTTGAAAGAGATTTGGTTATATGGGGGACCATAAGCATCTACAAAGACTATAACATGTTCTTCACTCTGGAATCTGGATTCACTCATTACTACAGTTGTCTGAGAAAACGATTGTACAGGTTTTTAGAGCTTCATGCAAACCCCACTTGCCTCAATTTTCCAGCACAAACCCGCATTCAATCCTTTTTCACTCCATTACCAGAACTAGCTAGCTTTTGGAATAATCATTTATTTAGGGTTCCATGACATAGAAAGTAAAGAAGATGGAAATGGACTAAAAGTAAAACCCAAATTAATTCCCATTTCGGTTTGTAAAATTGTAATTATATCAAAGGGAAAACTAAGAACAAAGAACAAGAAAATATAATCCCAGTGAAGTTGCAGTAATATGGGGTTAATTCACAATCCTCATCTTTCTTCTTTTTACAACTTTTGACAAAAGCTTTAAAGCTTTCTTCTTTTTGGTTAGCAAGTGTAGAATTCGACCAGCTCATCCATGGACCCCAACTGAGCCCCGTCGTTCTCAAGCATCCAAAGCAAGTGTTCAAACAAAACAACCTCGCAACAAACCACAACTTCATGGCCACCACCATTGTTGTCATTGTCATCGACATCATCATCGTCATCATCCATACCATTGCCAGCACTGGAGGACCGATCGATCAGCTCTTGCAACAGTGGATGGCAAATGATCTCGGAACCCACCAGGTACCTCCGCCGCGACTTCCCGACGTAAACTGCGTGAAGACCCTCCGGAACCGAGTTGTCTTCGGATTCGGCAGCCGCTATAGAGCTGCTGCTACGGGTCAGCTTGGTTAAAGATGGCCATCTTTTTATTGCAGACTTCAGCTTCGTTAGCTTCGCAAATTTTGCCATGTATTTGTTATTGGGTTTTTGGAGTGTAAAAGAAAGGAGAGTGCTGAAGAAATTGGTGAGAAATAGGGGCGAAGGTGGTTCGTATATAAAAAGGACGGAGGAGGAGGACTTAGCCAGCTGACCCGACAAGGACAAAGACCGAGAGATGTGAGAAAAACATTGCAAGGAGACTGGCCCACTGTTTTACATAACATTATACCAGCTAAGAATGAGATATTGGATGCAAAAACCAGTTGCCACTTTTTGGCATTTGGTGTGGACACTTTTTTTTCACACAAAAAAAGAAAAACAAAATTGATTATATAACAAAAATAACTAAAATACATTATAGATTTGAAAATAGTATAGATATAAATGTTATAGGCATATGCTATATTGTTTTATCAATGTTTTTATGGATTTTAATATTTTAAAATGGATAAATATTATGTACACAAGCGCCTTAGTTTTAGGGTATAAGGAGTTAGTCTAGGGTATAGAGTTTAGGAGTTTAGGTGTAGGTGGTTAAAATTTAGGGATAGTTGTTTCAATTTAAGGTTTAGGGTTATAATTTAGGGTTTATAGTTTAAAACATAAATCCTCACTTATTACCCTAAACCCTAACCTATAAACTCTAAATTATAACCCTAAACCTTAAATTGAAACAGCTATCCCTAAATTCTAAACCCCTAAACCCTAGAGTAACTCCTAAAACTAAAGCGCTTGTGGAAACTTTCACTTTTCACAGCCAGTGTATAGGATATTAATTCTTTTAAAATACGATTATAATGTTAATTAAACTTATGATATATTGACTAAAAATATTAGTGTAGTCCTGATTTGATATTAGGTCTTAGATTCGATTTTGAATAACTTTTCTCATCTCATTATGTATAAAAATATGATTAATATAACAAAACAATTCCAAAGTGATTTGGTTTTTCAATATAATATTTTTTCAAGTTTTCTATTTTTGTTCTATTTCCATTTTCATGTGATTTTCCAATGTAGGATGCGTAAAAACATATTTAGATTTGGAATTTTACTTGATATAATTCTTTGGCGTCATGGCAGAAGCAGTCCACGTTAATTAATTTATCTTCTTTTATAGATATGTTGGAAATTACCACATGAAAACTTCATTTTGTTGGCTTTGATGAAAAAAAAAACTTTTCAGTAGTTCAATAAATTAATTAGTATATCATTAAGGGTTTGATGTAATTGTATGATATATTCATACTCTGAAGCGGGTATGGACTAATGGGAGTGTTGGGGTGTGCGGTCGCACCCCTGAAGATATCAAATTCGGATATAGTTTATATATATACATATTTATTCATAATTTAATTGTATATCCTACAATTTTGAAATTTTACATTCGTAATTTTTTAATATAATTCTTAAACACTCGCACCCAAACATAATATTTTGAGTTTGTTCTTATTCCTAATAAGAGAACACATATCTCGTAGATGACATTATTAAAAATTGACAATTACATATCCTTAACATGAACTATAGAATAAATATATAAAAAAATAAATCTTAAATTTTTTTGTAATTCTATTTTTATCAAATTAGTCCTATAATTAAGATATGAAAATTTATTAGATGTGGCAAAAGTTTAAACACGCAATGTATATCGTATTAATTAACTTAATTATGAAGCGTATAGTACTTAACCTTCATCAAAAACACATTGATTAATTTTGAAGTGGGTATTTATCTTAAATCTCACTACTACCAATACCATCTACAACTACAATGGTGGAATCATATAAGAGAGTAGACTTGATGAGGACGACTTTCAAGTTCCACATGATATATAATGATGAAACATTATTACCAAACAAAATCGATCAAAGATAATAACAATAATAAAACCAAACAGGAAATGCAAGAGCAATAATGTAAGAAGAATCATAGTAGGGCAACTGTGGTTTCTTTGTTCTCCTTCAGGTATCATTATTCATTAATAGCAATAAAATCGGTTGGTTGGTTAGTTGGTAAGCAATCGCCATTTCCCAAATGTTAAAACTCAATGTCTATGTTATTAGAAATTTTTATTTTATAAAATATTTTTATTTTTCATACATATATTTAGTTTTATTTTTATTCAAAATTCAGTGTATCATGCACAATTACACATAACAAGTCAATAAATATTTTAAAAAATTAACTCGAAAATCTTATTTTAATAAATTGTACAGAACCCTCTAAATCTTTGAACCGCCTCTAATGAGACAAATTACTAAAACAAAAATTCTCTTTCATGCGTTACAATTAGTAGCAACTTCTTTTTATATTTGTTTAACCAAAGAGGGTTCATAACTTGCAAGTGTTTTAGGATTGAACCCTCCCCCCCCCCCCCAAAAAAAAAAAAAAAAAAGAAACATAAGCATCCTCTTCATAACCGGTTCACTCCAAACTATGCTCTCAATTATTAAATAAACTTTTATGTTAAGTTTTGTCAACTTTTTCGAGTTTTGATATTAATGTTTGTTGGATCTAAAGGATTGGATATGCACATTAAACTTTTTGTTCTTACAAGTCTTGTCGGAATCAACTAATGGATTGTATACTAATCATAATAAAAATAAAAATTTTCTTTTAATATTATATATTTTTATAATAATATCGTATTAGAACAACAATTACACTTATTTATTGACACTTGAATGATCATAATTCAAATCTTAATATTAACGTCTTTCTCCCAACTAAATCTTTAGAAAGGGAATAAAAATCTGTAAATGGATTCAACCACAGGTGAGATGTCCTTGAATGATTAATTAAACCACATACGCCTATTGATATGCAGCATAATGTTATAGCTTCCCTATATGTATAGGCATAGGGTAGGGTTTGGAAATCTGTAGGTAAACGTGAAACAAGATTGAGCATCCGGATCATGTGCTTTAGAACAACATTTGAAGATCATATCGTAGATTTCCAGGATATATGTCATGTGCACCCATACTAATCATTATTGTTTTTTAATTACCTACTAATTATTGGTATATAAAATATGTTTCAGAAACTAGGAATATATGCTTGTTTAGAAGCCTATACCTATACATTAAGAAAGTGTGAAGTCTTCTCCCGATAGATGGCGGAAATCACAAAAATCTAATAAAAAAACAAGCATATATTCCTGCTAAATTTAACCCGAGACCTGAACCGAAATCAAAATCGAACTGAACATAATGACCCGAAATTTGACCTAAAACCCGAACCGAACCGAAAACAAACCAATTTTTAGTTGAACCGAATAGACCCGAACAAAAAACAACCCGAACTGAAGATAACTCGAAATAAATAAAAGATATTAATAGAAATAAAAAAGATGAGATATGAACAACCGCACAACTCACCAAAAAGTCAAATATATTGACTTTATAAAGTCATATAAAGGGTGTAAAAAACCAACCAACCTAAAAACTTGATTAAAACCAACCAATCTCCTATTGACCCGACATTGAACCGAAAATCAACGACCCGAAATGACTCAAAGCACAATAAAACTGAACTTAACTGAATCCAAACAGAATAATATTAAATCCGAAATAACCAAAATCGAAATGACTCGAACCGGTTGACCCGTTTGCCACCTTTATATATTCCTAACCGTTGTTGGTTTCGGGTTTTGGACTTATTTATTATGTGGATGAATATTGAAGCCCGTGATTAGAAAGAGTGAAACCCAAATAAGGAATGGATCAACCCAATTACCCAAAGCAAGACATGGGAAAGGAAAAGATAATCATAAGTAGGTTACGTGGCGACATCTCCCAACAAAGGACGCGTGTAAGCAAACAAGAAGGTTCCAAATTGTTTGAGATGTGTCCAGATTTCTCTTCTACTTCTATATACTCTGTTCCCTCCACGATTTTTCTCACTAGCCAAGCAGAAAGTTGCACACTTTGGAAGTTGTTTCGTCTTTGAAGCTAAAGATTTTCTCTTCTTTTCTCATATTCCTTCCAACAACGTCCAGAAAATGAGCGCAGTTGCAGACACAATCACCCATTGGTTTAGTTTCCCAGAAAACATCGAAAAATTGATGTTTCATTCACAGACTCAAGACAGTCGTGAGAACGGGAACAAAGGAATCGGTAGCATACCGGCCGACATTTTGGACACTCCCAAGGAGATCATTTTCTACTTGGATGTTCCGGGCTTGTCCAAGTCTGATATCCAGGTAATAAAAAAGATAAGAAAGTTATAACACTAGTCATGGTGGTGTTTGATTTTTTTTGGGCTGACATTGATTGTTTTTGCTCTGAGTTTCAGGTTACTGTTGAAGATGAGAATACATTGGTGATCAAGAGCGGTGGGAAGAGGAAACGTGAGGAAGTCGAAGAGGAAGGGTGTAAGTACATAAGGCTGGAGAGGAAGGCAGCCCAGAAGCTTATGAGGAAGTTCCGATTGCCTGAGAATGCTGATGTGTCGGCTATTACGGCTAAATGTGAGAATGGGGTTTTGACTGTGGTGGTCCAGAAGCTTCCTCCGCCACCAAAGCCTAAAACTGTTGAAGTTGCAATTGCTTAAGAAAAATGATGAATGCGTAAGGGTGGTGGCACATTGTTTTTGCTGAAAATAGTAGCAATTGGAGGAATCAAGCCATGTTTGTTGTATTTAGATGTCCATCTGTATGTACTTTTGTTTGAAATGTAATGTAATTGTGTAGATTTGTGCCTCTTCAGTCTTTAGTTATCAGTTTGCTAATTTTGCAATTCCCATGGATTTCTGAAGAATAGCTTAAGCAATCGTTTTGGCAACTCAAGGCATATCATACCCTTTAATTTGCAAGGCGCTATGAGGATAAAAATCCTCTGAACTCCGTGTCACTACTTATGTCCTAACATTAAAAAATACAATAAAATTAAATTCTAAATCTTAAATTCTAAATACTACGCTCTATATCCTAAAATATACACTTTATCCTAAATTTCCTAAACTTTAAATAAAAAATACAATAAAATTAAATTCTAAATTCTAAATACTACGCTCTATATCCTAAAATATACACTTTACCCTAAATTTCCTAAATTTTAAACTTAATTTTAAGTGTAGGGCATATTTAAGGACACCGTAAATGAATTAGAAAATTTCCATTCGGCCCTATGGTCAGGGAACTGTGCCCAAACTTTAATTGTGAACTGCTACTGCTGCAATTACCGTAATTACATTCATTAACCACCTTCAGTAATCTCTCAACGAGGCTTGCCCTCTCTGTAACGACTGTTGAGTTTGATCATGTTTCACTACACAGTAAATTGATCATACTTTTTGAATGATCTAGAATTTTGCAAACAATTTAGAGTATATAATATGTGGAGCCTGTCAAACTTTCTTACGTTACTTTCTCGGTCACAACTAGTGAGATATGTTGATATGAGGTTCTACAAAGCATGCCAATAATGTCAAAAGGGTTCAAAGTAAGGAATCATCTATTTAAGAAAATATTGAAATATTTACAGGGTAGAAACCTGTGGTTGTGTTTTACGCTTACAATCTCTTGCAGACTGAGTTGATCAGAGCTCCAAAAGAAACCACAGCTATGTACCAGTTCTGCTTCCTCCAAAAGCCATCTCCGTCCTGCTTGATTGTCGTTTTCCATGCTGTTCGATTGTTTTCCCCAGTTTAAACTTACCTTTTTTTCTTCAGAAAAAGCCACAACTCTTTTTTTTTTTCTCTCAAGTTAATCTCACTTGCATTCTCCTCGACAGAAGTCAGAACTCTCACTTCCTTAACAGTTCAATCTCCTCGCATGTTTTTTTTTAATTTAAATTGAAATGTACTAAAATCCTTTGGATGGATTTGATTTGGTTGTGGAAGAATTTTTTGTCATTGAACTACTTTGATGCAAAATTTAAATGAGTAAGCATATCTCCATGAGTCACCCAATTCACAAAGCCCTCCGAAAATTCATCCAGAATACTGAGTTCAGATGCAGTTCGGTACCCTCCCTAAACAAATAAAGGATACATTCAAGTATTAGCAACTTAACCCTAGTTGAAATGAAAATATCGGTTTTGGATGTAGACAATTTGTATCATGTGTGTGTTTATTGTCCTATCATAATCATATTCAAGTTATACTATAGTTATATCAATTTTGATTTGTATCATGTGTTTGCATGTTGTAACTTGACTATATATATATCAGTGATTGTTGTTAATCAAATTATAGGAGTGTTAGTGCTGACCTTTATGCTTGAACCGGACTCACTTGGAGATGTAGTCATACCAACATTTAGTTCAGCACCAATATTTTCAGAGGATAGGCCCGTCGTAGACCTGCGAGCAATAATACAGATTCATGTGATTTCGGAAGTAAACTAAATTTTTTCAAATACAAGTAAATTTGGATATATTTCAAAAAATAAGAGGGTAAATTTACAAAGATTCCAGACAGCAAGTGTAGGGAGACCAAATCCATAGGGACATGTTGGAAAGTGTTTTTGGATTTTCTATTCTGGTCTAGAATGTTTACACACCAGTAGCAATTTTCACTTTCCAAAAGAAATTTTCCATCTCCAGTCAAGATGTCTAAAACAATTTTTTGTATCTATTCAAGTTTAAACACTTGGAAATGGGTTCATTCAAAAAGTGAAAGCAGTTATTCAACAAATATATGTAAGCACCTACAACAAGAAGAAAGTGAATATGAAAGTTCTCCTATGTCTTCGGTCTATGTTATCTGGAAAGCTTTCTACATTTTTAAAGTCATAATCAAACTGAAGATGAATTTGTTTACCTGTCAAATATATCCTCATCAAATGAATTTCCTGACGAAGAAAGCCATTCCAGATCGAAATTAGTGCAATTACATTCATTGCCATTTTCATCATAGCATACTAGGTCCTCCATTTCTCCGAAAAGTTGCCTGCAAGACATTCTTGTAGTAAACCAAGAAAAACAGCAAAAAATTAGTATCTGGAATGACAGATGAAGTCTCTGAATCAGTTTAAATTATTTTAATGATGGTATGTCATCATAGTTCCTAGGTAGAGACACCAACAAATTTCAAAATTTTATATGTTGGCACCTTTAGATGCAATATTCATATAAATCTCTGCAAGAACTATGTCACAGAAGAAATTTTAAGTCAAGTGCTTCTCTTTCGTTATATCAACAGACAATAAAAAAAATTATGGGCACCTGGAATAAGAAATTTCAGACGTTTGGATCGATGGAGTGGACTCAGAAAGACCATGCAAAGCTCCTCTATTTTCAGACAAAGGCTGATAGTGTCCAACATTTAAATCACCCAAGGGAGAGTCCGTTTCAGCGACAATGTTGCCATCTGATAGTGATCTTTTAATAGGTGGCCTACAGATACATTTGACAGTGATCTTATTAGCTAATAGCGGCTTTTGCAAGAAAGGTTAGGTTAAGATACTAAACGGAGGCATTAAAACAGCAAGTCAGAAATATATTTTACCTATCCATAACAAACAGATGAAAGAATATTGATATCACTACAAATTTATCCCGGTTAAAGAAAATGCAGTGCTAAAAACAATCATTGTGGTACAACCATAAAACCTAATCGATTTATACACACAATATTGTACATAAAACCATCAACATACTGCTAAACCTCTGCAGGTTACGTCTAGAACTAGAATTTATTTGGCAGCATAGTCTAAAAAGATACATTAAACTGGAAAATCAGTCAACCGGGCATTTGCAGTTCAGAGTAGATTTACAAATGCAACATTGTACATGTATATATCTATAAATTAAAAAATAGCTGAAATTAATATCTAGAACTAAAATTATTGGAAGCAAGGCATTTGCAATTCAGAGATTAGATTTACAGACACAACATTCAACATAAAACATTAAAATATTGCAAAACATCCTCATATTTTATCTAGAACTAAATTTATTAGGCAGCAAATAGTCTACAAGAAATACTTGGCACTTGAAATTTTGTATAACAGGTATTTGCAACTCTGAGACTCAATATACCTAGCATTCTCATTACAGAGATTAGGATCATGCCTTCCTACACAGTAGTGTTGGTCTGAATCCAACTCCCAGAGCGCTGGTTTACCCTGTTGTTGCTGAAAGTGACCCAAGAACCTGCATGGGGTAATACAAAAATTCTAAGAGTATTATCCATCACCATCATTAAGCAGTGTAATAGTTTTTGATAACATGGGTTGTGCAGAGAACTCCCATCGTGCTGGACCTTCTATGCTACCAAACACACCCTAAGTACCATATGTGAAGAAGTGCAAAATGAAGATTGAGGCTTGCTTTTATCTTACAAATTAATGGCACTTTGCTTCTCCGCATCCATATATGCATTGTTATAGTAACGTTGCAAACTTCTAAAGAACTCTTGGGACTGAGTTGTTGCTTTCCATTGGCCTCTCCTTTGGCAAAATATCTGTTTAATATGAGAAATGAAGAGTAAAAAATTGTACCCCGGGCCTTATGGCAAAAGGTTTCAGTACAAGCACTCTGACACCCGACTAGTAAGCTCTATTGTTTCAGAAGCTCCTTAAATCTGTCAGAAGGATACCTTGTTGTGAGCAGCAGAACCACCGTACTGTAAAGCAAGTGTATCACCCATTGTTTCGTAAATTTCCATTAAATCCTCAGTTAAAGGACTATTTTGATCAATAGTTTGGGATTCAGTGAAGCCCATAGCATGGAGCTGACGTCCAAGAGCAACCAATCCATAGGCATATTGAGCAACATTAGTGCGATCGAGACAGTCAATGCAGTTGGTTCTGAGTACTCCGGCTTGAAACATGGGAGGTTTTACAGTCTCACAACAATTATCTTTGTCTTTAGCGGCATCTGTTTCCAACTTCTCTATATCATCAGTTTTGTCAGAAGAAGACTTAGCAGGGCACTCATCATCTTGTCTGTGGAGTAGCATAAGGAAAACAAATGATTAAAGAACTAAATATGGTTTAGCTTATATCTGCCCAACATCCCCTCCCACCCAAAAGAAAAAACTACATCTCGTGAAAATTTGAACAAATCATTTAATGGAACTTACACTAAGCAAGACAAAGTCAACAACCCATCTTGTCGACAATTTGGTGTCACTTGACAGTAAAATATGCCCGTTAAGTTTAATGCATAATCAGCCACTCTGCCTAGAAGTGCTAATACATTTGTAGCTCTGCAGAAAACAGTCAACCTCTATTAAGTGAGCAAACCTTGAAAAGATTAGTAAGAAAGATTGTTCTTAAGAAATGGGAATATGGGGCATTGAACTACTTTCTGGAGTGTCTGTTTAGGTCCCAGTGAAGGAACCTCAAACGGTTTTCTTTGGATAAGCTTTTATTGATAAATCTGATGGCTTTTGCAAACTCTGCACGAAGAATAGTTTCACGAGGTTTCTTCTCACACCTCTGTTAATCACAAGAGTAGAAAGCAGAATGAAGAATCAGGAAACCATTGCAGATAGAGGAACATCAAAAGTTTATGTGAACTGGAAAATGATCACTGCAAAGTCTACCTTTATCAAATTCAAGATGATTATTGGATTTCCGTATCTCATTACAAGATTTTCGAAATGTAGTCTTGTGGCCTCATAAGTAGGATCCTTCTTTGATACTGGAAGCAAAAAACGAAATTGGGAAAATCTGCAATAGTTATTATGTAGAACGGCATATTTATTGCTGTGTGGTTTTATTTAACAAGAAAGAATTCATACATGTAATGTCGGGTTTCAAATTCAAGCGTGAAGTTTCCTGAGACCAGAAAAGTGGGATAGAGCCTCTATTCTGGACAACAGAACTTATTTGTGTAGGGCACCCTTCATGAACATCTAGAAACACAATTTGTTCTGTCTCAACATCATTTGCCACTCTACCTTTCTCATTCACTCCACGTTTCAAGTATCTATGCAATAGACGAGAAACAAGGAAAGTAAGAGTGTCAATCAAAAGAAACAACAAGAGTATGTGAAAAAACAGTTTATTTATATCTCACAGAAGCAATTGCAAACTAGAGCTAAAAAGTAAGCAAAGAAAACACAAACCAAAGTGAAACCACAAAGACAAAACAAAAACAACAAAATGTTAATTTTCCTGATGTACTGCAGGCGAAATGAAATGGTTAAGAGAACTTCCAATAAATGCATCAGGCATTTCAATCACTAGCTGTAAAGCATCTAACCTTGTCCCAGCATAATGTCGAGAACGTCTTGCAATGAGAGTCAAGAAAATGTTCTTGCCAGAGACAGAAAGTTTCACCTGGATATCAAAGAAGGAAAACAACAAAAATTAGATCTAAAGTTTAACATCAAATGGAAACAACTTCCAGTAAACTTGTGGAGCAAAAGTTCGAGACAGAACAAACGTAGTTCATCTTTAGTTACCATATTTAAGGTAGCTAAAGTTATAAGAGAAAACCTGGGGAAATTATCAATTATGCTCCTTAAGAATATTGAAAAAGGAACTCCATTAACCAAAGAAATTGTAAAATTTGATAGTTGTTCTCAATACGAGGATTAAAATCAATAAATACCATCTAGATTTTCAAAATCAACATCTTTTCAGCGAAAAACATACATAGAAACTAAAAGAAAATAATATAATTACTTGATCTTCACAACCTTCCAGAAAAGCTTACTTCCATTATCACTTATCACAAAAATAAATGAATAGAAAAAAAAATCTAAAGTGTATTGTACCTGCTTGAAGAAGCCATATACCAATGCGACAGTCCATAGAGTATTCTTGAGAGTATTGCGAATCCCTCGAGTTAAGAACTCATTCCAAACAAACATTGATTCGTACTGTACTAGTCCTGTCTCATTCCTACACAAAATTTTTTGAAGACTATGCATGACATTGTAAGTGTAGCTGAAGAAGAAGTCCTTTGTGAGATCCACTGTCGAAAGGAGCTTCTTGTACCTACATCCACAGGGGAAAAGGAAAAAAGAAAAAAAAAAGGCAAGCCATGTTAATGCATTTTATAATGAATAGAGAAACAAATAGATAAAAAAAACGACTTAAATTTTAAAAAAGAAATAAAAGCAAAAGATAGCAATTTCCCCCAGAAACCCTGATGATACCTTGTCTCATTCAACATGTTAGACTAACATTAGACGGCAATGAATTTTGCCCCTGTAGATATGCAGGAAATGAAATTGCAATATCCTCTACAAATGATATCAACTAAGACAATGCAACATTAAACAGGTGAAAACTGACTTAACTGTTCCAACATTAAATAAAAAAAAACATGGAAGATATTTAACCAAAAAAGTGCTTCAATTGCACAGGGCCATGTCAATGATATAACATCAAGGGTGTATCAACAAAAATGGTATAGAGATTACCTCCACACCATGGAACTCTTCTACTTTAAAAACAGAACTCCAGAACTCAAATTATTGTCCCGGAAAACATATATAATTGAAAAGAAGGTAAATAACCACAACATAACACAGCTCCATCTAAATACAAATGGAAAATGAGTTCTTTTTCTTTCAGTGATAATCTCAGGTCTCCTAAGTACCAACATACTACATTTACAAGCAGAATTGACAAAAGACCTTTTTTCATTCTTAGAATAAGCCATATTGGACTGTATAGGAGATTTTGGAATTGGAATCATCTCGCTCTTGGAAATGGCATAGATAGTATGGCCACAAATTGCACCGATCTTCTTTCTTTTGGTGATCAGCATCATGGAATAAGATCCCGAAAATTTCACAAACCCTGAATTAAAAAGGGAGAAAATAATTAGCTTATACCAGGAATTAGAGAGAGGGAACGTGGACATCCTTATAGGTACTACATACCAATGATTCCATAACAAGCTGTAACAAATCTAAGTCCACCCGAGGACCTGTTTCCCTCATGTATCCTTCTTAAGAGATCACAGCATTCAATTTCCGAGTATGCTGTGGTATCTTCAACAACAGTTAATTCGGAAGGGTCCAATCGATCAATCTTTAGTACCCTCCAAAGAGTTCTATTCTTGTCTCTTCCAATCATATAGAAATTCTGTTTCACAGAAGGAATACATGAATACATTGATATTTTGAAATTGAGATGGCAACCACATAATTATCAGCCCAAAGAAATTTAGGTGAAAACGGAAAAGGCAAATGTACTGCTCCTATCATCAGCATCGTAGCCGAAAAGAGGGGAAATGAAAACTTATCTGATAATATAGAATCTCAGGCATAAAGAACCAACTTTATGAGATTAAGAAAAACAGTCCTTAATAGTAGATGATTCCAACTATAATAAACCAATTAATAATGTTAAAATGTTTTGATCACGGTACATGTAAAGAATTCCGCATGCATACTAAACCAAAAAACCACTGCTGATACCAAGCAAAAGTTTGACAACGGAAGTCAAACTGTTTAATTAAACATGGAATTGCAAATTAGAACCAGCTCTATTCGATTTCAAAAGACAAAAATTCTCAATCTACATAAAAATATTACATCAGAAAGAACTATTCGGAGATTCTTTCTTCTGAAACAGAACTTGCACATTCATAGTTAAATATTTCAAATTTTAACGGACAAAAGAATTCAAATCAATCCAAAAGCAGACTATGTCACAGAACAGCTTTGAAGGTGAAAGCTCAAAATCATCATTTATGCTCAAAATTTCCCAAATAAATAAATAATTTGGTAAAAAGTCGCCATAAAAAACAAAAACAACCAAAAAGACCGAGTAGAACTTTAGCGGGATAAGCACTAAGCAACTACAATGATCAAAGCAAACAAGTCAAAAATTAATTAAAGCAACAACCGTATAAACAAGCAAAGTAATGCATGTACAAACAAGTGTATAGCTCTATAATCTATATATACGATAAGAGAATAAAAGTACCGAGTGAGTCTCGTAGAGTCTGAATTTCTGCAAATAAGAAGGATTCGAGTGGAGTCCAGCATCACTATCATTCTCGCCTGCCATTCGCTTTCCGATCCTAAGTTCCCCGAGCCTCGAAGCTCGGGTTCACTCAAAACACAAATCGCCGATAAACCGCGAAAAACAAAGATAAAGGAAAAAAAACAAAAACCTCTACCACTTTACAAGATTGAATTCACATATATGCTACACATATATGAGATAAAAAAACACACAGAAAAATTGAAAAGGGAAAAACGCGTCACAATTCAATGAATCGTCATGGAAACCAAAAATAAACAAAGCTACAAAAGGGGGAATAAAACAATTAAAATGAACTAGACTAAATGGATCGGGAAACGGTGTGCTTTGTCGAAAAGAGGAAGAGAGAGATCGAGAAGGCAGAGCTATTAGAGACTAGAACAAGTGAACAACCACAAAAACTAACCCAGAAAAATCAGTAATTATATATATGAATGAATGAAACGATAAATATTTTTTTTTATTTTTCTAAATAAAAATGTGAGATATCGACGTTTTTAAATTTAATAAAATAAATCTTTTGGATAGTAATAAGGAGAAAATATAGTTCTTCAACTATAACTTCCGTTTCTATGCTGTTTTCCACCCTTTGATTTTTAGCAATGATTGGTTTGACTCGCCTGAATCGGCCGAGTCTGCATGGGTGGGAATTGGGATATGGTGTACGCCCCCACTTCTGATTACCATATATTTAAACTAGCAATAGATTTAAGTCGATTTTTTATCTAGCTCGTCAGTAAAAGTTAAATTAAAATATTTTACGATTAATTTCTTAAAAATTTTACTTTTACATAGATGAAATTTTACTATCAAAGTATTTTTTGCAAATTTTTTAGAAAGAATTTTAGTCCGTAAAAAATATGAAAAATATATATCGTAATTCAATCACCGATAATTGATGAGTTCTTAAAACTAAAGTATTTGAGACTTACAATTTTTAAAATTTTCAAAAACGAAAATGAACGGATATTTTGTGTCACTCGTTGATTGGACAAAAAAACATTTAGTATGCACCTAAAACCCAAAAATATAATTTATATAATTATTTTACAATTACGCTTAGATTTAATGCAAAAAATTATCCTTCTAAATTAATATATGAACACACATACACATATGACATGTGACATGTGACTAATTAAATCTGAAATCATCAAAAAAACATGCCGATCTAATTATATTTTAAATGACATATATAAACAAATTATGATTAAAAAGTTAATACACATATAATTGAACGATCAATCAAACAAGTTTTAGATTGCAGGTGATCAAATCAATTTTTTTTTTAAATATGCTGGTGTGATGCAAGGGTAACATCTGTTCAATTTTCTTTTAGCCTTTTTCAACGAAGGCACACACAGCATGCAATACTGGTGCTCGATCTCGGGTCCCAAGAGATGATAAACATCAACCTTTGCCACCAGGACACAAGGGGATGAGCAGGTGATCAAATCAATTTAAATGTGTGTTTGAGTGCCACTTTCAACGGTCAGGATAAGAAAAAAAATCTTTTTTTTAATTTAAAAAGCGAGTTCCGATGTGGTACAATACTCGTATTGCCACGTGAAATTGTCATTTTTGGCTTTGTCTGGTTTCTTGACTCGTTTTGGATGTTTTTTTCCTCTTATTTTTCAAATTGGGAATAACTTTCCACAATTTCTTGTTTCAATTGGGATCTTCTTCTGGATGCTTTAATTTGTATATTTTATGATTTTCACTGTTTGGCAATTATATATCATCAATAGTGGCTTCACGTTTTAATAGAAACTCTTTTAAAAAATCAATATTATGATACTAATTAATAATTAGTAACCTCATTCAATTAGTCTCTTGGATAGATTGGGTGTAAATATTTTATTGTAATTAATTCGATTTAAATTTATTTTTAATTAATTCTTTTTTTTATTTCAGTTGCTGTTATAATCAATCTGATACTAATTCAGTTAGTAATGTGATTAAACGGATTTTTTATTAATATAATTTGTATTATTATAAAAGTATTTTTATTATTTCAAACTCTTAAATAATATTTAAATAATAGACATAAATATTATAAAATTAATATCTGAAAAGTAAACACAAATTTAATAGATTCATATACAATCACAAAGATAGTAAAATTATAAAATTCAACGGGTAAAATATAATATAAGGGAATGATTGAAAACTAACTTTCAGCATTCAAAATAAAATTCTTTATTTCTACCCGTCAAAATATAATTCTTAATATGCTTTTATGACAGTATAGAGGAAGAATATTTGGAAAACACTTAAAAGAAAAATAGTTTATCCATGAACCAGACGATAATTAAATAAGTTTTCGTGTAAATTAATATTTTAATTAAGTTTTTATTTTTGGAACTCAACAAATGCCCCAAAAAAAATGATGTTCATCCTAAGAGACACTGGTTTAAATCGTTTTGTCTACGAGGTGTATGCGTACTGTTAAAGGGTTAAGAATATGTATAAACAGATATTACCTTGTAATCACTTTTTAAACTATTAAAAAAATTGAATTCTTATTTGAAAATTCACAACCAATTAAATTTCTCAAATTATAAATAAGGATAAAGTGTATAAATGATCACTAAATTATCCCTAAAAAATATAAAATGGGCATTAAACATTAATTTTCATTACAAAATGGTCCTTAAACGTGTCAATAATTAGAGTTAAATTAGAAATAAATTGATTGGATGTGTCAATATGGAGAATATTTTATTATTTAAATTTATGTAAATGTCGTGTCACCCACTTAATGCTGGTTAACAACTCAGTGACCATGTTGTATCAAAAACTAAAATTTAATGTAATTTATGTAACTTTTGAAAGTTTAATGGTCATTTTTGTATTTTTAAAGATAGTTTAGAGACTATTTGTGTAATTTACCCTATAAATATTTGTAACAATTATAAAAAAAACTATATATATATATATTTAAAAAGTACGTGAAAGTTTTAAAAATACTCCAAGTTTATATATTCCATATATTAAAATAATAAAGAATTTGAGTATAATTTAGAAGTGTTTTTAGCTTACAACATCAAATTGAAATGACCATTTATCTTTCTTCAATCACATTTTGATATCAAGAATACACACTTTAATTTTTAACTAAACTTTTTAAAAAATAATTTTTCACCGCACTTTTTTTTTTTATCAATGAATGTATTAATATAGAAATAAAACAAACTACAACCTTAAGGCCTCATTAAAAACCTCCCTAGACCTAATGGAGGAAAAGAGTACCTTAAGGAGGTAGTATTACAAGTCAACATGGATGAATGTACTTCAAAACCCACTGCACTTATCAAAATCCTAATTCATCCCATCCCACTGTCATTTGACTATGAAAAACCAGTACCATAGAATCGAAGTTACCCTATACCTGCTTTTGCAAGACCATCCGCAGCAAAGTTAATGGCCCTCGGAATATGCCGCACAATACAACAGTTCAACTTAATAAAATCTGCCAACACTGTGATTCCACTCTTGAAAGCCCCTGGGCAAGAAGAAGGATCTGCTAACCAATTTATCAACGTTTTGCTATCGGATTCGATTATGAGGCGAGACCTTTTTTCAATCGGAATGCTCGTGAATAATTCAATACCTCGCCTTAGAGCTGCGATTTCTGCTACGATTGGAGGACCAGACCCACATGTCTCTGAAAAAGACGCCACCCTTGCTCCTAAGGGATTAAACTAGTCCTAAATCTTTTAAATATGAAAGTAAAAAAATATTTTTAATTTATAATATCACGTTAAAATGATTATTTATTTTCTAAAAAATTACATTTTAACACTAATATTAAATACTTAAATCTTACGCTGAATCTTTCATCATATTTTTCAAAAATTGCTAAACTAATCCAAAATCATAAAAAAGAAGAAGAAGAAAGTGTCATCACCAACCAGTTGACTCTTAAAAATCGTGGGTTAGACAAATTGGTCGTATAAATGTGAAAGCTTGATGCATAAATATTGGCATATTAACTAAAATTAATCCACATTCCCTTTCATCGGTCGCCGGTGGGGTCATCCCTTTTTTTTCAATGTAGCCATGCGTCCACAATCTTCAATCTCCATGGTGTCCGGATAAAATTCGTCTGCCCCTTTTCGGTGCCCCTACATATGCCCCAACACTAAAAAACACTACAAAATTAAAATCTAAGCCCTAACCCTAAATTCTAAATCCTAAACCCTACACCCTATACCCTAAAAAATACACCCTACCCTAAATTCCCTAAACCCTAACCACAACCCCTAACATAAAACCCTAAACCCTAAACCCTAAAGTTAGTTTTGAGCGTGGGGGCATATGTAGGGGCACCGAAAAGGGGCAGGGAAATTCCATCCGTCCAACACTAGGGCGTTCGGAATGACAAAAACTATAGGCATAATTAGATAATATTTTTATATACTTTTAAATTTAGGCTAAATTTTTATTTGAAATAATTTAACTCTCGACATTTCATATTTTAATAAAATAATCTTTCATTAAATGAAAAATGATAGTTGACTAACGATTAATATATTCCTTTGACTAGAATAATCATTATTTTTGTCTACAAGTATTAGCCTAGTCAGCGAGATGTATTGATCATTAGTTAACTAAAAGTTTTTTATCAAATAAAAAGTTATTTTACTTTAAAATGAAACGTCGAAAGTGAAAGTGTTTAAAAAATGAATAGGGATCGAAGTGACAAATCTATAAAACGTTAAGATCATATTTAGACATTATGCCAAAATAATTTTACGTAAACCTTACAACGCATATTTTAGAATAAAGTGCAATATAAAAAATAAAATTCCTCAAAAAATATGAAAAGTAAAAATGTTTTAACTAACACACGATGAAGTAACATTTAAAAAAATCAAGCAACTTTATTAATAAACAAAAAAAAAATAAAAACATAACATTTAAAAGGTTCCTGACATAAAAAAAACAATTAAAAACGAAAAATACAAAAAAAAAATTAAAAGTTGTTCTGGCTAAATCAGACACTTCCTCTTTGTACCACAACATATCTCTGAAGTTCGTTGTAGGAAGAGTTACTCTTCCCTGAGAAGTTGTCAAAACATGAATTAGATGAAATCTCTAATAAAAAATTGAAAATATTTTTCACGTCAGTTTTATAGTCTCCGATCCGCTACACAGTTCTAATTACATCGGCAAACAACCACAAAAGGGGATCAAACTATCCATGACCACCGACAAACCGAAATCAAGAACAAACGTTGTGAGTAATACTACACGAGCATCAAGCAGCCGCAAAAATATCTAAAAAAACGTATCACAAGACATAGACGTGTCATAAAAACAGAGAAAAGACATGCTATAAAAGCATATAAGAACAAATGCAACAAGATTTGCGAAAAATAGATAACCAAAACACATAAAATTTTATTAAAAACTAAAAATATAATAATCAAAGCGAGGTATAAAAAATATAGAGAAAATTAAACATTGGTGATTAGTGATTAACACAAAAATTAATATCGCCGATCGCCGACCAAAACAAAATACCGATGAAGTAACAAATTACGAAACAATGGTCATTAATATATTAAATTTTTTATATGTTAATGGTTAAATACAAACATTACATTAAATATAATATGCATTTAACACGATAAATCACATCTACAATAAATAAATAAATAAGAGTCTAGTTATCATCATGTAGAGAGTTCCCACAGACGTTTAAACCCAATAAACTACAACTTTGCATATAAATTATTTTAACCCAAAATGTTAGTTTATACAGACTCAAATGAAATGCAAATTTTAATTGTTTAATATTTAAAAAGGTTAATTGATGGGATTGTCACTTATGATTCTCCCAGTATAAAGTTGGTTATTGATTCTAAAAAACGACTAGTAAGGTCATTTACGTTTTCGGGGCGTAAACTTTTGGTCACCTAGCCGTTTGTTGCCGTTAACTTTTGACGGGAGGTTGATATGAAACAAGAAAAAAAGATAAATTATCTAAACAGTCCCTAAACTACTACTGCACACTTATTTTGACAACCGAAATAAAAACAATTTCTATAATTACACATTTAATCCTCTACATTTATATTTTTTTATTTCTTCTTCATCTAACTCATTCTCTAATTTTCTACTATATTAATCATCAATTCACACCGTATATTATAATCCATCACCGTATATATCCATGTTTCAAATGATGTTTATAATCCTCAACACAAAAATGTTAATCTTTTAAAAAATCTAGAAATTTTACAAACCAATCCTTGAATCCCTAAAATTACCCAAACTCCCAAATCGCCATCGCTTTCACTGTCGATCGCCGCCTCTGACTACACCCCTTTGGTCGCCGAAACAAAGCGGTCATTTCTTCCAATACGGCGTCACTAGAAACGGTGAACGGCGTGCAACCGAACGTCGAACGCGAAATTGACGTTCGACTGACACGTCGTTCGCCGTTTCTCGTGATGTCATGTCGGAGGAAATGGCCGCCATGCTTCGACGACCAAAGGGGTGTGGTCAAGAGCGGCGATTAACGGCGGAAGCGGCGGTGATTTGGGGGTTCGGGTAATTTTAGGGACTTGGGGACTGTTTTGTAAAATTTTCAAAATTTTTGGATTAAAGATTAAAAATTCTAAGTTTTTTTCATTAGATTGATTTTAAAATAAAAATAGTGTCACATGTCGAGCATTGATTGGTTGATAATTTTTTAACACCCCTTTAAAGGTCTGGCACCTAAAATTATAACGGTTAAAACTTTGGGCACATATTTTACAAAAAAAAAACTTTAGGCACCTAAAGCTCAAAAAATGTATACTTTAAGCACCTATTTTTATTTAAGCCTTTCGAATATGCTATGTAAACATTGTTGCACGTAAATTGGGCATTATTTTGGATTGAACCATATTAAGAATTACAAACATTATTTGAAATATAGATATATACAGTGATGAATTAAAATATACGGTGTGAATTGAGAATTAATATAATAAAAAATTAAAGATTGAGTTAGCTGATGAAGAACACAGAAGATGGTGAAAGAGAGAAGAAATAAAAAAACTAAATGTGTAATTATATAAATTATTTTTATTTTGATGGTCAAAATAAGTGTGAAGTGATAGTTTAAGAAATGTCTAGGTAATTTATCTTTTTTTATCATCTCATATCAGCCTCTCGTTAACATTTAACCACAACAAACGGATGAGTGACCAAAAATTTACGTTCTGAAAACGTAAGTGATCTTACTTGTTTTCAGAATCGGTGACCAACTGTATATTGATGAAAAAAATAAATGAACATCCCAAAAATTAACCCATTTAAAAAATAACAAAATATCATTCAAACCAATAGTTTGTATTCACATGAATTAAAAAGGCACAAAAAAAAAACATGCGAAAAGAAAAAGAAAACAGTGTTTGAAAATCCAATTAAGAAAATAAAAAACTACTAACAAGAGAAACGAAACATTTATATTTGAGAATAGGCATGCGAAAACATCATCTTGTCTTGCCGATCTCAAGCCAATCAGAGGATGACAAACTTCATTTTTCGTTTTTTCTTATTCTTTGTCTTTAATAATTAATCATTGTTCGAAAAAATAATTAATAATTTAATATTAATCACAAAAAAAATGTTGGACTGTTAAATGAAATAGACATACGAAAGCGAAGTGTGGGACCGTTGTTATGACGATCGGACGATGGAGATAGATGACCATTACAACGTGGCAAAGATCTATTGCGGGGAAGGGAGACAACTGGCATGACAACGACTGCAAAACGTAGACGCCTCATCATCCTTATCAGGCACGTGATATATACAGGGTTTTTTTTTATACTGTACTATACTAACTCTAATTCCGAATAGTTTTTTAGAGCCCACAGTGGCGCCACCAGTCCACCAAATAGCTAAGTGGATAAATTATATCATAGGCTCGGCTCGCCACGTCACTCATGGTCCCAACCAATAAAAAACATTCATTTCATTAATTTTTTCCATATCATTTTTTTACCAAGTGAATCTTCACTAAGATTTACTGTAAATTAAATTAAAAAACAGTTTTTACCAATTGTAGATTCACTTGGTAAAAAGATGATATGGAAAAAATTAATGAAATGGATGTTTTTTATTGGTTGGGACCATGGATGACGTGGCGAGCCGGGCCTATGATATAATTTCTCAGCTAAGTGGGGTAGTGAGAAGGCCTAGACCCCAAAAATAATTTCGTCTAATTGTGTTTAGACTTCTCCTGATTTAAAAACTAAGAAAATTAACTTTAAACTTTTTTATTTTTATTTTTATTTAAATATTTATTAGATTTTTTTATTAATTTAAAATTAAACAAATTAAATTTAACTCTTATTTTTCAAAATACTCTTACTTTTTTAAGTTCTTGGCAATTTTAAAATTAAATAAACTAAGAGATTCACTAATTGGTTTAGTGACTAAATATGCTCATTTTGTCTCATATTTAGGGATGGCCATTTCACTCGGGCCCGACGGGTTCCGATCCGACCCGGCCCGATCGGATTGGATATTTTTATGAAAAAATCGGGTTCGGGTCGGGTTTTTGTGTAGAGTGAGGTCGGGTCGGGTTCGGGTTTTAGGGTGAAAAAATCCGACTCGATCCGGGACTAATAGTGTAATTTTCTCCTAAATTTTTTAGGGATATTTGTAATAATACCCCCTCTTTATATATATTTTTATAATTAGGACCTTAAAATTATTTTTTTATTTACAATTTAGTCCTTAAATTTTTTTTTATATAATTATGCCTCTTAAAATTATTTTTTTACAATTAGGTCCCTAAAATTAATTTTTTTTCTATAGGTCGGGTCAGGTTTAGAATATTTATTTTCGGGTCGGGTCGGGTTTTTTTTAAATGGATCGGGTCGGGTTCAGTTTTAAGATTATTAGTTTCGGGTCGGGTTCGGGTGGGCCAAAAACCCGACCCGACCCGTGCCCATCCCTACTCATATTGTATGGGGTTCAAATCCCGACATGTAAATATAATACCTCACTATTTAATCATAAAAATTAAATAAATTAAACTTTAACATCCAAATGTTTATATTTTAAAGGCTTAAGGGTTCAATAAGCCCCTAAACTTTTACAATAAAAAATTAATTAAGCCCCTAAACTTATTTTGCACTCAAGTAAGCCCTCGAACTTAAGAAAAAACAATTTAGACCTTTGACCAACATTGGCCGTTAACTTTAACGTTTTTTTATAAAAAATTTACATATGTCGCAACATTATAAAGCCACTTGTCATTTATAAGAATTTTTAAATTTTAATTTTTTTTTATTAATAATGGGGAGTAACGCCACATGCCTCGTTAAAAACCCCTAAGCCTAAATGGGGGAAAAGAGTACATGTGGTGTTACATACAAATCATAAAAAACCAAATAGAGAACAATCTACAAAACTATCAAGTGATATCGGATAACATCAAAGCCTCCACCTCCGGGGGAGGGCGAGAGAAAGTCTTTCCACAAAAGGACAAATTTCGTGCCAACGACGCCAACTTGTCCGCAACCATATTAGCATCACGAGGTATGTACCGCACCGATAGCTCCCAATCGCGCCCCATAATACATCTAATACGTTGGACCAAACCGTTCTCACCTAGCACATCCGTTCTCCTATTCAAAATATCCGCAACCAAAGTATTATCTGTTTCAAAATCAACGTATCGACACCCATAATCCCACGCATGCTTAAAGGCCTCATACGCCGCCCAAAGCTCAGCCATGAGCACCGAGCAACGGCCGATGCACCTCCCAAAACCATAAAACCAAGCCCCCGTCGAGTCCCTAATGACCCCGCCTATCGAGGCAGCATTTGTCGGCCCTCTAACCGACCCATCCGCGTTTACCTTCATCCTCCCCATAGCAGGTCGCTGCCATTGGACACGAGTAACATGTCTCGGTCCATCACTGCCCCCCACGACTCCACCTCCAGCAAATGTGCTAATACACTCATCCTGCAGCCGCATGGCAGCATCCACTGAGTCCCTTGTCCCATAACCATGGGAGCCAAGTACCCGATCGCATCGCCCCTTCCAAATGAGCCAAAGAAGAGCTGCGAAAACAATGGACCATTCACTCTCCGGTGAAAATCCTCGAACAACGCCAGAAATATTGCCACGAAACCAAACTTCAAACGGTTGCGCAAAGAATTCCAGAACGAAATATTTTTAATAAATTTTAAAATTTATTCAAAAACAAAAAATAATAAATTTTCAAAATATTTTTAACAAAATGAAATTTAAAAATATTAAAAAATGTTATTATACAATTATAAAAAAATAAAAAAATATTGTTTTTTTTCTTTTCAAATTAGTTTTTATACTTGTATAATAATATTTAAATTTTTTATATTTTTAAAACATTTTAATATTTTGGAAATTATTATTTTTAAATAAATTTCAAAATTTATTTTTTTATATTTTTAAAATGCTTTTTATTATTTTCCAGAATTTTTAAAAAATAGAGTTTTTTTTCTGTTTTTAGACATTTTCTAAAAATTGAAATTTAAAATTCCATAGAAATGACATGTGGCATTATCCTGTTGTGACACGTGTTAAAAGAATTTAAAAAAACTGTTAAAGTTAACGGTCAACGTTGGTCAAATGACCAAATTAATTTTTTTATTGAGCTTGAGAGCTTAATTGAGTGCATACAAAGTTTAGAGGCTTAATTGATTTTTTGTAAAAGTTTAAGGGCTTGTTGAATCCTTAAGCCTATTTTAAATTGATAGAAGAAATGGATTATGACTTTCTGTTTGGGCTTAAATATGCATTTGGTATATGAAGTAGATTTATTCTGTCAAGTTGGTGCTTAAAGAAATTTTGCTTCCAATTTAGTACATAAACTAAATACTTTTATTAACATATTTAGTCCCTAAAATTTATACATTTTATCAATATGACCTTAATTCAAAATAATTTAATAAATTTAACCATTTATATTTAAAAATTCATCAATGTAATATTTTTTTGATAATGTCAAATCAAGTAAGTCGAGCGGATCAAAACAACAATAAGATTATCGCATTCTATCATAAAACAACATCAAGTTATTGTTAGATTTTCTTATACCAAGAAATTGATATAACATTTATAGGAGAAGAACATATAATTTAAAAGAAGAACAAATAGTTAATTGATAGGATTTTTAAATATAGAGAATTAAATTTATTGATTTTTTCGAAATAAAAACAAATTAATAGAACGTATAAATTTTTGTATCAATTTGAAAAAATGCATCTAGTTGAAGTGCCAACTTGAGAACAAAATTTATTTAAGTTTCAACTTAGAAGAAGATGTCTAAGTTAGGTACCAATTTGGGAGCAGAGTGTCAACTTAAAAAAATATGTCAAATTCA
Organism: Hibiscus tridactylites; assembly: GCA_958450335.1. NCBI lineage: Eukaryota > Viridiplantae > Streptophyta > Magnoliopsida > Malvales > Malvaceae > Hibiscus > Hibiscus tridactylites. The sequence goes on from OY288280.1 coordinate 85,426,966, forward strand.
TGTACTAAATATATATATATATATATTTAAGCCTTATGTTTATTACTGTTTATAATCGACTATTTTTACTTTTATCTTGATTTCGCTTGTCTTACTAAATAAGTGATATTGACACAAATTTATCTAAGGTTCGAAACTTATCCCCTCCCCTATTAAATAAATAAATAAAATGTCATGTTTTCACTTTTTATCCCCTTTCTATAATCATTGTAGTGGACATAATAACATCGCTCGGCACACAAATATAATACAACAAAGGTGACTTTTTAAGTAGCAGTGGACTCCGGACGAATGTACTTTTTCAAATGGTGATAATAGTTTTAATAATCAACTTATTATATGAAATTATGGTGATTTAATATGTCTAATTGTAAAATTGTCAAAGACCTAAAATATAATTAAACTAGAAAATTGAGGGACAAAATTTAAAAAATTTAAAATTCATAAGGATTTAAAAATAATTAAATAAAAATATTAGAAGACAACTGATCCCATCACAATTTTAAACAATAGTTGAAAGCTAAAGATTCCTCCCGCCATTAAAATAATTTTGTTCCATCAGATGAATTTGAAATAATAAAATTGAGATCCTAAAATATCTAACGAATAAAATTCAAATTTCATCTAAGTTAATTATATGTGAATCTTGTGCGGAAATAATGACTGAAAACGCACAAACCTAAAAGTAGGTACAGTGTCACACAGAACTATCAAATTTCAATGATTCTAAAAGCAATAATTATAGCCTTTTTTATCTTTTCTTTTGGTATTGGGTATCTTTATAAATACATAGATAAGTTTCAGAATATATTCTGATTTTTGTTTTGTGAGATAAAGTCATATTATATTCCAATTTAGCAATTTGTGGCAAAAGTTTTGCCACTTCATTTCCCTCTCCACATCTTATCATAAAATTTACATACATAGCTACAGCCTACAGCCTACATCAGCCTGCACATTTGGTGTTTCATGTTGAAAAAATAATCATTGCGGTGCAATGCAATCATTAACATAAATTATTGTCCTTTTGTCTAAAGTCTTCTCTTTTTAGCTTTCAACTGTATTTGGGTGGTAATTATACAAAAATAATAATGTATTTTGATGTTTATTTTGTGATTAGACGTGATATGACTGTATAATATGAATAAAACAAATAATATAATACAAAAAAATCATATAAATATATGATGTTTACCAAGTAAAAACTTGATGATACCTAAGTTCAAGATCAAATATTGAATGGACAGGTATTAATACTCTAAAAAATTCTACAACCATGGTTTTTTAATATCTAATATATATTTTTTATTAAGATAATATTTTAGAAAAATACTTGATACATAAGTTTGTGTAAACCTCGAGTGAGAATTATTTTACCTTTTATCCTTTATATATATATTTTTTAAAATGGTATAATTGTGAATTCCCCACCTTCTAAAACTTATGTTCTCCCCCACACTTAAATCATGCTTTGTCCATGTATACAAGCCTTTTAATTTTAGGGTTTAGAGATTTGGATTGTAATTTATAGTTTAGAATTTAAAGTTTATGGTTAGAATTTAGAGTTTAAGATTTAGGGTTTAGGTGTTAGGGCTAGGGATTTAGGTTTTAGATTTTATAGCTTAAATATGGAGGGTTGTGTAATTTTTTTCACAACTTGTGTATAAAAATATAACTCTATATTTTATATCATCTTCATGATTATGAATTAATGACTAACTTAAATAATAATAATTATATACCATAGTCTTGAAAAAACTCTGCTCTTGTGGCACGTTTTCTCTCTGCTCTTGTGGCACGTTTTGTTTTCTTTTCTTTTGTCTCTCTTTGCTGTCTTGTTTGTCTGGGAATGGCGGATTTGAGGCCAATCTTGCTGGACTATCGTTGGAAGAGGATGAAGAGGAACCCCTGATTGTGGAAGAGGTTCACACTGCAACCATTTTCCCCTACGAGTTCTGCTTCGTCGGGTCTTTTCTTACCACGAGTGTGGTTAACTTCCAATCCATGCGATCAACTTTGTCGAATGTTTGGCATCCGACTGGTGGGATCTCCATATCGGATATTGGGGATGGACGATTTTTGTTTAGGCTCTACCATACCATTGATGCAGAGCAGATTGAAGCGGGTGGACCTTGGTATTTCAACAACCATCTTCTAATTCTTCATCGTTTATGCAAGGGAGAGGAGCCGCTGAATGTCCCTTTGTTTTCGGTTGACTTTTGGGTGTTGGTGTGTGACGTTCCAACAGGGCTGATTTCTACCCATGTGGCTGTCCAGTTGGGTAATTTTTTGGGGGCGTTTATTGAACAAGACACTTCGCTGGTGTCCCTTGGCTATAGAGGTATGTTACGAATCAGGGTTCGTATTGATATACGTAGGCCTCTGAAACGAAAGAAAAAAGTGGTTGTGATAAATGGAGTTGCTACGTATGTTCGTTTCCAGTACGAGAAATTAAAATTATTTTGTTTTTTATGTGGACGTCTGGGTCATGGAGAGGGTTTCTGTCCCATTAGGTTTCAGGCGAACGTGGGTGATCTGAAATGTGAGTGGGATGCCACGCTACGGGCTCCGGCGAGGAGAGGTGCTCCGGCTTACAGTCCTTGGCTGATAGAAGACTTGGGAGGAAGTTACGGAGGGGATAAGGATAATTATGGAGTTAATCTAGCCGAAAATAAGGGAGGGATTAGATCTGATGCGCTGAATGTGGAGTCTAATCCGGCACGTTTTTTGTTCCCAAATATTAATCTCCACGGCAAGTCAACACTTGATGGAAGTGGTATTCCCTTGGGCTGGCAATTGAACCAAACGGGGCTACCTAGTGGGCCGAGTGTCTCGGGTGTTAATGGGCTTGATCAGGAAATGACAAATGCTGCTGAGGAGAGGGCCTTGGAGCATCTGGATGGCCCAAAACGGCAACGGGTTGAAAGTGGATCCTCGAAAGTTTCTAATGTTGATTCAATTGAGGGAGTTGAGAATCGATCGGCAGGTCTGGTGAACCAGGCCAGCCGGGCACAATGAAGGCCCTAAGCTGGAATGTTCGTGGTTTAGAGAAACCACGGACAGTGCGACGTCTCCGACGTTTGTTGCGAGATGTCAACCCAACTATAGTTTTCTTCATGGAGACTAAGTTGAATGTGTGCAAAATGGAGCGTGTGCGGAAATACTGTGGGTTTATGCATGGTTTTGAGGTTAGTTCGCAGGGGCGAAGTGGAGGGCTATGTTTGGCTTGGAAGGAGGAGGTTCAGGTAGATATACGTAGTGCTTCGGAGCGATTTATTGATGCGATAATCACAAAGGAGGATGATCCTCTGTGGAGGTTCACAGGTTTCTATGGGGCTCCTGAAGAACGTTTTCGTAATGCTACTTGGGACACGTTGAGGGGTCTTGATGATATGCCAAATATGCCGTGGTTAATTATTGGAGATTTTAACGAAATACTGCACGTTAACGAGAAGCGGGGAGGTCAAGTTCGTAGTGAGAGACAAATGGAAGGATTTCGTAGAATGTTGGATGATTGTTCCCTTATGGATATTGGCTTTACCGGAAGGTGGTACACTTGGAGTAAAGGAACAACAAGGGCTTCTTCGATGAGGGAACGGTTGGATCGGGGGGTGGCTAACTCGGAATGGTGGGATCTATTTCCGGAATTCACTTTGTCCCACTTAGCTCATACCTTTTCGGATCACTTCCCGTTGTTACTGCAAACAGAGCCCCCGGATGTTGTACTTCAGCAACATCGTTTCCGTTTTGAGGCAGCTTGGCTGATGGAGGAGTCGTGTGAGGAGGAGGTTAAAAGGCTATGGGAGACTTCGGAGGGACCGGTCCTAGACCGCTTAAAGACTATGACAGTGGGCTTGGGGCGCTGGGCCTCAAAGTTACGTTTGTTCAGAAAAGGATCAATTTCTCGTCTCCAAGAGAAACTTGAGGAGTTGTTGAGTAAAGATCCTTCGGATGAGACCTTGGGGGAGTTAGTTGATGTGAGATTGGAACTTAATATGGAATTTGACAAGGCTGAGCTCTACTGGGAACAAAGAGCAATAAGTAACTGGTTGAAGAATGGTGACCGCAATACGGCTTTCTTTCATAGAGTGGCTACCCGAAGAAAGCGTAAAAACAAAGTGGCATCACTGACTGGCTGTGATGGTGTTTTCCAGACAACGGCGGAGGCTATGGAGACCTTGGCTAGGGATTACTTTACTGCTTTATTCCATTCCCAGGGGGTAGAGGACCCTTCTGTTATCCTGGATTGTGTTTCACCGTGTATTACGGAGTCGATGAATGCAGAGTTGAGTAGAGTTTTTACGGCTCAAGAAGTGGTGATTGCTCTGAAATCCATGAACCCTTTAAAGGCTGCAGGGGACGATGGTCTAGGAGCCGTATTTTATCAGAAATACTGGCACATGGTTGGGCCCGATGTAGCGGCTTTTTGCCTGGATTTGTTGAATGATGTTAGTTCTCTGGAAGCAGTTAATCTCACCAATATTGTTTTGGTTCCGAAGATTCAGAACCCAACCACGATGGCCCATTACAGACCTATTAGTCTGTGTAATGTCATCTATAAGTTGGTGGCAAAAGTTCTGGTTAACCGTTTCCAGTCGATTCTGTCGATATGCATCGATGAAACTCAAAGTGCGTTCGTCCCGGGGAGGTTGATTACTGATAACGTGATGGTGGCCTACGAAACTCTCCATTCGTTTAAACAGAAAAGATTAGGAAGGGAAGGTTCTTTTTGCTCTGAAATTAGACATGAGCAAGGCCTACGATAGAGTGGAGTGGAGTTTTGTGAGGAGTATTATGCTACGTATGGGCTTTTGTGATCAGTGGGTTAATAATATTTTTCGATGTGTCTCATCCGTATCCTATGCAGTGGTTCTAAATGGTAAGGTGGGTACACAGTTCAGACCATCTTGAGGATTGCGCCAGGGTGACCCGTTGAGTCCCTATCTCTATCTGTTATGTGCGGAGGGCCTCTCTGCGTTACTGTACAAATCTCATATTGAGCGTCGAATAAAAGGGGTCCGGATAAATAGGTACGCTCCTTCTTTAACTCATCTATTTTTTGCGGATGATAGTTTGTTATTTGGAACTGCTATTTCTGAAGAGGCGAGTAGGATCAAGGAAATACTAGAGGTCTATTCGAAATGTTCGGGCCAGTTAATCAACCTGGACAAGTCTGGCCTTTTCTTTAGCAGGAATACAGACGATCTGGCCCAGCAGAATGTTATGGCTATTTTCGGTGTTGGGCAAACGAGCAGCATTGAGAAATATTTGGGCCTACCGCTGATGGTGGGTCGGAATAGGGCCCAGGCGTTTATGGGTCTAAAGGATAGAACTCTCACGAGGATAACTGGATGGAGTATTAGACCGCTTTCTCAGGGGGGAAGATGGTGTTTATTAAAAGTGTGCTGCAAGCTCTCCCATTGTACTCGATGAGCGTTTTTCTTCTCCCCAAGAAAACTTGTAAAGATTTGCAATCCCTCATGGCTCGGTTTTGGTGGCAACGGTCTCAGCAAAGGAGGGGAATTCACTGGTGCACGTGGGAACAATTGTGTGCTCTAAAGGAGGATGGAGGGTTAGGTTTCCGGGACTTGGCAAAATTCAACGTAGCCCTTTTGGCCAAACAAGGGTGGAGGATTTTTTCAAATCCAACGAGTTTAGTGAGCCGGGTTCTCAAGGCTAAATATTTCCGTACAACGGATTTCTTGGGTTCATTGTTGGGCTCAAGTCCATCTCTCGTTTGGCGCAGCGTCTGGAGTGCGAAAGGCCTTTTACTGAAGGGCCTGAAGTGGAAGGTGGGCTCGGGGGCCTCCATTAATGTCTGGAATGATTATTGGTTGCCGGTCTCACCCCCACGTCTGGTGGAATCTCCGGTGAGTTCGGAGGTAAGCTGGGTTACTGATCTAATAGATTGGAATACATGTTCGTGGATGGAGGATCGAGTTAGAGATGTTTTCTCAGATTTGGAAGTGGATCTAATCTTGGGTATCCCTCTATCATCATTTCCTCACCAGGATGCTTTGGTATGGTCCGCGGAACATACAGGGATGTACACTGTTCGAAGCGGATACAAACTATTGATTCAGAATGGTGCTCCTAATATGGCTACAAAGAAGTTTTTCAAACACCTATGGGCAATTTCGTGCCCTGACAAGGTTAAGATACAAACATGGAGGCTTGTTATGAACTATGTCCCATCTAGGGAGAACCTACGAATAAAGCGTGTTCTAACTGATCAAAAGTGTCCTAACTGCCCGTTTCCTAGCGAAACGAGGATCCACATCGTACGCGATTGCCCACCAGCTCAGCTGGTTTGGCAGGGGCTCGGTTATGACTGGACGGAGTCCTTAAGTTTGGTCAATGTGTTCGATTGGTTGTTTTGGGTTTTTGAAAATACTTCATCCACAAAACATAAGGAAATTTTAATCACAATATGGGCAGTTTGGTATGTTAAGAACAAAAGATTACACGAGGGTATTGTCCAAACAAAAGAGGCAACCATTACCTTTATTAAATCTTACTGTCTGGAGATTGAGACGGTGGCACAGCGGGGATGTCTCTCCTTTAGAAATGATGAGCCTGGATGGTCTCCTCCGGCGACGGGGTGGGTAAAGGCAAATTTTGACGCTTGTTTTTCGTCCGCCTCACGGGCAGCTCAGTCGGGGGTGGTTGTGCGGGATGAAGATGGGGAGGTGCTGGGTGCATGCTGCCGTAAGGTGTCCAATGTTCCGAACAGTTTCCTGGCGGAGGCACATGCGGCGAAGCACGCCATGGAGTTTGTTGAAGAGCTCGGACTCCGACGGGTTGTGTTGGAAGGAGATTCATTAGCCACGATCCGTAATATTAAAAATCCAAGTCCAGATCTATCGGAGATGAGCGCTCTTACCTGGGATGTTAAGAATCGAGCCCGAAATCTGATTGCATGTGAATTCCGTTTTGTCCATCGGGCGGGTAACAAGGTGGCGCACGCGGTGGCTCGTTCGTTGATTGGTTTTCAGACTGAGGCATACTGGATTGAGGAGGTACCGACGGCGGCTATTTCTTTGGTTGCGGCGGACCGCCGATGTAGTGACCCCCCGTGATTTGGGGTTTTCTCTCTTGTTTTTTTTTGGCACCATGGTCTCTGCTTCTTGTCCCTTTCCCCTGCCGGATTCCTTCTGCGTCTGGACCTTCACTGCGAAGCACGGGATTTCTTTGGGTTGGGGTGTCGTTTCAAGTTTTCTTTACTCTTTAATTACTTTTGCTTTGATAAGGGTTTTCTTTCCCTTTTGTTTTCCTTTTCCAGACGTTTTGACAGGGTCTTTAATGATGCATGTCACCTCTTGTTCAGTTTCCTATTATAATAAACACCCACCCAAATATTTTATCAAAAAATGACTAACTTAGATATCATGTCTCAAAATACAAGCTCTGATGCCTCATTTATTTTTTTAGATAAGTTTTGTGTTTTTTTTATCCAATAAAACAGTATAAAACCGCAACAAACCCCTATACGAAATTCCTCAAGATACACAAATATGACTATTTACATCATCTTACCTCATTCTTTTTCGTTTTACAAGAACTTGAGCTAGAAATTAGTAAAATTAAATATGTAATCGTAAAGTGTTTGGATCAAATGATATATATATATATATATTTCAATTTAACCAAAATCTCAAGTTCAAAATATTGAGAATACAATAACATTAAAATTTGATGGAAGAGCTTTTGTTGTCCTTTTAATACTGCATGATTCGACGATGTTAATATAGATTTAGACCATGAAAATGGATAAAGATAGAATACTCTTGTTTTACGCCCAAAAACAAAGTTACAACACAAATATTTGAGGTTCATGATTATTTTCAACAAGGTTAAAAAGAAAATTTAAGGTATTTTATTTTTAAATATTAATTTTATTTCATAAAATATATATGTATATTAAAAAAATTCTAAAACTGCTGTCTTCTAATTGTTCTAAGTTTCCAAACATTTAAATGAAGATAGTGATTTTATTTTTATTTTTGCATATTTTCATTTTTATAATTTAAATTTTAAGAAAACATATATTTTTCAGCGATTTCTATTTTATAAAAAAGAAAAACAATTTTTTTTCATATACTTTCTAGAAGTAAACCCTAATGTTTTAAAATGTTTGCTCACACGCTATTGTACATGGTGGTTGTTGCTTTCACTCTCATCTTGCGCGGTATTCAATCAAATCCATAGTCAAGTTGAATATTATTGATATAAATTCAATAATAGAATCTTAAAATTTCGTAAACATTTTATTATATTCCTATATGATAATATATTTCATGCATTAATGGTGGAAACAAAAAAAATTCATAAACATCTTAGTTTTATGGTTTAAGTATTTAATTTATACTTTAAAATTTATAGGATTAAATTTAAGATTTAAAGGTTAAGGTTCAAAGTAATATGGTTAATAATTTTAATTCTAACCATAAACTCTAAATTCTAATCATAAATTTTAAATTCTAACCAAAACCCCTAAATTTTCAAGCTCTAAACATTTAACCTTAATTTGTGTAGTGTATCTCGAAAATGGAGCGGTCCACTTAGTAATAGACCGTTGTTCAATTAAAAGAATGGACGAGCTTTTAAGCTGGCTGGGCTCAATCAGGGTTGGGCTTGGACTGATAATATTGTTAAAACTTAAAAGTAATGAAATCTTTTTCAAATAAAATGCATAAAATATTTTTTAAAATACGTTTGTATTTGATATACCAAAAATTTCAGTTTTTTTTTTTTTTTTATAAGGGAAGGAGAAAGATTGTTTCGGATTGAATTCGAAACTTAATATCGAACGGACATCCATTTTAACCGAAGTTTTTTGCCTTATATGTTTGGATAGTCCACCAATAATTACCAGAGCATCTCAACTTATTGCTTCAAATTTTATAACATTGAAGGAAAATTAGTGGTAACTAACTATGATGACTCAAAATTTTAATTATTGGATCCATTGAATTGAGCACAATTACAATGTTCCGGTTAAATGCACCTAAAATGTTAGATTTTCTCATGGTTAATAAGTGAGATTATTTTTAGTGTCCAAACATACAATATAAAACATATTTTGATATAATAAATTTGGTAACATTTTTGTCTACATATCATTGATGATTATATTTTAATTTTCCTATAGAACTCACTTGAAATGCATATGAAGTCTATTCTTATATATACTAAAAGAAAAGTAGAAGCTAATTGGAGGCAATAGAAACTCAACTATCTGCTAATTATATCAGTGTGTTATATTATTTTTAGTGTAGGTTAATTTTTTTAAGCCCTAACTCTAAATTCTAAACCATAAATCTTAAACCCTAAACAATATATTCTATCTATAATTTCTTGAAATCTAATCATAAACTCTAACCTTCAATCCTAAACTTATTTTTTAGTGTGAAGACATAAATAGAGACAACAGAAAAGGCAGAAGACTTCTATTCCAACCTGATTATCTCACAAGTTTATGCGAATTCATAACACGGATTTAACCCGACAACTTGTAGAATCCATTCAGCATTATCTTCAAAGACCATAAACGCAAAGGTGCTCGGTGGTGGGCATTAATGTGCTTTTAGTCTTTAGCCCTCGCAATAACTACCGTACGCATGATTTTTCTTTTTTTCTTTTGAAATTGTTGGCCTTTTCCACTAGAACGTTTCACACGCGATGTGTATATACTGTGGCAGATTTTAAAAAAACAATATACATGGAGGTCGTTTTATTTATTTGCTAGGTATTAAAGACACTCTTTATTTCCAAGTAAGATCATTTTAATCGTTAAAAAGTAAAATTTTTATTTAAAAAAATGAGTTTTTGTATATAGGTGATGTGCCCTACTTCATATACAGTAAATCCACTACTGTATATACATCTAAATGTGTGAACGGAGAAATATGATGAGAATTGTCAATTTGCCGAGGTGGTGGTCACCATAGTTGCCGTTTGGTTGTTCCCTTTCCCCCAGGTATATGTCAATAATGGAAGTCACTATCATCCCAAGTAGAGTAGCATAGTGTTTAGCATCATCGATCGTAATAATTCTACATGTCCAAACTATAACGACCCTTTGCTGAAAACTCCCGGTCAATGCCATGCACTGCCCACTGAGTTCTTAGCCGTCCTTTTCTCCACATTATTGTTGCGTTAAAACCCACGGTGTCACTGTCGCGTTGTTTTTTACTATGTAATTCCATACCATTTGTTTCAAATGTTAAGTTCAAGATCACTGAAACTGATTGTTTCTTTCCAAATGTAAAGAGAAAGGTCTCTCTCTGCGATGGCAGCTAGAGCTACTAGCCCTAGACTAAGACTGCTAACTTTCACGTGCTCGGTGCGCATAAAAGCTCACATAAGCTGTTTGAAACCAAATAAACAAACAGTTTAACTGTGATATCTTCTCGGGATCGCCAAAAATTCTCTCTCTTTTTTATACCTCCAACAAAGATAAAACCTTCTTTAGTTAAAGCTGCTCGCCTTGTCTCCCAACTCCTACGTTTTTCTTTTTACTTTTCCCCCCTCTGAAACTACTGATGTCGAACGCAAGATTCCTATACACTGCATCAGCAATAGGCATATGGGTAACTATGTAGGCAATCAAAAGTGTGGGGTACCTACACGTGGCGAGAAATAAGTGGTGGTGATGGAGGGGGTCACACTCACACGTGTGCATGCAGCCGACAGGTTTTGGACATGTTACCCACCATTTCACGTGCGCCTAAAAGTGCCCTCACTTCATCTTCCTCTTCAATTTCATTCATTCTTTTATTTCATTTAAGCTTCCCACTCATCAGAGTCACACACTTGTAAACAGTGGGATGGCAGTTCCTTTAGTGGCATGCATTGGCATTGCATGCTTTGGTTGGTGAGTGGTGCCAGTGCATGTATTGGACCCATTTCCATCTTTTATTTTTCCTGGTTTCTGTTATTACTTTTCCTTTTTCTAACTTCTCCCTAGATTTGTAAGCCTAATTTTGAATCTGGTTATTCTCATTCTCTTTGATTCCAATTTTGAAAAAAGAAATCCTAAATCTTTGTTCAAATAAATTTGTTTTCATTATAACATTTTATAAATTATGGATTCGAACTATATGCTCATAAGAAAACATAAAAGATAAATATAGATACTTTGATATAAGGGAAAATATTTCAGGCACTGACCGTAAAAATAGAAAGTTTCTACAAGTATCTTAGTTTTAGGATTTAGCGTTTACGGTTTAATGGTTTAAGTGTAAGAGTTTAGAATTTAGGCTTCAAGGTTAGAATTTAGGGTTTAAAGGTTAAGATTTAATTTTTAGAGCAATATAGTTAGGGATTTAAGTTTTAACCCATAAACCCTAGATTTTAACCCTAAACTCTAACTCTAACTACATCCCCTAGATTAAAAGCTCATCCACTAAAATCCCTAAACACTAACCATAAACGGAATCATTAAACCCTAAAATTAAGGTGCTTGTGGAAAAAAGTTTCCACGTGCGCTTGTGCATGGAATAATTATCATTGATATAATACATTCAAGTTTTTTTTTTAAAATCCATTTGATTACAAATTGTAAGAAAATAATCTGGTTTGCTTTTTATATAAATACTTTGATACAATAAATTCATTTAAAAACAGTAAAAAGGAAGTAAAAGCTGATTAATTATGCAAAGTAGTACATATCGTGTTTAAAAGAAGTATATTTACGCTGATTAATGTAAAAATTATTCTACTTTTCACTATTAATTAGGCTTAAGAACCTTTTTATGGACAATGTAAAAAGTTATGTCCTAAACTTGTCTATAAGCTAAATTAATTTTATTTACAAATCTAATCATCGTTTTATCAATAAAGCAAAAGGGAAGTATATTTTCCACTTCTCAAATCTTTATTTTTTTTCTTTAACCTACAATATTCAACCCATTGGCCTATTAATTCAGATCAAATGTTATAAAGAGTAATACAAAGACAATCATCCTGTTGCAATTTGCTCCTTTTATAATGTCAAGATTTGAACATGTAACCTTACTTAGGTACCGAGTGTTTCATCCCGAGAAACCTGCTTGTAGTTGGTTTGAAAACTTGATATCAAAAGAAAACCTCTCCGTCAACCATTTTCACCCAAAACAAATTCATGGGTGTTCTTGATAAAGATTTTCAGTTTTATATTGGGGTTTCATGATTATCTCACTTAATAATATCATTTTCAAGGATCGAATATGAATTCTCAAGGATCAAGGTTCAAATTTGATCTCTCTCCTTGAATGTACAATATACCTTCCAACGTATTGAACTATCAGCATGTAATTCTGATGTATTTGTAGTAAACATTTTGGCAATTATTTCTACAGCGGCCAAATTATTGAGAAGAGAGTGAAAATAACCACGTAAAAGAGATAGGATATAACAAATTTTGAGGGTGAAAGTCCAGTCATGTATTTCTATTTTGTTGGAGAGAAATGATTTGATCTGCACAACTCAGTTATTGCATTTATATTTTGTTAACCCGGCATGTACCCATTTGAATGGACAGGACAGGTATATAAATTAGATTGTGTTGCCGAGCCAATGCGGAAGGCATTTGTGGCTAATCCAAAACTGGTCTCCAATTATATGGTTGGGGGGTTTCTCTTGGTTTAATCAGCTAAGGTTTGCACGGTTGTTAAGTGGCATGTATATTTATATATCATATGCATCGTCTAGAAGCGCCATTTAGCTGATGATAGTTACCGTTCCTTTAATTTATTAGTTTATGTCCCTTCATTTTCCGGGGAACAAATATGGGGTCGTCGCCAATGAACGGTTATGAATCTGCCAAATTTCTTACTCAGAATCTGGACCTTGGGCGTTGGGGTTTTATAGACTAAACAATTAGTTTCCTTTTTTTTTTTAATTTACTGCGAATATTTATAATTTCTTGTATGATTATTGGTATCTAATCTATTGGATGACTAGTTTTGGTCAAGTTTTACGGTGGTTGATTATAGAGGCGACCCTCTCAATCTAGTTTTCTCCATTCATGTTGAAATTCGAACAACTGACTTTGTTTAAGAGACCTAACGTCTTATCTCGCTAGACATTCATAATACATTCATTGCATTATATACCATTTAATCATAGAAACAACGATAAATAAAAATATCTATCATTTCCATACGAAGAAAGATTAATCTAATAAATTAAGATAACATTACTCAAATATGCAACACAAAACATAGAAAAAATGATTATGACAAAGCTGGAAGAAAGAGAATAAAGAAGGACAAATAAGCGATCAACTTCAGTCAAAGACTCGTTGACGTTGAAAAATATTAAAAAAATAAACAATGAGAGAAATAGATGATATATAAGATTAAAAAAAAAGCTAAAATAAAATAGACGATATAAAAGACTAGAAGTCCTCTTTCTTTAGCCGAATTTATCAAAAAGTAACACGTTAATCACGTATTCAACTAAATGAATAACAAGTGCATAATACAATACAATGGATAGAGTTAATCAATTTATTAGCAAATGTGAAGAGACAGAAGCTTTAGTTAGCTGAAATAAACTGATGGAAATCATCTGCCCCAAAGTATGCTCTCATTTGTGCCCCACTTTAAAATAATGGGTTTAGAGTTTGAGGTTTAAGGTTGGGGTTTAGGGTTAGGGTGTAGGGAATTAGGAGTAGGGTGTATTTTTTAGGTTTTAAGGTTTGGGGTTTAGGATATAAAAATTAGGGTTATGAGGCAAGATTTAATTTTTATCTATTTTTTAGGCAGGGGCATAGAAGGAGGCATGGTTAGGGGGCAAGAGATTTTTACCCGAAATAAACAGATATCGATAGGATGAAAATCTTCTACTCTTTTCGGTGTCCCTACATATGCCCCTATGCTCAAAATTAACTTTAGGGTCTAGGGTTTTAGGCTAGGGGTTGTGGTTAGAGTTTAGGAAATTTAGAGTATGGTGTATTTTTAGGGTTTAGGATTTAGGGTTTAGGATTTAAAATTCAAAGTTAGGGCTTAAATTTTAATTTTGTAATATTTTTTAGTGTTGAGACATATGTAGAGGTATCTAAAAAGAACAGACCAATTTTATTCCATCGATGATGTCTTGGTTTGAAAAATGAGTGCAGTAGTTTAGGAGAATAGAAGTGATATAAAGAAACTTTGAAGTGACGCCAACCAAATTTGACATCAAGGGAAGGGCTGAAGATTAGATCCCTTCTGTCCACTGCTTTTGAGACCATGCATGCGTATATATCTTCCCCTCCCCTTCCTTTTCCATTAGCCTTACACCAATACTATATATGCCAATGCCTTCACCTGCACTATCTATATTTATGTTTTAGTCTTTCATATATAGATGTGAAATATTGACTAATAATGCCCTTAAAGTTTGTCTTGTTTGGTTGTTATTGTGTTGATAACACAAATGTATTAGTTAATTTAGATGATATACTTCTTTTATAATTACTTGAATTTAATTTATTAGCGGATTAGTTTAGATAGGGTGAGGTTTATTTTGGGGACGATTCTGTAAAACTAATTTGCTTCATTCACAACGCTAGAGAAAAGAACAACAAAGTAAAAGGAAGATAAAGAGATGAAAAACGTAAGAAGAAATGGAGAAAAAAAAGTGTTAGACCACAGGCGGACGACGATCAATTCAAGATTAATGTTATCGTATAACTAGATTAATGAAGAAAAATAGAGACCTGATAGCACGGGAGAAAATAAAAAAAAAGAAAATATATATGTAATAATATGTATTTTGAAGCAATGAAAAATGGAATGGAAATCATCTCTCCTTTTTCGGTGCTCATACTTATGTCCCACGCTTAAAATTAGGTTTATGATTATAGGTTAGAGTTTAGAAAATTTAGGATAGGGTATTTTTTAAGATTTAAGGTTTAAGATTTAAAATTTATTGTTAGGGCATAAATTTAATTTTTAATATATTTTTAATATTGGGGCATAAATAAAAACACCGAAAAGTACATAAAATTTTTATCCCGAAAAATACCCGCACAAAATTTACAGCAAAAAAGAAACTTGCCTTACTTGGTTGATGATAAATCATGAATGTAGAAATTCTGCCTTTACTTTTCACCTCATCTTCAATCTTTTTTCACCTCTCTTTTACTTATTATTTATTTCTCTTTCTTTGTCTCGGGTGTGAACCACCGATTTCAGATTCTTCAATCACTTTATTCATTTTCTTTGTTTTTAGACAATGATAATCATTTGTTCATGTTCAAAACGTTTAATCAAATTTCGGACCTAAGGAGAAAATTAATATTATTTTTCTGATGTAAACCCCCCAAACAGTAAATATTACAACTAGTTAATTACTGCTAATATTACACAAACAAAGCATTAGCAACGGCTCGATTACTATCGAGACGTGTTGTTTCGTACACCGGCAACTCTTCTCGATACCTTTCGATACCAATAGCTGACAGATTATTCAATTCAAAGAGATCGGAACTTGCATAACTTGCGGCGTCCTCCTCGTCATCGTCACCATCAGTAGACACTGCATCGACGTTGCAGATATCTTTCATTTCGTACTCTTCCTTCTTCTTATGGTAACTTTTTAAAAGCTCCTTCGCAGCCTCTACGACTCGGCGATTTTCTTCCATGATCCGGAACTCGAGCTCCTTGCTTGTCGGTTTTGATCTTCCGGACGTTTGAATTAGATTATCATTTTTGCGGCGGATGTTCTCGTCGTCGAGAATAACGTCGTTAACTGGACAAAACCTGACCGACCTTTTGGTCCCATTCCCTCTTGAAGATGGAGTCTTGCTCAGACAAGATCTTGAAATCGAGGAAGCCGAAGAACACGTCGGTGTTGCCTGGTCGGATTTTGACGATGGAATCTTTGTTTTCTTCGTATTCCCTGCGGTGAAAAGCGAGTTGAGGAAGCTTGCAAGTTTACCACCTGGAGAAATCGGCTGCTTAACCTTTTTGAGGTCACTGTAAATCTTCAAGGCCTTGGATTTTGTTCTCACGAAACCACCTTCATGCTTCTGCTTCACCTGTGTGGCGCCGTGGAAACTGTTTTCGACTTCAGGTTTCCGAGCTGCGACGGCGGTCCGAATAGGCTTCGGCCTATGAGTGGTGTAATTGTAATTGCTTGATGCTGAAGACGATGACCTTGATTTTGCACCGTAAAAGGAATCCGACTCGGAGGATGAAAACCCACCACCGGAGCTAGAATCAGAAGAGCTGGAACTGGAGTTCACCAACACAGGATCAAGGTCATTTCGGAAGTTTCTTTGAGAATCCGCCATGGGTTTTCTTCTAATGAAAGCCTTATTATCATCCGCCTTCTTTTCCATCCATTTCTCGATCATGCAAGCACGTTGAAAGCTCGTCATTTCTTCTTCCTCTAACGAACGGTTGCTGCTGTGCTTCTTCGCCATGTTAGCCTCCCTGTAGAAAATCAGCTCTTCTTTTGCTTTACCACCGCTGGGTTCATCGATCGAACGGTAGATAGAATCGAGAAGGGTTGAAGAGAAAGATGGGTTTTCTCTCCTGTACCGATGTTGTTCTGACAATTTAACCCACATATCCATACGGCTTTATAGAGTGAGAAATCAGAGAAAAAAAGAGAGAATAGATGGGTGGGATTTGAATGATAATGTCTGGTTCAGAGAAAGAGAATATGAATTGGCATGATTAATCATGCGAAAGAAACAAGGAGAGACATTTAGAAGACAAAGGCTGGCTCGCCCTCTCTCACTTTCTCTTCTTCTTTTTGGCTCAAAGCAGACATTTTCATTGATGGCTGCCAGAGAGAGTAATGAAAGCCAAAAGCCACGGCTTTCAACCTAAGGGAATACTGACAGGGACGATGATGATTTGAGAGAGATGGAGAGAATATTTCCAAGCATTTATAAAGCCTACGCACACTTTGGAAAGTGGGTCCTACCTGGGACCATTGCCTGCCAGGTGGATTTATGACGTGGAAAATTTATTACATTGAGATGGTAGTATCTATTTATTATAGCATTTATAATGTGGTTTTACGGTTTTAAGGACCAATTTTACTATTAACCATTTTTTAAAGATGATACGGTGATTGGTAATCCCATTTATGTAGCATATCAACAATATGATTGTACATGTAGTTGATATGATGAACAGTCATTAATGAACATAAGATCACAATTAATTTGTTTATCATAATTTACCAACATGAACACCTTATGTTATGACCCTTAAGCAGTGAACATGGATCAGAATTATGAGGTTTTAATCATGATTAACGAAAACACAATCCATTGCTATTAGCAATCAAGCAAAATCTACAATATTGTTTTGTTTTGTTTTATGTGATTACTACACTATCTTAAAATAAGTAAATAACAAGATTCTGACCATTTGTCCTATACGTTGTGGGCCCTCTTCAAGCAATAAATTTGCTGACAAGATCAATTCCTAACATATATGATATACCCCAATATTATAAGCAATTCCCATCAGACGGTAGACAACGCTCCTCAATTATAGCTCTTCGAAACCATAATTTGCTGCTACACTTACTCTCAATTACTGCACTTCAAAAACCAGAAGAATTAGAAGATTAGCTTGATTAGGATAAAAATATTTTTATGTACGGACACTAAAAAAAATACTACAAAATTAAATTTTAAGTCTTAATCTTAAATTTTAAATTTTAAACCTTACATTCTATATCCGAAAAAATATACCCTACCCTAAATTTCATAAACCCTAAACCCAATTTTTAGCGTAGAACATAAATATGAGCATCGAAAATGGACAAATAATTTCTATCCGCTTGATTAGAATATATATTTGAATTAGTTTCAAATTAACTCATGATCTTATTACCTAAAAGGAAGTATCACAAATTCTATCATAATCGCCTTGAACGAACGTAATGCACATATTTTAATTCCACGTGTTGATACGGTGCGCATGCATGCATACACGTGAATTTGGAGATATATTAACATAAGAACAGATTGATAGGTAGAAAATAACTATTGGGTTGCAGCGCTAGTGGCAAATATAGATATTGATTCATATGACAAAGGGATTTTTATTCAATTTCTTTTAGATGTTTTTGAACTAATTCTGTCAGGAATATATACGTATATAAGGGGTGGTTGGTATTGAAATCAATTAAATTAAATTAAGAGCCTGTTGGTTGTGGGAATGGTGCTAATTTGTACAATGATTACACTCGTGGCTCCCAAACTTTATGAAAACGATGCTAGGCTTGAGGGCAGAGCCAATGCGCATTTCATAAAGAATTAATATATTTTAACTAAATTTAATCGATTTACATAATCATTATTCTAAAAGAAATGAGATTTGACAAATCTTGAACTAAATCTTAGAGTTTATTGTTTTATCTTCAAACTCTGACTTCTTTTATATAAAAAAATGTGATTTGAAAAATCTAAAAGCCAGAGAAAAAAGAGAATTTAAAACTAAGATTAATTCTTTTAGAAGAATCATTTATGTCTAATTTATTTGTTCGATTAGTTTAAATAAAATATTATAGAAAAATATAGGTCTTAAATTTAATTTATTTTATTTATAACATTAAAATTTTAAATCATAAATTTTATTTAAAAAATTTAATGTTTCATCGTCTTTAATGGACTATTCTTGGTAGATTAAATTAATATAGTGGAATAATTATAAAATAAATAAAAAGGAAAGGTTGGAAAGAAAGCAAACGTGCGTGAGCAAGCTTGTCATGATGGGTTTTTTTTCACACGTATATAGGTCTTCCCTTCAAACTCACGAAATTTCATCTTTCATTATTATAGTATTCGATCGCATCTTTGCACTCATCAGAGCTTCGATCCATTAATTGGACATGATGCAATTCCATTCAAATAGGACTAAAATTTTTTTACTCTTTTTCTTTGTCTCTATTTATACTTTCACACTAAAAAATTAAGTTTAGTGTCTAAAATTAAGTTTAACGTTATGATTTAAGGTTATAGTTTAAGAAATATTGTAGAGTAGAGTGTAATTCTTAGCGTTTAGAATTAAAATTCAAGAGGTAAAAATTTAAATTAAGACTTAAGATTTGATTATTTAGTGTTGGAGCATATAAAATGACAGATGATTTTTGTCTTTCAAATAGACCTAAATATCCAATCTAATTTCTTGCTGGTACACATATATGCATCTATGTTAGTAAATTTGATCGTTAATATGGTGACCTTAAGTGTGTGTTTAGTTTTGTGGTGGTAGAATTGATTTTGGATCAATGTGAATTTTATATAATTGATTTTGTGTAAAATTGATTTTAAAGTAAGGTGATTTATGTTAGGAGTTTTTTTTTTCTTAAAAATTACGATTATATAAAAATATAGTGTAAAAATCACGACGAAACGCAAAAACTACTTCTAACTTGCTTCACTTAGAATCACGTTTGAGGTTTAAAATTAATTTTGAATCTTTGGATCCAAACATGTGGACACGACGTTCGAGGCTAAAAATTTCGTTGAATCGAAATTTTAGTCCTCTAAACGCAGATCCAAACATACAAAATTGGGATGATTTTAGGCTAAAATATTCATGGAAGGAAGGTTAAAAAGAAAATGGTGGGTAGATTCGTTTGAGATGTTTTGATGTGAGATATATAACGAAAGACGAGAGAATCCATTTGGATCAATGAATACCAGTGTTTTTGGGGGACACAAAAACTCAACTGTATTTCCACTTACTTATTTGCCTGAAATTCTTAAACTTTCTTCGCACTGCCATCATCCCACCAAAGAATTCAACCCTATATATTCCCCGGTGGATGTAGACTCCACCTTCCACCATCCCCTTAGATTTGACATATCCATAACCATTATTTTCTGTCACCAAATAATTTATTCAACTCCAAGAGCCTAATTAAGTTAGCTTTTCTTGTAAATACGTTGTTTGAGTCACAACGTTTACAGAATTTTTTCTGAACAAAATTTGTGTCTCCCTTTATATAACTATTAGCTTTTTAGTTAGGTTTTATGGTTTGAGAATATATTTAATAGTTTAGAGTTTAGAGTTTATGACTCTTAAAAGGGATACATGACAACTTTAAAAGCTCGTTTGTGGGAAAAAAATCAAATAATTACTCTTATTACTATTATTATTATTATTATTATTATTATGGAGAGCCAGAATCATATTATTTAGTTTTGATAAAGTTCACATACTGTTTATAGATGATACAAAATGAATCAAACTGTCTAGGCTAATAATTAACATGCAAAACCCTAATGTCCATAAAGTGATACAAGGCCTAGGGTTATAGATAGTTTAAACCAATCCTGAATCCTGATGATGTAGGCTGCAAAGTGGAATAGGGGGTTTGTAAAGATTTGGTGTTACCCCTGTTTGTGTTTCATAACAACTATTATTCTCTTTTAAACATGAGTTGAGAATGATGCCTTAAACAAGCATAACACAAAGACGAAAATTTTACAACCCTAAAAATCCCTGCTAAAATCCATACCAACCATGTCAAACGCATTTAAGTAGTTGATTTAAGATTAGAACAGTCAGCAAAATGTTAATTCTCTCACCATATTAATGGGAAAGAAGGTTTAACATGTTATTTTCTTTTTATTGTAAAAAAAGAAGAAGCTGAAACTTAAAAATGCTAAGAAATATAATGCAGATGCCGAGGTTGAATCGACCTCTTTAAGGGAATTTAAAATGAGGCGGTTGAGCTAAGACTGGACTCAAAGTTTGAACATGTTTAGTTTGCAGGAAAGCAGATGATATTAAAAGTTAAAGAGCAGGAAACCCTATCTCAAAAACAAGATGGAAAGATGGTAAGCAAGGGAAGCAAAATGGGTAGTGGATAAAGCAAAAAGGAAAGATTATTCGTGCAGGAGAAGATTAAAAAAAGAAAAAGAGAAAGAAGAAAGTGAAAAAGAAGTGGGGTTTGGGGCTTTGGGCTATCTTGGTTAGTCTTTTAAATGGATGAAACAACCCATGTAAGGCCAACAACCTAACCAGGCCTATGGAAAAAGAAAAAGAAAGGCATCGAGCATAGAAAGTGAAACGTGCTGGAGATCCCGAGGAAGAAAGCACCCCGCCTTGCTTTCCCTTTTTCCCCTCTCAACATTAAAAAAAGAAGATCGCCAAAGATCATCTGGAATGCAAAACCTTTCGAATATAACAAAGGCACATGCGTGGATCCACCACTGCCCCGTACGGTAATGAATTATGAACATCAAAGAGAAAGCTTTGGTTGATTCAGGACAGTGGGTGATAACTGATAACTTCCATGTTCTGGTTTACCGTGTTTGGTCAGTTAAGCTCCCGCACATATCCCACGAAACTAAATCAAACCCATTTTAGCAGGTAGATTAAGCATGTAAAATCCACTAATCAAAGATTCAAAGGCAAAGATACAGCTTGAGAAAATATTGGAACAAAAATACTCTACCACTAAGCATGCCCCATTCTATGCCCCATACTAAAAAACACTTAAAAATTAAATTCTAAACATTAACTTTAATTCGCACGTTTTAAACCCTACACCTTAAAAAATACACCATACCCCTAATTCTCTAAACCTTAACTATAAACCTCAAATCTACTATTTTAAAGTGGAAGCATATAATGGGGAGACAATTTCCATCCAAAACATTGGTTTAATCAAGTTTAATGTTATGTTTTGTAGTATTGCTGTTTTTTTCTTCATGTTTTAGTATATTAGTTAGCAATAATCTAACCTCACTTGAAAATTTTTAATACCCTAAAAACCTAAAAATGAATAGGTGTAAACGAGAGGAATATACATATATATATTCTTATTTTAAATATTAATTAGAGGAAAGTGAAATTAGTTTATATGATGGAGTATTAAATATTATGTCGACGCCTCGTGTTCGATTCATGATGGGAAAGTTCGGTGTGGTGAGGTGATTAGAGATCATTTTAGTTCCTAGTTGCATGATTTTACTAAATTCATTCGTTGTTGTTCAGTTGTACTTGTGGAAGCCAAGTTATGAAGTATTTACCTTGGTCTTGTTATTGCGTGGGATCTAGGCTTTCGGAGCTTAGAGGTGGAATTTGATAATGCTCAAGCTATTAAGCTTATTCATCAGGTAAAGCGTGATGATTTTGCTCTCGCTATCACTCGTGCTATGCTATCCAGGATGTGGTCCAGAGAGATTGACGGATCTCGATATGTGCTATCCCTAAGAAGTGCAACCAAGTTGCAGATGCTTTGGCAAAACGTGCAAGTCTCTCGAATCTTGACTTAGTTCTTTTAGATTTTGTCCCGACTTTTGTTGTTTATCTATTACGCGAGGACTTAGTTTCTCATGGGATGTGATCCTCATATGTTTTGTATATCTTATCATGTGCACTATTTTTCTTCCATTAGAATTAAGGAGGTTTTTTAACGAGGCACATGATAACGATACCCCTTTCTTATAAAATAAATATTTAATCGACATTTGTACCATGAATCATTTCATCGTCTTTAGTTAAAAGTTTTTATTTGAGTATTTTCATATAATGGTGTCAATATGTTAATCTTATACCCAATAAATTAAGTAGGTCAATTGTAATATTTACTAGGAGTATAAAAAATTAACTTCTTGTACTTTGTAATTAATGAGTTTGGGTGTTATTTTAGTGGAATCAATTGTACCCAAAAATCAACGCATACATCGGCCCATGCTTGAAAATCAAATCGAAGGCAAATAAATTCGTATAAAAACATTTTACCTAAAATATTTTCTTCATTTACATCGTGGGTGTGACATAATAAAAAATTAATTATTTAATCATTTAGTTAAATGCAGTTTTTTTTAATAAAAAAATCCTTAAAAATTAAGCCGTTGGAGCACAGAAAATACGTTGGGCCGCGGATCATAGGTCCATCAAGCACTTTATAATCCGTATCAAAGTGGGGTAAAACTAAAACATCTTTGATCACCATTTTCAATTTGTCAAACCCCAAAGCATCCATCCGAACAAATATGGGGAAAACACAAAGAAAAAGATGTATTTGAAGATATATCTAACATCTAATCTAAGCAGCCCAATAAGTGACAAAGACGCTAAGAATAGAAGAAGAATAAAAGATTCAAAGGAGAAAGAGATTATGAGAGTGGAAATTTTCATCATTAGAATCTGGTACGGACATAAGTTAGAACATATTTCTTGCCAATCTTCGTTCGGAAATGTCCGCGTACTTGTTTGCTTGTTCAACATATCATTCAAACTTTTTATTATTTCTTTATGGACATCTTGAAGCTCTTGAATTTGATTACGTAAGTTGTCCCTAAAGAATCAATAAATGGTTTGAATAATATGATGAACAGGCGAACAACAGTTGAAGTTCCCGAACCAAGATTGGCAAGAAACGTGTGCCAAATTATGTTCATCGTGGAAAGCACCAAAATTCTTCAAGAAAAAAATTACCTCTCATATTGTTTCTTTCTCTTCAGAGTTTGCATTAGGCTTTGTGGTTAGTATCGTCTCAGGCACACACAACTTGTCTAAACAGCGATGGTAGAAAAAAACGGTACAAACTTGCAAATGCCACCATCTAAATGATTTTGCTGCATTGCCTCACAAGTATTGCTCTTGTATCCTGGCTCTGTTTTCTTCCCACCACGTCCTTGCATGCATTTCACCGAACCTATCTCGGCTGCATCATACAAAGAAACATAAATAACGGTTATCGCCTTGAATTAGATATTAAGCTAACATTACAGTATTACATTCAAACTAAATCTTGTAGGAGAATGGAATTGTTTAAAGTTAACTCTATGTCATACAAATTGCATACCTGAACCGGACACGTCTAAGCTCCCGAGTGCCGCCTGGAAGTGCTCTAATAGTGATGTAAACCCCTGGTTCATCCTCTTCAACCCATTCAGTTTCTATGTCACTGGCATTACTGACGGAGAGCTCTCCAGATCGATCTGCCTCCCTGGATGAACTAGTCCTAATAGAGCCATCGATCGATGATGTCTCAGTCTGGACTCCATTAATGCTGGAGAGTTTTGGTGTCGAAGAAATTGCAGCCGAGTCATGGTATTGACATGATTGCATTGGGTGATGATCCAGGGAATCTGATGACAAATAGCCCATTCCTGTTGGCCGGACAAAGTTGTCGAGGCATTCTTTGTTCAGAGGTGGAGTTACAGGACTGTCCTTTGCAGATTCAGTTCTTGGTACCTGTAAGGGAGAGATAAAACTAATTTTAAAAACTAAATACATATGGACCTGTGATTTTATAAAAATGGAGATGCTCATGGAAATCTTGGAATGAAATTGAATGGAAACAATCCTTTTATGAAAGGAGTAAACCCTAAACAAGGATTGGACCAACTTACACTAAGGAGAACTAGAAAGTTAAAAGGACATGCTGAAGAAGCTTACTTTATCTTCAGATCCGGGGGGAGTTGGAAGTGGAACTGCTTGACGATTAAAACGTTGAACATTGTATAATTCCATGACCTTATCATAGTTCTCTGCCCACCACCTTTGAGCTTGCCATTTATCAAACACTTCACGACTGAATAATTAACAAGAAAAAAAAATACAGATTAGCACTCCAAGCAAACAATAAACTACAGAATGAGGTTGGTTATTTAACAAAAGTTATAGAAACCATGAGCTTTGTTGTTTAAACCTCAACCAACTAAAGAGATAGTTGTTTAATAAACAAGATAATTAAGAACATAAGTAGGCATTCAAAGCCATTGATGTTTAAGTTCCCAACAGACAACATAAAAGCCAAAATGCTCTTTGTGCTATACCGTCCAAATCTGGTGTCTGTACATACAATAATTATCAGAAGTAAATATCCCATCCATATAGTGACCTAATCAGCATAAAAAAGGAGGGTCTATTAAAAAACACAGGACAATTTTTGTTGATCCTAATAAATGTTCTTTTTTCTCCATATCAGTAGGTAGTGTTAATTTTTCCATTAAACTCCCTGGAGGACAAAAGGGATTTTTATGCACCAACATCACCATGTGAAGAGACATTACTTAGTTGACTTAGAAACATACCAAGATTAAGACCAACTGCCTAAGCAGCACAAAACACATCATGATCAACTAGTTTAAACCATCCAGCTCAGTTTGAGCTTATTTAGGTAGGAAAAAAGGACCTATTGTCCTTTACTATTGCATAATTTGCGGGAAATGTAAAGAAAGCTATAATGCCAAGGGCCCAAGTGGGTCAATCCATATAGGGGGCCACTACAATGGATTTTCACTCATGAAACATCACATGAAAACATAGTGTGATACTCGGTCATAAACTGACAAAGGATAATGTCAAGATGTCCCAGCTACAATTACCAGACACCACCATACCAACCACATGCAATAGCAATCCAACAAATTGGAAATGGAACATTCAATATCAAACTCAAGAGCCAAGAATGCGTCCAAATTCCAAACTACAAGGGGACAATTCCAAAAGAAAATGACAATACTTCAAAAACCTGATATTTGATAGACAAGAAAAGTTTAAACCACAGAGGACAATTCAAATATGGTCACTATTTCAATACCAAAAATGAAAACCATGTGACCCACATTCAAATAAACGAGAGCCTTCACTATCATGTTCATGTATACCAATATCACAAGTACCTGAATCGAATCCGTTTCAGATCATTCCCTCCTTCAGCTAATGATACAAAAGTGATCAAGACACCAGGCTCCACTTGTGCAACCCATTCCTTAGGCTCGTCTTCCCCCATGAAAACCGCTGGTTCCGAACGGCCACTGACGGAAACCGGGGTACCTTCCCCGCTGGAAAGTCCTTTTAGTCTTGATTCCTTCTCTTTGCCCCAACTTCCGGGCGTGGAATTCGAGCTTCCTCTTCTACGATAAGGGCAATGGAAGCGTGCCGAGTCAGAGGCAGCATCACAGTCTGCATAGTTCTTATGGTCATTGTTTGATGAACCTGAACAAGGCTTGCAGCTTTTATAAGCTCCTGATGCTTTCAATGCAATGTCCTTGATCTGAAATTTATATAGAAAGGAAAAGTTCGCTGTCGATTAAAGCCATGCTTTGCTGCAGGGGGTAAACCAACTAGAAAACAAAACAAACTCTGGGTTTTGAGGAGAAACTCGATAAAGATTTAAGAAATGCAGCGGATTCAGGGCTGCTATGTTTGTTTACTAAGAAAATGGAAAGCAACAACACAGAAAAATAATTCCCAGCTTATTTTCCCATTCAAAAAAATAAAATATAAAAAATAAAAAGAACATTGGACCCTTCCAAGTCAAATTATAACCCTCCTCTTTTTACCAGCTTCTTAACAGTGAAAAACTAACAGAACAAGAACTTCAAATATTATGAGTTATTCCCCCGCATTTTCTCAGAAAACAAACACAAAAGTATGAGCAAATTTCTACAGGATTATTAATAACAATACCTGAGAAGTGAGGGCCTTAATGGATTGCCTAGTCCTAGGAGTTTCCAAAACCTCTTCATCCTGATGGCGCCCTATAGATCCATTGTTATTATTTAACTGCTTCGAACAAGCTATGCACGTTAACATTCTCCCTCCTTTTTCTCTTCTTTTCAACCCCTACCCCAAACAACAACAAAAAAACCCAGATCAGGTTCAACAACCAAAATTCATAAAAAGAATGTATAATGTAGCTATGCCAGCGAGTGAAGGAAACTTGGATTTTGGTTTTTCATAGTGCAAAAGTGTGAAGAAAAAAAACAAGAAGAATCAAAGAGATCCCTTAGGGTTGGTAGCTAGAGAGAAGAAGAAGAAGAAGAAGATGTGAAGCCATTAATGGAGGAAGAAAAAAGGCATGGTTTCTTTGGGATGGAAATGAAATAACGAGGTAGAAATGGTATGTTTCTCAGCCTCTGCCCTGTGACTTAACATAAAAAAATAATAATTTATGTGTCTGCATTTGGGATTCTTTGAGTTTTCTCTCTCTTTTCATTTTCTTATTGTACTGTCACTGGATCTTTTCTGAAGATGGCTCCAGATTTGGCCTAATACGGCAAGCTGTACCAAACCATTCTTGTAGCTCTCTTCCTCTACTACTACCAGTGCCTTTAATTAATATATACATATTATTTTCCAATTTATTTACTCTAATATTAGTTTTAGATAAAAACGTATTTTCAGAGCATACGAGGACGGTTTGGTGGTCAGAGCAAGCTCACCTGCTCCACTTCCTTCCCTTTATAGTCCCGAGTTCAACACCCCTTACTTTCACCTAAATTTTTCCCTCCTTCTAAGATTAAATATCTTAATTTTTTAAAACCACTAGAAAAATAAACCACGATTAAATATGTTTATATTATCATTGTTTAATGGTACCGTTCACCTGTCAATATTTAATTCCTGTGGATCTCGTATGTCACGAAATCAAATAAATAATAATGTTATATTCATATTCAAAACTAGAAGAATAAAAAAAGAAGGGTAAGTAGTCTACTACTGTAGAAAGCCGATTAAGCTTTTTCAACTTTCGAGTGAAAACAGAAAACAGGGGAAGAACATATTCAGGTTGGACGAGGCAGAGTAGGGTCGTAGCCATGGGGGGTGGCGCCACCCTATGGGCATTGGACACAGTCAAACCAGTTCAGAACAAATTGCCACCGAGTTTGTGTTAAAAAAAAGAGAGAGAGAAAGCAGAAAGGTGGAGGAAAAAAACTGAAAAGAAACGGCATAGGCAGCCACCCACCACGGGTACTAGTGCATGCAGGTGGGACAAAGGGCAGGGATCCGTGGAGGCCAAACCCAAAAGCCTACCACTTTGATTTTACCCGGCCTGAATTGCTTACTGATCCGTATGTGAGTTTCTGTGTGCATGTGTGTTAACTTTTATTTATTCTCTGCTCTGCTTCTATAGGCTATAGCTCTCGCTTATGCCTCACATCAGTTATTCTTAGGTGAAACTTTTGTTTTTTTTTTGGGGTGGGGGTGTAAAACTAGATTAATATATCTATTCTAAAAATTACGTAGAAAAACAACCCTCAATTAAGATGATATAGAAAAATGTACCGCTTTCAATTTATGTAGGATAAAATTTGAGTCTTACTCAAAGCGAGTTTAAAACTCGTTTTTAAATAAACGTGAATTATATGTTGAGAAGGTAGATAAAAAAATTATTAATTTTTTTATTATATAAAATTCGTTTTTTAAATTATTTTTAGTTAAGCGTGAGTTTAAACTTTTTTACCGCATTTTTTGGTTGTATTTTAAAATAATTTTTGAAGAGAAAATATTCATTTAATTTATCATTTTTATTTGTGCCAAGGAAATTCCAAAAAAAAAAACTTAAACTTCTCTTGCAAGGTGTTAAACAACTTTTATTAAATTTTTTAATATAACAACTTTTATTAAATTTAAATTCGATTTTAAGAGTATGATGAATCTTTTTTGAACATAGAGTATGATGAATCTTAAGTTTATTGAATACGATTAATACTTTAACATTTAAAAGATACAAGTTCGAATGTATTTATTTGAACAAAAAAAAAGTTCAAATGTATTTAACCAATTCAACTTATAAAATTAGCACAGTGACAAATTTAATCTTTATATTATTTAAAAATATTTTTTGGTAATATATATGTCCGTTTTACGGTCCATGTTCGAGGTACGCGGCTAATCATCCCAACAATGTCATATTCAATGTTTGAACTCGTGTCTTCTCTTTCAAAGTGCAATGTGTCTTACCAATGCACTCAACACTTGTTGATTATAAAAATATATATTTTTATTCTTTAAAATACAAATAGTATCTTAGATTTTGATTTTAAAAAAATCAAAATATATTATAAAAGCTAAAAAATACTTTTTAAAAGTCCTAATATTAACTTTAAAATTTTGTTTTACAGTATTTTATATTATTTTGATTGGCTGAAAGAAGAAATTGATGGTTTTCTTATTTGGATTTAAAATTCAAACAATGATTCAGTATTCACCAAACTCCTTGTGATTGGAGAAGTACAATCTCTCTTCAGATTGCATGTGATAACTATTTAAGGTTTTCCTTTTATACTATATAGTAATAATTTAAAGAGGAATAATTAAGAGAGTAATTAGGCGGACCTAATCATCACATGCATGGTAAATGCCTTCCCAAAGCTAAGAATGCGGTGCATCTTTTGCATGATTTCAATTTTTTTTCTCTATAACGCATATGATTTATAAGACCATTAATATAGATCTAGTAAAACAAATTATCATTATAGAAACAATATTTTTAATTTAATTTAATTTATTCATAACATTCAGATTTCGAAACTATAATATTTTTAAAATATATTTTTGCATTTCAACTTGTTGAGAACCACACATACGAGGATATATGACGAAGGTTAAAAAAGTAGGGGAGGAAGATGAATTTTGATGGAAGAAGTGGGATGATGGTTAGTGTCTGATTTTGTCCTGGGGAGCTTTGGGCTTCTCCTTGTGATTATATTAATGTCGTTCTGATAGGGTGTAAGTCTAGAATAGTTAGGTCATAATAGTTTGAATAATATAATATTATTCATACGGTGATAGATAACTGACGAGTTAAATGAATTAGACAATTATCATATCGATAGTACTATAGTTTTCTGTAATGGCCCTATCAAGGACCTTCCAGAGACTCTATTACTTTGAGCTTAAAAGAATTGGAGTGGAGGAATGTTAATAGAGAAGAAATTACAAAGGACTTGAGAGTAGAGTATAACACAACTCAAAGTTTTCTATTAATTTTAATCTAAAATTTGCTTGTGTTGCATATTCTAACATGAGTTTTGAATTTTACTCATCAATTTAAGGGGAAATAATGATAAATAGATTAAATCGAAAATTGGTTATTGATTTTAATCTAATGGTATATGTTATGGAGTCAAAAGTTTAATGAATTTGTAGTGAGATTAAATATTTTTTTTGGGTGAAAAATGAATTATCACCAAGTGGCTTATTAAACTTTTTAAATTTAGTCGGAGGAAATGAGTACTTATTGATAAATACATAATAAACATTAGGGGCGTTTATTGCCGGTACCCGGTTCATTCGGGTACCTCATTGCTTGGCCCGTGTCCCGGCCTATTACTTTTGGGTATCCGCTTCTCGGATACCCGGTACCCGGTTTATATATATATTAATTTTAAAATTAAAAAATACATATTAAACACAAAAATATTTTAAAAAAATTTAAACTTTAAACTTAAAAGTATATCATACAAACATAGAAAGAATTTATGGATTTAAATTTAATTTTGGAGTAAAAATATTAAAAAATTTAAAATAAAATTATAATTTGAAATATAAAAATATATATTAAAAATTGTCGGGTCGGGTACCCGGTAAGGGAAAACTTCCGGCACGTGTCCCAGAAATATTACCGGGTCGAGTAATTTTTTAAATCTTTTTAAATTTGAGTTGTCGAGTCGAATATTTTTAAACATTCCTTACTAGCATTATGATATCATCCCGTGATGGGAGTCTAAAGAAACATTAAAGCCAATTAACAAAAGAGAAAAAATACCCATAGGTGGATTCAAAAACTCAGTAACCTCAAAACTGTCTGAAGAAGCTAGCTTGGCAACAGCATCCGTCACCTTGTTACCATTTCGTCTCGTATGTTGGAAATGAACTTCTCAACACCGATGCAACAACTCACGAATATGCAACAAGCGAGTGATCGACGTCTCTTTACCGGAGACATTCATAAGCAATTGAAACGCATCTAGACTATCCACTTCGACAATCAAGTGTCTGAACCGAACATTCCGCATGCATTCCATGCCAGTTAACACCCCCACAACTCTATCTCAAGTATCGAACCAATGCTAATATACTTTGCAAATCCCAACTGCCATTGTCCAGCATGGTTCCTTACAGGACCACCACACAAAATATTACATCGTGCCCCATTGGAATTGAGTTTGACCCACCCCTCAGGGGGAGTCATCCATGTAACCGAGCTTGCCGTTGGATGCGAGGTCACATTGCTGGGACCAACCTTAGCTTCAAGGGCACGTCGGGTACTTAGCTACAAACGACGAATGCGCTCCAACACCGAACCACCCTCCTCAATGGGACTGTCGAAGATCACAACATTACGCGATCGTCATAAATTCCAGAGAACTATACCGAAAAGTATATCCCAATCTACGTCACCCCGTGCAAAATAACGACGATCGGACAAATTAATCTCAAGCCAGCGATTGAATTCCATAGTGAGGAATCCAGGAGCTTCTCCTGTTTAACCAAGGCTGCCCAAGTTGCATAAGCAGGTGTACAAAGACAAAGTACATGCGGTATGAATTCCGAGAATGCACCACAGACCGAACGATGTGCATATCCAACGTGAAATGACGATGGTTACAGATTTCATATGTTAACCGCACGGTAAACCTGTGATCGACTCTCCCCTTCCAACTGACCATGTCTTCCATGGTTGAAGATACAGGGGCCAGGGCTTTTACCAAAGGCCAATCGAAGTAAAACTGGAGTAGGGAGAAGATGCTCAACCACCATTCCCATCGACCATATCTGCCACAGAAACAGCAGTGGGATTTGAACTTTTGTCACGACAAATTTATATTTTTAGTCAAAAAATTTATCAATCTTTTTTTTGGAGGATTGAGATTAATTTCATTTTTTATTTGAGCGTTGTCTTACTTTTTGTCCAGGTGATATTAAGTGAAATCTTTTCAATAACAATAATTCGAAGATTTAAATTCAGTTCAGATGCTTAAGAAAGTCTTTCACCCTCTCTTATAGGTATTTAATCTTGTGTTTAAAATATTAAGGAAAACATAGTTAATATGTCATTTTAATTGAGGCAGGAAGCTGCAAGTTTTCCATAGATAAATATGTCATTTTCAAGACGTGGGTTAAAAGGAGAGCCTTGAGTTTTTGCAATAATGAGAAGGATGTGGTCATGGGAATTTTGGACATGTGTGAGGTGAGCGATCGCATAGAAATTAGGATCCCCAAGAAAAAAAATGACTTTAAAAAGTGCCCTATAATATATTTTTTATTAAGATAAAATTAAATTTTAAAAAATCTTATATATTTTTGAAATTATAATTTAAAGTGTCTCGTTTTAATAAACTGTACAAGACTTCGTAAACCTTTGAACCGAATCTTGATGTGGTCCAAGTGAGACATCAGTTTGGTGGTGAGGGGTTCACAAACTCTCTCCTCTGCTTTTCCACCATGGCAGACTGGTGTTGTTTCCCCAATGATTTTGGTGGCAGATCGATGGCTCCAAATAATAAGGAAAATGCTCACTTTTGCTGACTAAACCACCAAAACTTCTGTAAACCAAAATGAAAACTGTTACATTAACAACTGCTCCACTATCCAATCCATCCAGAGATGTAGAAAACCATGTTTCTTTTTGTCATTTTCTGTTCAAATTTATGAACTTGTGTTTTCTGTTGGGTAAAAGTACTATAACAGTCCATGCACTGTGTCTTAAATCGCATTTTGGCCCTAAATTTTATGAGAACAAGAAAAGTTCTATGATGGCAATGTTTTTCTTTATGGAGACAACCCCCTAATTCATCATTCTTTGTGTTTTTCAAAGTTGAAAAAGCTCAAATGCTCCTTAACAACGGAGGTTTTAACAAGTCACGTAATGGCTTTTTTCACCTTATCCAACATAATCAAAGCATGCTCCAACAGGACCAACACTTGTAAAGCAAAGCAGTAAAGCAGTTCAGATCACTGTTTGTTGATCTGCATGGATCTTTTTTTTTACTTTGGAAAGCTTTTAGATTGAAAAATATGCTTTGCTCGCGGCTTGTGATCAAAATATTGCAGATGATGAACAAAAGTTGCAGAATTCCGAGTTTTTTTTTTATAAACAAGGATTTGCACTATCAATCTTATCTTAGAGTTGACATTGTCACCCCCTCTAGCTTCGCCTTTGGTTAAGATTTAATCAATAAAATTTATTACTATTCGATTAAATTTTATTTTGATTGACATCGTTGTTGTTGTAAAATTAAAAAGAAACGAATTAACAAACTTACATGCTCTTGTTTATCATTTATTCAACATTTTTATTTTTAATAACAAAGTTCTTTTTGTAAATCACAAAGTCCGAGTCTATCAAGTTAGAGTCATTTTTTCTATTAAATTTTCAGGTTGAAAATCAGAGCGTGTAAAATGACATTTTAAGTCGAATCAATTTTGAGTTTATCATAAATATTGCCGGTTTGGTGCAGCCCAAAACTCATCACGGTGTGTTGACATCTCTAGCTTAAAGGTGATAATTTAATTCAACATTAAGATAGTGCAAGATGGATGTCCATTAAAGGATTTGCATGTGCTTCCACGTGCCTGAAACCAGAAATTCTTGTAGTTTATACTTGAAGAGGATCTCAGATTCCCATGTTTAAAGACAATAGAATCTGTAGTGGGCTCTGGTGGATAAGCCTAATATTTGTGGGCCTCGAATAAGGCCCAGGGATGGAAGCTGGGTTCAGGTAAACTCTGTGGGTCCGAGTTATGGGGTCCCACATTGGTTTTGCCGAAAGCAGCTCTTGTCACATTGCGCGACGGCATATCTTCCTCCGAAAGAGATTTCTTGTTTGATTGTGTTGCAGCCTTTTTCCCCTGCAGATAACATAGCAGAGGCACGGCGCTTTGTCCCATCATATTCATCTGCCCAGGGTTGACTTGACTCCCAATGGATCTTTTATTTTCATCGTTTGCCAGCACCCATGATATTTTTTGGATCTGACCCTCTTTCTTCTTCTTCTTCTTTCTTCTCATTTTTCGATTTTTGAAATTCGTTTTGGCGGTTTCCTCCTTTGGACTAAACAGTTATGCACCAAATTCGTCACCTTTCTTCTCATTACTAGAAATGTCAAGATCTCCGATTGGTCTTTGGGAACACCATCCCTCTGCATGCTGCCGCCAAAGATGGATTTGGCATATCCGGGCAAAGTTCTTTTTTCTTCCTCAATCGACACAGGGTCGATCAATTCCTTGGTAAGTTGGAATTTGTTTCCTCCCTTTCACGAATATTTCTTTCCTTTGCAGCTTATCAATGTTGAACGCAGAGCCTAGCAAATCGACACAAGGATATCCTTGTTATAATCATCTATTTGGGAGCTCAGGTGGCCTGACCCATACCGCGACTGTGTTTAAGAGGGCCTCCGACGCCCGAAATTTGCGGAATCAATATTCCTTTCATATAGTGTTCATGAATTGATATATTGTTAATTTCAATAACCATTAAAAGATTCTCTTAGCATACGTTTAATAAGATTTAAAACCTACGATATCATCAATAATAAGTTAAATATATAATGTCATAAAATGCTTGTAACATTTGACTAAATAGTTAAATAACTTTTTTTTTTTCTGAAACATCTTAACCTTACAAAATAGTCTATTCGTGGATAAAAACTACTAGTAAATTAATGATAAATAACTTGATAGAATAACAATCGCCAAAAAAAATAATTTTATATTTTATATAATTGTTTTCTATTGATGTGTTTTTCTGCCAAGTCAAAACTTTTGTCTATATGGCATTCTTATGTCAGCGTGCAATGTCATGTAAGTTTGTCACGTCATTTCAAACCTTTTATCGTTTGTTTACTAATAATTTGTATCCACACATGGGTTATTTTCGCCTAAAATGAAACGTTGAGGATTAAAGTGATTAAAAAAGAATATAGATCAAAGTATCTATCTAGTCAAATATTAGAGATATTTTTTTGTTAAGGTAATCATCACCCGTTGTCCTTTTTGTTTGAGTTTTGTTTTATTTTGATCACCAGAATTCAAAAAAGATCATTCTTGTTACTTACGTTTTGAATCGTGTCTGTTTTGATCCATTGGTCGTTAACCTCCGTTGATAAAAAAATAACTTTTAATTAAATCTCAAAATTTTTAAATTTTTATTTTCACCATCTTCTCCAATGCCAAAATCATCCACCAATTGAGATCAATCCCGTTAAAAATTAGTAAAAATTCAAACACCCTTTCGCCTAAAACAACTAAATCCTCAAACTTTTGAATCACCATCTATCAAATTAATCTTCTTCCGGGTCCAAAAGCTTTTCAATAACCATTTTCCTTAAGCAATTGGGGTTTTTTCAGTGTTTTTTGTTTTTATTTAATGGCTACTTGATATTTACTCAGTTAAAGTTTTTGTTTGATTGTTATACAATTTGGGTTTTCTTAGTGTTTTTTGTTTTTTAATGGGTACTTGATATTTGCTCAGTTGAAATTTTTGTTTGATTAATTTTTTTTCTTTCTAAGATTTTCATCCGGATCAAATCAACAAACTGGGTTATGATCAAATTGGGAACTGATTATGGTTATGATCATAGTATAAATAAGTTTAACCTCTCGTTTTTGTAATATTAGATCGGGGAACTATTTCTCTGGAGCTTTAGTTTTTAAACAGGTTGCTTAAGGAAAATGGTGATTGAAAAGCTTTTGGACCTGAAGAAGATTAATTCCGCAAATAGTGATTTAAAAGCTTGAGGATTTAGTTGTTTTAGGTGAAGGAGTGTTTGAGTTTTTAGTGATTTTTAATGAGGTTAATTTTAATTGGTGGATGATTCTGGCATTGTGAAAGATGGTAAAAAATAAAGTTTGAAAATTTGGGGGTTAAATTAAAAATTGTTATTTTTTATTAACGGAGTTTAACGGCCAAGGGACCAAAATAGACACGATTCAAAACTTATGTGGTAAAAATGATTTTTTTGAATTTGGGTAACCAAAATAGAATAACCCCAAATAAAGTTTGAAAATTCGGGGTTAAATAAAAATTTATTATTTTTTATTAATAGAGGTTAACAGGGACCAAAACAGACACGGTTCAAAACTTAAGTGGTAAAAATAATTTTTTTTACTTTGGGTGACAAAAATAGAATAAACTCCAGATAAAGGGGACCACAAGTAAAGATTAATTTTTTTATATTATGCCATCATTTAATCATGAATACTTAGCAGTAATTCTCATACTTCGTAGACAAAATCAAAATTCAACTAAAACAAATTCTTCGAATTAAATCAATACGGTTGATGAATCAATGAAAGAACATTAATCTAAATTTTAAATTTTCAAATTGGAAGAGATCCAAAATAATCAGTATTTCTCAATTTAATTAAGTGGACTTTTCTTTTTCTAGTTTCCAAAGTCGATAGGGCCTTGTTGTCCATTAAAACCCTATATTTTTATGATTGAATAATAATTTCAGTCTATGATAAATATAATAATAATAATAATAATAATAATAATTTCTGCCGATGAAGAAAAAAGCTAATCTGACTATCGAAAAGAAAAAAAAATCAAAATGAACGTCCATGAAGAAAGACACGCGATGTAATAGCGCGTGAGAGTAAGTGCAGGTGAAAATTGACGGGGGCGGCTGAGGCTATTGAAGAGAGAGACCATAAAGGAAAGGAAAGAGACAGAGTCTGCAGCAGTATTTCTTAATGAAGAATTTATTGCAATTTCAATTTATTACCCACCAACACAGCACGACCAGAAAATAAAACAACATTAAAAAAGCCAACACAATACAATATTTTATGTTCTATTTCCATAAAATAATGTTGAAAATAAAAATTCGAAAGAGTTTTATTTTATTTTTTTGAGCATAAAAAGAGTTTTATTTTTGAAGGAACACCATAGTGACGTGATGATGGCAGTGGTTGTGACTTGTGAAGATTGAAGAGGTCATAGTGGTGAGCCACTGAGCTTAAAAGACAAAACTTTTTAAAAATGACTTTTTTTTTTTCTTTCTTTCCAGAAATGTATTTATCAATATTATCCAAACACAAGTTATGTTTCCTTAAAAATGGCTTAAAATAAAGAGTGGGGTTGGGAGAAACAGAGAGAAAAATATATAGCTTTTATATGTCGATGATATACATGCACAAATCCAACCTTTAAGGCCAGAAAAACAATCCTCACTTGTTTCTCTCTTTCACTTCATCAAATCCCAAAGGTGTACTCTTTTTTCTTTCTTTTTCTTGGCTTTTATTTTTCTGGGCTTCTTTGACCCTTTTGTTTAGGTAGTATGTGTATCTTTCAGCACAGATTATTGACTATGTTTTCTACTTCTTCTTGTTTGTCTGTTTAATGTGAATTTGTTTGTTTCAGCAGAGATTATTGACTACTTTTTTTTAATATGCTTCGATTTAGAGACTGTGACGGTGGGTTGGAATTTGCATGCTTAGCTGATTAATGGGGTTTTTTTGGGGTACAAAATGGGTTTTGTTTTTGGTTCAACTTTAAGCTCTTCCTCTGGATCTTTTGTTTCGGGTTTTGCATGCATCGAAAGACTTTTGAGTTGGAGCTTAAACATAATTTATTTTAGTTTTGAGGCTTTGAGCAAGAATCATTAAAGTGTTCTTCTTTTCCCCTCGTTATGACATCTTTTATTTCTATTTATTGGGTATAAATGGTTGATATATTTGATGTTTTTGTATTAAACAATTCGATGTTTATAGTATTAGGCACCTACTGCTTTTTTACTTAGTTATTAGCTTTCAATAATCTCCACATCCTTCTCCCACCTGCATCTAGCATAACAGAGAAGAAATACTTATGAGTTATGATTTGAAGTTGCTGCATTTTGACAAGTGAAAATGGATTGGAATGGTTTCTTTAATCAGTTTTATTATGATTCTCCTATATAGTTTCTGTTCTGAGTGAGGACGTGTTATATCACCTCAGCTTGGAATTCATCAAAAACTTGTAGCCTAATTAATATATCAAATTATCTATTCGATGGTACGAGTTAACGCGGCTATAGATGACGAATTGCAATGGGGTGTGTGGAGTTCATGGCAATTTTGTTATTTATTTATATGGTAATTCAATTCTTGGAAGTAAGTTTCTCTTGTATACTTTTGTGATGACTCAGTGAACCTGCAGGAAGAGACTCCTAGTGAGTCTTATTTTTCCACCACTTTATATTTGTATTTAAATTTAGCTGTGAACTATCAAGTTGTTTTCTATATTTGTTCCTTCTTATAAGTAGAAGTCTAAATTGTTGAACACTGACAGTATGTGGTTTGTTGCTAGGCCGCCGGTGTGAGCACGGTAACACTTAGCAGCAAAGACTTTCTTTTAGCATTTTAAGATCCTTCCAGTCTTCCCAAAATTCAAACAGTAGTTTAGGGCAATGCAAAACTTGCATAAAAAGGATTCTGCTGTAAATGCACATTCAATGTGCACATATGTCATCGGCAGCTCATCTTTGGGCAACTCGACTGAATCTCAGTTCCAGGTCCAGCAATCTTCCATGTCCGAAAGTTTAAGCCTGAAGATGGGAATTCTGCCTCAACACTGTCATAACCCCCAGCAGCTGAATTTTCAATTTCAGGACCAAGACTCATCATCAACTCAATCAACCGGTCAATCTTGTCCTGAAGCGGCTGGGGCCGGAGACAGCAATATTTATGGGCAATGTCTAATTTCAGCACCATCAGGTATTTATATTTCTCCAGCATTACTCCTTTTGATAATATCTAAGTTTGATGTGGTATAATATCAATTAGCTGTTCTTGTACTTGCTTAGGGGGTAATGAAACTCATGGGAAGCTTGTCGGAGGTCATGCTAAATTAGTCTCTTTAACAGGAACTCAAGACTATGTTTTCCCTCCATCACAAGTTGATTATAGCAAATCGATTGTAAGTTATTACTTGCGTAGTTTGGCTGGTATCTAGATGCATCGTTGTCTTATATATGGCATTCATTTTTCCGGGTTTCTTACTGCAGTCTCATATTCCTCTCCATTATGCTGAACCATATTTCGGCGGTGTAGCAACTACTGCTTATGGATCGCAAGCTATGGTAAGAGTTCTGTCATGTTCAATTGCAGGCACTTATGACTGGTATTTTTTCAGTTCACAGAATAGACAATGGTTGCTTTTAAAAGTTTAAAACCCTGTTTAACACTATACCTTTTTCTTATGATTATCCTAACTGTAGTCTCTTCTTTGAGGAATCTCATAAAAAATTGAAGGAATGTAGACTTTTGAAACTGGATTACAAGATCTAGTCCTTTAATTACTATAAACATAACCTTGATGCTGTAGATAATTTGAAAGCACAAGTCAGGGTATTAGTTGTTTATTTTGATATAATGTAGATGCTGTAGTCCAATATTTTAATCCATTAGCACCTTCCTGGGTTCATTCATTCTTTGTTTCACATAAATAATCCATTAGCCGACCTGGTATCGGATTAATTCTTCAATGTTCATTAAGCACATTCACGGACTATTCTGCTGCATATTAATTTCTGTCATTCTATTTAACACTTTGCATCTTACTTTAATCTTATTCTTCTTTCTTTTTCTTATCAAATTGATTCTTTATCAGGAAAGCTTTTCTTCCATGATCTTATTTTATGAAGTGCTTTTACTATATGAAGCATGAAAGTTGCTAAAGTAATTAGTGCCTTAAGTGACATTTATTCTTGTCAACTGTCTTTAAGTAGCAAAAAATAATAAGCCAAGAGGTTACTAGATCTTATTTTATTTATTATGTTCTCTGTTTTCCGACTTTTTGATTCCGCGTTAAAGTGGCTTTGGTATAGATTCTGATGTTTGTGTTGCTAAATCATATTCCCTGAAAATCTACTT
Source organism: Hibiscus tridactylites (assembly GCA_958450335.1). Lineage (NCBI taxonomy): Eukaryota > Viridiplantae > Streptophyta > Magnoliopsida > Malvales > Malvaceae > Hibiscus > Hibiscus tridactylites. The sequence goes on from OY288280.1 coordinate 85,466,523, forward strand.
AAGGCACACCCTTTGTTATGTACGAGTATACAAAAATGTTTCTTATTTGTTATCCATTTGTTCAATATCTGTCTTTCCTCTCACAGCAGATTCATCGTGCTCGAATGATGGCTATGCTTCCTACTCGAGTTCCACTGCCGCTGGATCTGAAAGAAGATGAACCGATTTATGTTAATGCAAAGCAGTATCATGCTATTCTCAGGCGAAGACAATATCGTGCAAAGCTCGAGGCTCAGAACAAACTCATAAAAGTTCGAAAGGTATGTCTCTTCATGGTTTTCGTACCTGCTGTCCGCTGCACGAGAACTGTAATGTGGCCTTGTTACAATGGTATTTTCTAAGAAGTTATTTTATAAATGTTTTGCAGCCGTATCTGCATGAGTCTCGTCATCTTCATGCGTTAAAACGAGCTAGAGGAAGCGGAGGGCAATTTCTCAACACAAAGAAACTCCAACAACCCAAGAGCATTCTGATGAACATGTCCAGGTCTGCAAACATCTCCGAACAAGAATTTCATCGACGGGGAAATTTCAAAGATGCTGCTTCAGCTACCTCTGGCTCTGATGTCACAAGTGCCTCCAACAGCGATGAAATGTTTCAGCAGCCGGATATCAGGTTCTCTAGCTATCCTGATCATACAGGTCTTGCTAGCAATATTCATGGTCTGTGCTGATGGGAGACAAGATTCGGCCTGAGCAGTCTGGTGCATACGGCTGCTTTGTTCCCATGGGAAGTCATCCTTGGCTCTGTTTAGTTTTATTTGGCCTGTCATCATAGACTGTTACTAAACCTTGAACATATTGGTGACATTATTTCAACATAAATGCATGCATGCATGCCTTGGCATACGTTTGAGCTTCAATTACATTTATACGGGACTCAAATTTCTCGTCAGTATTCAGTAACATTAACACGAAGACACTAATTATCAATTTAATTTAAAACTTAAGTCGAGTTTTTGATGTTTCGTGCAAGAGAAGGTTAATCATCTTAAGGAGTAAGAAAGAATATGACGGTCACCCAATTTGAAGCCCTGCATGCAAGGCAGTGTTTTCCATGCTGGGATTCTTCATTCGTCTATGCAAGATGATTGATGTGATGAAAAACTGGTATTACTTATAAACCGAAGGAGAAATTTTCATGGTTTTGCTTTGAAATGCTATCAATTTTCATTCTCGAGACTCTGACTACACTCACTGAAACTTCCGAGACTTTTAAAGCTCTCGATGATAATCCCTTTGTTCCTTGGCTTGTTGGATTCTGATGGATTAGGCGATTCCTCACCCCGATACCCTTGAACTAACAAAACAGTATAGAACAAGGGTCACAATAGTTTCAATAATTTCAATCACAATAGCTTTATCCTAAACTTCATTTAGCTACGAAAATACTAAAGATTAAGCTAGGGGATCCATGGAAAATTTCTTAGGGTTCATAATCTTTAAACATGGATTTGGCTATGGAATCAATGGATTAATAAGGAATCCAAGCTTACCCGATCGGTGAAAATATTATAGGATCGAAAAAGCGAAGAAAAATGAAGTTTGGAATAGTTTAGCAATGGAGGTGTGTGCTTGCTTACGTGAGAGAGATTGGGGTTAATGTTGGGTTAAATAAAGATATTTCGAACTGAATTGAACAAAAATATAATTATATTTAAAATATTGGACTAAATAATAAAAAATAGAAAGAAATTGGGGTTAATTTCATGTTAAAAAATATTTTTTTGACTAAATTGAACAAAAATATGATTATATTTAAAATATTGGACTAAATTATAAAAATTATAAAGAAATATGGGTCAATTTTGGGTAAATAGAGATTTTAGGACTAGATTAAACAAAAAAATATAATTATATTTAAAATATTGGACTAAGTTATAAAAACTATAAAGTAGTAGGGGTCAATTGTGAGTTAAATAAAGACTTTATCAAAAAATTGAATAAAAATATCAGCATATTAAAAATATTGGACTAATTATAAAAATTATAAAGTAGTAGAAGTTAATTGTGGGTTAAATAAATTTTTTGAGGACTAAATTGAACAAAAACATCAGCATATTAAAAATAATGGACCAATTTATAAAAATTAGAAAGCAATTTGAGTTAATTCGGGTTAAATAAAGATTTTTAGGACTAAAATGAATAAAAAAAAATTATAGACTTAGCGTTTAATTTAACCTTTAAAATAAGTCAACTGATTTTTTTGTTTATTAGTGACACGTGGCACGTTTTGATTGGTCTGTGAGATTTTTTTAACGAAAGGGCATATGAGGTCATGATTTTTAGTTCAGGAGCCAGTGGAGGTCACGATTTTTAGTTTAGGAGCCAGCGAAGGTCACGGTATATACTTCAGAGGACAAAACGTCTAAAATTTTTTAAAGAACAGTTCGATGTTTTATATATACTTTATGGGCCAATTGGGCATTTAAGCCTTCTTTTAAATTACTAAGCATTTCTTCGTATTAAGGAATTGAATCCCCTTACCCCTCGTGTTGGTGACAAAGCTAAGGAGGGGCTAATCACGAGTTAGTCCCTCAACTTATCATTTATTGTACATTTGTCCCCATAATTCCATTCTTTACAATTTAGTCATCAAACTATATTGCAATACTTTCAATGTAGTTCTTGGTCCATAACAATGCTAAATTAAGGTTTGATATTTGAATAATTGACCACTTGGTCAAAAGTCAATGTAATGGTTTGACTTTTTGATGTTAGATTTTTTATTGTTGGAATTTAATTCTAACTAAGCCGATTTTTAGAGTGTTACAAATCGGATGAGAGAGACAATGCTAAGTTGACAAGGCCACGAAAGTGTTATATCTGCGATGGTCCACACTCGGAGTTTGACTGTCCAAAGAAGAGCAACTTTTCTGGCCACCGCAGAAGGTTTGGGAACCAACTGGTATGCTACCGATGTATAGGGCCACATAGGTTCAGTCGTTGCAAAGATCAATTAAAGTTATTCAAGATTTAACACTCGAATCACATTTTAAATCACTTTAGTTTGGTACGTTTATCACTCGGCTTGCTAACTCGAGCTACAGGTGAGGGCACTATTGGACACTTCATTTAAATAGAAACAAGGCAGAAGGTGCAATGATTTAACATAGCACTTTAAATAGGCTATGTTAACATAGCAAAGGGAATTAAAAACCATTTCAAACACTTGAAGATGTAAATCAAATTATTTCCCTTTGCTATGTTAAATCTTCTTAACTTTATATTTAAACTCCAAAGTTAATGTTCGACCATATTTTTAATTCTTAATTTTGAATAAATATACTTAACACAAATTTTAAACAAAAATTAAAAAAAAATCTACCATCTTTCAATCATTTGCTCTGATAGAATCTTTCATTTTCTTGTTTCTGTAGAAAAAATAATAAATAACAATTGTCAACAAACTAATGATTAAAATAATAGTCAAAAGTCTCTAGAACAAATGGTTAAAACTTAAAAGTTCTCAGTTAACACATTCTCTTCTCCTCAAGTAGAAATTATTTTAAAAATAATGATCAAAATAATTGAGTTAAAACTAAACCCGCAAACTTGACCCGAGAAACGAGACCCGAACCGATTTACCCAACTCGAAATTTCGAAATTAACCCAAACCTAAATAAATCAAACTGAACTCGAATCGAATGATCCGTTTGTCACCTCTAGCTAAAACAATAGCATTTTTAATTTGATCTCTTATGATAAGAATTTTGATAGTAAGGGTTTTAAATACTTTATTAAAGGGATAAATGTAAATTGTACATGAATTTTGATCACATATGTAATATGATATATTAATATTGATCCGGTGTAATTATATACATAAAATTTTATTTATTTTATTCAATTATACACATTAAACTTAAAGTTTGATTCAAGTAACACATTTTAAAAAATAGTAGTTATGGATGCTCATCCGTTTCAGTCTTTGTGTGGGTTCGAACCCCAACATTTTGTATTGGGAATATTTTTTTAACACTACTTAATAAAAATAATAAAATACATCATTTTGTTAATTCAATGATGGTGGTGTTCGCGCACCGTGTGACCAGTGGCGAATCTAGAAATATATCATTAACCGGGCCAATATAAATAAAACAAAAAATTTATCTAATATAGCTTATATATATAATTTTTAAATTGAAGTATAATAACTTACTAAAAATAATGCGATTAATGTTTCAAAAGCACACACCATCAAAAAATTATAGATTTTATTTTCAAAAAATTCTTATATAGTGAGAGGGGAAGAAAATTTTGCTTCTAACGACTATTGAATCAACAACCTAAGGAAGCAATATTCCTAATTACAATACCGCTCTTTCCATAACAGATTTGAAGACAATGACATATTCCTAATTACAATAGCCGGATGGTTAGAGCTGCTCACCTGCTTTATTAATTTCTTTTTTAGGTCCTGAGTTTAAGACCCAGTATGAGCATTCTTTCCCCTAAAGTATCTTTTTTCTCTCTAGGTAGAAGTAGAAGTAATATTTGTCAAAAATAAAATTTATTTTGAAATAATTGTTTATCCTTTTATTCTATCATCTGCTATATATATAATTCTAAAAGTATTCTCAGTGAAAATTAAATTTTACAAGTATTTATAATTCAATTTATTCATGGGTCATGGAGTTATGTTTCAAAATATATAATAAAAACAAATCTAATACCCAATAACAAAAAGTTGATTTTCCCGCAAAATTAAAAAATATAAAGATAAAAGTAAAAAACAAAACTATAACAAAATTAAAAAACCTACCTGATTGAAAAGGTAAAAAAGAACATAAAAAGTTTTAACTTTTATGTTTACCGTCGAGAGCAATAGAACGAAAATAATAAAAAAAGAACGATAAAAAATAATACCTTACTTTTAAAATTTTAATTTTAAGTTTCTTAGGAAAAAATAAAAATTTGGGCATGGGGTGGGCCATGGCCTAGGTAGGCCTAGGCCTACAATCGCCCCTGCATGTGACCCGGGCTCAAACACCATATGTAATTACACCAGCATATTTAAAAATAATAATAGTGACGTTCGCGAAAGATAGGTTTTGGACACTTGGCTCTAGGTAACCTCGTTAGAAGGGTGTTCTGGTGTATGTTGTATGGTGGTTGTCTAATTGTAATTTCATCAATGATTGTGTTATACTCTTTTCTTCATTTTAAGATTATAGATATTTTTAACGAGGTACGTATTTTAGGTTTAAGACTTGTATGGTTCACTTCTTAATAAAATTATAATTGTCGAGTAAAAAAGTTATATAAATATAATCATTCATGTATACAATACGCAAATATAAAATTATTTTACGTTGATAACAGTTATAATTATTTGTGAAAATGAAATCAAATCAAAACTTAATGTATACAATTGCACATTACTTATTATAATGAATAAATGCTTGGGTTTTTTTTTCTTTATCCCCAAGCCGATTGCCAGATACCAAGTATTTCTTGGTGTCGTTTTTTTTAAAGGAAATTTTTAGCGAAGCCCTTCATCTCTCTTTTAATTTTATTATTATTATTTATTATTAATGGATCAATATTTGATTAAACAAGTTTTAGTTTACATTTCTAATTTCTTTGCTGTGCTATATTAATCGGATGAATGATTACCAGAGGTCTTCAGTATTTGCTATCTGTAAATTTCATTTATATTCATGTATGACAAGTTTTCCTTCCATTGCTATGTTTATTAGTAGGGGTGTGCATTACCGGGTATCTGGTCAGTTTGCCTAGAATTGATTTTAGTCCCAGTAGCCACCAATTCTTGAAAACTAAAATCAGTTTCGGTTAGACTGGGTCTCAAATTCTAGAAACTAGTCCCGGTACTGGTGAGAACCAGTACCAGAATCGGGTACTCGGTAACAGGTACTCATAACTGTACAATTTAATTTATTGAGTATGAACTATTATGAATATTTATGATTTTTTGCATCTATATATTATTTTAAATTTATTTTATGTCATACTCTTGTCGTACACATACCCTGTAATTTTAAAAATTACCATTTTTTGTTTCCGTATTCGTATCAGTGCAACATAACATGTACCAGGCACGAGTTGCTACTTCGGAAGTCTAAAGGTTCTTTGATACAAAACCATCGTATTCAGTGAACATTTCTGGCAGTGTAAAACATAAAGATAGCATTCCCCCAAAAAATCATTCCTAGTATTCACGGAATATGAAGGGGTAATTACGCTCTGCAAAAGGAAAAATTCTAGCTCACAGTCACAGTTTAGTTATTCAATTCTTGACCGCCTTATTCCCCAAAAAAATTAATTTGGTTTATAACGAAAGAGACACTCCCGAAGAAAATTGCCCGGGAATACATGCAACGGTATTGCATGCCATCATTATAATCAATCTCAGCAAGAAAATGTCTAAAAAGGCACCGTTCAACTTAGAGCAACATCGACTCTGGATTCTCAATGTAGCCTTTGAAAGCTTTCAGCCATTCAGCACCAATTGCACCTAAAAGTAGAGCAAGTGGAATTAATTGGATTGTACAAAATTGAGCCAGGTCAGCAATGAAATATTACGATTCTAACAAAAACTACATACCATCAATAACTCGATGATCACAGCTAAGAGTTACAGACATGTATGAAGCAAAATTGAATTGATCGGGACCTGAGCCAGGGATAACCCTCTTCTCAGCTGCAAGCAGGACAGTCCAGCGATTATGAAGAAGCGGAAATGAATATGAAGTGTGACATAGGGCAAAATTAAGGACAAATTTTACCAGAACCAACAGCTAGAATTCCTGACTGAGGAGGATTAATGATGGCACAGAATTGCTTAATACCAAAGGGCCCTCCCAAGTTAGAGACTGTAAATGTGCCTCCCTGCGATGGAAACCCAGCATATATATAATCCAGATGATGATCATAAAATCACTTATTGTTTATTTTCTACCTCATAATCTTCTGGTTTTAAGCTGTTCTCTTTGGCTTTTTGCGCCAACATCTTGACCTCCTCACCAATTGAGGACAAACCTTTCTTATCAGCGTCCTACAATATGTACAACAAATTATGGTAAACTAGAAAATTATTACAGGAATGGAAAAGCATGAAGTTGAAACAACTCACCCTGATAACAGGGACATAAAGTCCATTGTCTGTCTGCACAGCTACATTAATATTCACATTGTTATACCTGGGTTGGAAGCAAAAGAAAGCATGTCATGATGATATTTGGCAGGCATTATGCACTCAGAACTTAATAAGTTTGTAAGAAATTTATACTCACTGGCGAATATAGTCATCTGTCCATGAACTATTGCACTGAGGAACCTTTCGGAGAGCCAATGCAGCAGCCTGCAATTGACAAAAAAACTTCTAAATCTGACATGTTTTTTTGTTGTTGTGGTATTCTAAAGGCAGATCAATAAGAAAAAGGAGAATGTGCACTAATTTCTTATTTGCAGAAATACTAATTTGGAGTCTACACAAAAGCGGTCATTCCAGACCATGTCTGGACTAAAATACCCCCCCCCCCCCAAAAAAAAAAAAAAAAAAAGAGAGAGAGAGAGAGAGAGAGAGAACTCTGCGATTTAAAGAGCTACATAATTTCAGGAAAACGATTAAAGTTAACATGGAGGAAAAAGCACGAAAATATGATGAGACGCGAACTTGACATAATATGCTTTTATTATGTACTCTGAAAGCTTAATAAAGAATTCGAACCATGACGGAAGTATCAAATGCGGGTCATCTCAAATCCAAGAAGATGCATAGAAGTCTACCTTAATTACAAGATCGTTCACAGATATACGCTTCCCGCCAGAAGCTTCCTGTAATGAGTTCAACTGGCTCCGCAAACTGAATGTAATGGAACAGTTTATAATCATCAAATCTATCACCAATCTCATTTTGCAAAGATTAAAGCACTGTTACTCACTCCATGAGTTTGTCAACACATGTATCCACTGTTAAATAGTAATGCGGGATAGTCTGCTTTGAGAATAGTAAGCGTGATGCTGTGACCTGTCAAATTTTGTAGTAGAAATTATTTGTAAAACACATTGTTAATGTAACACGCATAAAAATGGGGAAACACAACAAAAGAAGCTGGAGAAAAGATAGGGAGGCCAACTTCTCTGCATTCTTATGCAAAGAGTGGAGAAATCTGAAAGGTAGCTAGAATTTGAGATTTCACTAGCTGCAATCAAATGCAGATCCTTTCAGAACTAGATGAAATTCTTAATTCTATTTGAAGCGGCCCATCTTCTATGAAGTGGATCCAAAATAAAATCCATGTACCATAAACATTTAGCAGCCTTGTATTCTCATGAAATTTATAAAAATCATGTCCACCAGTAAAATACCTTTCTTATCTGAGAATGTGGGATGTCCACATAATCCAAAGATGCAAGTTTTGCATCCTTAGTCTTAGGAGTTGGTGCTGAAACTTCCTTCCCACTTGAAGCTACATGACAAGGAAAACTCTATAGTAAGCAGAAGTGAGAATAGTACAACAAAAAGAATACTATTAAAGAATCTCTGAAAAGGCAAAAGGGTTTGCAGGGTGGAGGACAGACATTCTTTACTATATTTCATTACTTATCAGGGTCACAAAATCGAACAGCATCAAACAGTGTATAAACTTAAATATGATACCCAAGTAATCTTCAATATCAGCCTTTACAATGTATCCATCAGAACCTGTTCCTTTGATATTTGAGAGTGGTACCTATATTTGCATCCAAGAGGGATAGAAAAATGTTAAAAAGGTTTGGGATAGAAATGATTAGGAGCTTAAGGTGTGTCTTGACACAGAACACGACAATGCCAGTAACATCACTTATATGACTAACCTTGTGATCTTCAGCCAATTTTCGGGCAAGAGGACTCGCAAAAATGCGGTCTCCTGAAGGAGAGGAGCTATGCTTGGGAGTCTTAGGCTCTGGTGAAGGAACTGGTTGTTCAACAGGCTCCTTCTTCGGTGGTGGCGGAGGAGCTGCTAAGTCTTTTGCTGCAGGAGCACCAGAATCTGATGCTGCAGGACTGTAGTCCTTGAACTTCACAATATCCCCCTCCTCTTCAACAGTGATGGCAATTATCTACATATAACCACAAAAGAAAACCAAAAAATAACTGCATAAATATTATTGCAAAATACCAATAGAAGAAGATCTATGAGGTTCAAAACCAAGATGCATCTCCTCAATTTAGTCAGACTGATTCCCCAATCCATGAGAACTGAAGAAAGATAAATATATGCACAATATTTCTCAAAATCAATACCTCGCCAACTTTGATCTCTTTTGATCCATCTCCCTTTACAATCTTAGCAAGATAACCTTCTTCCATGCATTCCATCTCAACAGTTGCTTTATCCTTTCAAATAATAAATAAAGTTATAAATACAAATCCTATTTCTGATACAAATAAAGGATAACTTTCATCAGGTGCTACAAGTTAGCCACAAATGGGAGAATGCCTTACAGTTTCAACTTCGCACAACACTTCACCAGGAGTCACCTTATCACCCTCTTTCTTCAACCACCTTGCAATATTTCCCTGCAATTAGGATACTTAATGCTAAGAAGGATACCACAGGTATTTTTATAATATTTTGGAAAGATCCAGAATGATTCACACCTCTGTCATTGTGGGTGAAAGTGAAGGCATTCCAATCTCTTGGTGAGGAGGAAGGCCTGAAAGCAACTTAAGAATATTAGCAATATTTAGAAGGTCATGCAATAACAAAATGGAAAATTTAACAAACAAGTAACACCCTGTGGATATCACTAATGCAGCAGAGTTCAACTTAGAGACCTTCAATCATCATTTCAATTGCCATGTGCCCAACCATAAATATACTAACCTCTAGACTGGCCAAAAAACACTGGAAAAACATCATGCTAAATAAATCCAGCATTACCCAAGAGATAGCACTAGCAAAACAAAAATGAAAAGAGCAAAACGTATAGCACTGCCTTGTAAAAGAGAGATGAATAATGAACTGTATTTATGATGTCTCAAATCCTAAAGGGAGATAAGTCGCATTTTTTAAATTAGAAACCGGATAAACATGTTTCATAGTACAAAATATTATTACCCGAAAAGTAAATTCGTATTATCTGAGGTCTCCTGTCAGAAAGGTACTGAAAAGAGATAGCAAGAATGAACAATGCAATCTCACAGCCAATTATGGTCTCAACATAAAAGTTTCCAAAGAAAGTGCATCAATCGAGTTATAGTTTGGAATTCAGAATGTGGCGTGCAGTTTCATTAATTAAATGCATATTCTCACCGGTAAGTGCAAACTTTTTACCATTTGACAAGTAATGGATCCCTAAGAGAACATTGTATGATAATTAAAGCAATAATCTATACCTGCATCAGATGCAAATCCTCTCCTTGAAAGCACCTGCGAGTGCGAACTGGTAACAGATAAGAAGTTTAAGTTCTTGAAATGGTTACGAAAAACAGTAAAATTTCCAATAAGATCACAGAAAAAATGCTGAAAAGAATACCATAAAAGTTCTCTGTTGTAAACCACACCACCCATTGGAATTCCCAATCTCATTACTGTCCTAGAAAGATTGTTCTTAGATAAACCAGATGATACCTGCAGAGTAAGATGTTAAACAGCCAGCATTATCCAACTGAGTTCTATAGACTATCTTCAATTAAGAACGCCATGCACAGTGGGGGGAGTCAGCAGAAAAAAAAAAAGAATAAAATGCAACAAAGACCGCAAATTTATTGCTCCAACAATGGGAATGATAGAAAGATGAACTTACAGGGGTACGGGCAACAAACTTAGATACAGTCTCTCTTTCTGCAGGTGCACCAATAGGGCAGATCTTTATAACATCTGAACAGTAACTAACTTTGCTTAACACAACATAAACAAAACAATATCCACTCTGTTATGCTTTTAAAACCTGACAAACCTATTACCTATCACTAAGTATAATCAGAAATACATAACTAAATTAGCGTGCCAGACAGTTGCTAATAAAATAGCCTAGAGATTATACTAATAATACCTTATTTCGTAAATTGGTAGCCGGGAGGGTTTGAATGCAATGTTTTTGCACGTCAACATAGTAGACTAAACAAAAATTCTAAAAACAGCTCTAATGATTAGGATTGTGGAAAACTAAGTATATGGAAATAAAGCAATCTTTATACCATCGCATTACGGATGTACCTTCTCTTTTACAGACAGAGGATTGTGCTCCATTGGAAAACCAACGAACCAAAACGGCGTGATCGTGCCGCATTAATCTGGGAACATGCCTTAACTGGAATAGCAAAAACTCAAAAGTTAAATTCAAAAAAATAAATAAATAAACGATATAACAGAGATAAAGAATTTCAACTATGATCAATAAAATGATATTAAAGACGAATCATCAATTAAGTTCATAGATGCCCTTTATGAACTAAAATCAATATAAGTACTCGATTCCATAAAGGGATTTGAATCTAAAACTGATGAAAGCATTAAAATAAAAAAGAAACTAATCGAGTAAGGAAAACTGAGAAAACTCGAACGTTACCTTTCTAGAGTGATTGATGATATGAGATGCATAAGCCATGATTTTCTAAGCACCCAATCAAACTATTCAAAAAAAGTGGAATAAATGCGTGAAGGTTAGGGTTTAGACTGATCGGGCATAAAGATCAAACAAAGTGGATCTCACTTCATTTGTCTAGTTTTCTAAGGAAACCTAAAATAGAAAGAAAGGAAGGGAAAAAAGGAAAATGGAGAAGAATCGCTGCCTTTAATTTTATGTTTGTGTGATCGCGAGTGGACAGGTGAACAAGTTTGTAAAAGAAAAGGTTTATGAGAAAATATTGACCGTTGATGGAGTGTGATGGGAAAAGTAAACGGTCTGGTTAGTGGATATAAGTTAAGTTCGGTGAGTTGTGTTATAGACGATGATTCACATGGAAAGAAAATTCGCTCTGCAGTTTTGGGCTCGACTGTTAGCGGGCGCCCAGTTTACTGGATATATCATATATCCAACAATTGTTTCGGTAAAGTACATTAATAGTCCCTAAACTATGATATTATACTTTTTAATCATTAAACTTTCAATATATATAATAATAAACAAAAACATGGCTCAAAAAATTTCCTTCCGCCTGGATAAGAATTCACTATTCAGGCCTTTTTAAAAGAGGACTAAAGACTTCACCAACCACATTATAATAAACTTGTTGATATTTGTTTCGCATATATCAATTTAATATTGAAACATAATTCAATCGGTTGAATCGAAATTAAAGATATGATTATATGATTTTTAATTCAGTTTTTAAAACATGTTGGCTCATTCGAATTGACCAATTTATCTATCATGTAATCATGTTTGATGGGATGGAATAGTGTGATGCCAAAGAGATTATTTTCAGTTTGATCCTTACAAACTCTATTTTTGCATTTCCAACCATTACAAGATAGACCAAGGGTGGATGGTAACGGTTCCGTGTAGGAGTGTAAATGAGACGAGACGAGTCGAGTGCGAGTAGTACTAAACTTGACTCGAGTTGTTAAAATTTGACTCGAGTTTGAGCTTGACTAAATATTAAACTAACATAATATAACAAACAAAAACATCCAACCAACATTTTAGTTCACTTTAATTTTAAAAATTAAAAAATAGTTTATTATATTTTCGAGTAACTCGCGAGCATTTCGAGTCGGGTATCAAGTAGTTCGGCTCGGCTCGTTAAGAACTCGAGCTTGAGTCGAGTCCAATTGAATCAAGTGTTGACCGAACTGTAACCAAATAGAACTTAAATAATTCGCTATCTGTTTCGTCTCATTTACAACCCTAGGTCCGTGGGAGGCTTGGCCCCCAAAAATTTTAAAATTATAATATTTAATCTTTTAAATTTTTAAAAGTTCCAAATTGTTTCCTTCAAAAACATGAAATATTCTTATTGTAATTCTATTTTTTAAGATTTTCAATTAAATACCCTCCTAAATTTTTTAAAAATTTTCATTAAGTATTATTAATTTTTTTTTAAAAATAACTAAACTTTAAAAAGATATATATAGTTTATAAATTTTAATTCAAACATCTAAATTTTATGAAAAATTCAATAAACAACTCAAATTCATTATTGATATTCACCCATGGATTAGAAAGTGGGTATATAGAGGTGGCAAACGTGTCGTTTGATTCGGGTTATTTCGGGTTTAATTACATTCGATTTAAATTTATTTCGGTCCAATTCGGGTTTGGTTCGATTTTAGTTTGGGTCTATAATTATTTTGGTTTAGGTATCGGGTCGGGTCAGTTGATTTTTGGTTCGGATGATGTCGAGTCGACTGCTTTCAGGTCGGATTAATAGGAAACTGGTCGGTTTTAGTCGAGTTTTCACACCTAACTAAGTTTTTTCACCCTATATATGACTTTATATAACATGTATATTAGGCTTTTTTGTGAGTAGTGCGACAATTCGCATCTCATCTTTTTTATTTATTATAATATTTTTTTTTATTCCGATTTACTTTCAGTTCGAGTTAATTCGGTTTAGTTAAAAATCGGTTCAGGTCTATTTTCGATTCAACTAAAATTAAGGTCGATTTTGATTCGGTTCGATTTATTTCATGTCATCATCTCTATGTTAATTTTGAGTTTCGATTAGAAATCTCGGGTCAAATTTGTTAGAGTTAAAAGTGTTCCGAGGCTATGCTGCTTGTCACGGGTTTACCGTTTATGGAAGTGTTTAGTCAAAAATGGTAGGCACAACGATGCATGGATTATTTTATTCCAATCCAAAAAAAACAAAGGGTAATTTTTACTAGTGGTCCCTTTCGTTTAGGGTATATTCTATTTTAGTCACCAAAATTCAAAAAAGATTATTTTGGCCACTTACGTTTAGAATCGTTTCTATTTTGGTCCTTTGATCGTTAGTCTCCGTTACTTAAAAAAATTAATTTCTAATTGAACCCTCAAACTTTCAAAATTTTAGTTTTTATCATCTTCCCCAAAAAATATAAAACTAAAACCCCAGAAAATTAATTCAAAATCATAACCCAAAAAATTAAATCCACTTAAATGATAAATGCCTTAACAGGAGACTAAAATAGAAATGATGGGGGCAGGAGCAAGAATTAAAGCACAATACCAGATATAAGAGAAGTTAAACCGCCTTCTAATTCCAAAATAGTACTGTGAATAATACCTGTATATGCCCTATTCTTTTCATAATCCCGAATGAAGTGCATTATAACCGGTGTCGGTATGACATAGCCAATATTTTTCGCATCCTCATGTTTCAAAGACTGGAAGGCAATACCAACACAATTACCCTTATCATTAAAGGCAGGCCTGCCAGAATTTCCAGAGTTAATTGCTGCATCTATCTGCAAAATCATATTTAAATGCAATGGGTCAATAAATGTGTCAAACAAACATGTTAAACAACTAGAAGTGGGAACTAATTTCCCAACCTGTAATCTCAAAAGTTCAGTTGACCCATGAACGTAAGAGAGTATCTCGATAAAGATACAACACTACTGGTAACAGAGATTGTGTCACCTCCAATGGGGTAGCCCACAACAGTTACAGCATCTTGGAGTGCAGGCAAATCTCCAAACTCAACAAGTGAAACACCTTCCCAGAACTCTTCATCACTAACTGTTAACATGGCTGCAGCATCCAAAAACAAGAAATTTATCAAGAAATCAACTCAAACATTTCTCTTCTTTAGTAAATGACCGTCCTCATACAATTACATTACTCAAATTTCTCTTTAAAACTCAAACAATCTGCTGTTAATAACAAAGTTAGTTACCATAAATTAAGAAAATTGGAATGAGCTATTTCCATATATATACACACGTAACCATACACCAAAGATTTATCCTCCACCATTTCCAAACAATAACATCACAATAATTTCTCTAAACCCAAAAGGGACAGGGAAAAGAAAAGAATAGAACAACACATAACTTTTTTTCTAAGCACTCAAAACGATTTTCTATAAAAAAAATTATTTTTATAATTTTTGGGGAAGATGGTGAAAAATAAAATTTTGAAAGTTTGGGGGGTTAAATTAGAAACTAATTTTTTTAAGTAACGGAGACTAACGGCCAAGAGACCAAAATAGAAACGATTCTAAACGTAAGTGACCAGAATAATCTTTTTTGAATTTTGGTGACCAAAATAGAATACACCCTAAACGAAAGGGACCACTGATAAAGATTATCCAAAAACAAAACAAATAAGTTCCAAATTTATATACAGGTTAATTAAAAACTAGCCCATTGATTTTAATTTTATATTTTATAAATAGATCAAAGTGGAGATAAAAAAAAAAACACGAACGAAAATCAATTTTATCGAAGGAAAAATAAATTATTCAAATAAGTAGTATTAACCTTTTTATATAAAAAAATCCCACAAAAATCATAAAAGAAAGGGTCAGCAGTTACGTAACAAAAATATAGTTTCTTCTTTGGTGTTCTAGGGTTTATAGCTTAGCTTGGGAGATACACAAAGCGAGAAGGGATAGAATGGGAAACCAGAAACAAAAATGGACGGCGGAGGAAGAGGAGGCCCTTCTTGCAGGAATCACCAAGCACGGTCCTGGAAAGTGGAAGAACATCCTTAAAGATCCCGAATTTGCCCCTTTCCTCACTCACCGCTCCAACATTGACCTCAAGGTTCTTCGTCTGTCTTGAGTTGATTCTTGGATTTAATGTCGTTTTAGATTTTCCTTAAATGCTATATCTGCTCTGTTTTGTTGTTTGGTTATGGGGATTGTTTTCCCATGAGTAGCAATTTTAGCTTTTTCACATTGTTTTAATTGAGATGATATTTTACATCAAGAAACCCTGGCTGTGAGTTTGACGTTAGTTGAAAGTTAAAAGAAGTTCTGGAATATTTGTACAGTGCACTTGCTTAAAGATTAAACTACTAAACGTTTAACCTTAATTAATGTTCATGTTAAGTGATACTTCTTGATTAAAGTTTTGTTCTTCATGATATCAAATATTTAAGCTTGCTATAGTTTTGAAACCTATATTTTCACGACTGTTAAAACTCAAAACTAAAGACAAAATGTTTGTCTAATTATTGTTTTATATATCCATATGAACGATGCTTGGTTTAGGTGAATATTGATTTTTTTCCCTACTCTGTTTTGGTCGAACTATACAGTTTTCTCATTTTTTTGCTCTCGTTTGCAGGATAAATGGCGGAATTTGAGTGTCAGTACTACTACTCAAAGCGCCAGAGACAAATCAAGAGCACCCAAAGTAAAAGCCATTGTTGATTCCCTTCCCAACACTCCCAATTCTTCTGCTCCGGCTGCTTCACGCGCTCTCAGTGCAACTACTGATGCTGTCGTGGGTGATTCTTCGAATAACAGCTTAGATGGGAAGAATGCTCCCAGGTTTGTATTCTGTTCTTTCTGTTTTCTATCTAAAACACATATGTATTGATGACTTATCTACTCATAATTATGGTCTGAGAAATGGAATAAAACAGATGACATCCCTATTCCATAGAGCTTTTTGGATGTAATAAGGAATTTTGTCTGAATTTGGGTTTTCATGGTCAATTAGAAATCTGAAATACCCTTTGCTAAATATGAAGGGTTCTATTTTATAATTATTACCATTAGGGTTCACATTGCATTCCTACTTCTATTTTATATCAATAATAATTATTTTATTTTTCATAAAGTTTTAATATCAAGTATTAGTAAATAGTAAGTTTTAAGTTGAATTTCTACTCTTGATTTCATATTTTTTTTTTGTTTCCAAATCGATGCTGCACCGCCTTGCAAGTTTACTGGAACACCATATTATATGATAAATATAGCCTAATCCATTTATTTTTCGAGATGCAGAGAGCTCATGTTGCTTTGTGTTAAAGTTGCTTGATAAATATGCTATGTTTTCCCTTTTTCATTAGTTACTTGATGCTATTTCTCTTATTTTTTTTCTAATTTTGTTTTACCAGGTATAACACAATGATTTTTGAAGCCCTTTCAACGATTAAAGATGCAAATGGATCTGATACAAGTGCGATTGTAAGCTACATTGAGGTGAGATGATTTTTTTTTTTCTTCTTTTTCTTCCCCCCCCCCCCCCCCCCCCCTTATGTTGAGGTAGTTGCAATAATACTAGCAAGCAAATTGTGCACGAGAGCGTAGAGCAAGGTTACAATATGTTAAATCTCCTCGCAAACACTCAGTGGTAATCGATTCTGCACAAACAGGGACCTAATATTGCATTAGATGATTCAACTGTGTGACCATGATGCTAAAATGCTGACTGTCCACACATATATCATATTATTTATCTGGTAGAAGACAAGAGTAAATAATGTTGGGTATTTTCTTGGAGCTGGGTAGCTTGCAACTAATATCAGGCTGTATTTACAAATGTTACACACTTTTTCTCAATGCTCCATTTTTGAGACCTATCATCTGGATAGTGATCTCTGAAGGGGAGCACCGTTTTCACGAGACCTTCAATTGAATCCTTTCTTTGACTTTTGGTATTTCTCCCTCTTATAGAATAGCTGAATCCTTAACTAAGTTTGAATTTTTATCTTCTAGTAAAAAGTACAGTGCAATAATTCACTTTTACAGGAACATCACCTCTTTCTTTCCTTAAAATTGTGAAACTAGAATATTCCTGGCCCTGGGGTGCCTTTTCTCTTCCTTTTGCATGTGTGTGTTTCTGATATAGTCTTTGCTATCTATTTATCCATGCATGTTTGGAAATATGGATATTAACTGTGAGGATTTACATGCTGCAGCAAAGGCACGAGGTTCCACCAAATTTTAGAAGGTTACTAAGTTCAAGGCTTAGAAGACTTGTTTCTCAAGGCAAACTGGAAAAGGTAAATGCGTTTCAAAAACCAATAATTTACCTTCGACCATCTTTTTTTAAATATATATATATATATATATATATATATATATATATATATTCTGGAGTCTGCTAAACATGATGACAAATCTCTTTCAACAGCTGGCATTGTACAATGCTAATCTAAACTTCTAAAATTGCAGGAAATAGAAGAGAAAAATAATTAAATTGTTCAAGTTTTTAATTGTTTTCTGCACATTCACATTAGTTGAACTGCATAAGTGTCTCTAGATTGACGTCCAATATTGTATTCTCCAATCTCTTTAAGAATACGACTTTGACTCCATTCTTGAAGCTCTCCTACTGTTTATGCATTTAAAATATGACTATTAGCTAATCGATTATGGGGATGGCATGCTAGCAAATAATTAGTTTATATGCAAGAATTTTGATGATGTATTACATTATAGAAAGATTTAATGGAAAATAAGATTTTATGGTAGCTGTTTTAAAAGCTTGCATGTCTAGATGGCATCTTCTCACTCATGTCAGAACCATCCAATGCAGATACAAAATTGCTACAAGATCAAAGAAGATGCATTGATGGGAACGGAAACGCCTATTCCGAAACAAAAAGATGTACGTTTACGGCAGAATTCTGGTGAAACAGTGGAAGAAGCAGCAATTACAGCCGCCTATAAAGTTGCTGAAGCTGAAAATAAATCATTTTTAGCTGCTGAGGCCGTTAAAGAGGCAGAAAGAGTCTCCAAAATGGCAGAAGATACTGATTCAATGCTTCAGCTAGTGAAAGAAATCTATGAACAATGTATGAGAAGCTGCACGTTCCTACTATTTCTTGGGCATACTTTTTCCCCCTCATACCCTGGAACCTAATTATAAGCTATTTTTTTCGTGTTGGTGCAGGTTCGCGAGGCGAAACTGTCCTTTTGGCTTGAGTCTTAGCTTCCTAGGATGTAAGTGATAGTCGTCTTTCTTTAATTTTTACAAATTTTGGAATCTTTGTATGCTCGGGAATTGTGAAACCATTGATCTTGTTGAATGAATCAATGCATTGGGGGCATTGAAATGCATTAATGACCAATCAAGATCCATGATGAATCATTTAGTTTGTATATCACAAGGTTTGATTGTACAATTAGCCGGTTATAATGAGAGTGGAAACCAGATTTGACTTTTGGAAGCCACATTTAGTTTTTAGGGGAATGTACATATTAGTATCATAATATGAATATACTCTTTTAGCCTCATCCCATGCATCGGCAATGAACCAATTCAAATGGATACTCATACTAGGGATGAGACCTATGATATCTTCAATTGGGATGGTATGTAGATGTGTATTGTACGAGTTCATTTAATTTCTTTTTAACTTTATAAGAGTATATCGTTAGTATATTTATATTTAAGACTCTGATGATGTAATATTTTTTTTGAATGGTGACGTTAAATTTTGAAAGTGTGTCACATCAAAATAATATTAGTCTTTCATCATAAAGACTAAAAAATAGCTTAAAACTTCAAGTTCATTGATGATGTAGCACTTTGGGGTGAGAGGGGGGGGGGGGGGGAGAGAGAAAATATTTGATGAACTTATGAATGGATTTTTTTACAAGAGTATGAATGTTTAAACTTTGAAATTTAAAATTTAAACCCGTAAGTTTATTATAAAAAAACACAAAGGAAGTCCAATTATTTTTCACATGACAAATTAGTATCCTGAACCAAAATAAAAAGTAATTTTGTCCTAACATTTTGTTTCAACTTTCCATCCACTTTCCCACTGTTTGTTAAAGGTACACACATTCGGGTCTCAGGTATGCACACCTTATAAAATAAAATTATTTCACCTTAGCTTTCAAAAATATATATATAAATATTATTCTTTTACTGAGACCACTAATTGAATTTTATTGCTCTTTCTTTCGTGTACTATTTAGTCGGTAATTCTAAGTTATGGATCCAAAAAATCGAGTCCATTTATGTGGGCTCAATCGGCAGAACCCATGGACTTTTGGGTTTCGAGTTCGTAATATTTAGGCTCAATTCAGTCAATTTGAGCAATTTAATAGTCATTTGAATTCCCAAAATTCAATCAACAAATGGATAAATAAAACAGTATATATTTTTCTCTCTATTTTGCCTTGAATGGAAAATTTCCAATTGCTTGAGTATGCATAATATATATATATATTATATAACTCCAACTAATAATTAATAATAAAAAATGCGTTAAGTAGCGTAGAATTATGTCGAGCAATTATGAATGCAATCAATGTTCGTAGAGTTTATAAACTCTAACTTATAAAAAGTAAAACAAATTTAGTTTTTTTTTGACACAAAAAGTAAAACAAAATTAAATGTGAAAATATCAGTCTCATTTAATCTTTCGAAATAAATATATAAATGCATCAAGACTTATATAAATAAAAAAATTATGTATATATTAACGTTACAAATCAATACAACACCAATTTAATCGAAAAAAATATATTAATATTAATATAATGATATTTTTTATATTTTATTATAATCTTCAATAATACAAATGATAATCATTACTTGAGAATCAAACTTAAGAAACCAATTTTATATATTTTTCACGTAAAATATTTTTTAACCCACATTATAAAAAGATGTGAAAAATCTAGGAAAACATAAATCATTATGTGTAATTGTTCTATACACAAGCGCTTGTGGAAACTTTTTTACACAAGCGCCTTAGTTTTAGGGGTTAGGGACTTCGTTTAGGGTTTAAAATTTAGGGGTATAAGTGTAGTAGTTTTGAATTTAGGGATTGTTGATAGAATTTTGGGTTTAGGGTTAAAATGTAGGGTTTATAGGTTAAACCCTAAATCCCCACCCATATTACCCTAAAACCAAACCCTAAACCCTAAACCCTAAATTCTAACCCTGATTCATAAATTCTAAACATGAACCCTAAACTCTAAACCTTTACACTAAAACCCCTAAACTCTAAACCCTAAACACTAACCCTAAACTCTATAATTGAGGCGCTTGTGGAAATAAAAACTTTCCACCGCCAGTGTATAGGATATTAATCCAATCATTATTAGTTATATGAGATAGCATAAAGAATTATAAACCCCGAACAAATCGTGGGATCTAACTTCTTAAATCTAAGTTGTAGTCTTTAATTGTAACAAAGAAAGAAAAAGAAGGGCAAAGATGGAAAATCCACGGGGGTGTTGGATTAGAACAGTGGAAGTCGTAGTAGGAATCCTACTATTAAAACCTAAAAGAGAAACGACACTCGGACGCTTTAGATTGCCTCCTTTACTTTGCGTTTGCTGTATCAACACTCTCTTCTCTCTCAAAGCTCCACGGCGCAGATCCGAGGAGTTTGGGAAAACCCTATCTCTCTCTAAATATCAACCGAAAAACTCTCTCATAAAACTACCCAGTTTCCCTCTCTCTCTCCAACAATCCCACTTTCCTACCCCCTAATACACTCTTTCCTTTTTTCCCCATTGATCTCTGCTAATATCATAACTTTGAAGGTTGGCATCCCTTCCTATTTTATTCGTTTTTTTCTTCCACTGGGTGTTTTAGTTTTGATTGATTGATTTCCTGTTTTATTTTGTTTGATTTGCTTTGATGTTAATTGGATTTAGTTTTACTGTTTGTGATCTGGGTTTGATCTTTTTTAGTTGTATGTTTTTGGGTTTTTGTTTTTGGGGCTGATTAGTTCACGTATACGATTTTTGGGTTCCGTTTCTCTTGTAAAGCCGCTTCTTTTTCTTTGTAGTTCGAGATTTAAGAAATTGGCAAATTTGAAACTTTTCTGCTAAATTTATTCCTGAAAAGGAAATATATATCTTTTGGATATATAAGAGGAAACACGGAAAAGTTGGTCTTAATTATATCTTAGATTCCAAAAGGTAGGAATTTTGAAAGGTTTTTGTTATCTTAGCTTCTGTTTATAATAGTCTTAACTTCTTGTTCTTATTGCGAACAGATCTTAGGTTAACTATTAACATTGTAATTTCCAGCTTTGGGTTTGATGTCTTACAATTAGTTGAGTGAGATGATTGGTGGTAAATGAAAAACAAAAACTTTACTGATTTATGATGCTAAATGTCTGACAATAGTTCAGTTTTAATGCCATTGGTTGGTGTGATTCTGAGGCTGATCTTTAACAAATTTGATATTTTTGATTTGAGTTGAAAAGTGTGCTTATTGTCACTGTTTCAAAGGATTAGGCAACGGCTCTAACATTGGTATTTTATCTAACAGCACTCTCTTTACAAAACCATCCATATAGACTAAGTTTCTTATGTCATAGTATCAGAGGGCTGGTCATCCATAAACTTATATGTATTTCTGAATGGATGTATTATCAACAAAGAACGGTTCCTTATTGCCTATGTAACTACTTATGACTTGATGATTTTGTGCACCTTAGGGCCGAGACAGTGCTTTCAGTACTGGTCTTAAATAAAAATATTTAGATGTTTGGTGATACAGTGTTAAACCTAACTTTCAATTGGCTCTGAGCCTCTGAGTAAATTTTGGAGAGGTAGACAATTTGGGTGTCTGGTGGTAAAAGGTTTATGATCCTAATATCAGATAACCATGTGCCTCTTTGCATATATATCTTCTCCAAATACTAAATCAGAAGTTAATGCTTGTGCTTCTTTTCCTATGGTGTGCAAGTTTGGCTCTGGCCTTTAATGTCATTAAAAACTTTTAATGTTACATGTTGGAGGTTATATCATTTGGTGGATGTATACCATGCAAAATAGTGATTTTATTTGAATCCCACTTAATTAAATTTATCAGTGAACTGCTGTATCTTTTAATCCAAAAGCTATGATCTTGATTTAGTGGTTCATATGAGCTTATTAGTTTGTTCTTTCTTTCCTCTGCACAGTATGGCAGGTTTGGCACCGGAAGGATCCCAATTTGATGCTCGCCATTATGATCAGAAAATGACTGAGTTGTAAGTTTACTGTTTACAGATTGCATACTATCCGCCCTTTGCGTATGATTTTTCTATTTATACTGCGGGGATTGCTATTTGGTTTACAACTTGCTGATTCTTAGATCTGGTGATTGCTCAGGCTCCAAACTGATGGAGATGATTTTTTCACAAGTTATGATGAAGTTTATGACAGTTTTGATGCTATGGGACTTCAAGAGAACCTTTTGAGGGGTATCTATGCATATGGTATGTGGTCTTTTGGAAATATTTTTTTACAAGTTTTGAGTTTCACAATCTGCCACTTCTAGGACTCCTGTAAATTTTTCTCTGTTGTTTTTTATAAAAAAATTAATTCTGAGTTTTTATTTTCTTGTCCAAAATATTTTCCAAGGTTTTGAGAAGCCTTCTGCAATTCAGCAACGAGGTATTGTTCCGTTTTGCAAGGGTCTCGATGTTATTCAGCAGGCACAGTCTGGAACTGGGAAGACGGCAACTTTTTGCTCTGGAATTTTGCAGCAACTTGATTATGGTATTGTCCAATGCCAGGCTCTGGTTTTAGCACCCACTAGGGAGTTGGCACAACAAATTGAGAAGGTAATGCGAGCACTTGGTGATTACCTTGGTGTTAAGGTTCATGCTTGTGTAGGTGGGACAAGTGTTCGCGAGGATCAGCGAATACTTCAAAATGGTGTTCATGTTGTTGTTGGCACTCCTGGTCGTGTCTTTGACATGTTGAGGAGGCAGTCACTTCGCCCAGATTATATTAAGATGTTTGTCTTGGATGAGGCTGATGAAATGCTTTCCCGTGGTTTTAAGGATCAGGTTTGATATTTCATCTTCTTTTGTTCCCTTCAAATGATTTTTGATTTTGGAATGTGTTGTCTTTCTATATTTTGTGCTCTGATAATGTTGATGTCTGTCAGATCTATGATATCTTCCAACTGCTGCCAGCTAAGATTCAGGTTGGAGTATTTTCTGCTACAATGCCACCTGAAGCCCTTGAGATCACTAGGAAGTTCATGAACAAACCTGTGAGAATTTTGGTTAAGCGTGATGAGCTCACCCTTGAGGGTATCAAGCAGTTTTATGTGAATGTTGAGAAGGAAGATTGGAAGCTTGAAACACTTTGCGATCTCTATGAGACTCTTGCCATCACCCAGAGTGTCATCTTTGTGAACACAAGGCGCAAGGTTGACTGGCTGACGGACAAGATGCGTAGCCGTGACCACACAGTTTCTGCCACCCATGGAGACATGGACCAGAATACTCGTGACATCATCATGCGAGAATTCCGCTCAGGTTCTTCTCGTGTCCTCATCACTACTGATCTCCTTGCTCGTGGTATTGATGTGCAGCAAGTCTCCCTTGTCATAAACTATGATCTGCCGACTCAACCAGAAAACTACCTCCACCGTATCGGACGAAGTGGAAGGTTTGGAAGAAAAGGTGTGGCCATTAACTTTGTGACTGACGATGATGAGAGAATGCTGTTTGACATCCAGAAGTTCTACAATGTGGTGATTGAGGAGCTCCCACAAAATGTTGCTGATCTCCTTTGATGAGGCAAAGGGTTTTGTTGTTTTTGCAAGTCGTGCTTTTGTTTATTTTTTTGATTTCTAGCGTCTTAAGTTAATGTTGGTAAAACATATTTGACCATTTAATCTTTGCACATTTGCTACATAATGATTGTCCAGTTTTGCTAGGCTTAAAGTGGGTTGGATTTGGATATTCTGGTGCAGCTAGCTAGGCTTTTGGATTCTATTTATCATATAAACTGTTCAAGGCTGTTACTTTGGGTTGATTTTATTTTATTATCGAGCTGTGAGTATGGGTTTGATTCTCGCTTGTTGGTCGGTGACAGGTTTGGATGCTTAAGATAAATGAGTTTCCCTGAGGTTTTGGATTGTCTGAGTTCTCGCTTGTTAATCTTGATGAAGAAGAGAATCTAAAACTTTAAATGTCTCATCTTAACTATTATTAGTAAATATATGTAAAAATATCTTATTATTTTATACATTATATAATTTATGGGCAATTGTTCTATACACAAGCGCTTGTGGAAATTTTTTTACACAAGCGTCTTAATTTTAGGGGTTAGAGACTCCATTTAGGGTTTAAAATTTAGGGGTATAAGTGTAGTAGTTTTGAATTTAGGGATTGTTGATAAAATTTTGGAGTTATGGTTAAAATTTAGGGTTTATAGGTTAAAACCTAAATCCCTACACATATTACTCTAAAACTAAACCCTAACCTTAAACTCTAAATTCTAACCCTAAATTCTAAACATGAAACCTAAATTCTAAACATTTACACTAAAATCCCTAAACTCTAAACCCTAAGCCCTAACCCTAAATCCTATAATTGAGGTGCTTGTATAAATAAAAAATTTCTACCGCCAGTGTATAGGATATTAATCCATAATTTATTAGGATCCGAGCTCTCTGATTAAAAGATTTAATATCGTAAAATGTTCTAATAATACTTAAAGCGATAACTAATGTTATTATACAAGTATCTTATAATTTTATACTTGCATACAATTTTTAAATAAAACAATTAAAATTTATTATTTAGAAACCAAACCCAAGATTAATACAACTATATATATATAGGGAAAAAAATAGATCCTCATGCTGTATAAACTAAAGTTTATACTAACTTATTGATTTAGGGTTTAGAATTTAAGAGTTTATGTTGTAGAATTTAAATTTTAAGTTTTTGGGTTAGAGCTTAAGGTTATGATTTAGGGATTAAGCTTTAAGATTTTAAGTTCAGGAATTTAACTTGTTTATCAAAATAAAACCTATATATGTATATATATTTAGCATCCTATCAATAATAATTCGTTATGAACCGAAAGTTCGCTTGAGGAGAAGAAATTGTCGTATAACAACGTTTCAAGTATGGATTGAATACTCAAACATTGAGATAAATTTCGTTTTTCACTCGTCTACAAATAAATAAATTTTTACCTAACAACAGCTCAAAACTGCATAAATTAAGTAATCTATATAAAATATTTTATGTAATTAAACACTCGTGTATTTAATAAATTATTAAAAACTATGTAATGTTTTGTATTACATATCGTAATAATACTTGTAATTGAAAGATATTTTGTGTAATTGAATCATACTTTTATGTTCTTTGACAATTATACAAAATAATAATAGTCTTCCTTCAAAAAAATTATACAAAGTAATAATAAGATATATAGTTTTAATACCCTTATTCTAAAAAATTTAATTGTCATACTCAAATTATACATTTTGTTCAATATAGATGCTTAAAGTATTTTTCGGGCCAATTAGGTGCTTAATATTTTCATAATTACTATTTTAAGTGTTTGGCCGTTAACGGATGTTAAAAAAATTTTATTAGCCAATCAAAACATGACATGTATCATGCTTTATTTCATTTTTTATTTTTGATAAAATTCAAAATTTTTAAAGTATCCTAAAATTCTTAAAAATTTTAAAAATAGTCCCCTGGTCCCAAATTCTCAAACCCTACAACTATTGTCGTCGCCAAACGACGACGACATGCCCACCATTTCTATCATCGGACCCCCAAAGATTATTTCTCCCATCCTCTCATTGTTGAAACTTGACGACTGACATGCCTAACATTCGAACGTCGAGAGTAGGAGAAAAGAAATGATAAGCGGAAAATGGTGACCGATCAAACAACGAACGACGTGCGGGTCTTGTAGGAACAAAAGGAGACTACATTTAAATGCTGACAATGTGATGAACAACGACAACAATGACCGAATTTGAGGATTTAAGAATTTTAAATTTATTTTGTGAATTTTTAGAAAATTTTAAAAAATTAAGTTGAAAGAAATTAAATAAGAACAACATGTTAAATTTTAATTGGTTAATAATTTTTTTTAAACAATTGTCAACGACCGTCAAATAACAACAATAAAAATATTAGACATATGCTTACCTCGAAAAAAATGTTAAACTACTTCTGATAGAAAAATATTCCTGTTTTTTATTGGATGTGCTCATCTAGACGCTCCCTATTTTCGTTTTATCTTTATTTTTTAATTTTTCAATTTCGTATAAATGAAGTCAAATATTAACACCACGACACGTGTTTGCTACAAACCAATGAGCATTCAAAATAAGCTGCGTCATGCAATGGCCGACTGCCTCGAAGAAATGGAGCGCAATGTGAATGAAGACAAAGTAGAATATGTCACATCTCTTCTCACAAACTCCCACCCACGAAAAGCAACCTTTCAAATGAATATAATTTGGTGAAGTAAAGCCTAAAGTCTAAAAGCAACCCCCCACTTGAGCTGTTTCCATTTACCCTTTAATACAGTTTGTATTTTGTTTTCTCCAACCTCAGAATCCACACATTTCGTTTGGCTTTATGGAAGGCTTCAGATCCAAATCATACAGGGATGGAGAGTTACTACGAAGGAGGGCCGAGGAACATGCAGGACCTCAGATGTTACAGTGCCACTGCCAGCTATTCGAACTCGGCCTCGGCTCAACCAAATCAGAAGATCAAGAGCTCTTCAAGTTCAAAGGCATGGAGCTTCAATGATCCAGAGCTGCAGAGGAAGAAGAGGGTTGCTGCCTACAAGGTTTATGCAGTTGAAGGCAAGATGAAAGGGTCTCTCAGGAAGAGTTTTAGGTGGATCAAAAACACTTGTGCCCAACTTGTCTACAGATAGCCTGCTTTTCAATTTTATAATCTGTTACATGATATAAACAAACAACATTTTACTGAAAAATGTAGCAAAGACATCTAAAACTATATATAATTTCTATCATTGCCCATCCAACGCCCCCACATTCATTGTCTTTATTAATACTCACACTTATAATTCCCAACTTCAACCTCCCTCGTCTTAGCTTCTGTTTTTCATCTCAGATTTTATTTATTAAAGAAAACACAATACACGGCTCCCACTCTGAGTGAATGCGAAAGTATGCCATCGTAAAAATTGTTGGCAGCATGAGTTTCGGGCAGGCTGTGGTACTAGGCTAATAATGTGGCCTCTCATCGTTGCTAAAATGCAGGGTTTCAATGCCCCTCAGAGCAGACTCTAAATTCTTTACATTTGAGGAGTTCCTACCAGAAGATTGCCGCTTGTTCTCCGATAAAATGGATGAGTTTCTTTGTCCACTAGAGATTTTTTGGAATGACCCTGCACTTGCATCGATGGTACGGAGGCGAGGGGGTTCAAAGTCACCAACTGTTATTGCTGCTGGATCATAACTGCTAGGGATAGCAGCTCGCCTTGAAGATCCACTTGAAGGCAAGAAATTAGAACCGGGCAACTGCACAAGCCAGGGAGGAAACACTAGTTGGAAATGGCATTCAAAATCACACACAATTTCATCACCAAAAACTTGAAAGGGGAAAGAAGTTGGGGTGGCAAAAAAAGAACCAAAGAGAAATCAATTTCCATCAGATCAAAAAATAAACTCAAAAAGAAACAGGCCTAATCCATGGGAGATTACCCATGAGGAGAAAGAATACATATCGTTACCGTAGGATCTTTAGCAACAGGACGATCAGTTGCTATTGGACTTTTTTGTTTAGCTACGTTTCCAGAATTTTCAATAGGGCCAGAATGCCTCCTGCGTGTAGGATCTGTGGAAGACCAACCGAAAGGTCTAACTTCTTTTCCTCCTGTGAAAATCAACCATATTAAAATTACTATGTTACTGAAGGTAATGTATAAATAAAAGAAAAACTTTTGTAATATATGACTAGAAAAAAGACATACCTGATTTCCTATCAGCAATTGCTCCTGCAGGAGGTATGCCAGAGCTAGTTCCTGCCCCGGGGCCCTGGAAAACATTAAAAATGCAATATACAATTAATAAAAACTAGATATGGTTCAAAGAAGCTAGATGTCACTAAATTACCTAGTTTGGCAAACTACTTACAAGAGCACGGGTAGGAGGATTGGAAATCTGAGATTGCTGGTACTTTAATATTGTCCAATCAAACACGTAATCAAACTGAAAACCTGAATTAAGAAGAAAAGTTAACAGCACGATGAGAAGCTTCAGATTATTTGAATATTAAGAAGTGTAGTCAAGTAAACAAGAAAAAGGTAAAAGAAGGAAGAGCATAGGGCAGATAGAGTTTTAACCTTCACGAATGAAGAGGTCGCGGAACAAGAGTTTCAGATAACCATAATCTGGTTTTACATCAAACCGTAGGGATCGGCAGTAATGGAAGTAGGTAGCAAATTCAGATGGATATCCTTGACACAAAGCCTAAGAAGAAACCAATAAGTTTTCAAGAGTTTCAAGTTGCCGAAAAGGTATCAGAAGCTAGAATAAGACATAAATCAATTCACCTCAATAGAAGTTGAGACTTTCTTTTCACTTATTTTGTCATACTTTTGCTTCTTAGTTCCACCTCTCAGTCCCTGCCAGGGAAGACTGCAAAGATACTGGATTATACATACCTAAATTATCCCAACTGCTTTGCTCTATGTGAAATAAAAGTGGCAGGTCGCAGTTACCTTCCCCTTAAGAAATACATTAGAACATATCCAAGTGACTCTAAATCATCCCTTCGGCTTTGCTCTATAGAATAATGCAGAAAACAGTTAACAAAGCAAGCTAGCATGAACTATTTAACAATTACTCTCCAGGTTATCTGTCAGTTGAAAAGAATGCCCTACCAATTCCAAGATGAGTATTCATGCTTGCGTATCTAGCAGTTCCTGTAAGATTCTTATTTTCTCTGCAATTAAATACAAGCACGTCATAAAAATTTTAATCTGAACAAATATTTCATAGATTTATATTTTATACAGTATAGCACGAAAAAGGTTCTACCTGAAGAACTGTTAAGTTCTTTTAACATTCACTGTCAAACATTAAAGGTTCCACCAGAGGAATTGTGAACTTTCAATATTAAACATTAAACAAGCAAATAGTAACTACATGCGCATTGTAACATTATTGGTAAAAGCTTATATTGAAGAATGAAGCATTCAACTTTAACAACTTCGTGCTGACTAGTGGTAGTAAACCGAGGGGGAGAACTAATTACCAATAATTCTAGTTCATTCAAAACTCAAAACGTCCCATTGCAGCAATTATAATTAGCTTTAAACAAGTTTAGTTCTTGGGGGGAAAGATTAAAGAAGTCCAATATCCTAAAACAGTAATAAAAGAACTCTTGATGGGCAGCTAATTATCATAAGAAAAAAAACATTAAAAAAAACTTTCTAGATGTCACAGTAAAAATCAGCATTAAGTGACATGAATTCAGAAGCACCATTCAGATTCAAACAAAAATTAAAAATAAAATAACACTGGTTAGGTGCAATCGATTGAACTAACCTATAAGGAATATGTTGACGGGTTGAAGTATCTCTATACTTCTTAGCCAGACCAAAGTCGATGATGTAGACCTATATGCAACATAAAGTGCAAAATCAGCATACCATGAAGTCAGATATCCTCAATTTACAAAATAAAGAAAGAAAGTATATTGGAGATAATACCTGATTTGCAAGCCCTCCTAAGCCCATGAGGAAATTGTCTGGCTTGATATCTCGGTGCAGAAATGATTTTGAATGAGCAAATTCAACTCGATTGATCTGATGGCAATGTGCAATCACCAAAAATTGAGAAACTCAAATAAAACATACCAGAACAAATCACACATAATGAAGGAAAACTTACCATCTGATCCGCAAGCATGAGAACAGTTTTGAGTGAAAGTTTTCGACTGCAGAAGTTGAATAAATCTTCCAGACTAGGCCCCAGTAAGTCCATCACGAGGACATTATAGTCACCTTCAACGCCAGACCATCTCACATTTGGAATTCCAGCTGTCAAAGATAGAAGTACACTATTAATCACACAAGACAATTAGGTAGAACAGAGCAAATCCAACCCCTCCCATTTCAAAAACTCTACACGCAGGAAATGTGATCCTTACTTCCTCCCTGCAGTATTTTATACAACTTCGATTCATACAACAATTGAGGATGCTTGGTCTTCAAATTTTCCTGAGCAAAACAAAAATCATCAATATTTATTGGAACAATCCATGCAATCAAAATAAACACAACAAAAGGATGAAAGATTCATGGTAGATCAAATTACAATTTGTTGCAGAATAAATTGCATTATCCAAGTCATACAAGACAAACATTTTTAGTACAGTAGTACACTCAACAGCCGAATGATAGCTATGCTACCTGGATTGGTTAAGAGATATGCTATTGCATGATTTATAATCCGATCCCTAAATATCAACATAATCACTTTCACTTGGAGAGCTGAATATGCTATCATGAAGTCGGATTTTTTTAAAACGTGCTTAACTAATCAAACTCTGGCAGATTTTCATTAATTATTCACTAAGACACTAACTGTTAAGAAACTACAACGAAAATCCAAACAAATTAAGATGAAAAAGTTGAAGAATTCGAAAGAAGAAAATTACTTACAAGCTTAATTGCAACATCTTCATTCGTTTGAATATGTGTACCTAAAATTAAAACGAAATTAGCAGCAACAAAAAAACCACAGTACTCCAAAACTCAAAGCATAAATAAATTAAAACAATAAGCACAGACCAAGATAGATCTCTCCAAACGATCCGCTACCGATCTTTCGACCTAGTCGATACTTGTTCCCAACTCGCGGCTCCATAACAGCCGAAATCAACAAAACTAGAGATGAATAAGAACGGAAAAACTACTTTCCCTTTTCTCTCTCGCTCTCAGCAGCGCTCAATTTAGACTAATATACTTAAAAGAAAACCCTTCACAAATTCACCAGCGGTGATGGTGGAGTCGAGAGAGAGCTGAGATGATGTGATGAGTATCAGAAATCAACGGCGGAAATGTGTTGTTAGGGGGTGGACAGTGGGGACGCGGAGGGGAATAAAGCGGAAAACTCCAACTCCAACTCCAAGAGGAAACTCCACAAACAAATAAAATATGCAGAAAGAAAGAGAAGACGAAAGATTGCGGGAAGCTATTATTATTATGGAAAATACTTTGATGCACAAGCCCTTTAATTTTAGGGTTTAGGGTTTAGGGTTTTAGGTTAGGGTTTAGGGGTTTAGTATGTAGGGTATATAATTTAAGGTTTATGGGTAGAATTTAGAATTTAGAGTTTAGGATTTAGGGCTTAGGTTTTAGGTTGCTAGGGTTTGTGATTTAGATTTTAAATTTTATAAAAGGAATGTGTAAAAAAAATTTACACAGCTTGTGCATCAAAATAAAACCCTATTATTATTATTATTATTATTATTTATTAAAGAGTTTTAGTCGGTACCCAAATTTGATTTTAATATTCAATTTATACACATGTGGTTGATTTGTTTTCTTTTTAAAGATGTTGTTGGGTTTCATGAATCTAATCTCTAAAACAATTGTGTACTGTCCGACATAAATGCAAAGTTTTTATGTTGCTTTTCAAATGTATTGACTCTTGAGGGATGAAATTGGTAATAAATTGTTTTATTTTACTATTTGTCATCTTCACCCCTATGGACAAACTGAGGTTCGATTAAAACAATTGTTATTGTTTTGTGCATAAATAGAAGTTCTCACTCAAATTTTAGGATCTTTCCTTAGGTTTGTGGTAGGTACAAATCTAATGTTCACTCTTTTACTAGATTTTTCAATTTTAACATTAGAATTTAGTTTTAATGTTTATTTTAGCACGCGGTTTTTTTTCTAATTAAATATTTGAGTTTGATTTCAATGCTCGGTTTATTTTATTTTTCCCTAACTAAGCACCTATTTTATTATTAGAGAAAACGTGTCAATTCTTTTTGACACAGTGTGTTTTTGGTCAGGTATCAAATTGATAATTGAAGTCAAACACGAGTAAAAAATAGAATAAAAATATCAAGTATCAAATTAAATATTAAAATAATCCTAATGTACTAATATTATATTAACCCTAAATTATTAATGATTTTTACATAGACTTTTACAAACTTTTAAATAAAAGTAATAAAACGCACTGTTCATATAGATTTCATAAATAAGCTTTTTACAATTTCACCTAATAATTTATTTTTAACAAATAAATTTGTTTACATTTGTGTTGGGAAGGTACGAGAATCTCTGCAACATTCGATATAGATTAGTCGACCAAACTGCAGTCAAAACCCAAACTTATCATCATATCATGTACGAGTCTAAAGACCGTATAATACACAAGGAAAAAGAAAACATACTAATATGCACAAGACAAGATCAAAACACAAGGAAGATTGACATGGTTCAAAGTTCAAACCATTTTTTCTCTTTACATCGACAGTTTCAACATTGTACATTATACAGAGTAACCCTAAACAAGCCGAGGTAAGGCAATAAAAAATAATGAGGAAGATATCGACTATTTTTTTTCTTCACAAGCTCTTATGGGCGTCTAGTAGTGAACATATAATAGCACCAAAAGGCATTTGTATGATGAATGGGACTTGTAACCTATAAAAAGATGGGCAAATGAATATCAATAATAACTAAAAGAAGAAAAAAGACGTATAAAACGGCCCGAAAAAAGACCCTAAAAATCTCCGAATGGAAACTAATTTCATGAGCAATGCTATGATGGACGATTTGGACTATTCAATTCCGAAGATGTATGCTTTCTTTGCAACTTCCCTGTTAATTGCCTGATCTTTGCATCTACACGTGCTGTGAACCCAATCTTGGTTTCCTGTCTCGCCTTAGATCGCTCCCGAGACCACATGTGTTGATCCTCAACGTCTTTCTTGTAGAACTTGATCTCCTGGATGATATGATGGTCCAATGGGTTGAAACATCTTTGGAAAGATATATGGGCCATGTATGGGAGATTGCACGCAACTGTTACTAAAACAGTGGCTAACCAATAGATGGGTGCCGGAGCGAGAGATTCCACTAGAATTTGGTAGGCATTACCAGAGATAGTGGGAGATATCATGCCATAAACAAGGAGAAACAAATACCAAGCCGAAATGCTGCCCCATATCAGAAAGTGTTGAATCCATGTGAAATGGCTCATCGTGAGTGCAATCTGGCAATTGAGAGCCCAAATGATGCAAGTAAACATTGTTGTTCCCAAAGCAGCCATATCAGCAGTCTGGCCTCCAGCGCGGAAAGCTTGATCATAAAAGATGATAATATTGAGGAAGAAAATGATGAGGGAGGAATATAGACCGTTGCCCATCCACCCGAGTATCCTATACCAGTCGAAAAACAAGTTTCTAGGTCCTTGCTGATATAATGCAGGAAACTGCAACGGAAGTAAGCTAAACGTTACAACAGAAGTCACCGGTAATATTGATGAATTGCTGATAAAAGAAACGTCTGCAGACTAACCTGTAAGCAGACCTCGGAAGAAACATCTTGCTCAAACACTCCTAGCGAGATCACAGGCAATGAGGTAAGAACAACATTGAATAATAACATGTACCAGTCATCATATACTGATTGTCCGGAAAAGCCTGTGAATGCCTCAAAGTAGAATAGGGTGAGGCCAAATGCTATGTTCTTGTAGAAGGAATAGCAAACCTGAATAAAAAAATACCAGTCAAATTGGTACAAAAACAGAAGATGATCAAGATAAAAATTTACAGCAAAATGAAACATTAGTTTTGTCAATCTGTTGATATTACCATCTGTGCAATCCTCTTATAGCACCAGTGTCCATGGACAACAAGAAGTCTTTCCAAGAAACGAAATTGGACAATGGAGAAGTCACTGGCCATTACAGCCTGCAAAAGGGAACAATTTATAGGTAATTAACTAACATGCAGAAATAAGTTGTCTTAAGAAGCATCACTTCAAGATAGAGAGCTAAAGCCTAAAATGTAGTACATAATCACATGGTGAACAATTAGGCAAGTCATTGCTCCTAAGAGTCAAAAGAAGCCTAAGAATATTTTATCTCCCCGATGAGGACAGTTGTGCATAAACTGTCAAGGTTTGCATCTATTTACTAACCGACCAAAAGAGCAGCCAAGGAATCAAGAAGCTGGAAATATATATCACAAACTCAAGCAAAGGATCAAACGAGCAAATTCCCATCTAAATATCAGTACAGGACAATATTGAAGCAGCAGAAAGATGAGCTAGATATGTTAACAACCTGCATGCCTTCCACGCCACTAATGCCGACTCCAATGTCAGCTTCTTGAATCATTCCAACATCATTTGCACCATCACCAATTGCTAAGGTGGTCTTCCCAGTTCCTTCTTTCACTAATCTTGTTACCTGGCATGAAAAATGTACTAAATAAATAGAATGCACGATAAGATCTCCATTGTCAGAGATATCACCTGATTTGATCCTCTGATAACTCAGAGAAGCCTAGGAGGAAACAAAAAGGAAAGGAAAAAGATAACTTACTAGCGCTTTCTGCTTGGGTGACACGCGACAGCATATGACAGAAGCACACCCAACTGCCAAACCTAGGAATTGCTGTTTCATTTCATCTTCCAAGGCATATGCAAGGGTCTTTCCATCAATGATCAATGCAAATGCAGCATGGGGATCTTTTTCTAGTTTGATCATTTGTGAAGCATTGGTAATTTGCAACAATATGTTCTCCTTGACCACCTGATCAGTACCAAAAAGCAAAAATGCATCAAATGAAATCAACTTCCTCAGGAAAAAAAACTCCAGTCTCTTTCACAAAGAAATACATACATTTTTGGCATCTGAATTAATTGCTGCAATACATATCTGCTTCATGCCTTGCCTTAGCAGACTGCAAGCGAATCTACATGAAGAAAAGAAACTTTCACTAAATTGCTTTCATGAAAACTTTCCATTAGAAACCCAATTTCAGGTTCCCTTGAAAGTGTTAAAAAAGGGAGCGTAATATGAAATGGCAAGAGATAGACCCTATATTTATAGCAGTTTCCATCTTGTCCCCTGTCAAAACCCAAATCTTCAGACCAGCTTGTGCAAGTTTGTCAATACATTGGGGAACCTGAAATCGAGAGAAGTTAAACCAGGTTGATGTAAATCAGAAAAGAAATTTCTTAGAGAAAGCAAGCCAGGTAACACATACCCCCTTCTGCAATTTGTCTTCCACAGCAGTAGCGCCAATGAGAATCAAATCCCTCTCCATCATATCTGCAACCTTTTCGAGCAATGTCTCTCTACCAGTCCCAATAGAAGTTTTTGCTCTCTGAAATTCAATGTTCCAAGCAGAATACTCAGACTCATTGAGCTTTCTATAAGCCAGTGCCAACGTACGCAATCCAGCTTCTCCATACTCATTTAAATGTTTACTGGTATCTTCCTCATACAATCTTCCATTCTTTGATAACCGATCAAAAATAATGCTGCACCAAATGGGGGAACAATATATAAGTCAAAGAACAAATCACCAAGCCGTTAAATGAATGGATTGGAGTATGCCGCCTAAAACTGTACATCTGTTAATACCTTGAAGAGGTTAAAAGGATAGAGAGACTAACCTGTCAGCACCTTTACAAAGGAGAAGAATATTCCCATCTTCATCCCTTACAATTACTGTCATCCGCTTTCTTTTGCTTGTAAATTCCAACATATTTAGAATTTTGAACTCCCTACGAGATGACAAGAGGACCATTAAGATGCTAAAACAACAGAAATTCAGGATACATTAGCAGAGAGCACAAACACTGTGCATCAGCATCCTCACCTGTCTATTGCTTCTCCAGACGCAGAATATCTTTCACGGACAAACACACTCGATTGAGTTCTTTTAAAAAACTCAAAACCAAATTCTCTCGCTGCAACTAGAAAGGCTCCTTCATCAGGTGATTCTGCTTCATAAGTATAACTGCCAGTTTCTTCATTCAGCTCAGGAATAGCAGTGTGACAAACTGCTAATATTCGGAAAAATAACATAATGATGTCTGCATTAGGCTGATTCAACCAGTTCCCTTTCATGATCCGGCTGTCTTCAAAGCTAAACCCTTTTATGGGAGATTTACGATCCTTTTCATCTTTCGAAGTAACAAAAGTCTCAAGTTCAATTTCTTGCTGTTTGCCTTTTTGCCTGGAACAGGTTGATCTTCCAGCATCCCGATCCTCAAGGTCATTAGCCATCTGTTGTGCAGCAGCAAGTTCAACTTCACTAGAGCGGACACCATATGCAGTACCAGCAATTGAACATTTGAGAAAATCCATCTGATTGCACGTCAAAGTGCCTGTTTTATCTGAAAGGATTGTATCAACCTGGCCCAACTCCTCGTTTAAATTTGATGTCCGAGCTTGAGCAGGATTCGCAGTTTCTTCATCATACATTTGTATGTCTTGATTGATAAAGGATGCTTGCATAACCTTCACCACCTCGATGGAAACATAAAGTGAAATAGGTATTAAATAGCCATAAAGTATGAGGGCAGTCACCAGATGGGAAACCCCTGATACTCCAGGCTTCTTGGGATTATAATAATCATCGGTATTCTGGGGTTGCAGATACCACCAATCTGGCATGTAGTACTTTGTTCTCACGGCAAAGCCGATAGAACTGATCAAAGAGATCAACAGAAGGAGGCTGAAAAGAACATATATTATATAATCCATTTTTCTTTCTATTCTACTCCTCTTTGAAGGAGACTTTGTGGCATTCTGCATCACTTTGCTATCATGGCCAGTGAAAATCACAATCCCGTAGACAAAAGATGTATTCCGCAGCTTTGAATCTCGAAGAAGAATTTGGTTAGGATCAAGAGCAAAAACTTGACGATCATATTCAAAATTACCAATAAATGTGTAAAGGCTCGGGTTGGGATCTTCGCATTTAATTGTTCCTGTGAAATTCTTGAAAGCCTCATCCTCATCCAAAGGCAAGGTTACCTCCAAAGCTCGCTTTACCTTCAAGTTTGTCTCACCATCTAAATTCATAGTTTCTACGTAGCAAATTCCGTCCTCATAGCTGGACGACAAGAGTAATAAATCAGCTGGAAAAAACTGATCCTTCTCCACTTTCAACACATCACCAACCCGAACCTTCTGCCAAGACTTATTTCCGAAAACACCTTCCCCCTTATGAACTTTTACTTTCCGACTATTGACCTTCATATCTTGCATAAACCTTCTCCAATCCTCCAAAGCTTCCTTGGCCATGCTAAGCCCCACAACAAATGCCAAGGGAGCAATCATGCTCACAGCAGAAAACGGCGAAAGAGGTAAGCGAAAGAATTGCAGCTCCAAGGAAGTACAAATTGGCAACTCGGTGGAATTGTTCATACAAAGCTTTTGGTAAGAAAGTGATGAAATTATACTTGGTGGTCGATATGTAATTCGATCGATATTTAAAAGGTTTTTTCTTGTGCATATGAGGTTGGTTGCAGTGCACAACTCTCGAGTATCCCTGCCCATCGATAGAATGTGGTCCTTCATCAGTAGCACTTGGCTTATAACATGAGAATGTATAGAGATGACTCCGCCTAAGCCTTGCTCTTCTCCTACCCAGTGGCATCTCTCAGAATCAAGCTTTAAAGGGAACAAGCGCCCGCCCAACTTTCAAACAAAGAGAAATCCCAGATCTAGCCTTCACTGGTGGATTTTAATGGAGCAACTCACCCAAAATTTTCCTTGCTTTATCAACTGATTTCACAAGAGAAAAAAAAAGAGACAGAAATCAAACATATTGTAGCTTATAACAATTTAAGTTACGTCTTGTGTTATACTTAAATTACAATCAATATTCTAGCATCAACCAGATTCGAAAGTTTTATGAGCTATAAGAGTTTAGTAAGAAAAGAGAAATTGAGGGAAACATGAGAACAAATCTTCATTGGTGAAAGCTACAAACTTTTATTTAGGGGGAGGCTAGAAGAACCCCAAATGTCAATTCAAAACGGAAAACAAAAAATCCTAAAATCAACAATAAAAATATAAAATTTGGCAGCTGGGAAAAAATCCCAAACCCTGTTCTACTTTTGACTTAAAATATTCAATCAAACAGCTAACCATATCATGAAAAACAAAGAAGATAATGCCCAGCTAGAACTTTGAAAACAAATGAGCAGATCATTGATATTTCGACCAAAAGAAAAAATCCAGAGGGTCCAGGTTTCGTAAAACTTTAGCAAAGCAACAATTGGAAAACAAGTCAAGAATAAAAGGGAGTTCAAAATAATAATAATAATAATAAAAGAGGTACCTTGAATCTGGCGGCCGATCCATCTTCAACACCAAATTGTAAAAAAAAAATTAAAAAAGGCATTGGCAAAAACCATTCAAAGATAGTTGAGAATAGGATTTGTAGATCAAGCAATGAAATGAGACAAACAGAAAACACAGTGGGAATTTGTATTGAAAAAAGAAAGTGATTGAGGGAGATAATCTAGAGATATAAAGGCCAGGGTTTTAGGCTTAAGCCGAACAGATCTTCCACTCTCTTTGAATCACTGACAGTAATTCCCGGGGTGCATTTGCGGCTTTGCATTCTTTAAATACTAAATGCTTATCAATTTTTAAAAAAATAATTTTCATTTTTTATTTTCTCATTTGAACGTCTTCGGTTTTTTTTTTTCAAGTAATTACATGGCATTTATTTGCAACTTTTTTCAATATATAAAAATTGGAAGAACCAACTACGAACCAGTCTTTTTTCTAACGTTTGCTGTTTGTAGGCCCTTTTGTATCCTACGTGGCATACACTCTGCTCAGTCTCTTCTCTTCTTCTTTTTCTTTTTTCTTTTTTCTTTTTTCTTTTTTGCACATAAATTCGCTTCTTTTTTATTATTCCTTCTTTTCATAGTTTTGCATAATGAACTTTTTTTTTCTTCATATAATTAACATTTTTTAATCTATATTTGCCCTATATATTTCTTTTTATGAGGAAAATATGATTCAAATTGATTTTGATTGAACACAAAAAATGAAGCATATGGACATATGGTGGAATTGCCATGACTTCATAATTAATAGGAACTCCACATTAAATAATCAAATGTACAGCTTAACAAATTATGTTAATCATAAAATTAATTTTTGTGAAGAATTTTAAAATTAATTTTAGTTTAGCAATTTTTTTTAGTGCATATCCGTTTTATGGTCTATATTTGAGATTCACAGCTCTTCCTCCCAACAATGTCATTTTTAAAAGTTCGAACTCAAATTATTTTTTTGAAAAACAATATATCTTGTCATTACACTAAACTCTTGTTGATTAATTTAATATTTCATTAACGCTCTCTTTCGGGCTGAAAATCATTACATATGTCACTATCACTTTAGATATAGTCCAGTCAATTAAGTATGTATGTGTATAGTTGAGTGGATCTGTGTTCATCTTAAATTTTTTAAGGTTCACACATATGGTTTATTTTTTTAATTTGTATGAATTAGTCCTTAATTTTTTAAAACTTTTCTGAATTATATTCACCCTGAAAATTTTGAGATTTTATATATGCTCATTCGCCAAAATATTTTTAGATTTGCCGTTACTACTCATACAGTATTGCTCAGGTCGTTTATGTTAGTATCGAACATAAACTATTTTATTGGTCACTAAATTGTAAGTTGGATTGTATTTTGACTGCTGGACAAAAAAATTGTCAAATATGTTATTATACTTTTAATTTAGTTTTCATCAAATCACAAATTATTAATTGTTAATAAAATTATCGACGTGATAGT
This sequence comes from Hibiscus tridactylites, assembly GCA_958450335.1. Lineage (NCBI taxonomy): Eukaryota > Viridiplantae > Streptophyta > Magnoliopsida > Malvales > Malvaceae > Hibiscus > Hibiscus tridactylites. Next base: position 85,506,892 of record OY288280.1, read on the forward strand.
TAAGCAATTTTTATAATAACATATTTAACCCTTGTTACTACGCATTCAATCCATTTGATAATAATTTAATTTGTAGGGAATCGAACTTGAAACTTTATGAATACAAATATTTTAATTTTTTTATAGGTTTTTTAAATTGAAATGTTTTATAGGAATGCAAACAAATAATGTAAATTTGTGCATTTGTGTGTTTGGAAATTGAGACTAAATTGATGAGTGTGTGAATATAAAGAACTAAAAATTATTATTATCCAAATTAAAATCGAGTCCCATTCAAGTAATATAAAATTCTTTATATACCAATATAAAATTTTAAAACATTGAAAGTTTATCGTGTCTTGTACATATTTTTATTACTTTCATTATTATTATTTTGTTTTTCTTTCAAGGTTGTTTGTTGTCACTGCTCCAATGGATGAATTTTAATTCTTTTTTTTTTTCGACATATATATTTTCGTTGGATTTAGTGAAATATTAATAAGGAGGTTCATTCTCTTGTTAGGATAACTCTATTTCAAGCACAGTGATTTAGTTGAGAAATTATTCTTATAGCGTTTTGATTGTTATCCATCACTTGAATCAGTAGCAGGGCCATAAAATTTAGGTTGTAGTGCTAGAATTAAAGGTGTTATTTTATATTTTATTAAAAGCGGATGAAATCAAATGATAAATGTCAATTTATTTTAGAGAATTTCAATTAATTTTTAACTAATATTAAATATATATATATATATATATATATATATATATATATATATATAATTTTTTCAAAAGAAAATTGGGTATCTATTGATACCCATAATTTTACTTGGCTCTGTCTAAGACTTGAACAAGATTGATTATTCACGATAACTAAAATTTGATAACAATTCTTAAAATTTTTATTATTAACCTATTAATTATTTGTTATTATAAATGAAGGTTTAATTTCAAGATAATAATAGTAACAGTATTTTTAATATGTTTGTATGATACAAGAGTAGCATCTGTTCAACTTTTTTAGTCATTTTTAATAAGGTACACATAACACACACCGTGCAAAATTAGTGTCGAATCTAAATCACATAGATGAATTATATCATCATTTACCATTAGGACTCAAGGGTAAGCAATAATAGTAATAGTTATGCTTTATTTTTTATTGTTTATTTGATAAAACATTAAATTGGTCGGATTTTCGTTGAAGGACAAATCATAACCGTGTTTGCAATCTGTTTCCAGGAGGCAAATAAGATAACGATTTATTTAAATGGCCGGTCAAGCGTTAAACACGCGGGAAATAATATTAAATTAAATTTTGAAATATATTCCCCCACGAATAATTAAGGGAAACTGACGGCCGTGATTCAACCGATGGTTATAAGAATGCACTTTTTAATATAAAAAAATAAAGGTACGATAGTGGAACGCTACAACAAGTTTTCTCCACTATTTCCCACAGGCCACAATGATAGATTTTCTTTTTCTTTTTCTTTTTCGTTTAGTCAGTTTATGCAGGCTTCAGCCTACTTGAGAAATACATATACAAATTATTTTACTCAGTCCTCGAGAATTTTTCCATTGGTTTTTTTCCCTTTGGGACATCTAAGTCTCATAAAAAAAGCGTCATATTATTTTGAGGTTAGTTTTCAAATGAATAAGATCGAGTGTTGGATTATTACACGTTGGTTTCTGATTATTTTTTTAAAAAATATTTTAAAGTATAAAAAACTGTTTTATTTATAAAAACTTATAAAACGGTTTTCGGTCATTTCTCGACCAAATTATTGTATAGTTAACCAATAACACCGATTCAATCATAACTTTAATCAGTTCAAGTTTGAGGTTTTGTTTCTATACTTTTTTAAAAAAAATTGTTTGTATACTTTAATTCAACATAATTTTACCCATTTATTTTTATAATGGGTCAAAAAAAATTTAATATGCTGGTGTAATACAAGAGTAACAGTTGTTCAATTTTTTTAGTCTAGCACACATACCGTTTAGAACTGATGCTCGTACTCGGATCACCTAGATGAATTACATCATCTTTTATCATTAGAACAACAAGTGTGAGCCAAAATTTGTTATTAGTCTTTATATTACGTGTAAATCATAAATTGTCATATAATATATTTTGGTCAATTTTACTTGTTGTAATATTCAATTTTTAATTATAACTTAAATAATATACGAATAATATGACTAGATTAAGAAAATTAAAAATTAAATCTATAAAAAAGGAATTTCTATTACTTAATTATAATATAATAATTGCAAATATCCTATTATGACCAGAAACAGACAGTTTTACAAATATTACTAGATTAAGAAAATTAAAAATTAAATCTATAAAAAGGGAATTTCTATTACTTAATTATAATATAATAATTGCAAATATCCTATTATGACCCGAAACAGACAGTTTTACGAATAGTAATAAAACTATTTATGTTGAATATGTTGGTGTGATGCAAGGGTAGCATTTGTTCAACTTTCTTAAATTTTTCAAAGACGACGCACACAACCTGCATTACTGATGCTCCAACCCGAATTCCAAGGGGATGAGATAGTAATTAGGGGCGGAGCTAGAAATATATTTAAGGGGTGTCATTTTTTCCAACGATATTTAAAAATATTAATTATTTATAAAGGGATGTCATTTTATTCATAAAAGGGGTGTCATTTGTGCATATTTTTAATTTTTTATATACAAATTATATAGGAAAAATAGGTTTTCCAAAAAATTTAGGGTGTCGTGAGACACCCCAATTTAAAGAGTAGCTCCGCCAGTGATAATAATAAAACTATTTTTATTCTAAATTGTGTGTCAACTTTTCATATTTGTATAGAGATTAGTAGAGTCATGATTTTCACGATATATATATATATATATATATGGTAAATTTGTTCTTTCAACTCTTCACAAAATATGCAATTCATTATTGCACTCATAAAATTATTTTTGACATGGATTCCTCAAAAAAATAATGATATATTTCACCATTGTTTGTCCGAGCCTACTCTACTTGTTTATTTTTAAATTTTGTTATATAATGATAATACAATTTATGTTAAAATAAAAATTTAATCGAAATCGAAACTTGAATTCGATTCCTGAAAAATCTATGTCTCAATACTTAGTTTCACCAAACCCATAGACACTGATAAACTACTTCACTTATCCTTTAAAAATAAATGAAGAACCTAATCCCTCTAAAAGGTTTTGAATGTAAAAGGAAGGCATGCGACGATGATACAAAGGATATTCAAAAGAGTGGGCACATATTTTCTTCTTTGGCCGACAAGGAACTGCTCCGCCTTCTTCAAAATAAAACGAGTAAGGTCAACTAATAACATAGTATTATTAGTTAATGATATACATTAGGTCACATGTGGTACCACTTTTGCATGTTGGCTTCAGTTCGATGACATGATATTTTAGGTACGATATGACTCCTCTTATTATTTCATTAATAAGAATTATTTTTTAAAAATATTTTTTTTTGCAATTTCGTCTTTTTTAAATTTGCATATTAAATTAAAATAAATGGTGGCATACATAAGTAGGTTTAAAATGATGTTTCTTAATATTAACAACCCATTGATCTAGTGGGATAAAACATCAGATTTCTTAAATAATGTCAGGATTTAAAATCCTGACGTTGTAAATAAAATATATTGAGTTGAAAAAACCATCTCCATAACAAATTTTTACAGTATCCGATCCGAATTAATCGACTAATTGAGTGAGGTTAAACTATACTACATGACTTGTTAAAGCTATGTACTCTTCCTACAAATTGTGTGGGTACTCTGCCCACAAAAACAATTGAGATCAATTTATGTGTTGAGTGATCAGAAATACTTATATTATTTATTCTTATATAAATTCAAATCGTAATATATATTTACTTTAAGAATATAAATTACTTTCTACTTAATGAAAAACAAAAACAACCGATGTTGATTTTAATTAATTCGTCATCTGCTTCATAAAACAACAATGGCGTTTAATTTGAAGGACAAATTTAATTAAGATGCTATTACATTTATGTTACGTTTAGTAGGGATAAAATTCGTCTGCCCCTTTTCGGTGCCCCTACATATGCCCCAACACTAAAAAACACTATAAAATTAAAATTTAAGCCCTAACCCTAAATTCTAAATCCTAAACCCTACACCCTATACCCTAAAAAATATACCCTACCCTAAATTCCCTAAACCCTAACCACAACCCCTAACCTAAAACCCTAAATCCTAAACCCTAAAGTTAATTTTGAGCGTGGGGGCATATGTAGGGGCACCGAAAAGGGGTAGAGGAATTTCATCCGTTTAGTAGGAGTTTTATTTTCGTGTGTTTTAATAGTAATAAAAAAATTATACTTTAAATTTTAAATTTTACCACATAAATTTCTAAATACTAAATTATGTGTTAAAATGTAAACCCTAAATTTGACAAGATTACTCTACACCGTTTATGTATTTTTTCTCATTAATAAAACTTTAAATTAACTAAAAGTTTAACAATTGTCCTCTTCCATTTCAGAATTTAATATTCTTTATTAATATCAGACATAATATCTTGCTAATCTTGTCGACTATTTCTTATATTGTGCATATATATATATGTTTTGGCACAGACCGTTAATTTGATATTAATATGCAATATTTTCCTTTATATATTTGTAAATTTATAAGAAGAGAAAATTTGAACATTTTTTTTAATTTACAATCTAGTATTAACTATAATTATATACAATATATGCAAAAAATTATTAAAAACACAATTATTACAATCGAACTAATGTATAGAATGTATTTTTATATAAAATCTTTGTATAACCGAAAATTATTATATGGACCCGACTCACCACATCATATGTGGTCTCAACCAATAATGTTCATTCATCTTTTTTTTAAAGGTGAAACGTCACTTTTTTACTTTTTCCTACATGTTAATAAAGAGTTGATATTTATTAAATAATTATTTTAAAATAAATTAACCTTATTAGCTGAGACCACAGATGACATAGTGAGTCAGATCTATCTATTAATTTTTTGTATAACCAGACTTAAACTATAATGAATGAAAGTCAAGATCTCACTGACTTGAAGAAAAGAAATAAATGTTTCATATTCGTTTACTCTTAACTTGTTTTGTCGGTCCAATGGAGTGTAATTTCCATGTAACATCCTTTGTATACATACACCTTCTTCCACGTTTTCTTAAGTTAATGGTTTTTTTCTATTCAAAAGAAAAGTTAATGGTTTTTTCGATCTGCCGTAGACTTTCGTGGAAATTGATGCAAAGCGAATGAGCCCAAATGATTTCATTTTTTCTTCCTTTCTTTTTTTCATTCCGTGGTTTTCATGTTTTAATTCAATTAAAACTGCGTAATAATCGAAACTTAATCCTGGAATTCGTTTTAAGTCTAAAGTAAAAAACTTGATGCTACCACAAGAATTAATCCGTAGTTAATCTGGGGCTTAGTTTGACATTGATTATGAAAATTATAGTGGAAAAATAATTTTTTAAAAAAAGTGAAAATTAAATTTAAAAATTAGTAAAAGTTAAGTTTAATATTTTAAATTTAAACGAAAATTTTAAGCTCAAAAGTTTAAAAAATATCTTTTAAAGATTTGAAATCTATAAACACTGACATGCTTTAACGAAAATAAATAAATAAAAAATGCAAGAAAAAGACACCACTTTAGAGTTCTGGTCAGGCCAGGGCTGCTAGAACTTCAATCCTTAAAAGACAACGACAATCGAATGCTTCATTGACCCAACAAGACTTCCAAATCCATTCGTCTTCTAAACATAGGTTCATCATATGTATATTTTTATATAAACCTGAAATATGATTTTTTAAATATATAAAATAATTTTAAATATTGAACCCAAGTGGTCCATGGAAATGGAAACGGTCCAAATATATATATATATATATATATATGAACATGCCCAATATGTCCAAGGCAAAAGGAAATTGAAGGGGCCCCGGGAACAAGGGTTGGTTTGTTCGAGTTACAACTTACATGAGATCCAACTTGTTCTCTAAGCAAGTGGAAGAGATAAGATTTTATCAAGATTTTGCCTTCTCCTTTTCGTGCACGTTATGTTCCATAAAACAACTCGGCGTTATGAAATTAAGCCTAAATCAAATAATTGAGCCCATAACAGACAGAATTGCAATCTCTGTCATTTATTTGATTGATTGGAAACCTATAAAGGGCCCATAACACATTGAAGGCAGACATCTACCAAAGCTCAGAACTGAACAAAATGGCATTGCATATTGAAACACAAATTGCTCCGCTTATTATTGACATATTGAAACACCAATAATGCAGATGGAAATAGGCACATTCATGTAGCAATTCAGTAAAATATTAGGAAAACATCTGCAAGTAGAGCATGGAAGCAGAGACAAATTGAATTTAGATGTTTTTTTATTGTACAAATGGTTAGAAATCATCTGAATCAAACTGAAAGAGGAGAAATGTGGTGAACTCTGAGCAGTGAGCAGCTCCTTATATCGAAGTCGATTGCGGCTTAGTTCATGGACTGTAAAAGAACGGACCGCACTTGCATTTCCAACTCTCGGGTTCATAATTTGCATATTGCAGACCCACATGGATTCGCTTGCTAATGCTTGTAGTAGTAGGCACTTGAATGGCTTCACAAGGGGTGCACCCATAGCATTTGTGTTCACAGTTTGGAGGACTTGAACCTATCCCCAGCTTATTCTCCCCTTCACCATTTATGGCGCCGGTTCTTTCCATGCTCGAGGAAACTTGTAAAGCCTCTGGTTTCTGGTCTGTGATTTGATCAAAAAATGATGACATGTTGATAATAATAAGCTAATTAAGGTAAGTGGATAGACATAATCATTGCTTTTAGCTTAGCTAACCTGGTTGATGAGCACCAAAGCCATCGTTTGGTGTTAAAGGCCTGCTCGTTGCACAACTCCATCTTACTATTTGAAGAGCCAACAGGAAACAAAACAGCCTTCCCTCCATATCTTGAAAACCCAAAAATGGTGGCGATGTTGATTGAGTAATTATGATGGCAATGTGGGAGAAATCAATGGGGGAGATGGGTATATAAAGTGGTTAGAAAAGCTTAGAAAACGCTAAGAAATCCCATTTCCCAAAGTTTGAAAACCAGAAAGGCTTAAACCCTAACTCCACCTTATCTTGTACCTTGACATGGATGGGGAAGATATTGCTTCATAAACAAGTGATTCTGGTTTCTTGTCATATGGTTTAAAAAAAGCTTAAAAACAAAAAAGCTCAACCAATAATCAATATCACTCCTCAACTCTTTCCTCATACTAACCTATTGCAGTCTTGCTTCTCTTCACAAGCTAACATCTCTTTCCCTTCACCTTCAAATCATTCCAGCAATATAATACTGTTTGAAGTGGTGTATTAGTCCTGAATCCTGAACACAGCTGCCTCTTTGGTGTCTAAGAGACCTATAAATCAAAAGAAATCTCAAGCTTCTGCCTAGACTAGTAGACTGCAGTGCCTTTTACCCTCTGATACTTTCCAACTTTGAACTTTCCATTTGCTATTAAGGGTATAGGAAAATCCAGTGGCCGAGTCCCATTTATGCACATCAATGACAGACATTCGGGACTGCAGCCAGCAATCTTAAATGAGTTTGTTAAAAAAGAGATTTTTTTTTTTCACAGGATGGTTGATGTGAAGCACACAAGCTAATGTACCCTTGATTAAATCTTGGACGTCCATTTGGATATTCATCCAAGCTGGCATCTTCTGGTCCTTGATTCTCTTCTTTAGATCTGCAGAAGTGCACATTAATAGGGTAGTAAATCCTACCAAACAAACAGTGATACAGTCTTTGATCTCCCCCCCCCCCCCCAAAAAAAAAACAGTGATACAGTCGCCACTCGCCATCTTATTTCCTTTTTAAAGCTTTCCATTTTCTTCTAACGGCGAAAAAACCACACACCAGAAGCTACCCGCAATTTTAAATGAATATACATTTTTTAATTGATTTAAAAATGACCCCAAACTTGATTGTTTAGAAAAATGACCCCTAGCAGTTTAGATACGATAAATTCGTGTCTTACAAAAAGCGAGTTTCAAACTCACTTCCTATTAAAAAGAGTTTTATGTTAAAAATATAGAAAATTAACTTTTTCTCTTTCTTACTCAACACGAAACTCACATTTTGTTAAAAGCATGTTTCAAGCTCGCCTCTTATAAAAAGCAAGTTCGCCATAAGTGGATGATGAGGGTTATTTTTCTAAATAATCTTAGATGGAGTCAATTTTTTTAACATATTAGATGGAGATAAAAATCATATACAAAGAAAAACCTTAGAGCAAGGCTAAAACTCTGAATGCCACTGCTATTACGCTTGTGCCTAAAACTCTGAATGCTTGCAAGGCTAGAGACTTTAGGCCTATTTCATGCTGCTCTGTAGTTTACAAAACTATAACCAAAATTCTTGTGGAAAGATTGAATGTGCTGATGTGTTCTTTGATTGCCCCAAACCAATCTGCTTTTATTAAAGGGAGGAGTATTGTTGACAATACTCTCTTAGCTCAAGAATTGGTTAAGGGATATGGTAGAACTGCTATTTCCCCTAGATGTGCAATGAAGATTGATTTACAGAAGGCCTTTGATTCTCTTAGCTGGAAGTTTATCTTATCTTTGCTTGAGGCCATAGGCATACCTGAACAGTTTAGGGGATGGATAAAGGCATGCTTCACTGGTAGTAGATTCTCAATTTCTTTGAATGGTAGTCTTGTTGGTTTTTTCAAAGGAAGAAGAGGGATTAGGCAGGGAGACCCACTATCTCCCTACCTATTTGTTTTAGCAATAAATGTTTTGTCGTACCTACTGAATTCAGCTGCTGAGAATGGCATTTTTCAATTTCACCCAAAATGTAAGAAAGTCAGGCTTACACATTTGAGCTTTGCAGACGACTTACTCATATTTTGCAAGGGTAGCTTAGATTCTATTCTGGGGGTCCAATGTGTTTTGGAAGTGTTCTATTCTATTTCAGGCTTGCGTTTGAACACAGCAAAATCTGAACTCTTTATTGTTGGTGTTGATTCTTAGGAGAAAGCTGCCTAGGGTTCTATTACTGGTTTCCAAATTGGCAAGCTCCCTGTTCGTTATCTTGGTATTCCACTTGTCACTAGGAAACTGACAGAACGAGATTGTGGCCCTTTAATCTCAAAGATCAGAAGTAAGCTTGGGCAATGGGCTTCGAGGCACCTCAGTTATGCAGGCAGATTGCAGCTCTTAAGATCTGTTGTGTTTAGTTTGGTAAACTTCTGGTGCAGACAGATTATCTTGCCTAAAGAAGTGCTGAAACAGATTGAGAGGCTTTGTTTGCGCTTCTTCTGGAAGGGCAAGGATGAACCTGCCAAAGGTGCTCGTGTTAGCTGGCAGATCATATGTAAACCAAGATGTGAAGGAGGCCTGAGTATTAGAGACATTGGTTCCTGGAATGTTGCATGCATCATTCAACTCATTAAAAGTCTTCTATCATCAGAAGGCTCTTTGTGGGTAGCTTGGGTGAGAAGCTATGTGTTTAAGGGGCAAGATTACTGGACTGTAACTAGTAAAGCTTGGTTTAGCTGGTGCATAAGGAAAATGATCAAGTTGAGGCCAATTGCTCAGAACTTGCTGTTAAATGGAAACCCTGATATGGCCTGCATATGGAATGGTGTGAGAGATAGGGGACACAAAGTTGTCTGGCACAAGCTGGTGTGGATTGGACGTCACATTCCGAAGCATGCTTTTATGGATGGCGATACTGGATCGACTCCCCACTTCTGACAGATTGCAGAAAATGGGCATAGCTGTGAATGTTAGTTGCTGCCTATGTGATGCTGGTGATGAGTCGAGGAATCACCTCTTTGCGCAGTGTGCATTCTCGAAGCATCTTTGGGGATGTTTGCTGCAAACTTACACTGTGAGGAGGACTATGCTTGAGTGGGATGCTGAGCTTCAATGGTTATGTCAACTAAGAGGGAAATCAACTCTGGTTCGTTCTATTAAACTTGCTTGGAGTGCATTCGTTTATCATATTTGGGAAGAGAGGAATCGGAGGAAATTCAGGAGAGTTACTCGCAATTGTAATAGCATTTTTGACTGTATTAGAGAAGAGATACAAATACGTGTATAGAGCAGCACCTTAGGCTGATGTTGTATCGTTTTTAGATATACTTGTATAGTTTGGGAATCCTGTGGGATTTCCCAAGATGTTTTTTGTAAGTACAGATGTAATTCTGTTTTTCTTGGATAATATACACCACAATTTATCCAAAAAAAAAATCATATACCTTTTTCAATCTCTCTACTTATGCTTCAACACTAAAATACACTACAAATTAAATTCTAACTTATAAACCCTATATCCTAAAAAATATACACTACCCTAATTTTCCTAAACCCTAACCATAAAATTTAACTTAAAACTTTAAACCTAATTTTGAGCGTAAAAATATAAATATGAGCATCGAAAAGAGACTGAAAATCTATTAGATGGAGTCATTCATTTAATTAAATAATAAAAAATGATATTTATTTAAAATTGCCAGCTACCCTACCCCACTAAGCATGCGAATATTAAACATTGAGGTGATAGCTTGATTGCACCGGGAGCTTCCAGAAACGGAGCCAAGGAAGCAAAGGCTCGGAATAAGGAAATCTTGATTGCATCACTCACTCGATGTACTTTCCAAACTCTTTTTTAGCTGATAGTCTAGCGCTCTAGGCATTAGGCTCTGCTGCTGGTTGATTTTTTGAGCTTTGGGGAGAAATTTCTTTCCCACAATCAAAGGCTTTGGGAGCTTGGAAAATTAGAAACATAAGTCAAAACTATCATCAACAATCAAAGTAAGCATTGTCTTGTTATTTAAATGTGGTATCTGGGAATAGTGACATGATCTTTCAATGTACTGCAAAATCCCCTCTCAGTAATTTTTTTCTCTATACATACAGAAGTAAGAGAGTACTCCAAAAAAAGGGTAAGAGAGAGCAATGGTGATTCTCAACTATCACTGTAAGTATAAAGCCAGGTCTCTTAACCACCTCGAGTATTGAAACGCCACTTTGTTCATGCAAAACACCAACTCAGGTTGAATTATGTCCAGGAAAACTTTACTACTATCACTGTTTCTATTACTTTTACCTTTATCTGCTGCTAACTGCCAAAAAAACATGTTCAGAGTTTTTTTTATCACTGTTTTTAACCGTAATGTTGCATTTGCTGCAGACTTCAATGCAAAGTTAAAGTGGTTTGAGATGAAAAACTGCGCTTCATACCATTCATCAGGATTGACCTGAGGGACTGAAGGGCAGGGGTTTAAAGATTACATGCTTTGAGCAGTTTATTAGGACGATAACTTTTAATTTATAATCTCAAACATATATAAGATTTTTTTAAAAAATATTTTTATCTTAATAAAACATATATTATAGAGCCATCTTTAAAGTTATTTTTTAATTTTTTTCCTTATAATTTATTAAATTAAAACTTTTTATTTCCCCTTAAAAATATTTAGTTCAACTCATTTGAGGTCTTTCTTTTTTGGTGCCTTGTGCGATGACTCACACTCACACATGTCTAAAACTCCACTGTTGAAAAGGTCAATCGCCCTCTGAAAATTTAAAATTAAGGTAATATATGTTTATACATATTCTTAACCCTTTAACAATGCACATATTTTGCAGAAAAATAGTTAAACCTGAATCTCTTAGAATTAATATCATTTGCTTTTTTTGAGACATTTGTTAGTTTCGTCATTAATTTCTAAATGAAAAACAAATGTAATGGAAAAAAATTAAAAATCTAATGGATTGATGAAGAGATTCTCGCTGTCCAACAGTCATATTGTAACTTATTACATTAAGAGTTTGTGAATTTAAGTTGGATGTTATTTTTGTTAATCATATAACAATTACATAGTTAAGCCCAACTGTCTAATATTATAAGAAGTCTTAGATCTTAAGTTTGAACCCTTTCAAACTTAAATCTTAGTTTCTTAGTAGACAGTAGTTAGTTTCAGTAACAGTTTTACCCAACGGTTAAATGTTGAACTATCCAGGTTCAATCCCACCCAATCCATCCCTATAGTTTTTAATTTCATGTACTCATTTTATTTGAGGGTAAATTTATTAAATTATTTTTAAATTATGATCAAATTGATAAAATATATAATTTTAATAATAATAATAATTATATCAAGTTAGGTCATCATCTTTCTTCACGATCGTTGGTTATCTTGAAATAAAAATACAACAAAATAACCAATTTGTAAAAAAAAAACTGATGACCAAAACAGAAACTTGATAATTGTGGGGTGACTAAACATATTGTTTGCCCTCTTGAATCTACATGATCTACTTTTAATTTTTGAAGTTAATGTATCCGTTGGGACAATTTATCCTAGCACTATATTGTTTCAAATTCAAAAATTCAAAACTTGGATCTTTTTCTCCAACGTCCTTTTTCTCAAAGCCCAAAGTCACTTCCTTAACCTCCCAACGGTAATTAAACTCAAAATCACCTTTCGTCCACGGACTCGTTAAAGATCACTTGCTCTGTTTTCACCAAATTGGAGCTTTTTCGTTGCCCTCTACAATTCCTAAGAATGGGTTCCTCGGGAAAATGGTTTAAATCACTTGTAACTCTCAAACCACTTCAAGATATCAGCAACCAAGTATTTTTGCTCAACCCCTAATTAAGTTTCTCTTTTTCCGGAACTCTGTTTTTTCCTGCTTTCAATGTTTCATTTTTTTGTAGGAGAAAATGGGAGATAGTAAGTCTAAGAAAAAGTGGAAGCTATGGAGAAGCTCATCGGAAGGGTTGGGATCCTCCTCATCCAAGGCTCTCAAGACCGATGATTCTTCTTTCATGGCGGATGATGTGCTCGCTGCAGCTATGGCTACCATTGTTCGTGCTCAACCCAAAGATTTCAGAGCTGTGAAACGAGAATGGGCCGCTATTCGAATCCAAACTGCATTTCGAGGACTGTTGGTATATGGGTTTCTTATTCTAATATTGTTTCATTAGCTCAATAATTTTACTATTAATTAATGATTATAGACGAAGTATTAAATTAATGATTTTAGTGATTGAAGGTGGCTGAAAACATTTGAATAGGTGTAGAAAAAGTCGGTGTGAAACCCAAATCTTCGTTTTTTTTCGTTAAGATTTTAAAAAATCCAACACTAGCATGTGATTAAGAGGTTGAGAAAAAGCAAAATTTTACACAAAATCATAGACTTGCACACCACACATTGCTTCTGCTCTGTTGTTGATACAAAAGAATGATTTTGGGACAATTAGGCTTTTGAGAAGAATTGGTTTTTTTGAGTATTTAGGCATAAAAGTGTTCACCCATTGTTTCATCTCGTTCAAATCAGCTTGTTCCTACTTTGAAATGCCTTTCTTTTTCCTGGGACATTGCTATTTCATGGTAGGCAAGACGAGCTTTAAGGGCCCTGAAAGCAGTAGTTAGGATTCAAGCCATCTTCCGTGGTCGTCAGGTCCGGAATCAAGCTGCCGTGACATTAAGGTGCATGCAAGCTCTTGTAAGGGTCCAAGCTCGTGTGAGGGCACAATGTCTGATATCTTCAGAACAACAAACTGTGCAGAAACTCGATGGTCCAACCACGGATTCTGAGGTTTTATAGATTTTTATCTTCTGTATCATTTTACTGTCAATTCTTTGACAATAACAAAATGCTAATATGATGAATGCTAAACTTAACAATGTTCCAGAAAAGATGGTGTGACAGTCCAGGAACTTTAGAAGAAGTAAGAGCAAAACAACAAATGAGGCAAGAAGGTGTAGCGAAAAGGGAGAGAGCAATGGCATACTCTGTTTCGAAACAGGTAATAATATAGCTTGAAAAACAAAACCTTTGATTTCAAGAGTTTCGAGTTTCGAGTTTCGAGTTTAAGTAGCTTAATTCTTAATCTTGTCATAGCAGTCAAGATCAAACGGTAATGGCAGCCCAAATTTGAGAGCAAACAAGCAGCCACTCTCTTACAAGCATCATCAAAGGCTAGATTGGAATTGGGTTGATCGTTGGATGGCAACCAAGCCCTGGGAAAGCGACTCTTCCGAACACGACTCTCGAAAACCGAAAACGAATAATGCAACAACAAGAATTCTTGCAAGGCCGCCTATGGTCAATCTAACTTCGGGTTCATTGTCTGCGTCAAGTTCCGAATCGGTGTACGATGAGAGCTCGACATCAACGTCATCCGCATCTGTGTCTCCGACTGCATTAGAAGATAATCATACTCAAAAACCAAGCTACATGAATCCTACTGAGTCTATCAAAGCTAAACAAAGGACCTTCAGGTTATCTTCTCCGGGTAACACGCGGAGACGCGTCGTCGATAACGATGATTTACGATATTTTCCCAAGAAATTGACGACGTTGTCCTGTGAAGACACCAGGAGTTGCGCTGATTCGAATCCATCATGTAATTTCTCCAGGGAACTGTGCCGACCGAAACAAGATTCCCCGAGGAAAAATCAGTGGTGTCAAGGTAGACGACATTCTTTAAAGTAAACGATTCCTGTCTTGTCTCCTATACTGCAATTCTACAAAAGACTTTTTTGTGGTATTATGTAAACGATTTGAGGTGTTCTATGTTTTCACTTTGTTGGAAGAATTTATGATCATTTCTGTTGTGCAAAATCGTTGAACAAAATGATAGGAAAAATAATTAGTGGCTCCAAGATCAGTGGACAGGCAGAAGCTATCATCTTAAATGATGATTAGGACACACTCTAATCATGTGATTAGGAATAATTAAGGTTTATCAGACATGCCATCATGTAAGCAAAACTCAATCATTAATGGGGTAGCCTAGTTAGACTTGTCGGCAAGTATGTCATCTCTTCACATTATTTAAGTATATCCTTGTTAATTCAACTATTAACACATCCCCAAATTTAAGTATATCCTTATTAAGTTTAATCTCTTTAAATGGTCTTCTAATAATTTTTTTTAAATACTCCTAATTAATAGGGTTAAGTTACTGCACTTAAAAGCTGCAAATATATTTAACGAATCATCTTCTTAGGCTTGAGTGATGACATATTTTGAGATATTGTAGAGTACATGTTCCAATCCTTAAAGGTTGACTTCAATGTTAAATGTGTGTGCAGATGTTATCTTCTCAAACGTAAGGGTGGGATACTAGTGAGTTCAAGTCTAGAAAGTTAAAGTTTAAGTTAGGGTTTATATTTAACACACCGGAGATGAAAATAAAAACTTTTTACAAGCATTTTAATTTTAGTATTTAAGATTTTAGTGCATGATTTAAGAGTTTAGGGGTTAGGGTAATATAATTAGAGTTTTAGGTTTTAACCTATAAACCTTAAAATGTATCTTTGAACCATGAATTCTACCCACAACACTTAAATTCTAAATCCCTAAATTCTAAATCATAAATTGAATCCTTAAACTCTAAAATTTAAGGACTTACGATTTTTTATTTTATTTTCACCATCGAGTATAGAATAATTACCCATATTTTAAATGATTTAAATTTTTTGTTCAATTTATTTAATTTTGCATTTAATACTTTTATTTAAATCCTCCTACATGTCAATGACGAAACTAAGTCTCCTAAATAGTAAAATTATGCCCAAATTCTCTAAAAATATATAAATTAATATATAGTGAAATTTTGTTTTTATAAAGTTTTTATTTTTATTTTTTTGTTGCCCTTCTGGTATTTTAAGACTTTGACATGATTAATCCGAACTGATTTGCGTCGCACACTTAACTTTAATAGGCGAGTCTCTCAACGAGAATCTTTTGTATACACAAAACACGAAACTTAAGGTTTAGTTAAATGATATCAAATTATTTATCACTTGAACCAACACTCGTTGACTTTTGGTAAGTTTTTATTTATGTGTCCTAAAAGTTGTAAAAGATATAAGTTAATAAAGTGGTAAAGTTACATTTTAATTCTCATAAACAATTATAATTTAATTTAGATTCTTTTATAAGAATTCTTAGCTTCACTCATGTTATTAATTATTATACTAGACTTATAAGTTTCACAAATAGTTGGATTCTTAAACACATGATGCACACTCCTCTCAACATAATTTTTTTTTATCATCACCATGTTGGTAAAGGAATACAAAGATGAAAGTAGCATCCGGATGTGGGGGATATGTTCTCCAACAAAGGCTAGAAATCAGGACATGCTACCAAAAAAAGTAATGGATGACAAACTTGATGAAGATTCTCAAATGAAAGAAAGAAAGAGGAAAATATATGGGATATTAGCTTTGTTGAATTTAGAGTAAACAGGAGCTTTTCTTTCATTGGAGAGGGTTGCCATGAAGATAAGGAAGGTGGTGTGGGGCCTCTACATTTCTTGTTGGAATGGGGGACTGTATTCACTATTCTACACTTTACTTTTCTTACCTCTTTTGGCCTCAATCTGTCCTTTCAACGACTTCTTCACTCCATCTATTTTGTATAAAATGAAATATGCTAAATGATGAAAATCATTAGTTTGGTGGAGGTACCAACCCTAATCTTCAAGACTTCAATGCAATCTCAAGGTGAAAAGATATTGGGCGCTTGTTAAGCAGAATAGAATTCGTATGCCCCTTTACGTATCTCGTTAATAGTTTTATACAATATGTATTATCAATAAAATAGTGAAATTAAATCATCAATACATTTAACATAAAATCATTGGTAGGATATATAAACAAAACACGCCCCAGGTGGCGAAGAGCCGACATCGAGTTGCTAAACCTTAATGGTCGATGTGAGTTTTTGAAGAAAATTAACTTGTTATCCTTAGAGTAACTTTTAGCCGTTGAGCGATGGACTGACGAATTTTGTTCTTTGTTAAGTAACGCAGACAATTCATCTATGCACCATTAATTAATTACATCGTTTTGATGTACTCCATAACTTTTTTGAACATTAACCAAGTATAAAGTGACCGTACGTTTGAAAACTCCATTGCAATTCAGGTGGCCCGCCCTCTGGTTTTCTAGGACTCCATCAAGTAACATATTGAATTAGTTCATGTTGCAATAGGTAGGGGATAAACACTTTATGTTTAAAATATATTTAAAAGAAATAATCGAATAGTGATTATAGGTTGAATGATAAAAGATTTATGTATTGATTATTCTGAACATGAGTGTAATCCTAGATGATAAAACACTGGTATCCAACATATTATCCTACTAATTTAGATTGAGTGTCGTAAGTAAAGACTCATCATGTAGACAACTGTTTTAATTTAGTTTATTTCGATCACAAATATAATATCAATATCACATATCTTCTTTAAGAGATTTAACACTTTATCGCAGACTAATTGATAATCAGTTTATAATTCTAACAATTCTTTAGGATGGTAATATTGGGTCATTTTAACATTAGTTGGTTCTAATTTCTATGAGCTTTAAAAGGAAAATGTTGAAGAAAAAGAGTAGAACAATGAAGAAGAGTTAAATTTAGGTGAGAGGTTTACAACTTGCTCTAAATATCTACACACCTTTTTGTTATGCTCTCGAGGCATTTTTAGCATGAAAAATGATAGGTCCTTTCGAGGGAAAAAAACAATGAATTGAAAATGGGGAGTTGTCACAATTACAATCCTATAAATTTTAATTAAATCGAATAACTAAAATCTAAATATATTAGGTTTCAATCTTGTATTAATTTAAATTCATGTTTTTATAAAAAATATTAATGCCATAAAAGATATTTTATTTAATTTCTATAACAATTTGATTGAAAGTGACCGTATTCAAATTAATTCTCTTACAATAGAGGACAGAGAATCACATACCAATCTTTGATGTGTACAGTAACAGTGTACTTATTTTGATGGGTTAGGCCACGTCTCGTGCCCTCTTATGACTCAACAAATAAAGCAAATGAAGGTTGGGCTATTAATTGTTGCATGTGCTCTAATAATAATAAGAAAATCAAGAATCTTATTTTTGACTTGGGATGGTAACGTACACTTCACCATGATTTTTTCATGTCATTTTTTTTCAACTAATAAATTTTCACTAAAATTTTTTCATGTCATTTTAAAAATGTTTTTTGGAAATTATTCTATCATTAGATTAGTGCCATAGAAAATAATGATGAAGTGAGTGATTTTTATTAGTTGGTCCCATAGATGATGTGGTGGCCGTGGGAATCACCCATGATATAATTTCTCGTCGGTACGGATTTCTATCGGCTCGAACATTTTTTTATAAGATTCCGAAAAAATCCAATTTTTATTATATCAAGTTTAAATATAGATTTATTGATTTTAATTTTTATTGTTTAGTTATTAGTATCCTACATATTGATTGGCTAATCTATTTCTTTCAAAAATTTAATTGAAGATTTTATTATAATTCGTCATGATTTAATTTAAGTTTTAATTTTCACGTATTTTTTATCAAAAGAAGAAAATAATCAAATAAAATATTAAATTAATATTGATATATGAAAGTGAAATTTAATTTTATGTCACGAATCTAGTATTATATATGTTAGTTTTATATGCATATAGTTTCATCAAAATCTAACTAATAATATATAAGCTCATCCCCTTGTGTCTTGGTGGCAAAGGTTGATGTTCATCATCCCTTGGGACTCGGGATCGAGCACCAGTATTGCATGCTGTGTGTGCCTTCCTTGAAAAAAGGCTAAAAGAAAGTTGAACAGATGCCTACCCTTGCATCACACCAGCATTATTTAAAAAAAAAACTAATAATATATAAAATATTAATTTTATAATTATCTCATATCATAACATGACGGGTTTTTTTTGTCAAAACTCAACTTGAAATTCACAATAAAAAATCACACCCTATTAAATCCAATCGGGTCAGAATCTGTCAAATATGAAGTTTTTTTTAAATCCCTAATTTTAGTACTTTTAATTTCTTCCATCACAAGCATTCCAACCCCCTTGATATCTTTTACCTTTTGCTTTTGAGAAAGCGATGAATTATGTAAATTTTAACCTATTATTTCAACCATAGTTGTTTCACCACAAGAGAGCATTTGCTTTAAGGAATTTTTTTCTTCTTCTTTTAAATACATTTTAGAAAAAAATAGGTTAATTATGGACATATGCAAAGAGAAATATATATTTCAATGTTTGTTCATGATCATATATTAATTAGTTTATAGTACTTGCGGGATTATGGGGTTCATTTTATTTTGCAAGGAGCATTTTATTCAAAATTTTTTTTAAAAAAAAATAGTTCGATCTTAAAATTCATTTTTTTAAAGAATCGAACCCTACTACGATGCCGAATGAAAAGCATTAATAAAAACAAATCCAAAGTCTTGCACATATGCAAAGAATTTTAAGATGGAGGGTCTTTCTATTTGAAAGGAAAATAGTTATGGATTTGCCAACTAACCAAGGAGGTATAAATTTTCCCTCGAGAAAATGATAGAAATTTAAGGCTGTACCATTAATTGCATATATTTATATGTTATTTAGTGAAACAAATCTCCTACAAATATTGGGAATGGTTATACGATCTTACATTAAAAGAATAAAGATATATTGAGTGTTTTGTTAGACTTGATACGCTCGATTTTCTTCAACTGAAATGGATTACCAAGTGACGGAAAAATTAGATTTTTGGGTGATTGAGGTGTGGAAGTTAAAAAGATAAAAGACACGGTAATTTAGATTGATTCGACCTTCTAACAAGCAACTACATCCACTACCTTAGCTTCCCACTAAGAATTTTACAACCAATTCACTATTAATTGATTCGTCTCCTTTTCTAAACTTAAGAGAAAACTGTTACAATGATCAAAACTTTCTAGCCCAAAGCTTGATCAAACCCTCTCTACAAGAGATAAAGATAAATAAACAAAAATTCATCTTACAAGGTTGATGTTTGCACACTAAAGCATTCACTCAAACCTAAACACTTGAGTAAATTTGACAATTTAAACTCACAAGTGTTATCTATACAAAGTATGAATAATCAAAGCCCTAAGACAAATTTCTCATCGTATGGTTGTTGACAATTGAAGCATTAACCTTTCCTTGATACTTAGAGTTCCCTTTTATACTCCAACCGAGTTTGTAGCTGTTGAAGATATATGTCACGTAGGCGTATCGAAACACCAAATGGTGTTTCGAAACAACCTATATCCGTATCGAAACTGGTTCTGGCAGTTTTGAAACATATCGATATAGATTGTGCATGTACCGAAACGAGTACATTAAAAGCACTGGTTTGACTACTTAAAAACGTTTCAAACATTGCCAAAACCTTTTGAAAACACCTCAAACTTATTTTCAAGTTGTTTTGACTAGAAGTATGTTTTAAATTCTTTTCAATTTAGTCTAAAATATTTTTCAATTATTATATCAAAACATATATTTATACATGTTTAATTGAGGGGTCACAATTAGGGGTGAGAATTCGATCGAGTCGAGTAAAAAAAATTGAGTTATTCGAGTTGATGCGTCATATTTTATAATTCAACCTTTATTTGAAATTTTTTCGATTCGAGTTTATGAAATTAGAGTCAAGTTCGAGTATAGTCGAGTTTCCGAGTTCCTATATAAATTTAATTGTAATTGTTTATCATGTTATAGTACACTTTGGTTCTAGTTTAAACGACTTTTTCTAATCGTATAAGATATGCATGTATATTTCATCATATTTTTTTCATATGTGGTATATATTTCTTCATTTTTTTATATTACTGTGTGTGTATATATATATATATAAGGAAAAATTGAAGAACTTGATTGGAACTTAAAAACTAATCCACTAATTACTAAAAAAAATTGAGTTATTCGAATTTCCATTTTAAATTCAAACTTTATTTAAATTTTTTTCGAATTGAGTTTATATAATTTCGAGTCGAATTTTTTCGCCTCGAATCGAGTCGAAAATTTCAATTTTTAAGGACCTTTCATATTTGAAAGTGGTGACAAAATAATAATATATATGTCTTAAATAAATGATAAAATACACATATAAAGGCATCATGCTTGTGTGTATATACTATATAGTACCATGTAATATGTTGTGAAAGAAATATGGTACATCGCCCTACAATCCTTTATTTCAGCATCATGTTTTTTTTTTTTTTTTTTTTTGGGGGGGGGGGGGGGGGGGAGATAATTTTATGCTCTTTTTGACCTTCACAATTTTAGGTATTTGACTCTAGAAATATTGATGATATAATTCATATATTCGTGTGTTTTTGGGATTGAGAAAAGAGTAGAGTAAATCATACCAGGGTTTCCTTTTCCATAATGGACTGGGCAAAGGTGAGTTCACCTTTTCAACTGAGTCGCCCATGAAAAAGAAAAAAATAATCCCCACTAATGATGAAATAGAAAAGAAAATATCCATCATAAATATAATAATTGATCACCATATTTCATCCCCTTAATCATTTTCTTCTTCAGCAATCAGCATCGATCATTTTTGCTACCACGAATTCTCACAATAATTATCAGAACATTAAGCATGCTAATTAATAATTTCACATTTCATCAGAAACAATTAATTTACCTTTTTGACTTTAGCAAACCAAAAACATATAAGTTGATAGAAAGATAAAATAATTCGAATGTGATACATAAGTTTAGGGACCAAGTTTAAGTACAAAAACGTGTTTAAATCAACTTAAGTTCAAGTAACATTTAAATTTTCTTTACGGGGATTTTGCTTACAAATTAAAGGAGACTGCCATAAATTTTCTTGTTTCCATTATCATTTAGCCTTTGTTTTCATGCTCATTAATTAGTAGTCTCAATGTCGAAATAAATTTAACCAACAACTAGTTAGTCTAATGAAATAAAGTATTAGATTTTTAAGTAAAGTTAAAAATTCAAATATTAACATTGTGAATGAAGAAAATTGAGTCGAAAAAGTGATTTCATATAAATCTTTATAAAATCCGATATAAATTAATCAGCTAGTGGGTCGAAACTAACACCATACAAAATATATTCTTATAAAGAAAAAGGAATGAAAAGCTTAAGAAAGTATATGTGAGGCTTTGATTCCATGCAACTCTTGTCCCCCTTTGTGTCATTTTATCTCTAGAAAAACTGACTGCTTAATTTGGAAAGTGCATGCATTTGTACTAGCCGACCCTATACTCAATCATAACAGAGCCTTGATTACAAATTCTTTTGACCCTTTCATTCATGATTTTAATTTTTATATGTAATAAAGTTTGCCGGAGAATCTTTAGATTTTGTCTTGGTATAATGTATTTTTCGGAATTTAGAAAATGCACTTTCTACACCTTTTATTTTACTCCTAATTATTACTTTTCCCCCATAAAATATGACATTGATAAACAAATAGAATAGAAAAGAAAACTCTTTTCTTGAACACAATAATTGATTTAGTTAAAAAGATGATAATATTCATAATAATACTATCAAAAGTGTGTTATTAAAAGAATAGAAATTATTATTTTTTTTCTGTATTTTTATCTATGTCTCACTTTTAAAAAATAAGGTTTAGGATTTATTGTTGAGGTTTAGAGTGCATAGTGTAGGGGTTAGAGTTTATGATTTAAATATTAAGATTTAGTTTTTTAGTGTTGGACATAGATAAAGCACCAAAACGGGCAGCTAATTTTTGTTATTATTAAAGGATTAAAAAAGTACAGACAAATATTACATTGTAATCACTTTAAAACTATTAGAAAAAGAAAGCTCCTTCATTTCCGGCTCAACTATATTCAAATTTTTAGACCCTCCTATGTTCCACTTGACTTCGTCGCTGATTTTAGATTTAAGTTAAATCATACCTCAAATAGAGAAAAATTTTACATACATCTATATGTTTCTTCATTATTGAGATTCAAATTTGATACTTTATTCAAGGGATATTAAACTTTTTATCACTAGAACTATCAAATATCACTAATTCTAATAATTTTTTTAATGAAGTTCTTATATCATATTATAATTCCTAGGACCCACTGACTAATTAATAATATAGACCAAATGTTAATTGTTTTCAGCATCTCTACTTTAATACTATATGTTTACATTTTCCATGGTAGGGTTGAGAAAAATAAAATGGAGTCTAATCCAAGAAAAAGTTGGTGAAAAAGGGAAGAAAAAGAAAGACTTTGCATTGAAATGTTTAGTTCAAACAGTCTTGTGGTCTGGATGTTAATAAATTAAGCAATCAATAATTCTGAATTTGCTATAATGTAATGTGGTCCCTTAATTAAGATAAATAATTCACACCATCTCATTTCTCTTGTGTTCCATTCCTTAGATGTTAATCAACAATTTGGCTTTCCCAAAACTGTTATTAATAGTAATTATCTGGTTTTGGGGCAAATTTAAGGCATGGTGAAATGATAAAAATGATCAATTATCGCCTTTAACACAACATTATCTATTTAAATAATTATTAATCAATCCCTCGTGAATTGGTTAACCAGACTGCAGTAAATAACTTAGGCAAGGCACACAAAAAAAAAGTAAAAAAAATGATAGTTTATCTTGATATGATTATAATTACAAACTGTAATAATAAGGTTTCATATGAGTTTAAAGCTAGCTAGTACGCCCACTCATTGCTTGTTCAGAAACGATATTATTAAAACACAGTAGCATTTGAATTTTGATTGAAATGTCTGTTCCTTTTTCCTAATCACATAATTTCTTGACTTTGAGAAGGACTATTACTTTATGCACTTGATTGAAGTGATTTCTTTTATGAACTTTGAGAAAAAGGCCTTTAATTTATGCACTTCATTACATGCGACGTTTCCGCAGAGAATTTCAACAGCAACCTTGTTCTAGAACCAAACAAAAGTAATTATAATATTAGTAATGATAACAGCTTGGATAGGACATGAACATGATGATACTCGCATTTTCTCCTTACTGTTCTTTTTTTTTTTTTACTTTTAGCAGAGAATAACAAAGCATCCATTCATGGTAGGACACTTCATAAACAAATTAATATATCAATACATAAAACGATATGTTTGATAAAATGTACAACGTCATCGTTTTCATACTAGAATAAATGAAAGTTTGATGTCCTAGTCCATGGTATCCTGCATGAAGTAAATAAGTCCAAAAAGTGGGACCTGTTAAAAACAATATTGGGTCCCACAAGGTCTGCATGTATGCCACATGTACAAGGCAACACTGGGAGGGGAATCCTATTATAAGCCATACAAGTCTTACAGGTTGACACGGCATATTTTTAGCCTTTTGCCCGCAAACCCTAACCGGGCCACCATGGTACAGCTCCCTACATTAAATTCACACCCTCACCACTGCACTCTCATCAGTCTTTTAATATCATCACCCTCTTAGCACGATCTGTTTCTAAAGTACTTTTCGGTTTGGATTTTTTCTTTTCTTTTCACATTTCCTTGTAAGCCAACTTATAGGGCATACCTCTGAAATATCTTCAGACATATGGAGATTAGAAGTTGAAAAAACTTGAAACTACCCTCTCTCCCCCCTTCTCGGATCTGCTTATCTTTTTCACATTTGAAAACAAAGAATTAAACAATTCTTTAGCACTGATAGTACCGGCCTGCCATTGGCTGTAATGGGGCACCATTCTTGTTGCAACAAGCAGAAGGTGAAGAGAGGGCTATGGTCACCCGAGGAGGACGAGAAACTTATTAACTACGTTACAACTTATGGCCATGGTTGCTGGAGCTCTGTCCCTAGACTTGCTGGTATGGTTTGATTGGTTTCTTCCCATCTCAATTCCTTTCAGAAACCCTTTCCCTTTTCTCGCGGACAAAACCTGCAAAAACCAGCTACAGTAATTTTGGTTCCTTGTTTATTTACTTTTCCTTGTTGTTTGTTCCTTTCTGGGTTTGTTTCATGACACTGCAGGCCTTCAAAGATGTGGAAAGAGCTGCAGATTAAGATGGATAAATTACCTTAGACCTGATTTGAAACGTGGGAGTTTCTCTCCACAAGAAGCAGCTCTCATCGTTGAACTCCATAGTATTCTAGGCAACAGGTAATCATAGTAATCATCAATGTCTTTTCTTTTCATTTTTGTACTTTTTTTTCATCGTTTTCTTGAACAGATGGGCACAGATAGCGAAGCATTTACCCGGGAGAACAGACAATGAGGTGAAGAACTTTTGGAATTCAAGTATCAAGAAAAGGTTAGCCTCTTTGGTTGATGTTCCAGCTTTAGCCTCTTTGGTCGATGTTCACAATTCCAAACCCCTAGAGGAAGCAGCTGATTTCGTCTCTCTAAATGTTAACCCTAATACTTTTATCCTTAGCAATCAACAAGACCAGTTCTATCTTTCCCCATCAGCATCATCGGTGCTGCAAAGTTTTTCTCATGATACAGATTTCAAGCCAAACCCAAGCAATGAGAACGTTGATTTGATTCACCATCATTTCCCATTAACCCCAATGCTCCCAACCCTTTCGAACACAGCTTCCTTCGACCCTTCATGGCCATTAATCCCCTTTGTTGCACCCAAACATCACGTCCCGAATTCGAGCAACGAAGTAGTTCAAGACGACAAACTTGTAAACCCGACCGCTGGTTTAAATCCATACGAGTACGGTCCATTAATGGCAACCCAAACAGTGCCCAAACTCTCTGAAATCCTTCAAGGAAACCTCTGCAACATGCCGCTGACATCCGTTTCGTTGGAAAACATCGACCCGTTAGTCTCGAGGTTGTCTTCTTGTTTTCCTATATCTGCCGGTTCATCGTATTCACATGACATGCATGTGGCACCGAACCAGATGGAGTTCATTGATGCCATCATCACATCAATGCCGTTATCATCATCATCTTCTTCTTCATCTTTATCGGCTTTATCTAGTGGGCAATATATCACAAACCCTACTCTTCCATCGAGCAGTTGGGACCCTTAGGGAGGACGGATTCATTCACTATGTTATAATGTAATCGGGTTTGGATATATATAGCTAGGTCTTTGTCTACGGTTTCACTCGATTAATACAACAGCAATTATTTTCTTGAAATATTTATGTGTATACACACACATATATATATATATATATATATATATATATTATGCGTAGGGTTGTTATATATGAGAGGAACATATTAAAACCTAATGGTTACTATTTCAGACATCCGGTAAGGATATTGCTTGATGATGTTCCATAAATAAATCCAGGTTGTTGATTTCTCATATTACTAGTACTACTTTTTTGGTTGCCCTCCCATTCTCCGGGTTCGCCCTAATTAATTTGGATCAACCCATGTTGTACACTTAGCTTTGGTGGGCGAGTCTCCCAGCGGGATTTTCTACATACACAATGCCTCAAACTCGAGAACTGCTTAAGAAATATCAAGCTGCTTACCACTTGGATCAACACCGTTAGTAAATAATAAACTTTAATTTCTCTATTTCATCACTCTCTATTTGTATCCTTTTCCTTTCAATATACACACACACTCAATTCATATATATATATTAAAATTTTTGTAAATAATAAACTTTAAATAACAAGTTAAGGTTTACTTTTTTTACCACAAAAAAATAAAAAAAATGGAGTATATATTACTCTTAACAAGCTAGTATTCATATTAATGCATTTATCTGTTGTACATATACAGAGTTTAATATAGGGTCAATATCCCAACATTTTGAAGTCTATTGGTTCCAACCCAGAAAATAATAATAATAAAAAGGTACACATACGGTTGCTAGTAATAAGTGTCCTTGGCCAAAGTTTAGTCATTGTAATTGGAAAAGAAATATATGGAGATAAAATTTATCCACTTGTCTGTTTTTTTGATCTGATATTAGAAATGCAAGAATTAGGTAAAAGAATGAGGACAAAGCAATAGCGGGCCAACTCCGCCACGGATACGGAAACTGTCATCAATGCTGGGCACAGGTAGAGGTATTAAACTGGAAAAGAACAGAGCTGTAGGGATATGGCCTTTAAGGCTTTTAACTACATCGCCACTGTTAATGGCTCTCACGTCTTGGCAGTAAAATTTAAAAGCACAAGCACCACCAAAGCAGGCAGGCTGACAGCTTTCGGTCTGCTTACCTTTGCACATCTCAAAAGAAGAATTTTAAAATTGTAGTTAACATCAAAAGTGGCCTAATAATTCAATAATTACTCCTGCACCAAGGTAAATTTCTTAAAATATTTGATTAATCGTTAACGCCATTTTAGAAAACAACGTGAGAAACCGATATACATACCAAACAAGAAGCAGGGTCGATTCGTGAAGAATTAATCGATAGAGGAGTTACAGCAATCTATCGTTTTAAGCAACAGAGAAAAAAAAACACAAAAAGCGAACCGTATTATGTTGATTTCACGATCAGATCATAGATGATTTGAATATCCGCAATATCTGCGGTATCTGATTTGACATTAGTTAGTCAATAAGTTGGATATAAATGATTATAAAAAAATATTTTTTTATGAAAACAACACCTATCAAATAGTACTAAAATTTTACTTTTCAATGATTTTATGCTAATCCATCTATTTATAAGGCTAAGAATCTTAATTTTAATTGATATATATTTACAACATTAATTTAGTGACAATCAATATAAAATATGAATTCTAATTTAATAAAAACAATAAGTCTATTTCAAAATTGTTACGACTTTATTTATATAAATTATTTTGCTAATTAATATTATTTTATTATTATATAAAATGTAGCAATAAATTATAATATTATTTTTGCTAATGTTGATTTTGTAATATGATTAATTTAAAAACTTTTAGACTCATTCTTTTATATACTATAGGTAGAATATAAATAGATAAAAAATTCCACGATTATTATAATTAATTTTTTAATACATTATACATTTATTGATTTTTTTTTGTTTGAGTCAAGGTATTTATCGTCGATAGCAATGACTAATCCCTTCGGCTTCGCTGCAGATGTATTTGTTGGTTTAGAAGTGATCATAGTAACAAGTATTTCATATTTTTTATATTGTCACTTTATTTTTATATTTTGTTTTCTAGGATAAAAATTTTATGTCCTTTTCGAGTCCCAACACTAAAAACAATACAAAATTAAATTCTAAAGCCCTAACCTTAAATTCTAAATTCTAAACACTACACCATATACCATAAAAACTACACTCTACCATACATACTCTAAACCTTAAACCATAAAACCTAACCTAAAACCTTAAACCCCAAACCTAATTTTGAGCATGGGGCATAAGTAGGACACCGAAAAGGGGCAGATGATTTCCATCCTTATTTTCTACCTATTTAAAGTATAAAAAGCCAGAAAGGTATTACTTTTTCATACCAAGATTCGAATTTAATCATGAGGCTAGAGATTCAATTCTTGATAATGAGAATGAATTGTTTTTCATAGCCAACCGTTTATCTCTTAATGAGAGCAACTGCGTCAATGGTGAATATCTTTGGATCAAACCAAAAAGAGTATAAAAAACAAAAACACACCGATAGTTTTCAATATATTATTATTGTTTTAATTCCATCCATTTCCTTTCCAAAAAAAGTAAATTCCATCCATTTATTTTTAAAAAATTAAAACAACTATTCAAAACAATGTCAATGTGCAACTTATTAGAAGTGTAATTCAAAAAGGTCAAAATTTCCAAAAAGGGCAATAATCAAACATTTTGCTAATTGTTTTTTTAATAGAACATTTTGCTAATTGTTGACTTCACATATTTAGATTAATGTTCATTATTTATCGATATATTTAATTATTAATCTTAAATAATTATGTAAAAAAATAAAAATAAAAAAGTGCTTGAAGTTGCAAAGAACACAAGCAGTAACAACTTAACTTCGGAAAAAATATAGCTAAAGTTGAAATCCAAAAGTTTATTTTGACTTTGTTGGGAAAAAAATCGAAAACAAAAAAATATTCGATGATATAAAAACTAAAGTGGTAGAAGAGCTTGAAAACGCTCCATTGAGATCGATCAAATCTCACTTTGTTTTTCTCTTTCTGTCAGTAGTTCATCGGAATTCGATCTCATCATTCTCTGAGCTCTTTCAATTTCAAAGAAGATTCAATGGGTAAACTCTCTAATCCATTCATCTTAATCTCTTTTCTCTTTTGTTTTATATAATTTTGCTTTATCTTTCTCACTATTTATAGCTTATTCAGTGATCCGTTTCTTCCTTTCATTATTCAATTAATTTTGCGGTTTAATTTTTAAATTATCTAATGTAACGGGAAAGGAGAGCGTTCGTGCGTGCGCCGCCGCCTTAATAATTCTTTCTTATTATTGTTATTTAAAGGGCGATGCGATATTTTTGGTGAAAAATTGCTTTTCAATACTGATTTTTAGTTTTCGAAAGATTAGTTTAGTTTAGCAGTTTAAATCTGAAATTTATCGTGATGCTTGGATCGGGACCAGGGATGAATTTCATGCTTATTTCATGTTTGGTTGCTGCGAAAGATTAGTATAGAATGGAAACATAGAACTGGATTTTGAATTATCAGCTGTTAAAGCTATTTAGTACGCCAGAATTCTGTATGAAAATAGATAAACACTCTTTGTTTTAGTTGAGGTATACTTATTTTTCTTTCCCTGATCAATTGATATGGTGATTTTAATTTGAAATTAATAAGTAAAAATGAATAAGGCAGTTTTTTTTGGGCCAATAATGAATAGGGCAGTTTAGTTCTGTGTATTATGGAAGCTTTCTTCACTTTACCTAGACATGCTATGAACATTTCATTTCTCAGCTACAGGGGATGAATGTTGTTCAATTCAACTTATTGATGGAGACGGTTCATTCAATGATACTGGAATCGAACCTTTTATCAAGGAAGTAAAACTTCATGAGTGTGGGCTGTCATACGCCGTGGTTTCCATCATGGGACCGCAAAGTAGCGGTATGCCTTGATATCTTTGATACTTCCTGCTTTATACTTATGCCTTCCCTGTTACCTTGGTGTTTATTTCTAGTTCACACTAAGCTGTTCCATTTATTTACTTTGCATTATGTTTAATGATATTGTACTAGAAGTCTAGAAATATGCGGTATACAAATGAGAGTATGATAAGCTTGAAGTATGGTCATGTTAGTTTTCAAAAAAGGCATATTGTTCATATCTCACTTTCACATTAATTTGTTACTACATGATATTGTGGATTTACTGTTGTATTTAGTGTTATATCCAAAAACTTATCATTATTTTGATTCTAGAAACATGCCATGAATGATTTCATTTTTTTAGGTGTTTTATCATTTTATGGTAGCTATGCAAGTGCTGCTTAGGTCATTAAAAGTTTCACTTTATTTTCCATGATCTTGACAGGTAAAAGCACGCTGTTAAATCATTTGTTTTACACCAATTTCAGGGAAATGGATGCATTTAGGGGAAGGTAACTTATGATTTTGTAATAGCAAATTGCATTTGTTTCAATTGGTTCAAACAACTAATGGACTGAGCGTCTTGTCAGGTCTCAAACCACTAAAGGTATTTGGATGGCAAAATGTGCTGGTATAGAGCCTTGCACTCTAGTCATGGATTTGGAGGGCACTGATGGAAGAGAACGTGGAGAGGTGCTGTTGCTAGCTTGCATTTTATCTCTAACATATTTTGTTAAAAATTGTAACTACATTGTTTGATATCCAAATAACTACTTTTGCTTGTTAGCTTAAAGATTTTTTGCCTGATTTTGCAAAACATAGGATTCAGGATATTTATCCTTCCATGCTCCCATCTCCATTTTGATTTATTAATCCAGTAGGTATTTTCTCTAGGGTCTGCTTTGACGGAAATTATAAACTACATCCAAAAAATTATAAGTTTTGAATGTCTTAGTAATGCTAATGAATTGTTATTTGTAGGAAATAGTTCTAATATTGAACGAATTTCAGTTTTACCAGATAGTAAAATCAAATTAAAAGTCAGTCACCAGTTCTTTTCTTTTCTAATGTTAACGTTTTAGTTGTGAATTTCAATTCTCTCACTCTCAGCAAAAGTTCTATCATAGGTGATATTTGTTCCTTAGCATTATTTTCATGGACATGGATTAGTTGATTATATTTGAAATTGATGAATCAATTTGGACATGGATCTTGCTGCTCTAATAACATGAAAGAGTGACGGACTAAGTCAAACAAATCGATATTGGAGTTTAGATTATAATTGTTGAATATGAAGTGGATGATCTATTTGTGTTTTGGTTTGTTGTTTTGATCCAATATTCCTTTGTTTTATGTAAAAAAGGGGAGGGATAGGGTTTCTTTCTACCATCTTTTTATTTATGTTTGCATTATTGCAGGATGACACAGCGTTTGAGAAACAGAGTGCACTTTTTGCTCTGGCAGTTTCAGATATAGTACTCATAAATATGTAAGGCATGGCACCTACATGGTGCTTGATGTAGTTTTGGATTTTCATTTGAAGTTAATTGCTTTTGTTACTATATGCAAATGATATTCTTGAGCAACTTTCTTTTAGGTGGTGTCATGATATTGGTCGTGAGCAAGCAGCAAACAAGCCTCTTCTGAAGACTGTATTCCAGGTATTCATCATCTCATTGCCCTTTCTAAGCAATGCCCTGAATTTTGATTGGTCCTTATCTATATTTGGTTGTATTTGATTGCAGGTGATGATGCGATTGTTTAGTCCCCGCAAAACGACTTTGATGTTTGTTATCCGTGATAAAACAAGGGTGAGCATTTTGTGCTTGGAGAGCTAATTTTTTGTTCACCTTTTTCTTTAATACTTTTAGCCTCTAAGCTTTATATTATTACTATATCTAACTAAATATCTCCTACTTTCAATTGAGTATGTGGTTACTTGGCTATTTCTTGTTTACAGACACCATTGGAAAATTTAGAACCTGTTCTGAGAGAAGATATTCAGAAGGTACAGATACATGGTGTCTATGTTTCCTTGCTTTTTGAAGTAATATTTTCTTCTGACCTGTTTATCTTTAACTGCAGATATGGGACTCTGTTCCTAAGCCCCAGGCACACAAGGAAACTCCATTAAGTGAATTTTTCAATGTATGGTTTTGGGTTGTGAGTTAATGCAACATAAATTTAAATGTCTAACATCTCTCTGTACCTTTTCTATTGAGCATTGCTTTAACAATTTAATGCTATTGCTGCTGATTACCAGGTTGACGTAGTCGCACTTTCTAGTTATGAAGAAAAGGAGGAGCTATTTAAAGAGCAGGTACCGCTTTAGGTGATTGCATTTGGACATTTAGTGTGCATAGCATGCAAACATACTTTCAAACTGTTCAGAAGTTTCTTAACAGGAAAGAAAGAAGTTGAATATCTACATTTTGTGACATCACCCTACAGTTTGTCTGTTGGCTCCTGTTTTTTTTCTCATTAATGTTGTTGCAATTCTTTTTTTTTCTTACTTGTCCTGGTTATACTATGCAATTTACTGTTTCTGGAGATGGCCAAAATAAAATACCTCTACCTAGTATATAATTCTGCCTGAATATTGGACAATGGTGCTGAAATATTTGATTAATTGTCATGCAAATGTGCAGTTTGTCTGATTCTTTTATTATTTTTGAAGGTTGCTAATTTGAGACAACGATTCTTCCACTCTATTGCACCGGGGGGGATTGCCGTAGATCGGAGGGGTGTAGTTCCTGCTTCTGGGTTCTCTTTTAGTGCACAACAGATCTGGAAAGTCATCAAGGAGAATAAAGACCTTGACCTTCCAGCCCATAAGGTAATCTGTTGGACATCATTATGGCTATAACCTAAATCAAATTCGTAAATCTTGTTGATTTTTCTGTTGTCTGTGCTTCATTTTGCTCTAGGTCATGGTGGCTACGGTCCGATGCGAAGAAATTGCCAATCAGAAGTTTGCTGCTTTCATTGCAAATGAGGTAAATGGAATATTCTTCATATTCATAATTATGTCCATGCACACACAAAAATGCACATTTTTTCTGGGCAGCAGGTTATTGTTCTAGAAACTCGAACCAACCTATTACATCACATGACAGAACTGGTGTCTATTAGAGGAAGCTGTACAGTCTGGTCCAGTTGCTGGCTTCGGGAAGAAGCTGAATTCGATTCTCTACGCGTCTCTATCAGAGTAAGACTACTTTAATGAGATTAGAATACAAGTTTTGTAGTGTTCAAGTTACAAATAGGCTGCTACCTACATAGCTGAGCCCTCGTAAGCAAAGATCAGTTGAGCATTGAAGAAAATATATAAGTGATTCATTCTATCAAAGTGACTGCAGAATTCTGATGCTAAAGTATCTATAAGAATGTTTTGATTACTAATAGGCAACCCGGTGGCTTGTGGGTCATGATGGTGATCTCTGAAGCATATACATGCCGTATTCCCTTGCATACTGGTATCTGACACATGTCCTACACAGACACCTCTGACATGGGAGATTCTTAACCTTTTTTTGGAGGGAGGGTGATTTTTAACCTTTGAATTTTAGTCATTTGAATTCAAATGAGTTTTTATAGGCTCAAAGTTTTTACACTCAAAACCAATATTAAAATATATAAGAGATATTTTTATATTATTTATATAAAAATTAGTTATTTTACTGTGGTTTCTAGCCATACTCTTGTCCTAATATTTCAGAAATTACAGTGTCACTTTGTCTGTTTCATATCGCATTAGAACTGCATATGTCCATGCTTCCTAGATGGTGATAATGATATATTTCTTGACTGAATGGGTGAATGAAAACCTTATTGAAACATACCTGGGCCAAATAAGAGTCGTATCTAATGATAATTTCAAGATTATTGTTTTTTTGTACTTATTTTACATAGTTTACTACCATGCATCAGTGACATCAAATTCTTTGTTCATTGTTCTAATTTTAGGTATGATGCAGAGGCCACATATTTTGATGAAGGTGTCCGATCTGCAAAGCGAAAGCAGCTTGAAGAAAAGCTGCTACAAGTAATAGCACCAACTGTTTTTGTGTCCAATTTTTCTTGGTATTTGAATTTTCTCAATTTATTTACTTTCAACTTCTGATGTAGCTTGTCCAACCGGCCCACCAATCCGTGCTAGGGCATTTGAGGTCTGGAACTCTTGAAAAATTTAAGGAAGCATTTGAGAAAGCTTTGAATGGAGGGGAGGGGTTTTCTTTGGCTGCTCACAACTGCACTGAATCTTATATTTCTTTGTTTGATGAAGGATATTCAGGTATGGTTGAAATTCATGAACCATTTTCTTATCCATAAGCGAGCTTAGAAATAAAAGCTACAAAACAGTAATTCAACAGTAATGGTTTGTTGGGTAATAATTTATCCATAAAAGCCAATTTGAGTTTTTAAACAATTACAATCAATCGATTTTTTTTATGATGAACTTTCTTATGTTGATTGCGTTTAGTATGTTTGGTACTATAGTTGTTGTCAATGGTGGTACTTTTTGCTCAACAAGGTAGACTGAATGCATGTGGAGTTTTTACACTTGCAGATGCTTTCGTTGAGCTAGCAAATTGGGATTGCTCTAAAGTCAGGGATAAGCTACGTCGTGATATTGATGCACATGTTGCTTCAGTCCGAGCTGCCAAACTTTCGGAGCTGACTTCATCATATGAGGTATGGGAACTTATCTCTTTGTCTCTTCTAACCATTTACTCGTTTCAACTTTTTGTCCTGGTGATTAACAACAAATCAGTCTGCGAATTACTTTCTGTTTAGCAATCCTAACTAATGAAGGAATATTATGAAAAGTTGGGATGGTGTAACCTAACAAAATTTTAAAGCAGGAGTTTGTGTATCATTTCAAGTTATAGATTTCTGTATTGTACATAGTTGAGGACTTCCATAACCTTTCGAAGAATTTGTCATGGTGACATCCACAGCACGTATATGACGAGTTAAATCACCACGTGGAATCTTACCGATCATTATGTTGCATTTGCAGGCGAAGTTGAATGAGGCATTAGCATGTCCTGTTGAAGCACTTTTAGATGGAGCTGCTAATGAGACATGGCCCTCAATAAAGGAACTTCTCCAGCGTGAAACTGAATCAGCTGTTTCTGGACTCTCCAGTGCCCTTTCTGGTTTTGACATGGATGCGGAAGCTAAGGAGAAGATGCTATTGAGTCTCCAGGATTATGCAAGAGGTGTGGTTGAAGCAAAAGCAAGAGAAGAAGCTGGAAGAGTATTGATTCGTATGAAGGACAGGTAATAACATATTTCATTGCTTGAGTTAATCAGTTTGATTTGCTAGACATTATACATTATCAATACCGACTCTAAATCTGTATACAGGTTTTCAACATTGTTTAGTCATGACTCTGATTCAATGCCACGGGTTTGGACTGGGAAAGAAGATATTCGAGCCATCACTAAAACAGCTCGCTCTGCAGTATGTTTATGTATTATCATTTGTTGGATTTTCATGATTATTGTATGATCTATTCTCTTCTAAGCTTGTTTGTTATCTGTTGCCAGTCCTTAAAGTTGTTATCTGTTATGGCTGCAATCCGGTTGGATGATACTGTTGATAATATCGAGAATACACTAACTTCTGCCTTAGTGGATACAAAAAATAATGCTGCTGTGACTGACAGGAGCATTACCACGTTTGATCCGTTGGCCTCAAGCACGTGGGAGCAGGTGAAGTCTTGTTCTTGCCGAAGTTCTTTGTGAGATTTAGTTGAACTATACAAACTGGATGACCCTTGCATGCTATTTCTTGACATTTCGATGCTCACATGGATTAAATATGAAAAGTCACAGTTGTTTGTTTTTGTCTGACAAAGGATGTTACCATAAATACCAAATTTGTGTGGCATTTACAATGTATAATGCAAGCAACCAGGGCCTTGATACATTTTCTCTTTTACTGTTATCTTCATTATTTGAACAGTGTCTTTTCCTGCATATGTCGTGCGTGATTTATTCTTACGACTGATTTTGGTGTAGGTTCCACCTGCAAAGACGTTGATCACGCCTGTTCAGTGCAAATCTTTGTGGCGGCAATTCAGGGCTGAGACAGAGTACAGTATCACTCAGGCCATTTCTGCCCAGGCATGAATTTTCAATTCTAGTTATTGTGAAGATTCATTTTCTCTCCTTCCAACTCTGCCTTTGTAATAGTCATGAATGTCTCAAGGAGAGATAGAAAAATAAGTCCATTGGCGTTTGTGATTGGAATTGCAATTCCCATTACCGGGCTTTAGTTAATAATCATTCTGCTTGCACCTCTGAAATTATGTTGTATTCCTCCAATTATGCTCATGTACTGCCTCTTTGTAGCATATTACATATACACTTATACAGTATTGCTGTCGAGTTTTATTTACTGGAATTCAGAATAAATATTTTGGCTTAGTTAGACATGTTACTGCTAATGCATCACTTTTTCCCTGAGTTTACTGATGCCTTCTGCTTTCAGGAAGCGAGCAAGCGTAACAACAACTGGATGCCACCACCATGGGCAATTGTTGCATTGATTGTCTTGGGATTTAATGAATTTAT
The DNA here is from genome assembly GCA_958450335.1 of Hibiscus tridactylites. Lineage (NCBI taxonomy): Eukaryota > Viridiplantae > Streptophyta > Magnoliopsida > Malvales > Malvaceae > Hibiscus > Hibiscus tridactylites. The sequence continues at coordinate 85,543,325 of OY288280.1, forward strand.
GACTCTTCTAAGGTGCATGCTGCACTTGTAGCTTTGAATTAGTTTTGGTCGGTATCCAATGATATTATCATTTGTTGCTTGTGCTTACTTACAAATATCCTCATTGCAGAAATCCTTTTTATCTGGGTGTCATCTTTGTGGGTTACCTTATCGTGAAGGCTCTATGGGTGCAGCTCGACATTTCGGGTGAATTCCGCCATGGTGTTGTAAGTTTCGACCTAAAGTTGCTTCTGTTATTTTAAGCCAGCCAATAACCTTTACAGCACAATACATTCTAGCAATTTACTTTGAAAGCATTTAAAAATCTTTTGGGCATGTAAACTTTAAATTCAAAAGCAGATTTATGAAAAAGGTTTGCTTCCCGCTAAAAATATCAGTCAGTCAGAGGTTTGTGTTATTTCTTTTTTAAAAATGTTCCATTAGTCTCCATTTTTGCAGCTAAGTGTGTTTCACTCGCTGTTTGGATGGAATATCCAAACCAGTTCTCTGTATCTTACATGACAATATGTAGTTTTCCGAGCAAATGAGGTTATTTAGTAAAACTTCTTTCACTTCTCGATATCATCAAGAACTAAGTGTGTTTCACTCGCTGTTTGGATGGAATATCCAAAGCAGTTCTCTGTATCTTACATGACAATATGTAGTTTTCCGAGCAAATGCGGTTATTTAGTAAAACTTCTTTCACTTCTCTGTATCTAATTTATGATTCTGTATGCTTGCAGCTTCCTGGGCTTCTTTCCATATCTACCAAGTTCCTCCCCACCGTCATGGACCTTCTCAGAAAGTTAGCAGAGCAGGGGCAAAGTCCTGCAACTAACTATCCTCAGACAAACCCGGGTGCAGAATCTAAGGGTTTCCGAAATGAGAGCACCAGCAGCAGTATGTCATCGAGTGCTTCATCTGGAGTAACTGCACCAGGAAATGGCATCGAATACTCCAGCCCCTCGAAAGAAGAATGAGCAACTTATCACAGAATTTGCTTCTTTGTGCTCTGAAGATGTGCCTGTCTTGTGCTCGCTTTCACGGTTGGGTGTTTGCCACATACGTTATTTATAGGGCATTCAATATATATCTCTTCCAAGAATGTGACAGTTAACACATCGTGAGAAGGGATTTATTTTTGTGCAAGTGCTGTGCCCTTATACAAAGGGGCCTCGGCTTTCTTTGAAATTGAGCCCCATTAAATAATCCCCCCCCCCCCCCCCCCTCTTTAGCCTAGGTTTCTTTAACATTAATGTACAATGCTTATGCTACTCATATATTTTCTTACCTCTAGGTTTTTTTCTTTTTAAAATATTTTATTAGATTTATTGTGTGTTGGGTAAGTTACAAGGCCTTATCATATTGTTACATAGATTATGGGTTTTGGTTCATGCGTGTTTTTACCCAATTATTAAACTATTAAAAGAAATTAATAAAATCTAATTCTCAAGCAACCTGTAATCTTATTTTATATCCCTGAAAACATCATAAATACAATATTAATAAAAAAATTATTAAATATTACAACATTATTTAAATATATGCAACACCATTTATATATTAAATAAAAATATTTAATAAATTTATACCATAAATAATTAGTCACTTAATTCAAAATAGAATAAAAGATCAACATGAGCATAATTTATTATATTAAGGGTAATCGTGTCCAAAGGAGAAGCAATTGTATAATATTTAAGAAAATGAGAAGAATATCATTCTCACTATTTGAGAAAAAGAAACCACTATTAAAAAGAATAATACCTCCTAACGAGAATCCTTCTAAACTAAACATGAAAATACAAGTTTAGAAAAAATTATTATCCATGATAATTATCTTTTTTGCGAACCAAAAACATTATAAAGGAAGGTGCATTTGTTGGGCACATGTCTTGTCTGTTCAATGCAGACCTTGGCAACATGATTTTGAGAGTATTTAAAATTTTAAAATCTTAAGAGATTTAAATTAAAATTTTTAAAAACTTAAAAGGGTTTAATTTATTTTTTAAGAAATCATGTTGGGGTATAGACATTGGGAGGATTTTGTCTTCCCTCATCAATTTTTTTTACCTTTAATACAAATAAATTTTTCAATTTTTTATTAATTTTGAATTTACCCTCTCACCTTTTTAAATTTATGTTTTGTCTCTTAACTCTCTATCTGACTCCATCCCTAAACACAATCGGTAAACTCATGGCACGAGCTTCTGATTTGATTCCTCTTATGAGTTCGCATTCCTAGCATTTATGAAAACCGTTAGCAATGTGATGCATGCGTGTAACAGAATAGAACACATGTCTGCATTCAGTAAATTTCCCAGTTCTTGTTCAAGAAAACCAACTCTAATTACTCATGGAAGATATTGTAACTTGAATGAAAAGGGTTTTAGCAAAATTCTAACGAGATCCTCACAAAAATTTGACAGGAAATCCATGCTCACTCCGGCTGCATCTCGATAAACTTCTTATTCTCTGCAAGAAATGCCTTCTCCTTTCGGTTCCTAGAGGGGCCGAACACGAGTGCCTCCTAAACGACCCAGGCTCCTGCACCTCAAGCCCCGGCTCCGGTGGGATACGTAGAAAATCCGACGCAGACAATGCTATATTGATCTCAAGTTTCCACAAGCTCGCTTGAAAGACTACTAAGCTTACTATCTACAGTTGTAGCAATGTCCTCATGGATGCCAGCTTTTGATTCTACCTCCATTTTCTCATCAAATTCAGTACACACTAGTTTTAATGCTTGAACAACTTCACCCATGAACGGACGATGAGATACTTCCGGCTGCACGCACATCGATGCGATCGCCGCAACCTTGGCAATGCTATCTAATGAGATATCAGATTTTATGACTGGATCAATCATGGTTTCTAAACCTTCCTTGTCTATTAGGAGTGGCCGAGCCCACGCAACGAGATTTTCTTGACCCGGTGGCTGCAATAAGTCCACAGGTTTCCTCCCTGTTAAGAGCTCCAGTAGGACCACCCCATAACTATAAACATCACTTTTGACAAGAAGGTGACCTGTCATTGCGTACTCTGGAGCCAAGTAACTGAAAATTGGACAAGTTCATCAGTAATAAATATTTGGTATGTAGAAAAGGGAAGAAGCAAAGAACAAAAAAGTACCAACATAACTACATTCTAAGCAAACTAGACAAGCTGATCGTGAAAATCGAAAAGGATCGACTCGGGAATGATAGTAGAGAAGTTCGTACCCGAATGTTCCCATTACATGTGTTGAGATGTATTTGTTCCCTTCATCCATTGCGGTTCTAGCCAATCCAAAATCCGAAACTTTCGGAGTAAAATCATGTTCCAGCAAAATGTTGCTGGACTTGAAGTCTCGATGTATAACCCGGGGGCTAGAGTCTTCGTGTAAATAAGCTAAACCTCGAGCTGCACCAAGCGCAATCTTCATTCGGGCACCCCAGTCAAGTGGATTGGTTTCCTTCTCTGCTCCTGGGAGAACAAAGAGAATTAAAACAATCTCTAATCTGTAATATAATAACAGTCTAATGCTGAGGATATTCACCGTGTAAATGGGACTCAAGACTTCCATTTGGAACAAGTTCATAGACGAGACAACGTATATTGTCCTCGGTGCAGATACCAATCAATTTAACCAGATTTCTATGGTGCAGGCGGCTAAGCATCTCCACTTCTGCCAAGAATTCTTGCCCCCCATGTTGATCCTCCCTCTTCAGAACTTTAACAGCCACTGCAGCTCCCTCATCCAAACTGCCTCTGTAGACAATGCCAAAACCTCCTTCACCGATCACCCGAGAAGCATCGAAGCTATTTGTCGCTCTTTCTATATCATTCAAGGTGAAGTTCTTTGCCAATCCAGTATATGTCATCCCACTGGAACTAATAGATATTGATGCAGCACTTGACTTGCTTCCTTGCATAACAGCCCTACTTGACCCTGTTGGGTACGGTTTCATGATTTGTCACAAAAATGAGGTCTGAGCAAGCCCAAACAATGCTTTGGACTAAGGATGACAGATTAATAGAACAGCAAACCGGAAATTTAAGTTGAACAAGGAAGAAGAAAGGTTGATTTTGATAACAAAATCTGGAAACATGCTTGTATTTGAAAGCTAATTAATGTTCTATGAGAACTGCCGTCTATGCATTTAGTCACAATGGAAGTACCTGATAGTTTGGGTGGAGAAACTGTTGTAGTTTGCCGTATATGTTCTCGTTCTTTGATGCAAGCTCCGTATTTCCAAAGAATAAGCCAAATGATCCCCAAGCATACAATAAAGGCTGAAAAAGATGACAGAATAATAACAGCTATCATGCTTCGAGTAAGCCCTTCTCTCTTCCTCTTAGGAACATCAACTCCTAAAGGTTTTATCGCTTGTCCATGGTAGTTACGGCCAGCGTATGGCCCATCATCGACAGCAGAAACACGGGAACTTGCTACAGGCGGGGAGGGTGGAAGACCTGCACATGTTGAAAGACAATAATGAATCAAGAGACTGGTCTCCAAAAATCTTCAAATTACAATATCTGATAGTGAAACTATTCAGAAAACAGACTAAAAGAATGGAGAAACTGATATATTACCTGGATAGAGAACATATGTGACTTTATATGGACCAAAAAGGGAAGACTTTATGAAGACCTGTCGGTTCCAAAATTTCTTATAGATTAATAATGCGGTTGTATAGTCAAATTTTACTTCCCATGGTACCAAGTTGATGAGGACTGTACTTTTCTCTAGCTCCTGACTAGCTGCATTTGCTCCCATAATCCGAACTTGGCTGTGATTTAGGCTTACACTTGCAGCAATTTCCTGAGCCAGTTCTAAAACCAAAGGAAAAAATGTGTATATCGAAACACCAAGCTGAAGCTTAACTTGAATTGGCCAGACACAACCACAAGGTGATCCAGGAGGCGTATATGTTAAGGGGTCGCTGCATGCCACTGATGTACAATCTGCAAATCATATCAAATTTAAACGTTCTTTTGTTTTCATGAGAAGATTCTTGATCTAAGAAATCTAACTGAAATGCTGGCTAGGCAATATAGATCATACAGGAGGTAGTTGGTACCTTTATTAGGAGGTGGAGGTGGTAGTGCCATAACAATGGATGGTGGTCGAGCCTTCTTCTTCTTCATGGAAGAAGCGATCGGAGTAATTGCAGGTTGAAGAATGGGCACTTCTACAGTCATGAAGAAAATATGATACTTATTAATAACAAGTTCAAATTAGTAAAGGAATACAATGTTTAGAAAATGAAAGAAGTTAGATGTTTCATACTATGAAAGTGGCTTGATGGAGCTGTAGGTGATGGTGCAGGTGAAACCCAGCTAGGAGTGGAATATTGAGAAGGAGAGACTGCAGGACCTGTACATTTAAAAAAAAATTATGTGTGAATATATATATATATATATAGATAAGTTTTAATCCTGAATAACTAATAAGGGCTGCCAAGGGAGAGAATTAGACCTTGCTGCCTGTAGGCATGTTGATGAATTGAATAGGATGGTTGAGGAGCCGAGTTTCTGAAATGTTTCCTTGCATGATGATGCTTATAAAACCAGATTGAAGGTAAGAATGCAGGACCGTGCATCTGATTCTTTCCACGGTATCCAAAAGATGGTGCAGTAGGTGCAACCGAAATACTCGAAGGCTTCAAGGCATGGTGTGGCTGGATGGCTACAAATCAAAGAGAAGAACCTTCATTGATGGTTTTAAGTAGGAAAGCCAATTCTATGGCAGTTACCTTTTCGAAAGATGAAAGGTACTCTAGATTATTCACTCGCCTTTAGTTGGAGAGTGATACATGGAAGACGCTGAATGATGGAACACTTTGCTAGAAGGGGAAGCAGCCAACTTTCCATTTCTTGTCCTGCCAAAGCCGGGAGGAGTTCGTGTCAGAGAGGGCGCTGGATCTGTAGCATCATTTTGAAACAGATCCAACCAACATTAATCAATACAGGAATCAGATTATTAGACACTATCAGCAATAACTGTGATACTATGTAAACACAATTAACTGGAAAGTTCCATGGTCTTTGTATAGTATGTGTTTTTCATATAAAATGGGAACTGGTGGATTACAAGGTCTAAGTAACAAACCTTTTTATGGAATTTAAGATCCAAGAAGTAACCAAACACTTAGATATGTGCAGTCTTAGTCTATCAAAATCTCATTTTTGTGACATTCACCTGGATGTCTCCATGGTGGTTGACCTATCCCGATACGATGAATGGTTGGTGTTTCTGCAGGCATTCCTATTGGTGGAGGCCATGAAGCTCTTACTGCATCAAAAATACCAACGGAACCGAAAAAAGAGAGTCAGATCAAGCAATTCATCCATAAGCAAATGCTTGAAGTTAGTAATGTCAATGTGGAACTTCACGTAGACAATATTTGTTATGTCACGACTCACGACTGCTCAAACAGCTCCTGTAGTTTATTGCTCTAATATTTGAATTCTAGAACCATGTCCAAAGGTTAATTCGTATATTCAATGGATATACCATACAGTCATGAACTCATGAGATAATGAGACCAAACTCCATTATTGCAGACTAAGATTGCAGAAGCAGAGAAGTTAAGACTTAAGAGCTAATACATATGTATTGATCTTTCTAAATTTGGGTCCTTTGATATTTATGTAGATCAACATGAACTAGGTTTCACAACTTTGTGTCTTTTGGAGATAAAAATTGAACTTTTCAACTTGAAAATGAAGCATAATTTTATAAAACCAGTGTCTGATCCGATTGCTGTCAAGTTTTTTACTGATAAATCGTTCGGTCTTCCCAAACATTTTCTTCAAAGATAATGGAGTTAATGAACAAGCACCATGTAGATCAAAGCAATCTATTAGTTTCTGGGTGACAAGTCACCATCATCATCATCAATCTCCAGGAGCCATGTCCCCTTAAACCCATAGTTCGCCAGGAAATACTATTCTAGGAATCATGAAATGTGAAAACACCAACTTCAAGTCCACTCATTTAGGCTTTCTTGGTGATCATGAAATGCAGATTCTCAACAAGCTAAAATGCATGTCACCCTGGTTCTTGATCTCACTGAAACTAGTTTAAATAACCCAGATCTTTAAAAATGGATTTTGAGTTCAAGTTTCATGAAAATCTCAAAAAAATGGCAAGCAAATGCATGGGATAAAAAACAGCATGCTATTAAAACACACCAGCTTAGAAGAAAACAGAGATAGACACCATTACCTGATGATCCATCAACTGATATAGCACAGAGAGTAATACACATGGTGATCAGCAGGAGAGTGAATTGAAATTGAAACCCCATTTTTTTCTTTTCAACTTCCAAAAAAACTGGAACTCAATCTCCAAGATGTTTCATCTCTCAGGCCTCAGCCAACCATTAAAGGAAGAAAAGATAACAGAAACAAAGCAGTGAAAACTGAAAACTGAAACAAAATATACTTGGATTAAGAGTAGAAAAGAAGACCCCACCAATGGTACACCACCAAAGTAGAGAGGCCAGGGGTTAGGTAACCCAAAAAAACCCCAGGTGATGATCCCTTTATTAGAGACTAATATTAAGAAGATTGACATAATTCTATAATGGAAGAGCAGCTTTTTTCAGTACTGACTAAAGGTAACTATTATTATCTCCACACACACACACCAAAAAGAAAAGAAAAAAGATCAAAGTTTTACTGGAACTGATCAAAGCAAACAAAGTAGAACAGTAAGTTAAAGGAGCTTGGTCTAAATCAATAACTAGTTGATCTATCCAGATGAGACCTTAGGTTCTTTGAGTAATGTCGCAAGTTTCAATTCTTACATTTACAATTGTAAATGAAAAAATTAGATTAAAAATGTCACCTTATGATGACCTCTGCAAAACTCAATAAATCGAATACAAGTGATTATAAAAAAACTTGCTATAAGACACTTTTCGGAGAGTGAGAGAGAGAATGGTTAGGTACATTTGACTGAATTGTTTCAACATTCATTGCTTGGACTATTTTCCAGCTTAGAGTGGGAACTTCAGAAGTTAAATTATTCATATTATCCCATGTATCATAATATTCCAAAATATTATCTTTTTTTCTTCTTTTTTGGATTAACAGACATAAGTCACTGTAGCATTATGACATTTGTGACTTAGGGTTCAGACTAATTTCCAATGATTCAACCATATAATGCTTTTTTCCTTTAAAATATTGAAAGTGGAGTGATATTGACATAGATTGAGGGAAAAATCAAAGTTGATGGTACTTGCCCCCACAATGGACAATTTAGGCAGAGTTAGGTAGTTGTTTTGGAAGGCAATGTTGGACACCACCTCCCCCTTTGTTTTTTACTTTATTTTTTTTATTTACCAAAGAAAGAGAAAAATGTCTAATAACACTAGTTGATCTCATGAAATAACCCAGTAAATTCTTAAATCTTTTAAGAAAAATCAAAGTTTTGAATATGATGTAATGAATAGAACAATTAGGCTAAAAACGTCATCTTATAATAAATTTTTACAGTATTTAATTTGAATTAATTAATTAATAAATTAAATATAGAGAGAACTCGGTCTACAATAATGGCACACTCGAGCAAAAAAATAAGAGCTTAAATGAGTCGGTGAATTGGTTGATCTTTATTTACTATAAGCCAACTCAAACCCATCTTTATTCTGGCCCAAAAAAACATCTTTATGGTAAAATCTACTCTTATGAAATTAATTTAAGATTGCAGGAAAGGTAGTAAAGTTTCCATTTTTTATAATCAAGGATAGAGTAGGATTTAAACCTGGACAAAGAACATGTCAATATCATTTAATCATTAGTAAAATGATACATATGCTGTGACTTATATAATATAAATATTTAAATTTGTAAAAAATGTTTACAGAGTTCTACAACTTCATGTGTAAAAAATACAAACTTTCCTTAGCTTTAGTCTTTGATTAGGCAGCAAGGAGGGGCTATGAGCTAATCTGTGCCCATAGTTAATTGAGTACTTATTTTCACATCGAATCGATTATATCGTTTAAGCATATAGTTCATTTAAATTAATTTCGGTTTAGGTTCATATCAAGTCGGATTCAGGTCGGGTTCAATTATCACATTATCATGTTGAATCGAGTTCAGGTCGTTCTCAAGTCGGGTGCATGTCGGGTTCAGATCCAAAAGTTCAAAGTTCAACTCGAGTTCAGGTCAACACCAGTTCAGACACGAATCGATTTCAGATCACTATCACCTCAGGTCACAAGCAGTTCTGACTCAAGTCGGTTTCAATCAATTTTGCAGGTCGGGTCAACTTTTTACATCCTTAATCTGTAGATTGAATTTAGTTAGTTGACATATAATAGTATAATAAATAAGAGAACGTGAGTCGTGAGAGCATGTTATAATAAATAAGATAATTTATATATTGTATCAAACTATATGTTAAAAGATTGAGATAATTTGGAGGAAAATTCTACAACGCGCGACGAACATTGATGAACACCACTAATGATGAACACCGATGAACACTATTAAATTAATTAATAAAAATTTAAAATTTCAAGGACCCATCCTATAATTAATAATTATTTTAAAAATTCAATTAAATTATTTTTTATATATATTAAAATTTTATTTTTTTAATAAGGGTAAACTATATATTTAGTATCTCACTTATTTCTGTATTTCTATTGAACCCTCGTTATTTAAATATTATTTCAATTTGACCATGTTCTTTATAAAAAATAATTTAAACCTTTAACCTCAAACACTAAACTATCAAACCTTAAACCCTTAAACTCTTAAACATATACCCTAAACCATATACCATTAAAAATAATTTCGCCATCGTCGATTCAATTCAATTCAATGAATCGTTGAAATAATATCACGACATAGGTGATGTTGGCTTCGGGCGATTGTGCCAGGAACTGTAGACAGATATCCCAGAGTTTCTGGTTGAAAACGATTGCAGCTCTGTTGTGCGAGACGACGCAGTCGCAGCCTTGTTCGTCGAGGTTCGATCGATTTTTACCGAATGTAGCGATGATTCTTGGCAAGCATCCTAGGGGACCTGTGTTGTGAACCCAAAAATTCCTTGCACCTGCATCATATAATCTCTGGAAATAGGAAAAAAAAGAAGCATAAAATAGCTGTAATAGTTAGTTCATCTGTGGTGGAAGTGGAACCAATATAAGAGCTTGATGGGACCTTCATTCCGTAGGTGAGATCCGACATAAGCTTCGAAACCAAATCGAGAACTTGTTTCTCCGATGCCGACGAATACAACGCACCGTCGAGATCGTTCTGGCCGGTATCGAACATGTAAAGGGCCTTCATGAAGTAATCTTCCGCAGGGAGATACTTCTCAAGTTCCTTGTCTGAAAAAAACAAAAAACACAACAACCATTTCATTGCCATTTTTATCAAAATCACAAGCTTGTTCGAAAAGAAATACCTTTCGAAAGTAATGCAAGAGCTCGATTCTTGAATCTAAAGAATTGAGATAACTGCAGATTAAAGGAAAAAGGGTTGGTTGAGGCTGTATTTGCAGGTTGAACAGTGGCCCCTCCGGTAGCAAAATTGCACCCTGTTTGGAAACTGGGGGAACCAACAGATTCCAAATAAGGATTCATGTAAGGAAGCTCCATTGCTTCCACTGCAAAAACAAAAACCGAAATCGAAAACTTGTTATTACTACTGAGTTCATCGGATCATATGAATGTACTGAAAAGTACAGGAAGATAAAAATTACTTAGAAAATCAATGATTAAGCAAATAAATAAACATAAAACACTAAACTATTAAACCTTTTCCATTATCCCACACTAAGCAAATTAATAGTTTAGTGTTTTAGCAAATAAATAAATTTTTTGGTTTATTTAGTATTATGTTTATTTATTTGGTTTAGTGTTTATTTATTTGGTTTATTTTCAACCATAAACCGTCATCTCTTCCCATGATCCCGTGATCAAATGCAGCACCAATTGCAGCAGCCCTGTACAATAAATTTCAACCATTGTTTTCAACGATTCATTGAATTGAATTGAATCGATGATGGTGAAATTATTTTTAATAGTATATGGTTTAGGGTATATGTTTAAGAGTTTAAGGGTTTAAGGTTTAATAGTTTAGTGTTTTAGGTTAAAGGTTTAAATTATTTTTTATAAAGAACATGGTCAAATTGAAATAATATTTAAATAACAAGGGTTCAATAGAAATACAGAAATAAGTGAGGTACTAAATATATAGTTTACCCTTATTAAAAAAATAAAATTTTAATATATATAAAAAATAATTTAATTGAATTTTTAAAATAATTATTAATTGTATGACGGGTCCTTGAAATTTTAAATCTTTATTAATTAATTTAATGGTGTTCATCGGTGTTCATCATTAGTGGTGTTCATCAATGTTCGTCGCGCGTGGTAGACTCATCCTAATTTGGATGAAAAATTCTAAGACATTGGAGATTCTGTTGTGGAATAAAACATGTTAACTGAAATAAAATCAGGAAGAATTAAAAAAAAAATACTTATTTAGATGAGATTTAAATAATGGATTTGGACTACTAGAATTCTTTATAAATTTTGAAATTTATCGTTACTTTTATTCAAACAAATTATTATTTTTTTGAAATCTTAAAAACTTGATAAAAACAAATCTTCTTCTCAAAATTATTATTTCTCATCTGTACGATAAGAGTTTGAATACACTAAAAGTATTTAAATTAAGAGGTAGTTTATATAATTAGTTTTAAACAATAATATTTATTTTTACATGGGTTGAAATTTTATAATTATTTTATATCCAGAGATAAATTTAAGGGGATTAATGGGGTTACACAAAATCTTTGAAAAATTTTAAAACTATAATTTAATACACGATAAAATTTTATGTTGATCACTGAAAAATAATATTTATAATACGATTGGTTGTGAGATTATTCTAGAATTATAATGTAGAATTGGAAATTTGGGGATTATATATAGGACTATTATCGTGTATACTGACAATGAAAAATAAAGTTTTCATAAGCAAGGTTATTAGCGTTTTAATTTAGGGACTAGAGGTTAAAGATTTAAAAGTTATGAGTTATGGTTAGAATTTAGGGTTTAGGGTTTATAGTTTGGGATTAGAGTTTTAGGGCTTTAAAATTAAAATTTTAAATTTTACCTTAAAATAAGCATACTTGTGTAAATATTATTTACACTGACATTATATCAAATATTCACCCTTATATATAAAGTCGAGAAAAGGACTTCCAATATTTATGCTGGTGAAGTGGTTATTAGATAATAATCGTTAGTAGGATAAATTATTTTATGGACCCGACTCATTAAGGTCATCTATGGTCTCCGTGCACTAAAAAACCAATCAATTAATTATTATTTTCATGTCACTAATCCATTCATAATCAATTTATATATAACCACTCACTCGCTATTTACAGGACATAATAAAGTGAAAATCTATATTTTTTTAAAATGACATGAGAAAAAATAAATTAGTTGGCTGATTTTTAGTGGATGAGACTATGAATAACGTGGTGGGCCGTAGGGGTGAGCAAAACTCGACTCGAAAAAATCATAATTTTCGACTCGAGGAGAGAAAAAAAAACTCGACTCGAAATTATATAAACTCGACTAAAAAAATTTTAAAATAAAATTTGAGTTGTAAAATAGAAATTTGAATAACTCGGAATTTTTAGTAATTAGTGGGTTGATTTTTAAGTTTAAGACGAGTCCCTCAAATTTTCATGATGTATTTATACCAATATAAAAAAATATGAAGAAATATATGTCACATGTGAAAAAATATGATGAAATATACATGCATATCTTATATGATTAGAGGAAGTCGTTAAATTAGAACCAAACTATATTATAACATTGATAAATAATTACAATTAAATTTGTATAAGAACTCGAGAACTGGACTCAAGTTTCATAAACTCAACTTAAATCAAAAAAGATTTAAATTATAAAATATGATGTGTCAACTCAAATAACTCAAAATTTTTTAACTCGACTCAATTCGATCGAACGCTCACCCTAATAAAATAGGACCGTATAATAATCTCGGCCAATAACATTAGTAAACCATCTCCTTTTGAATATAATATAGATTCGGTAAAGATTTTCAAAATCCTTTTTTTTATTATTTTACAACCCCAAGATTTTATCTTGTCCCGATAAAAAGAGGATTCAGAATCCATGTGCGAATGGCAAAACATAACCGAATGGAACGTCTGAAATTTGATGAGCGCAGAGCATGGGCCACAATATAGGAGATCCGCCTCATTCAAATCTCAGGTATTGGTCCATTCTTCCTTCTGAATGGCGAGGTCACCTTGCTCAGATTCTGGTTGCTCATACAAAAAATAAATATTGTTTATATAAATAATTAAATAATATATTACCTGTATTTTTATTTTTAACCTTTTTACAAACATATTCAATGGAAGAGGGGAAATGGTGTAAAACATAGGTCGGGGATGTATATGGCTATACTTGATGAATAGAGTTTTGAGTTAAAATTGAAGATTGATCAGTTAAATTTATTATTTTGGACACGTTCGGCAAATAAAATATTATAACAATGATTGAGTGAATTTTACAAAATTGTTAGGAAAACGTTTTTTGGGTTTAGAGCATTTGAATAATTATTTAAATTTAAATAATCCGTGTGTCTTTTTTAAGTAAGACATACTCTCATATATAATTTAAATAATTATTTTTTCAAATAAATCGATTAATACATGTACTTTAAATATTATTTAAATTTAATAATTAATGATTTTTTATTAAAAATGATTTCATAAATAATAAATTTATACATACATCATTTAGATATACTTAGTAAGGTTATATTAAAAACACTAATTTCATATTCTATTATGTATTAGTAGATACTAAACATTGATAATCAATAGAGATCCACTAATTGGCCTAGTGGCTAAGGATGTTCATCTTGTATGGGTTCTAATCTCAGCATGAGAATGTAATATTTCTATTTAATAAAAAAATATTGATAATCAATAAATTATTCAAACAAGTATTTTATATAATTATATTATTTTATTTGTTCAAACAAGCAAATAAGTATTAGCTATCGGTTAATTTTACCAAATATTTTTATACAATCAATTAATACAATCTATTATCAGCTAATATATCTGTTTATGGACAAACAATATATTTTCTAGCGTTGAGATTAAATATTCGTAATTCTTTGAGTTAATTATTTATTATTTGTAATTTTAATTATTATGCTACGTTTTTGTGATAGTGCAATAATATTAAGGTTTATATTATATGTGATAAAAAAATCTTAAAATTATATGTACAATAAAGTTATACTTTTTTAGAGTTGTATAAATTCTAATATTGTAAGTGAGATCTACTAATTGATTGAGTGATTAAAAATATTCATATTGTCTTGCTTTGTATGGATACAAAATTTAATATTTATTTTAAAAGTATAATATTTTTCTATTTAATAAAAAATAGAGGAATTACTAGCCGGTCTTTTACATCACATGGAGGACTTTCGTTATTCGAAAAGATCCCGTTGAATTGAGATGGAGGAAATCAAATGAGTTAGTATTCATCAAATCAGATATCTTGAAGGTTATTATACAGATCATCATGATTCATGAAGATATGGCTGTTGTTCTTCAGCCTATACAAAGGTATTTATTTTTCATGTTTGAGTGTGAGCCTGTGGGAGAATTGTAATTATCCTTTGGGTGTGATAGGGTAATTTGCATTTATATTATTTGTTGGGTTTTGATTCGGATAAAAAATTAAGTGTGTATTTGATTTTAGAAAATGTAGTCTGTTTTCATTTTTATTTTCTTGGAAAATATAAAACAATGAAGAAAACATGTTTGGTTAAAAAATTAGAAACTAAAAATAAGTGAAATTTTTGAAAACATAAAAGGATGTTTTCATTGTTTTTATTGAAAATGTTGTAGGAAAGTAGAAAATATGAAAATAAGGTTGTTTTTTTTTATTTTTAAGTTCATTTTAACCCGGGTTCGAATTCTTTATATGTCAATTTTTTAGAATTTTAGTTTATTTAGTCATATTTTATTTATTATTATAATAATAATATTTTTATAATTATATTTTATTTTAATTATTTAATAATTATTTTGTCATTCCTATTTTAAAAAAGGGTTTTATTTTGATGCACAAGCTGTGTAAATTTTTTTTACACATTCCTTTTATAAAATTTAAAATCTAAATCACAAACCCTAGCAACCTAAAACCTAAGCCCTAAATCCTAAACTCTAAATTCTAAATTCTACCCATAAACCTTAAATTATATACCCTACATACTAAACTCCTAAACCCTAACCTAAAACCCTAAACCCTAAACCCTAAACCCTAAACCCTAAACCCTAAACCCTAAAATTAAAGGGCTTGTGTAAACTAAAATTTACACAAGCTTGTGCATCAAAGTATTTTCCTTTAAAAAATTAGATACCAAACACATTTTCACTATTTTTATTTTTGAAAACAAGTTTTCATCTCTATTAACCAAGCATGTTTTT
Source organism: Hibiscus tridactylites (assembly GCA_958450335.1). NCBI lineage: Eukaryota > Viridiplantae > Streptophyta > Magnoliopsida > Malvales > Malvaceae > Hibiscus > Hibiscus tridactylites. Next base: position 85,558,824 of record OY288280.1, read on the forward strand.
TTTAAAACTAAAACTAAAAATTATTTTCTGAAAAATAAAAATAGAAAATATTTTTAAGACCAAATGACCATAAATGATTGAAATAAAAAAAATAATATACTTTAAGATTAACTCAAGTATTAAAATTTAATAAAAAACATTAACCGATTATATATATATATATTATATATATTTAAAAACCCACAATCACATGATGTGTTTGTGTTAACAATAATACAAAACAAAGCAAAGGCCAATGGCAATTATTTTAATTCTTTTGGGGGCATCTCTCATTAGGTGAGGAATCAATTTGCTGGCTCCCTTGTTTTCGTTGATGTCCCCTGATATACAGAAAATGGAAATCCAAAGAAATAGACCACCTCAAATTTCACTAATGCCTTTAATTTTTTATATATACATTCATACATCCTACTGGGACGAAGCCATGATCAAACATTAAAAGATGACAAAATATTAAATTTAAAAATACAATGGCTTATTAAGTATTTAAATTCAAAATTCAAGGGACAAATCTTAATTTGTATAATATTCAAACTTATAGAGACCTAAATTATTATTATATCAAAAAATTTGAAGGCACAAACTCATTTTTTAATTTAACCCATACTTGATCAAATATTTTAATTTTTATATCTATTTTTATAGGGGTCAAATTACAATTAAACCAAAAAATTATTAAATATTTTAAATTTACAAACAGCTTGGGCCCCTTGGGCCCTCAAATAGCTTCGTCTTTGTATTCATATAGCCAGTGATAATTTACTCGTATTAAATCACTTAGTTTTTTTTTTACAAATTCTAAACTTAATTTTAATCTTACTTAGAGGGGAGGGAAAAGAGTACCTTAAAGAAAGGATGAGGTGCTTCTAGTGAGTTTATAATCCACGACCTAAGGCAGGGATGGAGCTAGGATTAGACATTGAGAAAGAAAATTGACCTATTTTATTAATATTTAATCTAAAAAGACTTAAAAGATTATTATACAAAAAAAATGGGAGGGGCAACATCCCCTCCTACCCCTTTAATGGTTTCGTCTCAGACATAAAGGAATATGAGAGAATAAAGATGAGTAGCTTGGTCAACCGGCATGATGTATTTGTTATAATCACTTGTTTCTTTAAATTGTCGACAATCATAATATTTTTTAATAGAACATAATTTTTAATTAACTCTTAAATATATTTTATATAATTTTTAATTGATCAACAAGGTTGGTCTAAGTGGTAAGCAGCCTGGTATCGCTTAAGCAGAGTCTCGAGTTCGAGGCGTTATGTATGTAAAATCATCGTTGACAAACTCTCCATTAAAACAATGTTTGTGATGCGGGTTGGTCTAGATTAATCAGGGGCTAGTGCGAAACCTTAAAAATCGAAAGGGGAAAAATATATTTTAACTTTGATTTTGGAAAGGTAAGTTTAAGACAAAGATTAGGTAAGGCGGGAACATTTGTTATGGTTGAGAAAAATAAATCTGCAATTATTGAGCATTGACTTTCATTAACACGGCTAGAGATGATAACCAGCCGTGCCGAGCCGAGCCCGGCTAGGCTCCGCTGGGTTCGAGGTTCGCCGAGCTCGAATTTTTAGGTTTGAACTCTGTTGAGGCTCAAAGTTCTTCAGGCTCGAAATAATTTTTTTTATTATAGTTCTTTTTATAAAAGATTTGTTAAAAATTCGTTTCATAATCAACACTAAAATAAAATTCAATGACCGAAAAGGAGAAAACGTGTCAAAAATTAAATTAATCCAAATAACCAATAAATATTCTTATAATACAAACACATAATTAAAAAAATACAAAATCAAACAACAACCAACTAAAGAAAATGCCTCGTTTATTTTAGTTAATTCACTTTTAGTAGATTTTTCCTAATTTATTTTATTGTTTTTCTTTTGCTAAACATATTACTTTTAGTGCATATGTAGATTCCGAGCCTGTTCATGAACTTTTTGAGCCATTCGGCTCGGCTTGTTAAGATTTCGAGCTGATCCTAAGCCCGAATTAAACTTACTCGAACAAAACTTTAACCGAGCCGAACCCGAGTAACTTGCAAGCCGGTCATACTCATTATCACCCCTAAACACGACTGTGTTTAAACTCCTTTTAAACAACACATTATTTATTTATTTATTTTCTTGTTAGGTGTCATATACTTTCTTAAAATTTGACATTGCTCAATCACTCTCTTTGCTCTTTCTGACCCTCACGTGGACTTATTTCAGAATATGCTTTTTTCCCTATAATACGATATTTTAAGTTCAACTTATTTAGACTAAAGATTACTAATATATTCAAATTTATTATAATAAAATATATTAAAATCATAAATTTGATCTAACATATTAGAACAGAACAAGTAAAAATATAAAAAATATGAGATTCATTAATTGGCCTAATAGATAAGGATATTTATTTTGTCTTATTTTACATGAGTTCGAATCTCGGTATTAGAATATAATATCTCTATTTAATAAAAAAAATATAAAAATCTGATTGAAACTATATTTACAAGTAAACTTTCAAACTGCAACCCTTACCAAAATTGAGAGAAAATGTATGAAGGGGTGACCTTGTTTGCACAATGTGGATTGTCTAACTGTATTATATCTCTTTTATTTCTTTAAATCATCGAATATTCCTAGTTATATTGATTACTCGAGGAACTTCATATTCGCTTACAATCTTATTAATCGCAACACACATTTAATGTAGTTGGATTAATGGGTGCACATGTGAGATACGGATGTAACGTTCCACCAGTATGATCAAATAAAAATCCATATTAAATGATGCTGATTAATAATAATGAATGAAATTCAAAAGTAAGACTACTTATTTGGTATTCATTTATTTTCGTGTCTACCCAACTATTCTTTTGTAAAATCATACTTAATGTTAGATTTCAATGGTTCTATACGGCTAATAATATAACAACATGTGTCGCAACCTTATTAACTCATTAAAATCAAAGAGAAAATAAGTTACTACATTGGTACTAGAGGGATTCGAACTCTGGACCTTTCAAAACCTAACCACTAACCTAGATTAAGGTTTTGGTTAAATTTAGCCACAACTTGTATTTAAGCTATATTTCATCAACCCCAAGAAAGTATATAATTTTTTGGGTGGGTTAAACCTTAAGTTGTATAATTAGGATTTAAGGGGTTGTAATATTCTAGTCATTTCCGGTGACGAAGCTATTGTCCTTTCCCACCCTTGAATTTTTTTCTAACTTTGTCCTTCTATATAATTTTTTTACAAATTAGTTTATTTTTGAATTTACCCCCTTTCAAGTATTAATGTTTTATCTCTCAACTTCAAATTCTGACTCTATCTCTGATCATTTCCCATCCATCTGTCTTGGGTTTTTTCCGTTGACATGAAGAAGCAAATGGTGGTAATAGAGGAAGGTAGTGTTGCAGTTTGAAAAAGGAAAAGAAATTCAGGTGAAAAATGTAATTAAGCCAAGAATAAGAAACTTAAGATGTTGGAGGGTAACAAACGCAACCTTATGGATGATTTTACATAAAAAAAACAGTTGGATGATTTGAACAAAAATATAAAAACAAATAGATACAATATATGTAGTTTACCCAAAATCGAAATCTCTCTGACTTAATTAATGATTAGAAAGTCGCACAAAAACTTAGCTACTTCAACGTCTAAATACACGCTCCATAAACAAGCGCGTCGACGTAACCTACCTTTGGTTTTAGTTACGGCATAGCTGTCACTCCCAACTTCCATTCTCATCCATTACCCTTATGGAAATGTATCCCGACCAAACACTTTTTAGTTTTTCTTATGGTTAGCTTAAGTCCAAAACAATTAACTTTCTATCTTATCCCACTCTCCCAAAAAAACACGCACAGTCAACAGTCTGTTGCCGCTTTGAAGTTTAAATACCGAAACAAATCAACACCTTTTTTTCAGTTCTCTCTCCTTTCTTTAAGTTTACTCTCCCCCACCACGCCACCACCATGGCAGACAGGGTTTACCCTTCATCAAAACAAGCCGCAAATGGCACCGCCGCCGTAACCAACGCTTCATTTCCAGCCACTAAAGCACAACTCTACGGAGCCTCCCGCCCTCTCTACCGTCCACAACCCGATCGCTCCCGCCGCTCCCGCTGTTGTTCCTGTTGCATTTGGACCACCATAGCTATCCTCGCCCTCATCCTCCTAGCAGCCATCGCCGGTGCTATCTTATACGTCATTTACCGCCCACACCGCCCCACTTTCACGGTTTCGTCCCTCAAAGTCTCGACCCTTAATATAACCACAGCTTCCAAGCTGATCACCAACATCAACCTCAACATCCAAGCCAAAAACCCTAACAAGAAACTCGTCTACAGTTACGACCCAACCACCATATCTATTACAACAACCGACGACATCGGTATCGGGGATGGTTCTTTCAGTTCCTTCGTGCAGGGGACTAAAAACACGACCCTTTTGAAAGGTGCCGTAACGAGTAGCAGCCAACAGCTCGATGACACGTCGGCTGGAAAGTTAAAGACCGCTTTGAAAAGCAAGAATGGGCTGCCATTGAAGATAAAGCTCGACACTAAAGTGAAAGCGAAGATGGGAGCATTGAAGACGCCAAAGCTGAGGATTAGGGTGGCTTGTGAAGGTATTCAAGTTACTGTTCCGAAGGGGGGGAAAGCAACCACAGCTTCAACTTCTAAGGCAAAGTGTAAGGTTGATTTGAAGCTCAAGATCTGGAAATGGACTTTCTGATCGATGTGAACTTGAGAAAGAGAAGGTTTGATGTTTGTTTTATTTTATTCTATTTTTTGTCTTCCTTTTTTAAAGCTTTGTATTATACGATTGATTGGAGAAAGAATGGAGTATTTTTTTTTGGGTGATAATATTTTGTGCAAATTAGACGATTGATTGTATAGGATTATATAAAATTTCTAATACATACTTTTTTTAGTATATTTTTTTCTCAAGTTTTTGGCTTTTCTATTTCGTTGTTAGTCCTTGTTCATTATTGTACAATCTCTCTTTGTGTAAACAAAGTCTATTTTCCCTTGTCTACGAAGGACATCCGGCAATGAATGTAACAATGCATGCGGGTCATAACGTATAAGATTGTCTGCGAACTGCGCGATATCCTTCACAGATTATTTATAACCGTGCAAACGACCAATTATGGTTTTTTGCGAACTCAACATACAAATATAGCCTCAAACCGCGTGATCTACACCGACACTAAAATTACGTCAATATTTATCCTCATAAATTAATATATGTCTATGCCCTATCCAATTCCTTATAAGTTATAAGAAACCATTCACCTTTAAAACATAGAAGGCGCCCCCACTACTCAAGATAGAGCATACTTCCCAGTTCCCAGCTCTCACGCTAAGACTCTCTTGAGTCCCCATCACAGCTACCAAAAAAGCTTTACCGGAATCTCCACCGTCCAAAGGACCCAAGCCTCCGTGGTTTATGTTGTCCATCAACAACCATTTTTAAATATATTGATATTTAATAATAGATTATATTTTGATACATAATATATATATATATATATATTTATATAATTACACAATTTTTTTTAAAATTTTAACTATAAGACCCTAAACTCTATATCAACGTTTAAATTACTTTTTAATGGAGACTAACCTTGCAAATTCCAATACACCATGCACCGACAGTTTGTCAGTGTCACTACCTAAACTCGGAAACAAAATCCACATGGCAGTATTGTAAATTCACACTTCTTATTATACGTGTATATAGATGGTATAAATTACTGGTCTACAAACTGTGTTTTTGTTCTTGATTTCTTGCTTTATAGAAAAAAGATTAATTAATTAGTATTCTTTTCCTTCCTATTTTTGTGTTTTACACTAACATTTAATTATAATTTTTCATTGTTAATTAAATTTGACTTTATTAATATTGTTGTTGATACAATATATTTAAAAATATATTATAAAAGTACGAACCAACTTGCCTCGGTGGTTCCTAGAGCTCACACCAGTAGCTGTAGCAGAGTTATTGAGCATGCATTGTCATGGTTGAGAGTATAATCAGAACAGATGCTACTTGTACTGACCTTAGCTTTCAAATATGTATATATATATATGTATATATATATATATTATTTACGAAATACATTTAAATATTCATAAAAAAATCATTGTATAAATGACTTAAGAGTGTATAGTATCCTCAAAAATCAAAATATAAATATATAACTAATGAGTTTCGCTCTTGATATGTCAACTGTTTTTTTATCTTCTACAGTAAAATTAAAAAATATTAAATTATTAATTTTTTTTATAAATTTCAAAATTCCATTTTGTAATAAATAACATATTATTTTATAGACTATTATCCCATACACAGACGGTGATTTTTATTTATTTTCATAAGCACTGTATTTTTAGAATTTAGAGTTTTAGTTTAGGATTTATAGCTCATAGGTTTTAATGTAGGGTTTAGAATTTAGAGTTTATAGTTAGAATTTAAAGTTTATGGTTAGATTTTAGTGTTAGAATTTAAGTTTTAGGGTAATATGGTAAGAGATTTAAGTTTTAACCTATAAACTCTAAATTTTAACTCTGAACTCAAAAATTCTATCAACAACCCCTAAATTTAAAACTACTACACTTAAACCCCATGTACCCTAAACCATAAAACTAAAGTGAATGTGTAAACAAAGTTTCCACCCACGCAAGAGTGGAATAATTACCCTTCTATATACACACACTAAAACTTATATTTTGATGCACACATTACATAAAAAATAGGGTAAATTACCTTAGTGACCACTCAATTATTGGTCGCGACCTGTTTTGACCACTCAACTAAAAAAATTTAAAATTTGATCACCCAACTATTTTAAATGGACATATTTTGACCATCGACCGTTAAAAGCTAACTAAAAGGTGACGTGGCCATTAAATTCAAATATGTATAATTACACATTTGATCATTGTTAGTTACTTATTATATTAATTTAGTCCTACTTTTAATTTAAATAAACAAAATTAACCAACTAATCTGGTGATGACATGTGTCATCACTCGATTGGATGAATTTATTTTAATTTTTAAATTAATTTATTTTATATATTCCTCCAATCGGGTCACCACCCGATTAAAGGAAAACTCAAGAGAAATTAATATGTGCAAAGTGTGGATTAAACCCATAACCTCTTGGTTAAAAAAGCCAAGCCTTAACCACTAAGCCAACTACTTCTTAGTGATATAAATTGCATCATTTTATATATATCTTATAAAGAAGTCAGTGCTAGGGAAAAAAAGTATTTGAAAGGAGACTCGAACATAGGTTACATGAGATATATAGAAACACACATATCAAATATTCAATTTAAATGAAAAGAAATTTAATTTTAAAAAATATTTGAATATTTGATTTAAAAATATTAAATCGAATATTTAAAATATTTGAATACTTTTTAAAATTAAATATATTTTCTTTTTAATCAAATATTTTTTAAATCGAATATTTAATATTTTAATAAATATTTGATTTAATTTAAATATTAAAAAGAAAAAATATTCGAATATTTTAAATTGAATTTCTTTTATTTTAAATCAAATATTTAATAATTTCATATTTTAATTAAATCAAATATATTTGATTTAGTGATATACGTGTTTTTATATATGTCATGTGGCCCATGTTCGAGTCTCCTCTCAAACATTTTTCTTCTTTTTTCCCTAAAACTGACTTTACTATAAGATATATATAGAATGATGCAGTTTACATCACTAAAGAGTAGTTGGCCCAGTGATTAAGCTTTGGCTCTTTCATCCAAGAGGTCATGGTTTAAATCACACCACCTGATTGGAGGAATATATATAATATTAAATAAATTAAATTAAAACAAATTCATCCAATCGGGTGATGACACATGTTGTTATCTGATTAGTTAATTAATTGTATTTAATTAAATTAAAATTAAGATCAAATTGATATAATAGGTAATTAATAGGGACTAAAAGTGTATTATACAAATTTTACTTTAACTGACATGTCATCTTTTCGTTAGATTTTAACGGCCGATGGTCAAAATAAGTCTATTTAAATAGTTAGATGGTCAAAACATGTTGCGGCTAATAGTTGAGTGGTCATTGAGGTAGTTTACCCGTTAAAATTATACATAACTCCATATTTAAACTATAAAATTTAAATCCTTAAACTCAAGTCAAAACTCAAAATTATATACTATAATATCTAAACTCTTAAATTTTAAATTAATATTCAGACATAGAACTTAAATTGAACACATGTCTCTTAGTGGAAAAACGGATGATGTTCATCCTAGAAAACACGGGTTCAAATCGCTTTGTCTATAATGTGTATGCGCATTGTTAAAGCGTTAAAAATATATTAGAACATATACTACAGGAGTAAAAATCTCCTGCCCCTAACCATGCCTCCTTCTATGCCCCCTGCCTAAAATTACTTAAAAATTAAATCTTGCCCCATAACCCTAATTTTCATATCCTAAACCCCAAACCCTAAACCCTAAAAAATACACCCTACCCCTAATTCACTACACTCTAACCCTAAGCCCCAACCTTAAACCCAAAACCTAAACCCTAGACCCACTATTTTAAAGTGGGGGCACAAATGGGGCATACTTGGGGGGCAGATGATTTCCATCCATACTACAGTGTAATCCCTTTAGACCATTTAAAAAAATATAAAACTTAAATTTACATAATTTATATATCAAATAAATTTTTATATACTAAATATGTTTTTTTCTTGTGGTTGCCGTATCACTCTCGAATATGGAATGTTATTTGTTTCCCTTCTAAATAATTAATTTAGCGATAAATAAGAAGGGATTAATTGGTTTGGTGCATATAATCGACGGATGAAAATCGTCTATTTTTTGTGTTTCTATATATGTTTTAACACTCAAAATTAAGTTTAGAGTTTAAAGTTAAAATTTATGGTCAGAGTTTAAGAAATTTATGATATGGTGCATTTTTAAGGTATAGAGGTAGGATTTAAAATTTATAGTTAAAATTTATAATTTAATTTTTTAATATTTTTTTAGTATTAGAATATATATAAAAACACTAAAAAGTTAGATAATTTTTATCCATAATTGAGCGTCAGTGGGAATATTTTTAATTATTTTTTTGTGGGTGTTTTTGAAGTTTAGGGGCCCAGCATCAATTCTCAACGCTCAGACGGCATTTCCTTTAAAAATAGTCTTTCACTCTTTCCCCTTAATTTTCCTCCAAATGAACAAAATGGGAAAACATGTTAGTATAAAGCATGTGGATCACATGCAAGAGTTCAACCATACATGTTAGCGTTTTTTTTGGCTAAAGGGGTACTTTTGCCCCTGAATTCGACCCAAAAATTCAATTTCGCCCATCGCCGAAAAGTGCACTCAATGTGGCCCTCCAGTTCATGAAATCGATCAAATTGACCCTTTGACTGACGTTGACCGTTACGGTGCTGACGTGGCAGTTAACGGTGATGACGTGACAATCTATGATGCTGACGTGGCGGTCAACGATGCTGACGTGGCAGTACACGTGGGATGATGACGTGACAGGAGGGGCTGAATTGATTATTTTAACTGAATTCGAGGGCATAATTGATTTTTTCCTGAGTTTAGGGGCATAATTGATTTTAATTAAAAAATTTATAACTTATTTAATATTTAAGTTGAAAAATAAGAATTTATGAAATTATTAAATTTTATAAAAATTCATAAAGTTAATAAAAATAAATAAAATATTCTAAAAGTTACTAAAAATAAAAATTATATAAAAAATTAAAATATATTATGAATTAAAAAAAGAAAATTTAATCTAAAAACTTAATATTTTTTTATAAATTATTAAAAAAGTAAACACTTTTATCGAAAAAAAATTTGACTTCGTCATTTTGACTATTACTATTCGTTAGATTTTTTTTAGCGGAATCAACATTGTACTAGAGTAACAATAGAATTCAATTTTTTTTTTCGTTTTTTTACATCAAATTGATGCTCATTAATATTTGATGTACAGAAATGAAAGAGAATTTTGGCTTTATTAATACTTTAATACAAGGATGTCTCAATTCAAAATATGTTCAAGGAACATTAGTACGCGTAGCATAACGAGAAACAATCGAAAGATTTTCTAATGGTTTATAAATATTTTTAATTTTTTATATTTATAACTTTAATGTTTTTACTTATATTTAATTCATTATGGTGTTTTTATTTGTTTAATATTTTATGAATATTTAAATATTATTTAAATATTAATAGTTTTTATTTTTTTAGTTTAAAGATTAAATAAGTTATCGAACTTTTAATTATGCCCCTAAACTCAGGAAAAAAATCAATTATGCCCTTGAATTCGGTTAAAATAATCAATTCAGCCCCTCATGCCACGTCATCATCCCACGTGTACTGCCACGTCAGCATCGTTGACCACCACGTCAGCATCATGGACTGCCACGTCATCACCGTTAACTGCCACGTCAGCACCGTAACGGTCAACGTCGGTCAAAGGGCCAATTTGATCGATTTCATGGATTGGAGAGCCACATTGAGTGCACTTTTCGATGAGGGGCGAAATTGCATTTTTGGGTCGAACTCAAGGGCAAAAGTACCCCTTTAGCCTTTTTTTTTACCACCGATTTTTAATTATTAATTAATTAATTTAAATCATATACCACAAAGAAATATCATAAAAGTGACTCTCTTAATTTATTTGTTTCATTCAGAATATTAAAATTTGAATATCTGATATTGCTTAAGAGATCTAATGTCTTGTCCTATAGAGCAATTAATTGTTAATATATATATATATATATATATATATATATAAATAGTCTTAAGATAATTACAATATAACATTTATTTGCATATATTTTTCCTTATTTGACAATACACACATTACAGACAAAACATTTAACCCAAACTTTTTTAAGAGAATATTTTTTGAATAGTACTTTTTTTTGAATATTTTTCTTTATTTAAGATTTAAAATTTAGAGTTAAAACTTATAATTTAATTTTTTAATATTTTTAGTATTAAAGTAAATATAAAAACACTGAAAAGAGCGTCTGTGAGTATTTTTATTATTTTTTGTGGGTGTTTTTGAAGTTTAAGGGGCCAGCATCAATTCTCAACGCTCAGACGGCATTTCCTTTAAAAATAGTATTTCCCCTTCTTTTTCCACCAAATGAACAAAATGGGAAAACATGTTAGTATAAAGCATGTGGATCACATGCAAGAGTTCAACCATATATGTTAGCGTTCATTTTTTTACCACCGATTTTTAATTATTAATTAATTTAAATCAGATACCACGAAAAAATATCATAAAGTAATTTTTTTAATTTAATTATTTCATTCATAATATTAAAATTTGAATATTTGATATTGCTTAAGAGATTTAATATCTTGTTTTATAGAGCAACTAATTGTAATTATAATGTAGCATTTATTTATTTATATTTTTATCCATTTGGCAATACACACATTACAGACAAAATATTTAACCCAATTTTTTTAAGAAAATATTTTTTCAATAGGAGTATTTGTTAGGTTCATGATTTTTGATATGGATGTTAGCGTTGTTTTTATAAATTATGACCTATTATAATTTTATAGGAGTGACGTGGTAATTGTTTGTCTTCAATCTTCATATATACATATTCCTTTTTTTAGTTGATATTTAAATATAATGAAAAATTAAAAAGATTGACCATTTCCAAAAGTATAAACAGTCAACAGGCCCAAGATAGAACAAACCCATATTTGGGTTAGAGAGTGGCCATTTTCATGTTGCAGTGAATTGGACTCAATCCAGAAAAATCCAGATTCAATCCTTTCATCTCCATTTTGTTCTTCACAGATTAAAGTGACGGAAAATTCCCCACTGTAAAACCCCGGGCTCAGCTAAAACCCTACTATTTCTTTTAACTTGGAAGCCTTAAGAACTTCATTGGAAGCTCATTCTTTTTTAAATACCCGCTGCGTAAAATCAATCCTGTCTCACTCATGTATCGAATTGCTTCAAAATTAGCTTCATCCGCCAGGTAATGCTTCTACTAGATCACATTTTGTTCACGTCTATGCCTATCAATATACATTTATGTATATATCTGTTAAATTATTGTTTTTTATTACTTTTTGCAGGTCCCCGACTTCGAGAAAACTGGTAAGAAATCGTCATATCTTACTTGATTTCTCTTTCATTTTGATTTATGTTTGGGTGGTGAGGAAGTGTGGGAAATAGAAGGAATGAAATGAAAAGTCCAAAAATTTCTAGGATCCAATGGTTGCATTTTGTTTAGGTATATAAATGCTATTAGAAACTTTTGCAACAATGGGAATTTAAAGATGGACCATTAAATAGTTAGAAAGGTTTTCGTTTTTTAAAGTAAAAATATATGTTCATTTGGGTTTGATTTTGATGGATATGATGAATCTTAACCTTTATTTGCTTTGGTTGCTTAATGATTTGAATTATTCAGATTTGTAGTAGGGTTATTTGCAATCGGAATTATGTGGCAAAAGATATCAGTTTTGGTGTGGGGGCACGGGCGGCTCTGCTGCAGGGTGTGTCTGAGGTTGCAGATGCCGTGAGAGTCACAATGGGACCAAAGGTAATAAGATATGAATGACTAAGAGTTCAAATATATGCTTACTATTATGCCGTGTCATAGAATTTGTTCTGATGTATTGATTCAGGGCCGTAATGTAATTATCGAGAGTAGTCGAGGCTATCCTAAAGTCACAAAGGATGGTGTTACTGTTGCCAAAAGCATCAAATTCAAGGATAAGGCTAAAAATGTTGGTGCAGACCTTGTAAAGCAGGTCGCGAACGCCACCAATAAAGTTGCTGGAGATGGTAATTTCTTATCATTTTCAAACTTGTTCCATAAATATGCTCTAACTGAACATTGATTAATCAATGTATGGATGTTCTCAGATCAAGTCATTTATGTTAGAAAGTTGTTTATTTGTATTTGTACCCAAAAGATAACTATTTTTCCAGCTCAACTAAGCTTCATTCCATGCTAATCCGGATTGGAGAGCCCTTGGATAAAAACTTGCTGTTAGAAAATCTTCCTGAGAAGTGTGGCATAATGATTTGGATTGGTTGAAGTCTTTGACTCCATTTTATAATCTAGAATCCTAGATATGCAGGGCATCTGTGGATAGAATAACTGAGCGTTTTCTATAACATTCACAGTCAAAGCATGAATCGGTTCAGTTGTATTTGTTGCATGATAAATGGGGAAACCTTTAGTTTTTTATTACATAAATGACATTTCTTTGAAATTTCTCCCATAATATCTGGTAGAGTGCTGAAGATATTTTTAACTATAACTCATCTGTTCACAGGTACAACTTGCGCAACTATCCTAACTCAGGCAATTCTTTTGGAAGGCTGCAAGTCAGTGGCTGCTGGTGTAAATGTGATGGACTTGCGAAAGGGAATTAACATGGCAGTTGATACTGTCATATCTGACTTAAAAAGCAGGGCAGTAATGATAAGCACCCCGGAAGAAATTACACAGGTTTGTTGATGTGGGCTTTGTGGCTCTACCTTTTATACTCCTTGGTTTATTTTGCATTAAATTGTTTTTGGTATGTTTTAAATAGGTTGCTACTATTTCCGCAAATGGTGAACGTGAAATTGGAGAATTAATAGAAAGGGCAATGGAGAAAGTTGGGAAGGAAGGGGTCATTACTGTCACTGTAAGTCCAGTTTTCACTTTTTGAACTTTATTTTAATGATTATAAAATTTTGAATAATAATGATTACTTCTTAAACCACATGTAATTTGATATACCTAATATTTTCCTTAAATTTTAGGATGGGAATACTTTAGACAATGAGTTAGAAGTGGTGGAAGGAATGAAGCTAGGCAGAGGTTATATCTCTCCCTACTTTGTTACTGATCAGAAGACCCAGAAATGTGTAAGCTCAGATTTATTTGTATCCTTTTCCCAATAGTTTTTATTTTAAATAGTAGGGTATGTGTTCTTTAAATCAAACCGGGGGGGGGGGGGGGGTCTAACATAAAACCCTTCTTATTGAAATTGTTATCGGCTTGGAGGAGGGGCCTCACGGTAATCATAAATCATTTTCCTAACTTTGCTTAATTAATTTGAAGATTATATTTAATTCCACATCAAAGGTTCTAGCGCACAGTTCTTGGCTTTGCATGCATAATGTAAAAGATTATTCACTTTTAAAAGCATAGAAATTTGACCTGCCTTATGTCTTTAACCTCTCACTTCTTTTTTGTTGGCAGGAACTTGAGAATCCCCTGATTCTCATTCATGACAAGAAAATTTCAGATATTAACTCGCTTGTGAAGATATTGGAACTGGCTATAAATGTAATTCATTTGAGAATTCTTTTACACTTATGATTATAAGTGAAGCACATTGTGAACTTCCTCTCTCTCTTCTTCAATTTGAACAGAAAAGCAGACCACTTCTTCTTGTGGCTGAGGATCTGGAGAGTGATGCACTTGCTTTACTTATTCTCAATAAGCATCATGCTGGTTTGAAGGTAAGTAATTGCCGGGTCTCTGGCTTTGCTTTAAGTTTACTTTTCCGTGCATCAAAGAGTTCAAGATGTTTAGAGGATATGACACCTCTAGAACTTTCTTAATTGTGGAATCTTATGTATTTAGGTGTGTGCCATCAAAGCTCCTGGTTTTGGGGATAACAGACGGGCAAATTTGGATGACCTTGCCATTCTTACCGGTGGAGAGGTAATAACATTCTCATCGCTCAGATTTTGTCCTTTAATAATCCTATAGCTCCATTAGTAACTATCAAAACTACAGGTTATCAGTGAAGAACGTGGCTTAACTCTTGACAAAGTCAAAGTTGAAATGCTTGGTACTGCAAAAAGGGTATGCATGCATCTGTGTAACATGCTTGATTTTCTTCTTTCCTTGCAATTGACCTAATTTATGTCAGGTCACCGTTTCACTTGATGATACAATAATTCTACATGGGGGAGGGGATAAGAAGCTGATCGAAGAGAGATGCGAGGAGGTATTCTGATGCCCTATTTTGTTGTTCTTCATTTTTAATACCTTTGAATCATTTTAAATGGCATTCTATTTTCACACTTCTATGCAATTTTGGGCTTTGGATTGGGGGGGGGGGGTGATGCAACTGAATGGATTTTTTATTATCCGTTTGTGCTCTTGTGATCTCTACTTTCCTTTTTCCTCATGATTCTTGGAAACTTCGACAGCTGAGGACAGCCATTGAGAAGAGCACTGCCATGTTTGACAAGGAGAAAGCACAAGAACGATTATCAAAACTATCTGGGGGTGTAGCCGTTTTCAAGGTCTATAATTCGTATTTCTATGTTCCAATGTGGCATGCGCATCTTATGCCGTCAAAGGTGAGTACTCATTAGTTTTTTTCTCTCAGGTTGGTGGAGCTAGCGAGGCAGAAGTTGGAGAAAGGAAAGATAGGGTCACAGATGCTTTGAATGCTACCAGAGCAGCTGTGGAGGAGGGTATTGTGCCAGGTGAAGAACTTCTCCTTTTTTGGGTTTCAAATGACAACGTTTCTTTAGGTCATAACATTATGCATCGTTATGTTAGGTGGTGGTGTTGCTCTCTTGTATAGTACAAAGGCTTTGCAAAATCTTCAAACTGAAAACGAAGATGAAAAAAGAGGCGTTCAGATAGTTCAAGAAGCTCTTAAGGTTTTGTGTCTGACAACTCTCTGCACGCTTCCTGATCTCATTATAATGTATAGTACCTCACAGTTTCTGTGACTGTATTTTAGGGACCTACATTAACTATAGCTTCAAATGCTGGTTATGATGGCTCTTTGGTTCTTGGCAAACTACTGGAACAAGATGATGATAGGTTGGGTTTTGATGCATCGAAAGGTTTGTTCCTTTCAATCTTATGAAAATACTCATGATTTCGTCAAGTTATACTGGCACTCTTTCTCCTTCACAGACATACACTCAGTTGTGCCATCATTATTTTAATGTGCTGCCACAAGTCTTTTCTTTTAGGAGAATCCACAGACCCTGTGCCCTGATCATTATGATTTTTGGTGTGCTAAAACAGGTACATATGTTGATATGGTGAAAGCTGGAATCATAGACCCTCTAAAAGTCATTAGAACAGCTTTACTCGATGCTGCCAGGTAAAGGTCTAGTCACATGCATGTGCTTATACGTGGTTTTATAAGCTCAACTGAACAAATATACTTCTCAATCACAGCGTCTCATTGCTATTGACGACAACCGAGGCATCTGTCCTGGAAATTCCAAATGAGAAAAAGCCACCTAGTCGCATGCCAGACATAGATAATGGCTACTAAGTAGTAAGTAGAGTACCCCCCTGCATGATTGCTTAACAATTTGTGTCATTCTGCTTAAAATAGCGGAAAACTTAAATTGAATTTGAGAGCCAAGGTTCAACTTTGATGAACTCTTAAGAGAAATACATGATGATGGCAACCGACCCGTACTTATTGATGTCATCTCAAAACCAGCGTTCTGAGATTTTTGTAGTTCAAAGAAAATCAATCGAGTTCTATTATTGCCACTTGGATTCCATTTTCCCCTGTTTTTCTTGCTTCATTCATTTTCCTTTGAAATGAGATTTATAGTATATTCGTATATAATTATAATTCCATTGATTGGTCTGGTCATCTTAAAAATTATGTTCTGTGTAATTCTTTTCTAGCTTATGAATGCATGATCATGGCGCAAAAAGAGGGGAAATAAAAATGGAAGTAAATATCGTAATTATTAGTTTAAGAAGAGCGTCCAAAGGGGAGATAGATTGATGAGGCAGAGAACCCCTGATCTGTTCAAACTCAGGGCATAGAGCCATAAGGAAGGGTATCGTTCCTGTGATCCTCAAAATCTGTGCTGCTTCACCCAGCAAATTCCGGCTTTAGACCCTACACCCTCTATTCTCATTTGCTGCTGGCATTCGACCTCCGTTGATGGTTGTGCTTGAAAAAAAATGAACAAATCATCTATGATAATGGTCCTGATTAGGGGTGTAAACGAGCTGAGTCGAAATTCGAGTAGTGTTGAGCTTAACTTGACTCGTTAAGAATTTGAGTTGAGCTTGAGCTTGAGTATGCTGAGCTCGTCTCGGCTCATTAAGAATTCTAACCGAGCTCGAGTCGAGTATTGATCGAGCTCTAGTAGCTCGTGATTAATAATATTGTTGTTATTGATAAAATTACATTATTTTATTGTAAATAGAATCATACAAAAGAATTATTTTTCATGTGACTCGTTAAAATCCCATAATCCTAGGAGGGAAAAAGTACACATGAAAAGTATAAAGAAAGTTAAACTAAAAATTAAACTAACGTAACATAACAACAAAAGAAACACTCAACTTGCATTTTAGTTCACTTTAATTTTAAAATTTAAAAAATAGTTTATTATATTTTTAAGTAGCTTGTGAGCTTTTCGAGTCAGGTATCAAATAGCTCAGTTTGGCTCGTTAAGAACTCGAGTCGAGTATTGACCGATCTTTTACGAAGTCGAGCTCGAATAGCTTGCGATCTGTCTCATCTCATTTACAGCTCTAGTTCTGATATAGATAGGGTGGACAAAGGAATTATATTAGGTGGATGATATTTTGGGTTGTTTAATGGGTCTTTGGCATCCATGGAAGGTTGTTTTTTTTTTTGAAGGAACGGCGGACTCTTCAAGGGTATAAGGTGAAGCAAAAAGAAGAGTCCTTTGCAGGGTACAAGGGAATCACCAGCACATTGCTGGTATTTAAACTTCAACAGTCTGTCATAAGTTGCCCAAAGAGAAAATAAACTTGAATTCAATACTGCATTATCTAATACATAACCCTGTTTAGAAAATCAAACAAGTAGACAAGATCTGTCAATTAGTTATATTAGAAGCCTTGTGAACATGCAGCCGCAGGAGCTCAGCAGCAACGATAATCATAGCTCTGTAACATAATAAATATCAACAAGTTATGAATCCGAGATTGCATTTCAACATATAATGTCATTTGAAAGGAAATTCTGGTAGAATAACAAGGTAGGTAAGAAATGAGAGTTTTCTGCTTGCTGAACAAAGAGATGAAACTTGTATACATCTATGATTACAACTTCTCGGGGCAACAACATACAAATCTAACTCAACAGCAGTGAACAACTTCGCAATCTGCTACAAAAGTTTCCAAATACAACAGAAGAAGATCAATGCATCATAATAGAATGTAAACCTCTAGAATTACGGATTCGATCCTACTAGTGAAGTTCTCTAATAGGTAGGCTCTCATATGGAAAAAAACTGCTCAACAAGGTCCAGATTTGCTGTTCCATTACCCAAAAACTTGTTTGAGGTTTGATTCATTTTGCTTTCTTGTGCTAGCGTGAGATAGATAATAGTCTGTACATGACCTATAGTATCCATTCTCAAACAACTTAGCATTGCCTAACCTTGATATCTGAAACTCTATGACAACATAGGTGACACTCTACATGCTAATCTAAGTCAAAGGATCGAATAAGGATTTGATCCAATGCACGGTTTCACAAAACCGTATTATTCTTCTGATCTGTGCACTCTTCTACTTATTTCACACAAACTACAAAGAGCAATGCAAAATTGGTTATCTGAATCAGGATTCTTTATGAACAAGCCTCACTCATACTGGACATTTATTAAACTGATATGTTAAAAGTACACAGCACAAACTGCAACTACTATTCATTTTTTTACCTTTGCTTAGTAGCCTGAGAAGCAACTATGGCTCAGTCTTCACAAGGTCTTCCACAGAGCTTCTGTACTCGGCTATCAGATCCCTAGAATTGGAAGAGTATCAAATGAACACACATTCAACAAGTAGAAAATTTGCAGACAACACAAATTATGACCAATTATTTACCTCCTTTGGTTTAGTAATTGTTCACTTTCCTCCAGCCTTTTCTTTTGCCCTTCAACAGTCTACATCCAGACATACCGAAAATTCTCAAGTTATACAGAGATCTTTCAACAAAAATAGAAAGAAAAAAACATTGATGCTAACTAATAAGCCAACACGATGTACGAATCTATCATCACTGATAAAGGATACACTTTTTTTTTTCTAAAAATAATAGAAAAAAGTGGAATTTTTGCAGAAGCTTGCATCTTATTTAATCTTTCATCAACATCTCATGACAAATGAATCAGAAGGTACGAATTAAATAACCACAACTAGAAGAGTAGATAATTTACCATAGCTTTAGAATTAAGTGATGCTGTAATCGAATTCAAAAGCTGCTGGCACTTCTCAAAGTGATTGTTCACTTCATTGATCTTACCAAAAAACCCAGGTTTTCCAAAAAAAAAAATGCAAGAATCAATAACATTCAAAATAGACACTAAAACCAATCCTAAAATTGAAAAGGAAAGAAACCCAACAAACCAAAGCATCAGAATGTTGATCCCGAGTTCCATTATCAATCGCATCAGCCAAATTCTCCACCAACTGTAAACCCCACAATGCAAACGCACACGAATAAGTAAATAAAAGAAGCAAAAGGCAGTTAAACAACTCTGTTAAGTGTTAAGGTTGTGGGTTTGAAGGATTACATGTAAGAGATGGAAGTGGGAAGCAAGTGACTGATGTTGCTGACTCTGCTGCACTTGCTGCTGCTGCTGTTGTTGTTGTAACATACGCTGTTGCTGTTGCTGTTGGAATTGTTGTGGATGAAATTGTTGCTTCTGTTGTTGTTGTGATGGTGGAGAGGAGAGGTATAAATGGTCTTGATTTGAGGGAGTAGATACGTTACTGTGGGTTGGGATGCTGGGGATCATAGTCCAGCTTCCCCCTCCTGAATACGGATCCATCGTCGTCTTTTTTTCCCTCGATTATTTTCTTTCCCTTTGGCCTTTGCAGGCGGCGCACAATTAGACGATGATATAAGGGTCGTTTCTAATGTACGCCTCTATACCATGTCTTCCAATAATATTCTGCCACGTTTGGCACGAGAAATTGGAAACGTGTCGTAAACATGACATTTTTTCATTGTATAAAAAATAAATTGAACAGATGATCACTCAACAATCTTCTCACTCTATTTTGACCACTCAACTTTTAATTTTAAACTTTTAATAACTGAACTTTAACATTCAATGTTTTTGGTCACTCACAAATATTTTATTATTATTTCAAATGATATGGTATTATTATTATTATTTAATATAAAAATAATTTAAAAGAAAAAAAAGAAAAATTAAATTATTCATCGGCCGCCATTCGCCGCCACCGCCGACCACCGTAGATGGTGGCCTTTCGGTCTCATATTTCTCCAGTCAATTTGTCTCGCTTCCTTGAGTCCGAATTCAGCTTCTATTTTGTCGGAAAATACTCTAAAATTCATGAAAAAGAGATCAAAAGTGAGGAAATCAAAACGTTTATATCAAAATTTCTGAGTTTCAGGGTATTTTCCAATAAAACAACTACCGGATTCAGACTCAGCGTGTCAAAACGAGTCGTCTGATATAATTTGGGGTCAAACGACTACCGATTTTGAAGGTCGACGGTGATGACAACCGACGACAGTTATTAAAAAATAAATATTATTTTATTATTTATTTTAATTTATTTTTATATTTAATAATATTAAAAGTTTTGAAAATAATAATAAAATATTTATGAGAGACAAAAAAACGTTGAATATTAAAGTTTAATTATTAAAAAATTAAAATTAAAAGTTTAGTGACCAAAATAGAAGTGAGAAGATTGTTGAGTGATTAACTGTGAATTTTAGCCTAAAAAAACATATTTATCACGATTTTCTTTATTTCTCGTATTACACTCCAAACTATTGGCGAAAGGACTCAGTCGAAAAGATTTGTTTCTGTAAATTTTAAGGTTCGGTTTCTCCTTTCTCTTGTCTTGCCTATTATATGATCTGGGGTTGTTTTTCTCTCTTTTTAATTATTTTTATTTTACTATTTGACTTAAAATTTGATAACGAAGAGGGAAGGAAGAGGGGAAAAGTAAACTTCTTTGGCTGGGTTGGGGATAGGAGGGCATTACAGTTGATTTGATTTAGGGGAAATGGATTCTTAACCAGAACTGCCTATGTTCTTTGTGATCAAATTATAGATTTTTTCCCAGGATTTTTGTTCATTATGGAAGATTAAGTAACAGCTTGCTGTTCTTGTAGAAATTGTGTGAGAAAATGTGAATTTTAGTTTTTGTGTTTTTGATTGATTTGCTTCTTTCGTCAGATTCTTGAAAACTTGCTTATGAGAATTGGAAATCCTTAACATTGAGAAAAGTGATATATATGGGTAAAAACTATGAAAATTTACACTGATTTCATACAATTGGATGAGTGTAATTATTTCTTATTATTTTTCTTTGAATTAATAGAAAAAAAAGTAGAGGTTTTTATAACCCTGACTTCTCTTGAGTTCCATATTTCCCATTCGTATTTCAGTGGTAAGTTTACTGTTTTCTTGCTGATTTTCTTCTTAGCCACGTCACAGTCTTCCAAGTGTTATGAATCAATAACTATTTGATCATATGGTCTTCTTGTAGTTTAATTTTTCAACAAAGATGACATGACTGATCGTCTAGAGTCGAGGTTCTTTAGATGTGAGTCGAACTAGAATTGTACTAAGATGAATGTTGCATCTTTGAATTGTTGATATTCATCAAGTTCAACAATCTGGCAGATTATTTCAGTCCATATGGCTTATTTGGTCTCAATAAGCATTGCTATTCGAGTAAAAGATTCAACTCTGTTCGGTATTCAGGCAACCAAACAGAAATTCTTGGATGAGCTACGTAATGTCTGTATAGCAGTTTTTGTGACACGGGCCTATTCTTTTGCATTTTTAAACGTTTCATGCATAAAAAGGAAGCAAAAGCGTCATAGTTTTGCGGTTTAGGTTTACTGGATTTGACAGTTTTGATGTATATACTTGTTCAAATGAGAGAATAGGCATTTGAATTTTTGTACTATTGGAGAAATTGCAGATTCTTGGATAAAATATGGCCGTGAAACCAACAGTAGCATTGAGGGCTTTTCTTGTTGGAGGGATAGCTGTGTTTGCTAAAGTAGCTGGGGCAATGAAGGCTGCCGGTGGTGCTAAGCTTGGGGCAGCTGCAGCTGCCATGACTGTGGCAGCATCTGCTGCTATGACCGGAACCAAAAGATGGATCTAAGCAACCTCCAAAATGATGTGCCTTTTTCTTTCTTTATTTATTTCAGCAGCTTGTAGACATTTGTATTGTAGGTAGCATAGTTCCCTGCTCACAGGGAGCTTGTCAAGAGCATATGGCTATGCTCAGCATTCTATTTTCGGTCATTACGAGTTTTCTTTTGAAATCACTTGAAATAAGAAAAACCAACACTTATTATTTGAACTAAACAGAAGTTGGTATATTGTTATTCAAGTGCAAATGTGAATGTTTCTCTTGCATTCTAAAGCATAAAGTACAGCTGTTGTCTTTGAAGTGGTCTTTTGTTATTTTCTTGTACAAACTTCCTTTTGGCTCTATATACATTCCCTCTGGAAAATGGAAACATTCTCAAATCTCAACTAGTTCCTGCCTAACGGATTGGATGTTAACTGTGATGCTCCAGTTATGCCTTCCCCATATTGCCAAATTTAGATTTATTTAATTATTCTTTATATTATAATAAACTAGTTTAATATAACTAAATTTTCTACATATTTGTTTTCACAGTAAATTGGAGCAGGGGTCCACTTATGATATGGACATGATATAAAGAAATAGGGGCAAGGGTCCAGTCCACTTTCATTTGAGGAGAAGATTTGTCGTTTAATTAAACGATATTTGAAACCAAAACGAATTAAAGTGAAATAATTGAAAAAAAAAATAACACATTTATTACTATCGACTATGGTTCGAAACTGAGAAAACAAAATCAAGAGATTTAAACCATGTGTTGTGATGTGGGGTTCACCTCGGAGTACATTCCATTAGGGAATAGGGATGAACAAAATTCAACTAAAAAAAATTCGACTCGATTCGAGGCGAAAAAATTCAGCCCGTCTTGACTCAACTCGAAAAAAAAATTCAAATAAAATTTGAGTTGTAAAATGAAAATTTAAATAATTCAAACTTTTTAGTAATTAGTGGATTCATTTTTAAGTTTAAGTCAAGTCCCTTAATTTTTCTTGATATATATACCAATATAAAAAATTATATGAAGAAATATATGTCACATATGAAAAAATGTGAATATATATATATATGCATATATTATATAATTAGAGAAAGTCGTTTAAATTGGAATCAAACCGTATTATAACATAATAAATAATTACAGTTAAATTTGTATAGGAACTCGAAAACTCGACTCAACTCAAATTTTATAAACTTGAATTGAACAAATTTCAAATAAAATTTGAGTTGTAAAATATGATGCGTCAACTCAAAATTTTTTTTACTCGGCTCGATCGAACACTCACCCCTACATTTCATAACTAGCTATTTACTTTGCAAAAAGATCATCCACATTGAGAAGATTAGTTAATGACATCAACGATAGATACCGTAACTTATAAAAGATCCAGAAATCCAACATTAAGATTAAAAGTGTGAATAGTAATTGAATTAAAATAAAATTTTTAAAAATATTCATAGTAAAATTGAATTTTGGGATTAATTTTCCGAGTTTCGAATTCTATTTCCATTTATTAGAACTTCTGCACAACCCTACAAAGCCAGGTTTAGATGTAGTGTGGGAGGATCATCTTTACAACGGCAAGTCAACTGGGTTTTTTCTTTTTACTAGTCGTCTTCAATCCCCACACACCATGAAAATACTCAAAACAACTAACAAAGCCACCCCCATTATTTTTTGTTTCGTCTTTTCTACCTGCCCAATCACAGCTCTGATAATTACCAACTTTTCTGATATGCATATCTAACACACACATATATGTATAGTGCTAATCAATATCAACTGACATTTACTTGAGGGGATATTTAAAGGGTGCAACACGAGAACTTCTTAGGAGGTCACACATTCTAGTACTATTTTCGCCCAATTACATTTAATTGTGGAGTTTTGATGGGATCCGATACATTAATACTAGTATGATCACACTCAAACACTCGAATTTTTTTAATTCTACTCATGGTAATAATCTTATACATGTCCATAATAGACATGTTCAAGAGGTGGATTGTCGGTCCAAAATTAAGGAGGATGGAATAAAAATATTAGGTTCGAAAAATAAGTGCCTATAAAACTTGGATCCGTTTGAAATATGGGCTGACCTCAGACCCCAACATCCAAGAATGTCAACCCACTTCGTTTCTTATTGAATAATATAATAAACAATAGAATAATTTTAAAAAATAAAATAATAACAAACCAAAATAGACTTAAGATAGTCATTTACAAATACCTTTTGCACTTAGACAATTTAAAATTCATATTTTAAGACGAGACGAAATTATAAGATCATGAAATATATTAATCTTATGCATAAATTACATACCCAAACACACATCTTTCCTGTATACATCTTAACCTACTCTATCTATTATACACTCTATGAAGTGAGAAAGTCCCCCCACCAGACAAAAGGCAGGAAAAAGCAGACATTACACATGTGATTTAGGGGATTGTGCTTTTATCCCACCATTAGGGCTGTAAACGAACCGAACGAACACGAACGAGGGTGTGTTCATGTTCGTTCGTTTAACTTTAACCGAACAAATGAACGAACACGAACATAAACGAACACAAATTTTCTTGTTCGTGTTCGTTCATTAAGGAATGTAGCTTGTTCGTGTTCGTTCATGTTCGTTCGTTTAAATGGTAAACGAACATGAACGAACATATATAATTTGTTAAATATTTAATATTTTTGGTTAGTTCGATTAATTTAGTTAATTAACCGATTTTTAAATCGAATTAATCAATAATTAAAATTTGAAAAAACTCTTAATTATTAGTCGAAACCTAAAATTATTTAATAGATTAACTAATTTTGTTTTGGTTCGGTCGGTAAGTTAGGTTTAACCGAATAATGAACACCCCTAGACATATGTAAATAAATTTAAATGAACATAAACGAACATAATTGAACGAACATAAACGAACGAACATAAATGAACATAAATGAACATAAATGAACATAAACGAACGAACATAAACGAACATAAATGAACGAGCATAAACGAACGGATTACCGAACGTTCACGCACATAAATGAACGAACAAGCCTTTTGTTCGTGTTCGTTCATTTAATTAGACGAACAAAAAATCTTGTTCATGTTCGTTCGTTTAATAAATAAACGAACATAAACGAACTTCCCGCCGAACGGTTCGCTGAACGTTCGGTTCGTTTACAGCCCTACCCACCATGCAAATTAAAGCTCATGTCATTCCCAGAGATGGACCGAGGGGGCTGGTGGGGGCGCTCTTTCCTCCTAAAATTTTAAAATTTTTATACAAGTTAAAAAAAAAATAAAAAATTTCTATAGATTTTTTATTAAAAATCTATTTTCGATAAACCTTAAACTTTTATAAGTTCGCCCCTAACTTAAAGGTTTGCGTATGTTTGTGGCCATGCCCATATTATGATACCATTTTTCTGCTATAATAATATTATTATTGTCCCAATAGGGATTTCTATGTGTGCAAATGACAAAACATGTCATTCCTTTAAACTAATGGACGTTAAAAAAAACAATATGAAAAAATAGCAAAATTGTCACACTCCGACATGTATGGTTAATCTTTAATTCTCGCTACACATGGGATCAAGGACAAAAGTGGGGAATTTAGATTTTGGCTTGATTTGTTTTTATTTTAAAATGTATATATTTTCTTAATCTTTTGTCTTTTCCACTAAACCAAAAATGAAATGACAGATGTTATTGGCACTGTCAAAATTAGGTCACAAATCTACCAACAATCAATTGATCTAACAAAATAAAGTGTTAGGTCTTTTAAACAAGTTCAAGATTTAAATCATGATATTGTAAATGAAAAAAATTAGTTTAAAAACGCCCTGATATTAGACTTCTGCAGAACGTATTCCGAATAAATAAGCCAATAAATCAAATACTGATGATAAAAAAAATTCGAAAAATATAATTATTGAAAAGGATGTCAATCTGTCATCACTGTTCTTATGATAGGTTAATCATAGCCTCTATTGCAAAAGATATTCAAGGACTAAAGGCAAAGGCAAAAGGAAGATTTTTCTTGGAATAATAAGTAATGCACAACCACGATTTCCCCTTCCTTCAGCATTATTGTGGAACCTTTTTGAGTCTTTTTGCTATTTTGTTACAGTGGAGAAACCACTGGACTTCAAATTTGTGAACCAGAGAATTAATATGATTTTATTATTTGCACTCTAAGCTCCTTTATAATACATAAGGGTATGACATAACATATCATCTCGTTATAATTATTTAATAATATATAAAGATAACGATTGATTTTTTTATTAAATTCTAAAGTATTACATTCTAATGTCAAGATTCAAACCCATATTAGATAGGACAAAATAAATATTCTTAGCCATTAGGCCAATTAAGACAATTATAATCTATATATTTGAGGATTACAAGTATAAAGACAATCATAATTTATGCATACAAGAAACTATAATCAGAACTAACGTAACAAGGCATAATCAAATGGAAATCGAATATATAAATAACCAGGAGTGACCACTGTAGCACGATCGGATAATAAGTTTGATCCAACATAAATTCAAATATGATGAAACTAAAACTTAAAACAATAAAGATTTTAGAACTTCGACCTTGCAATTGAACCAAGCCAAAATCAGCTATAGTTGTCACTTTTTCGAATATACTTTAAACATATACTATATGTTGGGGAGATTCATTTAAACAAGAGAATAGCACACTGCATTCCATACATTATTATTATTATTTTAAAAAAACATTATAACAAATCTATTAAAACTATTTCTTGCATCAATTAAATTAAGAAACTACACCTTACGTACAATTGTCTTCCGCTACTTATCTCTTTCACACTAATCATACGAATAATTATTTTATACCATCACGGTAAATACTTTTAGTTTCTACATTCGCTTACATCTTATTTTCAACTGCCTGTATAAGTTGAACTAAACTGACGAGGCCAAATCCAATAGGTAGGCAGAAAGGGGTCCTTTCATCGGGATTGAATCCACCATTATGCACCCACACCACGTGTCAGACAGCATCTCAAATCCCCAGAAAAAAAACATATATATATACATATATATTGATCAATACCCACATATATATATATATATATATATAATTAAACTAGCTAACTTGCCCAACTCTAATTTATCCCTCGAGAATCCAATGCGTTAATTAAACACATTATTTAGAACAAAAGAACAAACTTATTATTATTATTATTATTATTATTATTATTATTATTATTATTATTATTATTATTATTATTAAGCTCCATCCTGTTTTTGGCTGTTGTGGGCAAATTAAGACTTGCAAAAGCTGAAAATTTTAGATGTAGGCAAATTAAAGTTTGGGGGCTAAAATAGTGGCCAAACTAAAATTTAGAGACTAAAAGTCTGTTATTTGGTGCAGTTCCGGTGGCAAACGTCCGTTTGCCTTCAACAGCAACCCCAAACAACGTCTGATTTAATTTTTATCGAACGGTTATAGATGAATTTTTGCTTGTAACTCGTTTTCAAACGAGCGTTCATGGAAGCTGAATTTTTCAGTTTTTTTAGAACGGGCGTTTAGCTCCAAAACACGTTTCCAACTTCAACCCCAGACTAAGCCTAAACCTTTGAATGTTTTTCATTGTTTTTGAAATTTTTTAAGTTAAAAAGGCTGGTTTGATCCTCAAACACAACAAAAAACAAACCTATATTAAAAATTTATTGCAAGACGATGATCAACTGCGATAAATACATTGCAAGACGATGATCAGCTCCGACGGGTAGTTTAATTCTATAATTAACAATAACAAATTATTAGAATCGAGCAACCCAAAGAGAGAGCATATATAATTTAATTTCAACCATAATCAAAATTGAGATCCATGGAGTATTGGGGGATCACCACGAGTATGGACACGGCTAGTGGGAGCATCATGTCTTTACTCGTGATGGAAAGTTTTGCTTCCGTACAATAGTAAAATATCAAATTATTATTTTTAAGAAACTACTTTGATGCTAAAAAATTATTTATATATATATATTAAAATTATGATCGAGTTTGGTGTTACATTTAAACATCAACCTAGTTGAAGAAAATAACAAATAACTTCATTTTATTAAGAATAACAAATGTTATTTTAAGGGTGTTATTGTATTTTCATATTTACACAAATATTTTAAAAAATAACTAAAAACCATTTCTTTATACTCAAACCCATGACCAAAAACTCTCACATCCAAGCCTTTAATAAATATTCTCATATTAATCTAATATATTAAAATTTTATTATCAAAATGCCTTAGTGTTGCCCTATCAGTTTCTCAAAGTTTTACCATGATTAATTTAGACCGACTTCATCGCACATCTATCTTTAATGGGTGAGTCTCCTAGCAAGAATTTTTTGCATACACAAAGTTTCGAATTCGAGACTTGTTTAAGCGATATCAAGCTACTTACCACATGAACTAACCCATTAATATTATAAAACTGGTACTTACCACATGAACTAACCCATTAATATTATAAAACTGGTACTTACCACATGGACTAACCCATTAATATTATAAAACTACTTTTATGAGTATTAAATTAACTTTTTAATTAGCTAGCAAAACAAGGTAACAATAAATGTTTGGTGTAGTGTTATAGCATACTGCATTAAAAATGTCTATATAATACTCAAAATATCAAAGTATTCGTTCGAAAATGTGCAATTCCAGTGGTGAAATTTATTCGAGAGATGCATTAATCAAGCAAATTAAAATTCAAGTTTATATTCTTTTAGAGGCCATTTAGTATTCTCTTCCCAAACCCTTGTCATGTAGAAGATAAAAACCATGATTACATGTTGAAAGTCATAATTGACGTGGAGAAAATAAAATACACCGATTCTAATTTGTCTTAAACCTAATCATGACAAATAAGATATAAGCGCAATCTTTAAAATTAGTCTTAATTATTAGAAATTTATTGCAGGATTTCTTGTGCATGAATCATAATCATAACTAGCCACCAATGATTGTATAAGTTTTTTTATTGTATTGTTTAATTATACTTGAAATAAAACTTTAAAAACTAATGATAACAACTTATAAACTAATTTTACATTAGTTTCTTAGTTACACGTAAGGTACTTAAAAGTTGAAAAAACACCTAACAAATATGATTAAATCAGAGGACTAAACCCACTAATTCAATGTCTTATTCATCATAAACTTGCTTATCTTTTTCTTTGGAAGCTGCTTTCATATGTTAAACATCAGTCACCCAATATTAACAATATATATTGATTAACCTTAGGGTTTTCCTTTGCAGGTCAGCATTATATTTAAACAAAAAGGCCAAAATTTGTAACATGGGCTACTTTATATGTGAATATGAAGAACTGATATTATATATCCTTCCCTTTAGAAAGTTGTAGCAAAGAGATTATAAAATTTAAAGATATGTTTGGAAAGAAGTTCAAATGGAAAAAAAAAAAGTTGCTATATTATTACCTAACCTTGCCAAGGTTTTTGAAACTGGTTTCGTTGTGCATGGGAAGTGTTGTCGAGGCTGTAATTACTAGGACCAGTGATGTCCAGAATATCGGCATGAGAGAAAGCTCTAAGACCCAAGAAATCTCTTGTCGACCCTTCACTCTGCTGAGTGGCGGCGTTTGTCGTCGGCGGCGGTGTAGTTGTTTTCGAGAATGATTCGTCGATCTTCCTCGTGTTCAAGATGCCACCACCGAATGCAACGTCATCAAAGGAATTAGTGGCGTCAAATCCAGTTGCAGAAGACAAAGAATTAATCATGTCTTGGAGAAGGGAAGGAGTAGCACCTGAGGCAGCACTGTGATGATGATCATCATCATCATCACCGCCTGCCATGGCAGCAGGTTTACGGTTCCCGAAAGAAGCCAAGCCATGGATAACTCCACCAATACTAGCACTACCCACCACATCCGATTCTTGTTCACGTGAAGGCAAGTCGAGTCCAAAACCAGCTGTTGTTGTGTTGTTGTTGGTGCCAGCAGAATCTGCAGACACGTGAGTCGGTTGGTGGGGTCTCATCAACGAGGCAGCAACAGTAGCCGGTACTGTTGATGACCCAATTTTCCCGCTCATGGTCGAACCCATATGAGCTGCTTTCTGAAGCAATGAAGTGGCTGACATGTGAGGGGAAGCCATTGTCGTCTGATGGTATGGAGGAGGGAGAGTGGGGACAAGACTAGGGTTAGGGTTGGGGCTCCCATGAAGCGTTAAATCTTGATGATCTAATCTCGGGGAGGAGAATATTGATGATGATGAGGAGGAAAGGTCTAAAGGATGCTGCGGGCCATGACCAGCCCCGAGCATTGCTTGGTTAGCCAGCCATGGAGGAATCTCTGGCCTTAGAGCAGTGAAACTTTGCTGCTCTTTCTTAAGCGAAAATGCTTGGGGATTGAACTGGGGCACTTGTAAATTAATGTGGGACGATGCTTCGCCTGGTTGATGAGCAGAAAGAAGTGGATGGATTGCTCTTGCACTCTCCACTGCTAAAGCATCGCAGAAAGCTCTATGTGTGATGAAACTATCCCTCCTGGAAGAAAAAAAAGTTAAAAAAATAAACACAACAAAACAAAAACCAGTGATCATAAAGCGCTATGACAATGGCAGAAATACTTTTTCTCTCCCTCTTTTTCCTTTCACTGTGAAAGCATAGGACAAACTGTCCAGTCGAGCTAGTGCGAAAATCAAAATCTCCATGGTTATTCTCGCTGTATATCTCTCTAGGGTGTGAAAACTAGGAACAGCTAAATGTGTATATATTGGAGCACGCCATAATAAATGAAGATTTGATGATTGTAGATTGTAGATTGTTGTTGTGCTTAAATGGATAGTGTTATGGTGTGTTCATGGGAGGAAGAAGGAGGGTTTTGTTATTTATTATACCTTGAGAAGAGGGTTCCACAATCACATCTATATTCCTTAGTGCCACAAGTCTTGGAGTGAGCTTTCCAATCCGATTGAACTGCATATTTCTTGGAACACTTATCGCATTTCCACTTCTTCTCGCCGTGTTTCCTCGAGAAGTGCTTCTTGATTCCGGTCAAGTCCCCGAGCGCCCTCGACGGATCATGGTGCACACAATTTACTTCTGGACATACGTATACCTTCTTCCTCACCTCTTTGCTTGTTCTTTGCTTTAACTTCCATGGCAGATTATGTCCTCTTCTATGAAGCTGAAGGTTCTGGTCTCTTTGAAACCCTTTGTTGCAGATCTCACACACGAATCTGTTCGTCGCCATGAGTGTTTTAGGAGACAAGGCTATCACTTCTGCATCCGGGTCTGATTCATAAAATAAAAAACCACACGAAAATCGCGTAAAAAAAGTTTAAAAAGGGTGAAAGTTGTTAAGGAAACAAACAATACAAGCAATTAAAAAAGAACAAAAACAAACCTGGGTTGCCTGGTAGGTTTCTCTTTCTCTTAACTGGCTGAGCTTCAGGCTGTTGAGCGGTGAAGTATCGTTGAGGATAATTGGAACCGGCTTCGATTCTATTGCCGGAGGAAACACTGGCTTCACCGGATGCAGAAGCCGAAGTCAAATTCGACATGTTCTCTTCGAAAACTTGTTGCTTTTGTTGCTGTTGTTGGTGGAATACCAAGCCTTTCATCTTCTTCTATTGCATGAACAAATGAACTAAACCTCCGAAATTTGCAGCCATGGATCTTGGTTTTTTACATACAAAGAAAAACTCCAAGGATAAAAAACCAAAACTAAGTGATAAAAGGGAAAAAAAAACCCCGATTCTTGATTCTCTAGGCTTAACATATATGAATGAATATATAGTATTGGAATCAACCCAGGAGACAAATAGAGTAAGTAATATTATATATAGCCGGGTGCAGATTGCAGAGCTTAAGCAGATCCACTTTTAAGCTTCATGTTTTGAATAAACATAATCTAACCATAACCACACAAATTTTGAAACTGATCAGCTCATCAAACTCAGCAAAGAGAGGGAGAGAAAGAGAGAGATGTGGATGAGAAGAAATCCATCTTTAATCCTCAAAGCTGTCCGAAAACAAGAACCCAAAACTACAAGACAAACGGGTGGGGAACCCTCTGATGTTGCACTTTCTGTCCTTTTCCTCTTTCCCCTTCACACTCCCTGCAACACTTCAATATTTATATATTCGATCCACTGATTATATAAATTTTATATTTTTAATAAGTGACAGCGTGTATTATTATACTACTACTATCAAAACCAGTGAGATAAATAAAAATATTAACATCATGGTCATGGGGTGGTAGACCTTTTTTTTCACATTTACAGTGGAATGATTGAACCATTGATTAAATAGATCTTAGAGTTAGAGGCATGGCTAAAAGTAAAAGCCTATAGGCTTGCCCTCTTACTTTTCATTTTTAAATTTTTTTAGAGTCTCATTTGTAGGTTTAAAGTGCGGCTAAAAGACATTAATTTTTGAAATTTGTTCAAAAACTTTAAATGTTAGTCTTTTTAATAATTTTTTTGTTTAATTTTTTTTGTGTGTTTTTTTTACAAATTTTGATACTTAATTTTTTATAACATTTTAAGTTTTTGAACAAATATCGATACTTACAAAAATAAGTTCTGATACTTTTTAAAAAACACGAAAAAACAACCTAAAATATCATTAAAAAGTATAATATTTTTAATTTTTAATCAAATATCAAAATTTATCATTTTAACCGCATTCTAGTTTTGTTGTGCGTTAGACTCGCTCGAAATTCATTACCATAAAATAGTTTATTTGTGTATGGACTGCGAAAGACTTAGTTGCAATCTCTGACCATCTTGCATGCTGCAACAATTTCTTATTTAGTAATGATAAGTATCAGCAACCCGTTAGGTGTTGGGTGTTTATATATACAAAAGTGTGGACCAAACTTTTGATTCTCAACTTAATTACATTCCTAGGATTGAGACTTTAATTTTTTGAACGGAACTAATTTGGTGATTTTTTTTACGTATAATCTTTTTAATAGTCCAAAGGTGATCGGAATGTAATATGTTTATAAATTTTTTTAATTTTTTGACAATACACACTTCACGGATAATACCATTAAACCGTTTTTCTACTTATAAAATTAATCTTTAACTTCATTATTTACCATTATAAAAGTTAAACATCAACCGTTGTACTACATAGTTTTTATATAGATGCATAGAATTAAAATTATAATTGGTTACAATGAATATCTTCCCATAATATTTTTTTAACAATATCTTCCTATATAAAAGCTTGTTAACACTCGACCTATAATTATATTTCACTTTTCATAAATGAAAATTTTACGCGATGAAAACATAAATAAATTTACATTTGTTAATTTCTCGTAGATTCTTCAAATATTAATTTGGGAGTTAGAAAATTGAAATGGGAGTTTGGTGGATCCAAGTCTGGACTTTTTTATATTAAAAAAAGAGAAAAAGCTAATTAGAATATGCTTGAAATTAAACCTTTTTTCCTCTGGGTGCATTGCCTCCGAAAAACAACAAAAAGGATAAGAACAAATCCACGTAATTGAGGCCAGAAAAGGCACGCTAACAATTGCGGACAGCTCGAGATTATGGGGTCCAAAACGCATAATTTAGACATAATATAAACATTGTAATAGTGAAAAAAGCCATTGTTGAAGTTGACCACCTCATCCTTGGGAAACATATTTGCTGTTGCCCATCGACTTTGCCAATTTAACTTTTTTTTTAATTTGAAATAATTTTTTTTAAAACAAACTAAATTATATTAAAAGTGATAGGATTGCAAAGGATCACACCTAAACATTGAAAATTTAATGTATAAAGATAAATACAATAAAACTTAAGGGTTTGAAAGACATTAAAGAATAAATCTATCACTTTCAGAAGGACTTGAAGTAATTTTTGAAAGAAATCTAATAAACTATTGCTTTAACCAGAGTGCTCTATGAAGACAACAAATTCTTCCGCTACTTGTTCTTGTATCGACACTACCACAACATGGAATCATAATCATTTATAGATCGGTCTCTTTTACTAAAAAACGCTCGCAGAAATTTCGTCACTAGAACGTTGTACTATCAAAAGACATACTAAAACTGCCATAAAGGCAGACGAATGAACTGTCATAAAAACAGACAAAAAAATTGTCATGAAAGCAGATTTGATATGAAACTGGCAAAGCAAGAAAAACAAGAAAAATATAAAAATAAAACATTCATCATCAAAAATGAAGGTTATTTATATACAAAACCAACAAAACGGCCAAAGACTGTTGCCGGTGAAAAAGAAGAACAACAAAGATTTTTTTTCTCCAGTTTTACATAATCAATATTTCAAGTAAAAATTTATATGGTCAAGCCGTATTCAGCCTTTGCCAATGAGTTAGGAACTCATTTGCAATAATAATAAAATAATTTTAGATTATGGTATTATGGTTTAAAATTTTATTATGTTTAGCTGAATTGTTTGATTAATTTACGCCAAAAGTCAAGCAAACGACATAGACATAGACATAGCCTTCCAAAATTAGTGGGTTATAAATCAACCTAATTTCATGTCAAAATAATTTCCATTTTGTTCGTACAAGAATACTCTAAATTGTCCAAGTTAAATAACATTTGTTTCAACAAACTGTTTTTAATGTTTTAATTATTTAGAATGAGAGAAAAAAAATAGCTCCATCTAGAACCAACAAGTGTTTTAGTGGGAAAACGGATGATGTTCATCTTAATAGACACATATTTAAATCGTTTTATCTACAAAGTATATGTATATTTTTAAATAATTAAAACTATGTATAAATAAATACTACCTTATAATTATCTTTCGACTATTAAAAAAATATCTCGAAGTTATTCAGTCCGTCTATAAAAAGTTACTTTAACTTTAAAATGTCATTAAAAAAGTTTGAATCTATTTTCTTTTTTTCAAATTGTAACTTCTTTTACATTAAAAAATAATTAATTTAAAGCTTATGGGTGCTACTATTTAATATTAGCTTAAATCAAGATAGTTTGTTTAAGTGTATGGTTCACTTATTTTGATTTGATTTGTCAACAAACAAGTGCATTTGCCAGCCTAAAAGTGAAGCATTTCGATATTTTAGTTTATTATTTAATCCCACATTTTCCGGGAATATTATTTATCATTCATGTTTAAATATATTTTAGTAAATAAGTTACTATTGTGATTTTTTCAAGCATTCTAATTAATAAGAACGATTCAAATTTTACGATTTAGTCCTATTATTTAAGGTTTTTAGTCTAAAATTTATAATTTGGTGTTTGAAATTTATAATTTAAGGTTAAATATTTAAATTTTATAATTTAAATATAAAAGATCGTGTAATTTTTTACACAACTTATATAACATAAGATATCTGAGTTATAATTAAAAAGTGAATGGTTCTTTAGTTAAAATTGAAACGGTTTGATAAATAATAAAATTATTTAAGATACAACACATAAAATATAAGAAAGTAACTAACTTAGAATTATAACTTTTTTTTTTTTGAAAGGTCAAAATATGGGCCTCATTAAAAACCCCTTCCTATTAAAGGGGAAAAGAGTGCCCGACTACATATTATTCATATAAATAGTTCGAAATACAACAACCGACAAATCCATGAATTCGCCATACATACATACTCCTCTGTGTCAATTAACTACCAATAGCTAATTTAGCTAATCTATCCGCCTCCACGTTACCACCTCTCATAATCCACCTTAAGCATAAGCCCCGCGTTGCCATTTGCTTCTGTATGTAGGAAACTCGAGCGCGTGCTGGTCCAGGAGGGGGCATCGCATTTTGGCACCACTCAACTATAGTTTTACAGTCTACTTCCGCGATCAGCCGATGATTCTGCGCCCACCCCGAATCATAAAACCACCTCACCCCGTAATGAAGAGCTTGCAGCTCGATCATAGCAGGAGGATCATCCCCTGCCAAAATCGAAAACTGATGGACAGTTCCACCCTCCTCGTTTCTTATTAAACCCCCAATACCACCCCTCCATCCACCGGCTACATCAACACAGGCCCCGTCTGAATTTAGCTTCAAATAACCAGCAGGTGGAGGAGACCACACCGTGCTTGCCTCTCTTCCTATTCCGGAACGAGACCAAGATGAGATGAGAGAGATATCCTGCAGAAGATTATCAAAAGGGATTGGACACGCTGGAAATTTTGCTTTATACCAATATACCATCCGTAGCCGCACCATATTGTCTAATTGTAACCCATCGAACCGCTTTTGGTTAAAGGAAATATCATTCCTAAATAACCAAACAGACCACCAGACTGCAAAAGGTACCATTCTCATCCATTCCCAATCCTTAGGATCGCATAGTTCCCCCCATGCCTCTAATAATTTCCTGGGATTTTTCGGTAACACCGTTGCAACCTTTGCCATTTTGCAGAATTTGGTCCATAGCTTCCAGACCTCATAACACTCTATAAACAGATGCTCAACGGTTTCTAACTCAGCATTGCACAAGGAACAATTTATATTATCAATATTTCGAACCCCTCGTTTGACCAATTCCGCCTTCACCGAAATTCTCCCCCAACAAACCGACCATGTGAAAAACTCCACTTTTGGTGGGGCGATTCCGATCCAAATATTCTTTTTCCAGAATGGTTCGCCAAGATTGCTGTCATAGAAAGCATTTCGTAAAGATTTCACTGAGAAGGACCCGTCATTGGCCCGGCGCCATCGCAGACCATCACACTCTAGAGAACTCGAGCTGAAGGCATTAAGTAAATGAAATAGAGCATCACATTGAGCTTTCTCCCAGTCGAAACAAGCTCTATGCCACTCTATCCTCCATTTCCAAGTCGCATTCTCCTTGGTGCCAAACTCACGTACAAATCCAGTTTTATTCACTGCTAACGCAAACATACGAGGAAAACACTCCTTTAGAATAATATTGCCTAACCACGCATCTTGCCAGAATTTGACTTTCGAGCCATTGCCCACTCGAATGCACAGATTTTTCCCTAATGGTACTACCAAACCGATCATCCGCATAGAAACTCTTCAAAATGTTCTGCCACATCCATGAAGTTCCTTTCGGCCGCGATACCACCGGTAACAGCGAATCCGAAACAGCCGAGGGTTTAGCATCAATAACTTTCTTCCACAAGCTATCGGGCTCATTCCCGTATCTTACTACCCATTTTCCTAAAAGGGATCTATTCAGTATATTAAGGTCGGGTATCCCCAAACCTCCCAGGTTCAAAGGACGGCTCACTTGGTTCCAATTCATCCAGTGAATCCTGGACTTGCCCACGCTATCTCCCCAAAGAAATGCAGCCATGATTTTGTTGAGTCTCGCACCGACTGAAGCTGGCATCTTGAACAGAGAAAGGAAGTATACCGGTAGAGAGCTTAAAACAGATTTTATCAACGTAAGTCTCCCCCCAATAGATAGGTACTTTGAAGACCACCCACCCAATTTTTTCATAAATTTGTTAACTACCGGCTCCCATAAGGATTCAGAATTTCTTTTCGAGCCAAGCGGTAAACCCAAATAGTCCGACGGGAGGTCACCTTTTAGACATCCGATGTTGGACGCCCACTGCTGCACAGTTTCGCCATTTAGATTTATTCCGAACACCCTGCACTTCTTCAAATTCAACTTTAATCCAGAAGCGAGTTCAAATACTCTTAGAACGCATTTTACATTGAATAAATGATCTTCGTTGCCCTCACAAAAGATGAGCAAGTCATCAGCAAACTGGAGATGAGAGATATCGACTTGATCAAACTGATTTTTTATCAACAAACCAGAAAATACCTTTTTTTCCACAGCTTTTTTTAACATCAAACTCAAAGCTTCCCCTACCAAATTAAATAGGAGGGGAGACAACGAACATCCTTGTCTTAAGCCTTTCGACATCTTGAAAACCTCAGTTGGCGCCCCATTCACTAGAACCGATATAGATGCTGTCGAGATGCACTTAGATATCCACCTGCGCCATCGAGAACCAAAACCCATTTCTTTAAGAACCAAATCTAGGAAGGACCAGCTAACCGAATCATACGCTTTATGGAAATCGGTCTTGAAAGCTATGCCTTTATTTCCAGCTTTAGATATATGATCAATCACCTCATTTGCCACCAAACTGCAATCTAAAATCTGCCGCCCCTGAATAAAAGCAAACTGCGAATCCCCCACCACTGTATCCATTACCGAACTCAAACGACGTGCCAGAACTTTCGACAACAGTTTGTACATCCCCCCTACCAAGCTAATTGGGCGATATTCTTCAAGGGATACCGGATTCTTCACCTTAGGAATGAGTGTGATAAAGGAGTGGTTAACCCCATCCTCCCAATTCTTACCTTGATAGAAAGCTTCAAAAAATACCATGATGTCATCTTTCAACAGTTTCCAGTATTTCTTGAAAAAGTTGAAATTAAAACCATCCGGCCCCGGGGCACGATTCCCATCCGAGGAGAATAGAGCAGCTCGCACTTCATCCTCCCTAAAACTGGACTGTAACATCTCTAATTGAACCAACGAAATCTTACGAAAGCCCAATTTCATATGTTGCACATGGATAGCCGAGATATTATTGTATGCCTTTTTAAAATGATTCCTGACAGCTTCTTTAACCAAATTAGGATCCGACACTACTACGTTCCCAACCGATATGGAAGGAATATTATTACCACTTCTTCTAGCTTGAATAGTCTGATGGAAAAACTTCGAATTCTTGTCTCCCTCAACGTGCCAACGTAATCTGGACTTCTGCAATAATTCTCCTTCCTCCCTACGATA
The DNA here is from genome assembly GCA_958450335.1 of Hibiscus tridactylites. Taxonomy (NCBI): domain Eukaryota; kingdom Viridiplantae; phylum Streptophyta; class Magnoliopsida; order Malvales; family Malvaceae; genus Hibiscus; species Hibiscus tridactylites. The sequence goes on from OY288280.1 coordinate 85,597,763, forward strand.
TTGGCACCAAAGGTCCCAACGAAGCTTCTTTAGGTTCCCCAAAACCTCCTCTGAAAACGCTTCTTGCTGCAGCTTCTTTTCTAAGATGTCGATCTGCCCCTCCAAAACAGCAGTCCTTGGCCATTCCCGTCTTCTTTTCCAATCAGCCCACTGTTTCGCCGAAGTTTTAATGCCTTTTAGTATACCACCAATCTTTGGATTCCGGCTATTTTCCTTGTATGAAGCGAAAGCTTGTTGAACCATATCATCAAATCCCTCTTCATTGAGCCAAAAGTTGAAACACCTAAATGGTTTAGGTCCCCAATTCTGTTTATTTGTTGATAGTAGTACCGCGTTATGATCGGAAATAGATTTAACTATTAAATTTTGTACTAACCCGGGGAAGGCAAGCTCAAAATCTGGAGAAAGCAGAAACCTATCCAACCGGACAAACGTAGGATTTTCACGATTATTGCACCACGTAAACTTGCCTCCCGCAAGGGGGAGATCCCTTAACCCCGCAGAACTGATGAAATTTCTGAACACTGTAATCATCGCAGTATTTACTGATAGTCCTTTTTTTTCCTCTTTATCAAGAATGAGGTTAAAATCTCCCCCCGAAGCACCATGGAATCTCTTTATCGCTAATGAGAGCAAGTAACTCTACCAGAAAATCTTCCTTCTCCGAGTCATTTGTAGGTCCATAGACATTTACAAAGCCACATGTAATTCCACTGTTCTTGCAAACCCCTATGATCGCAATATATCTTCTTGATATGATTTTTTCGGTAACCTGGAGGAAATTCAAATTCCAAATACAAAGAAGGCCTCCAGCAGACCCTACTGCCGGAGCCACGGCATAATCCAATTCCGAGTTAAACCAAAAGTTCTTTACCTCAAAAACAGATACAGATTCCCTTTTAGTTTCCTGTATAAACATGATATCTGGTCGATACTTCTTGATTAGGTTCTTCAACGCCCTCCTTTTTTCCTTCCTACCACAACCCCTAACATTCCAAGTACATATACTGAAATCCATAACAAGAAATAATAAAACCAAAGAAACCCTAAATTCAGGCGATACCACCTGATTCCTCTTCAAGCTCACGAACCTTCTGAGTCACCGCATCCTTCCCACCACAAAACTTGATCTCCAAGAGATTGCTTATCGCCCACACAGATTCCGCCTCAATTCCTTTCACCGAATCCAAGCTTTCCGATAAACCCCTTTCTGCTCTGTTCACATCAGAGGGTAAGGAGTCTTCCACCGAATCCCTAACCCATCTTCTCATCATTCTTCTCGAGCTCGCCCGAAAAAAATTGATAGGACCGGGGAAATTTGTGATCTCTCCCTAATTCTGGAAATTTTCCGGGAACGGTGTTGGAATATCCACGATGTCGTTGTCGAAGCTATCTGGCACAAAACCAGAAGAAATGTCTGTTGCCTTTTGTGATTGATTTGGCTCCACAATGATATGGCTATTGAGACTATCAGGTAGCCCATTACCCGTACCTTGGTTCAACCCCGGTTGGTGTTGGGCTTCCAAGATGGGCTCATGTAATTCTTGGGCCTCAAAATTCTGACCCGCTTCTCTTAAACCCTCCTGACCCGCTCCACCCCGATCAGTTTCATTGACTGCTGAGCCACCATCTGTATTTCGCACGTTTTCCATGCCATCAATGCTTACATTAAACCCGCCTTGACAATCTAACGGGCGTTCCTGATCCCGAGGGGGAACATCCCTTCTGTTCTGATCGTCTCCAACCTCCCCGGAGGAATGTAAAGAGTCACTTCCTCCATCACTACCACCGTCTGGGAAATCAGAACCGAACCATTGGCCATCATAGTTTTTCGCGTTCTCTCCATTCATGGATACCAACCTTTCACTCTGACCAGAAATCAGATCTAACTTTATTTTATAAGAGTATCCCAACGAGGACATAGAGAGCGACGCCGGCACCGAGGATGAGTTTGCCGTTCGGATGACAATGTAGGCCTTGTCGAAACGCTCTTTCTTGATCGTTTCTTCGCAAGTTTTAATGTAGACCCCCCACCTTGACCCAATCTCTGCAAAGAAGGCCTCATTCCAACACACTAAAGGAATACCTGACATGGCCACTTTCACAAAATAAAACGGCACCCCCTCAATCAATAGAGGTTCAATACAATCGAACCAGTATGACAGTTCCTCCCTCTTATTGTTCCATGCAAACTCCATATCCGCCTCATTCTTGAATTTTATAATCGAAGAATCATTATCGACACCCCATCTTACCACTTGTACCTCGATGCCATCATTGAAAAGGGCACGTTGGACAAAATCATGTTCAAAATCTGGTTTTATAACCCCAGCCAAACATGACTTGAGCCAAGCAGTTTCACTCTTAGGTAGAAAGAAATTTTTCCGATTGGCAGAAGGTTGTTGGTCCTCCATCACATCGCCAACATCATTACTATTACCCTCCCTGGCTTGGAACTTCGGAATAGGGTTAGTAAGAACCTCTTTGTATGATTTACCGACGAACCTATTATTATTGGGAAAGCCGGTCGGCATGCTCCGGCCCAGAGACGACCGTTCCATTGTCGGTATACGTTGGCGAGGTCTGTCTGCTCCCTGATGCCTAGGGAACTTAGCCCTTGAAACCTTTATCACCCTCCCATCAACTTTCGACATGTTTCTTAATCTTATAGTTTTTAAATTATCTAAATCACAAATTTATTATTCTAGAGGATTAAAAATATAATTTACTATACCTATTAGTTTATAATTTCTAGTTTTAAAAAGGACTTCTACATAATTTAACCATTTTAAGGGTTCATGGCCCTACCAATTAGGGTTGAGCAAAACTCGACTCGACGCGAAAAACTTGACTCGTTCTGACTCGACTCAAAACTATATAAACTCGACTCGAAAAAATTTCAAATAAAGTTTTGAGTTGTAAAATGGAAATTCGAATTAACTGATTTTGTTTTAGAAATTAGTAGATTGATTTTTAAGTTCTAGTCAAGTTACTCAATTTTTCCTTATATATATATATATATGTCACATGTGAAAAAATATGATGAAATATATATGCATATGTTATATGATTAGAGAAAGTCGTTTAAATTAGAATCAAAGTGTATTATAACATGATAAACAATTACAATTAAATTTATATAGAAACTCAAAAACCCGACTCGAATTTTATAAACTTGACTCGAATCGAAAAAAAATCAAATAAAATTTGAGTTGTAAAATATGACGCGTCAACTCGAATAACTTAAAAAAATTTAACTTGACTCGATCAAACGCTCACCTTACTACCAACCGCCATCTTCACCTCTGCAAAATATTCAACATTATAAACAATTAAATTAGGGAATTTATTTATTATAAATACCACCGTTAACATTTTTAATACATAAAAGATGCACGAATTTCATTTTTTTTTATTTTTAACCCTCCATGCCCATGTCCTGCTTTTATAGATATATTAAAAATGATGATCTCACATGTTCACACTAAAGAATTGGAATTTTTATTTTTGAATATATTTGCTTTTAAGATGGTTTTTGAGTGCATTTGAATTAAAAACAACTTCTCTTTTTGGAGTATATTTCTTTGCTTATTATTGCATTTGACTTTGAAAAGGCAGTTTTAAACGTAAATTCAAACTCGATGGAAACAAAATATTTTAAGCACCGTTTTGATTCAGAAGCACGGTATGAAAAGAGTAATTCCCGAGTGGGATATTGTAGGGTAAAATCAAGAGTTTGAATTACGTGAATTGATTTGAAGATTTATTTTTATAGTATTGATTTGAATTAATCAACAAATATATAAAATCGAAGATAAATATAAAATTTTATGTTAGTAGTGTGAATTTAAAAAAATTATTAAAAATTTAGTGGTTGTGGAATTATAGAATTTTAAAAATATAATATTTTTAATAGTCTAAACGTGATTACAAGGTAGTATTTGTTTATAGATATTTTTAACTTTTTGACAATGCGCATACACCTTATAGACAAATGATTTAAACTTGTGTCTCTTAAAATAAATATCATCCACATTTTCACTGAAACACTTGTTGAGTTCTTAAAAATATAAAATTAAATAATCAATAAAAATATTTAAACCATACGAAAATTTAAAAATTTTAAAAGAATGACTGTTCCCAAACAATTTTTGATATATCTTATGAAAGTAATATTCTATAAATAGAAAAGATAAGAGGCCCCGTACTAAATCATTGAGAAACGGCTGCCCCTTTAAGAATCCATGATTAGATGGCAGGTCTAGCAAACTTGAGATATAAACAGCTCCACAACTCTCTAAAAAATTAAATATATTTTATAAAGTTATATGTAGTGTAAAAAATTAACCAACTAAAAAGTTTGATTAAAACCGACCGATCTTCCATCGACCCGAACAGAAAATAACCGAAGCACAATAGAATAGAATCGAAATCGACCTGAAATGACTCGAAGCACAATAAAATCGAATTAAAACCAAAACAAAATCTAAACCGAATGATATCAAATCCGAAATAATCGAAACTGAAATAATCCGATCTGAACGGATTGACCTTTTGCCACCTCCATGACTATCGCCCATGTAGTAAAAGATCCGCAAGGCAAATCACTAGCTTACACGTGGAAGATAAGATCAATCATCTTCCATTTTAATCAACGGTTCTGATATGTGGTCTATGCGGACAGACGGATGATAAAATGCAGCACAGAAAAATTTCGAGGGAAATAAAGAAATACTAATACACTGTTGTGACCGCACTTTCACGGTATGCTTTTCAAGCAAGCATACCCGTGAAAGGGACAAACGGGGGACTGAGTTTGACGCACCAGTACGCGTGGAGGATAATAATTGGAAGAAGATTGACAGACCCATGCAAAGTGCGTGACTTGAAAATTTTCCCTTCCTCCTTTGAGTTCGTTGTCAGGCAGCAAAATTCCTTTCCCAACATTGTCTTACCTAATTTATCCTCATTCAATAATAAATATATAATATAAATATTACCGCTCGGGTCCCACTCCGACACTGACAATCTACGATTGGCGGTGCCACTTACCTAGGTGCCAAAATCAACCTACAATAATACTTTTTTTTTCATTTCAGCCATATGATAAATATTTATTCATCTGTAAACCAAATAAAACATTTGTTATGCTCAAATTCTCCATCTCAAAACTATACAAATGTTAAACACTTCAAAAGTATTCAAATATCGGACAATGATTTGATGGTAAATGAGAATATAGTGCAAATTTGCAATACAAGTTTGAGAGATTATCTTAACAAAGTGATGGTTTAATGAAGTTTGAGAGTCTCTTAAATTTGAAATCTCATATTTTATTATATATATATATATATATATATATATGAAAATTTTCGGATTTTATTCCAGGTTAAATTTTATGTGTAGATCTTTTCTTGTATTAAGTGTAATAATTTTCAGAGATGGACTGAGAGGTGCTAAAGGAGTAGTCTCATCCTTTAAAAAATTCTAATTTTTATATATTTTATGTATTTTTTATTGATAATTTAAATTTGCACATCTAGTATTTTATAATTTTACACCTCTAAATTTATGTTATAACTATTTAACGATTTGTATTTATTGACATAAAATCATGTGTACGTACTTGTTAATTAGCATTATAAACCATTTGTATTTTGTATTGACTGGTGAAAACGGCATTTCCACTTTTGTGCTTTGTACAAAATGAAACGATGTCGGTTCTACAACTGAGCGATGCGAATTTGGGCTTATTTGTATTGATTCGTTTGGGCATGGACACAATGAAATTGCTACAAAATTTAAAAGCCCAATATCATGTATGAGGTTGAGATTTGAGAAGGCATATGATGGAGATCCCGCCGGCTCTATCGGACCTTATATGCTTTAGTTTTCGATTTTTTACACCAACAACTAATTAATTTATTGGAATGGAATTCTTAAATAAACACCCGCAAATGTTTGGTGCATTAGTAAGACACATTGCACTTTTATAGAAAGGACGTGAGTTTAAACTTTGTAGACTAACATTGTTGGAAAGGGTAGCCTCACACCTCGAACATAAACCGTAAAACGAACCTACGTATAATCAATTTTTTTAAACAAAGTCAAAAATTCAAATTTTAATATTATAAAAGAAATTAAGTTAAAAGGGTAACCGTACTATACTTTTTTTGAGCAGCGGTTGAAATTTCTAAAGTTCAAATTTGATTTTGTCATCTTCTCTTTGTATTATAAAAAGGTATAAATGCATCATTTTACTATTAATGTTTTTTTTCGGTTATTTTCTATCACTTGCAATTTTGTTGTTTCGAATTTTTCAACTTTGTTAATTTTGGATGAAAATTTTGATATATTTGTTTATTTTTAAATTTATCTTTCACTTCAAACATTTATTTCAAATCTGGCTCTTTGGACACAACACTTCAAGTATGCATAACTGCTAATATATTACAATATTATCACATATGTTGTGTCGAGGAGGTAATTATTATTGTTAATCTACTCAGCCAGTTTTCTTTGAGGATTTTAATTAAATATCTCATGTGATTCAATAATTCCAACAATTCATCAAGAAAAATTAAAAGGGCTGAGAAAAATTAGTATGAGCTCCGAATAATAAAGGAAATAAATATTTGTCATATTTTCGGTCAATCAATGAGCAAACACAAATTTTGTAGAAGAGGGTTAATTTATCGGCATGATATTTATTTTTAGTCAATCAATAAGTCGATATTATCTTTCTTGAAAAATATTAGTTATGTACTTCATGTTTTTAATTAACCAATGATTAATCACCGGTCGATATATCGTTAACTACTATTAACTTAGTTTTCCATTCACACCTTGTTTTAGTAATTTCATTCTCATTTAGTGAAAGAATCACAAGTTGATAGAAATATAATTGAATTTAACAAGTGTATCAGTAGAAAAGCGGATGATATTCATTTTTGGAGACACTAGTTCAAATTGTTTTGTTTACAAAGTGCATGCGCACTATCAAAAAGTTAAAAACATATATGTACATATACAACCTTATAATCACCATTAGACCATTCATAAAAATATAATCGAGTCATATAATATTTTTTTATTAGAAAGATGTCAATGTTAAACTATAATGAACGAAAAATTAAAGTCAAATCGATAAAAATTTAAAATTAATAAAATAATATTTTACTAAAAATAAAAGGGTCATTTTAGGTATTAAGCAATAATCATATTAAACTTACTTCAGTCCTACGTTTTTTAAACTAGATCTGTGGATCTGATATTTGAGAACCATCGTAGGGATAAATATATGAAGGTACAAATGATTGCTACGTAGACCTTTCGCTTGTCACCTTACTTCCTTTCTTTAATTAAGGGTTAACTACTGTAATAACCACTTATGTTTTTTATCAGTATAGAGTTGGTCACCAATTTTGAAAAACGATTAATAAAGTCATTTACGTTTTCGGAGCGTAAACTTTTGGTCACTCAACCGTTTGTTGCCGTTAAACATTGACGGCTTGCTGACATGACAATTAAAAAAATAAAAATAAATTACTACAATGGCCACTAAAGTTTATCCTATGTACATTTCTACTTCCCAATTTTAAAACATAAATATTATGGTCACTATTAAAAAGTTTCTTTATAATTTTACCCTTAAATTTTTAAAAATTTATTTTTAAACCAACAAATTATGCAGTAATTGGCACTGCAAACTAGCAACTGGCAGTAGTGGGTACGAGGACTTCCAGTTCTTTTTTAGGTTCAATGGTACTATAAATCTTTGAACTTTAAAAAAATTAAAGAAGTCTTTGAATTTTTTTATAACTAAAGGAGCCTTTATACTTCAAAATTTTGTCAATACACCCTTTTGATTAAACAATAATAGAATAATTTAGAGTGAAAAAATAGGAGCAATTTGAAAGTTTATTTATTAAATAAGAGCAATTTGGACAACTAAAATTTAAAAAGGTATACTTTGAGTACCTATTTTTCATGTAAGCCTTTTATAATATTATTGTATTGATTGACTGTAAAGTTTTAGGGTTAAAAAATAATTTTTTTTTAAAAAATTCAAGGGTAAAATAATAAAAAAAACCTTTTTAATAGTGGCCATTATGTTTATTTTTTAAAATTGGGGAGCAGAAATGTACATGAGATAAACTTTAGTGACCATTGTAGTAGTTTACCTTTATTTTTTCGTTGCCAGGTCAGCAAGCGTCAATGTTTAACGGCAGAGTGACCTAAAGTTTACGCTCCGAAAATGTAAGTAACCTTATTAGTCGTTTTTTAAAATCGGTGACCAACTTTATACTGGGTAAAACATAAGTGACTATTCCAGTAGTTAACCTTAACATTGATTATTGTTCCAATTTCATTTATTTAAGGTTTCTTCAACATTCTTATATAAGAATTTTAGCAACATCGCGTAAAATTTAATGGGAGAGAATTACAGGGGTAAAATTTCTTAAGAAATGATGATGGAGGTGCAGGGTGCTTGAATTGAAAGACAGTTTGATTATCTTTCTCTTTCCATTTAAATACCATTAGGAAGAACAATAAATTTGCATTTCCTTGCACAATCATTAAAGAAAAACCAAAAAAAAAATAGTAATATTTGGTGGAAGCTCTGGTGCAGGAGTATACTATCTTTCGATCTTTCCAACTCTCAATCTCTCTTCTGAAGCGGTAACCTTATCAATCGAAGAAGAACAAAAATGGGTCCCCAAAGGGAGACTCTCTTCTTCGTTTTTCTGCTGCTGTTATCCACTGCTCACTCCTTCTATCTCCCCGGTGTTGCCCCTCGCGATTTCCAAAGGGTACCCCTTTTTTCTCTTCTCTTTCATTCTCTGGGTTTATCCTTGCTTTCTTTAATCGTTAATGTTTGTGTTGATTTGTGGGTCAGTTTTGGTTTTTGTTGATGGGGGTGTGAGTTGTTGGATCGGATCTAGTGTTTTTAAGTTTTGATATTATGTTTTGGTGATTCATTTCTTCTAGATCGGTTGTTTTAGATTCGGATTTGATTTTTCGTTTTACTGCTAACTTTGAATGTTGGGTTAGTAATTGTGTAAGCTGAAGAAAGCATTCCAGTTTAGTGTGCCTGAGTTAAACTACTAGAGTGAAATTAAAGAGAAAATAAGCATATATGCTTATGCCATTTGTTTATTGTTTTAATGTTAATGCTTAGAGAATTATATTTTGTTTAACCAATGATGGGATGTTGAATTTTTAATTGGCTGAATCGCAGTTTGCAACGTTTTCCATATAGAGATTGGCTAACATATTGAGTTTTTGAACAATGTTAAACTTATTTTGGCTTTAATGATGTAATCACAATTGTGTTTTCTGGTATTAATAATTGTTCTATTTCAATCTTCATGTTTGAGTTGCCTGGATGTATGATGCCCGAGAAGCACCATTTCTCCCTGAGTCCTGATTTTGTAATGTGAATGACAACTATTTGCAAACACCTAAAGTAATATAGTTTTAGATCCATAGTGTAATTCACTGTGATGTATTATTATTTATAAGTTGTAAATTATAATGGTAATGATCACCGATATGATGTGAAGAAAGAAAGCTACTTCTTTCTTTCTCAAGGTATTACTTTTCGTGTTTCTTAATATCTTCTTAAGGATGTTCTCCCTTACACTTTGTTTCCTTTTCAACAATGAAGATCCAAAAGTATAAAGAGATCAAGTTAGATCCCAAGTTCCGGGAGATCAATGACCGTCACTGTTTAAAAACAGAAAAGCATAATTGGTCTTAGAATTTCAGGTGGTGCTTGGCCTATCTGTTCCTAGAATTTAAAAGTTAATAAATCTGGTACTGTTTTGCATGCTTCTCTAGGGTATATATTACCGAGTGTTTATAGTTTCAGGGAAATGGAATCTGCAGAGTAAATTTTTAGATTTCATTGTCTGATTCTGAATTTTGCTATGGTTTTTGTCTCTTGGTTGTCTTGCATCTTAAATTGCCTTTTTTTTTCTTCTGATTCTGGACAGGGTGATCCCCTTTATGTAAAAGTGAACAAATTATCATCTACAAAGACTCAACTTCCATATGACTATTACTTCTTAAACTACTGTAAGCCACCCAAGATTTTGAACAATGCTGAAAATTTGGGTGAGGTGCTACGCGGTGATCGCATAGAGAATTCTGTCTACACTGTAAGCATCTGTGACCTTTTGGGGTGTTATTTACTTGTAGTTGGTGACAAGTGGTATTTAATATAAAGCTTTATAGATTATATCTGCAATTTTTTATTTCACTGTTCATCCTGTCTTTTGGTTTAGTTTGAAATGAGGGAAGATCTGCCTTGCAAAGCAGTCTGTCGAATAAAACTTGATGCAGACTCTACAAAGAATTTCAAGGAAAAAATTGACGATGAATATCGTGTTAATATGTAGGTAACAAGTATGACATCAATGGTTGACCTCTTATGTTTTTAATGTTTGCTTCCCCACCACTCTCTCCGTTTGTGGTTAATGCATTTGCAGTGTATGTTTATACTAAATGAACTGGATTTGATGCTCAGGATTCTTGACAACCTTCCGGTTGCTGTTCTTAGACAAAGGAGGGATGGAAGCCAGTCAACGACATATGAACACGGTTTCCGTGTGGGGTTCAAGGGGAATTATGCTGGGGTAGGCTCAAGGAAGTTGATATTGTCTCCAAAATGTGTGTTTTTATCTTAACCGTGTATATGCCTTTGCAGAGCAAGGAGGAGAAGTATTTCATCAACAACCACTTGAGCTTCAGGGTAATGTTTCACCGGGATACTGAGACGGATGCTGCTAGAATTGTTGGATTTGAGGTTACTCCTAACAGGTTTTGTACCGATTTCTTTCTTTTTGTTCTGTTTGCTTTTTTTTTTCCTTTTTGCATTTAGTTGAACTGTGTTCGTTAGTATGGATGATATATATCAAATGGTGTAATGCTATGTTACTTCTATCTCTATTATTTCTTTTTTGTTTCTGAATACATGTAGCCACTCAAAGTTCTTGAGTACTTGAGAGTTTTTTTATGTGCTTTTTTGATTTATTATTCTTCAGTTCAATCAAAATATAGTTGAAGTAGCAACTTGTATTGTCCTTGAGGAAAAACAGGTATGGAAACCATATGAAATTTGTGTCATTCAACGTTAGAAATAACCTTAAAAAATTAGAAACTAATATTTTTAGGATAAGGGTCAGTTTCTATTGGTTATTTAAGGGCTTGCTTGTGTCATTATTGTTTCATCGTGTGGCTTTTTATAAACAGCATTAATCATGAATACAAGGAATGGGATGAGAAGAATCCTCAGATAACAACATGCAATAAAGACACCAAAAATCTAGTTCCAGGTAGCACTGTTCCACAAGAAGTCGACCTAGGCAAGGAGGTCGTGTTCACATATGATGTAACTTTCAAGGTACTCTGCCTCCTCTTTCCCTTCTTATCATTGATCTTTCTCGACTGTATATCCCAATGCATAGGTTAACTTGTGGTTTTCTGCAGGAGAGTGATATCAAATGGGCTTCTCGTTGGGACACATACCTTTTGATGAATGACGATCAGATCCACTGGTTCTCCATCATAAACTCACTGATGATTGTTCTCTTCCTATCTGGCATGGTAGCCATGATCATGATGAGAACATTGTATAAAGATATTTCAAACTACAACCAATTGGAAACCCAAGACGAGGCTCAGGAAGAAACAGGGTGGAAACTTGTCCATGGAGATGTCTTTAGGGCTCCAATTAATTATGGTTTACTCTGCGTTTATGTTGGTACAGGTGTCCAGATCTTTGCAATGACACTTGTGACGATGATATTTGCATTGTTGGGCTTCTTATCTCCATCCAATCGTGGAGGGCTTATGACTGCTATGGTTCTCTTGTGGGTTTTCATGGGAATATTCGCTGGTTACTCTTCAGCCCGTTTATACAAAATGTTCAAGGGCACAGAGTGGAAGAGAAATACTTTGAAAACAGCATTTATGTTTCCAGGTGTCCTATTTGTCATCTTCTTTGTGCTGAATGCACTAATTTGGGGAGAGCAATCTTCTGGTGCAGTGCCGTTTGGTACGATGATCGCTCTTGTTTTCTTATGGTTTGGTATATCAGTTCCATTGGTCTTTGTTGGCAGTTACCTGGGTTTCAAAAAGCCGGCCATGGAAGACCCTGTTAAGACCAACAAAATTCCCAGGCAAATACCAGAGCAGGCATGGTACATGAAGCCACTCTTCTCCATACTCATCGGAGGCATTCTCCCTTTCGGGGCTGTTTTCATTGAGCTGTTCTTCATCTTGACATCAATATGGCTGAACCAGTTCTATTACATATTTGGCTTCCTTTTCATTGTGTTCGTCATTCTAATAATCACCTGCGCTGAGATAACAATTGTGCTATGCTACTTCCAGTTGTGCAGTGAAGATTACAATTGGTGGTGGAGATCTTACTTGACTGCCGGCTCCTCTGCACTTTACCTTTTACTGTACTCGGCTTTCTACTTCTTTACAAAGTTGGAGATCACGAAGCTGGTTTCGGGCATCCTTTACTTTGGCTACATGGTAATCGTTTCATATGCCTTCTTTGTCCTGACAGGAACCATTGGTTTCTATGCTTGCTTTTGGTTTGTTAGAAAGATCTATTCCTCTGTGAAAATTGACTGAGATTAGAGATGAGAATGGAGAAACACAATCAGACATATGCCAGCATTTACAGGCCGGACAAGACGAAAGCATGTTGCAGAGAATATTTAGGGGGAAAAAGCATATGCTTTCTACGATCTCTTTATTTTTTTGCTCATTTTAGGGTATATTAGCTTGATATATTGTCTAAACTGTTAAAACTTATGTAACCATACTCATCTCAAGTAGTTTCTGCAAGGAGTAAAATTTGTGATCTATTAGATGTTTTGATGGTTAATAATAATCTCAACAGAACAAAGAGGAACTTATCTGTTCATTTTAAATACGAATGTGATACATTAAATACACTGTATGCTTGTTTATTACACTTTATTATTTGTTAATGTAATAATGTGTCAGTCTGTATTATGTTTTAATGTCTTAAACCTTCAAAACGCTTCAACCTTGACCCCATTTCTCTTCTCTTTTCTGTGTCATCTTGCAAAATAATGACAAACATTATGAAGCAATGATTTTCAAGTTTTTTTTACAAAGGTAATGCTTTTCAAGTTCGTTAAAATCTACACTACCACCAACCATTATATGCATATGGGGCTTCAATCTTGAAAGCAAATAGAACAAAGCCGATCTCCAAGTTCAACTCTTATCAAGAACAAGCATACCCCAACAATCATCAAGGCAATATAAAATATTTGCAGCATGCATCCACGAAAAAGTATCTCGGAAGGAGGCGTTCACTGCCGGGGGATGGCCAGAATTCAGCTGAACATGAGACTCAGAGGCGAGCCTTGTCATTCTGTAGAGTTGAGCAGCTTCAATTGGACAACCTATAAAATATTAAGCAATGGTTTTGATGCAGAACACATAAAAACATACTATTATTGTATTTAAGGTACATAAGTCTGTAACAAATGTTATCATCGGTTGGATGCTTGGAGCCTATTCTTGATTTTCCATTTTTGTGCCTGCATGGAGGATCCAAGCGAATAATAGCTAGTACCAGAAAATTTAGAAACTGGGATTTACAATAATATCGAGTCGAAAGAGTGTCGATTTTGCAGAGGATGAATCTTCATCGTTGGCTTAGCTTATTCAGTATGTAAGAATTACATCAGTGGTCATAATGAGTAAAGGGAAGTTACTTGAGACAATCTTGAAATACTCATATTATTGCCTTCTCAAGATATTCTTACAATTACAAGTACAAAGCAATGAGGGGATTGCTTCCCATGAAATTAAACTAAATTACAAGGGAATATATTTTACTACAAACCAGAGGCTTTCCATACCCTAAATAACAAAACATTTGCACATGGTCTCGGCATAAACTATCGTCTGTATGAGCTTCTAATGACTTCATTACTTCTTCGAAATTCTATATATCATGCGGGAACAAACACATTGTATATATACATAGAGCTTATCTGCAATCATTTTTCACAATCTACATGAGCTCTTACCCAGGGGTATGTTGTGTATTTGTACAACTTCACCCTGGGAATGCTGAAACAAATGGTTGGTGTAGTGATCTTTGCATTGTGGGCTGATTTACCCGATAAAAACCGAAAAAATGCTGAACATGTTGGATTGAGGGAGGGAAAACAATGAAGAACCTCTACTTTCTGATATGTTCTATCAGCTGCAAATGACCTCCACAGCAAGTTTCTTCATGACACTAGGACATGGGTCTCCTCCAAACATTTCGGGTGCTACAGTCACTGTACAGAAGTTTTGTCCTACACAAAGCTGCAAGGAAAAGACATGGGTTTATTTCCACTATTCTAATTATAAAACAAGATGAAATAGTGTAAGAAAACGGAACATACTCTATTAAAAGCATCATAAGAGTGGTGAGCATGACAGATTCCTTCGCGGTAGCTTCCACAGACCCCTTCTGGAGTTCCAAAGCTAGCAAACTTCACTGCTGATATTTTCTGCCCCGCATCGCACTCTAAATGGACTTTTGGCCTTAGGGGTCTTTCGACTTTACCAGAGGCTTGCATCAGGTAATTCATCAGGGTTGGTTGCCACTCATAGATATCAGCACAAACACTGTCAGTTTCTCTGCGAACCAAAGAAATCCCATTTGGATCTCCGCCCCATTCCTCAAACACAACCAACAAGTTTCCGGTCGGGTTGAGCAATGAACGAGGAACGTGATACCTAAACATAAGTTAGCAACCACAAGTCAGTTTATCGATAAATCCTTGCATGTAAGAGAAACTGTGAAGAAGATTAGTTTGTTGCCTTACCATCTTTGAGATGCCTCTCCACAATTAGTTCCACATTTTTTCTCATTAAACGTTCCAGCATAGTCACAGACACCACAATTTCCAGATGCTTTATACGCAGGCCAGTGGCGTCCAATGCTCTGTCCATTTATCCAAATCTGGCCTTTGCCCATACTATTCATATCTAAAGCCAACGGAGCATTCCCAGCCGGAGCATTGAAAGTCGTCTGCAACATTAAATATCATCAAAAAAGCTGCCTAAAGCTTCAACAAAATTGTCAACAATTGATTTTCTCTTCATGTTTATGATGCATTATTTGTAGGAATAATGCAACTCTAGACAGTAGTTCTGGACTCTAATCTTGTTGATAATATGAATCGGTCATATTTTAAGATACTTACTTTGTACCATGTCAGTGGTTGCCTTCGTGCCACAAATGACCCCTGTGCCCACTCCACTGAGGAACTACCACTTAGTGAATGAAGATTCAATGCTTCTCCCGTAAGGCCAATCTGCAAGGGGATAGATAACCGAAGGACTCTTTAGCACACTAGAACAACTCAAGAACTAATACAAGTAAGCTAGAAAAAGACCTTGTAAGACCATTTCTGCCATGAGAGATCTCTCCTTCCCTCGTTGAGACCATTCAATGTAACTGGGCCAAGAATACCGGCATTCCATGTCTCAAAATGTGGACCGACATTCTGCATTCAATTTCAAACAACAAATTCAATAATCCATAAACAAAATCCATCGGTACGAAGCTGTCAGCAGAGGTTGAGAGAGAGAGAGAGAACATACTGGGAGGCCAACAGCAATGCTTAGAAATGAAATTGTATTGACACCAGCTCTCAGATTAACACCTTTGCTGAATGTTATTTTGGGGAATTCTAGACTTCCATAGGAACTTCCTGACAAATCCAATTAGAGGGAAAGAAAATGATCAGGGTAAGAAATACTAATTATCCTTTTAGTAGGCACCACAAGCCAGCAATTTCTAAATATAGCCATCACATGACGTGGTTTAAAAGCAACATAAAACCGAAGATTAAATATCTGAAAACAACATCATTCCCACCTGATAGTTGACCGTTGACAAAAACATGCAAAGCATGGCCAGCTGATAAGACAGTAAGAACAGGAGATTTTCCATTTCTGAAGAATCCTTCACTGTGGTCAATCTTAACGCTGGGGATGGAAACAGTACATAGAAAGTATTAATAAGTCAAATACAGGAAAGAGAAAATAGTTTCATAGACTCGTGCCTTATTCATCAAGGAATTGATAACTGAGTCCAATAAAGACAGATGATGCAAATTGAAATGTGCAATTGCTATTCACTACTTACTCTGTTGTGTACCACAAGTAGTCGGTTGCATCTCTGGTTGTATTTATCTGCTCCAACAACCCAACCATTGTGAATGAACTGTCAACATCCGAAGCTGTCTCTTCATTGTATGCCTGCCAAGAGAATCCTCCACGCAAGGGAACGGGAACCATCTTCTTCCGTGAAACTTGGGCACCGACCTATTACAAAAGTTCCTATAAATGTCAAAAATCTGTTCATTTCATACTATCAACCGGGACAAAGAAAATCGGTCCATTCCTCTTGTACTAATTCTACAAAAAAAAAAAACCTTTGATGTGGAAACCATCTACATATAAGCAACAGATATACGACAAATATAGCATGTTGAGATATTAAATTGGATAAACTTTCTTTGCAAGATGCTTGGCCAGAATTCATCTCGAGACAGTGTTGCTGAAAAAAAATGATATCATGTTTATCAGACGTTTCTCACCCTTGCAGTATTATACACCGTATTCTTGCAGTCAGGAAGAATGCTGATAGACCAAGGAGGCAGGTTGTAGTGCATGTTCCTAAAGTCAACTTTTGAATAAGATCTTGGGTTGTAATTTGCGAGGAAGGCGGCACAACCTCCAGCTTTGTAATTAAATACATGAGCCTGTATGGTTCGAATGGAATTTATATTTAAGTACTCAATACAAACCAATTTAGAGTATTATGGTTAAGGTTCTTAGAGATATGTCATATTAACCTCTGCATAGTTTCCAAGTCGAATCACAGTGGGATCTCCATTTACTAAAGCTGGTTCGCAGAGCTTTATAGCTCTATGCAGATCTTTCAAATGGCCCCATTTTGGTTGCCTCTTTAGTCCTGCATGTCAGGAAATAGTTCTCCTTCAAATCAATACTTAATCCTTAAAATATATTTTCACACAACACAAATGCTAAAAACATAGAACGTATGGTTCAAAATAACGGAAGCTAGATGATGCAGGGTCAACTTCGAAAATGCACCAATGATACTTTGTACATACCATATTCATCAAGAGGTGCATCATAATCGTAGCTAGTAGCAATGAAAGGACCCCCAGCAGTTCGGCCAAAATTTGTTCCTCCATGGTACTGTTAACACAAGTAACAAGCTTATATGAACTTACTCTTCCCTATATTGAACTTGGTAAATTGAAGGGGGGAAAAGGTTGATTACCATATAATAATTTATGAAGGCTCCTCCTTTCTGTATAAACCTTGCAACTGCAAATGCCATGTCTTCAGCAGGTCGGTAAGGAACTGCCCCTCCAAACTCAGTATACCTACACCGTAAATTTTTAAAAAAAAATCATCAGCCAAGAGACACCTCTATATTCTTATAAACTGTAGTCGTTTCAAGCAAAGAAGTGTCGCAAAAGATCATCCTCGCAGGAAAAAAAGGCTTACCAGCCTGTCCAGGCTTCAGTCCACATCTTTGGTTTGTAGGGCTTGTTCGGAGAAAAGTAGTCACAGTAGAAACCATTGCAGGCGTTAATCTGTTGGAAAAATAGAAGTTAAGAAAACTTGACTATTAACTCAAAAACAACACCTCACCTTGAACAGCAACACGCGACAAGACTAGAGTATTCAATAAGCCAATAAGTTACATCAAACATCTATCCCTTGTGTCTCTATGCAATTGGGAAATGACTTAGAAATAATCTACTACTATGACATCTCCGAGTATTGAAAAAGAAATGGCATTCATCAGCGACAACAGTCACTATGTAAGTTCAAATGGATGCAGTAATAATTGATGAAACGAACATGGTCACTGATATATGATTACAAAAACTGGAAGTCCAAAAGGAGCTAAATAGTGACATAGGACTCAGAAATAGCAAAGGTGAGCCATGTGTAATGAGAAATAATAATCCATTTCAACCATGAACAACAAGCAGACAACAGACTATCCACAAGTAAGTGAAGTAAACCCACAAAAGAAAATTGAATATAATATGACTGCCATTAAACATTAGATAGGGACCCTGTGAGGGGAAAAAAGTGCAAAGATAAAAAGGCATGCTATGCTTACAATAGGATCTGGTGCATCATCTTGCTTGCACATGACCCATGGGACACCGGTG
Source organism: Hibiscus tridactylites (assembly GCA_958450335.1). NCBI lineage: Eukaryota > Viridiplantae > Streptophyta > Magnoliopsida > Malvales > Malvaceae > Hibiscus > Hibiscus tridactylites. The sequence goes on from OY288280.1 coordinate 85,616,050, forward strand.
CCTAGTCCCACAGCCATTTTAGCCGCCCAGTCACTGTAAGCTTTACCTGGTGCACCAAGTTCGTACTCCATGGGCCCGTATTCATTTTCAATCTGTCAAAAGCAGAGATTATAAAAGGCACTATTTCTAAGCTCATCATCATACCCCCAATGCATATCCATATCTTAAACTAAGAATACTCAAGGCAAAGTGCTGAATTGAGAAATTAACCATAACTATAATGTACCGAATTGTCTACCTGAGATAGAATAATAGGACCTCCTTGAGACTCGAACAACCTCTCAGCTTTCATCATACCAACAATCTTCTCTGTAAATCTTTGCATTTGAGCCTTCATCATAGGAATTCAGTGAGTGAGATATTTGTTTCACATAAAATTTGAGAACAGAAACGGCGGAAAATCGAATTTTTCTGATACCCCATCACACTAAAGAATGAATATAATGAAACTTAATTGATGGACGGAAACGGGCTAACCTTGAAAGGTCCGTTGTTTGTTCTGAAATTAATACCGGGAATGTACTTGAGCCAAACAGGAAAACCCCTGAAAAATAAAATAAAATTCATTGCTTGAACTACACTTTTTCGTGATTCTTCTTTATAATTTTTTTAGAGAATAAAAATAATTTAGCATTACCCAAAGTTCCATTCAGCGCAGACATAAGGACCAATCCTAAGATGAACATAGAGGCCAGCTTGCTTCACCAGCTTAATGAATTTGACCAAATCATAGTTGCCTCCGAAGTAATACTACAATAACCAAAAACAGAAATAAAACTCAGAATTTCTTACGCCATTCACCAAAAACACAAGCTCTTCAAAGCAAAAAAAAAAAAAGGGGGAAACAACAACAACAAAATGTTGCTTTTCATTACTTTGCCAGGTGCAGGCTCATGGCCATTCCAGAAAACATATGTCTGAATCACATCTAGCCCTCCTTCTTTAGCCTTCTGTATAAGATCTGGCCACATCTGTAAAAAAAAAAAAAAAAAAAAAAAAAACCAGTTTTTTAGCAACCAAACAACTAACAGCAAACTTAAACATACTACATTAACATGAAGGAGGAAACTTGGGAAGCACCCAGATGAAGAAACGAAAAAAAAAAAAGCTATAAACTTGTGGATTTTTAGTGTAAGTAAAAAAAATACCCAAAAGGTACATTTGAGAGGGAAACAAAAGTATACCTCAGGGGAGCTTCTTGGGTAGTGAATGGATCCTGAAATGAGGATCCTTCTTTGGCCATTAATGGTGATAGCCTTACTGTCATAGGAAACAGAGGCAGCAACTGAACAAACCCAGGAAACTAACAGAGCAAGCAACAAAGCATTCCACATTATAGGAAGCTTGAAGTTGGAGTTCACGGCCATGGCACCCAAAAAAATAATAATATCAACAAACGACCCTCTAGTTTTACACAAAGCAATAACCTTTTTTTTGCCTTGTTCTTTCACTTTATTCTATTCTTCAGTATCTAGGATTCTTTTCTAGAGGTGGAAAAATAATTGGTTATAAAAAAGGAATAGGTAGAGAGACAAGTAAACATAAAAGCTAGCTGGTTATGTCTTTTGTTTGTTGTCGAATTGAGCTCTTCTCTTAAATGTGAATGGAAACATAAGCTACAACCTAACACATTATTACAATGTGTTTGTCTATAACTTGAATTGAATTGGGTTTTTTCTTTTCTTTCTGTTTGAGAGATGAAATGAAATGTGAGGCTTTGATTTTTTGCAGCTGGTTTGCTGCTTCATTTATAAGCACTAAATCACGGGGTCTGAAAGTGAAATGCAGGATGGGACCCTTTTCGAAAGGATCTTTTAAATTTAGTTTTCTTTTGATTTATGTTCGAGGTACGAAATTACTCTTTTAATAATATGTCATAAAATTTAAATTAGTGTTCTCTCTGTAAAAATATAACGTGCCTTAAATGCACTCAACACCTTTATTTTATACTTCGGTTTTAAGCGACTTAAGCTGCTTAATTTATCTGTTTTCTTTTTTTGTACAGAGGTTAATTTATCTGTTTCATGTTTTGACTGACTGAAAACCCACAGAGATTCTCTACAGAGCCCGAGGATTGATTCTTAATCCTTATGTTTTTCACTTCATTTAATTTACACTCGCCATTAATGCGCGTGATTAGTAAAAACTACTGTGAGAGGCGTAAGAAAAAGCACCGCCTGGCAGAGTTAATTAGCAACTTCGGCAATGCCAATAATAATTGGCGGTTGAATGCACGTGTAAATAAGCGCGTGAAAGTTGTCATCTCGATAATTGCAATAAATTGTTGGTGGGAAAACTTGTGTAGAGTTACCGCCAAACAAATACAAACAAAGAACACAATCTACTCTCATCTCAACCCTACTCGTCATACTGTTGGATACTGTAAATTAAATTTTATTTAATTATCATTTAAAAAAATATCATTTTTAAGAGGCTTATACTAATTATGATTAAAAAAAGTACTAATACTAAAATATAAGCTAAACCCTAGATTCCATACGTAACTGTTTTAGGTGTCAATTGCTTGCAGTTGTGGGAAATAACTAACCAAATAATGGGTAATGATTTCTTTTTATAATTTAGCCTTAGCTTCTAAATTTGCTACTTACTTTCCATAGCGTTGATATTTATAATGGTCATTTCTTCTAAAGCACTCCAACCCATAAAAAGCCAGCTTCAGCTTCATACACATTTTTTGTTAGGGATTTCGCTAGGCGTGGCAAACTTAATATGAAACCTGATAACCGAACTGATTAACTCGAATTAAGACTCAAAATTGACTCGAACATGATGATTCGAAATTTGATTTAACATTAAAATTGAAATGTTTTTTAGTTGACTCGAATCGAATGAATCCAAACCGAATAGACCCGAACCGAAAAGTAAAACAATCCGAAATAAATAAAAGATATTAATATAAATAAAGAAATATGAGTTATGAACAACCACACAACTCACCAAAAAGTCAAATATATTATATTTATAAAGTCATAGGCCCATATGTAGGGTGTAAAAAACTAACCAACCTAAACATTTGATTAAATCGAAACGACTGATCTCTCATTAACACGAAATTGAAGTGAACCGAAAATCAACCGAACCTAAATGACATGAAGCACAATAGAAGCGAACTAGAAACTGGATCGAACCGAAATTGAATCTGAACTGAATAATATCAGACCTGAAATAACCGAAACTGAAATGATCCGAACCGATTCACCGTTTGCTACCTCTAGATTTCACTGTACAAAAAATGCAAGAATTTCAAGTGTGTGGAAAATAATAACCCGAGTAATTAAGTTTTCATTCATTTTTAGGAATAGCATTTCAACTAACAAATCTACTTCCTTTTATTGGGTTTCTTTTTACTCTCAATTTTATATATTAAAATATGAATAAATATTAACATCGATTAAGCTTTTCTTTTTAATAGTAATATCGATTAAGCTGAACTTACATTGTTTTAATGAGACGTATATGATACTCTTTCTTTTTAAATAAAGAAAGCATGAATTTAAAAATAAAATAATCACAATCATTATGCGTGGATTTTTAATTTAGATTTTATTATGTGTTATGTCGATATTTATTTTAGTCTAAAATTAAATATTAAATTTTTAATTCGACCGTGTGTGCTTATAATTAATTCTACTATATTATTTGTATTTTGCAATTATCATTGTACTTGTAACCTTTTAAGTAAACTCTAGACTTATTAGATGCTAATAAAGTAATGATCCAAACCAATTAGATTGAAATTCAAAGTTCAGACATAAACAAATGAAATATTAGCATAGGGTTTTCTATTTATGTACATATGCATTTAAATTTATTTATAAATTGTAATATGGTACATAAATTTTTATTTTGTATGATTGTGTACATGAAATTCTAATTTTGGTTAGATGAAACTTTGATATTAATTTAATTATGTACATTTTAAAAATAAATACATGCTTTTATTTTCGTACTGAATATATATATAATTATTTGTATACACGATATTTAAACGTTAAATGATGTCATGTTGAAATAATGATACAAGCTTAATAATTTATAATTATACAAAATTAAAATTCATTTATAGTATTACACATTTTAACTAAAGTTCACGTGTAATTTTAATATGAGTTTTATTTTGATGCACAAGCTGTGTAAAATTTTTTTACACATTTCTTTTATAAAATTTAAAATCTAAATCATAAACCCTAGCAACCTAAAACCTAAGTCCTAAATCCTAAACTCTAAATTCTAAATTCTACCCATAAACCTTAAATTATATACCCTACATACTAAACCCCTAAACCCTAACCTAAAACCCTAAACCCTAAACCCTAAAATTAAAGGGCTTGTGTAAACTAAAGTTTATACAAGCTTGTGCATCAAAGTATTTTCCTTTTAATATTTATTACTAATGAACGGGGAAATCTGATTATATATTGACCAAATTAATAATTAATGAGCGATTGAATTGGTTGGAGAGCATGATCAACCCCCACCATTATTACTCCATGTCTAAAGAGCACTAATTGAAGATGAACCAACCTTTCATTTTCAGATATCATTAAAAAAAAGGACTAAGAGGGTTTACTTGCCGGAGAGAGAAAGAGAAACACAAATTATGATTTATGAGCATGTAGCAATTAGGTTAGCAATTTCGGTTACAAATCCTACAAATTAAGCAAAAGATAAAGTGAACAAATAAAAAAGATGGCACCATACTTTTCCACTACCGGGAAAGAATGGGCGGAGCCACACCCACACCATTTTTTAAATTATATTTTTTTATATAATTTATATATATAATTTAAAAAAATAATTAAAATCTTTTATAAATGAAATTACACTTATTTATAAATAAATAACTTGTTTTAAATATTGTTAGAAAATGATATCCTTATATAAATTTTTAATTCTGCCCCTACAGAAAAGTACATTCTTTACGAAGAATCTCGTCCTCCTAAAGGGATTGGTTAAACCTGGTCATGATTTTCATCAGATGGTGCTACCCCAAGCGCACTAAAAATGTAAACTACATAAATGGTCACCAAAATTTAAGATACTTTTATTTTAATCATCAAACTTTATTTTATGCTATAGTAATCAGACTTTTAGTTTATTTTCAATACGGTCCCTTCAGTTATATTCCTTTAGAAGCTAATGATGTGGCATTTTAGTTTTTATTTTACCTTAATAAAATAATGAGTAAACTACAGTCTACATTGTTCATCACTTAACTTTTTTTACTCATATTTTAATTACTGAAGTTTAATTTTTTTCAATTTAATAATTTAATTTTTAAATTGTTCATATTTTAATCACTTGAATGACATGATTTTTTATATAAAAAATAAAAGCGCCCTACAAATTTTGTGAATATTTATGTAGTTTAAAAAAAAACACACAATTGGAATTGGATAAGCCAGGCGTATAGTCTGGGAGGTGCCTTGGTCCCTCCAAATTTGGTGGGCTCAGTTATTTTCTATGTTTCTACTAGTTTTGTAATCATGCAAAACAATCCCTTCCCTGAACTTTAAGGTTCAATTATTTTATATGTCCTATTAATTTTAAAATCAAGTACATTAAGTCATGACTCCATTTTTCCAGTTTAAGTTTTACAATTTTGAAATTTTGAAAATCAAGTTATGATCACTAATTTTATGTTTAAATATTTCGTAGATCATTAATTTTAAAATTAAACAAATTAAATCATAACTCTTCATCTTGCTCTATTATATTTAACATGACATGTTTATGCAAATTTTAACAAATTAGTAATTCACGTTACTTAGATTTTAGTCTATTTTTATATCAATATTGTTTGGATTAGTCACCTTAAAAACATTAAACATTATACCTGATTATCAAGATAAAACCATAAATATTATACTAGAAAGTCATAATTAAATTATATTTTTAGTTAAAATATAATTTCACTATTTTATTATCATGCGACTTTACAATATTTAAAGAGACTAGAAATACTTTTATCATTTCAAAATTCCAGCTTACACTTAGTATCACCTAGTTTATTATATTGGTCGAATTCAAATTGATATATATTTTTTTCCATATGAAAACATCAGCATTTCAACTGAAAATAGTTATATATATCTAATAATATCAAACTTATTTTTTGCATGTTTCCCGCTTATTTGTCCAGGATGTTATATATTCAAAACCAAAAATATATATTAAATTATAGAATGAATTTGAGAATCCCTTAAAATGAACACAATATTAAATATGGATTAATAAACGTGCTAACCAATTAATTATTTAAATATCTAATTAGCAGCAGCAGAAGAACAGTTTTTGTTTTATATTTGCATGAACCGACCAGGCGACCACTTAGATTTATTATTCAATTGTTGAGAGTATAATTTAATTTTGCGGAAGAATGAATGTATTAGGCTATTAGCTACGAGCATGAAAAATATGTCATATACACAAATAAAAATATTTATTATCCGTAACGATTCAATCCACCCGAACTCGATCCGTATCGTTCAACTACACACAAAAATTTATCATCACCGCCCTTAACAAATGTGGGAACATATCATCATAGCCAGCTCATCTGTTTCTTCTCCTTATCTAAAACAGTTGAAAATTATTACCAGAGAATTAAAACTACGGCAGAGAAATATTCTCTAAATTTTAACTGTTAAACCAATAAAAAAACAAGCGAACGAACGAGTATGAAAATCTTCTACCCTTTTCGGTGCCTTACTTATGCTCCCATATTCAAAATTAAGTTTAGGGTTTAGGGTTTTAGGTTAGGGGTTATGGTTAGGGTTTAGGGAATTTAGGGTAAGGTGTATTTTGCAAGGGGTAGGGTGTAGGGTGTAGGGTTTAAGATTTAGAATTTAAGGTTAAAACTTGGAAATTAATTTTGTTTTGTTTTTTAGTGTTAAAGTTAGTAGGGGCACCAAAAAGGGACATATAATTTTTATCTAACGAACGAGAACAATTCATTAGGATTAAATTTACAAAGACATAATAATCATTAGAAAATGTCGGACTTCATTAATTTGACTGATTTCAGAATTAGGAGGTTATGCCTTAAGTTGATTAACTTCAAAATAATTATAAACTAAAAATAATTAACAAACAAATTGAAAAGACAAATCCTCCCACAACCTTAATAGTTCTGTCCTGAAAACTCTGTCACGTTGTAAATCTTTAAACAAAACAAATGTCAACAAAAAATTTGGCAATTTTTTTAATTTAGCGTTAAAAATCATTAATGCATTGAACTGTTCTTTAGATGAAGAAGTGATATTTACCACGTGGCATTAAATTTTTTTTAAATTTAGTCGGAAAAAAAGAGTACACATGATAACAAATTTAAAATTAATTTACTAGATAACCCGTCAAAACATTAAAAATATTATGCCAAACTAACATCTTCATGTAAAAATAAACTAATTCCCGACAGTAAAACGTCCAGCTAAAACGATCTCAAATTTAGATACAAATAAAAAAATACGACATCATATAAATAAACGAGCTTATTCGATTGTATAGTTTTATTTATTATGATGAAACGAGGGGTTCATATTTTACATCTTATCTTATCTGCTGATAAATTATCAGAACAGTGATATTCCCCAAATCAAATGCAAGTTGCACTGAAAAAGGGAAATTAATATTGTTCTGCTATCAAATCAGACCACCATTTGCTTAAGCTGTCGTTGAAAATTCAAGTATTCAATACTTAAGTATTTAATCGCTGTATATTTAATCCGTCACATCCATTAGGGGACGTGAATCAGTAAATGTGCATGTGCATGTCGGCATGTGCACCCTTCCATTGTAGTGTATCGTGCTGGCTATGTTTCTCTACCCGCATTTATATATCTAACGATTCAGATAATATGTATGTTTAAAAATAAAATTTTTAATTTTTTTTCATAAACATTTAAATATTTTTGTTAAATATATAAACATGCTAATACGGGGATAAGACAAGATTGACACGCCAGCAGAACAACAGAAACGTTAATATGATGTATGAAAGCAGCTTTATGTTTGAAGAAAGAAGGAAATAGGAATTTGTGACTACCTTTTATTGATACCAAATTATAAACAGAAAAAAAGGAGGGAAAATGGGGAGTTTATCTCAAGTATGGATGAGTTTGCCACATACACAGATTTAGCTAACCATAGAAGTCTACATTATTGGAATTGTATGGGTCCTCTTCAATCCATTTAAACAGTGGCTCCTTTTTGCTCTTTTTGTGGGCCAAAAGTGACAATACGTGGGTCTAAAAGTGCATATTTATGATATTTAGTGGACTTTTCACTGAATAGGCCCATTTTTGTTATTTATGCTATTGCTGATATACTAGCCAACATGGCAGCATTAACATTAAGGGTAAATTACACCTATGTTACTTTAATTGTGAGTTTGGAAATAATCAATTCATTTAATCAAAATATTGTTACAAATAGGTCATTTCGTCGTTAAAATGAAAATATATCTCTAATATGAATTAGTATAATAACACATTTAATTCTCAATACTTATACTACATTATATTAACTTTTACGTTTGTTAACATAATCTAACGTGTATCTTTTTCGATAATTTTAACAAAAACGTGTGTCAATCAAGATATGAAATTATATATATTAAAAAGTGGAATCTAATGTTTTTTGATATCACGTGTAACCAAGATTTTTTTTTTGAACAAATTTTATACAGGGAAAGAAAAAATTGCTCCTAATCTTCACCTATTTATATACGAAGAAAGGTAGTTATAGAATAATTGAAACAAGTTGAGCTTGCTCTATTGAGCAAAGTTCAATTTAATTGGATGAGGACGATGGGATGACAACTCAATTACCTCATCCATCGAAAACTTTGAAAATTATTTTCCTTGGTACGGTCATCGCATTTTATTAATCGACGTGCCTAGCTTTTTTTGCTTGGTGAATTAGCATTTTTAATATCTATCCTTTCGGCTTGTCCCCCGGCAATTTTGTGCTACACTATGCTCATCGATTTGAAGGATCGGGAAGAATCATTGTCTCTCTTTCATGCGGGACCTCATAAAATTGAAGCCCGACTCATTAAAAAAATCATTTTGCAGAACAAATAATGTGCATTTTCTTGGTCTTTCATTTAGTAGTTATCCGTCGTGCGTGAACTCTAATTTCTATCCGTTTGAGGTCAAATTTATATACTTCAAAATCATCTTTTGATGGTTTATTATAGATAAAAAAAATACAAGACACCACGCAAAGTTAATACTATGTCTATAAGTTTGATAAGATGAGTACTAGTTTGATTGATAATGCTATCACACGTTAATATGCGTAATATATTTTTCAGATGAATATATTTAGTTAAAAATTAGAGTTGAAATAGATTAAAAAGTCTTTAAAAGCGATTTAAGTTTTAATAAAAAAATCATTTAACATAAGATTAGTATTGTATTCTAAACTCATAATTCATCAAAGATTGGATTGCCATTTGCCACAACCTGAACAGGAACGTTCTTGAGAGCCTTATCCATCCATATATGATATACGTGTGTTTGGTCCTACGTAATCCAAAAAGACCACAAGTGTTTGGGGGCAAACTTTTCTGGGAGAGAGAAGGTTTTACTGTTGATATGAGGTTGGGAATTGACCAAATGGAGGCATAGCATTAGAATTTAGAGCAGCTCCCAATCTCTGAACAGATCCGTTCATTGCCCTTATCTGAATCTCCATTTCCGCAATAATTGTGGTGTCCCCAGCTGATTCATACCAACGTGTATTTTGACTTCATCTTTCGATAAGGCTGGAATAATATTATTCTCGAGTCGGATTGTACTAGTTTGATAAAAAGGCTTAATTATAAAGATTACTCGGCTTGGAAAACTGTGGTCATCGAAGAAAATATTCACTCTAAGTTGGTTAATTTTGGGAATGTTATTTTTGCTTTATTTATAGGAGTTGTAAACTTGTAATCGTGTTGTGGACTGGGTTGCAAAGGAATTTCGCTTTCAAAAATGCCCGAAGGACTGGATAATTGATCTTTTCAAAGACATTCGTTTCCAATTTAGATGAGAAGGATATGCAAACATATATTAAGAAAAGAGCATAGTATCAAGAATTGATTTCGTGGATTTGGGATTAGAAGCTTTTGATTATTCTAGGGTTTCTGAAGAAAAGAGAAGTAAAAGGAATTTGGGATTTTCATTTACAATACAAAGGAAAAGTCAACAACTTTAGGTTTGACCCGAGGTCAATGTTTTATACACGATAAAAATAAAGAAACAGTTAAAGAAAATTACAGCTGTTTAGAAAAACTAATTTTCTAACTAACCAATATTCCTGAAAAGATACATAGATGAGATTAGAAGCAGAAAGGTAAGCAGAAAACCTCAAGTATTATGCAAATAGTATTGATTGCAAGTGTTGCAATCAATAAGAAGATCTGTAAGAGAAGTTTGAAGTGGTGAGTGATTTAGGTATCATGTAAAGATAATAAAAAAAATTGTTTTGGGATCCTCCTAAAAAAAATGAAGTTTCCAAGCGGCGAGGGTTTTGGAGCGCAGAAGAGGCACCACCGGCGGGAAACGGCGAGGGTTGTGGAGCGCAGAAGAAGAAGGGGAAGCTACCACCGGCGGGAGGGTTTTTCAGTTTTTGTAGACAACGTGAGCAAACGAATTCATCACTCAGCACTAAGGGAGGCTTTCGGATCCTATGGAAAGGTGGTTGACGTGTTCGTGGCCTACAAAAACATGAAAAGGAGGCTCAAGCCAACAACGTTCGCGTTCGTCAGGTATAACACGAAGTCAGAGGCTTTTAGGGCTATGGAGGAGAGCAGCGGTAGGCTCATGGACGGATTTCGCATCAGGGTCGAAGAAGCTTCTACAAACCCGGGACTGGGGAACCAATCCAAGCCGACGATGAAACAAGTTGAGAAGAAGGTTCAGTGGGCTCTCAAGGATTCCAGATCATTCCGTGATGCGCTCATGGGCATAAAGGTGGGAGGAACCAAAGATAGCATGGAGGTAAGATCCTCCATTCCGGCTACGGAAGGTGCAACTACTGTTATAGTGGAAGAGTGCAGCCCCGACTCTGATGGGAAGGCTAGGTGGGAATGCAAATCGGCCATTAAAATTAGAGACGCCGACATGGAATGGAGGAAAAGAAGTTTAGTGGGGCAAATCAAGAGCATGTACAACGTGGACATTACGCAAGAGGGTCTGTGCTCCGACGGCTTCAACGTCGAAGTTTGCCCATGGTATGGCTTACAAGTCATTTTGAGGTTTCCAAGCAGTGAAGACTGTCAAGCATGCTGGCACAGAAGATCAGAACTGGTGGAACTGTGGTTTGATGAGCTTGAAATGCTTGAAGGTTTCGAAGGCAAGGAAAATATGAAGCTTTGGGTCAAAATCCTGGACGTGCCTCTAAAAATTTGGAACGAAGCTTTTTTTGAAGGAATGGGATCTAGATGGGGGGAAGTTCTCAAGATTGAGGACGACACGCTTAACCTACGGCGATTCGACGAAGCTAAAATTCTCTTGCGTGTCCTGTCTCCGGCTGTTGTCCCAGAGAGGGTGCAAGTAGTTGTTAACGGGACAGTACACATGTTAAGAATTCAATCGGAACTGTACGAAAAAGAACCGGTTTTCATCGACGGCAGGCCGCCGGGCGGAGCCGGCGATGACAGAGTGGAGGACGCTTCGTATCCTGAGAATGAGTTTTATTGGGGTGACCAATTTCCCATGCATAATTCAGCCGCCTGTCCAGCAGAGATGGACGGTACGAATACAAAAGTTGACGGCGCGCTGAACTCAACGCAAGGCTCTGTAGATTCAAACGGATCTGAGCAGCAGAACGTGTCAAATGGGCCATCCCTTTTTGAGGTACCAATTACTTCGGACAATGATCGGGCTGGTACTGCTAGCCCAAAAAGCTTGGGAACCAATTCACCCCAAAGGACAGTTTTGAATAGAGAATGTCAGTATCTTGGCCCAATCATTCAAGCAGATCCTTTACAACAGGCGGAAAACCTGTGCCAGTCTCTGGGCCCAACTTTTCAAGACGTGCCTATTTTCCAGGTGGAAGAACTGTGCCAACCAGTCTCATCTTCTGAGTCTCTTTTCAAAACCCAATCCAGAGGGAGGCCATGCGGTTTAGAAAGTATTAATGGGGCCAGAGGAGTGGGCTTAAGAGCGGGCCTGGATAAATTTCAATGGTGGATAAGGCATTCAGCTAAGAAGCAATGTACTAATCAAAGATCGGTAAAGAAATCAAAGAAAAAAAATGAGAGTCTGGTGTCGATAGAACCAAGGCACATCCGCAATTCGGGTTCGACGGAGGAAGGTGAGAATATGGACAAGAATCTTGCAGAAGCCACGGCAACTTTCAATCTAGGAGACACAATGGGTATTGTCTTTAATGAGGCAAAAAAGAACGTGATTTCTCGACTTGTGGAACTGGAGGTCGAGCTGGGGGAGGAGAGGTGAATCTCCATTTTTCCTCTCGCAGGGGCTACTCATTTCAGTGAGTGTGAATAGGCTATGGTTTTTGCTGTACTGACTTGGAATGTACGAGGACTGGGGCGTCGTGAGAAGGTTAGAAATGTAGCAAGAACAATAAGAGAAAGCAGGGCTTGCATGATTTTCCTCCAAGAAACAAAGATGCAGTCCGTTCCTCCGTGGGTGCAAAAGAGATTGAGTCAAGGATTATATGGAGGCTTCGAGTGTCAGCCGTCAGTAGGCTCGTCTGGAGGCCTAATGTGTCTGTGGGATACAAACTTTTTCATTTTTGATAAGAAAGTGACGCTAGAAAGAAGTCTAGCACTGGTAGGGACTTTGGTCCAATCTAAGAAGAAGGTGTGCTTCATTAATGTATATGCGCCTAACCAGTTAAAGGAGAGAATGGCGTTCTTCGAATCCGTTTCGACAATTATTGACTCCCTTGGATTGCCGGTCATAGCAGGAGGTGACTTCAATACCGTAAGAAATAGGGATGAAAAATTGGGTGGCGATGCGTGCGTGAGATCGATGCAAAACTTCACTCTTTTCATTCAAAGGAATGCTCTGTTAGACATTCCATTGGCAGGGGCAACTTTCACATGGTTCAGGGGAGGATCTCAAACTGCTGCCAGTAGAATAGATCGGATTCTAATCTCGCCAGAAATCTCCCTTGACTTTCCTAACCTCGTGCAATCCAGTTTAAACAGAGGGCTATCAGACCATAACCCAGTATTGCTTAAAGAGGAGGTGGGTAAGCACGGATTCCGTCCTTTCAAATGGTTCTCCCACTGGGCTGATATCCCCGAATATAAGGAAATGGTTGGCGTGATGCTGTCAAAGTCCAAGTCTAAGAGAATCAGTGATGCTCTAAGAGTTGTTAAGTCGGCGACAAAGTCATGGGTGAAGGATTTCAAAGGAAAAGAAGTGGAGTCAATCCAGTCACTGGAAGACAAGCTTTCCGAAATGGAAAATAGACTGTTGGCGGATGGTCAAAATTCGAATCTGGCAAACGAAATAAAATATACAAGGGCTGAATTGTGGACAAGGTACAGAAGAGAAGAAAGGGAGTGGATGCAAAAAGCGAGAATCAGGTGGTTCAGGGAAGGGGACAGAAACACCAAATTTTTCCACTTAACCGCGTCGGCAAGAAACCGAAGGAATCGTGTATCGCGGCTGGAAATTAATGGAGCCATATCTCAAGATGCTAAGGCCATTGAAGAAGAATTTGTGAAGCATTTCCAATGTTTCTTTAACAGCACCAAAACAGTGCGGGTGAAGGAGCTTGCTGGCAGTTTTCGCCAACTAGATAAGCACTCAGCTGAAAGGTTAGAAGCACCTTTTACGTATGAGGAAGCATGGAGGGCTGTGGTGTCATCCGATGGAAACAAGGCTCCGGGGCCTGATGGTTTTAATTTCGATTTCATAAAGAAGTTCTGGCCGTCCCTAAAACAGAAAATTATGAAGTTCTTGGTTGATTTTCAGAAAGGAAGATGGAACGATAGGTCAGTGAATCATTCCTTTATTGTTCTAATTCCAAAGGTAAACTCACCTATACATATTGAAGATTATCGGCCAATCTCTTTGGTCAACTGTATGTATAAATTGGTTGCTAAAATCTTGTCCAAAAGACTAGCGGATTGCATTGGAGAGGTAGTAGGCATCAACCAATTCGCGTTCACGCCTGGAAAACAAATTACAGATTGCGTGTTAATTGCAAACGAAGTGTTGGATGACATTAGAAGATCGAAGAGGAAGGCAATTGTGTTGAAGGCCGACTTCAAAAAAGCCTACGATTCGGTCGACTGGGAGTTTCTGGATTTCAGCATGCAATCGATGGGTTTCGGAGTTATTTGGCGCAAGTGGATAAATTTGTGCATTTCCACTGCATCTGTATCAGTTTTAATTAACGGAGTCCCTTCCAAACCGTTTCCAACTAAAAAAGGGCTGAGGCAGGGATGCCCCTTGTCCCCATTGCTGTTCAATATAATTGGCGAAGTTCTAAGCCACCTCTTGTATAGAGCAGAAGAGTTGCAGTTGCTTAAAGGGGTTCGTGTAGGGTCGAGCGATTTGCACGTGTCTCACTTACAATTCGCTGATGACCTTATAATCCTAATGGAGGCGTCAGAAGAAAATGTCAAAAACTCATTTAGATTACTAAAACTTTTTGAGGTGATGGCAGGGCTGAAGTTAAATATGAAGAAGACGAGCATATTCGGGGTGAATGTCGAGGAGAGTACTCTTTGTGCTCTAGCTGATAAATGCAAATGTGCAACAGGGTCATTTCCTACAAATTATCTTGGCATGCCCCTGGGGTTTATTAGGGACAATATTGCTGTGTGGAAACCAATATTGGAGAAACTGTCATCGGCGTTGGAAGGGTGGCAAGCAAAGTTCTTGTCGTTTGCGGGGAAAGTGACCCTTATAAAGTCCGTCGCGAGTAATCTGCCCACTTATTTCCTTTCCATTTTTCAGATTCCAGCATCAGTGGCCGGTTGCATCAACAGCATGATCGCAAAATTCTTGTGGGGAAAAGGAGAAGGAAAATCGATTCATTGGATAAAGTGGACGAACGTGTGCAAACCCAAAGATTTTGGAGGACTGGGGATAGTTGATGTGAGAGTAAAGAATCGGTCCCTCTTGAACAAATGGGTCTGGAGGTTTGGGGTTGAGAAAGACTGCTTTTGGAGGAAGGTACTGGATGCTAAGTACGGGTACTTGGGTAACGACCTACTGCCAAGAAACATCCCGGCAGTGAGGGCCTCAAGGGTGTGGAGAAACATTACCGCCCCTCTTAACAATGCAGCTGATAATTTCTCAAAGTACGTCTTCTTTGCTCTAGGCGATGGTGAGAGCATAAACTTTTGGACTGATCGGTGGACAGAATTCGATTCGCTTAAAGAGGAATTTCCAAGAATTTTTCAAGTGGCTATATTAAAACATGGAAAGTGCATGAGTTCGGTAAAAAAATAAATGGTGTTTGGCAATGGGAAATCAATCTCAGAAGAAAGCTATTCGAATGGGAAAAGCACCAATGGGACCAGCTGCTAGAGACTCTTAACAAAGTGGTCTCGTATGATGGGTGCCGCGATAGAATAATTTGGAAAGGGGAAAATAGTGGAATATACAAACCAAAGAAATTCTGCGAGTTGGCTGTTACTACTGAGGCACAAAAGGACCAGTTCTGGAGCCTAGTGTGGCAAAATATAGCCCCGCCAAAAGTTGAATGTTTTGTGTGGCGGGCAGTGCAGGGGAGAATTCCAACGATGGAAGCACTTGCAAAGCGTGGATTGTCTGTTTCAAATCCTAATCGATGCTACCTGTGTAGTATGGTATGCGAATCCGCGGATCACTTATTTTGTCATTGCGATGTATCTTGGAATGTATGGGTCTCGTGGAGTAGGCTTTGGCAGCACCATCTAATTATGCCAAGGAATCTAAAGGAATTGCTATTGACGTGGGATTCAACACCAATTAAAGCATCATCAAAGCCTTTGTGGAGGCTTGCGTCTTTTGGTATTGTTTGGACGCTATGGATGGCCAGAAATGAGTGTGCTTTCATAAACAAGAAGTGGAGAATGGAGGAGATATACGATCTTGCAATCCTTAGAATTGGAGTGTGGGCAAAGAGTAATTGGCCGACATCGCTAATCTCAATGCTGGAGTTTATTAGGAACCCGAACCTGGGGTTCTCCTACTGCGCTGTTCAACCAAGAATGAAATCCACCGAAGGGAACCAGACCACAACTGAAGGGCTGAAGTTCAGCGTGGGTGCAGCGGTGCAGGGAAGTTTTGGACTCGCCGGTATTGGAGGTATTCTACGAGACAACAAAGGGTCCATGTTGAGAAAATTCTCAAAATGTATTGGCCGAACAGACCCTACTTTCGCAGAGCTGATGGCGATTCTGGAAGCTGGTAAGTTCTTGAGTAATTACAATAGGGGACCAAGGAGAAGTGTTACGTTTGAGATTGACTCACAGCTTGCTTGCAAATGGGTGAGGGGAGTAGCACAAGTCCCAACTGTTTTCCAGGACATAGTGTTGAATTGCAGAAACTTGCTTGTGGAACTGGGGGTGGAATTGGTATGCGTGTATAGGGAGAACAATTCTTTAGCATACAAATATGCTAAAGATGGGGTGTCTAATGCACAAGCGTTTGTATGGGAAAGAGGTCGCTAGTCAATAGCAGTGGGTGGGGTAGTTTTGTATCAGAGATAGACAAGCATTTCGGTTCTCATGGTGTTGTAATAACCAAACGTGATTATTAATAAAATTTATTGGGCACTCTTTTCCCCCAATTAGGCATAGTGGGGGTTTTTAACGAGGCCCGTATATTTTTCAAAAAAAAAAACTAACCAATATTCCTAATACCCCTCAAGGTGGAGCATACACATTATGTATGCCCAGCTTGAAAATAAAATGACTAAAATCAGTAGAAGGCAGGGCTTTAGTAAAGCAGTCAGCTAGTTGGTTCTTCGAAGAAACAAGAAAAAATTTTATTGTCCCCTGTTGTATCTTCTCTCTGATTAAATGACAATCAATTTCTATATGTTTTGTACGTTCATGTTGCACAGGGTTCTCAGCAATCTTTATAGCAGGTTGATTATCACAATATAGATGAGTTGTTTTCATCTTAACCTGCAAGTCAGAAAGAAGGAAATTAAGTCACTGTAATTCACATGTAACAACAGCAATAACCCTATATTCTGCTTCAGTTGATGATCTAGAAACAATATTTTGTTTCTTTAATTTCCAAGAAATTAAAGATTGACCTAAGAATATGCAATAACCAGTGGTTGACTTTCTAGATTCTGGACATGAAGCCCAATCAGAATCAGAAAAAGCCTTTAATGTAAAAATCATTTTCAGCAGAAAAGAAAATACCCTGTCCTGGACCACTCTTTAAGTATCTAAGCACCCTATGAGCATCAATAAGATAAATAGAAGTAGGATCAGACATATGTTGGGATAATTGTTGAACAACAAAACAAATATCAGGCCTTGTATGTGTTAAATACAACAATTTTCTCACAAGTCTTCTATATTCTGTAATGTCCACTAAAGATGTTTCCGAGTTTATAACATTTTTAGAAGTAACTATCATAGGAGTTGAAACAGGTTTGGAATTTAAAAAATCATAATCCTTTAACAAATCCAATGTATATTTTCTTTGACAAAGACTAATTCCTGCATTGGACCTAGTTACTTCCAAACTTAAGAAATATTTAAGAACTCTTAAATCTTTGATTTTAAAAATATTATCCAGAACAGACTTGATATGAATTATTTCATCCATGTTAGGACTAGCAACAATAATATCATCTACATATATGACAAGAGCAATGAAGGAAGTACCAACACCTTTAATAAACAAAGAAGAATCAGAACTAGCTTGTTTAAAGTTCAAGGACAAAAGAAATTCAGTTAGCCTTTCATTCCACTTTCTGCTAGCTTGTTTTAAACCATATAAGCTCTTTTGTAATTTGCAAACTAGACCAAGAATAGGAGAATTAAACCCAAGTGGAAGTTCCATATAAACTTCCTCTTGAAAAAAACCCATGCAAGAATGCATTGTTAATATCAAGCTGATGTAAGTGCCATTTATTAGCAGCAAAAACAGCTAACAAGGTTCTAATAGTGTTTAGCTTAGCAACAGGGCTGAAAGTATCAAAATAGTCAATGCCAGACTGTTAAGTAAAACCTTTTGCAACTAAACGTGCCTTATACCTTTCTAAAGAGCCATCAGATCTCAATTTTGTCCTATATACCCATTTACAATCTATAGTTTGTTTCCCTGGTGGAAGAGGAACTAATGTCCAGGTATGATTTAATTCTAAAGTATTAATTTCTTCCTGTATAGCTATTTTCCAACATTCATGCTTAATGGCCTGATTATAGGTTTTAGGCTCACTTAAGACAGAAACATTATTTATGAAAGACTTATGACTATCAGAAACATTAGCAGAAGAATCAACTTTATCAAGGGTATGAGAAGAAGACCTCACTTTGAGCATGGATACAGTAAAATTCTTATTTTTTTTAGAAACTGCCTTTGTCTAACAAGCCTTGAAGAAATAGCTTTTTGTTCTTTAGAAGAGTCTAAAGAAGTTTGTTGTTCAATTGAAGAATCAACAGGAATAACAGAAAATTTATCTTTATTTAATTCAAAACTGCCAGTAGTGATACTATCAGAAGTGACATGATGATTATGTAAATTTCCAGAATCAACCTCAAGAATATTTTCAGATCTATTATCAGAAAGAACAACTCCATCAGTTTCAAGACTGTTTTCAAAACTAGGACTAGCAGAAGCATTTTCAGCAGATGCAAAAACATTCATATCTTTAAAAACAATGTCTTCAACAAAAACATTATTCTCTAAATTAGGAAGAATAGCATATTTTGAATAGGTTTAGAATTTTTGAAAGGAAACTCATTTTCAGAAAATTTAACATCCCTAGAAATGAAGACAGACTTGGTCTCTAAGTCATACACCCTATAACCTTTAGTATTTTTAGGATACTCAAGAAAAACACACTTGTAAGCACGAGGATGCATTTTTATTTTGGGTTTAGGCAAAAAAGAAGCATATGTAAGCAGGGGCGGAGCCAGAAATTTATCTAAGGGGTGTCATTTTTGTAACCATATTTAAAATGAGTTAATTATTTATAAAGGGGTGTCAATTCTATATGTTCCTATTTTTTTATTTACAAATTATATAGAAAAAAACTATTTTTTTAAAAAAATGGGGTGTCAACAGACACCCCAATTATGCATGTGGCTCCACCCATGTATGTAAGGTAGCCAAACACTTTTAATTGACTCAAAACATGCTTAGAACTATATAGCAATTCATAAGGTGTTTTATTTTCAAGAACATGAGTTGGTGTAATATTGATAAGATAGGCTGCATGAAGAATGCAGTCAATCTAGAAAATTAATGGCAAATTAGCTTGAAACTTAAGAGATCTAGCAACAGACAATATATGTTGATGCTTACGCTCCACAATACTATTCTACTGAGGAGTATAGGTACAAGAAGTTTGATGCACAATGCCTTTTTCTTTAAAAAAATCAAACATTTCAAACTCCTTAGCATTATCACTTCTTATACACTTTATTTTCTTTGAGAATTGAACTTCAACATAAACATAGAATTTACCAATAATATCTCTAACTTCTCCTTTTAATTTCAATGGAAAAATTCACAGAAACCTATTTTTATCATCAATGACAGTAAGAAAATATGAATGATCATATAAACTCTTGATTGGGAATGGACCCCAAACATCTATATGAACAAGATCAAACACATTACTGCTAACAGAAGTACTAATAGAAAATGAAGGTCTCCTATGCTTAGCTAGATGACAGACATCACAATAAGATACACATCCAACAGGAATTTCATTACAGATTTCAGAAAAAAAACTCATCCTCTTTGTAGAAGGATGGCCTAATCTAGCATGCCAAACAGACAAAGAAGAAGATTTAGATACAGAGTTTGAGAATGAAACCGAATTTGAAAGCTGAAGATGATAAAGCCCACCAATTTGACTAGCTGTACCAATCATGTTCGAAAGAACAATATCCTGTATGCAACAAGACTGTTGTGAGAAAACTAAGGCATATCTGTTATCTTTAACTAACTGAGAAACATATTTAAGATTAAAACCAAAATTAGGAATATAAAGAACATCTTTTAAAAATAAAACAGAATTTAGAAAAATATCACCAATGCTAGATACATTCACAAGTTCATTATTTGGCAATTTAACAAACTTATTATGAATAACTCTATTGTTTTGAAAAAGACTCAAGTCATTAGTAATGTGGTCAGTGGCACCTGAATCAATAATCTAGGTGTCACTTGAACCATGAAAAATAGAGAGAATCATACATGTATCTGGAGCAGTGTTCTCAGGGGTAAAACTAGAAGAAATAGCATTGATTTGAGATTGATGCACATCACTTTCAAGAACAGAAGAAGAATTTCTCTCTTGAAGCATAAAAACAAAACTTTCATATTGTTCTTTAGTAAAGACATTAGAAGAAACAATATCTTGATTCCTAGAGGAATCACTAGAAGGAACAGATTCATGAGAACTAAGTTGATTGGATTTGGACGACTGATATCTAGTTTTATACCCAGGGGAAACCCATGTTTGCGATAACACTTGTCTATGGAATGACCAAAAATCCCACAAAAGGAACAAACAGGCTTCTTGGACCCAGAATTATTATAAAATTTCTTACTATCAAAACTGGAATTTGAAACATGAGGTTTTTGCGAAGAAAACCTATTAAAATTCTGAGAATTAACCCTTCCAGCTAAGAAAACCGCAGAATCAGAATTAGAAACAGATCCTAGGGTTCACTCATGTTGAAGAACTAAGGCAAAAATTTCATTTATCGACGGTAAAGGCTTCATCATTAATGTTGAGTTGTGTGGGGCTCAATTTGATCAACCAATTTAGCTCACCAAGTGGTGGAGAGATGGATTTTTGGGTGGAAGGGTTGTGGAAGCTAGAATGTAAAAAGACACAATGATTTATAGTGGTTCGGCCTTCTAACAAGCACCTACATCCACTACCTTAGCTTCCCACTAAGGATTTCACAATCAATCCACTAATTGATTCGTCCCCTTTTCTAGGATTAGGAGGAAACCCTTACAACCGATCAAAGCTTCTACCCAAAGCCTTGATCAAAACCCTCTTTACAAAGAGATAAACAAAGCAAACTTAAAATCCTCTAATAGGTGTTTGTTTGCACAATAAAGCACTCACCCAAAACCTAAAACACTTGAGCAAATTTGACAATTTTAGCTCACTAGTGTTTGTCTATACAAGAATTGACAATTTAGGCACTAAGACAATATTTGATCATTTGATGTTTGACAATATGATCATTAGTCTTCTCTTGATGCTTGGAGGTCCTTTTTATACTCCCAATTGAGTTTGTAGCCGTTACTAGCCGTTGGGGATGAATTGGAGCCGTTGAAGACTTTATTTCCCTTCATAAATGTTGTTCTGCAGCTACCAGTATCGATACACGTGGAACGGTATCGATACGGCCTTCTTGAGGAAATAGCTGTTGGGCTCTTGCCAGCATAGGCGTATCGATACGCTTGAGGGCGTATCGCCGTATCGGTACGGGTCCATATTTGAATAGCCGTTGGGAAATAGCCGTTGGGGTAGTTGAAATAGGATCGGTACGCTTACCTGGCGTATCGAAATGATCCCGGTCCGTATCGATACACTAAACTCTCGTATCGATACGGGTCTTGACAGTAACCAAACTGAGGCAAAATGGTATCGGTACGGGTACAACCATATCGATACTGGTCACGTGAAAATACAAGTTTGGCTGTTTAAAACATGAAAAATCTTTGCCAAAAACCTTTTAAAATATCTCAAACATAATTTCAAGTTGTTTGGACTTAACACAAGTTTTAAATTCTTTTCAAATTAGTCCAAAACATTTTTCAATTATTATATCAAAACATTAGTTCTACAATCTCCCCCTTTTTGATATAATAAAACTAATCTTGAAAAATTGTTTGGGATTCTCCCCCTTAAACTTTAAAAATGTGAATAAGAGAATTAGGAATGTAAATCAAATAAATCTCCCCCTTATTCATTTGAAAATTCAATTTTTCAAACCATTTCTCCCCCTTTTTGTTATATCAAAAAGAATTTAAGACATTAAGTTCAAAATAACAATAGAGGTAAAAAAAAATTGATGCAAATAAGAATTTGGTTTAAAAATGGCTCCCCCTTACTCAAAGCATCATCAAAAGAGTTAGTCCAACATATATGATCATCTAGTTGAATTAAATAAAAATTAAAAAGACAAATAAAAGCAAAACAACTAGATTTTTACCAACACTTGAACCCAAAGGTAGGATGTGAAGCCTTCCTTCTTCAAGTGCTCTTCCTTGTGTGTATGGAGCTCCCCCTCAATGTTTGACTTGTTGAACATCTCCATCACACCTACAATAGACAATCAAGTAATTTTTGGTATCCAAATTGCTTTGGATCCATAAACATTAGTAGCACAAATTTTAGTCCCCTTTGGAATCCATTTTTCAATGTCATCCTTTTTAATTGAAGTACTAAGTCCTTTTGGGTCCCAAACACTTCTAAAACATTTACCTTTTATAAATCTAGGGGCACTAGATTGTCTAACATAAAAATTTGATTTTCCAAAATTGTTTTTCTTTTCTAGCTCTTTGGAAATCAAATCTTTTTCTTCTTGAACTTTTTGAAGCAATTTTTGTAAATTAAGACATTTTAATTCAAACTCTTCAAGTTTTGCTTCAAGTTCAAGTTTGGTTTTAGAAAGCAAATCATTTTGAATTTTTAACTTTGAAATCAATTTATTGTTATTCAAAATGTGGCTTTTAAAATCTAAAACCAAATCATCATAGGCATCTTGTAATTCATCAAAGGAATAAGAACATGAAGTAGATGAATTAGAAGTTACCCGTGAATCTTCTTCGATGGCCATAAGGCAAAGGTTGGCTTGTTCATCGTCGGTGGAGTCTTCATCACTCCAAGTAGCCACATATGCCTTCTTCTTATGGCTAGAAGTGCTTGCCCTCTCCTTTCTTTTAGGTTCTCGTTCAAGCTCTCTCAAGGCTTTCTTCATGAACGGGGCACACTTCTTGAAGAGATGAACTATCTCTTCATCTTCATCATCCTCTTCACTTGAGTAGACATGATGGCAAATGGAGGATTTGAGAGCCATGGCACTTGCATTGATGCCAAGCCCTTTGATTTTCTTCTCTCTCATAGCTCTAATTTCTTCCCTCTTCTTCTCATCCTCTTTGTTCTTCTTCATGATTTGATGAGTAAGGAGTGACCCCATGAGTTCATAAAGCTTCAATGTCTTTAAATTTTTGGCTTCGATGATGGCGATCCTCTTTGAGTCCCAAGACTCGGGAAGTGAGTAGATGAGCTTTCGAACAAGCTTTTCTTCCGGGATGGCTTCTCCAAAACCTTTAAGACCATTGGTGATGGTGGAAAACCTATCAAACATCTTCTCGATGTTCTCTTCCGGATCCATTTTGAAGTTCTCATACTCCAAGGTTAGGAGCCCAATCTTGGTCTCCTTGACTTCATTTGTCCCCTCGTATGTGACTTCAAGCTTGTCCCATACCTCCTTGGCACTCTCACAAGAAGACATCTTCTCATAGATGGATGGACCAAATGCACAAAATAGAATATGCAAGGCTTTACAATTTAGCTCCATCTTCTTGCGATCGTCGGCACTCCACTCCGCTTTACTTCTTTGAGGCACGAACAGACCATCTTCAACTACATCCCATAACTTGTAATCTTTTGATTTGATGAAGAACTTCATCTTTGTCTTCTAATGGGCATAGTAGGTTCCGTCAAAGAAAGGCGGTTTGTCGATTGATTGTGCCATTTGAGCCGGTTGATGAAAAAGTGATCGAGCTTGCCGGATCTTCTCAATAGGATGTTAATCCTCTTCGATTGAGCCAAGCTCTGATACCAATTGTTGAGTTGTGTGGGGCTCGATTTGATCAACCAATTTAGCTCACCAAGTGGTGGAGAGATGGATTTTTGGGTGGAAGGGTTGTGGAAGCTAGAATGTAAAAAGACACAATGATTTATAGTGGTTTGGCCTTCTAACAAGCACCTACATCCACTACCTTAGCTTCCCACTAAGGATTTCACAATCAATCCACTAATTGATTCGTCCCCTTTTCTAGGATTAGGAGGAAACCCTTACAACCGATCAAGCTTCTACCCAAAGCCTTGATCAAAACCCTCTTTACAAAGAGATAAACAAAGCAAACTTAAAATCCTCTAATAGGTGTTTGTTTGCACAATAAAGCACTCACCCAAAATCTAAAACACTTGAGCAAATTTGACAATTTTGGCTCACTAGTGTTTGTCTATACAAGAATTGACAATTTAGGCACTAAGACAATATTTGATCATTTGATGTTTGACAATATGAGCATTAGTCTTCTCTTGATGCTTGGAGGTCCCTTTTATACTCCCAATTGAGTTTGTAGCCGTTACTAGCCGTTGGGGATGAATTGGAGCCGTTGAGGACTTTATTTCCCTTCATAAATGTTGTTCTACAGCTACCAGTATCGATACACGTGGAACGGTATCGATACGGCCTTCTTGAGGAAATAGCCGTTGGGCTCTTGCCAGCATAGGCGTATCGATACGCTTGAGGGCGTATCGATACGGGTTCATATTTGAATAGCCGTTGGGAAATAGCTGTTAGGGTAGTTGAAATGGGATCGGTACGCTTACCTGGCGTATCGAAACGATCCCGGTCCGTATCGATACACTAAACCCTCGTATCGATACAGGTCTTGGCAGTAACCAAACTGAGGCAAAATGGTATCGGTACGGGTACAACCGTATCGATACTGGTCACGTGAAAATACAAGTTTAGCTGTTTAAAACATGAAAAATCTTTGCCAAAAACCTTTTAAAATATCTCAAACATAATTTCAAGTTGTTTGGACTTAACACAAGTTTTAAATTCTTTTCAAATTAGTCCAAAACATTTTTCAATTATTATATCAAAACATTAGTTCTACAATTAAGATTTGCGATTTCTGAACTGAAAAATTCTCATTCAACCCTCTTAAAAACCTAAGAATAAAATTTTGTTTCCTATACTTGCTAGCATCACACGAACAAGAAATTAAAGGTCGAAGATTTGAAATTTCATCCCACAATACCTTGAGTTGGGTGTGATAAGCCGTGACAGAATCACACGAACAAGATCCCCTTGGCTAAACCGATCGAATAAATCGAACCACAACTCACTCGCGTTATCGATCCAGATAACGCTCTACGCGATCTCAACACTCAACGCGCGCTGTAACCAGGATAGAACCAGGTTGTTACATTTGACCCAGGCACCATACGACGAATCGTCTTTACTAGGTTCTTGAATCGTGCCGTCCACAAACTGGAAATTATTCTTTGAGACGAGGTCCATCTTCATCGATCGAGCCTAAACATGATAATTGTTTTCGGTGAGAAGAGCCGACGTCAAAACGAGAGAAGGATTCTCGTTGGGATGAACATAAAATTCGTTGTTCGGATAATCGGTGCGAACAGATCAGCCGTCCAACGTTTCAGAGGAACGCAGATGCAAAGAATCAATTGATACCATATCAAGAATTCATTTCGTGGATTTGGGATTAGAAGCTTTTGATTATTCTAGGGTTTCTGAAGAAAAGATAAGTAAAAGGAATTTGGGATTTTCATTTACAATACAAAGGAAAAAGTCAACAACTTTAGGTTTGACCCGAGGTCAATGTTTTATACACGATAAAAATAAATAAACAGTTGGTCGCGAATATGCTTGTATACATTAGCATGGGATAACATCACAATATGCTTTTATACCTGGTCGTCAAATTCTGGACTGCTCGTTGGTCGCGAATGAAGTGCTGGATCATGCAAGTAAGTCAGGAAGAAAGGCGATCGCTTTCAAAATTGATTTCCAGAAAGCTTACGACACTGTAAGTTGGAATTTCCTAATTTTTGCTATGCGTGCCTGCGGGTTTAATGAGACTTGGTGTGGTTGGATCAAAAGTTGCATATCAACAGCATCTATATCTATCTTGGTAAACGGATCTCCGACGGAAGCCTTCGATATTTCAAGGGGGCTTCGGCAGGGGTGTTCTTTATCTCCGCTTCTGTTTAATATTGTTGGGGAAGCATTAAATTTAATGATCAGAAAAGCAGTCTCCAGGGGGTTGTTTAGTGGTATTCGGATCGGAAGGGATGAACAAGAGTTAGAGGTCTCGCATTTACAGTTTGCGGACGACCTTCTTATATTTTGTGGAGGCGAAGAGATTAAGGCAAGGAACGTGAAAAGGGTTCTGCGAGTTTTTGAACTCATGTCAGGTTTGAAACTCAACTTGAGGAAAAGCAGAATTTTCGAAGTTAACATCCCAGAAGAAATGGTGGCTACGTGGGCTAGAAATATTGGGTGTAGGCTAGATAAGTTACCTACGGAATATCTTGGTCTCCCGCTTGGAGCCAAGCGAAATTCAGTCCAACTATGGGATCCGATGATTAAGAAATTTTCGACCAAACTTGGGGGTTGGAAAACGAAGTTCCTGTCAATGGGAGGAAGAATTACACTCATAAAATCTATGCTTAGTAGCTTGCCGATGTACTTTATTTCAATTTTTAAAATGCCAACTTCAGTGCTGAAGAAATTGAATGGGTTAATTTCCAGGTTTCTGTGGGGTGGTTGCGAGGAGAAGTCAAAAGTTCATTGGGTGAAATGGTGTAATGTTTGCTTGGCCAAAGAGAATGAAGGACTTGGAATTGCAAATTTGGAGGTAATGAACCACGCGCTATTGGGAAAATGGATGTGGAAGTTCGGCAACGATCCTAGTGGAACTTAGAGGAAGGTTATAGTGGCAAAGAATCCGAGGGGCACGAGGGGCTTACTTCCGGATACAAATGCAGCGATGAACGGGTCGTGGATATGGAAAGGGATATGGAATTCTTTCCAAACTGATGATTCCTTTGGCGAGATTCTTCGCAGGAAGCTGATTGTTTAGATTGAGGATGGAAGAAAGGTTCGGTTTTGGCTAGACATATGGATTGGAGAGATTTCTTTGCAGGCTCAGTTCCAGCGTATCTATGCATTGGCCACGGACAAAAACTGCTTCATAGCAGACGTGGGGTGCAAACACCCTTCGGGTTGGACATGGCATATTCCGCTCCGAAGAGGAGTCTTTGACTGGGAGAGGCAACAATGGGATGAGTTTATAGACTGCTTGAATAACCTTTCCGCGAATAACTTCGAGCACGATTGGCTTCGGTGGACGGACACAGAAGACGGTAGCTTTTCTGTCAAATCTTGTAGAGTTGCAGTGGAAATCAAGACTTCGGACAAGGATTTTTGGAAGAATTGTGTATGGGTGGGTTTTGCCCCCTAAAGTAGAAGCTTTTGTTTGGTTGGTTATGAACAATCGAGCCCCGGTTAGAGGTGAACTTAGGAAGAGAGGTATGATTTTTTCAGATGGGATTTTGTGTCCATTATGCCAGGAGCTTACCGAGTCAGTTAGACACCTTTTCTTCTCGTGCTATGGGGTGCGGAAGGTATAGATGTTCTTTAGTGATTTGCTAGGCGTGGCAACGGTGTTACATGATGATCCGAAATTTTTCTTGTTAAGTTGGAACGCATTGTTTGCAAAGGAAAATTCGAAATGGGGCTCTTTCGTTCCATTCGCAATTATATGGTCAGTTTGGCTATACAGGAACGATGTTGTGTTCAATGGTTCAAAGGTTGACTGGCTACATCTCTTTTTTCTGATTAAATTCCGCTTCGCTTCTTGGCTAAAGGCCAGATTCCCAAAATGTTCTGTTTCAGTAGAGGCGTTGATGGCCGATTCCAGTTTAGTAGACCAAGTAATAGTGAGGAAGCAAGCTTCGATGATTGTGTGTAGGTGGACTCCTCCTCCGCGGGGTTTCTTGAAACTCAACGTGGATGGAGCCACTTCATTGGATTCAAACAGAGGTGGAATAGGAGGGTTGTTTCGGGATGAATGTGGCAATTCATTGTTCCATTTTTCTGAAGCAGTAAACACTGGCCTATCGACTTTAGTGGAAATGGAAGCTGTAAATAGGGGGATCTATATGTTTTTAAATTTGGAATGGAGGTTGAGGTACAAACTGATTATAGAATCTGATTGTAGAGTCCTGGTGGATTGGCTGGTGGGGTCGATGAATCCCCCGTTGCATTTTCGAGAGAGGATAGTGGGTCTAAGAGAGCTAATACAGAGCAAAGGGTGGTTCATTCGCTGAATTTCTAGAGCTTGTAACGTGGCGGCTGATAGCCTAGCAAAGAAGGGGATTGGCTAAATTTTATCATTTGCATCGGGGATCGTTTTTTGGGATGTAGGGTTTATGTTAGTAGAATTTTCAACTTTAAGGTTTGTTGCTGAGTATGTATGAACTGCTTTGAGTATCTTTATTGGAATAAAATGTAGTGGGGCACTCTTTTCCCTCTCCAATAGGGAGAAGATTTTTAATGAGGCCCATCTTTTATCAAAAAAAAAATTACAGTTGTTTAGAAAAACTAATTTTCTAACTAACCAATATTCCTAATACATAGAGTCCGCTTGTTTGGTGGTATGAATATTGTGTTAATTAATTAGAAGCTTGTTGGGAAAATAATTAGAGCCCACGCTAGTTATTTTGTTTTTACCTAAACTACCGTTGTTTAATTTTTGAAATGTTAATATTATAGTATGAACATTTATTCAACCATTTGTTCAGTAAATTAACGCTTAGGGTTTTTTTTTCTCTTTTTTCTCAGTTCCGCCGCTTCTTCTCTCTTTGGTTCGAACATAAGTCAGCGGCGACAATAGTTTTTGTGCTATTTTTCGACCGTCGATCACCTTTTTTCATTTATTTGTTCCGTTCTTTTGATTTTCAGTCTTTTTAATTCAATAAATTTATCTTTATGACACACTTTTCTCTACCGTTTGATATGTTTTTCTGCTTTTTAGCATGTTTTTCTGTCTCTTGGCACGTTTTTTTATTATTTGTTTTCTATGAAGCTTGATTTGACGACGCCACGATTGATCAAGATGACGATTATTTGTAATCATGTTGATCTTTCATGCTGCTATGGACCTTCGGTTTGAATTTGGATATGCGGTTTGCGCTTGTGATGAGTTTCTCAGGTGCTCGGCTCTGATTTGCATTTTCTCGGTGGTCTATCAATAGCTTCATCCCCTTCCCTTTTGTGGTTCGTTTTGTCAAGTTTCGTATTTATTTTTGATCGAGTATTTGGATGGGTTTATAACCTTTTCATGTATAGTTAATATCTGATCTAAAGTGGCTAGTTTTAGGAGAAAGTCCAAATTATGTATATTTAATTTACAACGATAATTTGTAAATCTTATTGTAATTTTAGGTATTTTCTCATTAATAAAATTAGTGACTTATTTAAAAAAAATTAGGTGAATCAAACTTGTGGTATAATGATAAAAAATAATATTATACTGTATAAAAAATCTCATTGAAATACAATTCCGATTAATATCAGATTTTAAGTTCAAATTTGAACAGCACGAACCAACTTGACTCAGTGGTTAAGGGAACGATTGTTGTTCCTAGAGGTCACGGGTTCGAGCACCAGCAGCTGCAGTAGGGTGATTGAGCGTTCATTGTCAAATGGTTGAGAGTATATTTAGAAAAGATACTACTTGTAATCACTCTAGCTTTAATAAAAAAAATCAAATTTGAACAATTTCCCATTTCTTATTAAAGATAGCAAACAAATTATACAGTACTAATACATATTCATATATAATAGAAAAGTATGATACGAGAATATTTGAATTTACAAAAGTTAAAAATATAATTAAAATTTTTAATTTTTTGGTTCACTTGAAATGGTCGCAAGTGTCCAATTTAATTAAAGGTTGGATCTTTAAATATACAAAAAGGACACGTGTCACTATTTCAAATGTGCTCGTAGAATTTTTTTGTACAATAAATAATTTTTAATGATCTAATTAGATTTTATTACATTCCGCGGTGCGTTTGAAAATCAAACAAAAAATAACAATGGATTTTAAATTGGTTTATTCACGGATTATTTAAAAAAGATTTTTTTTTTCAATTTTCCCCAAATTAATTCGATACTCAGTTAACTGAAGACACTACCTCGATCAGAATTTTTTAAATAATAATACGGATATAAATCTAAATAATAATTAGAAATTCCATCCCAAAATGTCCGGACTAAATATCGACCGTTTGGCAGCTAGTAGGATAATAGAACCGCTGGCCCAGTTTTTGTTGGACTTAATGAGCTTGTAATTTGAAGTAAGCTTTGGTGATGGGTTCAGGATTTTTCACGTACGGGCTCGTATACCTTGCTCAAACATGCTTCAAAGGGTGGTCGTTGTTGTTTCAATGAACTCAATATCTAATATTAACTAATGCTTCATTTTAACAAATGAATAGCGAGTGTATCTTTCAAGTTACTAAAGATGTTAATGTTGTTTCATTTTGTATGCAGGGACGAGAGGTTGGAGGGTAATTATCTCAACCGGCCAATTCTAATATTTTTTTACCTTTGTTGTTACATATATATATATATTGAAAATCAAGTAATTTATAATTTTTCTATTACTTTCAAATATTTATGTTTTATTTTTTTAACTCTAAATTCTGACCTTGTCTATTTTTTTATGGGTTGAAATTTCAACATTAATCTTGAAAATATAAATCTCTCTATTTAAAAGAATTTACGAGTGATAAGATTATATTTAGCATGAAAGGAATTATCAAGGCTTAAGCCTGCATCGTTATTTCTACCAAATCTTTATTCAAGCATAACAAGCATGAAACTCAAGTCAAGTTCTATAATCAAGTAAACACCAAATTTAAGAGAGAAAATGAATGAGACCAATATAAAACATAAAATTACAAATCACATTTATGATCGTTATTTTAAATTGATATTTAAACTTTTAAAAATTTCAAATATCATCCCCAATTGTCTATATATTATAATAATGTCTATTATTAATAAAATCGTTAATTGATGTGTATTATGTAATAATATGATGTGACATAAATGACACTTCATATTATATATATTGAGATAAAATTAGAATGTTTAAGAGTTTGAGTGCTAATTAAGAACGAGGATAATAGTTTGGAGATGAAATTAAAATGTTCAAAACTAGGGACTAATTTAAAATTAAAGTCATAGTTTGATGATAAAATTAAAATATTTAATAGTTTAGAGATCAATTTAAAATAAATTCTAAAATATTACAGTATTTTGTAATTAAAAAAAGATAAAGAATAAATAGGAAAAAGAAAATCTTAAGTACAACATCTTACAGAGGTAGAGTAAGAGGCGGTGACCATTAATCCACATGTCAGTTTATAATTGGATCATTTATCATTTCACTTTCATGGGAGGGAAAAGGCCATTTTTTTTAATTTTATTCTTCTTCGTCCCTAATTAATCCGTGGAACAAAAAACCCTAACACTTTAAACACTAAACCATTAATTCTTAACAAAGATACAAAAGACGACTGCCAATCCTAGTCTGGTTGCATTAATATTTACTAATTGTTGACAATCTCACCGATAGCAGCACAGATAATGAGCCGATATGATGGCCGCTCCGGCGATCCCACCTCTTACCGCGACCGTAGAAGGTAACCACCCAAATTTCTGCATTATCCAAATAATTTTAATTTCTTTCTCATTTTTTATATGTTTAAGTTCATTTATCATTCTGGGTTTTATTGGATTTTCACCTTTAATTTCAATATTATTATTTGTTTTAAAAAACAGTGAATTAAAATTAGCTAATTCATGTTGATTTTTAGATTTGTCTGTTTATTATATTTACATGACATTTGCGTTTTTTTATTTTAGCCTGGCTTAAAACTGAAAATTGACGAAGTTTTGTTGAATTTGTCTATGTTTAATATTTCAATTAATTCTGTGTTGTTTAAGCTACTCATAGCTATAAAATGATTGAATCTAGTTCAAATATTAAGTCATTTCGGTAATTTTAACACAATGGAGTCTTGGCCGTTGGCAATATCTCCTATCTAAGTTTGTACTATGAAGTTTAGATTATCCCGTCTAATTCTAGTACTTGGTTTTTTCTGTTTGTTTAACTTAATCTTTTGGTGTAGTGACTCCGGGTTTGGTGGCACTTCAACATATGGGGGTTCGGTGCGGTCCTCGTCGAGCAGAAGGGATTATGATGGTGCTGAACCACCTAGGAAGTTGGATTTGGATGGGTTGACCCCTTTCGAGAAGAACTTTTATATCGAGTCACCATCAGTGGCGGCAATGTCAGATGTGGAGGTTGAGGAGTATCGACGGCGAAGGGAAATTACAGTTGAAGGTCGCGATGTTCCAAAGCCCGTGAGTAGTTTCCGTGATGTGGGCTTTCCAGGTAATTTTGTTGGTTATTTTAATAATCCAGCTTATTTTGTCATTTAAGTATCTGATTTTCCTTTCTTTTTGTTTGTCTTGCTTCTGCCTTCTGGACCTTTTTTTTGTTTGTAATTGTATGTCTGTCTGTCTACAGAAAGTGAGGCTGCAGAGCTTGTTGTTTTATGACTTGTTGTTTTAAGTGTGTGATCCTGACTTTATTTTGAGCATTTTATATGGTAGGGGCTGTTGTCTGGTTATTGCTCTGCACTCTGAGATTTCATTTGTAGGATGAACAAATTTTATTCATCCAAAAAGAAGCAAAATTTTGCTACAAAGAATACAGTATAAACTTCAGTCAATTACATGACTAGACCTCAATTTCTACCTTACATCCCTGAATCATTTACAACATTACAAGTATTCATAAGCCTATCCCCAACAAGACTCTTCAAATGAACAAAATGTAACTGTACAGTTTT
Source organism: Hibiscus tridactylites (assembly GCA_958450335.1). NCBI lineage: Eukaryota > Viridiplantae > Streptophyta > Magnoliopsida > Malvales > Malvaceae > Hibiscus > Hibiscus tridactylites. Next base: position 85,648,963 of record OY288280.1, read on the forward strand.
CCCAGTATATCCATGAGATCTCCTATTTCTTTCTTGCCAACTAAGTAAATCCTTGCATTCCATGCAACCTTTAGTATGGCTGCCAGCAAACTCTTGCCCTTCACAGCCTTTTGAATCCATTCTGGCTCCTTCTGCCATGAATTAAACAAACAAACTTGCAGTTCACAAGACTGCAACACCAAACCCCATAATTCTCTTGAAAAAGAACAACATACAAAAAGATGATCTCAAGTCTCCACACCGTCACAACAAAGAATACGATCTGAATCCACTTGCAAACTCCATAGTAACATTCTGCTCTTAGTAACCAGCCTTTCCTGAGCAGCTAGCCATGCAATAACAGAGTGTCCTGATGATTTTCACATTGTTGCAATAAAAGATGTTTGTATAATTTTCTCAAAATACAATTGAACCTTTAACCCAGATGTAAAACTGTAATATGTTTGATGATATTTCTGAAGTTATCTCATGATCTATTAATCACTCTAAAGAGTGTGTTTATGAAGTGATTTGGGTATCTCTTATCTCTTCATAAACTTTTTCCCGCTTTTAAGTTGGTTTTCTTTTCTTGACTGCAGACTATGTACTGCAAGAAGTCACAAAAGCTGGATTTGTTGAACCAACAGCCATACAAGCTCAAGGCTGGCCAATGGCTTTGAAGGGCCGTGATCTCATTGGTATTGCTGAAACTGGATCAGGGAAGACTCTTGCCTATTTATTGCCTGCAATTGTCCATGTCAATGCACAACCAATTTTAGGTAAAAATCCGATTCATATTTATGTCTTATGATTTACTTTTCTTTGCATGTTGCGAGGGAATAATTCTCGGTGTTTTTATATATATTTTCAGCTCCTGGAGATGGGCCTATTGTACTAGTTTTAGCTCCAACACGTGAACTTGCAGTTCAAATACAACAAGAGGTCGCTAAGTTTGGTGCATCATCAAGGATCAAGAATACATGCATATATGGTGGGGTTCCAAAGGGACCTCAGGTCCGCGATCTCCAGAAAGGTATGCGGTAATATGCTTGGGTTGACTGTTCCTCTGCATTTTCTTGTTCCTGAATTGTTTGTACTCTCTTATACATTTTTCAGTTCAAGATGCTTTGTTTATTTGTAGTTTAAACAATCAGTTATCTTTGTTTTGTAATTGCTTACTGTTGTTAATGAAAATGTTATTATTGTTTGTTCGATCAGGTGTTGAGATTGTTATTGCCACACCAGGGAGGTTAATAGATATGTTGGAATCAAATCACACAAATTTGCGAAGAGTTACTTATTTAGTCTTGGATGAGGCAGATCGGATGTTGGATATGGGGTTTGAGCCTCAGATGCGAAAAATTGTTTCTCAGGTATATTTTCTCACCTTCCTCTTGCATTTTATTGTCTTTATCATCCCAATCCCTTGATGATTACAATTTCTTAACTCTTTTTTTTTGGATAAATGTTGTTTTATTCATCCAAAGAACCACAAACAAACCATCCAAAACAATCCACCAACCCCTATACAGTCAAAACTACTAATTACAGAGCAAATTCCATCTATCTACTAAAAACAAAGAACAATTTGCTAGTTTGGTATACCCATCTAATCGCATACTTACAATCTTTTTAAGTCGCAAAAACAAGACCTCAACCGATTGGGGAGCTTTCCCATGCAACCTTGAATTTCTTTCCTGCCAAACCAAATAGTTGCAACAGCACCAAGCAAGTCGAATGATAGCAGCAATCAAAGCCTTACCTTTTCCCCTCAACTGCATCCAATTCTGCGACTGCAAGTCAGCCCAACAGCTATGACTATGCTGAATACCACAATGCAACAAATTTTTTCCAATAAGCTCCCTCACAAAAACACAGTCTGCAAACACATGATCTCTTGACTCCAACCCATCTCCACATAGCAAACAAGAAGGATCAACATCATACCCCAAGCAAGCGACCTGCATCTAGTCGGCAGCCTATCAAGGACTACAAGCCAAGTTATAAAGGAACATCGAGGAATAGAAGGAGATCCCCACACAACCTTGGCCCAAGGCACCTTCTCTTGTCTATGCCTAAGCTTATCCCATACGAGCCTAGCCTTAAAGCTTCCATGCATATGCACATCCATCTGTAACCATAACACTCTCAATTTCAAGAGTTTTTTTCCAAGCCCAGCTATGATGATTCTTAGCTTGGACCTCCCAAATCGAGCATCCCTTTAACAAATAATTTTCAATCCAAGCAACCCAAATTGAACCAGACTTCACAAAGATAAGCCATAAACATTTAAGGAGGCAAGCCCTATTCCACACATATAAATCTTTAATTCCCAAACCCCCTTCATTCTTTGGATGACACACTTGCATCCAACTAACACGCGATCCTTTAGCAGACCCGATCTCCCCTTTCCACAAAAAAAGAAGCACATAAAGACTCAATTAGCTTAATTACCTTAGCTGGCAGAAGAAATATCCGTTCCCAAAAGTTATGGATACTGAACACCACAGCCTGTATCAGTTGAAGCCTGCTTGCAAAAGAAAGACATCTAGAGGGCCAGCTAGAGATTTTCTTGGTGATTTTAGCAACCAGACACTCACAATCCACCCTACTCAAATTCTTTGTCACAAGGGGGACCCCCAAATACCTGACAGGCAAGCATCCCAGTCTAAACCCAGACAGAGAGGCCAGGTTCTGCTCATCATCAGCTCTCAATCCAGCACAAAAAAGCTCACTCTTAGTCTCATTTAGCTGCAAGCCAGATATCTCATAGAAGACTTCCATAATTCGCTTAACACCCAACACAGAACCACTATCTCCCTTAGTAAACACTAAGAGATCATCTGCAAAGCAGAGATGGGTCAAACCCTCTTACATTTTGGGTGGTAATCAAACACCCCATGTTCAGCAGCAAGATTCAACAGGCCAGAGAGAACATTCATTCCAATAATAAAAAGATAGGGAGATAAGGGATCACCTTGCCTAACACCTTTTGCACCAGCAGAATACCCTTCAAGCCCACCATTAAGGCCAATGGAAAACCTAGGCTGGGTGATACAGGCTGCAATCCATCTTCTAAATAGAATTGGGACACCCAAAACCTTAAGAACTTGCAAGATAAAATCCCAACTCAAAGAGTCAAAAGCCTTCCTAAGGTCAATAATAGAAGGAAGACTGGACTTCAAACGATTTGCAAGGATCTTTGTGGTGCAGCTTAGACAAGTTAATTTTTAGTTGGTCAAAGCAATTTCTTAACCCACTTACTGGAAAAAGTATGCTATGAATTATCATTTTACAAATGGGAACAGTCATTCTGGAGTGGACATAATAGTTTTCTCTGCTTGACTCTCTTATCCGTTATTCTTTATTGAGCTTTTTATGCTACTCAAGTATTGCACTTCATAAAAATGATATTCGGAGTTTGCTAATTTTAATCCAAGAGGTAAGTCAGACTTTAACTTCTAGGATAACATGAGTGTTAATTTCATAAGTCTAAGCTAATGCTTTCAGAATTTTGAAACTTTTGTACTTTTTTCTAGGATAACAATGCATCATTACATCCACTAGAAGAAAAATAAGTTAATAGAGAAAAGTGAGAGGAGGAAATAGTGTTAGTGTCCGACTTTACTCTGGATTTAGCTGAGGACATCTGTTTTTGTATAATCTATAATATTTGTATGAGCTGTGAAATGAATTGGAAGTTTCACCCACTACATCAGCCCCTCTTTCTCTGATTGTTACTTGTGTACTTTTTTGCAGATCCGCCCTGACCGTCAAACTTTGTACTGGAGTGCGACTTGGCCAAAGGAGGTTGAACAGTTGGCAAGGCAGTTTCTTTACAACCCATACAAAGTAAGATGCCTACTATTTTTTGTATTATTTACTTACTATTTGGCTTCTTTGAGAAGTTATCTATGGCTATTTGTTTTGAAATGTGCAATCTGATACATGGTATAAATGTATTTTGGTTTTTTTATTCTCTTTGTTGTTTCGTATGCTCTATTATTTGCTTAAATTTATTGTTTCCTTTGTCCTTGTGCAGGTGCTAATTGGATCTCCAGATTTAAAAGCTAACCATGCAATTCACCAACATGTCAACATTGTTTCAGAGAGTCAGAAATATAACAAGTAGAAAGCAGTTTACTTTGTTCTTATAGTTTTTTAATTGTTTAACCATTAGCATATGGTATTGGGATATATTGAGGCTTTTATTGACCTCTATTTGTCGTTCTTGATGTTCCAGATTGGTAAATTTGCTCGAGGATATCATGGATGGCAGCAGAATTTTGATTTTCATGGATACCAAGAAAGGTTGTGACCAAGTTACTAGGCAACTTCGCATGGATGGTTGGCCTGCTCTCTCAATTCATGGAGATAAAAGTCAGGCAGAAAGGGATTGGGTCCTTTCTGAGTTTAAAGCTGGCAAGAGCCCTATAATGACTGCAACAGATGTTGCTGCTCGTGGTTTAGGTACACATATTCTTTTATTCTCTATTTTGTACCTTTGTTTTTATTTCACAAGTACACTGCGTTTTTCTTGTAACGGATATTTGTGCCTAATGTGCCTTATTTGTGAGATTCCAGGTTATTGTTGTTATCATCATTTTCTCTTAAGTTTTGGATATTTATGCCTAATGTCCCTTCTGACTTTCTATGCTTTAGGACAGGGGATTGTCAACTCTATATTGGCCTCAATATCTGGGTTACTTATTAGATTTGATTGTTGGCAGATGTGAAAGATGTGAAATATGTAATCAATTATGACTTCCCGGGATCCCTCGAGGATTATGTCCATCGCATTGGTCGAACTGGGAGGGCAGGGGCAAAAGGAACTGCCTATACTTTCTTTACAGCTGCAAACGCCAGGTTTGCCAAAGAACTTATTGCCATACTTGAGGAAGCTGGACAGAAGGTCAGTCCTGAATTGGCGGCAATGGGACGTGGTGCACCTCCTCCACCATCAGGTTAGTTTACTGCAATTCTTTGGAAAACACGTATATGTTGGCACAATACCACAAACAGCAAACTCAATGGAATTCGATGAAGGTTTGAGTTTGTTTTGATAGCTTTTGCACATTTAGGTACTTGATTCAAGAAGGGGCTACTAGACACATGAGCATTACTCTGTTTCTGCCATTAGTTGTTAATTTTTGCAATAATTTGATGAATCAGGTCATGGTGGTTTTCGAGACCGAGGTAAGGGATATGGTGGCGGTCGCACATGGAGCTGATGAACGGAAATAACCCCATTTCCCTGAGTAAAATGATAAGTAGTATGAGAGTACAGTGTAGTGTTAGTGTAGACATACATTGTTTGACTGTCACTACGTGCAGGAAGGGCAAGCAGGTGGGGAACTTGTAAATTGACATTGTTGTACTCTCCGATTAAGTCCACTACCCCCATTAAGCAATGGACTTGACTCTTGAATGAGGAAAAAAAACTTTTTAATATTTATTTTTAGTCACTACTTCGTAAAGGGGTGTTGACTTTAATATTTTTAGTACACAACATTGTAAAGGGGAGTGCAAGTAGATGGATTAGCTTACAAATGATTTTTTTTATTAAATCATATTTTATTATTGAATTGAATGTTTATAATTATGTAAAAAAAAGTTGATAGATTTTGATATGATCGCATTACTTAAAAAATTAAAATTAAGACGAGGATAAGAAATGTTCTCTAAAAAATTAAAAAGCACGCATTTCTCTGACATTGAACTTATTAAGCTAAAATTATTTGTTAGTAAGCGAAGGGCCGAGGTCAAAAACACTTGCACTAAGTTCTAAACCCGTGATTCTTTTATATTTCAAAACACTTTTCCTTTTCACTTTTGTTTCCAAACAAAGTAAAACGTTTAATATTAAACAAGAGGTTGCATTACAAGAAATGTTTTCATAGTGAACTATTAAAACAGGATAAATCCTCTGATTAACATTCTTCTTTGTTTCTTTCAAATAACTTTGGAGAATGCATGGTCTTTTGTGACAGTTCAAGCGCCGAGCATTGTGGAGTAATTATCTCCATATTCATCTTCGCTTATGCCGGCGATGACACGTGAAATGATTTGCAATCGTTACCGTACTCACCCACCAACATAATGACTGCTTGAAAGATGTTGATTGATCTGATATGCACCATCAATGTTTTAGTGATTAAGTTGCAAACTGTGTTAGTATCGGCTAAAGGGAGATTACTAGAGTAGTTGATTGCTATGGTGTTGAGACAGCGCTTGCTTGTCGATGAAGTTTCTTCACAGTCTCTAATCAGTGAAGGAAATTACTAAATAAAATAAACAGCTTTTACTGATTGGTATTTAAGAGTGTTGAGACAGCACTTGCTTGTCGATGAAGTTTCATAGAATTTTCCATTATGATTAAGGGTATTTAAGATAATCAAGAAAGAAAGAAAGAGAGACAGGGCAAGCGTGCGTGCGGGAAGGAAAGTAAGAGAGCAGAAAAGAAAGAAAGATTCATCAATCATGGAGATGATCAGTTCATTAATGTCGATTCTTGTGTTGGTGACACCACTTGTGTTTTGCATCATATTTCTCCGTGGCAAAAGCAAAAGCAAGTTGAACAGTCAAGATCTAACTCGATACCCTCGTCGAAAAGCTTATGCCAACTTCCTCTAGGAACTCTCGGCTGGCCTTTCGTCAGGGAAACCATCGACTTCATTTCTTGTGCTTACTCAGACCACCCCGAGAGCTTCACGGACCGTCGTCGCCGCATGTAAACATTTCTCTCATCCCTAACTTATCCGTGTTACTTCGTTGAATATCTTGCTAAACAGGTTAGGGTTTTTATTTTCCATTCAATATGAAGAAGATATTGGCTTTTTGTAGGTATGGTAAAGTGTTCGAGTCACACATATTCGGGACCCCGTCTATAGTCTCAACAGATGCAGAAGTGAGTCGGATCGTTCTACAAAGTGATGCTGCCGTTTTATCCGAAATCCTTAACCGAGTTGATGGGGAAATCCTCCATTCTTCTGATCAATGGCAGCTTACAAAGGAAAATCCATGGTCTTATAGGATCCTTCTTCAAATCTCCACATCTCAAACATCAGATCACCCGAGACATGCAAAGTTATGTCCAACAAGCAATGCATAAATGGGGAGCTGATCAGCCCGTTTTCATACAAGATGAAACTAGGGATGGCAAACGGGCAGGGCGGATGCGGATGAATCAAATGGCTCCACGAGATGTTGTTGATGTTTTGCTCAAGGACGCTAGTGAAGTATTAACAGATGAACTAATTGCTGCTAACATGATCGACATGATGATCCCCGGTGAAGATTCGGTGCCGGTTTTAATGACTCTCGCAATCAAATACCTTTCGGACTGTCCGGCTGCGTTACATCAATTGACGGTATGAGATTTGAATTTTATGATAAGGATCAAAGACCAAACTTTATATTATACTAATATCATATCACTTCTTTTCCTTTGAGAAAAAAAAAAATGAACGCCAATTTCCATTCCCTCGATACATGGGCATATTGTGTTGCTATCATATCTTGCTTTGATTGACTCGGCGTCAACAAATTGCTATATTAAATCCTGAATAAAGACTCTAGACTAGTATTTTCTTAGTGGCACTGTGAGATTCATGAATTTCCCCCCACTAATTTCAACTTTTATCATAGTGATTTGATTTGCTTGACCATCTAGGCACAACTGGCAGGGTTTAATATTAGGGTTTTGTCCACACTAGATATGCATAATTTCTCAATGAAAGTAACATGCCCTCTCTAATCGGGTTTACTTGTATGATTCCAATTAGTGGGTCTTGAATTAGGATAAAAATTACATGCCACCTTTCGGTGCCTTTTTATGCATCAACATTAAAAAAATTCTAAATTTTATTTTTAAATTATAAACTTTAAACCTTAAAAAATACGCCATATTATTAATTCTCTAAACTTTAATCATAAACTATATTTTTAAACTTAATTTTGTAACATGGGACATAAATAGGGATACATGAAAAAGGTAGAGAATTTCTATTCCTTGAGTTAATGGCTTAATGCAATCCTCCCAAAACCCACATCTACACAGATTTACTCTTGCATTAAATTTACGTTTAATTAATTATAATTGTGTGGGCATGTTTTTGTAATGTTTATTACATAATCATAATTTAGCTTTTTGTTATGCAAATTTCTTAGGAGGAGAAGTTCGAGTTGAAAAAGGCTCAAAGCTCAGAATGGGGAGCCATTGATTTGGAGTGATTACTTGTCATTGCCTTTTACTCAAAATGTAAGTAATTCAACTAATAAAATTAAGGTTAAATGTAGGATTTTAATATATGACTATTTTGGATTAATTATATTGTTTCAAACAGGTTATTACAGAGACTCTAAGAAAGGGAATGTAGTAATAGGATTGATGAGAAAGACCATGAAAGGTATTAAGATAAAAGAGTATCTGATACCGAAAGGATGATGTCTTTTTTGCTTATTTTAGATCAGTCCACCTCGATGAAAATCACTATGATCGACCTTATCAGTTTAATCCATAGAGATAGCAAGTAAGATAAATTAACGGACACACCTCGTAATAATTAATTCCCTTTTTCTCTTTTTAATGTCTTGTTTTTTAGCATTAAACTAATAGACATATGGGGGCTAATCATCATCATATGCACAGGAGAAAGACACAATTAGCAGCTATAAATTCATATAGTTTTTAATATTATCACGTAAACAATGAAAATCATGGAGTTTGCAGTAAGTATTTTGTGTGAATGATTGCGCCCACGGAGATCTCCTGTAGCAGCCCGCCAGCCCCACCAATGATCGGCGGTGGATTTAGCATTACATTGGCCTCACAGCAGCCCACTCCCAGCTAGGTTGGACTGAGAAGCTGTTTTTATTAAAATGAGACAGAATTTGGATGTTTGAATCATTTTCAGACCAGAAGAAAGAAAAAGACATGCACGTTGATCACCATCAATGTTCTGTTGTATAGATGCAACATCGGGACGAAAAACAAACTTGTCTTTTGCATGCATGCATATTATACATGCAAGAAAAAGAATGGACTTGACCCAACTGCAAAAGCACCCAGCAGAAATTTAATGACCTGTTTTCTGCAACTTTCAGACTTGTCATCATGACCCAGAAACGAAATGCCAGGGAAAGTTTTATGTTTTGAAAATGAGCCTTTTCAAAAGTTTGAAATTTTACAGGTAAGACGAGGACATTTCACTGTCTGCTTGTTGGTTTCTTAATGCAAGACAAAAGCTCAGAACATTTTAATGTCAGCTAAAACAGCTTCTCGATTAACAAAAAATCAGTATGGGAAAACCGTGTCTTTGCCATGAACTGTCAAAGTCAATGATTTTTGTTTACCTTGCTCACCAATTAAGATTCAGATTAACTGTCCTCCCATGCAATGCAACAATCAAACAGAATCCCATATTCAACAGACATGTGGAAGAGAGAGAAGGGAGGAAACAACCCTATTTCTCAACTCTGCCTCATTGATTTAATTAGAAAGCATATAATATTTCATCATAGCTTTGAAAATCAGCAGCATTTCCAAAAAGAATTACAAAAACCCTACTACCCTTTGCTTCCAATACTACTACTAGTCTACTACGACTATACAAATTGATTTATATAGATAGATATGCGTACCATGCGTGTAAGGAACCCCCGGAAATGAGCTTTTTACAAATGGTCTGCACATGAAGTCCTCCTGGTTCCCGACCTTTGCCCGTCAAGGGAGAGCTTCCCACTGAAATCTTCTAATGCCTCATTTACCAGGGATCCACTGTAATTCTGTTGTTGCTGGCCACTTCGATTGCCAATGTCATATCCTGGTGATGCGTAATTCGTGTCCATAAGCATGTCACCTTCCAATATACGGAGCACCTGTTCCAGAAGAACATTTAATGAATCTGAAAAATATTATGTAACCTATTTGGTAGTGACTTTAAAATATAAAAAAACTGAAGGTATTTTGTATGCAAATCATTCCTTCCAAATACCATTTAACCAATTTTGTCTTCAATTCTCAACAGTTAATCAGAAAACAGACCTCTGGAAATTTATAAAATTAGAGCTAAACCTGTTTATTTGAATCGATATTTTCAACAAGTTAAACAATGTTAATGATTTTAAGGCTAATAAGATCTGCGTAAAAAATAACAATAAAGAGTCGTATTGATATGCATGGTAAAACAAATTAAACTCTTCTCTAAAACATTTCTCAGTACCTGTGACATGCGAGGCCTAGAATGAGGATCCCGCCTTATGCATAATGATGCGGCATGAAGCATGCAATAGACCTCATGCTCAGAGTAGCGATCCTCCAATCTTGGGTCCACCAATTCATCAATAGCATATTCTTCCAGAAGTGGACGGGCCTATTCAAGACCACAAAATAAGAAATAGGCAAAAATAAACCAACAAATTCACACAGGACATTAAAAAAGCCAGAAAGAATTGTTTTGGTCCTTCATAGTTCATACATATGGCAGATGTTTGTGAGATGTTTTCATAAATTGTTCTTAAAGTTACACAGGAGAATAGAATAAACGCTTGAACTAATGATTTGAAGGAAGATGTAGAATAAGAGTTTAAAACTTTACCCATTCAGTTAGACATTGCTGGCCTTTAGGCCTATTAAGGTCCACAGCTTTACGTCCGGTAACAAGTTCAACTAACACCACTCCGAAGGAATAAACATCAGCTTTTTCGGTAATTTGGCCAGTTTCAGCATATTCTGGCGCCAGATACCTATGCCACACCATAAACCATTACTAATTTCTTTAATTGCATAAGTTAGGTAAATTGTGAAAAACAAAGTTGTCATTCAAGTTTACCCAAATGTTCCAATCACCCTTGTTTCCACTCCAGCATCACCATCAGGCTGCCATCTTGCAAGGCCAAAATCACCAACCTAGCAAAAGCATGTACGACTATATAATAGAACCATAAAGGGTTCAGTTACAAAAACAGCTTTTCCTAGTACCCATCTAAAATCTGAATCAATGCTAAAAATGAAGATTAAAAATCCTTTAACATGTAAATTTGAAACTTAGGCATGCAGAAGAGTTAAAATTTTGCCTACCAAAGGTTCAAAATCATGGGTAATGAGAATGTTGTTCGGCCGCATATCACGGTGCACAATGCAGCCAACTCTGCATTCTTCATGAAGGTATCTCAGACCTCTAGCAGCTCCCACAGCAATCTTTTGTCGCGCAGACCATTCTAACGGTTCTCGATGGTGCCCTGAAACACATGGTACATTCAAAACTATGGTAGCTAGATAGAAATAAGCACATTCAAGAATAATAAATAGTTTTATGTAAAAACTTGAGTGTGATCATGTTAAATACATGGTAACAGCTGGCGACTAACTTCACTATCTATGTTTTTTGCACTTTTTCCCTTACCATTCGGGATAGGGAGAAATCAGGGTGGAGGGAACACCTTTTTCCAGTCCAGTCATCAAATCCTAATAGCTAGGAAATCACATTGTCCAAAACAAAAAGATAACAAGCCTCTATCACATAGGAATATAGCAAAGTCTTTAAGGGCCCACATATGATGACTATATCAACAACACACACCAAAGATCAGTACATACATACGGCGGTGAGCTAAAGATCAGTGAAATACCATATAGATGAGAATCTAGAGATCCATTGCATATGTATTCATAAACCAACAGCCGCCTTCTATCCTCAATGCAGAATCCAATCAGCATAACAACATTCCTGTGCTGAGCACAGCTGAGGACTTCCACTTCCGAGCAAAATTCATGATCTCCCTGGGAACTAGCCAATTTGTGTTGCTTGACTGCAATTGCCTGTCCATCTGGGAGTACTCCTCTATAAACGGACCCAAACCCGCCCTCAGCCAAGAAATTAGCTTGGGAAAATCCACCAGTTGCAAGCTCCAATTCAGCACGGGTAAACCACCTTGGTGGCTTCCCAAATACAGGTGCCTTATGCTGACATATTGAACACAATGGAGGAGGGCAAGGAGGAGAATTTCTCGATAATGCAACTGCTTCTCTCACGTTTCCATTAAATTCAATATCACCCCTAAAGCTTGACATTCCAATTTCATCTTCTCTATCATGTTTCGAAAATTTCTCCATTAAGGCTTTTGTTGTTGAAGCTTGAGCCCTGAAATTAGCTCGACCAGAAGGTTCTTCGAGGTATTGTGAGGACTGAGGATGAGAAGTAAGATATTCAGTTATCCATGGTTGATACCTTAAACTCACTGAAGATAAGGATACACTTTCACTCTCGGTGTCTGAAATAGACTCGTCATGATCCTGGTTTTCCTTGATGACTAGTGATTCCTCTTTCTTCGATTCCGCATTTCTTTCTGAGGTGCAAAAAGGTGAAGTGCCTGGATCAGAGCTAGACAATGAAGAAGTTCCTGCTTCAGTAGTAGTGAATGAAGTCCCAAGCTCTGGACTGCTAGTTGGAGTGACATCGGGCCCTATAACTCCAATAGAGTCGGATGATCCATTTTTGTTTTTTGAATGCTTTTCAGATGTTTCATCTGTCTCGGGATTTAATTGACAAGGTTCAGCTTCCTTCTCAGATGCCCCAAACAAATTTAAGCGCAGCACTTTTGCCTGAGAACGCTTCATAATCACTATGTTGCACTGCAACTCCTCCATGCAGCGCTTTTCCTCGTGTTTGAGCTGCCTGAAAAAAAATGGGGATACTGTAAGCATGAGCATATACCTTTTAGGATAGAACACGAAAGGAAACGAAAGGAAGAAGAAACAAAGCAAACAGGATGTTACTTGTCCAATACGACCCAACTAGCTTGAGCTTGCTTAGCTTCTGCAGCTACAGCTCCACATTGTGATCCAGAAACAATTTTTATCTTGACATTAATCTGTGCAATGACATTCAGAATCGAAGCATTAGCAGACAATGACATTTACAAAAAACAATAGTATAATCAAGCACACAGAGCCAGGCATTTACGTTGCTGGGATCATAAACATCGTGGAGCTGGAGGATCATTTGGGAGAACGAATCATTGATACCAGAATTTTGCTCCGAACTTGATCCTGTTTGGGACTTGCGGCTACTGGTGGCACAGTCACCAGAAAATCTTGGAAAACCCCATTTTCTACCTGGAGGATTGTGGCATTTAACCATCAGGCAGGAATTATTGGAGAAAATTAAGTTAGAAGAATTATCAGCATGAGTCAACACCATAATCATTTTCAACTGTGGCTCTTCTAATAAGCCCCGGGCACTTTCTATGCCAGAAAGAACATAACAAGCACAAGAAAACTAATTAATTTAAAAAGAAATATCAGACATGTTAAAAATTGGAATGCAAAACTAGAAGACAATCTACACTAATATACAGCAAAATTTCCTGGCACATGATAACGTGTCTGCATCCATCAACTCGTAATTGGAAGAAAGGCACCCAAAAAAACAAAAATATACAAAAGAAGAACAAATAGCATTACGCAGGAAATTCCATCATTATTAACTTGAATGGAAATCTTTAAAGCTGTATGCGGTAACAACTTATGAGACCAAAACAAAACAAGTAACTGTGATGCAAGCAGGCTAACCAAATTTCATCATTATTCATAAATCATTCATGTAATCAAATTTCTAAAAACCCCATCAATTTTACCGTCAGCAGGAGTTCGATCCTAACATGTCATAGGTTGCAAAAGCAATGATACAACAAGAAAAAAGAAATACCTGAACAATGTGAAGGAACAATAAGCAACGTAATGCAGTCTCCGGGTTGAACAACATGAGTCAATGCCCACACCAGAGCAGTCTTGGGAATTTCTTTGGATGCCTTAACAGCAACCACAACTATCTTGGCCATACTCAACCCAGTTTTTCCCTGCTTTACCTTCTGTTCTTGACTAATAATTTCGATTCAATTTTTCTCTCTTCAATAGATTCAACTCCTAAATAACTATATTAATAACAACTATCATCGGAGAGGCCCAAAAAATATGTCTTAAAAGGAACAAACAAAACAAAAAAATTGCATTATTGATCTGCCCCCACCATACTGGATTCAAGGACATGTGCCACCAACATGGCTAACTGTTCCATTCCAGATAATCTGCTGAGAAACAGAGAGATACCGGCATCTATGACAACACCCATTTCACTGATTCACGTTAACTCAAACTCACTCACTTTCTAAAAATTACCTAGTTTTCAAAGGCCTATTAGTATGTATATTCCACCGGTGATTACAAATTTGATGAAGATCTAGCCTCCCATTTTGTCACTGAAACAAGAAAGTTGAGTCCTTTTTGCTTAAATTAAGCACGGATTGAGAATCAAACTACTGTTTGACATGAAACTGCAAAACGACAGCAACTCCCAAAAAAGTGAATCAATACAAAAGAACCTGCTTTCCCTTTCTTTTCTGAATGGGGTTCAAATCACGGTGTCAACACAGTAAAAATAACAGCTACAAAACAAGAAAAAATAAGCTGTGTATTTCTGGAACCGGGTATCAGTTTCCCCCCTTTTCTTCTTGTTTAGTTTTTCGCAGAAACAGAACATAATTTTCTGCACATTGATTCTCCTGTGTAGGCTTCCATACAAAGAAAATCAAATCACAATGCGTCGTAAGCCAGCAGCTTTCTTGTAGAAGGATTTGACTCTTGAAATGTTCACAGCTAGCAAAAAAGCCTCAGATTTGAAGCTGTAAATAGAAAAAAAGCAGCACCCTTTTAAAACCTCAAATTCAATTAACAAACCTGGTTCAAATACTGCAAATTCTGTACAAAATAAAATGGAGATTATTACTTTAAAACTTAAACACGCATTAGAAAATTAAAAAGACTAAACAAGCAGCACTACCAGCTAACAAGTAACAAAACAGTTTCTTTTAAACCTATAACGACAAACAATAAAAAAAAATCCCTCCAGAATACAACTGAAGCTCGCCTTTTAAACCAAAATGGATAATGGATATCCCCCAAGCCACCAATCACCGCGATTTTAATAATCTAGGCTCGCCAATTTTCTGAACTAAACAGCAAAGCAGACAAAACAGCATAGATAGAAACATTAAAAAAATACGATATGCAACACAAAGCATTACCAGCTACCTCGCTAATTAACAATCAAACCTCCATAAATATGTTTTTAAAACAAAACCCAGATTCCCTTTGACAAAAAGGAAGCAACTTTCACTAAAAAAAAGGCCAACTCTGAATACAGATGTGTATATATAACAGAAAAAGGGCATTTGATTGGAAGTGAAAAATAATGAGAAACAAAAAGGTTTCGTACCCAGATACGAGATAGTTACCTATTTGTTTCCATTTTAATTATTTTTACTAGCACTGTTCTTCTTCTTCTCAGTCGTCGTCGTCTTCCAGATCATTTTAGCAACACTGGAAACAAGAAAGCTCAAACTTGTACGGATAAATAATTATCATTCTAAAGTCTAAACGTTCAGTTGAACAAAAAGGAAAGATAGAAGGATAGCGAAAAATGGAAAGAATTTTTATGGTTTTTAATACAAAGATTTGAAAGAACAACCTTTGGCATCTGAACTGAACGCTGTGTAATGTATCTATGCTGACAACGACAATAAATTTTTGCTTGTAAAACTAAACTGTAATTTTCATTAGGGTAAACTATACCGTTGACCACTAATCTTTAGGTAAAGTATTAAAATATCACCTTAAAAAAAATCGCGGCAATTGACTACCTAAACTATTAAAATGAGATCAATGTGAACCATCAGTCGTTAATGGGCTAACGGAAGGTGACGTGACAGTTAAAAATTAAAGGTATAATTACACATTTGGTCTTTACTATTTATACATTTTTTTTAATTTAGTTCTAATTTTAAACTAATAAAATAAATTAATTAGGTGGTAACACATGTCAACACTTTATTAGAGTAATTTAATTATTTATATTTGATTAATAAATTATTTTTTCCTTCAATCAGGTGGTGACACATGTCACCACCTATTTAAAGGAGAAAAATAAATTCAACCACACATGCTATCCAAGGGAATCAAACCTGGGCAAGGCAGTGGCTTAACCACTGCACCAAGCACAATTTTATACTTTAAAACACTAAATTCAATATATATCTTTTTCCATCAGTGTTCTTCGCTCTTCCTTGTGTTCTCATTGTCTTCATCTTCATCATCTATAAAATATTATATTACACCATATTGAATTCCAGAATCTGGAACTTTTTTATGTTCCAAAGGTGTTCAATGAACTTCTAATACTGCAAGTGGTTGTTGTACATAATTGATGGTTGAAGTATAAACATGCCTTACACTCTCATGTCTTGATAAAGACATCAATGTACTCTCCTTTTTTGAAGGTGTTTTTTTGTCTTGTGTTTAATTAGATTGCATTAACACAAAGCTTAACCAACAAGAAGTCAAGCAAATTGACTCTGATGCATCCCCACTGGAACGAGTTCAAGAGGCAATAAAATACATTCATGTAAGCTTAGAGAAGTCACTGGATGATCTCAAACCCAGCTGCTTCCAATGATAGACAATAGCAGATTATTCGAGAGCCTACAGTACCGGAGCAATAACTCCATTGAGAGTATTGTTCTTGGCTCACTCTTTATGGCATATTTTGAGTTCCATTTATGTGATTATATTTTCATTATTTTTGAGATTTTCTTGATAGTTTGTATCCTTAATCTTTATGGCGATTTGGTGTAATATAATATTTTATAGAGATGAAGATGAAGACAATAAGAACCCAGGGAAGGGCGGAGAACACTGATTGGAAAAATATATATATTGAATTTGGTGTTTTAATTTTGTGCTTGGTGCAGTGGCTAAGCCATTGCCTTTGTACCTAGATTGCCCAAGTTCGATTCCCTTGGATAGCATGTGTGGTTGAATTTATTTTTCTCCTCTAAATAGGTGGTGACACATGTCACCACCTGATTGAAGGATGAAAATAATTTATTAATCAAATATAAATAATTAAATTCATCCAATAAGGTGTTGACACGTGTCACCACCTAATTAATTTATTTTATTAGTTTAAAATTAGGACTAAATTGAAAAAATGTGTAAATAATAAGGACCAAATGTGTGATTATACCTTTAATTTTTTAACTGCCACGGCTGGTGGTCACATTGATCCCATTTTAATAGTTTGGGTAGTCAATTGACGCGATTTTTTAAGGTGATCATTTTAATACTTTACCTAAAGATTGGTGGTCAACGGTATAGTTTACCCTTTTCATTATTGTAATGTGGAATAATGACATTATTTAAAATAAGGGTAAATTACGTGAAATGGTCACCTAACTTTTAGTTTGATTTCAATATTATCATCGAACTTTTAGTTTGCTTTCAATATGGTCCCTCTTGTTATCTTCCATATTTTTACTCTATAAAAATGAGTAAACTACACCACTTACCTCTCAACTTTCTTCTCACTCTTATTTTGGTCACTAGAGTTTAAAAATTTATAATTTAATAACTTAACTTTCGAATTGTTCATATTTTGGCCACTCTTAAATGACATGTTTATACAAATAGAAAAATTCGATTAATCCTTAAAAATTATTTTGGTTAATTGGTAAATTCAGATTATTTAGCTCTCGATCTTATATTGTACCAATTAAATTAGATAATTTATTAACCAGTTAACCGAAATATTTGATTATGGAAATGATTTCTTTATTTTGTTTATTAAAATATCAAATATGATAATATGATAAATTTAATAATTGTTCGGTTGTGTAAAAGTGTAAAACACTAGAAAGTCAAAAATAAAAAGTTCACACCTATTAATCCTACCCAGAGCCATTTAAAAAAATAGAAATGTGTTAAAATCACTAGACTATAAGATATTGTAATGCATAAAATTTAGAAATATTGTATATAATAAATCATACCAGTAAATCAATTTTCCTTAAAATCGTGATCCGTAAACGAATCAAAATGATTTATTTTAAAATTTCGTATTGAAATCAGGTTCGATTAATCCTAAAAATTATTCTAATTAATTGTTAGATTCAGATTATTCAATTCTCGATCTTATACTGCACCAATTAAATCGGATAATCGATTGAGCAGCTAATTGAAATATTTTATTCGAGTAATATTTTTTACCTTACTTATTAAAATATCAAATATCAATTATGGTAAATTTAATAAGCAAAGTAAAAAAAATCATTACCAAATTTTTTAAAATGATTGATTGAACTGTTTTGTTTGTATAACCATGTCATTTGAGAGTGGCCAAAATATGAACAATTCAAAAGTTAAGTTATTACATTAAAAATTGTTAAACTTTAGTGACCAAAATAAGTGTGAGAAGAAAGTTGAGTGATGATTGGTGTGGTTTACTCATGTTTTATTAAGGAAAAACGAACACTAACATCAACTTCTATCGGAAGGTAACATGAGGGACCATATCGAAATTGAACTAAAAATTATGTGACCTTATCAAATATTTTAAAAGTACAATGAACAAATTAAATCTGCCCTAAAAATTTGGTGACCATTTATGTAGTTTTCTCTTAAAAATTAATTTTCATAACAAATCCATCAATAAAACTGAATATATTTTTTGCGAAAAAATATATATGGTTTTATTAATTTTGTATTTATAGTTGTTTTTGTAAAAACTAGATAAAATACCCGGGGGGGGGGGGGGGGGGGGGGGGGGGGGGGCGCATTTACTTATTCGAGTTGTAGTGTAATGGAAAGGAGTTTCAAAGTTGATTCTGGACTATTTTATATCGTTAAAAATACCATTTTAGTCAAGTTTATTATTTTTTGAAATAAAGATATTTCAGTCATTTTTAATTAAAGTATTATAAAATTAACTCATGACACTAAATTAATCACGATTTTAATATATAACAATACATGTTGTTTAACTAAAAGTTGTTTGATTATGTGTTGTAACACTAACTTAATCACGTTTTTATTTTGTCAAAATATGTGTTGATTTTGTTCCGATGTATTTAAATTGTTAGTTTATTTTGTGTTTAGTTATTTAGATTTATACTAGTTTATATTACATTGTAATTGAGTTTAAAAAATGTATAATTTAATTTATAGTTAATTGAAAATATAAATTATATATACATATTTATTAACTAAATTGATGTTTGGTTAGTCAATATTATTAAATTTTATCAAAGTTTTTTTCCTATGACTATATCTAAATAAAATCACGATATTTTTTTGCAATAAATGCCCAAAAATGTTGTAGTCTCATCATACGTATAGGTATAGATGTAGGCTTGTAGCATAATAAAATTACGTATAACTGGTTCTAGTGAAAAAGCGGATGATATTTATTCTAAGAAACTCGGGTTCAATTGATTTATCTGTAAGATATGTGTTTATTGTCAAAGAATTAAGAAAATACATGGACTATTTGAACATATATTATTTTATAATCACCTTTAATTAAATTGTTTAGAAAAAAAATTTACAGTTTAGTGGTGGTTTTGGGTTAACTCCCAAAATAAATTTAACCCAAAACCACCACATTATTAAAGAAAGAAAGGTTATTGATTATCGTAACACATTATTATATTAAACATATTAATCAATTGAAATTTTAGTAAAAAAATATTTATCAATTGAAAAGGTAATAGATTGAATTAGAATATAATAATAAAAACCAATTATATTTAAATTAATATCTGAATCCGACTTTTTCCTTTGTTTATAACAGAAGAAAATTCAATTTAAGTGCTTGGTTGTAACGGGATGGGGGAAGAAGAACAGTGTTGAAAACTATAATTAACATTACGACTTACGAGAATGACATTAAACATGGGTAGAATTTCGAGTGTCGGGAATTGGTGGATTCATGTCACTAACAGACCGGCGTCGTTTAGGTAATTGAAATATTGGTTTCTGAAAGGTAAAAAAAAAGCATCGTCTTATTAACGTAGCCCGTAGGGACATGGAGGAGAGTTTTGTGGTGAAGGGAAAGGGAAAAAGACATAGGCGGCGCACAATCACAAGTGAAGTGAGTTTACGTTTCCCACCCTGCACTGCACACACTGTTTGCCCTTTCGACTTGTCCAAACCAAAAAAGCTTCATGGACTCGACGCCACTGGACCACTCTCACCTCATTTATTGCACTCAGTTTTAAATTTCAAGTGAAATTTCATTACTACTTATGTTTACCATTACAACACGTTACGTTATTAATGAATACAAATAAAATATTTATCTAGGTTTTATAAATAAAATTATTTATAATTTTTTTAATGGACTGAGTTATTAAGGATATTTTTTTACGCATGTTGTGTGAATTTAAATCTGTGAAATTATCTATTGTTTTATTGTAACAAAAAAATTGTTTACACCAAATTAAAATTATAATGTTTTCTGATAGCTCCGACGTGATTGAAATTATCCATGGCAAGCCCCTTTGCGCTGGTTCGTCACATCACTGCAATTTGTTCCAGTGAAGGGGAAGTGGTATTCCCCCACGTCCACAGGGAAGCGAATTTTGCTGCCGATCACATGGCCAAACTTGCGACCCCGCATGATTATCTTGTTAGTACTTTCGACAGTCCTCCGACCTTATTATTAGACATCTTACATCATGATATTCATGGTCCGTCTCACGTTCATATAAACGCTTGATATACCGGTTTCGGTCTCATTTCTATTAAAAAAATTATAATATTTTCTTCCGAAATTTTCTTAAAGGCTGATTTCATGGAGCAAAACTGTTGGGCTATCACTTCTTTTCCAACCGTCTTTCATCCCTGTTTAAACCTCAAGGTAACCTCATACAGTTATACTTATTGGACATGACTCATGAGTCTAATCATGCCGATGTAATCAAGATGTTTTTTATATAAATAATTTATTTATTGAATTAGTACCTAAATAAAAATAATTGCTAAGCCGTGACTCGGAAACGCCGTCGTTTCCCTTCTGACTCCGTGTTTATGGCCCGTGCCAGGGATCCTGTCTCCCAAACCAAAACTTGCTAAATATTGATTATTAGTGAGTTTTGTCATGTAACAATTCAATGTTTTGAGTTTCAAAGAAAGCAATTCAATATTTTTTTATTTACTTTAAAAAAATGTTTTTTTTATTTAACTATATTATGCGAGCATGTTTTATAATAATAATAGTAATGTTGTCTCTGACCCCAAAAAATACAAACTATAAAGGACAAATGATTTTTTTGAAAGTGTATAAAGGACAAATGATCTTGGTTTCCAAACTATAGTTCCAGGCTTTGAATCTTGGTTTTCAAACTATTCTAGATTAAAAGAATCACACGAATGTTTATTCCAATAAACAAATAAATAAAATACACTCCCATTTTAACTGCAATGTTCATTCTACTAAACAAAAACACATCAAATTCATCTGCCATTTCGACTTCAACTGATTTCACTTCTAATGAAAAACAGGAAGGGCCTTGGAGAAGGCTTCAGCATTAGTGGCGGCTGACAACGGCATCGTTTCTAGTTTGCAGTCAACAGAATAGAGCGGACCAATGTCGGCACCGGTGTTGTTTCCATGAATGGAAATCCGGGTAATAAGGTGGAGCAACACTTGTTCAAACTCATCCCCGTTGCTCCATTCGCATATTCCTGCCTTGATCAGATTCCTATTTTTGCAAATCAAGTCCCAAACTGGGAAACCCTTCCTTGGCATTACATAGTCGCCATCGCCAAGCTTCAAACTAGGGCAGAAATCACCAAGCCCGTCACCAAGGTAGATTATCGTTTTCTTATGGTCCTCCATGGATAGCGAAGCTTGTATCTTTTGAATCACGGTACCCTATATTTCAGAAAAAGAATGAAAACCATAAATATTTAATCAATTGCATGGCAAAGGAAGTTAAGATGATAACATAAAATAAGTTGCAGCTAATCATACATTGGCCTTTGCATTTCTTATACATAAAATAAGTTATTATATATACCTTGCACATATTAGGAGGGCAGCTGGGATGCACACATCCATGGGAAGATTTGGTGAAATCATGGTGAGGGAATATCCTAAGCCTGCCTTCCTCGTCTACAAAACTAGGGTTCGTATGGATCTCTGAAAAGCATTCTTTCAAGCCGTGATGCTCCAAAATCTTCTCGATGAAGAACGTGTTTGCATCGCTCACAATCTTCAAATCACATCTGGAAAAACAACAAAACTCTTAGAAATTTTCGTATCCTAGCGAGAAAACAAAACATGCAGAAGAAAGTTGGAATACAAACGAAGACAGAAGAGTGCATCGATACCCTAAAGCATAAGCTGATTTGATGGCTTCGATGATTCGAGGGTGTATCGGAGTTCTTTTCAAAACAGCTACAATATCCTCGATTCTTGTTCCTTGCGAGTGAAGTTCTTTCATCATTCGATCCTGTAATAATTTATCAACAATTAACAACAAATCCCGTTGGTTGATTGGGAACAAAGAAAACCAAGAACTTGTAACGTGAAGGACAAGAAAGCAAAGACTAACCATGAGAGAGTTCCATGGCATTGTAGGAAGAAGCTGTTCGAACAACTCAGTGGCACCCAACTCATCCACCACCCAGTTATCGCTATCGCAATCGATAATCGTTTTGTCGAAATCGAAAATCACAACTATACCTGCACCTGCCATTGTGATGGTTGATATAGGAACGAGGGAAACACACAAAAAAAGAGAATATTACGTTCGGAAGGGTTAGCTATTTGATTGAGGTTTTAGACTTCCAAATTATGTGATATATACGTAGAAGGAATGATATGGTATTTATAGATGGATGAGATGTCATTGCCTCAAAGACTAGTTTGGTATTGTTGACTATACTTTTGTTAATTAGCCAACCTCTTTCATGGCATAAAAAGGCTGGAATATTGGGAATATTCCGAGCCATATTCCATTCAAAATGAAAAAAAAAAGGATATCTAACATGTGCTGAAGCATAGCCTATTTAACTTTTTTGAATTCTCTAACTCGGTTTTCCAAAGAGTACTAATTTACTTTACAATAAGGCGAAGGGAAGGAAGTTTCCTATTTAAATTTTGGGTACTAAGAAATACGTAAAAATGGGGAGACGGTGATACGAAGAAGTAAAGTAGCGGATAAAATTTTTTTTCGGTGTCTTTATTTATGCTCTTATACTTAAAATTAGGTTTAAGGTTTAGAGTTAAGAGTTTTAAGTTAGGGTTTATAAAATTTAAGGTAATGTGTATTTTTTAGAGTATAAGGGTTATGGTTTAAAATTTAGGGTTAATGTTTGAAATTTAATTTTTTTTAATATTTTTTAGTATTAAAAAATAAATAGAGACACTAAAATTGGGCCGGAGATTTTTATCGGTAAAGTAGCCGTCACGCGGGATGAGAGGCAGTCCAGTCCTCAATGGCTATCTATGTAATAAAAATAAATAAACAAGTGAAGGAGTGGGTGCGTGTTGTCGCTGGATCTCATTGGGGCAGTTAAATTAATCATATTGTTAATCTAAACACCAAATTATCTTTTTTTGACAAAAACACTATGATTTTATATCTATTCAACTCAAAGATGTTGAAACTACGACTTGTTTGAATTCTAACTTCTCGTTATTTCTTGATTATGTTTATTTTTTCTTTTTATTTATTGAAAAAAACATCATCATAGGAAACAATTTTTTTCATTTCAACTGACACATATAACTCAAACTGATGATAACTAATTATTCATTCATTAAGTTGATTGAATAATGGCTTGAAAATAATTGTGAACAAATAAGATTCAATCAGAATCTGATGATAAAAAGCAGATTCATCTAAAAAGAGAGAGAGAGAGGACATGGTGTGGTTCTTTAAGTGATGGACAAAACTTAGAAGTTTTTTGTTTTTAAACTTTCGTCCACTTTGATTTATGACTGACATAGATTCATCTAAGATTTTTCTGGGTGGGGATCATAGACTGTAAGCTGATGTAATGGCCTTCCTAGTAGGATAAAAATTTTCTGCCCTTATTTATGTCTTGACACTAAAAAACATTACATAATTAAATTCTAACTCTTAACCCTAAATTTTAAATCCTAAACCTTAAATATTGTACCCTAAAAATGTACCATATCCTAAATCCTAATTTTAAACTCTAAACTCTAAACCTAATTTTAAACATAGGCATAAGTAGGGGCACCGAAAAAGGGCAGAGTATTTTCATCCTTGTTGGTATTTTTTGTTATTTATGGTTTATGATCCTTATATATTGATAAAATATTAGTCAGGGGTACTTTTTTCCCTCTTCATTAGGAATGATGGTTTTTAACGAGAACCAACTACTTTAAAAAAAGATTTAAAATTTGTTGTCATTCCCATATTAGTTTTATTTTTAAAATCTACAACGATCCAGCTATTTGTTTCTAATAATAATAATAATAATAAAATAAATTGTACAGACAAGATAAAAATGATCTCAATTAAAATAAAATAGATAGAATGTTATTTTAATAAATAAAAGAATACACTCCCACTAAATTATTAGACGACGTTCCTCTCCTATTACAGATTAATCACTGCATAGTCAATAGTCGTTCTACTAAGCTAAAGGCCACATAAATTTCTTAAGCCATTTTAACTTCAACTAATTTCACTCTTAATGAAAAACATGAAGGGCCTGGGAGAAGGCTTCAGCGTTAGTGGCGGCTGAAAACGCCATCGTTTCTAGTTTGCAGTCAACTGAATAGAGGTCACCAGTGTTGTTTCCATGAACGGAAATCCGGGTAATAAGTTGGAGCAACACTTGTTCAAACTCCTCCCCATTGCTCCATTCCCATATTCCTGCCTTCATAATCATTAGACTCTTGTTTTTGCAAATCAAGTCCCAAACCGGGAAACCTTTCCTTGGCATTACATAGTCGCCATCACCAAGCTTCAAACTTGGACAGAAATCACCAAGCCCGTCACCAAGGTAGATTATCGTTTTCTTCTGGTCCTCCATGGATAGAGAAGCTTGTATCTTTTCAATCACGGTACCCTATATTTCAGAAGAGAATTAAACCATATACTAGTCAGTTACTTGAGAGAGAAGTTAAGATGATAGCATAAAATACTTTCAGAGAAAGATTATGTTTTATATGTTGTCATTGTCATTGTTATTATATATAGTATATACCTTGCACATATTGGGAGGGCAGCTGGGATGAACGCATCCATGAGAAGATTTGGTGAAATCATGGTGAGGGAAAATCCGTAGCCTGCCTTCTTCGTCCACAAAACCAGGGTTCGTATGAATCTCTGAAAAGCATTCCCTCAGGCCATGGTGCTCTAAAATTGTCTCTATGAAGAAAGTGTTCGCGTCGCTCACAATCTTCAAATCACATCTGGAAAAACAACAAAACTCTTAGAAATTTTCGTATCCTAGCGAGAAAACAAAACATACAGAAGAAAGTTGGAATACAAACGAAGACAGAAGAGTGCATCGATACCCTAAAGCATAAGCTGATTTGATGGCTTCGATGATTCGAGGGTGTATCGGAGTTCTTTTCAAAACAGCTACAATATCCTCAATTCTTGTCCCTTGCGAGTGAAGTTCTTTCATCATTCGATCCTGTAATAATTTATCAACGATTAACAACAAATCCCGTTGGTTGATTGGGAACAAAGAAAACCAAGAACGTGTAACGTGAAGGACAAGAAACCAAAGACTAACCATGAGAGAGTTCCACGGCATGGTCGGAAGAAGCTGTTCGAACAACTCGGTAGCACCCAACTCATCCACCACCCAGTTATCGCTATCGCAATCGATAATCGTTTTGTCGAAATCGAAAATAACAACTATACCTGCACCTGCCATTTTGTGATGGTTGATAACTTGATATAGGAACCAGGGGGACTAAAATTAAAAGATTAGGAAGCGAAGAGTTTAGCTATTTGAATGGGGTTCTATCTATGCTTTCAAATTACTCTGTGATATAAATGCACGTAATGCTATGGTATTTATAGATGGGTGAGGTGTCTTTGCGTCAACACGTCGTGGGTGATTACGATGGAAGATGAAGGGCTGTGATTTAGCGGACTCTTTAGTCAAATACCACGTCTGGTGTAAGCGGATGCGGGGAATTTGTAAAAGGAATCTGTTTCTTTGTTGTTTTGTGGGCCATTGAATTGCTGAGTATTGAAAGATTAAAGGGTAAACTACATCAATGGTCCCCCGGGCTGATTATGACCTAATTCTTTGTTGAGCCCTCTGACTATGAGAAATTACAAGTAGATCCCCCGATTAATCTCGACTAATAAATCGGTTCAATTTCGTTAAAAATAAATGGTTGATGACGCGGTAGTTAATAAAATTTGTATAATAACAAATTTAACCCTTAACCTTTACTTTTTATTTTAATTTGGTCATAAGTTTAAAATTTTAGCTCTCAACATTTAAATATTACAACATTTTAGTTCTTTAAATCTTAAACTTCATCTTCTTCCCTTCTAAAAACAAAAGGTATCCATCTCCTGTTGTGGGTAGCTCATCGTAGATGGCTACCGTAAACATCAATGGAGGTTTTGATTCTCCAACAGATTTCCATTGCTCATACAAATGTGGTTACATAAGGCTACCGTTAACATCAATGTAGTTTTGTTTTTTTATAAGAGAGGAAGATAAAGTTTAGGATTTAAGGGACTAAAATGTTGTAATATTTAAATATTGAGAGAAACAATTTTAAATTTAGGACCAAATTAAAATAAAATGTAAAAGTTGAGGGTTAAATCTGTTATTATACAGATTTTATTAACTGTCATATCATCCGTCATTTACTTTTTTAACGTAATTGGACCAATTTATTAGTCGCGATTAGTTGGGAAACCTATTTGTAACTTCTCATAGTTAGGAGACTCAACAAAGAATTGGGTCATAGTTAGGGACCATTTATATAGTTTACCCAAGATTAAAATGGTTGTAATTAAGGGGAATAAGACTAGTTTGATTTTGTTGACTGTTCTGTCATCTGTGATTAGGAAACCTCTTTCGTGGGAAAGAAGAAGGCAGGAATATTGGGAATATGCCAAGTCAAATTCCTTTTAGAACAGAAAACGTGTGGAAAACATATTTTATGGTTAGATTTTTATTTATTTTGAGTTTTAAAACATATTTTTCATTTTTAAATTTTTAGAAATTAAAACATATTCAGTTAACAGAGATGAAAATTTATTTTAAAAATAAAAATAATAAAAATATATTTAATAATTAGTATCTAGCTTTTCAAAATAATAATGAACAAATAATTATAAAATAATTAAATTAAAATATAATTATTAGAGAAATATTATTATACTAATAATAAATATTTATAAGATATACGTAACTTTTATTAAAAATTAAAATTATAATAAGTATTGCCGTAAGATCAAATTAAAAATATTAAAACAAATTTAGACTTCTTAAAGACCAAAACATAGGCGGTAATTAGTAATTACCAAGTAATGAGATGCTTTTTTTTTTAATAAAAAAAAGTACACATCAGAGGCAGTCCAGTCCTGGATGATGGGCCTCTGTCTATACAAGTAATGCTGTGGTCAATATTGTTTCAGCCTTTGGTCTTTACTGGGGGCAGTTAATTAATTTATATATTCATTATCTTTATTTAAACTAAGGCATACAAATGGTTAATAATTATGGAACGAAGGTAGATTATTGCAAACTCATATACTAAAACACGAGAAATAAATATAATTTCTATCAAACGCAGTATGGTTTTTTATACTGAAATTTTGTTAACATTTTAAAAGAAGATAATCATATTTAATTTTTATTTAATATAATATATTTTGGTAAAATATTAAATATAATGAGTAGGATCATAGTTACTTATCTTTCATGTACTTATTTCTTATCTTTTAAACAAATGATATATTTTTAGCTACTGTTAGTTTTGTTATTTATTCTTAAAAGAGAAAGTAATAATTATCATATCTAGAGGCAAACATGAGCAAAAATTGAAGTCGATAGGTACCATCAATCTCCAAAAATACGGTAAGAAAAGGATAGGGAGATATTCTAATTTAATTGGCTGTCACGTCTGCTTAAAAGTGATTATGTTTAACACAGCCAATTAAGAGTAAATCCAGAGTTGATGATAATAGCAAATTTCAAAAGAGGATCTATATCTAATCCAAAACGTTGCCATTAGCACGGAATGGTGGTGGGACAAATATTAGGTACAACTACAGGTGTTCTGTCTTAAAACATTGGTCCTCTTTGATTTCTGATAGGCACAAACGTTTCAGCACATACAATACAACACACTTTACATCTCTTTCACCAAAAATCGTAAATTTAATTTAAAAGTAACATATATTTTTATAGATATTAATATTCGATCCATTAATTGATTGGTCTAAACCAATTACTACAAATACTCTCTCAACTTAATTTGGTCTATTCAAAGGATTTAATATTTTATCCCGCTAGATCAACTGATAGTTGAAAGTAATATATATCAAATAACAATACAATACCTAAATTACCTATAACCCTTAACTTTTAGACATTATCGTACGCTCGAACTCACTCGAATACATAAAGATTATTACGTGCTTAAACATACTTAAATCACGACCTCCAAGATATTGTAATACTAGTAAGGATGCC
Organism: Hibiscus tridactylites; assembly: GCA_958450335.1. Taxonomy (NCBI): domain Eukaryota; kingdom Viridiplantae; phylum Streptophyta; class Magnoliopsida; order Malvales; family Malvaceae; genus Hibiscus; species Hibiscus tridactylites. The sequence continues at coordinate 85,677,497 of OY288280.1, forward strand.
AACCAAACTAAGACTCGATCGACTACGATAATTATTTCTTTATTTACAGTTATTTCAACCATGCTTGCATCGGAGAGAATAAGGGCCACGACTTCTACTGAGGAACGGGTAGAGGTTTGGGCAAGGAATGGTTTGATGCCGAAAAGTTTTGCAGTTTGCAGTCAACGGAGATGAATTGAGCATCGACAGAAACCATGTTGATTAGCTGCAAAAGGACTCGCTCCAGGTCTTCGCCATCACTCCATTCCTGAATCTCAGCCTCGATAAGCATAGGATTCCTGCAAATTAAATCCCAAACCGGAAAATTCTTCCTTGGCATCATATAGTCACCCTTCCCGAGCCTTAGGGTCGGACAATAATCACCAACACCATCTCCAAGGTATATGATCTTTTTCTTGCCCTCTAAAGAAGCTTGAATCCTTCCCATAATCTCTCCCTATTCCAAAACACAACAAAGCCCAAAGATTAAAATCGGACGGAGCATTGCTCTTTTAATTAACCTCGGATTTTTAAAAATTTTATATTAATTATTTTTAATATTTTTAATTAAATCTTGTAAAATTTTAATGTTCCTAATTATGAGTTTAAATACTTAATAAATTCTTGTATTTTTAAAGTTAAACTTAAACTAAAGACATGATACCTTGCACATATTCGGGGGGCAGAGGTTAAGGTTACAACCATGTGAACACTTGGTGAAATCATGGTAAGGGAATATCCTCAACCTCCCTTCTTCATTAACAAAGCCTGGATTTGAGGTAATCTCAGAAAAATATTCCTTCAGACCAAGATGCTCCAGAATTGTCTCAATGAAGAACATGTTTGCATCACTTAAGATCCTCAGTTCACACCTGTAGGGGAAAAAACATCAATTACAGCCAACCAAACACGGTGTTAAAAATAATAGTAAGAGAATCATACCCTAAAGCATGAGCTGACTTAACAGCGGGCACGATCCTGGGATGGACAGGAGTTCGTTTCAGAACCTCCACAATGTCATCAATGGTTTTTCCTTGTGCATGAATCTCTTTCATCATCTTGTCCTGTAATTTTAGGACCAAATAAAAACGTTAATGTCGTTAAGTTTTAGACATTGGAATTTAATATTTTTATACAAAAAAAAAAAACGATAGATTTTATTAAGGTTTAGTTTACCATGACAGAATTCCAGGGCATGGTGGGAAGAAGCTGGTTGAACAAATCGGTAAAACCCAACTCATCAATAACCCAATTATCACTATCACAGTTAATGATGGTTTTGTCAAAATCAAAAACCACAACAATTCCAGCCATTTTTGTTTCTAAATGAAAACTAAACGAGCAGCAAAAACAAGATGGAAAAGAGACAAATGACAGAAATGTTCGAAAACCCTTTTGTTGAAGAGGTTTCTGAATGTTGTAAGGTCACGTAAGAGAACAAGGGTATTTATAAACGCAGAAAAGAAGCACATGCATATGCATGAAGCAAAGCAGGTCTTTTAGAATTTCCCTCTGAAATGGCCACTTTTTACTTTTGTATATTTTACGATGCTTTATTTTTATTTTTATTTTGAATTTTACTCAAATTAAGTGTGGCCATGTATTTTTAAAGATATTATAATGTCCCCTTTTCAAACAAAAAATATTGGACTCGCATAAATAATTGACAGTGACATCACACGTAAATTCTGCATACGTGTATTATCATTAGTGGAAAACTTCCCCTGCTTTGTCAGGGATTTAAATTTTTTAATTTAAGAATTTTTAATTGTATTAAGTGAAAACGTATTTATTTAATTTTTTATATCAAATTAAATAAATTATTTTACATATTTCTCATAAACATAACAAATTATAATAATTTTTAATAGACTAAAACGGATTACAATGTAATATAATTATAATAAATTTTTAAATAATAAAAATTAAATGTATTAACATTTTTTAAAATAAAGTAAACAGAATGCGCATTTTAAGATCAATTAACAAGTTAATAAAAGAACTTATTTTTTAGGGGTTTTGGGATAGAATTCGTCCGCTCTTTTTCGGTGCATCTATATATGTCACAACACTAAAAACACTATAAATTAAATTCTAAGCCCTAATCTTAAATTCTAAACCATATATCATATACCCTAAAAATACACCATACTCTAAATTTCTTAAACCCTAACCACAACTTCTAATCTAAAACTCTAAACTTTAAACACTAAAATTAATTTTGAGCGCGGGGCATATATATAGACACGAAAAAGAGTAAAGGATTTCTATCTGGTTTTGGGAGCTCAAAATCTTCATTTGCGAACTAATCTTGTTTCTTCTGTTCTCAAACAACATTTTTTCCAGATAAATATTGTATATTTACTTATTATTGATTGATTATTCTTTCAATTTTCTATATAAACGTTAGAAATCCTACGCTTCTAATTATTTATTGTTACGATCTAAACTATAAGTATTTTTATTATAGAATTTTTTATAATTTGTTCATAAACCTTAAGAAAAAAGAAACTCGTGGGAATATTTTTTACAAATTCTTTTTTAAGGATTATAGAAATATTTTTAAAATAAATGATAATAATTTTAATGAATATGTGATGGATGAGTCTACCACGTGTGACGAACATTGTTGGACACCATTAATTTTTTTAATTTTAAAAATCTAAAGGACTAAAATTATAATTAAAATTATCTCTTAAAAAATAAAAATCAATTTAATAATTATTTTATAATATTTGTTTAATAGGTTAAAATCAAATATGCTCAATTCTCCCAAATCAAATCCCAATTAAACTCTAATTTTAATTTTCCCCAATTTCGAATTTATTAGGGTTTAGGTTTAAGAGATTTGGGTATATTGGATTCGAATCTATTACAAAATTATAAACTGATTTCTATTTTTTAAGAGATTGATTTTGTTAGGGCTTAGGAGAATTGGGTATATTTTTTTTAAGAGATTGATTTTGTTAGGGTTTAGGAGAATTGGGTATATTTGATTCTAACCTATTAAAAAAATATTATAAAGTAACTATTAAATTTGATTTTTATTTTTTAAGAGATAATTTTAATTACAATTTTAGTCCTTTAAATTTTAAAAAGTTTTAAAAAAATTTAATGGTGTTCATCGTGTAGTGTTCATCAATGTTCGTCGCCCGTTGTAGAATTTTCCATATGTGAACATTAATAATATAATTAAAATATTTATTTTATAACTTTGATTTTTTATAATTCTTTTAACAAATTCTAATTTTAATCATAATCCTACCAAGATAGGAGGGGAATGAGGAACTCTAGGGAAATGAAAGGGGTGCTCCTAGTAGGTTTATAAATGCATGAACTAAAGAAATATGAAGGAACAAAGATGAACGGTTTGATCAACTTGTCAAATGTGTTTACTCGAATTTTTATAATCTGAAATGAGTGATAATAAAAATACCGAATGAAAAATGAATAAAAAAGTAATAGATTAAAAGGACAATAAAAAAAATCCGGCAGAATGAAGAGATATGAAGGACTTATATTAAAAAAAAAATTGAATAGTCTAAAGGTGATAATAAGGTAGTATCTATTCAAGTATATTTTTAATTTTTTGACAATGTGCATACAACTTATAGACAAAATAGTTTGAACATGTGTCTTTTAGGATGAAAATCAATCGCTTTTTCACTATGACACTTGTTGGGTTCTTAAGTATTAAAATTTTAGAAGAGATATATTCGTTATAAATATAACCTTATGATACTTTATAATTTAATGAAATAACTATAATTAAAATTAATGAGTTTAATTAAATTGTTATTTTTTTTTATTAACTATGGAGTAACAATTATGTACTTTAGTATGGTTGTTAAGTAATAGACATTTTCACTAGTGTCTTAGCTTAAATTTCGTAAACAAAATATTTGTCTCATTGATCGCGAAGATGATGACACATATTATCATTTTATTAAAAAATAATATTTATTAGAATTATCAAAATAAAAATATTCCTTATTTAAGTGACTTTGATGAAATCTTCGTGTTTTGTATTTGATTTAGTTTGGTATGAATAAAAAAATCTAAAATTTATATCTTATTAAAAATTATGTTATTTTAAAAATATATTTTAACCCAACAAGTGTTAGATGCATTGGTAAGGCGCATTGCACTCCAAATAAGAGAATATAAGTTCAAAGTTTAAACTTTAAAAAGGGCAGTCTCATATTCCGAACATGAACTGTAAGTCAAACAAACATACTACTCAAAAAAACTGAAAGAAAAAAAAGCTACCACCTGAAAAAAACTAACTTTGTTGATAATCTAAGCAAGAGGGTGTCGAGAGGAGCTCTATGGAAGTTATTTAATCACCATGGAAAAGTTAAAAGAGTTTTCATCCCTTCGTCATTAAACAAGCCCAAGTACAAGAACAGGAACTTCGCTTTCGTCTCCATGAATAGCGAAAAAGATATGCTGGAAGTGATAAGAGCCTTCAATAATACTATGATTGATGGGATCAGGGTCATGGTGTCGGTGGCAAAGTTTCCATATCCTACAAGAGCTGGGCAGTTTTCTAAGAGGGAAAAAGGAAAGGAAAGGGCTGAGGAAAACAGTAGGAAGATTTGGAGGCAGGGGGCACCCAAGACGCAGGGTCAATCCTACAAGGAAGCCCTGCTTAGTAAAATGGATAGGGATGCTGAGGATTCCAAGGGTTACAGTTCGGATGACAGCGACGATAAAAATGGCGGCTCATTGAATTTCTTCATACCTAAGGAGATTCCAGGTTGGATCAAAGCCTCTGCAGTAGGAATACTTAAAGACAGTTTTGACCGTGATTTCGTTCAGAAAGCTCTCGTGAGCGATGGGATTCAAGCGAAACTTGCTGTGTGGGGTTGCATGAAAAATTCAGTCTTAATTTCCTTTGAGTCGGCTACAGTTAAAGAGTTGGTTTGGAAGGAAAAAAAGGAGGAGCTGGCCTTTTGGTTCGATTATCTCGATGATTCGTTATTCATAAATGGGATCCCAATGACTCTTGTTTCGGTCTCCATAAGGGGGGTGCCGCTCCTATGTTGGTCTGAAGTTTTTTTTCAAAGCTAGCACACAGATGGGGGAGTTTGGTTTCCATCCATGAAGCGACTAGAGAAAAATCCGATTTGAGTGTAGCAAGGTTGGTTATTCGCAGTCCAAGCCAGTTCGATATTCCCTCTTCCATCAAGATAAAGGTCTCTGGTCGTGAGTTTCAATTGGACATCAAAACGGGTGAGCTCTTTTCTTTCGCCGGTGAAAACGGTGGGGTGGACGATCAGCCTGGGCAGTTTGCTGATGAGTGGCCGGAAGACACTTTGGGAGGTGGCGTTCCTCAACGGCCGGGATCTCACTCTGGCCAAAATACGACGGTTCAAGATCCAACGTTTTTGGAACAACGTCACAATAATGGCTTGGGCATTCCCGAGGTGGATCCCCATACAGTGAATTTAGATGATGGGGAAGCAGCTAAAGAGGTGCATGCAAATGAAACGAAAAACACGTGTGGAATTACTCCGAGTAGGGACAAGAATGATATGGCGCCACCCTCGGCAGCAGTGGTTTCAGGTTTGGGTCCAGTTCAGTTGAGCCCAATTATAGGATTCACCAATAATGAGGGGCAGTGGGCTGCATCGAATCTCAACAGGCCGCAATCCCAATCGGCCCAGGGCTGTCAAAATAATGATTTACTGCAGGAGTATGTTAGCGACTCGCTGGAACCTGGTATTGCGGTTCCCCGTCATTTCAAAGAAGGGGTCTCGGTGGTCAACGAGGTTAATATGCCGGTCGCTAGTAGAGGGGTTTTATCAGGGGATAATTCTTCTATTGGGTCGGATAGAAATGTCACGGTAAACTCGCGGCCCCTATACGTATCTATTTCCGTCAAAGAAAAATCCTCTTTTCTAAACGCTGATTATAGAAGAAAGGTAAGGAGAAAGATGAGAGATGCAGCTGAGAGTTTTGAGAAAGAAAGATCGTTAGACTACTCCTCTGAAAGTTCGAAGCATGATTCGGTCCATCTTGAGTACATCGAAGAAGCCTTGGCAGTGTGGGGTGTCAACGAAATGTTGGGGGTATCTTTCGTGGGTGGGCAGAAGGCGTTGGTGGATTCGGTGGCCAATCTGGAACGGCAGGACAGGTCCTAAGGCCAGGAGCGTGGTATGCTTTTACCTTGGTTGTCTTTATCTTTTTTTCAATGTGTTTGTCAATTATTTGCTGGAATGTAAGAGGTTTAGGTAGGAATGAAAAATGTCGGATGGTGAGGAAAATTGTGAAGGAAAAGAGTCCGAGTATAGTTATGATCCAAGAAACAAAGCTTCAGAATGTGGATGCTTGTGTTGCACGTAAGTTGGGCTGTCACCGAAATATGGATTTTATCAGTGCTGCATCTATAGGGTCTGTTGGTGGGTTATTTTTAGCATGGAAATCAGATGTCATGAGGAATCCGATACATGTTGTCCGAAATAGGTTCGTTGCCGTTATTGGGGAGGTTGTTTCTGTGGAGAGGCGGTGTGGATTTGTGAATGTCTACGGGCCTTCTGTTGAGGCTGAGAAATCGTGTTTTTTTGAGGAACTCTTGGCGTTGGTAGCTGGAACCGATATTGTGTGGTGCCTTGGTGGTGACTTTAACGCGTTTCTAGAGGCGGAGGAGAAAGATGGCTTCTCTTGGAACCTGTCGAGTATAAATTTATTCAGGAATTTTGTGGATGATTCTCAGCTAATGGATCTTCCGCTGATAGGAGGCAGATTTACGTGGTCAAACAATAGAGACCCGCCAACTTTTGTCCGACTAGACAGATTCTTGGTCAGTTCTTCCTTCCTTCAGCTATTTCCAACCATTGCGCAACATTTACTTCCAAACTCTCTCTCGGACCACAATGCACTGTGTTTAGCCGAATCGAGAGTGGAATGGGGGCCAAAGCCGTTTAGATTTTTCAATTACCTGCTGGAGGAAAGTGGTTTTGACGCAGTTATCGAGAATGCTATCCAGGAGTCCAGAAGAGGCTCAGCTAGTTCGAGTATCATGAGCTTCCTCCGGAGAGCCAAAGTTGGGATTAAAAGTTTCCCGCGCACAAGTAAAGAAGATTTTTGCAGTAGCATTGCTGAGTTGGAAGTTAAAATTTTAAACTTAAATCTATGCATTCAGAATGGATCGGGGCCGATCAATGCACAGAGGCTTCTTACTGATTACAATGGTCAGCTTTGGAATCTTCTCCGAAAAGAGGAACGGCTGTGGTTACAGTACTCGAGGGCAAAATGGTTTTCCGAGGGCGATCGCAATACGAGATTTTTTCATTTGACGGCTACCAATAGGAAGAATAGAAATCAAATCAGCTCACTTGTGCTTAATGGGGTAAAGATTTCAGATCCTGGCAAAATCAAAGAAGGCATTTTCGACTACTTCGCTAGCCTGTACAAGGTGGGAGACACTCTTAGAGTACATGATATGGATTTGGATTTCTCTCGTTTGACGACAGAGGAAGCGGGTTTTTTGGAAAGAAAATTTTCGGATGAGGAGGTATGGGGTGCGATTTCCTCTATGGAAAGTTCGAAAGCCCCGGGACCGGACGGCTTTAATATGGCTTTTTTCAAAAGGTACTGGGATTTGTTGAAACCAAAAATCATGGAATTTTTTGATAAGTTTTTTGATGGAGCTGAGTTGGATGAGGGTATTAACCACTCTTTCATTACCCTTATTCCAAAATCTTCCAACCCGGAAAGCCTAAATGACTACCGACCAATCAGTCTCGTGAGTAGTATATACAAAATTTTATCCAAGGTGCTATCGAGAAGGCTCAAAGGTGTGCTAAGTTCGGTCATCAATGACTCTCAATTTGCCTTTGTTGCGGGGAGGCAGATTCTAGACTGCTCACTTATTGCAAATGAAGCAGTTGACTACGTTCAAAAAATGGGTTTGAAAGGTGTGGTGTTTAAAACAGATTTTAAACGAGCCTACGACTCGGTGGATTGGGACTTTTTGATGCTAATTCTAGAAAAAATGGGCTTCGGGGCTAGATGGCGTAAGTGGATTTTCAATTGCCTCTCGACAGCAAAAATTTCTGTGCTTGTGAATGGATCTCCTACCACTTGCTTCTCTCTCGGTCGTGGCCTTCGACAAGGCTGCCCATTATCGCCGATGCTATTTAATGTCATTGGGGAAAGCCTGTCTTTATTGATAAAGAAAGCCGCTAATATTGGTTTGTTTCAAGCCTTTCAAATCGGGAGAGGCGAGGAGGTAGTATCGCTTTCGCATCTTCAATTTGCGGACGACTTAATTTTCTTCTGTGGCGCCTCCTTTGGTCAGGTAAAAAATATCAGAAGAGTACTTAGAATTGTGGAGCTAGCCGCGGGTCTACAGCTTAATATAGGAAAATGTCGGCTATTTGGTGTTGGTCTCGAATCAAACTTCATTGTTGAATGGGCGGCCGTGTTGGGCTGCAAAGTGGGAACGTTCCCGGCCGATTATTTGGGTCTTCCTCTCGGTCCGAAGAGGAATTCCAAGGCTTTGTGGGAACCAGTGATTAGTAAATTCCACTCTGCTCTATCTGGTTGGAAGGGTTGCAATTTGTCTTTCTCGGGCAGGCTAGTGTTAATTAAATCTGTTTTAGCATCCCTACCTACGTACTACATGTCACTCTTTAAAATGCCTGTCGAAGTGCTAAAGATCCTAAATGGCATTATGGCCCGCTTTCTGTGGAGGGGTGCGTCGGAAAAGGCTAAATTGCATTGGGTAAATTGGAGTTCGATATGCAAACCTCTTGATTTGGGAGGACTTGGTGTGTGCGACTTGAGCCTCTTAAACAGAGCGTTGCTGGGAAAATGGATTTTTAAGTATGCATCAGGTTCGGGCAATGTTTGGAAGAGGGTGGTGTGTGCTAAAGTGAACGCGGCCAGCTCGGAAGTGATTATCAATCCGCAGACACATAAACTTGAGTCGTGGACATGGAAAGGGATCAAAGCTTCATTCTTCAAACCTGATTCTGTGGGGTTATGCTTACAGAACAATGCGAAACTCTTGGTTGGCGATGGTAGATCGATTCGCTTTTGGGTTGATAGTTGGTTGGGAGAGAGGCCTTTAAAAGTTGAGTTCCCTCGTATCTACGCACTTGCAACTAATAAAGACAGTATGTTAGCAGACTATGGAAGAAAAGAGTATCAAACTTGGCGTTGGGAAATTCCCCTGCGGAGGCAGCTTTTTGACTGGGAATCGGAACAATGGAATTCGCTGATGGGGTGCTTAAATAACTTCTCGTCCGCAGGAGCTAATAATGATACGTTGATCTGGAATGGCAATGGCAGTGGGGTTTTCACTGTAAAATCGTTTCGGGAACTCTACTATTCTGGCCAAAATGATTTTGTCGAGTGGCGAAAGATTGTTTGGAGGGGTTTCGCCCCCCCGAAAATCGAGTTCTTTTTGTGGAGAGTCTTGAGAAATGGTATTCCTGTGAAAGAAAACTTGATTCGAAGGGGGGTGATTATTGGCGCCGATGGTAGGTGTCCGTTTTGTGATAGCTGTGTGGAGTCTGCGGATCATATCTTTCTTCATTGTCGACGCAACTGGGCCCTGTGGTTGAAATTTGCTGGTTTGTGGAACCTGGCTTTGGCTGTGCCGGGCTCCATTTCTTCTTTTTTGCATTTTTGGTTCGATTGCAGTGTAAGCAGGTTTGACAGCTCAATTTGGTTCTTCATCCCTGTCGCCACCCTTTGGACCATATGGAAGTTAAGAAATGAAATTGTTTTCAATAATGGGAAATTCGATGCTGCTCTTATCTTTTTTCTTGCCAGGTACCGAGCAGCATGCTGGTTTAAGGCCTATCATAAGTCATGTCGTACCCCCCTGGATGCACTGGTGAACGATCTGACTTTAGGAAATAATAGCTTCCTGCCGATCAAGGAGAAGTGTAAACCAATTGTTTGGCAACCCCCTCTGTTGGGCTTTCTGAAAATTAATGTCGATGGGGCCGTGTCTAAGCTTCGTAACAGGGGGGGATAGGAGGATTTATCTCTTCTCCGAATGGTGGTATCGTTGCTTCTTTCTCTGAACCGGTCGCTGCTGGTCCAGCGATGTTTGCAGAACTACTGGCGATGAAGCGGGGCCTTATTTTGGCCGGGAGTTTGAAGGAGTGCCAGGGCAGCAGGCTCATCCTCGAAAGTGATTGTTCCGAGGCGGTCAAATGGATCACGAATAGAGATGGGTTCCCTACCATGTTTAGCAGATTAGTTGTGGTTATTGCTGGGTTAGTCTCTAAGTTAAATTGTATGGTTAGATGGGTCCCTCGATCCGCAAATACTAAAGCGGATTGTCTTGCGAAACAAGGGATCGGGTAATACCGATGGGAGCTAGATTGTAAGAATTCTAGATTATGTATTGTTCCTTTAAGCTAATAAAAGTTCTTGGGTACTCTTTTCCTCCTTCCGCTACAAGCGCTTCCTTCGGAAATGCCTTGTATGAAGGGGGTTTTTAACGAGGCCCCTATTTCTATCAAAAAAAAAACTAACTTTTAAAATATATATTATTATCATCTTTTAAAAGATCAAATATATATTTATAAATATTGGAAATGTTTTTCCCCACCCACGTGACAATCATTCATTAGTCACCTTCGTGCATCATTTCTCCCAATTAAGTTTTGGCGAAGGTGGTTGGCCCCCAAGGATACGTGGTGATCTGCCTCAGTCTTTTAGGATTTTAGCTAAGAGTAATAAGCGGTGGCTGGCTGCTGCATGCTTAACCATCCTTGTCACTCTTCTCTTTTAACCAGAAAAAACTGAAAATTTTAAAATAATAATGTTTTGTTTTTACTCAATTAATATTATTTTTAGATTGTTTTATGAAAGTAGTACTCTAAAAAAAAGTTGTCTAAGTATATTTTATCTACATGCCACATTTTTAGAGGTCAAAATATAAGACACGGCCTACAAAATATGTCATCGTTAATTTTATTGTTAACTTTGCACGTCAAGGACCAATTAAGGGCAGAATTACAAATTTATTTAAGGAGTATTATCTTTTTGAACGATAATTAAAAGTTATCATTTATAAAGGGACGTCATTTTATATATAAAGGAGTGTCAATTCTATATATTTAAATTTTTTATATACAAATTATTTAGAAAATATAATTTTCTAGAAACAAAAAATGGGTGTCTGTTGTGCATGTAGCTCCCGGCTCCCCCAAAAGACCAACATGAAAAAAAAAGAGAAAAAATAATGAGGAAAGAAAGAAAAAATTAGAAATTTTGTTCAAAATATTGTACGAGTCGAAGACACGTTTACTCTGCACACTAAATACAATAATGAGAAGGAAAAGTTAGAAGGAAGGAGGAGAGATGAGTAATTTGATGAACTTTGTTCAACTAGAAGAATCATGCACAATACGTGTTAATGTAAGCACGAGATAGACGATGGCATACATGTATATCAACCGCTTATTTGACCGCATGTTTAAAACGCTATACTTTAACACTTGAAAAATTACATTTATTAGATAATGATTTTCTCGAGTGTTTATCTTAGGAGACCCGAGTTCGAGCATATGTATGTATAAGGTGTGTACACATTGTCAAAATATTAAAAAAAAATATGAACATATATTACATGTAATCACACCATTATATTAAATAAACATATACCCAAGATAAAAGCCATGCACATGTGTTACAACCGTTACTCAATAGTGTTGGTACTTGTATTTGTGTCCATACATGTTTTTAACACGTATGACGTATCGCATATGATTCTTATTTTAGGATAAAATTCATATAATTTATACTTCAAACATAATTTTTTTTTCTTCCATTTTTGACTCTTCAATATATCCTTTCACTACCACGTAGAGTAAAGAGATGCTCAGTTAATCACACTTTTTTAATATCCAATTTAATGAATAATTTAAAAAAGTGTTATTTAAGTAAAAGGCTAAATAGAAAGACAATCCTTGTCTCCCATTTATTTTCCTTTTCTTCCCACTATGTCTCCATTAATAATTGACTGATTTTTAGTTCTGTTTGGACTGTTTCAGTTACGTGTCCTTGACAACTTCATACGTGGAGCTTGGAATAGGCGACAACTCACCTCGGTTGCAGGAAATTTTTACCATTTTTCTTTTTAATATTCGTTGTAACAAACTAACAATCCAACTTCTTTTGTCCCTTCAAGTTGTGGACCATTTTCATTTGTCCTATAAATCATTTTTTTTTTTGAAAATTATATAATATTCATCATTTCTCAAATATTTTCTTTTTGTTTGCTTATACACCTATCTTGCCGTTTGTCCGTTTTTTCCCCTTGTTAGAGTAAAACTACTTCTACAACTATATTTCAGAATTCTAGAATCTACCTAAAAATCACGACACAATTTAATGTAAAATTGTGATGTTTGGACCATGGATTTTGAGAATAGTTCTGTTTTTGTTGATTTTTTTTTAATTTTAAAAATAAATTTATTTATTTGAATAAAAACAATAAAGGATTTTAAAATCTATAAATATTTTGGGGGAAAAGAGATTTTCGTAGTTTAATTCTCTTATTCAAATTCCATCTAAAGAGATGATTTAAAAAAAAATCAATTCAACTTTTATTTAATGCGCACGATTACACTATAAAACATAACAATAAACGTTAAAATTTAAAACTTTTTTATATTTTATATTATTATAATTATTAATATATTTTTATAAATTTAAATATAATGTATTACATATTTTTATATTTTTATTTCAGGATTCTAATTATTTTAAACTCGTGAAATTTAATAGTGTTTTTTTCTTTCTGAAAAATATTTATTCAAATAAAATAATTATAAAGATTTAGCTTTTTAAAATACATATCATTAGAAATACTAACATTTTAAAGGAATTTAAAATTTTTCATTAAAGAGATCCACTAATTGGTCTTATGGCTAAATATACTCATATTATCTCATTTTGTATGGTTTCAAGAGCGGATCTTGGTAATACAGTTTGGGCAGCCTACTTGAAGTTTTTAAAAATTTTGAAGGCCTAAATTAAGTTTTTCAAAATTTTGAAAGGTATAATTTTAAATTTTCAAAAAAAATGTGTTTAGCTAAACTTAATGAAAATTCTAAAAAATTTAGAATGGGACTTGATTAAAAATGTTTAAACTTTTTGAAACATATTAAGAATTTTTAAGTTTTGTAGGGACCAAATTAAAATTTTTGAATTTTTAAAAGGTTAAATTTTAAAATTTTAAAATAAGACAGGGCTACCCTAGCTCCCATAACCATCCGCCCCTGTATAGATTCGAATTTTAATATGAAAATATAACATCTCTATTTAAACTAAAAAAAGTTTTCGTCAAAACAATGACTAAAATTTATTTTCACTTAGAATTTTTTCTTCATATGGTATCATTCTAATCGCCTTCAAGTTTATAATTCTTCAATTTTACGTACATTTGATATTAATACTAGTTTTTTTATTGAACTCAACAAGTGTCCTAGTGGGAAAGCAAATGATGTTCATCTTATGAGACTCGAGTTCAAATCGCTCTGTTTGTAAGGTATATGCGCCTTGTCAAATGGTTAAGAATACCTATGAACAGATACTACATTATAATTACTTTTAGATTATTAAAAAATACTAATGCTCTTATTAAAAAAATTATCGTATTTAATAATTAAATTAATATAATATATTTTTTTACAAAAATGCTACATTTACTAACAATCAATTTAAAAGTTGTTGCAAAATAAATTAGCAACATAATTCAGGTATACCATTTTATTGAGGAAATCAGTAGAATATTCATGTATAAGGTTCTTTCTCACAAACTTCTTTAGGAGAATTAGAGTCGTATTCATCATTTCTACTTAATCTCGTTTTGTTCTCACATTAAATTTATCTTCTACTTATGTTTTTAAAGAATTAACGTTATTTCGCCTTTGTCTTTTGATCTTTAAAAATAAAGATTTGTATATTTGTCATCGATAAATGTGATGTAATAATATTTCGACGAAAAATTCTACAACGCGCGACGAACATCGATGAACACCACTAATGATGAACACCGATAAACACCATTAAATTAATTAATAAAGATTTAAAATTTCAAGGACCCATCATACAATTAATAATTATTTTAAAAAATCAATTAAATTATTTATATATATATTAAAATTTTATTTTTTTTAATAAGGGTAAACTATATATTTAGTACCTCACTTATTTTCGTATTTCTATTGAACCTTCATTATTTAAATATTATTTCAATTTGACCCTATTCTTTATAAAGAAATAATTTAACCCTTAACTTAAAACCCTAAACTATTAAACCTTAAACCCTTAAACTCTTAAACATATATCCTAAACCATATACCATTAAAAATAATTTCACCATCATCAATTCAATTTAATGAATCGTTGAATTCTTCTAAAAAAATTAATTTTATGTTATCAAGGTTTGATCGCGACCCACCGAAAGTAAGAGTCGAAGCATTCTACCAACGGAACACATAGTTGTTGGCTATCTAGAATTTGTCATTAGTATTATAAGCATCCCTAAGTCTGAATAACATAGATTTCCATGAATGTGTTTAATTTAACGTTGATTACATACCTTTAAAATGATGCAAAACGCCGAGTCTAGCTCCGGTGGACAGTTCCCACATATACACTAAACCGTCATCTCTTCCCATGATCCCGTGATCAAATGCAGCACCTTGCAGCAGCCCTGTACAATAAATTTCAACCATTATTTTCAACGATTCATTGAATTGAATTAAATCGATGATGGTGAAATTATTTTTAATGGTATATGGTTTAGTGTATATGTTTAAGAGTTTAAGGGTTTAAGGTTTAATAGTTTAGGGTTTTAGGTTAAGGGTTAAATTATTTTTTTATAAAGAATGGAGTCAAATTGAAATAATATTTAAATAATGAGGGTTCAATAGAAATACGGAAATAAGTGAGGTACTAAATATATAGTTTACCCTTATTAAAAAAATAAAATTTTAATATATATAAAAAATAATTTAATTGAATTTTTAAAATAATTATTAATTGTATGATGGGTCTTTGAAATTTTAAATTTTTATTAATTAATTTAATGGTATTCATCGGTGTTCATCATTAGTGGTGTTCATCAATGTTCGTCGCACGTGGTAGAGTCATCCTATTTCAACTCTCACTCAAAGTGTTATTAAATTTTGTTAGATTAATATGTATTATCTCCAAAAGTACGGTTTTCCTATTAGTAACATATTTTACGACAAATTTAGTATGCTCGATTTCAACTTTAAATCCACATTTATTAATGCTACTCTTATATTAACGCAATCTTAATCACAAATAAATATTCACTTAAATAACATTTCCTCATATATTCTTCATCACGAAAAAGTATAAGTTTATCTTATTCAAATTTAAGATCAACATCAGATTTCACAATATTAGTTTTTAAAGAAAAAAAAAATCACTTGAAGTAACGAAAGTCTTATCTTTAAGACAATTGGTTTTCTCTAACTTCGTGCGATTGATTAGTTGCTCCAAAGAAATGTATTATTTTTTATTTTTTAGAAGATTTCGATAGTTAAATCAGGACTTATGCTTATTTCTTCTCCAAGATTTCTTTATTGACTTAACATGCTGATTTTTTAACAAACAAACTGAAGAGATTGTTAGTCATATGTCTTAACATATGACCTCTAATTATCTTCGGAGGATTGAATATTATATAAAAATGTTATAAAATCAAAATTAGCATATATATTATATTGAAATTCAAACCAATTAAAAACATCAAACTAAATCAATATAATTGATTAAATAAAATAATTCATATAATTAAAATAATAAGCTAAATCTATGATACTCGTTGCATAATTTTCCATTTCATATATTGACAATATCATAGTTTTGCTAATTAAATTTGCCTTATCCATTAGTCTTACCATAGAATCATATTAATTATGTAATTTTATAAGATTTAAAATTTTAAGCTATTTATATGTCATAAATTTTAGGTCATCAATGAATATAAAGTGCATAAATTTGACTTTAAAGCTGTACTAAAATCTACCCTAGATAATTATTTTTAGACAAAAATTTTAATTAAGATTTGAATGTATAATCAAGAATTTTTGTATATAATTTCTTACTACTTCATCTATAGTCATTTATAAAAATATTATTTCCAAAATTTTGTATATCTTCTTTTACTGAAAAAATATGTGCTAGATAATACATTTTACACATTTTCAGTGCATAGTTAATTCACAAATACTTATCAATATAAATTCAAATAATTTGTTAATTTATGCTTTTAATTAATTTCACCTTGATCTTGTATAAAATAAAATAAAATTGTCACGTGTTATATATATATATATATATATATATATATATATATATATATATATGAAATAGGATCCCGTTATATAGTGTAAAACTCTTTAAGTTTTACACGTTTTTTGGATCATTAGATGAGTGAAACGGATGAATGAGATTAACAGTAGAATATGTGAAGATTATCAGTTGGGAAAAAAAGTAATGAGTTAATCTCAGCCATCCATTTCCCCCATCCAACGATCCAAAAAACGTGTAAAATACTAAAACTTAAAGAGAAAGGAGTTAATCTGAGTCATCCATTCTCCCATCTAACGATCCAGAAAACGTGTAAAATTTAAAGAGTTTTACATTGTGTAAGTTGATCATATATATATAAAGTAAAACTTAATTTTTCTACCCACCTTTAACTTATAAAAGTCAATTATAATTCAAATTTATAAAAAGATTTATATAAAATCAAATGCGTATATAACACATGACAAAACTTTAAATTTCAACGTGTCAATAACTCATCCACATAACATTTCTCTTTTTAGAAATAAAAATTTCACATAATATATATATATATATATATTGTATAGAGTACCTTTTTACTATAATAAATTAAGTAAAACATTTACGTAAAAGTTCAAACATACAGAATTAAAAAAGTTAGTTGAGTGATTAAACTTAGGTTTTTTATTCCAAATGTTCCAAGTTCAAACCCCATAAAAATATTTTTATTTATTAAAAAAACATATATAATTAATGTTTAATACCTACTTTACCTCCCATAGGTAAATTTTCGCATTCTCTTTAATTATTTTTTTGTCAATTTTTTTAACATAATATTTTGTTCTATCAACATTGTTAGTTCTTGGATATTTTCGTTACAAAATATCACCTGATTTTATCATGTGGTATTTTTTTAATAAAAATAGCTAATATTTAAAATAAAATTTCAAAAAATCACCAAAAACCAGAATTTAAGTTCTTAAAATGTAATTATGTTCGATTTATTTTCTAAAAAAAACAATGAAAACATTAAAAAAACACGGATAGAATATATAAAAATATCAAGAAAATATAAAAAAAACATTTAAAGTTCTTTTTATTAAATCATGGATTTTTTTTTAGTTTTTTTCATATTTTTATATTTCTTATTGTATTTTCCAACTTTAAGAAATTAAATAAAATCATAAAATATGTAAAAAAAACATCCACAAAAAATATCAAAAATAAAAATTTATGCTTTTTAATTTACATAATTTTTAAAATATATATAATGTTTAATTTAGTTTTAAAAATAAAATTTTCAATACATTATAAATTTCTAAAAAAGGAAAATATAAAATATTTTATATAATCGGAGAGTTCTTATTGTCAAATTTTGGAAATTTAAACAAAAACTTGCATTTTTATAAGTTTTTTTATAGAAATTTTGAATGTTTTTATGTTTTTGACATCTGGCAAAACTTTATTGGGCTGACCGAAATATAATAAAAGGGCCGAAATGATTTCTTTACATAAAGTGACTAAGTTGTTATGTCTTAAAATAAATTTGGAAAAACAAACGAAATTAAATTATTGTGCCCAAATAGAGCTGAAAATTTATTATAAAACTTTTTTAATAGAGAATTGTTATAAGACCTAATATTGGAAACCTTATTTTAAGTGTCTCTATATATAAGTTTAAATTTATTTACTATCAAAAAAAGTTTTAAATTATTATTTGATGGAATTGTCGATGAAAAAAATATTTACATTAACTGTCATAAAATAATGATAAATATGTTTTTTTCTATTTTTTATTAGTTTCAAAAAAATGGTTGGGGTTATATTAACACCGTTTATAGAATTATTTTCTCTATATATCACATAACAATTTTAATTTTTAAAACCTAGAATAATTTTTTTGAGATCTACTAATTAGCCTAGTAACTAAGAATGTTTATATTATCCTCATCTTGTATGAGTTCGAATCTTGACATAAGAATATAATATTTTTTATTTAATAAAACAAATCTTTAATGGCCTAAGAACCTCCATTTCCATATGGTCAACCATTCCATTGATTTCATATTTAAAACTGTTTTCTATTATTATCTTTTTTCACTCTTAAGTTGATAAAAAAAACCCCTTCTTTTACCTTTAAATGACAATTTTACATCTCCATTTAAAAACTCTTTTTCAAAACTATTGTAATTAAGATTTTCTGCTTCTTTTAATTTTTTAATCATTGTGTGAGAATTCCTTCAACCTTAGTCGCTTTCTACTTTGACCATTCTCTTTAATCAGTGGTTGACAATTAATTTTAATATTGGTTGTCGACCACCGGATTTATTATTTTTTTATTTTTATTTTTATATTAATAATAATATTTTTTTTGTCATTGTGACACATTTTTTCTCTCTGTCCTTTTCACATGTCTTTGTTTTTATTTTGTGGTTTGGTTCATCTGTCTCTGTGCCATGTTTCAGCATACCCTAGCGATCGATTGTTGTTCGCATAGAGATTCAATCGACGCTAGTTTCCGATTTATGTTTTTGTCGGTGGTCACTTGAAAAGTTATATCCCCACTCAGTTAATGGTTGTTTGCCGATGAAATCAGTACTGGGTAGCGGTAATTTTTGCTTGACAATTTGGATCGCTCACAACTTCTCCTTCTTTCTTTATGCGTCTCGTTTTGGACAGAGACAATGAGATTCAGGAGGGTGCTAAATTTTGTTGGTATGCTTATCTCCATAGAAATTTTCGTTTTTCTTTGTTTTTAGGTTGTAAGGATTTTTTGGGTTGTTTAATCCAAATATTTTTATTCTTAAATGCATTGTAATTGTATTTTTTTTATAGATCTAATAAAAAATTAGTGGCTTTTATAGAAAAAATAAAATAAAAATTAAAACAATATATGTTATTTTCTGTACCATTCATTTATTCTACCTTATTTATGATTTGTAAGGATTCAAATAAAATAATACATAATTTGTTGAAGGCCTTCAAATCTCACAATACAATTAGTGTACAAACACAAAATGTAAACATTTGCATGGACAAGACCCATCACCTTATAGGTCATTTAATAGGGGAGATGGTACCAACAAGTCCGATATTGTATTCTCAATGTATTTATACTTGATTAACCCTAACATTGTTTCACACCGTCTATCTTTTTATGAACAATTCTTACTTAAGTGGAGAGGATAAATTTACTCTTATCGTATTAAACTCACAACTTAAAAAAAATATAATGTGTTAACTAAGAGCTTTTAACCACCTACGATCACGCCACCACCGCCTACTTAAAGTCGCTACTTATTCACGAAGATGGAAGAGTTTTGTTTGGTAGTTCACACATATGAAGAACCATATACACAAAATGAGAACATTTGTGCACGAAATACTCAATTACATAATCTTAAGCTTATGTGTGTTGATAACCTATCAAACACACACACCCAACAATAAATTACCAAACGTGTTGAAGGTCTAAAATCTCTCAAAATTAATCTTTTCCTTAACAAGTTCTCTATTTTACCTTTTTTCTTTCAATTTTAAGTATTCACATATAATTCCTCAAAATAATATTTTCCTTTAGCCTTTATCTATTTACCCCAACATGATGTTATTTTACTTTAGATTGGTCATGAATATTATTATTATTATTATTATTATTATGAAGACTTCGTCAAGGAAATTCGATTTGGTCCAATGAGATGTCAAAATCTGGTTAAAAAGTCCGCATAGCCAAGAAACCAAACTAGGTCGAGGCCAATTTTCTGTCCAGTTCGCAGTACAGTCCAGATTTCAGGGTCCAAATAGGTCCAAATTCGGGTCGGGGCTCAAATATGAGATCCCAAGTTGCTTTAATTTTGTATTACGGCAGAGAAGTCGCCTGCAACTTTTTCTTAGAGTTTGTGTTAAGATGTTAATCAAGTATTAAGTAGTTCTATTATTATTTACAAAGAAATACAAATTGAAATGAAAGAAAAGAAAAGAAAAGGAAATGAAACTTACGAGATTTGCTTTAGTCTGAAAACAAAATCTGCAGAAAAGGGGAAAAATCAAAGCCTGCAATGAATGAGAAACTAAATTTTCTGGGGAAAAGATGATAAGCAAGGGAAGATGCATACACAGAATCACACGGGCAGTCATGGCAAAAACACCTTAAGCGAAATCCTGGCAAAAAAATCCACACACACACATAAAGATTTCAAATAGCAAGAGAAAACCCAGAACAGAAGGAAAAAAAACCCAAAGCTGGACACCATTAACCAAAGCAGAGTGGATTTCCGAGGTGGGAGAAATTGTTATTTTTAGTTGAATCTTTCCCAAAATAGAGAAAGAATAAAAAGAATATTTTGAAATATTATGAGGAACGGAAGCATTTTTAATTTTCTAGGATAAGAAGAGAATCACAGAAGGGATGAGGCAATGTTTTTTTGGTGGAGGAGACTGATCGAAATGGAAACATGGGAGCCTTTTTATAACAAGACGGGTCAGGTATATTGACCCGAATTCAACCCATGACCCGACCCAAATGCTATATTAAAGTGCGTCTTTTTGTTTTTTCCTCAAAAACAAACCTTGAAGAAATAAATATATAGGGGTTAATGTAATATTTTTAAAATTTAAATTAAATTTGTATATTCATTTGCTAAATTTTATATCACATTTGTTTTATGGTCTATGTTTGACGTTATTTTAAAGTTTAAAATAAATTTATATATTATTTTTTAAGATTTAAATTATATTTGTTTTATGGTCTATGTTTGACGTTATTTACTATTTATTCAAATAATATTTTTTTTAAATTGAACTTAATTTCTCTTGCGTAATATTCTAAATCTCTATCATTTTATTACAATTAAAACTTTGTTTACCTATCAAAATAAATAAATAAAATTATTATGTTAATGTTTGTGAATTGAAACCTGGGCTCCAAAAGGTTTATTATTTTTAATTAAAATAAGAGGATTGTTAGTTACCGACAATAATTTACTATAGTGTTGTCCATTGCAGACAAATCCCATAAAATCATACATATGAAAGAAGCTTTGTTGAATGTTATGCCCGTGGAACTATTTGTATTTACCATTAAAAAACTATTTGTATTTATTATTATTGTTATTATTAACAAGAATAATTATTAGATTTTATTAAAAAAATACAATAATCTTGCATGGATAAAAACCAGTTACACAATATTTTTTTAATTTCACACTAATTTTGGAGTATTAAGTAAGTAAATCAATGACTGATATTAAAAATAAAAAAAAGAGATTTTTTTTAATATGCTGGTGTGATACAAGGGTAGCATCTTTCAATTTTTTAGTATTTTTAAAGACGACACACAACATGCATTACTCGTGTTCAAACTCGAATTTCAAAAAGATGATGAACATCTACCTTTACCACCAGGACACAAGGGTGAGCAAAAAAGAAAAAAATTATATGTAAAAAAGTAGTAAATAATCATTAAATAAAAACCATATTATCAAAACCTATAATCAACATGTAAAAATCAAACATTTTTTTGTCTGCTGAAATGACATCCAAATCTTTATCAGATTTGTCAAAAAGCAATTATCAAACTAATCTTTAACCACACAATCAATATAGGGAAAGAGAGCCTCATACGACGATTCAACATTATAAATCATTCTGCTAAGAAATACTTGTAGATTCGTTATAATATTAAATTTCCAAAAAAAAAACAATAACGATTATAATATCAAATTTAATGTAAAACCGCAATTTTTTTTGGTGAAAGCTAGAGTAATTACACAAGTATTATCTGTTCTAATTATAATCTCAACCATTTGACAATAAACATCAATCACCCTGCTGCAGTTGCTGGTGCTCGAAACCGTGAGCTCTAAGAACAACAATCGTTCTCTTAACCACTGAGACAAGTTGGTTCGTGCGCAAAATCGCAAATTATTATGTATTTAATATAATAATATATTATTTTTAATATAATTATTATCAGTATTTCAATCTGTTTTAATTTTCATGTTAAAATAATTTTTTCAACCATTTTTACTTAGAGGAAATTTACTCTTAATAAATTTTAAACGAGAGAAGAAGGTGTCTGAGAACATTAATTATCTACTCTAAAAATTATTGACTTAAATACTTAAAATTTAAAACTAAACTTAAATTTTAAAATACTTAAAATATCTCATCTGTTGACATAGACGATCGATAAAGAGGGAGTTGTGTGTGTTTTCTCTAATGGTCTGTCATTTTAAAATTTTAATCCAATAAGAAATTTCCAAATCCCAAATTTATCCGTAAGTGTTAGAAAAATGAAACAAAACTATTTTCCATAATACGAAGAAAGAAAATTCTGGCCTTTGGGTCTCTGTTTGTGTTTCTTTGGGATATTATCAATGGTTGAATAATAGAAAGCGAAACGATCTTTCAATATTTCCCCCTTTCGGATTTAAGAAGGAAAAAGCTAACTCAAGCTGCGATCTTTGATTTGATTATGGGATTGCGGTGAAATCTGGGCCGTTACATTTTCCGTTTTTCCGATTGATTATCAGACAGTGGAAAACGCAAGCAGAGACAATCCAAGAGAGTGAGAGAGAGATAAATGAACGGAGGCGATGAAGTGGTCGCAGCTCTGGCGGGCCCGCCACAGCCGTTGGATTGGAAATTCTCTCAGGTATTTGGTGAACGAACCGCTGGAGAAGAAGTTCAAGAAGGTAAATTATTAATTGATGATCGGATCCAATTGGTGATTTGTTGGGTCTATCAAAATTAGGGTTTTTTGGTGTTTTGGATCTATTTCGGATCATGAGCTTGTGAGTAATTCTTGTTTAGGTTAATACGTTAGAAAAAAAATTGCGACTTCCCTTCTCCCCGTTTCGAGTTTGTGTCCATATATCGTTTTGAATCATTTTTGGTTTCACATTAAAAAGAAGAAAAAAACTACTGTGGAAGTGAACTTGGTTAAGTTACTGGTGTGCCTTTTTTACACTATTAAATTAATGATAGTGCTTTGGATCTTAATAATATTTTTGCACATATTTTTTGGTTGTAGGATTTTTTTAGTGTATGGAAATTGATTAATAATATTGAGAATTCAATTGAAATTGGAATCTGGGTATTGCCATTCTATTAGATTGAAATTGATTTTGTTTTGGGAGTTTGTCTTTTAAAGCATTAACCCATGGATGGATGACAAAATTGATGTGGCATGAGTTTACCATTCGTATTGTGGGCATTAGAGAGAGCTACATTTTACAGATTCCTGGGTTTACTTGTCTCTGTGGTTTATTTCTAATAACACATATGGATTATATTATGGCAAACTTCTTAGTAAACGGGATAGATAGAAGGTGGGTTAGGTTGAGTCAAATGATTTATGAGTGTATGGTGCTTCTATGGAAGATATAGCTCAGTGGTTGGTGGATATTTGACCTTTTAGATACTCCTCTTAAATTCAAATCGTGCTGTTAATAAGTTGAGTTTGATCCTGTGTAAGCATATGGTGTGTAAACATCAATGTACGCGCTGAAACTAATAAACTAGTTTGATGATGCTCAGTTGATGATGAGTTGGTAAGATGGAAAGCTTTGGGTAGAGCTGCAAATGATACTGTAATGCTTTGATAAGATCCTGATGTGCCGATGACTGAAGAGTAGCAATAAGTTTATGGAAGGTTGAATTAGAAGTATGTAGGACTAAGATGAGTCATTGATGTATGGATAAAACCGGTGATGTTTAACTAAGGGCATGACAGTTTGATAGGGAGTAAGAGATTCAGGCTTCTTCCTAAGCAATGAAGTTTTTATATAGAAAGTTTGACAATCATGCTAAATTTACCAATGATTCTACTGGCAGTGCAATTAAGAAATTTTGTTTCTTGCTGCAGTTGATATTATTTCGGCGATCGAATTTGATAAAACTGGGGATCATCTTGTCACTGGTGACCGTGAGGGCAGGGTTACTCTCTTTGAGAGGACAGATACAAAGGATGTGGGTTCTGCTGCTACCTCTACCAATGTTAATATATTTAATGTTATTCTGTCATACCTTTATAATAACTTAGTGTATTACAATTTGTAGCATGGTGTATTCAGAAGGGATTTGGAGAGAATGGAGTATCAAATTAGTCGGCACCCTGAGTTTCGTTACAAGACGGAGTTCTAGAGCCATGAGCCTGAGGTGCTCTCTCTTTGCTTTTATGATGCAATGATACATGCACATGTGCACAGTAACACTTGTTCTTGCGAGGCTCATCTTTTTTGTTTTTTTCTATTTTGCCCTCAGTTTGACTATCTCAAGAGCTTGGAAATAAAGGAAAAAATCAACAAAATCAGACGGTGCCAAGCAGCCAACGGTGCCCTCTTTCTCCTTTCAACCAATGATAAAATCATAAAGTTTTGAAAAGTAGGAGGGAAATTTATGTTGCAACTCTGATTGTAGGTTGCCCATGTGATCATATCATTTAACAATAAGCAGTGGTTGGTGTTTTCTTTTATGCACTTGTAGTAGAAATATGCCATGTTAAACCACCACAAGAGGGTTGGTGCATGGATAGAATTGCAAATTTAAACGTGCTTGGTAATATTTCTCATTTAGGTCCTATTCTTCTTAGCATCTGTGTTAGCATATATCATGATTGGTATTATTTTGGATTGTTGTTCTTTCTGTTATGCTTCTTATATCTACTGTATGTCTGAGGGTTCAACAGGTACAAGAAAATAAGGTCAAGAAAATTTCTGACATGAATTTGGACCCATCAAAAGCTGTAGGAAATGGCAGCATTGCTAGTTCAAGTACCCCCAAACCTTGTCTTGCAAATGGAGGCTCCCCTGACAGATCCTATTTGAGCAATGACATTTCTTTCCCTCCTCTGGAGGCCTGCCATCAGAATCGTGTTTGTAAATTGATATTAAAAAAAAGAAAGGAATATGTATCACCGACGGTTTCCCAACAGGTTCTTCTGAGCTCATCGATTCCTGATGCCGACCAGACCCAGATGTATGTATCGTCGCTCGATCATCAAGAAAGGAATATGATGGATAGCGGTGGAAGCTTTATCTCTCTGCTGGCATCGAGGGGTCAGTTTGGGAACCTTCTAAAAGGGTCGGGTTTGGAAACACGATGTGTGAATATTTTTGGAGTGAATATGGACTCGGGTCGTGGCGTGGATACGGGTCGAGATCCGAGGTTGGGAAATAACAATAACAGCAGAAAAGAGGCTGAAGAGAGATATTTAGGTATACGGGGAGGAGGAGAAGGAGGAGGAGATGATGGTGGGGATACAAATTGTTGGATTGGCGGTAGCAATGGCTGGCCTAATCTTGCTATTTACACTCCAGGTTCAAGTTTTCATTAGAGATTGTAAAGAAATATTAGGAGTATTCAGATATTCAATCGAGTAATAGTTGTATGTATTTTTAACATTAGATAATTTAGTATACCATATCCTATAACCTATAGAGGAGATGAAAATGCCACAAAGATTTTAATGCAACCATTACAAGTTCTCGTTTGATATTAATCTAATTAGTTTCAAAGTGTCGTTTGATTTATATAATTCAATATTAATTTTAAAAATAGAATCATTGAAATATAAGATTATCTGTTACATTATTATTAATATTATATTATTTTAATTAGTTCATTTGGTCGGAGTCATGTATTCATATAATAAATTAATGTCTAAAAGTAGGGACGGAACTAGAGTAGAGGTGAGAAGATATATTGCCCTCTCAAGTTCTTTAGTCTAATGACAATTCATGTCTTTATAAATTTAAATAAAGGTTTTACTCAAAATTTTAAATTTAAATGCTTAATATGTACTTATATTTTTTAACTTCAATAATTTGATCATCCTAAAGTTCGGTTTTGATCCATCCTTATATTAAAAAGAAAACATCAACATAAATTTGGTTTGTTGGTTCAATTTTGTCTAGGTAACCTTGATTGATCGATTATGTCTTTAATTTAGTAAAGTACATCCAATATTGGTGCATGGGTTCTTAAATGTAACTTGTTTTTTTAGAGGATATGAAAATTTTATTTTAAGTTTTAAGTAGTATTATAATTAGAATTAAAATTAGTAAAAAAATATTACAAAATATATAAAAACGCGATATCGAAATTATAGGTGAATATGAAACTTTGTTAATAATTGTTATCCGAGTCCCCCTCCACCCCCCCCCCCCACCCCCCCCCCTTCCTTGGGGGTTCCTTAACATGGGATTTTGTATTTTTTTGGGCCCCCAAAATTGAAGAGTAAGCGACGACTTTTTTCTACTTGCTTCATCCCCAACAATTAATGTAGTACGCGGCGTCAACGGAACATTAATTTTGCAGTCGTGATTCAGCATTTTGCGCACATTACTATCTCGTTCGTTGTTGTATATTCCTATGTTCGTTGTGAACTCAAAACTTACATCTGGCATTCAATTTGTATCAATAATTATTTACAAATTTTGATATGAATTATTTTTAGGGTTATATTTGATAGACTATTAGTGAAAGTTTTTGGGAAAACTACAGGGTAATTATCCAACTATCATCTTTTTTTGTCACCCAATTAATTTTGTCCGTCAAAATCGTCCCTACCATTAAATATTTATTTTTGTTTTGGTCCTCCTCTGTTAAAAAGGTGACTTGGCATTTTTTATTTTATTTTTTATAGTATTTTTTGGTCCCTCCCGTCGAACTTAGTGATATATTATAGTATTTTTTATTCGGACAACCAAGAGAGGGACCAAAGCAGGAAAAATGTAATAATTAGGTGACCAAAATAAGAAAAAGGGTGATAGTTAGATGACCAAAAATTAAAAATAAAATGCCAAGTCAACGATTCCGTTAAGTTTTTACTAGAGAGGACCAAAACAAAAAAAATATTTAACAAAAGAGACGATTTTGACGAAAAAATTAGATGGTGACAAAACAGAAAAAAAAAGTGATAGTTTAGTGGCCACCTGTGTAGTTTTCCCAAAGTGTTTTCACAAACATAATCGAGTATAAAATCTTAATATAACTTTCTAAAAATTCTAGATTCGTTCCTTTGACATGTACATTCAACTGTGTTTGGTGGCAAACTCGAGAATAAATGCAAACAGAAACTCATTAAAACAGTTTAGTGCTACAAAAAGATCAAGCCATAAAGTGAGTTTTACCTTCATCTAACAGTCATCCACTGCGTTACTTTGTCTTGGGTAATGACGGATTTAAAAATTTAAAAATTCAAGTTCAAAATATTTTTTAAAATAAGCATGCAATTTTATTTTACTTTTACACAATAAATTAAAAATAATATAAGAAAAAAATTTACACCAATATAATCTTGTTTTCGAAAAAATGAGGATGCATCTACTCTTCTAAGGAGCTGCATGCATCCGCCGTGTATGTAAAAAATCGTATCTCATACCTATCTTTGAATATGAATCAAACACGTCCACATATACATTATTAATAATGAAGCGTTGAAACAACATACGTTTTTATCATATGTACATCAGTACATGTAACTTGGGAAGCTATTTATATAGGATTCTATGGCGAATCGAAGTAAGTATCGAGTCATAAATATTTTTAATAAAAATAAAGAAGAGGAATAATATAACTTTCCGAGTAAATTGCACCGCGGCCTCAGGGAAGGAGAAGCTTCTGTAATTGTGACTTGAAATCCTACATCTACAGAGAACATTACCAATCACACATAAATTTGCATGCATGAAATGAATATACTTCAAATACATGTAAATGTTAATTTTGTCAAGAAGATGATTGATTGATCAAGAAGAAAGGTAAAACCCTAGAAGGTAGAATTGGGGATTTTAGTTTACAGACTAGATCGGGGAGAAGAGAGAGAAACAAACGTAAAGAATTTTTATTACATTCGAATTAATTGCTAAAAGAATAAACCATGTGTTGTTTTATAATAGTCAAGAATTTACATCTTTAACCCCACAAACAAAGCTAACTAACTCCTAACTTTATCAACTAACCCTTAACTGATTTCTCTAATACCCCCCCTCAAAGTGGAGCATACAAGTTTTGTATGCGCAGCTTGGAAATTGCATCCTTAAAATGTGGATTTGTGAGAGCTTTAGTAAAACAGTCAGCAAGTTGGTTGTGAGAAGCAACTGGAATAAGCTTTATTAAACCTTGTCGAACTTTTTCACGAATCAAATGGCAATCAATTTCCACATGCTTTGTTCTCTCATGGTGCACTGGGTTTTCTGCAAGTTTAATAGCAGATAGATTATCACAAAACAAGTTAGCAGAAGAACAATGCAACTGTAAATCAGAAAGTAAATACTGCAACCATTGAATTTCACAAGTCACATTAGCAAGAGCTCGATATTCAGCTTCGCTGGAAGATCGAGAAATGGTTTGTTGTTTCTTGGACTTCCAAGATATTAAGTCTGATCCTAGGAAAACACAGAAACCAGTTGTGGACCTTCTTGTGTCAGGACAAGAAGCCCAATCTGAATCTGAGAAAGCATTCAGAACTAACTGGTTTTGAGCAGGGAAGAAAATACCCTGACCAGGGGTACCTTTAAGATACCTTAAAACTCCATGTGCAGCAACCATATGTTCAGAAGTAGGAGCAGACAGAAACTGTGATAATTGTTGCACAGCAAATGAAATATCAGGCCGGGTATAGTAAAGAATATGAACTGGCCAAATTATGGATATTTCTTCGAGCAATACCAGACACCAGGTTCCATAAGGCAAAAATGAAGAGAGAAAGGCTTTAGTGAAAAGCAACAACTGTAAACAACGGCACAAGAGGTTTTGAAAGTGGCAAAAAGTGAAAACATTTTTTTAAAAATTAAGATTCAATCTATTGAAGATGCATATTATACACAATAAATCATAATATATCACCTTATTAGTAAAATGAATTCTATTTTTTTGAAATAAATGTGATAATTTTAGAAAATAAATTCTTCAATTCTGTATCAAACACAAAAAAATTAAGTCTTAACCCTAAATTTTCAATCATAAATCATAAAAAATATAACACTCCCAATTCGCTAAACCCCAATTATAAACACAAACTCTAAATTTATTTTTTAATGTAAAATCATAAATACAAATATTAAAAAGAAAAAAAATAATTTATATTCATAATTTTATTTGGAACTATTTTTTAAATATTATTATTATTATCAGTAATGAGATGGTAAAGGGTTGAGGGCGTAAGTAAGAAGTAGGGATGGGCATTTTACCCGAATTTGATGGGTTCCGACCTGACCCGGCTCGACCGGGTTGGATTTTTTAATGAAAAATTGGGTTCGGGTCAGATCGGGTTTTTGCTAAATGTATACTCGGGTTGGGTCGGGTTCGGGTTTAGTGTGGAAAATATCCGACCTGACCCGACCCAGGATTAATATTGTAATTTTCTCCTAATTTTTTAAGGATATTTATAATAATACCACTCGTTATACATATATATTTTATAATTAAGTCCTTAAAATTGGATTTTTATTTATAATTTATTCCTTTAAATTATAGTTTTTTACAATTAAGTCCTTTAAAATTATTTTTTTACAATTAGGTCCCTAAAATTAATTTATTTTATATAGTTCGGGTCGGGTCGAGGTCGGGTTTAGCATATTTATTTTCGGGTCGGGTTGGGTCAGATTTTTTAAAGTATATTACCGGGTCGAGTGCGGGTTTAGGGTGTTTATTTTCGGGTCGGGTGCGGGTGGGCCAAAAACCCGATCCTACCCGATCCGTGTCCATCCCTAGTAAAAAGCCCTTGAACTTTTTGAAAAAACAATCAATTAAGCCCATGAATTTTTTTGCACTCAATTAAGGTCATGAACCAAAATTTTTAATTAATTAAACCTATGAACCAAAAAAATAATTAACTATGCCCTTTGGCAAATTTTGATCAATAAATCTTGACAGTTCTTTTTTTAGATATTATTGACACATGATACACTACAGTTCTATCACGTTGTATTTATTTTTTTTAAATATTTTTATACATTTTATAATTATTTTAGAATTTTTAGAACTTTTAAAGAATGTTTTAAATAAAATATAAAATATCTAAATAAAATATAAAATATCTGAAAATGTTAAGTGAAAATACTGTGATGCAATGCACTGCACCAATATATCTAAAAAATTGTCAAAATCTAACGATTAAAGGACTTAACTTATTAAATTTTTTAGTTCAAGTATTAAAAAATTTATAAATTTAATTGATCTTTTCTTGTTCAAAATTTAGGAACTTTTTACGCCCTTAAAGTCGATGTCAAATCGTGACTTCGTTAATGTACCGTTAGTATATTATTATTATTTTCTAAATTCCCAAGTGATTTAGCGCGAATATTCCCACCATTAGGGCGAATTACGCCTTAGATATTCCGCGTTGAATATGAGTTTTAATCTAAAGAGATATCGAGTTTAAGACATTGTATATGTAAAAATTTCTCGTCGAAAAACTCACCCACCCAAAACTGATTTAAATTGATCAGGGCTAAATTTTAAAACCGAAAGGCCAACAAAAAATTGAAAATTATTTAAATTTAATTGTATCAACTATATAAGTTGTTTATATGCTTTAATATATTATCATCAATTACGGCAGTTAGTTTTGTTAAATTTAAAATAACGATAAGAATCTATAAAACAATAATAGATTATTCAGACTACAACTACAATTATAATTACAGTACATAAACTAATCACTTAAAACATAAAAAGTTGAATCAAAGCTATCGAGTAGTCATAATGGAAAAAATAACATTGTTATCCATAGGATAGGAGACCCAATTCAAGTAGTTTGTTTGCATAATATATGCATTTTCAAATGATTAAAGAGAAAATAATATATTGTACTATCATATGATCACATCAGAATATTAAAAAAAAAAGTCAAACAAGAAAAATTGTTAGAAATTCAATCATACAACTCAAATATTATTACAATATTTAATTTTTTTTTATAAAATGTAGTACGTTTAAACACAATTATTCGATTTAAAGGCTGTGAGTATGTAATTAACTTTAAAATATTTTTAAAATTATGTAATCAAAATTATACGAGAGTGATAAAAAAAATTGATACACCTTACCTTAGGGAGCTTGCCGTGGAATTTTCCATTATACAGTTTACAGACTAGCAGTTAAAAAAAGTACACGCACAAAAGGGGAACAAAAATAGAATCAAACCCCTACCTAAGGTCGTCTCTCGCAGTCGCAGCACTCTTTTCGGCAATCGTATCGTGTTCCACTTTACCGATCTTTCCCTTCCGCCGCTAGAAACGTTCACGCGCCGCCATTCTTTCTATTTTTATTTGTACAGACATACGTGTAAATTTACGTATGCACATAAGATTTTCATGTCAGAATAACTTAAACGGAACAAATCTAGTAAAACCCTCCCGCAAAAACAATGTACGGAGGCTCCTCGAAACTCGGCCGCGGTGGAGGTGGCGGACGTGGGGGCGGAGGCCCTCGGAACCGCACTTCATTCCCTCCGCCGCCACACCGCCCTTCTTCCGCCACCCAACCAGGCAGGCTTTCCCTTGGCCCCACCCCTCGTAATCGCCCCGCTATTGGGGGCGGTTCAGGACCCGCACCGTCTGTCGAAGAGAGCTTTTCGCTTGTTTCTGGGAACAATCCGTTGGCTTTCGCGATGATTATAAGGTTGGCGCCAGATTTGGTGGAGGAGATCAGACGGCTCGAGGCTCAAGGAGAGACGGCCAGGATTAAATTTGATTCAATTCCGACTCATCCTACTGGGAATGTGAGTTTTCAAACAAGAATTCAGTTGGGGTTGCTCAATTTTTTTAAATGTTGCTATTTATTTCGAATTGTGCTCTCTTTCCTCGAATTTGGAAGTATTTTAGAGATGAAAGTAGTGGGGTAATTATGCTACTTGATTTGAGTTTATCTGGATTAAGCCTAATCTTTTTTTCTTAACCTGTACTAATTTTCGATGATCTAGGGGGATAAAATTATGCTGCTTGATCAAAATTTGTCTTGGTTTAGCTTAAATTTGGTTATTTTTGAAATGTTTACAATGCTTGTTTTAATTTTGTGGAATTTTAGTTTATGATTTTTGCTTTTTAGGGTTATTTTTTTACTAGCTATCTTTTGGTCCTCTGAGTTTTGGTTTAGGTGTAACTATGTCAACTTTGTGTGGTCATGTTTTAAAGTTAGTTTCCTACTGATTATGGAAGTGTTAGTTGCTTGATAGGATTTTTAACCTAGTTTAAGCTTCAAATTGGGCGACTTTATGGGGGTAGGTTGTGATTTTTTTTATGGTGATTGTAAATCACATTCTGTTATTTTATATAGATTCATTTTGGTGGTCAACTAGAAGATGTTTTAGGTAGCTTGTGTGATTGTGCTGAGTTTGCTTGTTATTTTATATCTGAGCATGTAGTTTTTTTTTCATGATTCTGGACTTCTAGTAGGCTATGGGGGAGTTGGATCTATTTGGTTTGTGTAATGCCTACAATGTCTTGAGTTCACCGTATCGTATATTTTCCCCCTCAAATGTGTATATATTCAATCTTAATAGACTTCCATTTTTGTTAATTTTTAGTATATGATTGTTTAGCTTTTCATTTCTGAACTTGGTGGTTCATACGTCGAATACGATATTGGTTTTCAAGTCTTCGCGTACAAGATGTAATAGGGGTCACTTTAGGTAGGAGGAGTTATAAAACATGGAAGTTCAGTGCAGGATTGTTCACAGACCAAAACCTCTAAAAAATGCATTCGCAGTAAAAGCAAGCTAACCTGGCCAACTTGTTTAAAATGATAGGGCCATCTCTATCTGCCAATGTTGGTACTTCTTGTGTATAAACGAAAGGTTGTATTATTTACATGGCAGTTTGAACTTTGATGCTACAATTTGACGGTAAATAAATCCTCGTATCATTGGCACAAAACTTTACTGCAGGATGGATTAAATTTGATTTTCATTCATTATGTTTTCTGAGGCACCTTCATCGCTCAGTATTTTTATAGTATGCATCAGTGGTTTCTACTTGTTTTGGGTGGTTTTAAAACTATGCAGCAAATTCTCATGATTGATTAATGAACCTTTCTGGCATGATAGTTAGTTAATGACTTGGACTACAGAAAATTGGTAAAAGCCTCAGAGTTTTGCTAATTTTCTTTGAGATGTTATGCAAAAAAACTTGATTTGCTGTTCTATTCTTGGTATGATAGATATTTAATGACTTGGACAAAAAGAAAACTGGTTTAGGGCCTGAGAGTTTTGTTCTTTTTTTGAGATGCTGCTACACTAAAAATCCTGATTTGATGTTATATTCTTATTCTGAACTAATGATTGTTTCCATTATTTGTTGAGACTTTTGGAGACAGAAGTTGCAAGTTTCTTTTCAGTGCTTGACTCTTTTTAGTTAAACTTACATTTTTGTATGTCTGACCTGTTAATTTATTTAAAAATGTGGGCTTAATTGATTGTAGGTCATTGATGTTGGTGGTAAGGAGTTTAGGTTTACGTGGTCTCGGGAATTTGTTGATCTGTGTGATATATATGAAGAACGTCAAATGGGTGAAGATGGAAATGGTTTACTTGTTGAATCTGGGTGTGCATGGCGCAAATTGAATGTTCAACGTGTCTTGGATGAATCAACCACGAATCAAGTTAAGATGCGGTCAGAGGAAGCTGAACGCATGCATAAATCGCGCAAGTATGTTATCTGGATGGTCTTTTCATATTCATTGTCTGGCTAAGCATGCATATCTGCTTCCTCTTTCTCTAATTTACTTTGTTGTTTATGTCCATTTAAGATGATTCAGATCTAGATCCAGTATGATTGGTTATAAAAGTAGATGCTCTCTTAGCATATAACATGATGTTAGTAATACACAATATGTAAAAAGACACAACTTGACATTTCGTTTGCTGGTTAATTCACTACATTAATTGCTTTTTTCGTTCTTGTTTAATTTAAGAGTGCCTAACCAGTTTACATGTTCTGCATCTGGAGCCTTCATTACTCTTTAGCTAGTTTATTTAGCTGTTTTTTTTGGAAAATAATACAGCCCCTTTTGTGGAAACCTCCTAAAATAGTTCAAAACTCTGCACATTAATTTCTCTGCATCCATGTTTATTAATGAAATTTGGCTGAAATTTGATAATCTACTGAACGGGCCTTTTTAGCACTGCAAGAACTCTCCCTTCAAATACTAACAGCTTTGTGAGAACCTGAAGAAACAGTAATGAGGTTATTGTTATGCATACATGCAATATGGGGCCCTTTTATGTTATATAGTGAATGCAGTGGAGTGTAGGCAAGCCAATTCCTGGAGAGAATTCTTCAGGACTCCTCTATCCTCATCTTTTCTCAGTTAGAGACCCATCATAATTGTTTAAATCATTATAGTCTCTGAGACCTTCCATTACATTAGATGCTTCTCACATTGAAGCTTGCCTTCCATGTTTCAGTTATAAAAATAATAGTCTTAATCCATCCGTCAGTCTCAAGTCAATATCAATAAGTTTGGTACGAACGGCCATCTGATTTTTGAAATTTTCTTGTAAACTATTGTTTCTGTCATACCCAATTATTTCCATAATAGTAGCATACATAATTCTTCTCACGCCGCTTATTTTGAAGCCAGAATTGCTAAAACTGCACCATTCTTTCACAGTATTTCTATGTTTAGGCGCTTTTTTAAGATTCAGAATGGACACTAGCTGAAAAAGAACACTCAGAAAGATGTGCATAATGTTCCATATTACAGAGACAAGTCAAACAATATTATAAATCCTTCTAATAAGAAGCTCTTTGTTATATTGAAATTTACCTTTTCCTAGTTTGTATTAGAAATTTGGATTCTTCTTCTTGAAGTGATGAATGAACTCCGGCCTTTCAATTTATCTTTTATATGGTTCTTTTTATTGATTTGTTGTAAATATTTTATGATGCTACACTCTTATGTTGTTAGTTGCTTTTGGTAGGAGGGCCAAGTTTATTGTTTTCATCTTTTCCTTTTTGGTGTTGATGATAGAGCCATTATATTAGACCATGGAAACCCATCTATGAAGAATCAAATCAAGCAATTAGTTGATGCTGAGGGTAAGTTTTTCTTTTTGATATTGTGTTTGCATCTCGACCCCCTCTCTTCCTCCATAGGCTGTATATTTTTGTCTTTTCTGACATATAGAATGCCACCAATGTAATAAGCATCACAACAACGGTATGCTTGGACTTAGGTCTACTTAAGATCTATTCCCTTGCATATTTTCTTAGAATGTATATTCATGAAATTTTCATTTGGGTAAATATACATTTTGGTACTTGAACTCGGATTCAAAGTTCAATTTGGCACCTGATTTCTTTTTGATCCAATTAAGTACTTGAACATGGATTGTGTGTTATACAAGTTACCCCAAACTGTATCTCCATTAAAATTTGAAGGGTTAAGGTTCCAATTGGTACATGAACAGGTACCAATTTGAACCATGAAGCCAAATTTAGGTACCAATTTGGATCGTAACCCTTAAAATTTTTTATGTTGTTGTATTTTGGGTAACTTGTATAACAAAATCTAAGTTCAACTACCTAAATGGACCCCAAAAAAGTTCAGGTACCAAATTGAACCTTGAAGCCAAGTTTAGGTACCGAAATATATATTTACCCTTTTCTTTTTGCGGTCCTACTCCTATGATGCCTGTGTTATAGAAATAATATCTTGAAGTTGCTTCTTCAATCATGAAATCCTTTAGTAATGAGGATGATTCTTCTTATGTGTGTTTTCACTGAAAGTAATTGTTGGCAGAGAACATTCAAGATTAAAAGACGTCAATTTTTGAAGCATGGATGTTCACTTTCTTATGCCTCTTGTGTTTACAGCTAGTCCATGGAAGTCCCATTTTAAAAAGAAGGAGATTGCTTCTAAGAAGCGTAAAGTTGACACACCTCAAGGTAAATCATTTGCATTTCATTTAATTAATTGAATATGAAAATTACCTTTTTCTTTTGCATGGTCTCTCCAAAATTAATAACCCGTGGGAGGTATTGAGATTATACTTTTATTAGTTGCAGTTTGGCCGTTCCTTTCTCTTTTGTTTACGTTTCTTGACCAGTGTTATTGCAATGTATGTATGCACCGGCTGCAGCTGTAGGCCCTCCAAAGTCTGGCTATAAACCTGGATTAATTTCAGCTGCTACTGCAAAGGGAAGACGCTCATCTTCACCTTTACCATCTCCACCTGAGCGCTCAGGAGCTGCTGCTTCCCCAATTGGAATTGGAAATACCACTAAGGTTCTTACAAGTAGTGAGGATGTTATTCCTCCCCAGGTGAAAAGCAAAGAAAATATTTCCAGCTCTGAGAAAGAAATACTAACCAGGGCTACTAGTGTAGTACGTGAGATGCAAGAGCGCAGGGGAAATTCTGGACCTAAGCCAACAGACTTGCAGAGTCTTCTGATCAGTCTACTGAAGGAGAACCCCAAGGGGATGAGCTTAAAGGCAAGGGCTAGGGTTGAGTGAATGTGTTAAATTAATTGCCCCTCTTTTGTTATTAGGGCATGTGTTTGGCTTCAGGCTGTTACTTTATTTTTTTATTGCCCTTCTTTTGCTATTAAGGCATGTGATTGGCTTCAGGTTGTTACTTTATTTTTTTTATCATTTTACCTCTTAGCCTTTCTCTCTGAAATGTCGACAGGCCTTGGAGAAAGCTGTTGGTGATACAATTCCATACTCTGCACAAAAGATTGAGCCCATTGTAAAAAAAGTAAGTGATGGATTCTTGACGCTAAGTATTTTCAAGAATAACATGTAAGCTTATGGCTTCCTTTAATTTTGCGCATTAGATTGCAACTTTCCACGCTCCGGGAAGATATTTCTTGAAACCAGGAGTGGAGTTGGAAAGCTTCAAAAAATCTTCGTCTGAAAGTGGAAGGTACCTGTCTTTTTCATTTCCAGTGGGGTTGATTTGAAATGTTGTAGTTGAATTGAATTCTTGTCATTTCTTTTTCACCTCTATATTTCATGATTTCTTATTCTCATCATATGACACAGTGCAAGATTTCAATGAGAAAATAACTTAAACTAGGCTTTGCCCCATATATAGATAGCTGTGATCTGCTAGAAAAGATACGGCATTTTAGAGAAATTATCATTTAGGTGACTCGGAGAATCTCATGTTTTTATAATATCCAAGATTAACCAATTTATTTTCCTTTTGAGAATCTCATGCCATAAACTTGTTTGGGAATATCATGCGGTAAATCTTTTGCTTGATTGTATGGAACTAAATGTTGCTCTTGTTATTGTTAATCTTCTTGTTAGATTCTGTTTAATGGTCATTTTATATGGTTGTAAGTAAAGATGGGTACATTAAAAATTGGTTGGTGCCTCCTACTTATCAAGAACCCTGGGAACCTCATTCTTGGTTTTTAGTTTCTTGCTTATATAAAAGCTTATCTATGTATTACATATTGTAGTATACACAGCCTTCATCTTGTTTGTCTATATTTTTTGCAGTTCACCTGAAGATAATCGTCAAGAGGCTCCAGCTCCTGAAGAAAACCAAGACCAGACACCGGCTCCTGCATCAATATCGATGGAGAAAGTTGCTCATGATGTCATGGAAGAACAGACCCATTTAGACTCTAAACTTACGGAAGAATCAAATGCTTTGGAACAGATTGACATCCAACAACATTCACCTGATTTGGGTGGCGAGAGAAAAGCTTCTGACAATAGTGAAAGGCCAGCAAATAGTGCTAGTGACACTGGCAGTGATAGTGATAGTGACAGTGACAGCAGTGACAGTGGAAGTGACAGTGGAAGCCACAGCAGGAGTAGAAGCAGGAGTGCAAGCCCAGCAGCGAGTGGGAGTGGTAGTAGCAGTGATAGTGAAAGTGATGCTTCTTCCAACAGCAAGGAAGGGTCTGATGAGGATGTAGATATAATGACAAGCGATGATGACAAAGAGACAAAGCAGGATATGCCGACATCTGAACCAGGACTTTTGACTTCACCCGTACCATGGCAAGCAGAACATGACAGGTCTCTGCAGAACGGAATGGATGAGAATCAAGATGATGATGGATCTGATGCAGTCGATATTGAAGGTAATGGGTCTGATGCTGTTGACGTCGAGGATCATGGATCAGATGCTGTTGACATTGAAAAAGACTTGCCTGAAAATGAACAGGAAACTGGAATGGCTGCCATCACAAACAAAGAATGTGAGAAACATGAGGAAGGAACAAAACCCTCTTCATCTGATCATGATGAATTCCAGGAGCGCCAAAATTTCATAGGAAATTTGTTTGATGACACAGAAAACATTGTTAAGAATAACATCAGGAATGAAAAATCTGATTACACTGTGAAGAGCAAAGGTAAATCTAAAAGGGGATCTGATTTGAAGCACATTGATGAGAAATCTGAGCGTTCTAAAAGATTGAAGTCTGAAACCATGTCTCAACCACCTGTTTCTGGGAGTAGAAATGCGGAGTTCTTTGGCAGTAGTCTACCCATAGATGAGCCTTACCAAAGCTCAAATAAAGCTGACAAGGAACATGCCGACTCTCAAAAGGGATACAATGAGGTGTTTCCCAGGAAATATAGTACAGATTTTCATCAATCAGGTCATAAGTCATCTGATCCACATGCTCGGACTAAAGCTGTTAATGCAGCTGAAAGGCCTTCAAAACATACTGAGAGCTCAGGACATGGTAGTAAGTTCACTGAGAAAAATGTGTTTCAAAAAGATAACCCTTCTAGGGACACCCAAAATGAGGATGGCTTAATGAAGGAAAAAATTCCATTGACAAATCCTAAAGGTGGCACTGGAGGTAAAAATGCAGTGCCGTCTGATTTCCACCACAGGAAACATGGTGAAACTGTTGGAAAGTTCAAGGATGCTGGACAAATTTCTGGCTCATATATTAATTTTTCCCCCAAGGATAACAGCAGGGTTATCGAAGATAGATATCCAGCTAACGGTAAAAGCAGTGTTCTCCAACGAGAACTTTCACACTTGGAGTTAGGTGAGATTCGTGAGCCATTGATTGAGGGAACTCCTACAAAGAAGCAATTTGAAAGGAAAGGTTCCTTTAAACAGTCTGGTAGTAGACCAAGCACCTCAGAGAACTCTAATCCTGATCTAAGCAGGAAAAAGCCTGTTGGGAAGGCAGATTGGGATTCAGGAAAATCATCTTCACCTAATCTGAGTGGGCTGAGAAGAACACCAGAACATCTTGTTGATGATTTATCTAGATCGAATCATAGGGTTGTTCAGTCTCAGCAGCAACAGCTCTCAAGATTTGACCGTCCAGAAGGTGGGTCCCAGTTTAACAGATTGGCTGATTATAATAAAACCAAGCAAACAGACACTGGTGCAAAACTGGGAGTTGGCCTGGAGGATTATGGTGAAATCCATAAGAAAGCACCAGCTAGTGCCCCACAACAGCAGGAATCTAAACGAGGATCAGTGTCCCAGTTCATAAAGGAAAGTAAAATGCCAACATCAAATAAAACATCAGATATGACTGATACGCGCAGGGATGCAACTCTGAAAGAGGGTAATGTAAATGGTCGAAATAAAAGATGGTCTTCTTCAGATGAAGACTACTTGCCTTATTTTAAGTATGAAAAGGATAAACCAGAGCACAGAGGACCCGTTAAGGATTCATCTCAGTAAGTAATTATGGTTGTAGTTGTATATGTTAAATTGAGAATGTGGTGGTTGTGTTGAATGTTAGAGGACTGTGCTATCTAATTCAAACTATTTTTATTTATTTTTATGTTAGGTATGAAGGGTATATGAATGAATTTCGTGAAAAATATGAATCTTACAAGGACTTGGACAAGGTCCTACAGACCTACAGGTATTTTTCAGACTTCAGAATTCTTTCTCTCATTTATGAGGTTTGGTGGAATTTGTCCCGTGTTTGATTTGTTTGATGAACTAACCTCTTGATATAGGAATGAATTTGAAAAGCTGGGTAAGGATCTTGAATATTCGAAAGGTAGGGACAAGGAGAAATATTATAAGACCTTGGACCAATTGATGGAGTCTTATCACCAATGTGGAATGGTAAATATTCTCTCTATTTTCTTTGGTATATCATTTTTCTTTTTTTTGATAAGAAAGGTATATCATTTTTCTAATTGACGATGGAATGTCTTAAGACATGGAATCCTCTTGAGGGATTTTGTTTCACTACTGCCTTATATATTGAACTTAAGATTATTATCAAGTTTTAGATATTGATGTGGATTTAAAATTAAGGTTCTGGAATATGACTCTGACCTCATTAACGTCATTTAATTAGTAAGAAGATAAATAGCAGGGAGCAGTCTTTTTCTTATTTTAAGGTGTTTAGAGTTGAACAGAACAGATTGAGGGATAAGATTGTTTGCGAGCTGGAAAATTACTTCATTATTTGATTATCTGTTCTGAAATGCTCCTAGTGTCCGTATTTTACTTTAAAAATTGAAAAATTTTCTGTAGGATTTCTGTTCTGATTAAGTGCTGTTTTGATTGGCAGAGACATAAAAGACTGAAGAAAATATTTGTTGTGCTTCATCAAGAACTGAAGGTTATTGCTAGTACTACCATTTAATATCTCTCACTTTCTTCTCTTTCCTTTGTGATTGGTAACTTGAGAGTTTCTTCCTTACTCCAGAACCTTAAGCAGAGGCTCGTAGAGTATGCCGAGTCACACTCAACAGATTGATAGAGAACTATTCCAAACCGGTCATCTAACAGGTTGAAGACTTTATTTTCATACCTAAGCTGCAATCAGCTCGGACCTTTCTTCATTGCCTTTCAGGTAGAATGGAACACTTGTAAATGGTTATAGCCGGTCGTTCAAGGTGATTGGAATACGTCGCATTCAGATTCCATGGTCCTTGAAGGATTGACGGTGTGATGTGCAAATAGGCTGAACCCAAATTGGGTGTGTACAATGTTGTAGAATTTCGGCTTTTGGCCCCAGTTTTGTTCTTAGATTTTTTTGACCTTGCTTGCTACCAACGATCTGTTTCAATGTGTATACAAATGATTGAAAAGATAAAAAGAGAAATGATTCTCAATCTG
The DNA here is from genome assembly GCA_958450335.1 of Hibiscus tridactylites. NCBI lineage: Eukaryota > Viridiplantae > Streptophyta > Magnoliopsida > Malvales > Malvaceae > Hibiscus > Hibiscus tridactylites. The sequence goes on from OY288280.1 coordinate 85,718,808, forward strand.
TTTCCTCGTTGCAGTCTTGGACGTTCATTAATGTAATTGTTGGAGTTTCATTTTAGAAATTAAGATGGTAAAGAAATCGTACATATTCAAAGAAAAAGAATAACGTAGAGAAAGCCCTGATAAGTGACTTCAGAATCAAATATTACTTCAAATCTTTTATTTGATTCCAAGAAAATAATGATATAGGAGGGGTAGCAGAACAAAGTTGGTCGATGTAAGGACCAAATAAGTCAATAATGGAGGGTGGTATTAAGCCATTCAAGCAACCTTGGGTGATCATAGGTACTGATTTACAACACGCCGGTCCAATTTTCAGCTTGTTTGTCAATAGCACATTGACAATGTCTTGAAAACAACCTTCAATATTGTACAACTGTGACTCGCAGGACTGAATTTCGGTTGGCTCGGCAGCATGAGCGGAAAGCGTTGCAACAGGTGGAGATCCATGGGTAAGAAGAGGAAAAAATGGAAACCGAGGCAGCGACATCGTTGCATCAGGAAAGTGTGAATGGGATTTGCATGTGAAGGGATCTGGTTCATAATATAATGAACTACTACCAGCTGCTTCCATGGCTGGCCATTGTGTTGCCCATAAGACTGAGCAAGCTAAGAAAATCAGCAATGTATCTGAGAACATCTTCACTTTTTCTTAGCGAAAGAGATGTCAGAAGTATACATTCACGTGGCTTTATTTTTCAAGTGGGAATCAAATTATGTGAACCAGAAAATGTGCTTGGATTTTATAGTCTGGGGTTTGAGAAGTTAGAGTTGCAGTTGGAACTGTCCATGCAATGAAAACTGTTTTTCATGAAAATGTTGTGATAGATCATGCACTCTTTCCTTTCATAGTTGTTACTCCGGTAATGCTTTTGAGTTGGCATAAGTTTTCCCCCAACACTTTTCTTGGCAAACATTAATAAGTACTTGAGATTAGACAAAACCAGAATGAGCATAGAGTTTGCAAGACAGAAAATGAAGATGAAACTTAAACAATTTATGGCTGAAAACATCTCTGCCAAATAAATAAGTTCATCAACACTAAAGAAAGATTTTGATCTTTAAATATTAGGTAAAATTGGCTAAAATTTACATTAGAGGTGAAGCTTTAAACATAGACTCAATGATGCAACAGATCCTCGCTACTACAAGTAAAATGTAAAATGAGAGCAAGTTTCTAATCATGAAACTATGGCTCCCACAAGTGTCAAAGACAAAAAGAAGTAGGTCAGAATACACGGTAAATGTAAACTTGGAGATGCTATAAAGTATTAAACTCCAGTGCCAGCAATGGCTCCATCAAAGTATTCAATTTCAATCTGGAGAAACTCTCTTAAGCAGTTCTCTTTGAAGAGAGAGGAGATGAATCTGACTTCTCAGCCAGATAGTGGTCAAGCATATCTTCTTCATCGTCTGCAGTAAACCAAAGTGATCAGATAGTTTCTTTCATCTAATTTGCTAGCACTTCAATATCAGAATTATGAAAGCATCAATCAACAGAATTTTCATGGCACAATCCAGTACTAAATAGTCTGGTCTGCCAAGGGAGGGGCTCACCTTCGAAATCATCGTCATCCAAATCAATATCTTCCTCGTCTTCCTCCTCATATTCTTCTTTGATGGCAACTGCACCTTTCTGCAGAAGAGAAATTCACTTGAGTCATGACTGCTTTCCACCATTCATCCGGTTAAATCTTCGTATGAATGATGTTAAATAGACTTCTCATCTTGCATATTTACTATATATTTTAATACTAACATGAATTTGTTGAGTCTCATTTTCTTTTATCCTTTTTTTGCATGATTTAGTCTCAGAATCAATATAAGGGAAAGTTATGATTCATTCCCAGAAACAATAGTGGTTTCACAATACTGTTAATGATTATATTCTATTCTTAAAATGGTGGAAATATATGTTAGAGAAAGAAATATCAAACAATGAGTACAAGAACTGTAAGTAGACAATCCAAATCCAACCTAATCATTTGAGATTATTAGCCAATTTAAAGGAAACAATAATGTGCCTTTTTTCAAAGGAGAAATGCATGGTGACAATATACATTTCATGTTTCCACAATGTTATAAAGAGGAAATATTAGAAAGTATAATTACCGCACTAGCTCTTCCACTTTCAAACCACTGCCTGCCTGTGAGCTTCTTCTCTTTGGGTGCCGTGAGAGCAGACTCGGGCATTAACCTGAAAATTGAAGCATATATAGTTAGTTATGACAGTAAAATATATTCCTTCAATAAACACATAAGACATAACAAACCAAGGATACTCTCCATGTTCTTTAACCAGAAGAGAGGAAATTGGCACAGGATTATTTCCTGGTCCAGGCTATGTTGCTGACTCTATTAGTATTTTAACTATACCTATCATACACCTAAAGGCTCAAAGTGAGTGCAGTTATGCGGCATTATCCTCCACATTTAAGGGAAACCCCGGAAAAAACGGTGAAATATGGCTAGACATGCACCATATACCCATGTATGCCATCAACCCAAGCTTAAGTGTTTATAAAAAAAAACAAGTTTAAGTAATGAGGTTCTAGATAATATCATAGGCTTCATACCAGACTATAAGTAAACTCTCCCATTCAAGTGCCTTCGTGCTTAATTACACATAAAGGAAAGTTTACTCATATAGAAAACATCTCCAGGAGTTTGTTTCTTATTTTTCAATGAAGATCTCCATGATGTGAATTGCGTTTCAAAGAACAGAACAAGAACAGAAACTGCATTTCAGTTTATTCCATTTTATTGATGACAACAAAACCTAGATGAGAACATCAAGTACACATACTAGCAAGGAAGACAGGTACCATTTAAGTCTATACTATGAAACTTTTACAGTAACAATTACAAGTACAATGAATTTTAGCACGTTTATCAACACTAAACTTCCAGATTTGAGAACAAAAACCTAAGGAAAAAGTAATGTGCCTGTCAAAATCCACATATGTACAACAAGCATACAGCTATCAAACTTACTTGGCTCGCTCTAGTGCCAACTCTGCCTCAAACTTTTCTCTCCATGCTGAAAATGTATCAACAGTAACAGGTTCTCCATGAGGAACAATTACCTGAAAGGAAAAGGTATGGCCATATAGTTCCATTTTCATAAACTCTAATATCTGCAATTAAGAGAAAACCTAGTGCTCTCAAACTAGAACATTATCCTGATTTGTGATCATAATTAGAACAAAGTTTTATGATGTTCTTATCGGATTTACCAAATAGATACATTATGCCGATGTCAAACAAATCTAAACAGGAAATGGATCACACTGCCGCTTTGTTAGATAAATTGGGGTATTCTTACAGGAATTGACCAATTGACATTAAGAGTTCTATATACAGACCTAAGCACATACATGAGACCTTGACCTATAGAAAGGACACAGCATTGCATGAAACTAGCAGGTGGGCAGGAATATAGAGAAAATAGAATTAGCTAAAAGCTGCTCAAAAATAGAAATATTTTCCTTGAAAAAAAAGTCATACCTCATCTTTTCTTGCTTCTTCTTCTTCAGCATTGTCAGCACCAGCATCTTGGCAATATCTTCCAGATAGCCATTCCTTGGCTGATGTAACCAAAGTGTAAATCATAGCCATTCCAAGATTTTCAGATGCCTGACAAATTAAGCTGTATTTATTATAAGGAAAAGATGCTAATAGGCAGATCATCTAAAAATACCGCTTTGCTTTACAACAAACCATTAGAAAGAACGATTAATTCATTAAGCGGATTCTACAGCCAGCTAAAGTGAATCTCAAGGTGAAAGTTCAATTCCTTAAGGATTGGCACACTTGTAATTCTTTAACAATTCCCAATCTAGTAGGTTTTACATTTATTGGTTTGTGGTGACGGGCAGGGGAGAGACATGATATGGACTCTAGCAAAAAACAGAACTTATGGAAGAATATTTCCCAGAAGCTTTATATATGTTTGAAGAGTAAATTAAAAGTTCCAAGGTTACCTCCTGTTCAAGCTTTTCCTTCAAAGTTTTCAGGTCACTGGATTGTATTCCCCGTATACTGGAAAAGAAAATGACAAGTGCAGGTCATTTTATAAAGTTCATAGAAATCATGTGGCTAAAGAATGCATCTTTTAGACAAGATCCCAATTGCTCAAGACAGAGTCCATTCAATTTCAGTAGATGGATTAATCAGCAAGCAACTAACAGAAATTTGATGCAGTCCTTAATACCCAGGCGTGGATCCAAGTGGGCTGGCAGGGGCCATGGTGCCTCCTAAAATGGTTAAATTTTAGTTTAGGCCCTAAAAAGTCAGTTGTTTGCTGGAACAATCTCAGATGGTAATAAGGGAACAACCACTGTGATCAAGGAAACATTAAGACTTTGCCATATATGGGAAATGGACAGGGGAAAAGGATGGTGGATTGTTCTGCCTGATAGCTAAGATTCATAACCGCCTTCCTATTTTATGGCACAATCATTGGCTTAAAAACTTTTCCATCCACCCCGTGGAGCGATCAGAAATATGCTTATAAATATTGGCATGCATATAGCCTATAGGCACATTGCACTGAAAGGACATACTGACCTTTTTACACTCAGAAGTGGAGGCTCATCTGGATACTTTTCAGTATGTGAGAAAACCAAAGCAAGCTGAACTGCAACAGAAGTTTGGAAACAACTTATGTTCACAGGGCAATATAAAACCCCGAACTAACGGCAGCAATTCAAGTTCATAGAAACAATAAATCAATCAAATTTGATGTTATAAATTTAGTTGTCCTCCATGTCTGCGTATAGATGTGGCAGGAGATAAAAATCACACACTACAATTTGTTGGATTGTATCAAAAGAATAACCTGGTGTTGATTGATCTGTGTCCTCATCCTGTCAAACAGAAAATGCGGAAATTAGATAAGGGCCAAAATTAGTTGTCAAGGCCTAAGGAATCAGAATCATGGAGAGGGAATAATGAAATGGAACCAGAAGCTAAGCATGCAAACATTCTTAGTCTTTTAAAGGTGCATTATTACAACTCAGCAAACAACTCTACACCCGTTAGCCTGTGGCATTTTAAGGTCACCAAAGAAGGCTAGAATAGAATGAGCTTACAAAAAATTAAAGCAGTGGCATAACCAGAATGGTAGATAACCTTGTGTGTGGGACAAAACGTACCTGAGGAGATACTGTTATTTGGAAGCATCTATTCGAAGTGCTTAGTCCACTTTCGGCAGAGTGAATTTCTGATATAAAAGCAGCAACCGTTACCGGAAGGGAAATTTTAGAAGGCTGAAAACATTGAGTTCAACAAAAGAAGGAACCTTTGAATTCATCCATAAGTATTGCCTCTAGGGCTTCAATTTCCATCTCCTGCTCCTGTGCATGGTCTGTAAACATAGGTAAACAAATCAATGTGAATTGAAGCATATCATAAACCTATCTCAAGACAGCACCGATTCTTCTAACAAATGATTGAATAAATTTTAGCATTAAAACATTAAACAGATCATGTTTCAAGTTTCATGTCCTTAGCTAGCTGTTTGGGAAAGAAAGGTGTAAACTTGCACCAATTCTGTCCTTTTAAAGCTTTGCTGCACCATTAATACTAGCTTTGATAATTATAAAGTGCAAAATTCCATTAAATCATATCACGAAAAAAAAAACAATATCCATAAATGAAAACCCTTTCCATTAAATGCAAAGAAAGGGAGTCGAAATTAAATTATGCAATTCGAGATCATTGGATGGGCGCTCTCATTAAACTTGATTAGCAACAGAATGGTATAATTTTATTACCAAAAAGAAGAAAGAAAAAAAACAAGAATTACCGGTCATGGTTGTGAATTTGGGATGATATTCCTTTTATGCCTTTTGTTTTTTGTGTTTGGATTTTCTTTTCTTTTTTATGGAAGTTTTGGTTTTTGGATTTGATACTGCTCTTCCTTTCTCAGAGATGATCGGAGCTCAGTGTCTCCATGAACACTTCAGCTCGTTAAAACATGTAAAAAGAATAACTTCTAACGCAGCGTTTCAATTTTCCTTTTTTTTACTTCTTTGCAATTAGGTACTTGGTTTTTTAATGTTGCACTTAGGTACCTGACTTTTTTAAATGGTCCAATCAGATACCAAACTTTTTTGGTACAATTAAGTATCCAACTTTGTATTTTGTTGGTACAATTAGATACCTAACATTTCTTTTAAATTACCCATGTTCATACTTAGAAATTTAATGTCTAACTTTTAAATATGTAACACATTAACTGAACAACGTTTAAATTATAAATATGAACTAATCAAAATTGAACATGTGTAATTAAAAAAAATATTATGTACTTAATTACACACAAAAAGTCAAGTACCCAATTGCACTATTTAAATAACTTAGTATCTAATTGCAAAAGGAATGGGTACCACATTACATATCAATACCAAAACTAGACACCAATTGTTATATTATCAAAAAAAAAAGCATTTGATGTCTATTATTAATTTACCTTTCATTTTAATATATTTGGACTTCATTGGGGTGAAAGAAAATATTTTATGTAAAAAATATATTTATAAAAAATACCAAATAATTATTAGTGCAGTAGTAGTAAAAGATTTTTATATAAATTTATTGAACTTTTGTTCAATTTCAAAAAATCTAACTATTCTATATAAATATTATATAAAATAAAAGTACCATTGTAACAATATTAATTACACTTAAAATAAGGATGATTCATTGTTTTCACAACATAATAGTGATTATAATTTTAATCCTTTAAATTTTAAATTTATGCGATCAAATAATGATAAGATTTTACTTGAACACCTAAAATGATAAAATTTTAATTTATATTTTAAAATCTCAAAAAACATATAAAGTATGTATATTTTGTTCAGGGTCGGACGTAAATAGAGTGTGGGAGGGCCGGAGGGGCCTGTCCTCCTCTTCAAATTTCTTGCTCCAATTGTAATTTAAGTATCTATATATTTTGGCCCAATTGAATATGATATTATTTTTTTTTTGAATAAAACCTTCCACAAATATTATTAAAAAACAAAGGACAAAATACAATCAAAAACGCAGCAGAGGCTGCGTATAAGGATAACTAAAAGGACATGAAAAAGAAAAACTAAAAGCTGGAAGGTTAAAGAACTCTCTGGAAAAACCAGCAGTCGCTGGGGAGAAACACGCATCGCACGGCAGAGAGAAGGAAGGTCTGAGAGCGTCGATCGGAAACATGCAAGGGAAATTCTCAGACGATGGAGCAAAAACACATACTCCTACGGCGGTCGATCATCTTGAAGCACCTGCGAGAGGCCATCTGGGGTTTCCTCCACCCAAAATCTATCACCTGTATTGAAGCGAACATCACCGGCCAGGCAGTGGGCTGCTCGATTCGCCGAGCGCAAGGTATGACGAAAGCTAATGACTTCAAATCCACCACTTCTTATCTTAATTTCATGAATAATAGCGCTAATTTCGGATGAATCTTCTGTCAACGAGCAAATCTTCCGTATAACTGAGAGGGAGTCTCCTTCGACAATCACCCGCCGGAAACCAAGGTCGGAGAGAAAGATGACTGCATGCAACGCCGCCAGAGCTTCTGCTTGAAACGCCGAAGAGACATGGTAAGCGTTTCGCCTTCCCGCTCCCATAATCTCACCATGAGAATTTCTTACTACCACTCCTGACCACATTTGATTTCCAGAAATGGGGAAATGCGCGTCAAAATTTGCCTTAACCATATCCTCAGACGGAGGGCACCACGGAGGTCCCGGGGAACACGGTCCGGATAACGCCTTCACATTACATGGTTACACATCTTATATTGTCGTAGGTTGGATTTCCTTTCCTTTACTTTTTTATTTTATTTTTTGTTTGATGTTACAATATTTTTAAGTTTTTAAGTTTATTTTTATTTATTTTTTGTCGACGACAACTGTTGGCTGTTCTGCTAGTTATGTATATAAATAAGTTTCATCGTTGTCAGTGAATTTTTTAGTTTCATATTTTTTATTTTTTTTACTTTGTCAGATTTCTACTATATCTATTTTTTTTGGTAGTTCTTTCGTCTGCCTTTATAACAGTTCTTTTATCTGCTTATATGGAAGTTTCTTTGTCTGCCTTTATGGAGTTTCGGTCTATCTTTTAATAGTTTAAATTTCGGGTGACGAATATCATCGAACTTTTTTGTCACCGAAGGAAGGCCGAACACTTTATGTTACAATTTTCTTTTTGTGGTTGTGCCGATACGCCAAGAACGAGTAGTGAAAGAATTATGTTGTCTTCAAAGAGCACCCAAGGCAAAGTAATAATTTTCTGAATTTTATTTCAATTTTTTTCATGAAGGTGTTAGGTTTGATTTTTTAATATTTTTCACATTATTAGATTTTTTACATTATTTATTTTACACTGAACTTTTATTATTTATGGAGTGATTCATTTGTAATGCTTTCACCATTAAATATAATATTGTTTAAGAAAAAGAAGAAGACTTTGTAACTGAAACTGTAAACAATCTTTGTGAAAGATTGTTAAAGTCTTCGATTAAAAGAGACGTTTCATCTCCCTTAAAATTTAAAGATAATCATGTGATATAAATTCTTCACGTGAACATTTCAAAATTAAACTATGATGCTAAATTTTATAAAAAATGATACAAATTCATATAAATATGTAACGTTTTCTATTTAGATGTTAATATATTTCAGAGTTTAATTTGTTGTTTACGTAATATTTTATTGTAATTTACATGAATTCACAACACACTCAATCTTCAAATGCTATAATAACCGCCGTTTGATTGAATGAACAAATCTTATCGAACGGTTTACGAAAATTCCTATGATGCCAACTTTCGTACAGTTACCAAAATAGTTCATTTATTTTACTTCGTAATAATATAATTTTCATTAATTTCTTCTCACAAGATTCTACCAAAAAAACCTAAGAAAAAGACTAAAAGAGAGAGGGTATGCTTTTTATTTTTACTCATTTTTATGTGATGACCCAATCAGAAGCATTCCACTCTTCGGTTTTTCTTCTTTAAAGCTATCTTCTTCACTCTAATCTCACTTTTTCTCTCTTTACTCTCTGCTCATAAAACAAACAAACCCTTTGACCAGAAAAAAAAAAAGGATTAAAAGTGAACATGCACTTGGAAATCATTCAAGAAAAACCGAATTTTAATTAAGAGAAGTGGCAAAGGAACCAAAAAGTAATCTTCATATCAGGCAGAAAAGAGGAAAAAAGATTTTCCCAGATCCTTTTTTCTGGTGGTTTAAACTGCCTTTCTCTTCCTCTACCCCTGGATCCTTTTTTTTCTTCTTCTTTCATAAACCCCTTCAAGTTTAGGTTTTTAATACATGTTTTAAGATTTTCTTTTATGGGTCTATCCTTGTTTCTTTTCTGGATTTTTAGTTGCATGCAGGGTTGAGGTTTATGTTCTTATTTCTGATTCTTTTGTTCTTCATTTAAAAAAAATTAGGGTTTAGAGGGCGTATGCATTTGTTCAAGCAATTACTTATTTAGGTGATTTTAGGGTATTGGGTCTGCTTCAAAACGGAGACTAAGGGTTGGCTTTGAAAGATTAGTTTTTTTTTTTAACAATTTATTTTCTTTGGAGGAAATTGTTGGAGGGGGTTTCTGATGGGGAGCCCCGATGAGCCCAACATAAAGGGCATTGACGCATCGGTGGGTGGCTTGGTTTGGGTCCGACGCAGAAACGGGTCTTGGTGGCCGGGTCGGATTATGGGTCTTGACGAGCTCTCCGAGGGTTGTTTGGTTTCTCCAAGATCTGGTACCCCTGTTAAGCTTCTTGGCCGTGAAGATGCAAGCGTGTGAGCCCATTTTTAATCCCTTTTTAGATTTCATTTAGATAGGTTTATGGTTTGCATTCATATTGACAATTCCCTGTAGTTGTTTTCTTGTAGTTACATGTATTTTGTTTAGTAGTTTTGATAGTTTTATCAATTTTGGATTCTTTGTATTCCTTAATCAATAATATTGTGAAAAAGGGGAAGCATTTACATGTATAAAACTATCTATGGTTCCATATTGAGGAGAAGATTGCAAGTTTGTGGTTTTGGCCTATACATCGCACTTTCATCTTGGTATCTATGGTTTTTGTGGTGACATATAGTGGAAAGTGGAGTATTTGAATAAAACTGAAATGCCTGCGTGTTTGCTTTGGTGAATTACTCTTGTTGTTTGTGCAAGTTTTTTTTTTCATTTAGCATTGTTGATTTTATGTGAGGCTGGTCTGCATTTTATTCTCTAAGAGCCCTTTATAAATGTTGTAGTAAATTGGCATTGGTAAATTTCTAAATTAGTTCAGTAGTTGAGCGTTTGTTCTGTCACACAGTAGTAGAGGTTGTAATCACCGCTTGTCACAATTGTCGCCTTTTAGCTTTCGGATTATGTATTGAATCATTATAAAAATAACATAATTAACCGATGTTAAATAGATGACTGCTTTCTTTCCTTTTTAGATAATGACAGATTAGGTTGAAGGTTTTACCTTTATATCCCATTGTTATCTTTAAACATTGTTCAATGCTGTATGATTTATGAGTAATACACTGTCAGTGCTGAATTTGCTTCTTTCAATTTCTAACTGATGGACTCCCCTTCCATCAAATAAAAATTCTCTCTAGAACGATTCGTCTTTGAAGGCTGAAAAATGTTGCTCTCCAATGCTCATCATCAAGTTGAAAGGGTTTACTTTGCTTGGAGTGTGTTCTCATTTCTTAACTATGTTGATTAAATCTCCTTCATTTTTGGCTTCAGGGACTGGTATAATCTTGAAAAGTCTAAGAGGGTGAAAGCTTTCCGTTGTGGAGAATATAATGAATGTATTGAGAAAGCAAAGGCTTCGGCAGTAAATTCTAGCAAGAAAGCAGTTAAATATGCTCGAAGAGAAGATGCTATTCTTCATGCTCTTGAGATTGAGAGTGCACGTTTAGGCAAGGATCATCCAGATTATTTCTCTAGGAAAGATGATTCTGGTGGGGACAAGGGTAGTTTGGCCAGAGAATCACCAACCATGTCACATTCTGGGAAAGAAAATGAAGATGCGTCTGATGAAATGAGTGGATCTGAGGATGCTTCAGATTCAGCTCCAGAATTATCACAGTCTGGCATATCCTTTGAAGAGCCAAATCATCTTAATGGTACTAAGGGGCACTCTAAGCTGATAAGGAGAAGAAAAACCCCAAATGATTCCGAGGATGATGGATCTGAAAGAATCAAGCGCATGAGAGGGCTTGAGGATCTAGGTGTGGGTGTAGGATCAAAAAGAAAAGCCCAGGCTGCAGGTGCATTTGAGCTAGTTCAACAAGATAATGCTTCATTCTATGGACCAAATACTGGAAGTTGCCTGTCTAATAAGGGTCCCATAAATGGTAGCAGAAATCATTCATCAACAGTGAAAAGAAAGAGATCTCAAGTAGCCAATGTTCATGAATTCCTCAAAAGGAAAAACCGCCGTCGACCATTAACCAAGGTTTTTGAGAGTACAGCTATTGTGTCAGTTCCAGTTGTTTGTGATGAGCTTCCAAGCTCAAGTGGTTCACCCCTTGGGGGACTTTCTGACACCAAGGTTTCAGGAATTGATTCTAATGAATCACACAAAAGTGGATCTGCAGTAATTAACAACGATCACAACAACAATAATAACAACTCAGATAGTACTGGAGTTTCATGTGAGATTGGTGTCTTCTTAAATGCTGCTGAACATGTTGCCGATGCTGATGCAACTCTAACTGATAATAAGACAAAAGAAAATGAAATTTCCAGCTTACCGAAGTTAGCTGAAAATGAGTCTTCTAACAGGCTATTTGATGTGCCATTTGTTGGAGAAGATAAGCCATCTGCAGGTATTCTGGATTAAACATTTATAAACTGTAGCAATTCTTGTTACCACTGCATCATTCTTATGCCATAAACATACTCGTCTGCTTTGGTTTTGTTGCAGCTGATGGGTAATCTAGATTTTTTTATTGTCTTGTTACTGTTCACCATTTTCATCATATGTGTACATAATGTTTGTTCTGTGTCTCTTTAAGACATTCTCCCTACATTTAGCCTTTACCGTGGCTTGTGGCGAGTTATGAGTTATCTTTGTCTTAATAAATAGTAAGATAAATATATCTATATTTATTTGTTGGGAACTACATAACTCATGTCTTGTGTTTACATGATTGTGTCTAATAATATTTAATACTACGTGGACACAGACACGTGCTTATTTATGGTTGTGGTGATTGGGGCCAACTGTTACCAACATGTTGTAGTCAGAGTTATTCACCAACTAAATTAGCTTAACTCCATCTTTTTTAGACTTTTTAAGGCTTCTAATTAGCCATAGCTTATGAACTGCATGCTATTTTGTGAGTTTGTATGTGATAGGATTGAAAGTTTAACACATTGATGTTTATGCTCACTCTCTCAAAGGGCTAAACTCAAAACTGCATTGGCAATAACGCCATAATTTGGACCTATAACTTGAACGATCCTGCTAGTGGTTCTTGTTGAATTACAGTATGCTGGGAGATTAAGTTGAATTTAGACCAAGTTGAATCACAATTTGTTTCTTTTTCAGCCAATTGAACTTGATAAGTCTGCTTCCTTCTGCATCAACTACTATTCTTTTTTTTTCCATTTTAATGCGATGATGTCGATTTAAGTACTTTGTTTTATAATAGATTTAGAACAAGAAGGAATTTAATTCTGATAATGTTTCAGCTTTTGGATTTTTCTTGAGAAAGCTCCAGTTTGTGATAACTATATGCAAGAATGTTCTTCCATTTTTTTACTCTTGTTACTGATAAACCACTTGATTCTGACAGATTTTTCTCCAATATTTGTATCTTGTTCATCTGAGACTCCTGAAGTTGGTGATTTGGGAAGGCAAACTGAAATTGAGGGACATAATGAGTCTGGTTGTATAAAATCAGTAGATGTTCATGCAACTTGTATTAGCCAGAAGATAGAGAAAGGAACTGCTGAGTGGCAGTTAAAAGGAAAGAGGAAATCAAGACAAATAAGTAAATTCCAGAAACATGACTTGAGAAAATATCCTGATGGAGTTGATGAATCAAATACTTATTTAGCAGGTATGGAGCGCTTGGATGGATTTTCTCAGTCTTCTGATCAGAAAGTTGATTGTGATGGAGTTGGTGGGTCAGTTGCTCCGAACTCATGCACCTTGCAACCCAAGTCCAAGTCAGTTGTTGAAGAGCAGCTTGATGGTTTTCCGGACTGGAAGTCTGCGTCTCAGGAGCCTCTTGTGGTTGTGGAGGGACCAACTGTAGAATCAAAAACACCAGCTAATGGTTCTCTGATCCCTCAAAGGTCACTTCCATACCGTCGGTCCCGTTATACGGTTCACTCCAGATATCAGATGACAGATTTTCGTGGGAAAACTTTTTCTGCTGGTTCATCATTATACGATGTTAATATTGAGATGAAAGCTAACTATCGGCCACAGCATGTTCCGTTAGTTTCCCTCGTGAGTAAGCTGGATGGAAAAGCCATAATTGGTCACCCTCTAACAGTTGAGGTTTCTAGTGATGATTACCATGGCAATCTGACTCGTGAAGCCTCTACAAAATCCCCAAAAAAGTATGAAATTGGTCATTTAGCAAAGCGAAATTCAGAAGGGGGACTAGTCTTTGGGAAGCATATGAAATTGCAATCGCATTTCCCACCCCGTAAATCAGCAAAAACAAAGAAATCTGGATTATTGTCTAAGAAGACTCGGAAATTGTCTTCATTGACCGGTCAGAAGATAGGTGCAGGTGACCGGAAACTGGTAGCAGAGAAGCCCAAGGGTCCAGTAATAACCTGTGTTCCTCTAAAGTTGGTATTCAGTAGGATAAATGAAGCAGTAAACGGCTCCGCACGGCCAACACACCGGCCTTTAACATCCGGCAATCCATGAGTAGATGATCCCTTTTATCGAGAATGCAGTCACATCTGGGATTTTATTTAACTGGAGAACGATGTAGCTGGTTCAGTCTAACATGCTTGCCGATAATGGCTGCGGCAGCAGCTTGTATGCATTCATCGTCTCCACAGGTAAAATGAATCCTGTTGTACAATTGAAAATCATATTGGATTGTTGTAGAAAAAGAGTAGTGAATGAAGGCTTTGTATATATGAAAAATGTAACATGAGTTGGGGTTGCAAGGGAGAGGTAATACTCATGACTCATAAGTTTCAGGGCGACTAACATAGATTTTGTTTGTTTTACCTTTTATTTTTTTCTTGGATTTGAGACCTTGCTATGGTTATCTATTCCCAATTCCCCCTTTTAAATCCTTTTAGACATTGCGAATACTGAATAAAACTGGCATTTTATATTTGAAATATTAATTTTGTGTTTATATTTTTATGTAATCGACAATCAAACCTGTTAATCAGTTGAAAGTGAGACTCAAAGTATATTATTTTATTAAAAAATAAAAACTTATCGGCCAAGCCCGTAAGCAAACTAAAAAATTGGATTATCCCATGAAAGTTTTAAATGTTTGGTGGCCAAAATTAGAGTGTTTTAAAAACTTGGTGACCATTTATGTAGTTTATTCAAAAAAAAATCTGGCTGCAAAAGCCCAGAAACAAACCTGAAAAGGAACCGTAGAAACCCTAGAGTCCGTAATCGCTATATATCTTGTTAAACTTGCTAATTTCTGTCTGCGGCGTTCGTCCCCTTATTATTAAACCCTAAAAACCAACAGGTTATCTTTTAATTTTAGCTGAATTTAATTGTTCATTTCTGATTTTGTTTGATTTATCGGAGGATCTTATCTTAGTCTTAGTGAGTGTATCTGGTGCAGTGAGGTGCAGGGGAAGAGAAGATGGCGACAGTTCCCGGACAGTTGATTTGGGAGGTAGTGAAGAAGAACAATTGTTTTCTGGTGAAGCAATTTGGAAGAGGAACTGCTAGTCTCCAGTTCAGCAAAGAGCCCAACAATTTGTATAACCTCAACTCCTACAAACATTCTGGTATTCTTTTGATCCAAAAGTTTCTTCTTCTTTTCTTTTCTTGTTTTCGTATTAAGCGAATTGGAAATGGTATTATCTGCATATGCAACAAAGTTTACATATAAGTGCTTAACATATGGTGGAAATGGTAACCGGTTTAGATCTCAAATAAATGTATAATATTTCTTTAATCCCTTCCATTCCTTAGTCGCTGAATCCTGGTTTTAACCTGACTTAATGTTTGCTGCGTAATTGTAGGGCTGGCAAACAAGAAAACAGTCACCATTCAAAGCGGGGGCAAAGATCAGTCTGTGCTGCTAGCAACCACCAAGACTAAGAAGCAGAACAAACCGTCCAGCTTGCTTCACAAATCTGTCATGAAAAAGGAGTTCCCCAGGATGGTGAAAGCAGTCAAAAACCAGGTAAATAGATATAGTTTTCTGAAATTTCTCTTTGCTTTTTTACTCTTGTTGGGGGTTGTCTTGTGTGGGTTTGAAATTGTTTGTCCAAGTTGTCAATTTGTTGGATTGTAATGATAATCTGTCTAAAGGTGTTGTTTGCTTGTATTCAAATATAAATCTTCTTGGAGATCTTGCAGTGATGAAGCAATAACATGTAAGGAGGATCTATTTGTTGGGTTCTTCTGTGAAATGTACTTGTTACGCTTGGCTTCTGAGCTTTCGAACATAAATTTTGTTTCAATGCTGTGGTTTATGTATCTTTCATTGATATCCAGGTATCTGGGTCATTTAGTTTCAGGATCTTTTCTGTTCGGAGTCCCTTCTCGCCATAATGTTATATTTTATGAATATTTTTTTTTTGCTCATGATGGATGTTTCAAACATTACAGGTGACAGACAACTGCTACAGGCCTGATTTAACGAAAGCAGCCCTCGCAAGGTTGAGTGCTGTGCACCGGAGTCTGAAGGTAGCTAAGTCCGGTGTCAAGAAGAGGAACAGGCAAGCACTGAAGGTTCATGACAGGAAGTGAGCTAGACGTTTCAGGTTCGAACTTTGTATGTGCTCTTCGATTTTAATTGTACCAGACAAATTTTTACTACCTTTTTTCAAATTGTCTTTTTTATTTTTTGTTCGATGGCATTGTCTTACCATCACTGATGGTGTTTTTAGAATTTTAATTCTACATTATTTACAAATAGAATGAATCAGCATGGTTCTTAATAGTTTGTTTTTCCGTAATTTAGCTGTTTTACCCTCTAATTTTCATTGACATTGAGAAAATCCTGCAGTGGTTATTGCCAATGGCTGGGCCATGAAACCAGAAATCTGAATGCTAATTGCTAATGTCAGAATCTAATGAAATAAAGGGTGAAAATGTAGAACAAGGTGGTCAATGAAGTTTTAGAAATCAAAACACTGTTGAATTGATTAACCAAACGGGTTAAACTTTGAAACATTTGTGATTAATAAAATTAAAATAGGAAGGAAATTCGTAAAATCATGTCTTAATTTACATTTTTATACGCGAATATTATCATACTCTGTCACCACATATCTTTTAGAAAAATATGGTTCTATCCTAATTTTTCGGATGCATAAATCTGATAACATTATTTTTTGGATAACAACCGCTAAAATCAAATCCAAACTCTGTTAGACGATAGATCAAAGACTGTCACGAGACACATAAAAACAATGACAAGGAATATAGAAGACGATTTTGCCTCCTTCTTCACCCCCATGTTTTTTGATCTTACAATTCTGTCCACATATCAGAGCATTTGATTGAGTCAAGTTTATAAAATTTCAATTATAAACTCATGTTTTTTAGTTTCTTATAACTACTAATCAAAGAGATGAGTATTCCCAATGTTTTTAAAAGTTAATATTTCATACGCTCTTTACTGTTTCATTATTATTGAAACAGGCCTTCACCAGATTAGAGAAGCCAACACGCCTTTATATACTTGGTCATAGACCAAAGTTTTATAGGAAACTAGAAAACCACCTGCAAGTATGTTGAAAAGTCTGGTCAATTATGCAATGCCGTGTTAGATAATCAAAGTTTAATACATATATATTTCAGAACAAGCCCTCATCTACGACATTCTGTGCTGGTCCCCATAGGACATAGTACAAACCATGTCCGTCAAGAGAACTGTTGGTCTGGAGGACATTCGCGACGAAGAAGCCGGTAGGCGCGTGGTTGGTGGTGGTGGTAGTAACACGAAGCACAGAAGCTTTAACCGATGTTTCTCCTTCATGGAGGTTCCAATGGAACCTGCGGTATCGTCATTGAAGGAGCTAGATTCTAACAAGTTCAAGGCCGAGATCAAGCGATGGGCTAAAGCTGTTGTGAGATATGCTCGTCAAGTGAGCGGTCGTTTAGGAAGGAGCTCCAGGAAAAGTGGTCGATATGGGAGCTCTCGAAGCCCCTCATCGCATGCGGCTGCATAGCTATAAGCTCGTTGAGGCTGAAAAATGTACATATTGATCTTGAGTCTTGAGATTGGGTGATTATATCCCACCAAAGATGGGATAGGAATCCATGGCTAATAGTATATTGATCAATTACAAGGGTTCAGATTCGTAGAAGATAAAACAATTCAGGGCCTCTATGTAGTTTTTGCATTGTATATAATTTTCCTTTTGATTTTTCATTCATTTATCTGAAACATTTTGTATGTTTTGTTGGTTAAAGTATAGTAGAAGTTTCTCTATTATATCTAAAAGTTCATTTTAGTCCCTCTACTATAACAATAAATATTTTAGTCCTTGTACTCTGCTTTAAAGTTTAATTTAGTCCTTGCACTATACTTAAAAGTTCATTTTAGTCCCTCTACTATAAAAAGTAATATTTTAGTCCCCGTGCGTTTGAAAAGTTAACATTTCCACAACTATAAAAAATGAACATTTTAGTCTTTGTATGTTTGAAAAGGTAACATTTTGATCCAAAATTTTTAAGCCAATTATCAATAGCTTTAGTGTTTTGGATCAAAATGTTAACTTTTCAGATGTATAAGGACTAAAATATTTTTTTTATAGTACATGGACTAAAATGAACCATCAATATTCTTTTTTACAATTTTCTGTAACGCAGAAGTTTTTTTCATGAATATCCATCTATCACAATTTGTTGTATTTTAGTTAATATTTAATGCATAAACAGTGAATTTTTTTACACAAGTATGTATGTTTTAACCTCACATTATAAATTTTAAATTCACAATCTTAATCTAAAATCATAAACTCTAAATTTAAATTTTAACTTTAAACCGTAAATTCAAAACCTTAAAATTTAAACTATAAGTCTTATATCATAAATTAATAATCTAAATCTTAAATGAGAACCACTTGCGATAAATAAATTTTCTAACATAATAAAATATTTCTTTTAAAGATTATATAAAAATATAATTATAATTAAAATAGAGATAATTGAATAATTTCAAACTGAATTATTAATCAATTAACTCATAATAACAAACTCAGTTAGAAGTTTAATTATCATTATAAACAGATAGATTATGCATTATACGGGTCGGTAATTACTAATTACGTATTTTCTTATTGCTTATTTAGGAAGGAATTGAAAATTTTGTTGAGCGGTCCGCCCATTACGCGGCTTTTCTCCGTGTTCCCAAATAACCAAAACAGAAGAAGAAAGCGAAAGAAAATCCAGAACCCTAAAGTCAAATCTTTCTCTGCAGACAAACAAAGAATCTAGACATGGGTAACACCGAGAAGCTGTTGAACCAGATCATGGAACTCAAATTCACGTCCAAATCGCTGCAACGCCAGGCCAGGAAGTGCGAGAAGGAAGAGAAGTCTGAGAAATTGAAGGTAAAGAAGGCGATGGAGAAAGGGAACATGGACGGAGCTCGTATCTACGCTGAGAACGCCATTCGCAAGCGCACTGAGCAGATGAACTACCTGCGCCTCGCGTCGCGGCTCGACGCTGTTGTTGCCAGGCTCGATACCCAGGCTAAGATGACCACCATTAATAAGTCCATGACTAATATCGTTAAGTCTCTCGAATCTTCCTTGAACACAGGTAAATGGGTAATTTCTTCCTCGGTGATTTTACTCTTGAAATTTTGATCGCCTTATGCCGATCTCTTTTACGAGAAATTCGCATTCAAGTCATTTTTGGATACAATTGAAGAACAAAAAGGGACAATTTTCTGCATTTCTTGTGGGGTTAAATTAGCCCTGAAATAAATTCTAGTGTGTACATTCTTTCAAGTTGTATTCTTTTTTACTAAAGTACTTTAAATTTACGGCATGATTCCGTAAATTTGATGACAGTATGATGAAATTCGACCTTTTTTGTTGCAGGCAATTTGCAGAAGATGTCTGAGACAATGGATCAATTCGAGAAGCAGTTTGTGAATATGGAGGTCCAGGCAGAATTTATGGAGAGTGCCATGGCTGGTTCTACGTCATTATCCACACCGGAAGGTGAGGTCAACAGCTTGATGCAACAGGTTGCAGATGATTATGGGTTGGAGGTCTCTGTTGGGTTGCCACAACCAGGTGCTCATGCTGTGCCAACCAAGACTGAGGAGAAGGTTGACGAGGACGATTTATCGAGGCGACTGGCTGAACTTAAGGCTAGAGGTTAGAGAAATGATGGATTTGATTTGAATGATCTCGTGATATATAATAGCACTATGATGTTTGGGATCATGAGTGATCTGCTTAAAACATACCCCATATGTAAATTTGACTGAATTGGGTTTCCTTTATAATTTTAAATGCTGCATTTATTTTGCAGAAATTAGCCTTAGTGTGAATTTTTGGTGTCAAAAATATCCCCTGAATCCCTGAAATAATTTGGCATGTGGGATGGTTGGATCTCCATGCATGTATTGCTAGAGGTTTACCCGTTTTGTTTTGGTCTTTGCGGCCATGGTCTTGGTTTTAAAAGGCGTGAGGCGGTCCGAGGCGTAAAAAGTCTCTAGAGCCGAGGCGTGAGGCAAAGGCGCTCGCTCTTCGTAGGTGAGGCGCCTTTTTATCCATAGCTTAATTTAATTGATTCATTTGCCTCTAAGGTAGTATCTAGTAAAATTGGGATTTGAATTTGAATATGAACCCCTATGGAATTAAAAACAATCCACATGGGATAGGGATTGGAGTTTCTTTTAACAAAAACATGAAATGAATCCACAACCAAAGACATCTAAGAACTCCATCTATACCATTGTAAAATGGGAAGAAAAGAAAAAGAAAATCCAAATTCTAGTCTGATAATATCCAATCAAACATTAGCCCACCCCTTCCTGGCCTTCCAATTTAATCTAAAACAATCAACATTGACCATAGCTTTAGATGACTTCAACCAAGCAGTCCATTCAGACATACTTTTTCTATTGACATGGTCCTCAGTTTCGACGTTATCCAGAAAGTGCCGCCAGCATTTGTTACCGCTAGCATTGTACGTGCAGCAGCCGGAATCCTTCTCTCTTGCCATTAGTTTCTTATGCACTAGCTGTAACTCAGGAAAAAGTAAGGTTCCGGTTTCATAAAACAAGGTTATTAACTAGAGAATTTGTTACATGAGGTATAATACACATAGAAACCTTTAGCTTCAAAGAACATCATACCTCGGGGAGACTGCTCCTGGAAGTTGAAAATGATGAAAGTGTCACTGGCCGAGATGTTTGTAAAATATCATCTAGGAGATCCTCGAGGGTAACCGATGACTTCACCACATCAAGTTTGAGATCATAGACACACGGAAGAAAGATTTCCTTCGGCTTTTCGTAAATGACGATGTTCTTGACAAAGCATAACAAGCAAGATAGCATAAATTTGCGAGGATGTTAGATGTGTATAATAACATTTCTTGATGCAACAGTCAAATCGGAAAGGAAGCTACCTTATCGCAGCGGACCACCAATTTCAAACCTCTACTGTAATCAAACTTCTCGAGAAATTCTTGCAAACTAGCAAACCAAGGGGCGTGATTATCTTCATTGTGGAATCGAGATTCACCTTGCCATGATGGTTCGAAGCAAAGTTTGGCTTCTTCTAAACTCGAAGGATTCAAGGACGTAAAGGGCATCAGCTTCTCACCTTTGTACTCGAATGAAAGAAGGTTTGGGGTATCAATGTCAGCCTCCATTAGCTGCCTGCTTGCATACTCTCAAGACAAGTTTCTTAAGCTGATAGTTTGATATTGCAATCTTTTTCAAGGCATTACACTTGCTCAAGACCAACTTCTCAAGGATAGGGAAACAAGACAGATGATCTTAAAACGACTTATCCTTCAGCGTAGCATCTTCCAATGTCAAACTCTTAAGTGTGTTGCATGTGGACAAGTCAATTTTGCAGCACCTACTTTTACTCCTCGCAACATACCAAAATGTTTCAAGATTTGGTGCTTGAAGGTTAACTTCATTCAGCTCAGCGCAAGCGTGCAAATCAACCCTTTTAAGTTTAGGAAGATTCGAAACCTTTAAAACTTTTAATCGAGTAGTGTAGACGAGTCTAAAATCCTCAAGCAGAGCGCAGACATGGACCAGTTTCTCAATCATCTGCTCATTGACAGAGAGCTTTGCAAGGCACACTTTCCGCAGGTTAGAAAGTTTCAGATCAATACAAGGTCCCAACTTACACCCATGAACCCTTAATGCAGTTATTGTTCTAGCAGCAAATACACATTGAGGTAAGGTGTAGCATTTATGCATATGCTGAGGGACATGGAGATCCAACTCTTTGATGTTATTTCTTAATGCCAGATCAATCCACTGGTCGATAGTAGTACTCAGTTGAGAATTACAGTAAGTCACATGAAGTACAAATTTCTGTACACTCCTATTGTTTTGCTCAACACGTCTTTGCAGGGTTTTATCAACATAATCTTCAAACATCTCTTCATTTTCTTGAATCTGTGTTTGCACTTCAGAAGATGATCGTAAACCTCTCAGCCGACCAAGGAATTTCCGTTGATCAAAGACTAAAGTTGAGAAAGAAGCCCATATGTCTCTCCATTTCTTTGACAGGATGCTAGTTCTAGCTGCATCTTTGTTACAACGCAGGAGACCAATGATCTTATGGATGATTTCTTCAGGCAATTGTGAGATATAATCCACGCCATCAACACTTGGCTCCATGCTCCCGGTATCTATCCCGAATCCCGATGGTTGAATCAGCTCTCTTTCGCTTCTTTCCTAACAGTGGATTCAAACGACATTCAGTGAGCAGATTCTTTCCACACGGTTTCTTCCTCAGAGGTTTCTGCAAAAGAATTCTACTTAAAACCAACTTGATTCACTAATGAGGGGTCTATGCAGTTTCTTCCCCACTTTGGACAAATAACTTTATGGAAAAAGACAACTAACCAAATTATGAAGTATGAACAAGAAGATCCAAGAGGGAATGCATAAATAATATTTAAATACACTAAAAACCAAAGGGAAAACATTTCCCAGGGTGGATACTGAAAGTTCTAAAAGTTCACTTGCAGATTAGTTCCAAACAAAAACTCAGTTCATTTTGCTATATATATATAGTCCAAACAAAAACTCAGTTCATTTTTCTATTCAGAATGAAAAATACTAAGATAACTATTTTTTAATTGCAATCAAAAAGAAGAAGAAGAAAGGGTTCTTGATACAAAATTCATCAGCCTTACTAAACCAGACATAAAAACAACTGATTGTAAAGCTTGTTTTTTTCCCTTAACCAGATAAAAGGTTTTGTTTTTTAATCTGGGTTTTACACAAATTCAACTTTAAATATTGAATCTTTCCTAGACATGGCCTCTCCATAACCAAACAGCAAGTAAAAAAACTGACAGGGTAAAAAAAAGAAAACAAAGCATGAAGTGGTGGAGAAGTTTTACCTGGCTAAGGCAACACTTTGAGGAATAGGTTCCACACCGGAGAGAAAAGGTAAATAAAGCGTCAACGCGATGGTTCATTTCTAGTTGGGCCTAGAGTTTAGGTTAGTTAGGCATCGACATCTTTAACATGGCCCATAATTTAAAATCACGTATTAACTGAATGATTTGATTTTTATTTTTAAATACTCTTAAAAGTAGTATTTGTTTATATATTTTTTATTAATTTGATAAAACATATACAATTTAAGATAAATTTGTTTGAACTCTGTTTTTTTACGACAAATATTATCCTTTTCTTTATTGAGACTAATCGTTGAATTTAAAAAATATATATTTAATTTCTTTTGTAAAATAAATATTTTAATTTAATTAATAAAAAATAATGTTATATAAAAAAACTAAAACAAATAAATTAAAACGATTTAAATAAATAAAATTTCATTTAATCACTCAATTATAAATGTATATCAAATATGTCATTTTGTGGTTATAATTAAAACATGGTTTGGTATAATAGTAATTTTAGTCACAAAAAATTATACATTCTATTAATTCAATCTTAATTTAATAAATTTAATTCTTAATGTTGATAGTACACTCTTTGACCACTTGTAGAATTTCATGATATTATCCCTCAGCTTAATAATTGATAGTTGCGATAGTTTAGTTGACACAGTTACTTTATTACTGAAAAATTCTCAGGTTAATGAAACATATCCACTATGACCTTAATGTCGCTTGTTTGTAGATATAATCATTTTATTATTGAACTTTTTAAATACGAATGGTTAAATTTATTGAATTATGACCAAATTAATAAAATATGTATGTTTAGATAACTAAAATTATTATTATATCAAATCAACACAAATTTTAATTGAAATGAGTGGAATGTTATTTTTCAAAGAAAAACAGCATGTTTAGTACTAAACTTGTAATTAAGCGACTGATAATTAAGTGATGATATGTTTGTCACAAAATTTTAATTGAGTGACTAGATTGTTACTTTTAAAAGAAAAATAACTTATCTATTAAGTGCCTAGATTGTTTCTTTTAAAAGAAAAGTGATTTATTTATTATTAAACTTATAATTAAATGACTTGTGATGTATTTTACCTGACTTTTTATACAACCAGGTGGGTCGACGTAAGGTAGTTAGGATTCTACTGAAACTGCGTATGAGCCCGTTTTGCCTTTTTCTTTTCGTGCAATCGCAGTCGCAGGCGTTATGTGAGATTGTATTACATATATTTTACATCTTCTTCAAAATGTCTTCTTTGCTAAAACTTTAAGCTTGTTCTGCTCAAAACGATAAAACTTGCTTTCATTAAAAAATAAAACAAGCATGAATTTCCCCAAGTTGGTCTCTTTTCTTTTGATATTGCACCTGCTTAATCCAACTGTTGTTTTGGCAACTTCTTCTCTGACCTCATCAAATAGGGTGTCGGAAATCCCCAAGAAGTTTCTTGATTTTGCTGAAAGAAAGGAGCTTTTTGATTGGATGGTAGGTATTAGGAGAAAGATACATGAGAATCCTGAATTGGGATATCAGGAATTTGAGACCAGTAAGCTGATCAGATAAGAATTGGATATAATGGGTATTCCTTATAAATACCCTGTTTCAGTTACTGGTGTTGTTGGCTTTGTTGGGTCTGGTAAACCTCCTTTTGTTGCTATAAGGGCGGATATGGATGCTCTTGCTATGCAGGTTTCAGTAATTTCCTTTTCTCATATCTTTTGTTGGGTCTAGTTTTTGGAAGTTAGACTTGTGTGTACATTTGAGCTTTGGTATTTCATTTCCTAGATTGTAATTGTATGACTTTAGCTTCTTGAATTTTATCTTATTACTTACAATCCTGCTAATATGAATTTGGATTTGGGCAAAGCAGCATGATTTAAGTCAAACCTTAGCACATCCTGATGTTGCTTTTGTGCTGCTTTATATTCATTGAAGAAAGGAATCAATTATGGACATGTTAAACCGCGTAGGAAATGGTAGAGTGGGAGCACAAGAGTAAGAATCCGGGGAAGATGCATGCCTGCGGCCACGATGCTCACGTTACAATGGTTCTTGGTGCTGCAAAAATACTAAAAGAGCATGTTGAAGAGCTAAAGGTGTGTCACATCAGTTTTCTCCTTTTAATTTCATGATATTTGATCATAGAGTTCCAGACTTTGTGCTTTATAGCTTCGCTTAATTACTGAATTATTGTTCTCTCACTCATCGATGTTTGATGCTGTTTTATCTCTTAATCAGGGTACAGTTGTTCTTGTTTTCCAACCAGCCGAGGAAGGAGGTGGTGGGGCAAAAAAAGTGCTAGATGCAGGTGTGCTAGAGAATGTTGATGCAATCTTTGGGTTGCATGTTATAGCCGAAGGACCTATCGGTGTGGTGCGCTCAAAGTCAGGTCCTCTAATGGCTGGAAGTGGCCGTTTCAATGCAGTAATAAGAGGAAAAGGAGGTCATGCAGCCTATCCTCAGAATACAACGGACCCGATTTTGGCGGCCTCTAATGTTGTTATTAGCTTACAACATCTTGTTTCACGTGAAGCTGATCCATTGGATTCCCAGGTACATTTCTTCCTTCCATCGTTTGCCACATATGTAAGCAGGGATAGACCGAAGGGGTGCTGGGGTGCGTTGGAAATTTCGAATTCTCATATAGTTTAAGTATTTTCTTTGTATTTTTTTATTCATATCGAATTTCACACTCTCTAAGATTTTGTAATTTTGCACCCCTTAAATTTCTAATATAAAAGTTCGCATCTCTTGCATAAAATCTTGTGTTCGTCCTTGAGTGTAGGAGACAATTGCTTTGCATCGCATTTCGAAAGGTTGCTGGTTTTGTGGTGTATTTAAGGTGTTCCTTTAAGCAAATTTTCATGTTATGTTTTTCTATGTAGAAGCTTAAATACTAGAAAAGGCCACTGAACTATTTCAATTTTCTTTAGTAATCCCCTATACTTTACCCAAAATGAAAGGGCTAAGAAAACGTCATTCATAGAAAAGTTCACTTTGGATCTTACATTCCCTTATTCAGAAACATGACTTTGAATTGTAACTTAGTGGAATATTGAGTACTGACTTTACATGTATAACCTGTAACATGGTGAAATTTTGATTTTCTTTACTCAGCAGGATATGCTTTTTGTGCAAGTAATCTTTCATCTCCTTTAATATTTACCACAGAACTTTTCCTTCTATTTACATATTTTCCCTGTCTCAACACACACACACACACACACAATGTTTGCCTTTTTTGGTACTCCGGGATCCGCTTTAACAAAGCATTCCTTGTAGGTGGTGACTGTTGCAAAATTGCAAGGGGGTGTTGCTTTGAATGTCATTCCAGATTCAGTCACGATCGGTGGGACTATCCGAGCTTTTTCAAAAGAAAGTTTAGTGCAACTTAAGCAGCGAATCCAGGAGGTATATAAGTTGGATGTTTTGTGAATCATTTAATGAATTAATCAGCAATGTTTAGGTACACAGAAGCAAAAGAAAAGAAAAACCTTGTAACTGAGGGTTTTGAAAGAAGTTCATATAATTTGCTTTTTCTAAGATTTCCTGAATTTTGAAGGTAGAACCAATCACATATGTTTGTAGTTTTACCATCCCAGAACTGATTTACTCAAATCATAGGTTATCAAAGGGCAAGCCGCTGTGTATAGGTGCAAGGCAACTGTTGATTTCTATGAAAACGAGAATCAGACCATCGCTTATCCTCCCACCATAAACAATAAAGACTTGCACGAGCACTTTCGGAAAGTTGCAGGGGATATGCTTGGGGCTGACAAAGTTATAGACATGAAACCAGTGATGGCATCTGAGGATTTTGCATTTTACCAAGAGGTGATTCCGGGGTATTTTTTCATGCTTGGAATGCAAGATGTGACCAAACCGCGGCTCAAATCTGTCCACTCACCCTACTTTATGCTCAATGAAGATGTTCTTCCTTATGGTGCTGCACTTCATGCATCATTGGCTGCTAGATATCTTCTTGCGGCAGAGCTAAATTTACATGAAATGTGAAGATCCTTGACAGCCCGCATTGGGGTTGGCAGCTTTAGATAGTCTTCTTTAAGCTCACACCAAATAACCATTTGGCATCCGTACAATAAGGTTTAGATGGGAGGGAAGGGAAAGAAAAGTCGAGCATATGTTAGGTTTTTAGCTTCAATGGTTTATCGCTGTCTCAACCATAAAACACGCTAACATGTGGTCAAGGTCAACCCCCTTAATAAAGCAGGCATTATTGCAGTATATGATTTTCTAATACGGCCAAGATTTGCTGCAACGATAAAATACAGAAGCAGGCATTATTGCAGTTGAGCAAAAGTTTATTACTTTTCAAACTTATGTTGTCTGTAAATTTTATTAATAGAGATACAAAACCAACAAATATTTGATGAGTACGCCACAGAGTCATTTTCCGAGTGAAGTAGGTCATATTAGACGTAAACTAATCATACTGTTTCCTTTCTTCTTGTATAGACCGGAAGATCCGAGCTGCTGATTCGGTTGCTAATCTGCGGTTATGTGGTATGACCTTAATTGCCCGTGTTTGCTCCCCGCTGGTCTGAGCACTGTCAGTACATGCCTGAGTTGTGGGTTTGGTAGGGAAAAGAGGAAGTAGTGCATCCCCTTTAGACCTCACAGGGGGACTACTTGTACTTCCCTGTATTTCACTATCTTTTGATGCAGGAAGTTTTTTAAGAGGGACTACTTGGTTCATCTGACTTGACATGTTGCATGAACTCTGTTGAGCTGTGGGGATGTTCACATCACCTGTTGATAACTGATTGCCCTTCGATCGTAAGGAGCTAAACTGCTCAACTGTTGAACCGGAAACTGTTGGATTCCTCACTGGCATGCCGTAATGTGGAAAGTAGGTCTGACATCTTGGAGGTTTGCCAGGATGAATCCCAATGCTGTGTTGGTGAGAAGCAGGAACAGCATAAGGTGTGTTCAGAAAGTCCGCACCACCTGCAGTTAGGTTCAGAGGACCACAGCCACCATAAACCGGTGCCAAGAAACCTGCAGTTGGAGGACAAGGCCCTGCAAACGGCTTGTAGACAAGTCCTTCAGAAGGAGACATTATAGGTACTAACCACTGACTTCCAGGTGGAGAAAAACCCCAAGAAGATGATCTGGTATTGGCAGCCATCGGTGTTGCCAAGGCATTGGGTCGCTGTGTAACAAGTCCTTTGCTGGTATCATCAGCAGCAGAAGGAAGGGGAAGCTTTGCAACTGCATTCTCATCTGCACATTCAATGCTAATATTTGGTTTTTGAGACTTATTTCTGACTTTAGCAATCAACGCCGATTCAGGAACTTTATCAGATGGGAACTTCTTGGTTGAAGAAACATTTAAAGATGGTTTGCCCATATAATAGGTATCTTCAAGCAATATATTTGGTGACCCAGCAATCAACCTCTGAACCTGTTCCAAATGAATGCATAGTTCAAATTTGCTGAGATTACATACATAATTTGCTGAAATGCCTAGCAAGTCCATAATACACCAATCTGTTTACCTTTATGAGTCTATGCAACTCGAAGATTTGCATGGCAAAGATTCTTTGTTGGCTGAAAACAGTTATATAACAATTAGTATCTCATCAAGAAGCAGAGCTAGCAACAAGTATTGACTGCTTTTGCAAAGAGTTAGAACTGATGCAAACAGCAAATATATCAACATTTTACAGCAGAAGAGAGCAGTTATAGATAGAAGACATAGAAGGCAATATGTCAAACAATTTACAAAACGATATAACCAAAGAGTATCTGCAGGTTCCACATTCTCATAACTATATTTATCATGAGCGGAAGACACCGTGCACATACTTCTGATGTTCATCATATGTAATGAAACAATACTGAGTATCCCACATACATATGGTGTTCATTAGTTGTAGCGAATGCACAAAACAACAGAAGTGGGACACTTACTTGACAATAGCTCTTCGTACTTTCCAGAAATGCTTCTGACCTATTACTCCCACGATATCATCAGGGCATATATCCGAATTAGACAGGGACTCCACGGTGGTACTTGGGATCTTATTATGTATCTTCACCCCCCCAATTTGCATAGCCCCAGTATTCTTTTCTTTAACAGCCTTACTTCTGTTTTCAAGCGCATTCGGACTTCCATTATCAACTCCAAGTGCTCGTCGCAAGCATGACTCGTTTCTCACCTTGGAAGCATTTTCCAGAGATCTGATAGACTCCACTGAAATATACTCATGACGTAACCGAGCATGTGCACGAACTTCACTGTTCAATACATCCACTGATCTGCTTTTGTTTTCTTTGTTACATGAATCATGTGGACGTTTCAATGATTTTGAAACCTTGATTTTGGTTGACAGGTCGGATGATGCATCAGCTAAGATATTATCTCTGGTTGAATCAGATCTTTCCATGAGGTCTTGATTGCTTCGAAATAATCTTCCATTTCCATTCTCCTCAGCTTGGTTCCCCGTATATCTTCTAGACTTTGAAACTACAGAAATTTCATTAGCATTCTGAGGTTGCATCGAAGAGCTCAAGTTCGAGTTAGGGAAATGTTCCTGCTTTTCGCCCCGCTTACTGCAACTGCTATTTCGATCTATTCCGGATGGAGCAGACATAGGCACCCTAAGGTCATCATCATTCACTAGCTTCCTCGGATAAACTTTCTTAAAGCTGGAGAAATAGCGAGGCTGAAATTTATTTCTTTCAGGAACAGCCGGAGTTGGTGGAACGGTGTCCAAACTACGGTAATCCAAAGCTTTCGAGAATTTATTATCCTGAATTCCTTTGGTGGTACTTATTTTAGTCCCATGGATGGAATAAGAATGAAACTTCTCAGGCGAAATTGAAGATTCATGGGCGTATTCAAATGGCATAACCATACTAGTTTCATTACCTTCGCCCTACAAATACGAACCATTTCTTGTCATACAACATAAAATAGGAAGAAAAATAAAAACACTTGCATCATAAAAACCATTAAAAAAAAGAGCAAACGTACATGGCTCGATGATATTGAAGGAACCAAGCTGCTGGTATTACTTGGTGGAAGTGATCCAGCGTTGAACCTTTGGGAAGGGATACTAAGTTGCTCGTAGAGGGCCATTTTGTTCCTTGGAGGTGCCTTTGGCCCCCCTTTCTCTTTATCATTCACATGAAGCCTGGGAAACATAGGACTCATCGCCTTTCCCTCGTCTTTTCTTCCTTTCATCATCGTTTCCAATTTCTTAATTCACCGCAAACTTTTAACTCAAAGAAACAGATTCTTCAACCGTCAAAACATTCAATTTCAACAAAGAAGAAAACTTTATTCCCCAGATGGTATTTGAATTGAATTTCCTGAAGCACCCAAGTCACCCAGAAACTTGAATTTGGACTAAACAGGAATTCAGAACTCAACTCAACCAAAGATCTTCAACCCACCTCAGTAAAACCGGTTTTTTGACTGAAAACCATAAAAATAAAAATCAAAACTTTAGATAAAACATACAAATTTCACCAATATTTAGCCTCTAACTTACTCCAGAAAAAGAATCAAACTTTTTAGCTCAAACTCATAAGCCAACCCCGCAATCACAATTCACAAAATAACAATTAACATTCCTTTGTTTTCTCCCAACAAGCCTGTTCGTAAAAGATCCCCGGAAAATTAAAACGATAATCTTCCCATAAAAAAGTAATATAAAAACAAATACGAGCAGTGTACATCAAAATATAAAGCAGGAAAAAGGGGGTGGGAGTGGGGGAGAATGAAGATAGATTCTGGTAGAGAAAAAAAGTTGCCTTGGAAATCCACAAGAGAAGGATCTTTTCTTTTTCTCATCGCCCAAAAGCAAAAAGCTTCATCACTGCCATGGAAAAAACTAAATAATTCACACTTTATCCCTATCCTTTTTCCTGGACTTCTTTATTCTATACATATCCCATTTTCTCCACGGCCAGACAACAAGGAAGATCCTGCCACGTCAATGTGCCCACTATTCTTAGATCATGTGGCTGATATGTCATGTCTTGATTGGGTATTGGGTACAATGAAAAAGCGAAAGAAATTTTCGGTGGAAATCAGAAACAGGTTGATTATTAAATTTAAGAGAAGCAAATCTCAAAAAAAGAAAAAGTGACCGTGTCGTTTTGTGACACGTGAGCATTTAAGGAAGTGGTTTGGGTTTAATGGCCACATGTTAATTTGTTCTCCCGAATTTTGGCCAATCTTTTTAACTAAAAATCCGTTAAAGATCGTCTCTTTTCGAGCTAATGTTTTGTTTTCTGCCTTGTTTCTCTCTCATGATTTTGTTCTTGTAGGAAACTGGGAGGTCGTGGTGGGATTCGCTTTAATGTGGGAATTTGGAGCGTGTACTAAACGGACTAATCATAGTGGTTGGGTGCACAAATCACAAATAATTGGTGTGGGGGTGAAGTTCACGCTCTCTTTTGGAGTTTGGCTTAAAAGAAGATATTTTGCTATTGATGTTAGATACTTCATGTCTCGATTGGAAACGAATATTATCTGTAACTTGGTTAGGCTTTGCGTGTAAATAAATGTTTTAACCACACGTGATTAATTAGTAAATTTCTTTTTCACCCTTCTACTTGTTTTATAAATTACGAAAATCAAATGTATATATTATATATAAATATGTTAATATTCAATATAAGTGTATTTTTTATTGCACGAACCAACTTGCCTCAGTGGTTAAAGGAACGGTTGCTCTTCGCCTCACGGGTTCGAGCACCAGCAGCTGCAGCAGGGTGATTGAGTGTTCATTGTCAAATGGTTGAGAGTATATTCAGAACATATACTACTTGTAATCATCTTAGCTTTGTAAAAAAAAGGTGTATTTTTTATAATTTATTGAAATCCATAAATTTCGTTAGTTAGGAGATAAGATCATACAAAACCTCAACTTGAAACTGCTTATAACCTTGAACTGATGATTGAGAAAACATCTTCGCTGCTACTTTGGTCTCATCTAAATGGCAAAGAATCAGATGTTGGAATATCATTAGTTGAATCAGTTGTAATTACCTGGTATTTGGTTGGTTAATCAATTAGTTATTAGTTTGTTAAGAATTAGTTAAATCAGCTGGGCCTACAGCTGTTGCAAAGTCAGTTGTATATTTGGGTATAAATACCCATTGGCGTAATGGGCTCAACTTGTAGCAATTAGTAATCCATTTGGTTTTCGTTAATAAATTACATCTCCAAGGAGTAGAATCGTATGTCCTTTTTTGAAGATGGAGGTATAAAGGGAGTGGGAGGGGCTAATCCCCCGCCCCAATTTTCTTTTACTTCTATTATATATAAAAAAATAAAAGAGAGATTAATTATAAATTTTTTCTCACTTTTAAAATGCCCATGTTTTTCTTTAATTTTTAATCTTGACTTCGTCTTTGCCTGTTGTGAATTAAGTATATCTTGAATCTTCTGACAACTTGCAGTCAAAGCTAATGAAACCTAAAAATATTGAGATTAAGACAGCAGTTAACTATCTTTTTTAGGGTAACTTCTTTTGAAACTCAATTGATCTTCAGCATGAGTTAGAAATGAAAGAGCATAGGTGACAATTAGATTATAAAATTTTCCTACCTATAAATTAGATGATGTTAAACATTTAAATATGTTTGATTTTATATTTTTCGTGACCTGTTTATAGTAACATGTAACGAATATATTAACTAAATAATTCCATCAAATATTTGTTTTATAATTTTTATGGAAATTAACAAATTTTATAACGGTTTTATTAATGTAAGATGTAATTAGTATATTTTAATAATTTGATGATGAAATTAGAACGTTAAAGAAATTTCAGGACCAATTTAAAATGAGAGTCATAGTTTGAGGATAAAATTGGAATGCTCAAAAGTATGGGGACCGATTTAAAACGAAGGTCATAGTTTGAGGATGAAATTGGAATGTTTAAAAGTTTAGGGACCAATTTAAAATGAGAGTCATAGTTTGAGGATAAAATTAAAATATTTAAAAGTTTAAGAACCAATATAAAATAAGGGTCATAATTTAAAGGTGCATGATACAATTAATTCAAACTACATAGTTGATTGTTCAGTTAAAAATTATTTTAATAATTTATATTCAAAAACTTACAACATGACCACTTCCATTAATAACATCATACAATTTACGAACAAATTTATTAGAATTTATTTTTTTTAGAAGAAAAATATTTTTTATTGGAAATCTGGAATTATTATTTAATAAGATTGTACTATATAGTAATAAATATAAGATCTGAATATAATTAATAATTGATATTTACATAATTAACGTGTGATATGTATAATTCACTGATAACCAACTACTTCCAATGTTTTTGTGGCTTAACAATGTCGTGAGACTTCAAGTGCCGGTGCAGTGGGGACCATCAATAATCTGCACCGCCAACTTGCAAACTCGTGGTTGATAAACGACTGAGATTATTTCCGACGAAAATATGGTTTGTAAAGAATTTAATTGCTTCAGCTTTCAGCCAGCACAGATATTTCGCAACGTGATTGAGCTGCCCCATCTTTAAATGAAACCGACAAAAGTTCAAAAAGGGAATATCCTCAATTCATTGATACCGTATATATAAATGAACCGAGTTTGAACGAACAAGAATTCATTCGTGTGCTATTATTTTTTGAAGGTGTCTATGCCTAGTTTGTGTCCGTATAAATGTTTAATACCGTGTTTGTTTGTTTTTAACGGGTCCGTGTTCGTTTGTTTAGCGTTTGCGAACATGTTCATTTGACGTTCGTGAACATGTTCGTTTATATGTCTGCTAACATGTTTATTTATATGTTCGCCAAGATGAAATTACATCACTAGTTCTTAAGCTCAACGGGCTTTACAATTTGAACTCCAAAATTTATTATGTGTTAAATTTAGTGTCTACTTTTACCAATATTTAAAATGTAAAAAAATAAAAGAAAAAAGGGGAAACCAGATAAGTGAGCTTATAAAGGGGTCAATAAACGAGTTAGTAAACGAGCTTGTTCGTGAATATAAACGAACCAAACACATATATGTTCATGTTAGCTCATTTATTAAACGAACATAACAATTTTGTTCATACTCGTTTATCAGTATAAACAAATATAAACGAGTGATTCACGATCAGTTCAACGAATACTTTGTAAATAAAAATCTCGTTATAATAATATTAATTATTATAGACGGCTATTGTCTCATAACACTAAATTCAGTTAAAATTTTAATTATCATTATTATAGATCAAAACATATTTTAGATCAAAATATTTTATTTAATCCTAAAATAAAATAAATGTTGATGTATTTGTTTCATTTTCCATCGTCGATGATGCTATTGGAAGTATGCAAAGGGGCAATAAAAATCTTACGAGGGAAAAATATATTTCACAAATTTTAGATGAACATTTTAATAACAACGTGTTAACAAAATTTCTTAAAATTTTGATGGCTCACTTTGTTGTATCAAACTTGTGTATAAAATATTAGTTTAAATGAATAATCAACCCCTAAACTATACACTTTATTTGTTTTGACCCTTAAACTATTTTTTATCAAAATAAATACTTAAACTGTTATTTCCTCACTTTAAGTCTTGTATTATCCAAGTCAAAAAATATTTTGACCAATAAGATGTTGACACATCATAAATTTTTTCTGAACAATAGATAATTTAGGGACTAAAAGTAAAAAAATGACATAATTTCAATACTTATTTTGAAAATAAAAATAGTTTATGGACTTAACGTGACCAAAAATAATAGTTTAAATACTTATTTTGACCAAAAAAATAGTTTAAGGACTAAAACAAACAAAATACATAATTTAAGGGCTTATTTTTCATTTAAGCCTAAAATATTTTATGTTTATATAAACTAATTTTGATAAGTTAATTGTTTTTATTGTATCAATTTAGAGAATTTTGTATCATGTGATGTTTTAATTTCATGTATGATGTTTTATATCACGTGATTAGATTTGTTTGGGTACTGGCTGGTATGCATCCCAATCTAACACGAGAACCACATAATATTCACTTGAATCATTACATTTTTATTTTTTTTGGTTTTACAGGTATAAATTTCGGGTTGTTTTGTACGTATTATAAGCGAACCTTCTATTGAGTGGATGGAATTTTCCTGCCCCTTTTCGGTGCCCCTACATATGTTCCCACGCTCAAAACTAATTTTAGGGTTTAGGGTTTTATGTTAGGGGTTGTGGTTAGGGTTTAGGGAATTTAGGGTAGGGTGTATTTTTTAGGGTATAGGGTGTAGGGTTTAGGATTTAGAATTTAGGGTTAGGGCTTAGATTTTAAATTTGTAGTATTTTTTAGTGTTGGGGCATATGTAGGGACACCGAAAAGGGGCAGACGAATTTTATCCCTATTGAGTTAGGACAGTCTTGGCTATCTCAAAGTTTAAAAAAATTGTTTTGTAACCATTTAAAATATTAAAAAAATTT
The DNA here is from genome assembly GCA_958450335.1 of Hibiscus tridactylites. Classification (NCBI taxonomy): domain Eukaryota; kingdom Viridiplantae; phylum Streptophyta; class Magnoliopsida; order Malvales; family Malvaceae; genus Hibiscus; species Hibiscus tridactylites. The sequence continues at coordinate 85,754,042 of OY288280.1, forward strand.
CTTTGTATATATAATATATTATCAAATTTTTAAAAATTTATTTTAATAGTTCTCGATTCTTTTAAAATGCTTTTGATTTTATAATTAGATCCTTCAAAATTTAATGTCAAGATTCATCTCACATTGTAACTATCCAGAATAATTGCTTAGATCGTTTTGCAGCAAAAAAAAAAAAAAAAACATAATAAAGATGTTGTCATTATATTACATTCCCAACCCAACCCTTCTCGATTTTTCTTTTGCAACAAACTTATCAATATACTATAAGTTATCACAGTCTTAAAATATTTAATACCATCTTTTATCAGTAGTCAATTTTTTTAACGTAAAGACTAGACTTGTTTTTAAGCAGTCAAATCCAAATAGTATCACATCAAAAAGACTTAAATGAGTTGTTCGAGTAAATAAAAAATATTTATATTGTTGAATTTTATGTAAGTTTAAATTTTAATATTTATTTTGAGTATAATATCTCTATTTAATTAAAAAATTAATTAATAGTATCGTTTAGTTAATGATTTGTCTCTTTGATATTCTATGTCCTATTGAATTAGAATTTTGAATTGGTAAATATAATATTTGATCATTAATTTTTTTTAAATGTGTTATCTTATTTAAAAGATAAGACGATAATGGAAACACATAAAGTCAAAAAATATACATATCGTTTAATTAAAAGTAATTTTGGCTCATATTTATTTTGAAATCAATTTAGCCTTCAATGTTTTATTTTTGGTCAAAATAACTTATTTGTGTATAAAAATTGTTAGTCAGTTGACGGTAAAATGGCTTGAAATAATATGACAAACCTACATGACAATGCACGCTAACATGACACATTATCGTATAGACAAAAGTGTTATCTTGAAAGAATGTCACATCAATCAAAAAATAATTTTATAAAATTACATAAAATGTAAAATTATTTTCTTATTGACGTGTCATTCAGTTAAGTCATTTTAAGTTACTTTCAGTTGATTAAATTTTTTTATCCAAAATTATGTTGATCCAAAATATAATATTAAAATTTAAATTATTTAAAAAAAATGAATATTCAATTATACATGATTTATATTTTTTTGACATTAAACCTTATAGAAATATAGTAATAACCTTTGGAGTTCCGGACAGTTTCTCCCCTCTCTTTTTTAGGCAATTAAAATGGTGGATGAATCTAAAAAACAAAGTGAGCGCAGACCCGTCAAACTCGGAGTAGGTGTAATGAAAGGCTAATGTTACGCCAACACCACGTTGCCACCGCGTGATGTAGATGTAAAGGTTCAGCGTTCGCCAACTACCTCCCCCTCTCCTTTTGTGGTGATGAAAAATGAAAACCAAAACGGCTGTCGTATTACAACCAAAGGTACCGTCATACTGTGGTACGAATCCAAGGGACAAGTGTTATTAATCATTTGATAGGGGTGCCCATTCAGGTGGACCCCATCTAGTAGGTCCCTTCCTATAAATTTTTGTGGTGTCCGATGCCGTGCTGACTCACTCCTGACAATGGACTTTTTTCATCACTACAAAATCGTGCAAATTAACAACCTTAATTTATTCACTTTTCAAGTTAAGGGGTTAAGTAAAATTCTAACAATTTTTTGGTTAAAAAAAATCTAAAGAGAGTTCAGAGGTAGCTCAAATGGTACTGTGTTTTGATATGGTTACAAAATTTTATAGGTTATATAAACATGATATTTGTAATAGTTTTTAAATGTCTTAGTTGAAATTCATTTTCAATGTATTGGTGTCAATTATAAATTCATTTATTTTTGTTACTTGAGATTGATACACTTACAATATATTTATATATATAAAAATCAATTTTAAAGATGATAAGGTTTATTCTAAGAGACTCGAATTTAATCAATTTTGTGTGTAAGGCGTGTGTGCATTATCAAATGAATAAAAAAATATGAACATGTTAAAGATATTGTAATCAATTTGGTGGTCGTTAAAGATATTAAAATAATAAAATTACATCTTTAAAAAGGCACTATGTTTGATAATATGTAAAAGTCATTGCAATGTATATTATTAACAATAATTTTTTGAAAATTATATCATGGACCTTAGTTTCATACTAGCCATGGTTTTATCCAATGATAATTGCTCATTTCATATTTTTTCTTCCATCGTTTTTTCTAACAAAATGAATTTTCACTTATCTTTTTATATGTTATTTAAAAAATATTTTTTAAAAAAATTATTATATTTTTAATTGATGACATAAAAAATAATGACAAATTGAGTGATTATTATTAGATAAGACTATGGCTAATATGGTAAGTCAAACTCATAATATAATTTAGGAAAATTTTACAATGGGCGAAAAACATTGATGAACACCGATGAACACCATTAATTTTTTTAAAAAATTAAAAATCTAAAGAGCTAAAATTATAATTAAAATTAACTCTTAAAAAATAAAAATTAAATTTAATAGTTACTTTATAATATTTTTAATAGGGTAGAATCAAATATAGTCAATTCTCCTAAACCATAACAAAATCAATCTCTTAAAAAAATAGAAATCAGTTTATAATTTGTAATAGATTATAAACAATAATATAAGATTTTGGTATATTTGATTCTAATCTATTAAAAAATTATAAACTGGTTTTTATTTTTTTAAGAGATTGATTTTGTTAGGGTTTAGGAGAATTGAGTATATTTGATTCTAACCTATTAAAAATATTATAAAGTAATTATTAAATTTGTTTTTTATTTTTTAAGAGATAATTTTAATTATAATTTTAGTCCTTTAGATTTTTATTTATTTTAAAAAAATAATGGTGTTCATCGGTGTTCATCGTTAGTGATGTTCATCAATGTTTGTCGCACGTGATAGACTCATCTTATAATTTATCATGATTATTTTAGTTTTTAAAGTTCTAACGAATACTTTTTAAAAACATAGATATACACAACAGTGACGGATGCACCTAGCCCTGATGAGGTGTATATGTATCCCTATTTTTAAAAAAAATATTTAATTTAATATTTTTTAAAAAATAATTTTGTTTAGTTTGTAAAGAAAATTTTCATTTTTGCATATACATTTTAAAAAAATTGAATCCCCATTGTTAAATTTCTAGATAAGCCACGTACACAATGATCTAACAAATATTTTTTGCAGCGGTAATTCATATTTAGTAACAATTTTTAACATTATTAAATGTCTTCTTTTAGTTCAATCATCTCTATACGGAAAAATAAGTGAATTCCATGTACGCACTTTTTTACTCATGTTTTCACCTTGTCGGTAGTTCGGCTCTTAACCTTAAAGATATTTAGTAAAATTGGGAGACATAATCCTCTATCAACCTTTATAAAATAGTCATGCCTTTCTATAATACTATAATAAAAAATGGGAAAAATAAATTATCATCTTTGGCTATTTGACTAATTAAATAATTTTAAATTTATATTTATTTAAGGGTTGTATTTATTTTTAACAAGGCTCATATCATATTTCTCTTTTACATAAACAACAAAATATCACACAGCTCTTCTTTGAAATTTAAATTCTAAACATAAAACCCTAAAATATAGACCATAACCTAAAACTCAAAACTCTAACCTTAAATCTAACTCTACAATTTAAACCCTTAAAGTCTAAACCTTAAACTTAAACTTTAAACCCTAAATCTAACAAGCTTATGTAATCTAAAGTTTACACAACTTGTGTATCAATTTTATTTTTCTTATTTTAATGTATCTCTCGGATTAATTATAATAAGACGTACTTAATTTTTTGAACTGTTTGATTTAATTAAAAGATAATATTTATTCATTAATCTTTACACTTTAACAACATACACCGTATAAACAAATTGTTTAAACTGAACTCACATACAAATAACATCTCACTTTCCGCTTACGCTTGATGGGTCCTACTAATTTTTATTAACTGATATCTTAAAAAAAGTATATAACATTTTTAAAATTGTAAAAGAGAAATGATTATTATTAGTCATTCGTCAAAAAAAATATTATTAGTCATTAATCATTTGTTTAATATTTTAATTATATTTTATAAACTAAGTTAGTACAACTCCATTCAATCACATCAAATTCAAATTTGAACATTTTATTTTATTTTATAAATAAATAATATAAATATAATTAAAAATAAAGCACCTAATTTATTATTTAAAATAAAATTTTAAGTAAGTTAATTAAATTTAACGTGAGTTGTCAATTCAATTAATTTATATTTATATAATTTTATTTGTTTACACGTAAAATTATTATATGTTATTTAGTTTTATACAACACCAACTTATAATTTTTATTATTATTATATGTTAAGAGTTTTATAATATATATTTATAACAATCTTCAATACTAGTGAGTTTAGTTTTATTATTAATTTACTATCAATACTAATAATTACTATATTTTAATGGAATTATATTATGATATTTTAAAAAATATATTTTATGAGTAATTATTCCATGCACACAAGTGCCTTAATTTTAGCATTTAAAGACTTTGTTTAGGTTTTATGAGTTTAAGTGTATTGATTTTGAATTTAGAGGTTGTTGATAGAATTTTGATTTAAAATTTAGAGTTTATATTTTAAAACTTAAGTATCTAATTATATTACCCTAAAACCAAACCCTAACTATAAACTCTAAATTTTAAACCATAAACATTAAATTAAAACATTTATGAAAAACAAAAAGTTTTTACCCATGTACCCATGTATAAAGAATAATAATCTATATTATATTATGGTATATAAATACGCCTTAAATACAAATAACAGGTCTGCAGGGATAGGACTCTGCCACTTTCCAGACTCCTTGTAAAATATTAATTACATTAAATATAATTGTTTTATTTTTCTAAGAAAAGAATTACAAATTTATATTTTGGGACTAAAAAAGTTCAGATCTTTCAGTAAAGGTCATATGATCTTGGAATTCTCAGGAAAGGGGCCTCTTCCAACTGGCTATAAATACCAAGCAATTTTCATGGCCTAATCTGCGACTAAACCTTGCATTCAATTTCACTAAATCCTCCGGGTTTCAGTGGAGACATTCAGCTTCTCTCTTGATCAAGATGACTATCCTCATTGATCAACCCGAGCTTGGTAATTCTTTATGATTTCCGTTGCTTTTTTTTCCCAGAAGAAAAGTTAAATCTTTAATGTGCTCCTTATAGTTTAATATGTTGTCGGATCAAATTAAGTTCTGGGTATAATATAATACTGTTTTCTAGCTCATGGTTTTTAAAATAAAATCTGTTCTATACTGGGGTTTTGCTGATAAGTTGATCTACTAGTAATATATAATATCATTGTTCTGTTTAAAGCTATAATTTATTGAAGTTAAAGAATCAATGATGACCCTTTAACTGTATATAAGATTATTTTAGCAATTGTTTTGTATTTTTTCACAGGTGTTGAAGCAGGGTTTGACAAGGTCGACATTGCTGAGAATGAACTGGTGTTGGATGGGGGATTTGTGGTGCCACAGACCAACTCTTTTGGCCACACTTTTAGGTACCTCTTTTTACCTAAATAATTATGGTAATAGTATCATATTATGGACAAAACAACATAAATAATACAAAGTGTAGAATCTAGAAAGTATACTTGTTTTTATTCTAGTTATGATTGTTTGGTTGATTGATTAATCTACTTTATATATGAAAACAGAGATTACCATGTTGAAAGTGAGAGGCAACAGGGTGTGGAGAACGTCTACCGGATCAATCATATTAACCAGACTTATGACTTTGTAAGCAACCTGTGCTTTTCTATGTTTGAACTGCTACACACATTGTATATTAGGGGACTCATGAATTTATTCAATTGCAGGTCAAGAGGATGCGAGAAGAGTATGGTAAACTCAACAAGATGGAGATGAGCATATGGGAATGCTGCGAACTTCTTAACGATGTAATCGATGAGAGTGACCCTGATTTGGATGAACCTCAGATCGAACACTTGCTGCAAACGGCTGAGGCTATCCGAAGGGACTATCCTGATGAGGATTGGCTGCACCTGACAGGCCTTATCCACGGTATGACTGGCTTTTGAGATTCTACTAATAAGACTCGTTGATTTTGTGATTTGCAAAACTTTTATTAACCACATGCTTTGTTTCCTTTTGGGGGGATAGACCTTGGAAAGGTGCTTCTTCATCCTGGCTTCGGTGAGCTTCCCCAGTGGGCTACCGTAGGTGAGTCTTGTTATTGAAGAGTAATGTTAAACTCCAATTAAACAATCTTATGTCTAAACTTGAAACATGATCATTGGTATGGTAGGTGACACGTTTCCTGTTGGTTGTGCTTACGACAAGTCAGTTGTTCACTATAAGGTAATTCCTTTCAGATCCAGAATCTCTATATTAATCAAAAATTAAAAAAAAAGTCTAGAAAACAATGCCAGTGCTTTTGAATACAGTCTCTGTATCTAAAGATTTATGAAGTTAAGCGCTTTGCTGGAACAGTATTTCGAGGAAAATCCCGACTATCATAACCCTGAATACAACACTAAGTATGGGGTGTACTCAGAGGGATGTGGACTCAACAATGTGATGATGTCATGGGGGCATGATGACTACATGTATCTGGTATATCTCCCACTTTGTGTCTCAATTTCTGACCTTCACAAATACCCTTTTAGACATTTAGAAAGTACAATGATACAAACTGGTTTTGTCATCTCTATTCAGGTGGCCAAGGGGAACAATACAACTCTGCCACCGGCAGCTCTTTTCATCATCCGATACCATTCGTTCTATTGTAAGAAAAAGAAATCAAAACCCGGCTTTGTTTTAATATTATTCCAACTCTGCAAAGATTGATTTCGATTCCAACTTATATACCAGACTGAGGCACTTTATGTTATTGCAGCAATGCATAAGTCAGGAGCATACAAACACCTAATGAATGAGGAGGACGCTGAGAATATGAAGTGGCTCCATATATTCAAGTATGGAATCTTGCTTGCTTTTATCCCGGAGACTTGTCTCAAACTTCTAAGATTGTGTTTGCCCTGATTCTTATCCAAAACTAAACAAGCTTTTTTCCACTTACAATTCTGCAGTAAGTATGATCTTTACAGCAAGAGCAAAGTCCGAGTCGATGTCGAGAAGGTCAAGCCATACTATCTCTCTCTCATTGAGAAGGTGAGCTCTGCAAACACGAGCTTTGTTTTAGATCCTAATCCTTATCATGCCCAGCACAGTTTTTCGACATTAAACATTCTGCTTTTTTTTCCTACAGTACTTCCCGGCGAAGTTAAGATGGTGAATCCGGGTTCTGTCTGTCTCCCCAGTTGAATGCCTCAACTCAGCTTCAAACTTATTATTATAAGGATGGAACAGTTACTTTTTGCATTTGTAAGATGTTGTAAGGAGCTTGTATCGATAGTAATGTTTGTGGTATTAGTTTCAAAATAATGTTTTCTCTGTTAGTCTCAGAATTTATCTGTACTGTTTTCTTGTAATAAAAGCAACTCCTTTAAACTTTTCATTTCCATGAACATGGGAGTATTGTCTCAAAATCCAAATTTCTCCATCTGTTCTTCCCATGCAAATCCAACAACCACTTTAGGTCATGGATTCCCAACTCTTCATAGTTCATAGTTAAATCAACCACTACTAGAGAAATTAGGAAATGGATAAATTTTCAATATTGAAATATTTATTTATTCAACCAGCACACATATCAAGTAAAGATATTCCCGGTTTCTATATAGTTCAGACATTTCATTTTTTTTATAAAAGAATATCCGAACGAATCAAATTTATGTCTGGTATTTGATTTTGTTCATGTTCCAATTTAAAATGTTGAACCACCATCAACATTCAACATCCCTAACCCCCTCCAACCAAATGAGACATTGTCATTTATATCTTGGCAGAGATAGATCCAGCCTACCACTATGGACCACATTCCCAATTCAGAAGAAAAAAGAGAGAGTAAATGATCTGGATCCGTTTTTGGTTGCGTTACGTAACCTAAACGAGCGTTTGCTTCAAATTTTTTCGTTAAACAAGTGGTAGTTTGGTCTTCAACGGGCGTTTGTCTACCATTTTCTAACCCCAAAGGACCGTTTAGCTACAACTAAATTTTTTAGCTTTTGGCAACAGACGTTCAGCCCCAATGATTGTTCACGGCAGCCAAAAAGGGAGGTTTAGTTGGTTTAGTTAGGGTTGAGCAAAACTCTACTCGAAAAAAAAATTTTTTTGACTCGACTTGAGACAAAAAAAAAAGTCTACTCGTATTGATTCGACTTAAAATTTCATAAATTCGACGTGACTCAAAACAATAATTCAATTTTTTTAGTAATTAGTAGATTCATTTTTAAGTTCAAGTCGTGTGTCTCAATTTTTCCTTTTATATATATATATATATATACCGATATAAAAATATATGAAGACATATATGTCACATATAAAAAAATATGATAAATAATTAGAAAACTCGACTCAACTTTTATATAATTAGAAAAAAGTTGTTTAACTTGGAATCAAATCATAGTATAACATGATAAATAATTACAGTTAAATTTGTATAGGAACTCGAAAACTCGACTCAAATTTTATAAACTCGACTCGAATCGAAAAAAATTAAATAAAATTTAAGTTGTAAAATATGATGCGTTAACTCGAAAAACTTAATTTTTTTTTTAACTCGACTGCACTCAATATAACGCTGACCCTAATTATAGTTGATTAAAACACGTCATGTCAGATCCACTGAGGATTCAACCACCGAAGGTTTCACTAGTCTTACAATCAAATCAATTGGGTTTGGGTCTCGGACCTCTTTAGAAGATGATAGCATGATGAATCATTAATAATAATAGAGAAAACTACACTGGTGGTCCCCAAACTATTACTGTTTTCCTATTTTGGTCCTCAAACTATGTTTTTCGGCAAAATCGTCTCTTCTGTTACATAGTTCTCCTGTTTTAGTCCCGGCGTTAAATAGCTAACGGTTTTGCTGACGTGGCATTTTTTTAAGAGGAGAGAGAAACGATTAAAAAATATTTAAAAAATGCCACGTCAGCAAAACCGTTAGCTATTTAACGTCGGGGACCAAAACAGGAGAACTATGTAACAGAAGGGACGATTTTGCCGAAAAACATAGTTTAGGGACCAAAATAGGAAAACAGTAATAATTTAGGGACTACTGGTGTAATTTTCCTATAATAATAATGCAGCCTAACTGTACTAACATTATTGGAACCATGAATCAATGATGCAACTTTTTAAAGATAATTACATATTTATTAGCTCACATATTTTCGCATTTATATTTTAGTTTCTCACCTTTTTTTTTAACAAAATGATAATTAACGTTACGTTTTTGTTTTGTTTTGGTACCCGATCGTTTAAAACAAACGGAGATAATGACATGACTTTTTTTAATTAGGATAATCACAGTTTTAGTCCCAAAACTTATATATTTTTATCAATTTGATTCAAACTCTATTAATTTAATAATCTTCTTAAACATTTGAGTTAAAACTATATATCCCCATTTTATTCCCCCGAAACCCTAACCCTTTTTTCCTTGAGCCGTTAAACCGGACCCAAGTTTCAGTGACTAGAATTTCCTGAACTGTATCGAGTTGACATATGCCCTTTCGAGTTTCGACCCTCATCTATCCACCAATTTCTTCACCTGTTTTGAATCGTTAGATAAACAACAAAAAGAGGAACCCAGAACAGTAAAGATGGATGAAGGAGATACGGTTTTAGATTACACAACCATTCAGATTCTGCCATCTCAAAACAGGTTCATTTTTATTTCTCTTTAATTTTCTAATCGTTAGAATTTTTTATATTTTTCTGCAAATTTTCAATTGTTTTCTCTATTTTTTTCAAGGTATGCGGCCTATACATGTCGTTGTAACGATGTGAAGAAATTGTGTTGGGGTTCTTCAAAAACTGTTGCCTCATTTGCCTGGGCTAAACAATTTGGTCACCCATGGATCCATTTCCAATTCAAATGGCGTTAATTTCAAACTCCACCCCACAGTTCTCAAGTCGCCCGCATGGTTTACTCTAGGGGTGTAAACGAGCCAAGTCGAGCTCGAGTAGTGCTAAGCTCCGCTCGACTCGTTAAAAATTCGAGTCAAGTTCGGGCTTGACTCGAGCTTGAGTATGTTGAGTTCGACTCGGCTCCTTAAGAATTCGAGTCGAGCTCGAGTCGAATTCAATCAAATCAAGTATTGATCGGGCTTTGACCGAGTCGAGCTCCAGTAGCTCGTGATCTGTATCATTTTATTTACAACATTGTTCGTAATTATTATTATTATTATACAAAAAGAAATATTTCTGTGTGACTAATTAAAAAACCCTAATCCTAGTAGAAGAAAAAAAAATACACATGAAAATATAAAGAAAGTTAAACTAAAAATTAAACTAACATAACAACCAAAAATATCAAACCTACATTTTAGTTCACTTTAATTTTAAAAATTTAAAAATAGTTTATTATACTTTCAAGTAGCTCGCGAGCTTTTCGAGTCGGGTATCAAATAGCTCAGTTCGGCTCGTTAAGAACTCGAACAGAGTTCGAGCTCGAGTCGAGTGTTGACTCGAGCTCGAGTAGCTCGCGACCTGTCTCGTCTCATAAACAACCCTAATTTACTCTATCTAGTATCTGTTTTCTCCAGGTTCTTTTCATTTTTTTTTGAATTCTGCCAACGTTTTCTTAATTTACTGATGTTGCCCATGGTTTAATTTGTTTTAGACTCCTTGTTCTCGTGCAAATTCAACCAACCTTTGGACACCTTTGTTAGGAATGAAGGAAATTCCGGTCAGTAAAACTTGGATCCGGTTTAACGGCTCAAAAAAAAGAAGCCAGGGTTTCAGGAAAGAAAAAATAAAATGGGAATTTATAATTTTAACCCAAATATTTAAGATGATTATTAAATTGATAGAGTTTGGACCAAATTAATAGAAATATATAAGTTTTAGGGACTAAATCTGTGATTGTCCCAATTAAAAATAAGCCACACCATCGTTTGTTTTTAATGGTCGGGGTACCAAAACAGAACAAAAACGTAACGTTAGGTATCATTTTACTAAAAAAACAAATAAAATATTAAAATAAAAATACAAAAATAGTTAAGGTACTAAATATGTAGTTATCATTTTTTATACCTTTTATCCAGATATAGTTGAAGAAATATTACATAATAGAGTATGGATAGTCAGGGTCACAATCCAACATCACGGCAGTGGTACTGTTTATGTCGTGGTTTTTTAACGATGTCTGCCCAAACCCAATTGGTTTTTGTAACTTTTTCAGATTCCCAAACTATTTACTTTCTCACAACATTTATTCAAAACCCTAACTATATTAGCCAGTGGTGACCACTCACTTGTGAAGAGGTTACCGCATATTATACGACATTTTCTATTATTTTAATATAATTATATGATAATATTTATTTTTTAATTATTTAAAAATACACATATATTACGTAAATTACACTGCTCAAACCTAAACAACATTTTTTTTTTTATCACGGTATCAATTATTGGATTCCACGTGACTGCAACTTCTAAACGTGCATAAGTAATCATCCTCCCAAATCTGATTTTATTTTATCTAACTAATTGTTTTAAAATTTTGTACGTGAATATATTTAAAATTGCTTTAAAAATATTTTAGTACTTAATTTTATGTATTTCTTTTGGTCTACAATTTTTTTAATTATCAAATCGAAGTAATTAAAAAAAGTAACTTGTTAAATTGATGTCAGTTATTTTATATTTTATTTTAAATAAATAATTTAAATGTATTTATTTATATTTTTACATTTTATTATTATTTTATCATTTTTAAATATTAAAAAAAACAAAATAACTTAGATCAGCATTGGAAAAATAGAAAAATAACTAACGTCTCTCTTTTTTTTTAATGAAAATGAGGCATTAAGTTATAAACATGTCTCTATACAAAGTATTAGCTAAAGAAAGGCGAACATATCTAAAAGAATGGGGAGGAAGGTCGAAAATGCTCAAAGAATCAGTGCTCAAATAATAATAAAAAGTTTGAGGGTTAAAATTATAATTAGAGTTAAAATTTTAATAAATATCTTTATGTGCATGTTGTTAATAATTGACGGTAGAAAAACTGGAACAAAAATCATCTTCTTTTTAAGTGTCTTTTTTATGTTTAACATTAAAAAAATTGAAGATTTTAACCCTAAATTCTAAAAACACACCATAAATTCAATACTTTAAATTTTAATTCTAAACTTTAAATTTAAGTTTTTTTTGTCGGACATAGATAATAACATAAGAATGATAGAGAATTTCTATTCAAAAAACTGATTATAAAAAATTAAGCTGAACTTTGATATGATGCTAAGTAATACTAATACAGACGTAGAACGTACTAAATTTCTTCAGTGATTGGCCAATAACTCCTGCACATGTAGTTCTCTCCTTTCTTCCAAACACAAAACACCCCTCTTTATTATCATCCAACTACCTTTCTTTGTTTTGGTTAGATATACATAAATTTTTCATAAATGTAATCTTCTGCATTACCACACAGAAAGGAAATCCCTAAATGAAAAAAAAAATCTGAGACCTACAATATAGAAATTGGTTAAAATATTCATTTGAACTACTCTCATTTATTGAGTCTCCTCAACCGCCATCCTCCTCCTTCAAGACAGACCACAATCTTGCCATTTTCGGTCAGCTTATAAGGGTCAACTCAGTGCTCAAACCTTCAATGTAGTAACCTCCCTGGTAAACAAAAATGTATGCTTATTATTATTATTGCAGAAAGGTGGTTCTGTTTGTGGTGTTTGCATTTGCAACAATAAGCAGAGGGTATGCACAAGAATCAACCACTCTTGTCCCTGCAATCATAACATTTGGCGACTTCGTGGTGGATGTCAGCAACAACGACTACCTCCCCACCATCTTTAAGGCTAATTACCCTCCTTACGGACGGGACTTCGTCGGCCACAAGCCGACCGAGAGGTTTTGCAATGGAAAATTAGTCACTGACATCACTGGTAAGTACTTAGTAGTACAAGTGTGAGTTTGGAATTGACATGTTCTAAAGTTTTTACTGAAATTGCTTCTTGCAACTGAAACTCTGGGGTTTACAACTTATCCATCTGCGTACCTTAGCCCGGAAGCAACAGGGAAGAACCTTCTTATTGGAGCTAATTTTGCTTCAGCTGGCTCGGACTATGATGACAAAGCTGTCATGATGAATGTAACATGTTAACCTTAATAGTCTGAAATCCGAATCTCGATATTGAATTGCCGTATAGTATATAACTATGAAATTTCTGATTTGATGTGTGTTTGCAGCATGCTATCCAGCAAGTAGAGTATTTCAAGGAATACCGGACAAAGCTAGCAAAGGTAGCCGACAGTAGCAAATCAGCATCCATTATCAAGGATGCACTCTATGTATTGAGTGCCGGAAGTGGCGACTTCCTCCAGAACTACTATGTCAACCCTTTGCTTAACCATGCCTATACTCCGGACCAATACGACTCATTCCTCATCGACGCCTTCACAAGCTTCGTCAAGGTATCGATATGTAAACTATTAAAATCGAAATTGTTTATTTCGTCACTTTCAACCGCCGAATCCGTTAATAAATTTCGAGTGGCTATGATTGACAAACAGAACATGTACGATTTGGGAGCTAGGAAACTCGGGGTCACCTCTCTTCCACCGTTGGGTTGCGTTTCTTTAGCGAGAACATTGTTTGGATACCACGAGAAAGGATGCATCTCCAGGTTCAATACCGATGCTCAACAATTCAATAAGAAGCTCAACTCCGCAGCAGCCAATCTCCAGAAACAGCATCCTGGTCTCAAGATTGTGGTTTTCGACATCTTCAAGGCACTTTACGACATCGTTAAATCTCCTTCAAACTATGGTAAGGAATTGAAAAGTCTTTGAAATGTTCAAAGGGATTTGGAGTTGAATTTGGAGTCTGTTTTGGCAGGTTTTGTTGAAGCAACAAAAGGGTGTTGTGGAACTGGGACAGTAGAGACGACCGAATTCTTGTGCAATCCGCACACACCGAGGACATGTTTCAATGCAACTCAGTATGTGTTTTGGGACAGTGTCCATCCGTCTCAGGCTGCTAATCAACTCCTTGCTGATGCATTGATTGTTCAAGGAATTACCCTCATTTGATTCAATTGGGCCTTTGTGGTATATTATTGTTAAAGAATTTGAGACCATGATCTCCATGCTTATTGAGGAAAATAGTAGTATTTAAATATTTATATAAAATATTCAATTATTTTGAGTGTTCTGTTGTATTTCTTAATGTTGTTAATTTTATGAGAAATGTTTATATGCCCAAGTTCAAATTTTTTTGAATTGTCTAAAGTTGATTACAAAGTAATATATGTTTATATATATTCTTAATTTTTCGACGACATACACTTTATAGACAGTGTGATTTGAACTCGTGTCTTCTACGATAAAGATATCTACTTTTCTATTAAAACACTTGTTGGGTGTCTATTTACTTTTTTAATATTATGATTGATCAGTGATCTTATTTCATTGTTTTATTTGCTTTAAACCCACACTCGATGTTATTTTAAATATTAGGATAGAAAAGGAAGGTTCAAATCTAAAAAAACAAGTTTTACTTTAACTCTACGTATAAAATTCATTAGTATTTTGTGTCGATGTATATCTATACTTTAGTTTTATATATCTATGTAAGAGATAAAAATCCCCTTGTCCCTTTTTGGTATTTTTATTTATGCATCAACACTAAAAAATACTACAAAATTAAATTTCAAGCTTTAACCCTAAATTCTAAACATTAAACCATACATCCTATACCTTAAAAAATACACCCTACACTCCAAATTTTCTAAACCCTACACCCTATATAAGGGATTACCGTCGAATGCCTCGAACCACCGTCGAATTTATCGAATTTGACTACACAAATACACTAATTGTCAACAATCTTTTAGGCACTCAAAATTTACTTAGATAGAATATGTAATTCTTGTATTTGATGCTTAGAGACCTTAGACTATATGAGTATTTATAAGGGGTTTATTAACTCTTTCAATTCTGGTTCGGTTGAATGCCGCAACTCGAAAGATCAAATTCAGGCTCTTGTTTATGAGATCGCCAATCTTCGTGCGGAGAAGGCAAATCTAGATAATTTGTATGTTGCCAAAAAGCAAGAAATTGTTGAGCTTACCACGCTGTTGGAGAATGCCATGCTAGAATTTAACTCTAAACGAAATGCACTAACTGAAACCAGACTGAAGTCTTTCAATTTTTTTTAGAAATTAGTAGTTGGGATGTTTTCTTTTTTGTAAGTTGAGCTTACCACGTTGTTGGAAAATGCCATGCGAGAACTTATCTCTGAACGGAATGCACTGACTGAAACCAGACTAGAGTCTTTTAATTTTCTTTTTGAAAATTAGTAGTTGGGATGTTTTTTAAGCATAAAATTGAATTTTTAATTTAAATTGGAAATTAAAGTTGTTGATACTACATTGGATGATTTGAATTCGTTAAGAGATTCAACCATCAAAATTAAGTGTACGACGCATGTCAGATCGAATTAATCATGATAAAACTTTAAAGAATTACGAGGACAAAAAAAATACAAGTAATCACTTTTATATTGTTTTATATATGTTAAAGAGCAAACAGGAATTGTTTATTTGGAGAAATTGAAGTGAAAAACAAGTTACTTATTTTGTCAAACTATTAGAGTGTATTAACTTTCTGTTAGTATTGTTAGCCTTAGTTAGTTATCCAGCTAGGATAAATTAGTTATCCAGCTAGAATAGATTAGTTAACTTTGTTCTATAAATAGCTTTTCCTTTATCAGTTCGATTGTAATTTTTTCTTCTGTAAAGCAATATTTCATTGTTCAATAAAAAGTTTCTTCACCGTTTATCGGTTGTTATGTGGTATCAGAGCGATACCATATAACAATCGATAAATGGTGAAGAAACTTTTCAGAACCTGCAACATATGATTGGGAAGGGTGACCTTTGTCAAGGCTTATATCTTTTGAAGATTCATGTTCATAATGTTTATTCTGATCAATTGTCTAAGTCTACTGGTGTTAGTGTTGTTTCAGATCATGTTCACAATGTTGCTTTTAGTTGGCATGATAGGTTTGGTCATCCAAGCTCTCGTGTATTAGATTCTCTTAAACATGTATTGCATCTTCCTGATAATAATAAAAATTCTATTTGTTCAATTTGTTCTATTGCAAAGCAGCATCGTCTTTCTTTTCCTCATTCTTATACTCGTGCTGCATCTGTCTTTGATCTGGTACATTGTGACATATGGGGTCCTTTCAAAACTCCTACCTAAAACAATTAACGATATTTTCTAACCCTTGTTGATGATTTTTCTCGAAATACATGATTCTTTTTGTTGCAACATAAGTCGGATGTTCTCACAATTATTCCCAACTTTATCAATCTTGTTAAGAGGCAGTTTAATGCTAATATAAAATGCTTTCGTTCTGACAATGCTCCTGAGCTTAAATTCACTGAGTTATTTGCCAAACTTGAAATTTTGCATCAGTTCTCTTGTGTTGAAACCCCTCAACAAAACTCTGTTGTTGAGCGTAAATATCAGCATTTGTTGGCGGTTGCTCGTGCATTATTTTTTCATTCTCGTGTTCCTCTAAGGTTTTGGGGAGATTGTGTATTAACTGCAACATATTTAATAAATAGGTTACCTTCTCCTATTCTTGATAATCGAACGCCCTGTGAATTGTTACATTCTAATTCTCCTAATTATCAAAATTTAAAAACTTTTGGATGTTTTTGTTTTGTATCTACTTTAAAGGCTAATCGTGGCAAGTTCTCTCCACGTGCTTTGCTTGGTGTTTTTTTAGGTTATGTTTCTGGAATGAAAGGCTATAAGGTGTACCTGTTACAATATAAAAATGTTGTTGTATCCGTGATGTTGTGTTTCATGAGAACATTCTTCCTTTTCATAACATCACTTCAAGTGAATATGTTGTTGATCCATTTCTTCAATTCTCATTTCCTAAAATTTTAACTGATAATAGTATTGCTTCCCAAGCTGAGAATGAAATTCTTACTGACACTAATATTCTCATGCAGGAGGGTGATTTAGCAGATACTGCTCGTGGTGATAATGTTCAAGAAGCTCTTCATGATCAAACTAATCAAACTGAGCTTATTGTTAACATTCCTATTCCTGATCAAACTAATTCTGATGATAATACTCCTTATGATCATGATTTACATATTGTCAACATTCCTAATCATGATAACATTCTTGTTCATGATCATGATATACATACTGATCATGATAACATTTCTGATCATACTTTCTATAATGATAATAGCGATCCTGCTGCTGATGATATACCTAATCATGCTATTCATGCTGGTGATATTTTTAATCGTGACAATCATACTGTTGTACATGATTCTTCCCACATTGTTCATAATTCACATGTTAATGCTCCTTCACAAGTTATTGTTCCTCGCAGATCATCTCGTGTAACTCATAAGCCCTCATATATAGAAAAATATTATAACACCAACATGGTTTCTAGTTCTTATCCATATTCTATAGATAAATATACATCCACCTCAAGGTTGACACCTTCATATTTGGCTTTTGTATTTAATATTTCTGTCACTAACGAACCTACTTTTTATCATCATGCTGTTAAATCTTCTCCATGGCAAGCTGCAATGCGTGAAGAACTTCATGCCATGGAGGCTTTGAACACGTGGTATGTGGTTTCATTACCTGCAGACAAGAAACTTATAGATTACAAATGGGTCTATCGTATTAAGTATAATGATGATGGTACTATAGAAAGACACAAATCACGACTTGTGGCTAAAGGTTTTACTCAAATCGAAAGGATAAACTATGTTGACACGTTTTCTCCTGTGGCAAAAATGACATCCTTTAAGGTTCTTTTGGCTCTTGCTGCTGCAAACGATTGGCATCTTCCACAGCTAGAGCAACGCTTTTTTAAATGGTTCCATTGATGAGGAGGTTTACATGAAGCTGCCATTGTGATATGATCCACATGTTTATGGAACAAACTTGGTTTGTCGTTTAAACAAGTTGATTTATGAGCTTAAGCAAGCCTCAAGACAATGGTTCAATGCTTTTTCCAAGGCAGTTCTTCAATACAGATTAATTCAGTCTCCTTTTGATCACTCCTTGTTCACCAAAGGATCTGGAGATAATTTTATTGCCCTATTAATTTACGTTGACGACATCGTTCTTGCTGGCAAAAATATGGATCTTTTACATGAGGCTCAGAGTTTTCTTTAAACAAAATTCAAGCTCAAAGTCTTAGGGAACTTAAAAAAAAATTCTGGGGTTTGAAGTTGCTCGCAATGCCACTGGGATCTCTCTTTCTCAAAGATATTATGCGTTAAAATTACTTGAAGAAACTGGTACCCTTGCTAAGAAGCCTGCTGATCTTCCTCTTGTTGTAGCCAACAAGCTCAGCATACATGAAGGTGAATTGCTTGACGATCCTTCTGTCTATAGAAGGTTAATTAGTCGGTTGCTTTACCTCACCCACACAAGGCCCGGTATTACTCATGATGTTCACATGCTTAGTCAATTTGTTTCTACTCCTCGAAAGTCTCATCTTAATGCTACATATCACCTTCTTGCTTACATTAAGCAAGCACCTGGTCTTGGGTTGTTCTTTTCAACGAAATCGAATCTTCAATTAAGCTGTTTTGTGGACTCATATTACGGTTCATGTTCTGACACCAGACGATCAACCACTGGAATTTGCACCTTCCTTGGACATACATTGATTTATTGGAAATCTAAAAAGCAATATGTTGTAAGTCGTTCTTCTTGCGAAGCTGAATACAGGGCTATGGCATCGGCTACATGTGAACTCGTATGGCTTTCTGCTTTCCTATCTTCCTTCAACATTTCTATTTCCCAGACAACATTGTATTGTGACAATCAGTTTGCCATCCATCTCGCTACAAACCAAGTATTCCATGAACGAACAAAGCATATCGAAGTGGACTGTCACTTCATTCGTGAGAAGGTATGCTCTGGTTTTTTGAAGATTTTTCATGTTCGATCATGCAATCAATTAGCTGATCTGTTCACTAAGGCTCTCAATCTTCCTACCTTTCGGTCGCTCATGGTCAAGCTGGGTCTTCTCAATATTCACGCTGATCAGGCTCCATCTTGAGGGGGGGCTATTAGAGTGTATTAACTTTTTGTTAGTATTGTTAGCTTTAGTTAGTTATCCAACTAGGATAAGTTAGTTAACTTTATTCTATAAATAAATTTTCCTTTCTCAGTTCGATTGTAACTTTTTCTTCTGTAAAGCAATATTTCATTGTTCAATAAAAAGTTTCTTCACCGTTTATCGGTTGTTATACAAACTAAAAATTACATGATGCTTGCTGCTCTCTTGTGAATCCATCCTCTTTCTGTTCCTGATTGTTTCAAAGCCTCTGCAAACTTGATAACGTCCGATCTCAGATCACCTTGACCGAGTTGAGGTCCGCGAGGAGACTCAGAAGCATCGTCCCTGCCGGAACCGAATCTTTTAACTCCGTACAAACCAATGTCGCTGTTCCTTCGAAATTTATCAATGTCCTTGACTAGATCAGCATCCAACGTGGGTGCTGCTGAACTCAGAGATGCACTAGTAAACCACCTGTCACTCTTGCTTTCATGCATGTTTACCAAACCATTCCCTCTACCTGAACTCCAACTCACCGAATCCGCATCTTCCATATTATCACTTTTGCTTGATGATGTAGCTCCGTCTTTTCCCAGTATTACTCTCCTGAGTTTCTTGAAAAACTTGCTCTTTCTTGAATTCCGGGTTTTCTTAGCCGATGAATTCCCAGATGTAGAGTCGTCTACTTCACCGTAGAAGGCTTGGGAGCAAGACCAATGATCACAACCAAAATCCATCTCTCTATCCCCAATTCCTTCGGCGGTTGCATATTCAAGTATTAGCCTTTTGGCTCTCTCCTCCGACTCCGGGCTCAGGCTTTTGCTTAGGTCTCTAGCAACTTCTTTACCAGGGATGGGTCGAAAACTCCGCAGCTCGTACCGCAAGCAAGCATTTACCCATCGGAGATAAACCAGCTCTTCTGCGTCAGTGCATCTGTCTTCCTGGAGCTGTTCGATTTGCTTCTTCAACTCTTCATTTTCTTGCCTTAGACGCTTCTGGGTTTTGTTTATTGCTTCCGTCTGAAACCAAGAACAAAAATATTAATAACTATATAAAGGGAAAGGATTCAACACATATGAAGTTATGAACTGACTACCTCAGGATCCTCCACAACTGAATTTGGTAGGATTTGGGTTGACTCCAACTTCCTAGCCAGTTCAGAATTTTCTATCTGCAATCTCGTATTAGATTTCCTCAACTCTTCTTTCTCACCTTCCAATACCTTTAGCCTTTTTAACTTTGATTCGATATCATGATTATCAGCAGGAGCCTTAAGTTCTTGCTCCTGTAATTTAGCAACCCTCTTTTGAACGTTTAGAATCTGCTCTCTATTCTGCTCAGCCTCATGCCGAAGTTTCTTCTCAAGCACTTTAATTCTGGATTTAGCAGCCTGAAGCTCGGCTTCGACTTTTGCATGATCCGCAACTTGGTTTTCTAATCTCTGGTTTTCCGACTGTAAGGACGTAATCTTGAGAGAGGCAAGCTTAGCCTCCATGTTGTTTATCTTCAGCTGGTTTTGGAGCTCCAGAACCGTTGCTTCTTCTTCTTTAAGGCCATAATATTCCAGCAGCTGGACCTCGAGATTCCTCTCCCTCTCCCGAAGCACTTTTACCATATTTCTAAGGCGCTTGATCTCTTGCTCATCATCATCCTTTGTAGCGGATATTTCTTCCTGCCATAGGGAAAACAAAATGTTGAAAAGTATTCCAACTATCCATGGCGCTTTCTTTCCCAATAAGATCAGCGGATTTTATACTTTATTATCCATGGAATCTTACATGATCAGAGGCTGGTGCCATCGTAAAGTCCGAAACATCGTCTTCGCCGCAATCATCAACCTCACTGCAACAATCTGTGTAATCAAAACAATAACAAAGTTCACAACGCAATTAAATTAGTCAAAGCCAAAAAGAATGAACACAAGGTTTAAACAACAAACCTGAAACACGTGGTGGAGAAGGCAAATACGGTTTGGTCTTTCGGGTTCTAAATCGAGCATAGAGCAATCCAGCTGAAGAGATGGCTACAACAACCCCAAATTTAAGTAAAAGATACCTTAAATCTCTCTTTTCTCTAGACATCACAACAAACGACTTTAAATTCCGACAGAATTATTCAATAATCCAGGTAAAGCGAGATTATAAAGTCCTCTGCATCATCATCTTTCCCTCTACCTGATGAAAAAAAGCTCAAAATCAGAAGAAGACTGATTACCGTAATTCAAACATGATAGTGTTAGAATTTAGATAGCTACAGATAGTAGAAGCTCAAAAAGCAAAACCCAAAAAATGTGGTTTAACCCCATCTTAGATTAACAGACAAGGAACACAGAACGTAAGAATCAAGAAAATAAGAGAAACCCCATTTTGAAACGACTTTGGTGTACTAAAGAATGATTCCTCAAACACACACACACACAAAAACTCACTAAGAATCAACAGACAACATACCTCTGAATTGGGGTTGGTTTTTGTAGTTGTTAAATTGGGTGACTGTAAAAGCAATATAGAGCATACGATCAAAGTTGCACATGAACTATGTATGATCTTGTAAAAATAAATTAATGCTCGGGTCGTAGTTGGTTGTTACCGCCTTTATTACATGTTCGAATGAAAGAGTAAGCTGAAAAAGAGGGAGAAAGAGAGAGCTTTTTGTTTGTTAATGGTTAATATTTGAGGATGTATTCTTGGCTGAGTTGATTCCATGTAGAGGCTGCAGTTGAGAATTAAATACATGTCCCCCAATTTTTTTCTTAAAAAATCGGTTCCACAAATTAATCTCACATCATGACTTACCAACAAGTGTTGAGTGCATTGGTAAGATATATTATACTTCAAGGAGAAGACATGAGTTCAAACATTGAAAATGATATTGTTGAAAGGGACAACTTCGCATTCCAAACATATACCGTAAGACAGACATGAATAAAAATTCTATGTTTTTTTTTATGCCCAACAATAAAAATTACTACAAAATTAAATTCTAAGTTGAAAAAGATGAAGAAAGAGAGTTAGCTTTTTGTTTGTTAATGGTTAATATTTGAGGATGAATTCTTGGCTGAGTTGATTCCACATTTCCATGTAGAGGCTGCAGTTGAGAATTAAATAGATGTCCCCCAATTTTCTTTTTAAAAAATCGGTTCCATAAATTAATTTCACATCATGACTTATGGATAAGTGTTGGGTGAATTAGTAAAGCACATTGTACTTTTAAGGAAAAAATATAAGTTCGAACCTTGAAGATGATATTGTTAAGAGGGGCAGTGTCGCACCCCAAATATATATTGTAAGACGGGCATAGATAAAAATCCTTTGTTCCTTTTCGGTGCCCCTACTTATGCATCAATACTAAAAAATACTATAAAATTAAATTTCAAGCTCTAAAAAATACATCATACCCTAAATATTTTAAGGATAAATATTCTATACACAGGCGGTGGAAACTAAAAGTTTCCACAAACGCCTTATTTTTAGGGTATAGGGAGTTAGTTTAGGCTATAGGGTTTAGGGATTTAGGTGTAGGGTGTTAGAATTTAGGGATAGTTGTTTCAATTTAAGGTTTAGGGTTATGATAATACGTATGTTTAGTTTATTGAAAAAATAAATGACAATAACTTAGAGAGAAATAAAGATCATTTAAATATTTTTATTTAATTATCATATATAATACTTTTGAAATATTTTTAATATCATGTTATAAACATCGTACATATATGGTTTTCTATATCCTACAATGACTCCAATTATGATTTGGAAATCTTTAACTTTTAAAATATTTATATTATCTTTACATGAAAAAAAAATATTTTGTTAAAAAATAAACACATATGTACACATAAACGTACTATCGAAAAAAATAATAAAAATAAAAAGAAAATATTACGACGCTCGACGAGTACCGTTGAATACTACTAACGCTGAACATCGTTGAATATTATTAAATTGATTAATAAAAATTAAAATTTTTAAAAACTCAACATATTATATTTATTATTTTTTAAATAATTGGATCAAATATCAACCTTACTCAATAGAAAAAACTTAAACCCTAAACATAAAACTATAAACCATAAACTATAAACTCTACATCGTAAACCTTAAACCCTAAAGTCAAAATTGTTGTCAATAAAAAAAATGGTGTTTGGTCGAAGATTGATTCCATTACCAATTATTCAAAGTCCTTAGATTCAGCGAAAGCAAGCAAAGGACCGACTCTATCACAAAAATTTGGGTTTATCTTAATTCTCTCCTTTTCGTTGAAGATTCTGATTTCACCAATCTCTTCACCGGCAAAAAAATCAAATGAAATCGTTCTCCGCCTCGACCCTAATCAAATCATCGAAGACGATTTTCCGGGTGCCAATATTTTTGGATTAATGAGGACGACAATTTGTTGTTATGAAACCCAAAACCCTAAACAGTTTAGGGTTTTGGGTTTAGGTTTTTTAAAAATTGATTAAGGATAGTTTTTGATCCAATTATTTAAAAAAATAAAAATAATATATATAACAAATAATTTAATTAAAATTTTATTTTAAATAATTTATAATTATATATTGAGTCTTTAAGATTTTTAATCTTTATTAATCAATTTAATGGTGTTCAACGTTAGTTGTATTCAACGGTGTTCGTCGAGCGTAGTAGACTCATCCAAAATAAAAACCAAACTCTTAACTATCTTTGGTATTTGTTAATTTTTTATTTAAACTTGTAAAACTAATTTTTAAAATCACATAGATCGTGTTTTTATATATGTTAGTTAGATGCAAGAATCAATATCAACATAGTCTTAAACTAGATAATATCTTAGTCTAATTTTAAATTTAGATTAGATAAACTTATAAACACTTGCAGATTATATTGCTCGAATATGTATTACTTAGGAAAAATAATCCTTGATTACTAAGATCGCTCAATGGATTCTAAAAATGGCTTATTTTCGTTACTTGAGTGGCTTAATGGTATATAATGAGAATGATAAAAGGGGTTTTTCTTTTTTAATATTACATCAATAGTATTAATAGGATATAGTAGGGCTGCTTGTCGATCGCGAGTTGGGCAGTGCTCGACTCGTGCTCGTTAAAAATTTTTATTGCTCGACTCGTTGCTCGTTAAGCTCGTTAAAATTGTGCTTGACTCGTGCTTGTTAAAAAAATTTGTTGCTCAACTCGACTCATTGCTCGTTAAGTTCACTAAAAAATTTACCTTATTTTTAACTAAAAGTAAAATTTAATAATACTATATGAGGCTTAATACTAACATAAATTAACAAAAAAATATCAAAAGAGTGTATAAAACCCTTTCAAAGTCCAAATCTAAACTAACAATCCACAAATACACCAAACTAGCATTTTAAAACTAAAATAACAATCCGCAAATTCACAAAACTATCCTATTAAAACTAAAGAAACAATCAACAATTACATCAAATTAAAGTAATTACTAAAAAGATTTTAAAAAATTAACAAGGTGCTCGCAAACTTATCGAGTCAAGTTAAACTTTGCTCGACTCAATTCGTTAAGGTCTCGAGTCGAATTCGAGTCGAGTCAACTCGAATCGAGCGTTTACCGAGTTGAGTTCGAACAACTCACGAGTTGCTCAACTCGTTAAGCACCCGTAGGACATACAAAGTATTAGTTGAATTAACTCATAACCACTCAACGGGCTGCTGGCTAATCTAACAAACTAATAACTAGCCCATAACAGTCCAACTGAATCATTAGTCTAACATCCATATGGAAACATCGCCGATCCGGAAAACATGTCATGGTGTCTGCATGTTTAATTGTGACGTGTTTATTGCATGTATATAGCCATAGCCATTTTTATAAAGTCAACTGACTAAACCGGATTTTAGGTTTTCAATCTTATATTTTTAGGTAAGAGTGTTTATATTTGGGTATTTGGAAATTTGAGTATCCGAAATTTTCTGGTATCATTCCCTCGACCTATTACTCGGCCCATGCAAACTGAGTACTCGTAAAATTTGGATAATCGATAATCTAGATAATAGGGTACCCAATTTTTTTTCAATCAAATTACATTATATTTAAAATTAATTAATTTGTCGGGATCTTATTATTTAGTTTTTTTTTAAGAATTGTCTAGTCTTAGTACTATCTTTTAACTTCTAAATTATGAAATTTACATGGTTGAAATTAATTGAATTTATAATATTACTATTAGTTAAATATTTGTTGAATAAAATTTTCACATAAATATAATTGCATGGTTGAAACAAAAAATATAAACAATTGCTTTAATATGTGGACCTAGTAATAATACTATAATATATATAATAGAAAAACAAATTATATTGAACTTTACTCAAATTGACATGATTTTAGCAGTGGACCGCTGCCACTAATCTTTGGCATACAATAAAAAATACATCATATGGCATGTACCATAATAATTTGAATATCAAAGTGAGACATAAAAATATTAAAAGATAAATTTAAGAGTCAAATAATAAAAAAAAGCAAAATATATATATATACAAACCGGGTATCGGGTAGTCCGGTATCCGGTTAAGGGACATTTTGTGACCTCGGCTCGACCCGGATACCCTAAAAGATAGCGGGTCAGGTACCCGACCCGAAAAATTAAATATTTTCATTTCGAGTACCCGATAATTTTGTTTCGAATATATAAATCGACATGTCGGGTAATTCGGACCAAGTAATTTTTAACACCCCTATTTTCAGTTACAGAAAGATTTAGGTTTTTTATGTAGGTCTGGTATTCCATTTGGAAGCTAAAACAAGGAGTTGTTGTATGTTGTTGAGAGTGGGTAGCTTTTGCTTGACCTTAATTACATGTTCCGACTCTTCAACCCTTTTCTTTCCCTTTAATTTCGGTCAAACCATTGGATCTGGTTGCATATCTTTCTCTTTTAGAATTCCCTAGATATTTTCAGTTGGAATCATATCTAACGTGTCTAAACGATTACTTTGATTCAGTTTCCTTTGGTTTCTTTTGTCACTATTCAACTGTCCATCATATTTTATGTTAGGGTAATCTTCACCAGTGGTCCCTTTCGTTTAGGGTGTGTTTTATTTTGGTCATCAGAATTCAAAAACGATTATTCTGGTCACTTACGTTTAAAATCGTTTCTATTTTGGTCCTTTAGCCGTTAGTCTCCGTTACTTTAAAAAATTAGTTTCTAATTTAACCCTCAAACTTTCAAAATTTTATTTTTTACCATCTTCCCCAAAAATTATAAAACTAAAACCCCATAAAATTAAATCAATGGCTATAACCCACCACTACAACCCATTCCCCAAGATTAAAAGCGTCAACTTCCACTACAACCCATAAAATTTTATTTTTCGTATCAAAGGAGGATTGAAATCATGTCTCAGATCAAAGTTATTATTCTAATAGTTAAAATTTACAAATATGAAACATTCCACGTTGAGGTGGAATTAAAGTGCAATGATCATGTGTGTAACAAAGGCACTAAAAACGACTAAAGTATGCTTCAAAAATACATCAAAAACTAACCGTTCCAGCAATATCAGTCTCTGCAGAATGTGAAGCAGCCCAACCAACTTTTCAGCTTGAATTTGAAGATACAGGAGAACCAGAACCATCAGGAACAAGATCTTGATAATATTTCGACAAAGTTCTGTAGCTCATGTCACCCAGATTGATTAACCCATAAGCTAATTGTTTACTAGATTCCTTGGCATATCGAGCCACAAGATTCCCACTGCTGGGTGAAGTTGATGGACTAACACCAGGAGATGAAGTAAGATTATGTGGACTCAGACGACCTGTATTGGATTGCAAAGGATTGTTCTCAAGAGTGAGTGCATCGTGTCAAGATTATAAAGAAGAGTGCTGAGTTGGAATCAAGATGCTGAGTTGTCAATATTAGTTTGTTAAATCTGTTAGTGACTAGTGTATAAATAAGTGAAAGCTTGGTGTACTTTGTATTCAATTTTCCATTTAATAAAAAAGGCAGAAGTTTTATTTTCAGTTTTACATCACGTGTTCTTTTCTTTTATTTCTCGTACTTCCTTCCCTTCCTTCCTTTCATCCGAAATCCCCAAAAATACAAAAACCCTAGAAAACTTTTCTAGAATTTAATATGGTATCAGATGATGATTCCTCCGATCGAGCCCGTTCCCAACCCTTCAAGAACGACGATCCTTCGGATGAGTATTATATTCATCCGAACGAAAATCCTGGTTTGGTTCTCACGTCTGCTTTGTTGAACGGTTCAAATTACCATAGTTGGGCGAGGTCGATGAAGATGGCTCTCATCTCCAAGAACAAGCTGCGTTTCGTTGATGGGTCGATCAAGCAGGTTCGAAAGGATAGTTCGCGATTTCAAGCATGGGAGAAGTGCAATAATCTGGTTCTGTCGTGGCTTCTTCGAGCAATTTCACCGGAGATAGCCCAAGGCGTTATTTGGATAGATACGGCGTACGAATTGTGGGCCGACCTCAATGATCGTTTCAAGCAAGGAGACCTAATTAGGGTTTCTGACTTGCAACAGGAATTTTATTCCCTCCGTCAAGGTAGCCTTTCAGTAACTTCTTTTCATACGCAATTAAAGATTCTTTGGGATGAGCTTTGCAATCTTAGGGCTTTATCTAGTTGCGATTGCAAAGCAGTTGAGTATCGTAAGCAAGATTTTGCTCTTAGATTCCTTCGGGGTTTGAATGATTCTTTTTCCATTCTCAAATCCCAAATTCTGATGATGAAACCCTTCCCAAATATTAATGAGATTTTTTCAATTCTTGTCCAACATGAAAGAACTATTGGTCCTGTTGTTCATAGTGATTCCAACGTCTTGTTGGTTGACAGGGGAGGTTATAGAAGGGATGAGTCTGTTCTTAGGAATTCTGGTTCTAGTAAGAAATTTTCTGGTGGTTCTGGGAATTCTAGCCGTAGGCCCCTTTGTGTTTTTTGTGGCATGTATGGGCATGTTGTGGACAAGTGTTTCAAAAAGCATGGTTACCCACCTGGTTTTAAGTCAAAAACTGCCATTAGTAGGGCTAATCAAACTGCAAATTCTGGTTCTGAAAATCTTGCCTCTCATAGTTCTGATAATCTTTCTAATGAAGAAGGCCTTCTTTCTTTCACCAAAGAGCAGTATGCTAGTCTGCTTTCTTTGATAAGTGACAAAGATAAGTCATGTCAGAGTTCTGTTTCTCATCAGAATTCTCAAGTTCATGCTTTATCCTCCAATCATGATTCTGTTCAGATGCAAGGTATAGATTTTTTTTCTAGTATTGCTAATTTTGTGGGTAATAGCATTGTTTGTTGTGAGTCTTCTGATAATGTTTTAAGTCAAAAATTTTGGATTCTTGACTCAGGGGCTACTGATCACATTGCTAATTCCTTAGATCATTTTGTATCATATTCTGTTGTTGCTGATCGTTTTGTTAAATTGCCTAATGGTCAGTTTGTGAAAGTCTTGCACATTGGTACTGTTAAGTTGTCTGATGAGTTGATTCTTCATAATGTGTTTCATATACCATTTTTTGGTTTCAATTTAGTCTCTGTTTCACAATTGACAACTGGTTCTAATTTGTCTTTTATATTCTCACTTGATTTCTGTTGCATACAGGATGTCATGCAATGGAAGATGATTGGTTTAGCTAGGAAGGTTCATGGCTTATATCTACTGGAGCTTAAGGAATCTAGGATTGCTGCTGCTGTTGGTAACTTTGTTAATTCTTCTGTTTCTTTTGATGTTTGGCATGCTAGACTAGGACATCCTTCTAGTCCTAGGATGAAATTTTTCTCTAGAATAGACCCTAGCATTCCATCTGGTTCTTTAGATCATTGTGAAACTTGTGTTCTTGCTAAGCATAAGAGGTTATCTTTTCCTGTTAGCACATCTAAGTCTGAAAATGTCTTTGATTTAGTCCACATGGATCTGTGGGGACCCTTTCCTGTGAGTAGTATATATGGTCATTCTTATTTTCTTACAATAGTGGATGATAAAAGCAGGTATATGTGGATTTATCCAATGAAGCTTAAGTCTGAAACTAGGAGTATAATTACTGAGTTCTGTTCTTTAATAGAAACTCAATTTTCTATAAAAATTAAAGCTATAAGGTCTGACAATGGTAAGGAATTTAATATGACTGAGTTTTTTAAATCAAAAGGAATATTACATCAGACTTCTTGTCCTCATACTCCTCAACAAAACAGTGTTGTTGAGAGGAAACATCAACATCTCCTAGCTGTGGCTAGATCTTTAAGAATCCTTCCTAATTTGCCTTTAGTTTTTTGGATAGACTGTGTTATGCATGCTGCTTTTCTTATAAATGTTACTCCTACTCCTGTTCTTGATAATAGAACTCCTTTTGAGGTTCTTTTTCAGTCTAAACCTAGGTATAATAATCTTAGAGTCATAGGGTGTCTTGCCTATGCTTCTTCTTTACCTAAGGCTGAAACTAAAATGCATTCTAGGGCCATTAAGTGTGTTTTCTTAGGCTTTCCTAGAAATGTAAAAGGGTATAGGTTGTATAATCTTGAGACACAGTCTGTTTTTGTTTGCAGAGATGTAGTTTTCTATGAACATATGTTTCCTTTTAAACAACATACTAATGACAAGCTTCATGATCTGGTGTTGCCTAACTGTGATGGTTTAAGTTTAGAGGATGAATTTGTTTCTGAAAGTAATAAAGCTGATTTTACTTCTGATGTTGAGATAGTTCCTCTAAATTCTGAATTTCATTCTGATTCTGTTTCTCCTAATCAGTCTGGGAATGATGTTGATTCTAGTAGTGCTGGTTCTGATATTAATATTCCTCAAAATACTAATTCTGTTGAAAAGGCTTTGTCTTCTGATAACTCTGATCAACATTTTGTTGTTGATCAAGATAAGTCTAGGATTTCTACTAGACCTACTAGAACTGTTAAAATTCCTCAGAAGTTTAAGGATTTTCAAGTCACAATGCCTAAAGCTAGGACTACTCCTCACACCATAGACCAAGTTCTGTCTTATGCTAATATATCTACTAGCTACAAATCCTTTATCAATAATATAGATATTTTAACTGAGCCTAAATCTTATAAACAAGCTCTTATGAATGATTGCTGGAAATCTGCTATGCAAGAAGAGATAGATGCTCTAGAAAGAAACAAGACTTGGGATCTTGTACCTTTGCCTTCTGGAAAAACTACTATAGGTTGTAAATGGGTGTTTAAAACCAAGTTAAAGTCTGATGGTACTTTGGATAGGTATAAGGCAAGATTAGTTGCAAAGGGTTACACACAACAACCTGGTGTTGACTTTATAAACACTTTTAGTCCAGTAGCTAAAATAACTACTATAAGAACCTTAATGGCTGTAGCTGCTTCTAAAAAATGGGATTTACAGCAATTAGATATCAACAATGCTTTCTTGCATGGGTTTTTAGATGAGGAAGTTTATATGGAGTTACCTCCTGGTTTCTCTAAAGATAAAGATGGACTAGTTTGTAAGTTAAATAAAAGTTTGTATGGCTTAAAGCAAGCCAGTAGACAGTGGAATGAGAGGTTGACTGTTGCTCTTTTAGAACAAGGTTTTAAGCAGTCTGTTTCAGATTCTAGTTTGTTTACCAAGGGCACAGATTCTCAATTCATTGCTATTGCAGTTTATGTAGATGATATCATTATAGCCAGTCCTTCATCTGAGCAGATTTCTTGTATCAAAAACTTTCTTCATGAAGTTTTCAAAATTAAAGATTTAGGCAAGTTAAAATATTTTTTAGGGTTTGAAATTGCTAGATCCAATAAGGGTATCAACCTTTGCCAAAGAAAGTATACCCTTGAACTTTTAAAGGACACTGGTTTCCTAGGTTGTAAACCTGCTTCCACTCCTATTATTGCTACTACTCATTTGTCTAAAACTGATGGAGAACCTTTGCAAGATATAACTTCCTATAGACAACTCATTGGAAAGTTGCTTTATCTCACTAACACTAGACCAGATATATGTTTTGCTGTTCAACAGTTATCTCAGTTCTTATCTTCTCCTACTAGTGTTCACTTGACTGCTGCTCATAGGGTCCTTCGGTACTTAAAAGGCACACCTGGACAAGGTTTATTCTTTCCTTCTGATAATCCTTTAAAGATACATGCTTTCTCTGATTCTGATTGGGCCTCATGCCCAGATTCTCGTAAATCTATTACTGGATTCTGTCTTTTTCTAGGAAAATCCTTAGTTTCCTGGAAATCCAAGAAACAACAGACTGTATCTCGCTCCTCTAGTGAAGCTGAATACAGAGCAATTGCTGCTGTAACATGTGAAATACAGTGGTTCTTTTACCTTTTATCTGATTTACAGATTTCTCTTTCTACTGCTAACCTTTACTGTGACAATATGTCTGCTATAAGGATTGCTGAGAATCCTGTGCATCATGAACGTACCAAACATATTGAGATAGATTGTCATTTAATTAGACAGAAAGTTCAACAGGGAGTTATCAAGCTTTTGCCTGTTTCTTCTCAAAACCAATTAGCTGACTGTTTTACTAAATCCTTGAATCCTGGTTCTTTTCAGGGTGCCATTGTCAAGTTGGGCCTCCAAAACTTGTATGCTCCAACTTGAGGGGGGGGCTGTCAAGATTATAAAGAAGAGTGCTGAGTTGGAATCAAGATGCTGAGTTGTCAATATTAGTTTGTTAAATCTGTTAGTGACTAGTGTATAAATAAGTGAAAGCTTGGTGTACTTTGTATTCAATTTTCCATTTAATAAAAAAGGCAGAAGTTTTATTTTCAGTTTTACATCACGTGTTCTTTTCTTTTATTTTTCGTACTTCCTTCCCTTCCTTCCTTTCATCCGAAATCCCCAAAAATACAAAAACCCTAGAAAACTTTTCTAGAATTTAATACATCGAAGCAGTATATCTGCCAAGCAATAAAAGAAAATGGTGTTTAGCTCCATTAAATAGTAAATCAAATAATATGAAATAAGGAATGTATCTAAACTACTTGATAAAACAGAAGTAGTCTTGGAATCATCTAATCTGCTTATTTTGAGTTGAGCATTGAACTAGAGCAATTCCAAACACAGAAAGCAAAGAGGAGGATAAAAATTGCTTAAGCTTTTGGGACTTGTCTCTGATAAAAATTTCGAGGGAAGAGAATAAAAACACATAAGTTAATTCTTACTTGTCTCTGATACAATCTCCTTGTGACTGTTTAGTT
Organism: Hibiscus tridactylites; assembly: GCA_958450335.1. Lineage (NCBI taxonomy): Eukaryota > Viridiplantae > Streptophyta > Magnoliopsida > Malvales > Malvaceae > Hibiscus > Hibiscus tridactylites. The sequence goes on from OY288280.1 coordinate 85,786,397, forward strand.
GACTATTTTATGCAAAGGATCTTACCCGGTTAATGCTCAGTTTCTAGAGACATAACAATGCTATAGCAATAATGTGTATTAATTTTATTTTGGATTGTTCTTATGGACTAACATAACTATAATGTGTATGGTTCTTAGTCACCAAGGTTGCGCAGAGCTTTTGTTGAAACTTGAAAGTTGAAACCAGTGAAATACATTTAATTTTCCTTTACAGGATTTCACGTTAACTGATCGAAAAGGCTGGTGATATGGTATCTTTTTTAGTTTGCAATTAAGGATGTTTTATGTTAAAATTGTTGGAGCTTTTCTATGTATTTATTTGTCTATTATCGTTTTGATTGTCGACATTGTAGATGCTGGTAAAGTTGATTTGATAATGAATGTTGTTGAACGTCCAAGCGGTGGTTTTTCTGCTGGCGGTGGAATATCAAGTGGGTAAGTCATGCTAGTTTAAATTGCAATACTACATGTTCTAGCTTATGTCCTTATTCCTTATCAGATTTAGTTACCAAAGTCTATACTCATTTATCTGTGGTATATCTTAAATGATATTTATGCAAATGATGTTTAATTTTGTAGGATTACAAGCGGCCCTTTATCAGGACTTATTGGAAGGTAACATTGCATGTTTCGCTTCTGTCTGGTTTCCTTTTCCATTCATCTACCTTCTTTAGCAGTTTATTTAATTTGTGGATACAAATGATAAGTTTCATCTCATTGAACTTTTCATGCTTTTGGGAGCAAGTTCTGTTTTTGAATGGGATGTAATCCACATGAATTAATTTATTCAATCACTTACATACCAGAAGTGTGCAGTATTTGTCATTGCACTGTAATACAATCAGGAATGTTTTCTGGAATTATTTTTGGGGAAGATGGTGAAAAATAAAATTTTGAAAGTTTCGGGGTTAAATTAGAAACTAATTTTTTAAAGTAACGGAGACTAACGGCAAAGGGACCAAAATAGAAACGATTTTAAACGTAAGTGACCAGAATAATCGTTTTTGAATTCTGGTGACCAAAATAAAACACATCCTAAACAAAAGGGACCACTGATGAAGATTACCCTTTATGTTAATAAACCAAGACAATTACAATATCTCTATGTTAGAAAAATATTCATTTTTTCTCATTTTCAACGTTTAAATTCTACGAGTTTTTACAAATTGATTGACAGTTGAGGGTAATAAAGTCCCTTGTTTCTAACTCTTAGAATTTTTAAGTCAGACACAAATACATAATAGTTTAAGGATTCTTTAATTATGTTGTTTTTTGTATAAAAAAAATAAATATATTTGTGTTGATTAAATTGCCTGAAAAATTTTCAAATTGGAATTTGCAACAGTAGACGACCCTTGCAATCACTTCAATTCAGATTTAGAAATTTTTGAACAGCCTTTCGTTATGCTGGAAGGGTTAGATAATAAAAATCTCCTAAACAATTTTTATTGAAAATATATATAATAATTATAAAATGACAAATTTAATTTTGTTAATTCATTATTGGTCAACACAGGATGGTTTATTATCTAATAAATTTTCGTTTCCAAATGTTAATGAAACGTGTTCGATTTAGCAAAGTTGAAAACAAAAAATTGGGCAAATTATGGTTTTGGTTCCTCTATTATGTTTAAATTTGTGGTTTAGTTATAAAATTGTTATAACAATAGTGGGATCAAATTATATTAAATTAAAGTATAAAAACTACATCTCTAATTAAAATGTAATTGAAGGACCAAAACCCTAATTTGGCCAAAAACTCTTTTTTCATTATAGAAAGTTGTAATTTAAAATAAAATCATCAAAAATAATTTAGAATAGAAAATGAACTTGTAAATTCTAAAACTTTTTTATTTTATTTAAAATACTGTATACTATTCAAATTAAATCTTGATTTGAAATAATAGTTTCTACTAAACTTATAATCGATATACTTGTTACCAATTTTAGCCAACATGACTCGTGCAAACCACGAATTTATTCAAAATACTTGGCAAAAGTTGAAGGATTATAAAATATTGTGGCGTATAAATAAATTAATTTATAGCTTTCTCACATTTCAATGAGGATGATTAAATGTATTTGTATATCTTATAGCTTTTGTTAGTGACGAAAGTCAGAATCTTATTTTGTTTTTAAAATTATTATTTTTGTTTTAACTTTCAAGTTTATACTTTTTTATATTCCAATACATGCACTTAGCATATTTTATATATGACATTTTTGACATACGAATTTAAGTTGTTATTGTGATCGCAAACAAAAATTAATAGTAAAAATACTCAAACAAGGTTAGATATTTAAATTATACACTTATATATCATAGACAATGTTACATGAACTAAAGTAACAATGATCAACCATGCCTACGTGGGAATGGAACCAAGATCGAACGTTAGGAAGGGTCAGAATATTAAATTTAAAAGTATTAGGGCTAATTACGTATTTCAACTCAAATTCAGGGGCAAATTTTAATTTGTATAATATTTAAATTTATAGTGACTTAAATTATTATTAAACCAAAAAAATTGAGGGCACAAACCTGTTTTTTTTTCAGTCCCTACTTGATGGCATATTTAATAAACTCTTATATTTTTTAATTTATATATTTTTTTACATGCGTCAAATTACAATTAAACCAAAAAGTATTAAATATTTCAAATTTGTAACAGGGGTCTGGACCCCTTGGGCCCTCAAGTAGCTCCACCTCTACCTACGTGGTACGAGTTTATTGGTTTAGCTTACAAATCAATATGTGACATTCGAACGGATTGATGTTTTTATCTAATTTCGTACTAATCAATTTAACGAAAAATGGCTCTTCAAATAAATGAATAAATAATAATAATAATAATAATAATAATAATAATCCTATGAAAAAAAAAAGTTTTTCTAACATTTTTTGTCAAGCTCACCCTATCATATGTCATGCACATTTCATAAAAAAATCGTATATTCTAAGTCGATTTTAATTTTTATGATTACTTTGATATGCAATATTGCAATGTACGGTAAAATATGCGATTCATACTTTTAAGTATTATATATAGGATTAATATCCTATACACTGGCGGTGGAAACTGAAAGTTTCCATAAGCGCCCTAGTTTTAGGGTATATGAAGTTAGTTTAGGGTATAAGTTTTAGGGGTTTAGGTGTAGAGGTTTATAATTTCGGGATAGTTGTTTCAATTTAAGGTTTATGATTATAATTTAGGGTTTATAGGTTAGGGTTTAGTTTTTAGGGTAATATGGTGAGGATTTAGGTTTTAACCTATAAACCCTAAATTATAACCCTAAACCTTAAATTGAAACAATTATCCCTAAATTATAGCCCTCTACACCTAAACCCCTAAACTCTATACCCTAAACTAACTCACTATACCCTAAAACTAAGGCGCTTGTGGAAACTTTCAGTTTCCACCGCCTGTGTATAGAATATTTATCCTTTTATATATATATATATATATGGAAAATACTTTGATGCACAAGCTGTGTAAACTTTAGTTTACACAAGCCTTTTAATTTTAGGGTTTAGGGTTTAGGGTTTTATGTTAGGGTTTAGGGGTTTAGTATGTAGGATATATAATTTAAGGTTTATGGTTAGAATTTAGAGTTTAGAGTTTAGGGCTTAGGGTTTAGGATTTAGGTTGCTAGGGTTTGTGATTTAGATTTTAAATTTTATAAAAGGATTGTGTAAAAAAAATTTACACAGCTTGTGCATCAAAATAAAACCCTATATATATATATATATATAGGAAAATACTTTGATGCACAAGCTGTGTAAACTAAAGTTTACACAAGCCCTTTAATTTTAGGGTTTAGGGTTTAGGGTTTTATGTTAGGGTTTAGGGGTTTAGTATGTAGGGTATATAATTTAAGGTTTATGGTTAGAATTTAGAGTTTAGGGTTTAGGGCTTAGGGTTTAGGTTTTAGGTTGCTAGGGTTTGTGATTTAGATTTTAAATTTTATAAAAGGATTGTGTAAAAAAAATTTTATTTTGATGCACAAGCTGTGTAAATTTTTTTTACACAATCCTTTTATAAAATTTAAAATCTAAATCACAAACCCTAGCAACCTAAAACCTAAACCCTAAGCCCTAAACCCTAAACTCTAAATTCTAACCATAAACCTTAAATTATATACCCTACATACTAAACCCCTAAACCCTAACATAAAACCCTAAACCCTAAACCCTAAAATTAAAGGGCTTGTGTAAACTAAAGTTTACACAGCTTGTGCATCAAAGTATTTTCCTATATATATATATGAAAATTTTGTATTTTAATTAGTTTGAACCTGACGTAATAAATAAAACAATTAAGTTAACAAACTTCAAAATAAACTTTTTAGTAAAATAGTATGCATTCAACTAATTGAAAACTATACACTAAAAGTACTATCACATGTATCATTAAAAATCTCTAAAAATAAAAAAAATACATGTGATAGACTTAGCTTCCTATCTAAACCATATGACTAAAATAAAACTAGTAATTAAAAAGTTTTTACCCAGTACTATCCTCATGAAGTAGACTAACCACCTCGATTGGTCGGGCAGGAAAACGACGGATCTGCATACTAAATTAAATACTAGTAATTATAATAAGGAAAATTCTACAACGGGCGACGAACATTGATGAACACTACTAACGATGAACATCGTTAATTTTTTTTTAAATTTTAAAAATTTATAGGATTAAAATTATAATTAAAATTTTCTCTTAAAAAATAAAAATCAAATTTAATAGTTACTTTATAATATTTTTTAATAGGTTAGAATCAAATATACTCAATTCTCCTAAACCCTAACAAAATCAATCTATTAAAAAAATATAAATCAATTTATAATTTTTTAATAGATTAGAATCAAATATACTCAATTCTCTTCTATTTTTTAAGAGATTGATTTTGTTAGGGTTTAGGAGAGTTGAGTATATTTGATTCTAACCTATTAAAAAAATATTATAAAGTAATTATTAAATTTGATTTTTACTTTTTAAGAGATAATTTTAATTATAATTTTAGTCCTTTAGATTTTTAAAATTAAAAAAAAAATAATGGTGTTCATCAATGTTCGTCGCACGTGGTAGACTCATCTTATAATAAAACAAATTATAATTTTTTGTTTCGAACTTAAAATTTCATTATTGTAAGTTTTTTTAATAGTCTAAAAGTGGTTACAAGATAGTATATGTTAATAGATATTCTTAACACTTTGACAATGCGCATATACATTGTAGATAAAGCGATTTGAATCCGTGTCTCTTAAGATGAATATCATTTTCTTGTTTACTAGGACACCGATTGAATTCCCACTATTGGAAGTTGATATGTTAAGTATTAAAATAATTTCATGCGTTAAAGTCGATTATAAATCATTCAAAAAAGTGATCTGATTTTTTTTAAAAAAAATTGGTAGATTTAGTTTGTTGTTATTATTTGTGGTCTAAATGTCACTAGATGATCTCTTTAGTTTATCATTATTTTTTTGTCTGTCCTTTGTTTTTAATTTTTATATTTTATTTGGTTGAAGGAAAATAAAAAGAAGTAAGAAGGGAAAACTAGAAAGAAAACAAATTTTGATTGTGTTTGATAAAAAAGAAAAATATGAAGAAAATAATTGGACGATGATCATTTATATATACTCGTGTAAAAACAAATCACGCCGAAATTAAAAAGAAAAGAGGAAAAAATGTGAGAGAGATCAGAGATGTAAGTTCAAAATATGAATTTCTCAAAACTTAATTTTTTATTTTAAATTTTAACTATACCAAACAATGAAGGGAATAAAATACAATTTTTTCTTCTAATCTTTAATATTTTCAACCAAGCACACCACTAAAAATAAAATAAAAAATATTTTCGATCCTTCCACTTTTCGACCCCTCTATTTTTTCATCATTTCATTTTTTTACCAAACAAACCTTAATTTATTTTTGTATTCTATTTCGTAAATATGATATTTATCTTTTCTTTTATTCAACAAATCTCTCTTCGTTCTTATGAAAGTAGTAAATATTTTGTTTTGGCATGTCTTGTATAAGCTTTATTCTTGTTTTAAAAGCGAATTTTTAAGATTATATTTGCCGGCCTCTCTAGTTTTTTTTTTTTAAATATGCTGGTGTGATGCAAGGGTAGCATCTGTTCAACTTTCTTTTAACCTTTTTTCAACGAAGGCACACACAGCATGTAATACTGGTGCTCGATCCCGGGTCCCAAGAGATAATAAACATCAACCTTTGCCACTAGGACACAAGAGAATGAGCTGCCGGCCTCTCTAATTAGTAGTTGTTTGGTTCTCTTTTTGATATATATTTTTTATTTTGACAATCATGTCAATTTTTCATCTCGACAAATACTTACAGTCATCCCAAACATATTATTTTTTGAGTTGCGATTAAATCAGCTATCATTGTCGCATATATTATTATGTTAGTGTTAACACTTATAATAACATTTGTTTGTTTTTTTATTTGTTCGGTTATTTTTGTATTTACAAAATGAATTAATTAGATTTTATTTAAAAATCATTTTTAAAGAAAGCGAAAGAACCCAACAATTAGAAGATTTAGTGGGATGAAACCCTAAATCCCTTAAGTAAGGTATAGCGTTTAAATTTTGATATTGTAAATGAAACAAATTAAAATGAGAGGGTTTCCCCTATATTAGACATTTTCAGTACCCAATTCATATTAGTCAGTTAATAAACTAAATACTGATAATTAAAAAAAACATCGGAAATTATCAACGGAATACAGTTGGGCATTACTTACAAGTTAAGTAGTTAACAGTAGAGTGTATTAATTTACCGACTTTTATGTCGACAAACCAAAATCTATCGGACTTAAATAGCAAATCAAATTATGAATCCAACCGACATGGAGTAATGATAATTTATTGTTATCATCAATGGATGGCCCAAAAGGATCATGAGAGTTTATGAAATTTGTATAAACTAATGATAATTATATTGCTTTTCCGAATTTATTCAATTGGGAACAGAACCTTTTATCCATTTCGGTAGTGTTTAAAAATCGAGAATTATGTATATCATGTCAAGTTGGTAACGATTGAAGTATAAAGAAAGGTTTTGAGGATTTAAATATAAGTTTAATTATGAATATAATCTTAAAAATAACTAGATATTTATAAACTCAAATTCAAGTTCAACTACATATGAGTTTAACTATCCAACCTTTGGGAATTAGTTCAATTATATATAATTAACCTTCCTATAAATGTAGTGTGCTATGTTTACTTAAAACAAGTTAACTCAAAATATTTTATTTAGTGAATCCTTAATCTTTTATCGATAAAAGATTATCTTTTGATTTATCATTTTAGTATTAATCGAAAAAACAAGAAAGACGGCATTGAATTTTGGATCGAACACAACATTCAACAAGACATGCTAATGTCAACGCGTGGAGCATAGGAATTTATGTAACAATAAATTCAGCATTGTAATTATAACTTAGTTAGCCGCTCCGGCAATCAATTTATTTTTTGGAAAAAAAATAGACTTATTTAAAGTCAGCTCCATTTTTTTATTTGTATAGTTTTTATCGTATTTTATATGCGTTTATTTTTTATTAAATAAATAAAGAAAGAAACGTCAAGTTATGGACGGCTCTAACTCTCTATTTAAGCAGTTTAGTTTCTTTGATTCACCGTTCATTCAAGGCGTTAAACAGTTGGAAACAAAATCTTTAGGCTTCCTTCAACTTTAAGAACTGGTAAGGCCTAATAACACTATTTGCCTTTGAATTTTAATTCTATCTTTTTTTAACATAGAATTTTAATTTTATCTTCTTTTTTGAACATAGAATTTTAATTTTATCTGTTCCAAAGCTTTTTATTCTTTTGATTATTGTGCATGATTGAGTTTAAAGTTGACAAGAGCTTTACTATACAGTAAAAGGTTTTCTATAAGCTTCCTTTTTCTTTTTTCTTTTTTTTACTCTTTTATTTTTTATGCATCTTTTTGTACCAAAAACTTTTGGAAAGTCACGACTTAATATGATGAATTTTTTTATCATATTACTTGACCCTTTTTATCTAACGTGTCAATTTTTTATTCATGCATGTAGTTTTCTAATATTATATATGTATATGAAAATATTGTTCTATCTATAAATAAATCGAAAAGGTTTGACTTCTTTTCAAATATGGCCAGTTAGGGTTAAGGGAGTAGAATAGTTTTATAAACTTTATTAATGACATCAAATGATTGTGTTAGTGCTATGTGTCCCCTAAGATTAAAGTCAAAATTAGTAAGTATTTGCCCTTAAAGTTACATGTGGATGTTCTTCCTATTCCTGATCATGACATAGATTTTGTGCCTGTCCCAAACAAATTCGATTTACTTGATTGGTAAACATTAAATTAGTGGTAATCTACATTTTGTGGGAATTGACCATGTAAAGGAGCAAAATTTTCAAAGATGCTTAGCTAATCAATGATTTTTTTTATTTATCTTTTCACTTTATTAAGCTAATGATATTTGAAAATGACAAGTCCAGACAAACATCACCCTGTACACCTTTTCTTCTTCTTCTTGATGAAACAATCTTCAACCCTGTATTGCAGAAAGTTGAATCCATGAATCCGCAGTCAGCCGCCGAGCTCCCGGTAGTAGACCTTTTCGATGAGAATTGCAAGCCTGGAACTGCCGCTTGGGTCTCCAAATGCAACGACGTTCGACTAGCGCTCGAAGAGTACGGCTGTTTCCTGACGCCTTATCACCCGGTTTCATCTCAGCTTCAGGATCAGGTCTTTAACTCCATGCAAGAATTGTTTGATCTTCCTGTAGAAAACAAGGTTAAAAACACCTCTGAGAAACCTTACTTCGGTTACTTTAAGCACCCTTCGATTCCTCTGAGCGAAAGCCTGGGCATTGATAACCCCACGACTCTTGACGGAACCCAAAGTTTCACTCATCTCATGTGGCCTAATGGAAACCAAAGATTCTGGTACGTATTTATATACAAAATTACAAACACGAATTTGAGAATTACGAGTGAACTGATGAGGTTATGCTATTTGTTTGTAGTGAAAGTGTTCATTCGTATGCAAAGCTGGTATCCCAACTGGATCGAGTGGTGAAGGAGATGGTGTTTGAAAGCTACGGTGTAGGGAAATACTACGACTCTCACATGGATTCCACCACTTATCTTCTTCGGCTGATAAAATATAGAGTGGCGGATGAAGGGGAAGACGCTGAAAACTCTGGATTTCCCCACACTGACAAGAGCTTCTTAACCATACTTCACGATAATCAAGTTGCCGGTCTTCAGACAAAAACTAAAGATGGCAGGTGGATTTGTGTTGAGCCGTCGGGTTCAATGGTCATAGTTATGGCCGGCGATGCATTCTTGGTCAGTTCTTTTTCTTTCTTTATTACAAACAAGAAACCCCACCTAAATAGAAATATAATACTACTAAAATAGTATATATAGTTCTTATTTGATCAGCTACACTATTTTAGGTCTAGCAGTAAAATAAATATAATCCCGTTGTTGATGTCATGGTGCTGATATTGTTAATGTATTGAAATGGTAGGCGTGGAGCAATGGAAGAGTGCATTCGGCAACGCATCGTGTGGCGACGGAGGGGAACAAAGCGAGATATTGCGTGGCATTGTTTTCATTTAGCGGTGAGACGATAAAAGCGCCGGTGGAGCTGATTGATGAGGACCACCCCTTAAAGTTTAAGCCCTTTGAAAATATGGACCTACTTCGACTATATTCTCTTGATGATCTTCAAAAGTATTCTGATGTGTTCAATGGCATGACCGAATAGGGAGCATAATTTAGGCACGGTTGAAATGTATTTGAAGTTTTAAGTATATATATGATTTCTCTTTAATATACCCTTTTACGCTTTCAACAAAAATCTTTTGCGCTAAATTATGCCTAACATTAAAAAAATTAAATTTTAATTTTGAATCTTAAATTTTAAATCTTAAATCATAAGTTCTACATATTAAAAAATACACTATACCACCAATTCCTTATACTAACTATAAACCCTGAACATTGTCTCCCAGACTTTATATGTATATATGACATTGATATGCCCCAATAAAATTCGACCTTTTCTATGACTTGAATCAAATCCATAGTCGACAACAGTCATCGGCGTTGGGCAGTTGGGCCTTGCATTTTAATATTTATATTAGATTTAATTGGCAAATTGTCCCATAAAATATGTTTATTTTTTTAATTCTGTACCTAATTTTCTTGGTTTAGAAATGAGAACAAAAATTCTTTGTCTTTTAATCATGCCTTTTTCTATGCCCTATATTAAGAAATTAAATTTTAAACTCTAACTTTAAATTTCATATCTTAAATCATAAACATTAAATCTTAAAAATACACCATATTTCTAATTCCTTAAATCATAACCTTAAACCCACTTTTTTAAGTGGGGCACCAAAAGAAACATAATTTAGGGCAGACGATTTCCATCCAAAAATGACCTTAAATTATTTTTTTATTACTTATATAAACCAAATACTTTTTCACTAACTCTGATTTCATAAATTATTTTTTAAAATTATTATTAAATAAAATATTAAAATATCCATCTTATAATAAGCCTTCACAACATCTTCCTAATTTAACTAACTAATTAATCTTTGTATCAAGCAAAGAAAATAGGGGTAGGGAGAGTCGAATAGGATAGGGAGATAGACATATAGTTGAAATTCAAGGGGTAAAACGGTAATTAATATTCAAGGTTGTACGAAGGAAAACCCTAAGTCACATCCTATAAATAACATGTATATATGCAGGCAAGGTTGACTGCTTGAGCAAGCCGCGAAGTCAAGTGTCACTCTCCACCCTGTTTATTTTTCTTATCATTTTCATGCAGTTTTCCTTTTAAATTATTACCAGTAGTTTTATTTTTCATAATGAAGTGTTTCCATTGATGCAAGGGTTTGAGCACAGCAGGGATAGTGTGTATCGACGTTGTGCAAATTTCCCAGTGCACTCTGTTCGAAAGTGTTTCCTGCAACATTGATTTGGTGAAGATGGGCAGTTGTGCGTCATGTCTACCGTTGATTCTTTTCAACAATCATCTTCCCCATACTCTGTTCGAAAGTGTTTCCTACACTTCTGATGACGATATATAGTTTTAAAACTTTGGAATTTAAAAAGCTTTGCAAGAATGGTGAAGATTTAATCAGCAATGTTTAAATTGGAAAAGAAAAATATTCGTTGGAAGAATTTACACAAGCACACTGTAGACTGTAATAGATTGTTGTTCAACTTAGAATCTTTCTAATAATTCCCACGGCAAACAAATTAACTTGGCAAACATTACCTGTTCATTTGAACTCCACTAATGCTGTTCCTCGCTGCCATTATTTCATTGAGGGAAAGTCTCTTCTTTGCTCCTGCCTCTGGTCTTTGTTTTGGGGCACTGTGAGATCTTAACTTAGCCTTGAACGATTGTGTGTTCGCCATATAGTTCGGGAGGTTCGAATAAGATTGTCTAAAATATTTGTCCCCGCACACACTCAACGGTGTAGTAGGAGCGTTGAATGTCCAATTCGTGTTACCGAACCGAGGAGTGGTCTGAGCAGTAGAGAGCCTACATTCATCATCGGCGAAACCATGAACATTTTCAGGATGGGGTGTGGATGCTCGAATAGGAACCGGACAGGGAAGAGGAGATGAGATTGTCAGGTAAGGCGAGTCGTCTCCGCATTCTGATAATGCATTAAGGTTGAACCTGCGTGACCTTGATCTTGTCTTGAATGTATCAATTTCGACAATTTTGGGGCTGCCATCATATACATTGCTTTCCATTGATGCAGACAGTCTTTTGCTGTGAATTTCACTTCTCGGTTCATCAAATCTTTCCTGTAAACGAGACAAATAAAAAAAACATCAATATAACTGAAAATTGAATGCCGGAAAATGGATTGACAAATGGTGCTTACAATGGATTTCCGGGGCCAGTTTTCGATACAATTCGAATTCTCCTTATTGAAGGAGCGACATATCCGCTGAGATCGGACTGTAGTTTGTGCTCTTAGAAGAGCTTGCATACTGTGCAGAGTTGCAATAGCCCTCTTTCTTACAAGATAGCCTCTAACAAGAGCTTGTAACCGCACCAGACCTTTCAAAGCTCTAAGTGCTTTCCGAGACTGAAAGGACAAAAATCAAGTTAGTTCCAACAAAGGGGTCCTTAAAAAATAAAATTCAACATTTAAAATGTGCAATCATTTTTCTATTGCATACTACAATCATTTTCAGAACAAAAACATCAAAAAAATAGGATTGAGTCATGGATATTGGACATCTCCTATCACTTCAGATGGGGTCTACAAATCACTAGGAGGAATGAGAATTTTGGCCTTTAGTCAAAAAAGAGAGTTTGGAGAACATAAGCAGCACAAGTACCGTTACATTGAACAAAGATATCACACCTTTTTTAGTCTAAAAATTTGCTGTTTCATTGCCAGTTTGAACCCATGTTTTTCAGACACAGAAGTGAAAAGCTAGCAACATAGCTCCAGAACACAGACCAAAAGGTAAACAAACATACTTGAAAAAGAATGTATAATCCAACTACTAAAAGAAATGCACTTACCAGATAGCCTCTGAAGATGGTTTGAATTTTCATAGCCGCCCACCTTTCCCTCCCTCCACCAAAAGAAGTGGCTCTTCCATTGCTTGTTAGCTTCACCACCGCCATTGCCGCCTTTGCTGCCGCCAAGGCGGCATCAGCTGCAGCGGCGCTGGCAGCAGCCACCGCAATTGCATGCTTGTTTTGATCTTTCTCCGTTTCAGCAACGTAGGATCTCAGCCAAGCACCCTCTGTGCTTGTGGAAACATTCCTTGGACTCTTAGAGATTTCATCAACACCCTTGCTTGACTTTGCAAAACTCAACCTTTTCTTCTCCTTTTTATCGTATAAAACTGATGAATTCGACGAATTCTGGTCTTTATTATCTTTTTCTTTCTCCTTTTTCATGCCTAATAACCCCTTCAGCCACCTTGCTGCTTTTCCCATCTCTTAAAGATCAAAACAACAACAGAAGCTCAGTTTCCCTAGAATCTGAAGTGAGAAAACATGAGAGAATTAACAGGCAGCTACCTAGCTACTGAATCTATATAGAGAAAAACGAGAAACGTCAAAGCACTGCTGTTTTTTTATTTTCACTTCTTTTTGCAATAAAAAACAAGTAAGAAAGCTTTCAAAAAGAGAAAGTAATGATCATAAAATTTAGAGAAAGATAAAAAAGAAAAGAGAAAAAAGTGAGTTCTTTTTCAAAGTAGGAATCGAGTTTATTGAGAGAACAAAAACAATGGGGGATGTCTCTGCAAGATCTCTAGAATCTTTACAGGTTGCAAGTAAAGAAGTGATGAGAGAACAGTGTGTAGGAAAAACATCCAAAAATACCTTAAAATATATGAATAAAGGTTGGATTTTTTAAAACGGAAATCTGACACAACCTCGTGAAGAACTGCATTACAAGACAAGAAAAAAATGAAAAGATGTCATGATTTATATTTATTACTGCAGAAACTCTAAGTTTGAAATAAAACTCTGCAAGCAAAAACAAAAATTTACAGACAAAACGAAATCTTTTGAAAAAAGAGAGGTAATAATAATCACATGAAAGGAGAAGAAACTGAGTGTGTCTCTCACCTTCTCAAAAATTCAAAAGTAGCGCCCTGGTTTCCTCTGTCTCAAAGCTTCAAACTTTTTTTAATCTAAAGATTCTCTCTCTCAAACTTTGTTGAGCAATGTGTATACAAATGAAAGAACAGAACAAATATTACAATATTCTATACTAATATATATAATGAAGCAAACTCCATTTGCGATAAATGTTGTTCAATATATGTATAATAGTCTATCTTAATATCTTTATATTTTGTTTATTGTAAAAAAAAAAGCAAATCTAATGGCCATTCTTTTTAAACAAAACTACTGAGCAAGGATTCAGAGGCAATTAATGCAAAAGGGTTGGTTTTTATAGCTGCTACTCTTTTGTCTGTAAAAAGTCAAAAAGAATATATAAATATATATATATATAGAGAGAGAGATGTATATGTATATAGTATATATAAACTTCTTCTTCTCTTCTGGTAGGTGGAGAAGAAAGATCTTTCAGTTTAGGGTATATGTATAATGATTTGTGGCTCAGTGTCTCTCTGCTGCCATAGATTCTGCATAACATCTTTCTCTTTTCTCGGTTTGAAAAAAATGTATGATGAAAATTTGTAAGAAAGAATCTCCGTGGATACCGGTTTTTTTGTTCATAAATACCGGTTGATATTTATATTTATAAAACAATTCATGCTTTTTTAAAATAATTTAAAAATATATAACTATTTTAGAATAAAATTTAACAGACCGAATACTTATAGAAATTAATAAAAAAATCAAATGTACTCTATTTTTTTATAGTTGTCACAACTTTAATTAACATAATTTTTTTATTGAGTATGAGGAGAATTATATTTTTATTGTCAAAAAATAATTATGTTTTTAAAGTAAATATTGAGATCGAACCTAACAACATGAGGATTATTGAGGGTAAAATATTTCACATTCAACTTAAAATGACTGAAATTTTAACATAAATATAATTAAAAATATATTACCCACACTTGATGAGATAGGAGAAAGTTAATTTTGATTTATTATTATTTAATGCAGAAGTAGTATATTCTCATATAAAATGAGAACAATATCAACATCTTTTGCCATTAAGCTAATTAGTACATCTTGAAAATTTGGATTTGTTTGCGCTGATATAATTAAAAAGTTAAAACTATTTTAATCCTAAAATTAATTTTGCATGATTCTTGGGGATACAAAATCAAATCAAATTAATAGTTTCCCTATAATTTAGGATGATAAGAAACTGATAAGGTTTAATTAGGTTTTGACACTTGATAGATGGAAATTAAATCTTTATAACAGGATGATTTTAAACCTTTTTTAGCTGTTGGAAAGTTTTAAATTTTAAATGGAGATCTAAATCTAAAAGTTTGTGTTGCCAGTTTATTCTGTGTTTAATAAATATTAATTACTTGATATCTATTTTTTCTGTTTTCTAAAGATATATATTAATAGTTGAAATTCACTAATTGGTCTAGTGGCTAAAGATCTCATATTGTCTCATTTTATATCGATTTAAATTCTGACATAAAAATATAATATTTTTATATTTAATAAAAAATAATATATATATTAGTTAATACAATAAACTTGGAGAATATACTAAATGTGTATTAGACTATTAGTAATGCTTTTAGAGGACTAAATAGTATTTCTGGCCTTTAAACTTGTTTTTACTATCATTTTGATATCTGATATTTTTTGTTTGACCTCTCAACTTTCCAAACATGAAGCACATTACTTCTCCTTCATTTTAAGTTGCAATCAAAAAAAAAAAATCTCATGAATATTTGACCCTCCGCCCAACTCTTGACCCGGGTGTAAGAAAATTACACACAATCCAAAACTTATTTGGATTTTGAGATAAAAATCCAACTTGAACCGACAAAAATATATAAAATTTTATTTTTATTTGATAAATATGCAGTTAATTAAAAAATAGAGAAGTATTAAGAAATTTTTATTACGTTTGACGAGTACTAATGAATATCACTAACGACGAACACTAATGAGTACCACTAATTCAAATTATAAAGATTAAAAATTTAAATGACTCACCGCATAATTATAAATTATTTAAAAATTAAAAGGTAAATTAATTAAAACATATTATTTTATTTTTAATTTTTTAAAACATAGATCAAAATATTTATCTACTATTAAATTACAAAATCTTATTTTTTGTTCATTTGAAATTTAAGCCGTCGCGGCCTCATGTCGTCGCTGTCGCCACCTCCTGTCGTGATGGAGGAGAAGATAACAACGAATATTTTGCCTTTGAGGACTGATTGAGACAAAGTCGATATTGAATCAGTTATTTGTGTTGGTGAAGGAGATTGGTCGGGCATTGGATATTTTGCCTTTGAGTTTGCTTCATGTTACTGCGAATATTAGAGAGCAAGTCGAGCTTCTTCGTAAGCAAGCGAAATGGGTCGAGTTGTTGGTAGATCCGAGGCAACGACGGCGACGGCAGCGATTTAAATTTCAAATGAACAAAAAGTAGGGTTTTATAATTTAGGGGTAGACAGACATTTTTTTTGAAATTAGGGTTTTATAATTTAGGGGTAGGCAAACATTTTAATTTATATTTAAAATAAAATTTAAAATAAAATAATATATTTTAATTAATTTACCTTTTAATTTTTAAATAATTTTATAATTATACAGTGAGTACTTTAAATTTTTAAT
Source organism: Hibiscus tridactylites (assembly GCA_958450335.1). NCBI lineage: Eukaryota > Viridiplantae > Streptophyta > Magnoliopsida > Malvales > Malvaceae > Hibiscus > Hibiscus tridactylites. The sequence continues at coordinate 85,802,732 of OY288280.1, forward strand.
TTATATAAATTATATTAATAATGCTCATCGGTGCTCGAAGTTAATGATGCTCATAGGTGATCGTCGAGTGTGGTAAACTCATCTGAAATATTATCGTAAGTATCTTTGAATTATATAAATAAAAATAATAAAATTGAGAGATGAGGGATAATGTAGAGTGGATATTATAACGATTAACTTTTAATTTATATAGAGAAAAATTACGCTATTATTTTAAATTGGGTTGAATATTCTTTACCCTGAATTTGAACTCAAGTGAATCTCATCCTTCACAAAACCCGTTACAACGTTTTTATAATTGAACCAAAATAAAAGTGTAGATTTGAATGAAAATAAAAGTTTAAGTGTAGAAATTATAATTGAACCAAAATTAAAGTTTATTGTGTATAAAATCAAAATTTATGCTTTAGATTATATTTTTAATCAAAATTTACAGGTACTTTTAATATTTATCCTCATATAAAATTATATAGTGTAAAGTTTATTACTTTTTTAAAGAAGATCACAGTTTAAAGTGAAAAACTAAAATTGACATTATAAAATGACAAGATATTACATCTACAAAATAATCGATTGAAATATCCGAAACCGGATTATAGTTTTTTTTTTCGTGAGTTACAAGTTTAAGGGGTTTTTTTGTTCATAAAAGGTTTAAGGTTCTTGTATTCTACAAACAAAATAATTAACCTCCAGGTATGCTTTATAGTTTCTTTTTCCCGGGTAAAATATCTCCAGGCCAGTTCTAAGAAATAAAGTCGTATGGACTATGGACCACCACCTCACCCCTTCAATTAACTTTATATATGGGTTTAATTTAAACGTTATATTTTGATATAGAAGTTGTATAAAAAAATTTACACTAACATTTTATATTTAAGCTATAAAATTTAAATTTAAATTTTTAGCTCTAACACCATAAAATTTAAACTCTAAATTTAATAATAAACCTTAAATTTTACATCGTACAACCTAAACCTTTAAACCTTAAATCACAACCTAAATCTCTAAACCCTAAAATTGAAAAGCTTGTCTATCAAAGTATTTTCCTTAATTTCATTCATGTATATAATTTTTAATGTGATCTTATGATAATATCTATCAATTTTTAAGTTTATAAAATTTATGTATATTTTATAGATAAAATTATTTAAATTCAAATATATTAGAAAAAATAATATTCTATTTTTATAATAACAATACATCCATACAGTGGCGAAACCACGTGGCCTTGGAGAAATGCAATTGCACCCCATTTTTGGAGATTTTTTTTCTAGTGTTATTTTTTTGTAAAAGAAAATAATTTAGTGTGTAGCGGAAAAAACTGAAAATTTGCATCCACGTTAAAAATAAATTATTTTAAAATTTTATTTTTAAATTTTTAGATCGGCCACTTCGTCTATATTACATAACTTTTACTAAACCAAATCAATTTTCGAATTTCTCAATCAAATGATCAAATTGTCTTTCGGACGGGATAATTGTTTTTAAATATTATATCAGCACTTTAAACATTAATATAACCCACATATATATTACCTGTAATATGTGAATAATTTTTTGGGTTTCTTGATGTATCCATAAATTTTAACAGGGAAAACTACTCCACTGACCACCAAATAAATTGGGGATACCTATTTGGACCATCGAATTATAGAAAACGTTAATTAGACCAATGAATTTATAAAATTAACATATTTTGACCACCGCCGTTAAAAATCTAACGGTGGAGTGACAGAACTGCCACGTGGCAATTGACGAAAAAATTTAAAAATTACACATTTGTTCCTATTATTTACACATTTTTCAATTTAGTCCTAATTTTAAATTAATAAAATAATAAATTATTTAATTAAGTGGTGACACGTGTCACCACCAATTTAGAGGAGAAAAATAAATTTATCTTCTTTGCGTTTATCAGGAATCAAACCTGGATCTCTCATGTGTAAAGCTAATGACTTTGCCACTACACCAAACAAAACTTTGTGCTATAATTCTCCATATATAATATATACCTCTTATTAGTTTTCACATTTATAACTCAAAAGCTCAAACCTTAAACACTAATTTCTCATATATATAAATCTCAAACTCTAAACTATAACCCTAAATATTTCAAATTAATTTCACGCTAAATATATCAAATTAAACCTCAAACCCTAAAACTTTCAAATTAATTTCACGCTAAATATTTCAAATTAAACCCTAAACCTTAATCCCAAACCTTAAACCCTAAAAATTTCAAATTAATTCCACGCTAAATATTTCAAATTAAACACTAAATATTTAGTGTGGAATTGATTTGAAATTTTAGGGTTTAAGGTTTAGGTCGAGAGTTTAGGGTTTAATTTGAAATATTTAGTGTGAAATTAATTTGAAATATTTAGGGTTTTGGGGTTTTGTGTTTAATTTAAAATATTTAGCGTGGAAATTAATTCGAAAATTTTAGGGTTTAAATTGAAATTTTAGCGTGAAATTAATTTAAAATATTTAGGGTTCATGGCTTAATTTGAAATATTTAGAGTTAAATTAATTTGAATATTTTAAGGTTTTGGGGTTTATAGTTTAATTTAAAACATTTAGCGTGAAATTGATTTGAAATGTTTAGGGTTTGGGGTTTAATTTGAAATATTTAGCATGAAATTAATTTAAAATATTTAGGGTTTGAGATTCATATATGTGTGAAATTAATGTTTAAGGTTTGAGCTTTTGACTTATAAATGTGAAAACTAATAAGAGGAGATTATAACCCAAAGTTGTGCTTGGTACAGTGGCAAAGCTATTAGCTTTACACTTGAGAGACCTAGGTTTAATTCTTGCTAAACGCAAAGAAGAGATATTTATTTTTCTCTTCTAAATTGGTGGTGACACGTGTCACCACCTGATTGGAGGGAGAAATTAAATTAATAAAATTAAATATATATAATTAAAGTCTTCCAATAAGGTGTTGACATGTATCACCACTTAATTAAATAATTTATTATTTTATTAATTTAAAATTAAGACTAAATTGAAAGAATGTGTAAATAATAGGGACCAAATGTATAATTTTTAAATTTTTCCATCAATTTTCACGTGACAGTTCCGTCACTCCACCGTTTGGTTTTTAACGGTGGTGGTAAAAATAGATTGATTTTATAAGTTCGGTGGTCTTATTGACGTTTTCTATAGTTCGATGGTCTAAATAGGTATTCGTAATTTATTTGGTGGTCAGTGGGATAGTATTCCCATTTTAAAATTACTCTATCCCCAGAATAATAATCGAATTATTGACTATTGATTAAGGTAGGATAAACTTTTACTATCTCACTAATCACGTGGTTAGTAACATTTTAATTTTTAATAAAAATGGGAATGTTACGTACTACAATTTATTTTAGCAATCATGGTATATATTTGAATATATATATGTGCTTTTTTATTTTAATGTTATTACATGCTAATACATATTATTTACTTTTAACATTCATACTATAATTTTGGAATTATGTACTTTCAGATTATTAGTGAATTTATTTTAATTATAATAATTTCAACATTCATTTGACAAACATAACCTTAAAAACATAATATTATAAACTCTAACTTAAGAAAATTTTTTATTTCTGATTTAATATAAAATATAAATATTACCAACAACTAAGTAAATTACATAAATGGGTGCAGTGGTTATACTACCCATAGGGGTGATAATGAGCCTGACCGGCTCGCGAGCTACTCGGGCTTGGCTCGGCCAAAGCTCGGCTCGAGTGAGCTCGACTCGGGCTCGGGCTCGGCTCGTAACCTTAACAAGCCGAGCCGAGCTTACCTAGGCTCGGCTCGAAAAGCTCGTGAACAGGCTCGGAATCTACATATGCACTAAAATAAATTATGTGTTTGTATTTTCTTTCATTAGTTGATTGTTGTTTGATTTTGTATTTTCTTTAATTATGTGTTTGTATTATAAGAATATTTATTGATTATTTGAATTAATCTAATTTTTAGCATTTTTCCCTTTCCGGTCATTGAATTTCGTTTTAGTGTTGGTTATGAAAGGAATTTTTAACGAATATTTTATATAAAAAAATTATAGCTAAATTTTCCATTTCGAGCCGAGTCGAGCCTGACGAGCCCGAGCCGAGCCCAATAAAATTATTTTCGAGCCGAGCTCGAGCCTAAAATTCCGAGCTCGGCGAGCCTCGAGCCGAGCCCAGTTACACTGTTTCCGAGCCGAGCCTGTTCAGGCTCGGACTCAACTCGGCTCGTTATCACCCCTAACTACCCACATTTAAGGCAAAAGGACGAATCATTTTACATTTGCATTGATTTTGGGCAACCAATTTTATGACTTTTTTTAGCTTTTATATTGTTATTATCGAAAAGTACATGCAACAGTAACAAGTACCATAACAAAATTGTCATAAAAAGTACCGTAATAAAATTTGGCAAGTTGGTCTATAAATCCTCCTCCTCCTCCTATTATTATTATTATTATTATTATTATTATTATTATTATTATTATTATTGAAGATACGAATTGTAATATCGAAACTATTCATGCCTCTTTAATTTTTAAATTGAAGTTAATTGTGCTACAATACTTGAACTCACAATCTCTAGGATGTTGATGTTCAATCAAAATTCATGGACTAAATCATATTAATTGTTCTGATTAGTTGAAGTAAAAACCAACTATAGGTTCAGTTCAATTGACATATTAGAATTAGACACTATAGAGAAAAAAAAATACCATTTAAAAATAACAATAATTATTAGTGAGACGTGAGCCTCTAAGCACTTAGCTTCATGTTAAAGCCCATACCATTAATCAAGATTTACTATGCCATCGTTTCCTTGCACCATCGGATGAGATTTTTTCACTACATAAAGATTGTAGTAGTTAGGCCATGATAAGCTCTTAGTTTTTCTTAATAGAAATTAAACTTGTTCTTAATAAAATCATTAATCAGTGTCACTTAATTAAATTTTAGATTTTAGTTTCTTATTAAGTATTGTAGAAATTCATGGACTACATCGTTTCCTTGTACCACCGGATATTACCCTCTTCTCAAAAGATATGTTTGATAGAATGTGCAGCGCCACCACTTATATATCTAAAGACTTCTCTTTTCATTTCCGATGTGAGATTAATGATCATGCCTCTTCTTAGACGTGACATTCTCCCTCACTCTTCCTCATTACGACTTCGTCACGAGCTTCCGCTCTCGTGATTGGCCAATTGTCACGAGACCTTTACCCTTTTCCCAAAGACATATCTGATAGTATATACATCGCCACCGCTTATATATCTCAAGACTTTCCTTTTTTCTTTCAGATGTGAGATTAATGAACCGACTCTTTTTAAACGTGACAAAAAGTTTATGTATTAATTAGAAATCTTACCGAGGGTTAGTGCCATTCAAGTTTAACTATGTAGTGTAGTTCTATAAATATAAATAGTCTTTGTGTTATCCAACGAAAGGCGTGGGAAATAAAAAAAATGTTTAAAGTTATTTAATCCTCTCCACCTTTCTTATAATTTTTCCCAACATTTCTTTCTTTTATTATCAAAAAATATTCAAAATAGTTGAATGGAAGGAATATCAAATTTTAGATTTAACATTCGACCTAATTTATCAGTAACAAAATTAATCATGAGATTGACCGGTCCAGCCCTATTATTGTAGAGAGAGGCTAAAGTAGGCCCTTAGATTTCTTCTATGAATACATGGAAGCCGGAGTTTTAGTAAAAAAGGGCATAACAAATAATGGTCATGGCTTCATTATTGTAAATTGATTGGTTTAAGTTATATATGGTGCGGTTGTTGCTTCTTTTTATTGCCCATCTTCCTACTCAATACCAATTTGGTCCTCTGAATTGTGATAAGGAATCATAGCATGTAGGTAGCGTGTTAATATAACTAAAGCCACCCTTGCACACATTTTTCTTCTTTTCAAACAGCGTTATATGTAATAAATGAGAAATGGATATGAATACTATAAGACACTAAAAAAATAAACTACTATCATTAACAATTAAATACACCACAATTACTACCATAATTAAAGAAAACATTTCAGAATACAATGAAAAATATTCGATCCATATTAATAACTCTTCCAATATAACTTGTTTCGTTCATAATATTAATATTCAAATTTTTTATATTGTTTAAAAGATCTTGTGCTTCATCCTACTTAATCAATTAATGGTTAGTACAAGTTCAGTCGAATCAATATTAGCACCAAACACTTTTTTAAGAAAAAGAGTAGCCATTTTAGAATACAATGAAACAAAATGATTACTGCTTAGTGCTTACGGTTAGACGCCGATGATGAGGGACTAAGGGTGAGAGATTGCTATTTGCAGAGTGAGCAATGAGAAGCTAGAAAAGTTAATGAGTCGTTAACTGTCGTTGAATGGGAGACGTGACAGTTAGAAAATTTGTATAATAATATATTTAATCCTCAATATGAGCACATTCAATCAATTTAGACATGAATAATGAGTGTTAAATTAGGAATATATTGATCGAATGTGTCAATATGGAGGATTAAATGTTCTATTGTTCAAATTTATGTAACTGTAACGTCACACAGTTAACGATAGTTAACGTCTCAATATTGTATCAAAAATTAAAGTTTAATACCCATTTTGTAACTTTTAAAAGTTTGATGACCATTTTATATATTTGGATATAGTTTAATGATTATTTGTGTACTTTACTTTTTTTTCAAGAACTTTAGGTCTTTGATTTCTATATACGGGCTTGGGTAATGTTTATATTGGGTTTAGAGAATATTATTGGGTTTGGGTTTAAATACATATAATAATTAATTTAAAATCAATTATTTTAGTTAAATTGACTTTGGAATTTAAAATTGGAACTGTACACTTTTAAAAGACCCACTAACTAATCGAGTTTGATGTATATATTAATTCATTTTGTATAAATTTGAATTGCATTTTTCTTGAGAGCGAAAACATCGCTCTCCTTAATTAAAAAAACATATACACTTTTAATTTTATATAATTCTTATAATTATGCTTAAATTGCCAGAATATGGATAAATTGACCGTAATTATATCAATAAAAAATGGATGGAGAAGTAACATCCTCATGTATTGTTATGTTATTCACTTTAAAATGGATGGACCTTTTTTTCGGTGGAGCAATGGGGAAGGTGTCAGTTGGGGGTGGCGGCCGTGTGTGGGGCGGCGCTGGCGATTCATCGGAAAATGAAGAAGCCAGGGAGGTGGGCGAAAGCAATGGAGATATTGAAGGAGTTTGAAGAAAAATGTGGGACACCGATTCTGAAGCTGATGCCATAATCGTGGAGATGCATGCTGGCCTTGCCTACGAAGGTGGCAGCAAACTGAAGATGCTCATCAGCTATGTTGACAATTTGCCTACCGGGTATTTCATATATTGTTAATGCATGCATCTATGTATATTGTTTATGTTTCTTGATCAAGTTCATAGTTTCTACATACTTGCCATCCAAAAGTCTAGAGGCATTGGACCTTGGTGGAACTAACTTCCGTGTGCTACGAGTTCAATTGGGAGGGAGAACTAGAGACATTGTCAATCAACAGTTTGAGGTGTCGATTCCTCCGAGAATGATGACAGGGACTTCAGATGTAAGTGCTTCTGCTTTTCAGGGAACAACTGGAAACTGGTTGAGGCATAACGTCTCCGATTTCTGACCGGTGATGTTGGTTTCAGGCATTATATGATTAGAATAAGTCCTGGTAGGCAGAGGGAGCTTGGTTTTACCTTCTCCTTCCCTGTGATGCAGTCATCCATTGCTTCTGGAACCCTTCTTAAGTGGACGAAAGGTTTTTCTATAGATGACGCGGTCAGTACTCGTTGCCCAGACTCACTTTTCTTGCATATTGATTAATGCAACTGGAATGAACATTACTGCCTCTTGATTTTTTCGTATATTGATTAATGCAACTTCTCAATCCATTTGCTTTATATCCTCAGATCCTTTTACTGTTCTTAGTTACTGAATGTAGCAGAAGTGGCCAAAGCCATGGACATGCGTATTGCAGCTTTGGTAGGTTTATTTTGTAGCTTTTCTTTTTCAATGGTTGTACAACCTTCATATACTTTAAATTGATATAGAGTTACATGTCTTGCTTTTCCTATTCTTTTTCACATAGTCTCTTACCAAAAAACCATTTTAACACCAGGTCAATGACACTGGCTGGGGTAGATATAATTAACAACAATAATGTTGTTGCTTCTGTGATCCTTGGTACTGGATCCACTACCCAAATCCGGAGAGATGGTTAGCCGTTTTTTGATTGCTTCCTATAGCTTTGAAACTGCTTTTTCTTTCTTGATGTCAGAATTAATATCAGAGGATATCCATGTAAGTTTGAATTAATACTAAAGTTGCTGTTGATATTTGTCTGAAGGTTATCAATATGGAGTGGGGCAACTTTAGGTCATCGCATCTTCCATTAACAGAGTATGACGACCATGCACTACATACAGAGAGTTTAAATCATGGTGAACAGGTAATTGCACAACTTTTGTGCTTTTAAGGTCCTTTAGCTTTTGCCTTCTCTTTTAACATGATTTTTTTAGTTTTAATTTTATCCCAGATTTATGAGAAGGTAATATCTGGTATGTATTTGGGAGAGATTGTTCGCAGAGTTTTGTGTAAGATGGCTGAGGAAGCTGCATTTTTTGGGGATACTGTTCCACCAAAACTTAAAGAGCCATTTTTACTGGGGTAATTTTCTTTGGTTGGGTTTTTTATTTTCTTGATTCAGGTTATTTTTCACCTCTACTTTCCCTTTTTGAAATTTGGTTAACAGTTTAACTACAATGCTGTTAAACTGCATGTGGTTTTCATTTCACTATTATTTGTCCTGCCATGTCATCAATGCATTGGAATTTGGACACTTCCCCTGACCTCAAAGTGGTAGCCACTAATTTGAAAGATATTTTAACCTTGCATATGTTATCCTTTTATCAAGACAGCAACACTTGGTCATCTCACATTTTTTTCTCCATTTCGTGTGTCTGAAAACAACAGAATCCGCTCAACATAATAAAACCTACAAATGTGCTTTCAACGCTATATATTCTCTTTGTTTACATACTTTAGTAGTTTTATTACAAAAAAATAGCAATTTGTCGAGAGGAGAAGTGGGTGGATTGCCAGTTACGTAATATATATCGGATAAATCACTACAAAAAAATGTGTAATTGCTGATGGAATTTTTGAAGAAATTTGTGACAGAAATTAGATTTACTAACGGAATTTCCGAGAGAAAAGAGGGGTCAGAAAAAAGTTGGTCGAAACCAACATTTCCGAGGAAAAGAGATAATCCGTCAGAAGTTTACCGACGGAAATCCGTCAGTAAATTACTGACGAAAAATCTTAAATCCGTCGAAAAATTATGAATATAATATATTTTATGTTTCTGACTAATATAACTTTTCCGTCAGAGATTTACCGACGGAATTCCGTCGAAAATTATAAATAAAAAATATTTTAAGTTTCCGACGACATGCTTTTTTCGTCGGGATATTAAAAATAATAATTTTTTTATTTTCGATGGATTAATCTATTCCTTCGGAAAATAAAATATTATTTTTTTAAAAAAAAAAGAGGGAAATTTTCTCGGGATTCAACCCGAAAAAATTTACATTCCCTCCATTATATAAATGATTTCAAAATTTTAAATAATTAATGTACCAAAAATTTATAATTAATATGATTCAAATTATTACATTAATTTGAAATTAGATAATACTAATAATATTAGTAATAAGTTTATATTGTATTTTAGCAAAGCTTTAAAAAGAAATAATAACATCCAATAGAAAATAAAATTTACTTTATTAGCAAAGATTAAATATGAATTTACTACATATATTTCACAATTCAATGTTTCTAATAAACATGATTATATGGTTGTACACTATACATAAAAATATGATATTAAAAAATAAGAAAGAGTAAAATACAAAGTTCACATACTAAAAAATTGTTATCATCTAAAAATTTCCAAGCAACCTACAAAAAAACAAAGTGAAAGATGTTAGTGATTAATTTAAAATAGTATAATAAACAAAGCTACTATTAAAAAGTTACATTGAATAAAAACTAAAACTTACATCAATATTATAAAAGATAGCAAAAGAAAAGATAAAATTAAGAGAAGAATTTTAGATGAGAAAAAATGAGTTAAAAAGAAGTGATGAAATGAAAAGAAAGAATGGAGAGAAGGATGGGTTTAGAAAGGTTTAAATAGGAGAAAAATTAGGGTAAAAAGTGAGTGGGTTTAAAATTTTATGTTTGGATGGAGAGAAATTAAAAATTCAGGCGGGAAATTTTAAAAGTTGTGACGGAAAATGTGGGCCCGTCAGAAGTTTGTGACGAAAAATGTGGCCCCGTCAGAAATTTGTGACGGAATACACGGGTCTCTCAGAAATTTGTGACAAATTGACATATTTCGTCACAAAAATATTAAGATTTTTAAATTTATCAAATAAAATTTACTTTATTAGCACATTTTTTTTATTCACTTATATATCTATTGAGATTATTAAGATATTTCAAATAAAAAAGCTTATAATAATTTTTTTAACAATCAAAAGTAAATGACAATATAAACTATAATAAACTCTTAAAATCGAGATGTGAAATGGTAAATGAATAAATTACTTTTCTAACGGATCACTATATAATTTTATTGAATAAAGTTAAAAAGTTTATGATATATTTTACTTTTTTAAAAAAATTATAGTTGTATTGCATGCTTTAATATGTGCTCTTTTGTGTTAAATACTACAAGTTTATAATAATTTTGGAAACATATCCTATTTACTTTGTTAATATATAAGCATCCAAAGTTACGATACGTTTCAGACATCTAGATCTAAAAAAAAAAAAAAAATCCATGACATGAATTAACGAGCAAGCTAATTTAATAAACAAGGTAGCCGTCTCTAAAAACCTCCCTCTAAATCTTAAGGGAGGAAAAGCGCACTAACCTTGTTGTCTTTCCATTGATAAGCAAATAAAAGTTTAAAAGTACTACAGTTTAAGAAAACATCAAATAATATACATTCTTAATGATAACGACAAACTGAAGTAGCCGAATTCTAAATCAAACCTTCAACGACCTATAAATAAAAGTAAAAATGATTCATCAATAAACACTAAATTGCAGCTCATAATAAACATAAGTAGCTCATTAACTAACAATCAATTAAAAAATCAAAACTAACAAGGCAAGAAAATTCTTTTATCTTAACAGAAAATTCATGCATATATCAACATATATCATTTCTTGCAACAATTAACAATAAAAAAATCTCAAAATCAAACCTTAATACACATTTAGGATTAATGAAAGCCAAGGATAATGAGCATAAGATCATATAACAGTTTTTCATGACTTAGATAAGTTAATATTTTCAAGATTATATATTCTAAATTCTAAAGAGAAACTGAAGTAACCAAATATTGAGTCAAATCTTCTAAACAACCTACAATTCGAAACAATCAGGTTTCAAATCATTACACAATTAATTTTATGTTAAAATTACAGCTCAAAACTAAGAAAAACAACGCATTAACTAACAATTCAATTAACCGATAAAAACCTACGAAGCAAATAAAAGTATTATAGTTCAAGAAAACATCAGATAATATTTAAAAACTTGAAGTAAATTAGAAAGGTAAAAGTAAATACCATCTGAAATTCAAGATGCATTTTCCCTATTGCATTGTTGTGGTGATGGAGGAATCGGATAATAAGCTTCGTCTTGATTGGTGGGTGGTTGGACAAAAGGTGCCAAAGGTGTGTTACCTCTCGGTGGATAGATCACTTGTGGGTGCAAAGGCATTGGAATACAACAAATAATTCTTCTAAAATATTATTTTTATTGTAACAGTAAAAACAATAGTTATTTAAAATAATAAAATTCTATGAAATCAAAGCACAACACTTAAAACTTACCTCAATTCACAAATTCGATAGAAATTTTAAAGTTCTGTAAAACTGCAAAAAATAAAAACAAAAAAAACATCAAAATTAAAATTTAAAAATAATTAGAAAGACAATATTTTCCAACAAAGCATGCTTAAATGAAAGCAACCATAACAAATTTTTTTTTTATATCTATACAACAAAATATAAGTTGTTTTGTATTCTCAAAATATAATCTGCGCCACAATAACATCATTCATATATATATATGTGTGTCTTAAAAGAAATAATTAAAAATATTGCATACTTTCAATCAGCATGTTATTATAATAACATTGCATACTTTCTATCGATATAATCGGTGATTGTTTTAAGTAGTACAATTTTAATGCAAACTATAGGATTTTATCAAGTGAATTATAATTTTTTTTTTATAACCATGCGATTGTTTTAAGCATATTATTTTCGATGTTACTCTTAACATTTGTATGACTTTTTGAGGATATAATAATATATAAATCTATACACCGTTTGAAGAAAACAAATGCAAATAATTAAATGATTTTGAATTTGTTTCTTCATTTATTTGGACATGACGCTGGAGTTTCAATTTTTTTTAAATTATTTATATTTTTCATATAATGAATAAAAAAATTTGATTGGCAAAACGTATGAGTTTAATAAGGATAAAATCATACAAGCAATTATTATTATGAGTTTCGTTTGAAGGAAACAATTGTTAAAAACGAAACGAATTTATTAGTGATCTTTTAAAAAAATTAAAGTAAAGAACAAATACTAACAACACTAAAATATTTAAAAGAAACGAAAAAACTTTGAGTAAAATGGATATAATTACTAAATCGATCTGCAAGTAAATGGATATACTCTTTTAAATTTTATTAAAAATAAGTATAAAAAAATAAAGACAAATCAAGTACAATAAATCAATCAAAAACAATATTTGAATCGAGCCGTTAAATACATAATTTAAATTATAATTTATATAGGAGTTATTTAAATTATAATCGATTAACTATAAATAATATTGAAAAACTTTTATATTTTAATATTTCACATGAATGATTATTACTTTTTGTTAAAATCAAATCATTATAATAAATTATACATTTATAAATTTACAAATCATCATTTGTTCATGTAAATAAATCGATTTAAATTTGTGTCTTATAAGATAAATATTATCCATTATTCTACTAGGATACTTAACCAAACTTAAACTAAAACAAATCTTAACCTCAAAAAAACATATAAAATTTAATTAATATGTTTGATTTTTACACGCTTGATATCCGAAAATTATGTCTCGGTAACTGCTTGTTCACCCGATTACTGGAACATTTTTTCTTTATTTCAAAAGTTTGTTTGATTAAATAATTTTTTTTAAAAAGCTATTTTTAAACCATATTAATATTGATGGAAGCGAATATTTATCTGATTTTTTAAAAAATAAGCAAATATATAATGATTTGGAATCTACAATTCGTGATTATGCATGAAAAATAGTATACTAACAAAATGAATGTAAGTTTATTTGTATTCTACAAATAATACGGTACAAAATATATATAATTGCAGAAAAAATTAAAGTAGATTATGAGAATATAAAAATTTCAGTAAAATATTAAAGAACTCCTCTTACCTTCTAATGGTTTTGGGCACTTCTTCAAAAGTTTCTTGCAAAATCCAGTGCATTACTCTCTGTTGATAATTTGAAGAAGATGAAGTGAGTAGAAGATGAAGGCAGTTCAGAATTTGAATTCATTTTAACGTTTGTTTGATGGGGTGGGGGGTTGAGTAATTAATAAAAATTTAATTAATGCCATAATTGTTTACATTGGAAAGGAAATTAAGTAGATGGGGATTAGAAAGGTGAGTCAGATATTAATATCCTTGTACTTTATTTTATTTTTTATTGTTTCCGACGGAAACAATGGTTCCATCACAAATTATATTAATATTTTTAATAGTTTTCGACGGAAATATTGTTCCATCACAAATTAAATTGATATTTTAATCTTTTTTGACGGAATTATTGTTCCATCACAAATTAAATTGGTATTTTTAATTGTTTCCGACGGAATTATTATTCTGTCACATATTAAATTATAATTTTTTTATTGAAATCAAAAAATATTTGCGACGGAAACAATAATTTCGTCAAAAACTATAACTTAGTTTAAATTTTGTGACGGAATATTTTATTTCCATCAATAAATTGTGACGGATTTTAAAATTGTCGGAAACTTTTCGTCTCTAAATTATTTTTTTTTGTAGTGAATTAAAAACTAGAGAGATTCAGCTTGTTTAACAGAGGAGCTACTCTGGACTAGGGAGTATCCGCATTGTCGTCGTCATTCCCGGCGAACAAATCGGTGCAAAGCTCCCCATAGAATCGAGAAACCAAATCTACGAAGACGGGGCAGGTCAAGTTCTTCCAACAATGTAGCAGCTCCTCCACACCCATCATATCGCTCACTTTCCCTTCTTCAACAATCATCTCAACTAAATACTTCTCAAAACTCCTACACGCGTCCTCCACATCGGAGCCTCCCCTTCTCCTGGAACCTCCTCCGGCCTTCAAATAACTAGCAGGCGTAAGCGGCGACGAGAAGAGCAACCTATCCCTATCGCACCCGGCCGCCTCCGAAAGGGTTCGAAGCTCAGCCAGTTTATCCATCTTTCTCCGGGGTCTTAGAAAGCGAAAGATAGAGCTTGCGGGGGATTTTGTAAGCCTAACTCGAAGAGGTCGTATAAATACTGGCCTTCTGAGCTTGAGCTTGAACTTGAAGATGGGGACAAGTTTCTTGCATGGGTTTAAAAACTTGGATTTGAAGCGAATTAATGCTTTCATTTTCGGTTATACACAATGATTGATATGAATAAAAGCGAAAGGCAAAGGCCAAGAGAGTGCTTAAATCTGAAGGAACGCTGCAGCGGTATGGATTGGAAGGTTGTAATTAGGTTTGAGAAGACAACCGCATGCTGTTGCTGTTTGTTGGGCTGCTTTTATTGCATTGTATTGTTGTATGGTGTGGTGGGAGTCACGTTTTGGGGTTATTTTAAAATCGAAGTGGAACTCCATCAACTATTTTTATTTTTTTTATGTGGATTACTTTTTGGTCCTTTTAAAATATAGACTATGTAAAGTCTAACTATTTTAAAATTTGGAGATTTAATTTAAACAAATTAAAAATTATAGTTTAAAATTTAAGATTCTAAGATTAAAGCTTATATTTTAAAATTTAAATATGCATAATCAAATAAAATTCACACGGTATATGGACAACCGTCTCATTAATATATTTTTTAAAAAGTTTAAAATAATACTGAATTTTATTGAAATAAAAATAAATGTACATCATTAATAATGTAATCAATTAAAGAGAGAATTTTCGAGACAATGCTCACTAAAAAATTCAAATATGAAATAAAATGAAAAAAAAAACTCAAAGCACAATAATAGTCGAAATTTTCTTTTGAATCCGACGTATTTCATTCATAATAACTCACTAATCGTCAACAATATTCTTTTGTCTCTATCAAACTACACACTAAGGGGTGATGAAGGACTCACGAGCGAACCAAAGCAAACTTACATGCTTCGCAAAAAGATCTGAATATAACAACAAACAACCACAAAACAGATTTAACCACTGAAACATCACCAATAATCACAAATCAAATACGAGCGACGCTAGAATTTATACATGGTCGTAAATCTATCGTAGAGGTAGACGAACAATGTGTCATAATATAGTGGAAACATGCCACACGAGCAATATTAAAACGTATCATAAAAGTAGATGATCATGCGCAAAATATATGAATAGAAAAAAGGTAAATATAAATATTTTTTTATTAAAAATTAGAATAAAAGGCGATGAAAAATAACAAATCAAAACTTACGAAAGAGCAAAATATTAATAGCCTCGTCAACAATATATATATATATATATATACAAGATAATAAACACATATTAATAATAATAATTATCACATATATTAAGTACTGTTACTATAAAATTTTTAAAAAAATCAAAGTAAATTTTATTGTTTTTATTTTTTCAAATTATTTTTTATATTTTATAATAATATTTAATTTTTTTGAAAATATTTAATATTTTAAAAATTATTATTTTTAAATAAATTTCAAATTTTAAATTTTTATATATAACATCGTCTTTGCTTTTAAAAAAATACACATATCTATATTTTGTGTTATCATTGATGAAAGTAATAAAAATTTATTTCCTCTCTCGTTTGAACAAATTTCAAATCACAAACATCACTATGAATTAAATCAAGCGATTATGTTCTTTTTTTAATAGTTTAAAAAGAAAACCTTGTTAATTTTGCTTCTACGCTTGTTTCACATTTATTAATATAATCAATATGAAATGAAGAGATGAGTTCCAAGTTATTAATCTTCGTAGAACATCATAATTAATATGTCCAAATTTACCATGTCATAAATTTAAAGACTCAAGCATATAAACAGAAGAAGAAGCCATAATTTAATATATTTTTTTAATATTTTAAAAAAATACTTTAAAAATAACACGTGGCATTATTCTATTGTGACACACGTCAATAGAAATTTTTTTAAAAAAGAAACTGTTAAGTTAACAGTTAACGTTGGTCAAAGGGCCAAATTAATTTTTTTTCTTAAGTTTTTAAAGACTTACTTCGGTGCAAATAAAGTTTAGGGGCTTGATTAATTTTTTTTATAAAAGTTTTAGGGCTTATTGAACCCTTAAACATTTTTCTTAAGACCAATATACCCAAAAACAACATAGGCAGGTGGCAGGATTTGGACGTGGGCTGCATTAATGGGCTGCTTGGCTTTTATTTTTATAGGGTAAATTCTACCATTTGTCATTGGACTTTGACCGTGTTTTCGTTATAATCATTAAATTATAGAAACTTTCAATTATACCACTAACGTTTTCAAATTCATTTCCCATCATTGGACCGTTTAAGTTTTTAACGTCGTCATGGTGCGGCGTTTTTTCTTCTTTCAAAAAACTAACCCCCTTTGACCATATTTAATTTTCGTGACAATATTGCATCAAAATGTTCTCTCTCTCCTCATGCTTACATATGCCAACGATTGTTTGATTAAACTAGTTTTGAGATTTGCAAAACCGATCAAATGCGTTGGGCAGCAGCTTGTTGGTGGAAAATTTATATGGTTTCATGCGACTTTAGTGGCTTGTGCAGGTTAGTTGGATTCCTCGGATGGCAAATAGAGTCACGGATAAGCTCGCTCAATTGAGTCGTAATGGTTGATTTGTTAGAATTGACTGAGACTCATGCAGAGGTGTTTATATTAGTTATTGTTAATGCGAGTGGTATAGTTGAGGAACCATGTTAGCTCTGGTGTGTTTTGCTTTTCTTAGTTGAGTGTAGTCCTAGCCCATGTGGAAGATCTATATGGTTTCATTACTTGTTTTTATTTGATGTTAAGCCGAGTTTATCTCAACATTTTCTGTAATATACACAACGAATATTTTTTTCTTTCATTAGATTTAGGAAATTTTTTAACGAAGCATGTTGTAGTATATTTTTTTTACTCAAAAATTAATTTTGAGATATGATATTAATCTTTTAAAACAAATGCTTCTCACCATTAAATTCTCAAACCCAACAAAGCTAACAAGCCCTTAAAAATATTTTTCATATTGAGTTTCATGAATTGATAGAGAGGTGAAGGACGATGAGATAAATTCATCAATATTTAGAGTAGGGTGATAACGAGCTGAGTTGAGTTCGAGTCTGGCCTAGTTTGGCTCGGGCTCGGGCTCGAGGCTCGCCGAGCTCAAAATTTTAGGCTCGAAGCTCGTCAGGCTCGGCTCGGCTTAAAAAAATTGCTATAATTTTTTTTATAAAAGATTCGTTAAAAATTCATTTTCATAACCAACACTAAAACGAAATTCAATGACCGGAAAAGAAAAAATATCAAAAATTAAATTAATCTAAATAATCAATAAATATTCTTATAATACAAACACATAATTAAATAAAATACAAAATCAAATAACAACCAACTAAAGAAAGAAAATACAAACACATAATTTATTTTAGTGCATATGTAGATTTCGAGTCTGTTCACGAGCTTTTCAAGTCGATGCTCGACTCGGCTTGTTAAAGTTTCGAGTCGAGTGACACGCGTCGTATAGTGTCAAAAATAAAACCTTAAACTCAAATAAAATAAGATTTAAAATAATATAGGGAGAGTAAGGGTCGATCCGCAGGGAATAGGAACTCTAACACCTTTCTTCTGATTTAGACCAATAACCTGTAGAAAATAAAGGGGGATTTTAGAATAGTGATTTGAATGAGAAAAATAGTAAAAACGTAAAAATAAATGTTGAGAATGAATTATAGATAGAAATAGCCTCAAGCCACGCTTTGCCACGACATCTTCGATCACTGAAGTTGATTTTTCTTCGACTTTCCTGCAGGTTACAGTCTACAAGGCCTAACCCTTGTAACTTACTTCTCGTTGGTAAATTCGACTCCCAGGGCAATCCTTGAAGTCAAATTTTAGTGAATTAGCCACGGCAATCGATGCTAACTCAGATATGAGTTAGTGCTGGAGAAGCTCGTGCTCGGATATTCGTCTCGATGAGAATTGTTTCCGATTTCGATTCCCCTTAGTGGACCGCCACTAAGTTTGTTCTTAGGGAGTTGAATTGGCTACAAGCTTTTCCTCGTCCCCAACGATGGATCTAAACCACTTCAAGCCGATGCGCGCTCTCGGAATGAAACAATTGCGATGCCTAAAGATTAGGCCGATTGCCTAATCAATTTTGCAGAGAATCTAAAAAGGAGTTGTCGAAGGATTAAAGTATTTCCTAATCTCACGAGGTTTGTCGGGTTTAGCGTTGCTTTTGGCTAAAGGGAATTTAGTTAAGCATGGTTTGTGAAAAAACCATACTTAATAAAATAAATAAAAATGGAGAAAAGAAAATGGAGAAAAATGGAGAGCTTTATTACTCAAGGAAGAAGAGAACAATGGAAAATGTTTGATGATTAATTCACCCCCAAAGTGGGGTATTTATAGTAGTTGAAAAACCCTAAAACCTAAGATGATAAATCCTAAAAAAAATTTAAATAAAATTACAAAAGATAAATATCAAAGTTTTGAATTTAAAAGATAAAATTCGGATGATAGGCTATCTTGATAAGTAGACTGATAGGTTATCAAGCTTGCTGACGTCATCTTCTAGAAGGTGCTGACGTGGCGCCCAATCAGCATTCATGCCCTGGTTCATGCCCATGAATCTGCCCACGAATTCAGTATTTCCTGCAGCACTTCAACTCATTTCCGGCATTACGTAACCTGCACGAGAACAACACAAAAACATCCCAATTAAGTCCTTCAAACATATATTCGATCAAAATAAGGACTAAAAACATAACCAAAATAAATACTTATCAAATTCCCCCTCACTTATCCGATGCTTGTCCTCAAGTATCTCAAAATTAAATAATCTTAAGTATCTCAAAAGTTCTCAATATGATTAAGCATCTAAATATGAGAGAAAACTAAGGAGCATTAATAGATAAATGGCAAGACTAATAATTTAAAGCTAAGACGACATTCTAAAACTCTACTAACATCAATGATGCAAACCAAGTACCCTCACAAGGAATCGCTCATGTCACTCAAAGTGTTTAAGGGTAGAGAAAAATCACTCGAGCCAAATCTAATTAAAGCATAACCATAAGCTTGTGTTTAAATCTAATCTCCACTACTAACATGAATATGATGCAAAAATCAAGAGGTCTTAAATAAGGGTTGTAATGGGGCTAAGGTAAGGTAGGATAAAAGCTGAAAACAAGGGCTAAAATTCAAGACAAAAAATCATCCCAAAAATATATTTGAAACTGTGTTTTTTTCATTCGAACCAAAACTGCTCGACAGTGTACCTTTTTTTTTCCGAACTGCACTGTTTTTTTTTTTATTTTTCTGCAGACTCGAACAATTTCCTGCACTTCTTTTTTTTCTGCACTGTATATTCGAACCAATTCTGCACAGTTTATTCGAATCAATTCTGCACATTTTTTTTCTTTTTTCTGTTGCACAGTATATTTTCTGATGTTGCACTGCACTTATTCGAATCTGTTTTTTTAATACAATTTTTGTCTTGAAAAAGGGAGCAAAAGTAATGGAATTGAGAAGAAAAATGGATTAGGCTTAAGATGCGGTGATTTTCAAGAAAAAGGCTAAGGCTCAAAAATTGTTTCACTAGGGGAAATTAATTAAAGGGTAGGTAATTTATTTGGGAAGAGAAATGGTTAAATCCTAGTGCCTCTATCATATTAAAGCATCATAATCAATCAATGTAATCTCAAAAAGAATTTAAAAACAAGTTCTAGAATGCAACTAATTTAGCTAGGCACACTCAAAGAAACAAAGAGCAAATATCATGCATGCTCATTAGGCTCAGAAACTCACAAATTTGTCTTGCGTACTTAGGTAAGCATCATGTAAATTAATAGAGAAAGAAAATGTCATATAAAAGATTAAAAATTAATCATGCCAAAAATCTACCATGCAACCTAAAATTTTCTAACAAGATAGATTCAGAACCATGTGAAAACAGTGAGACAAGGCGAAATTAAGGATTTAAACAAAGAACTTAAATTAATAAATCCAAGATTTCAAGCGAACAATCAAGACGGATAAGCAAGATAAAAATTGATAAACATATCTCCCTCCCCCTCACTTAAATCATTTTGCCTCAAAATGAACATAAAATAAAATTCAAAAGAGAGGATGAAAATACTCCCCGATTGTAGAAGAGCATGTTTCGGTAGTGGGCTCCGAGTCTGGTGTAGGGGCGGAGGCGAGCTAGCTCTCGAGTTCGGATTATGGTGAAGAAGTAAAGAGAGATGGGGTTTGAGAAATATGCGACTGTGTTTAAAAGGTGAGGAAAGATATAAAAATGGTTTAAAAGGTATAATGGGTGGTTGGGGGTGTAGCCATGTAGGTCAAAGTTTTGGGTAGGGGTGGGGTCCACGGGTGTTTTAATTGGGTTTGGAGTGTGTTTAAAATATGGGTTTGATTGGGAAAGGGATAAAATCCGAATATTAAATTAAAAATTCAGCCCACAAAATTTTGATAGCTTCTCATCTCTTTATTCGATCTAAATTATCTGCAAATAAAATAAATAAAAGATCAGATAAAAATAGAATTCAAAACAAAAAAATAAAAATAAAATGATGAGATAATAAAATAAATTCAAAAAGATAAATAAAATGAGATAAAAAATAAATTTAAAAATAGATAAGAAAATATTCAAAAATAAATAGGAAAAATAATGAAGATAAATTTGAAAAAAAAAGATAAAATCAAAATTAAAAATCTTTAGATTAGATAATTTCGATTCTTTTTTCTTTTTTTCCTTTTTTTTTCTTTTTTTTCTTTTTTTAATTAAAAAGAGAATTTAAATAACATTAAATTATGGCAGTTTAAATGGAATAAAAAAATAAAGAAAAATAAAAATAATTAAAATAAAAAAGAAATGGGTTGCCTCCCATCTAGCGCTTGTTTATCGTCATTAGCTCGACGACCTGGTTCAAACTACAGGCATTGCGACAAATACTTCTTCCAGTTCTTGCGCTTTATCCAACTAAGTATTTCCCTACGAGAAATTTTGTGATTATGGAGTTTTTTTACTAGAAAAATTTCTCTTTCACTCTTCAATTTATTTGGAGGTAATTTTAACTCCAAATTCAATTCCTGCAAAATGAAAGAAAACATTTTAGATTTTGATAAATCAGAATGAACAGAAGAAACATTTTTCAACTCCTTAATTCCTTTGTCGTGATCCTTCAAATCCCTGCACGAATCATCAACAGATTTAGATTCTATAATTTCTTCAACGACAGGCTCAATAACATCTATAAAATTTATACTAGCAACATTATCAGGATGTCGCATCGCTTTGTAAACATCAAATTTTACCACCTTGCCATCAAACTTCATTGTAAGAATTCCGCTTCTTACATCTATTTTTGTATTTGCCGTACTAAGGAAGGGATGACCAAGAAGTATTTCTGAAGACGAGTTTGATCGGTCGTTTTCCATATCGATTACGTAAAAATCCGCTGGAAAAATAAGCTCATTTACCTGCACCAAAACATTCTCGAGCACTCCTTCAGGGTATATTACGGATCTATCGGCCAACTGCACAGTCACTTTTGTATCTTTTAGAGGTTCAACAGAAAGTGATTTATATAAAGATAAAGGCATAACATTAATTGAAGCACCTAAATCACACATGGCTCGTTTAATACCCAATTTACCGATTTTGCAGGGAATGGCGAACATACCCTGGTCCTTCAATTTTGGTGGCAACTTTCGCTGGAAGACCGCTGATACATGCTCTCCTAGATTAACCTTTTCAATTCCAATAAGACGACGTTTATTAGTACATAAATCTTTAAGGAACTTAGCATACCTTGGGATTTTTTCGGATTACGTCGAGGAGTGGAATATTGATCTCTACTTTTTGAAACACATCTAGGATCTCATTTTCTTCTGCTTGTTTGTCTCTTTTCATTAATCTCGACGGAAAGGGTGGTGGTGTAGCGTAGGGAAAAGGTATAGGGGTTGGATCGGGCATACCTTTTCTAGTAGGGGTGATTTCTTTTCCTCTTCTTTTTGTACGCCATCTTCTTTAGCTTTAGGTTCGATGATTGTACCGCTTCGTAGAGTGATGACGTTCACATTCTCTCTTGGATTAGGCTCCGTTTGAAAAGGTAATTTCCCTTTGGATTCTAAGCGACTTACTGCTAAGGTCAATTGACTTATCTGTTTGTCAATTGCTTCAAAGTGAGCTTCGGTTCTTAGTTGAAATTTTTCTTGGGCTAGAGCTAACTTTTCAACAATTGACTCCAACGATGGCTTCTGCGGTTGATATTGTTGTGGTGCAATTGGTTGATAAGCTTGATTTGGCCTCTGGTTTTGCGCGTAACCGAAGTTTGATTGATTTCTCCATCCCTGATTATATGCATTTCCTATGGCATTGGCTTGAGCGACATCATCTTCCTGAATCATTGGACAACAGTCTGTCGGATGTTCTGGACTAGTACAGATTCCGCAAAGTCTAGCTGTTCTTTTTCTATCTGCAACAAGAGATTGCACTATTTCAGCTAATTTATCAATCTTATTTTCTAAAGAAACTGTGCTTACCTCGCGAACCCTTCGAGATGGTTCGCTAGATTGATTAAATCTTTGCGAGTTGGCGGCCATGGTTGATATCAGTGTTTTCGCCGCTGTTGGTGTCATGTTGACTAGAGCTCCGCCACTTGCCGCATCTATCACCTTCATGTCCATAGGCGTTAATCCTTCATAAAAATATTGGAGGAGGGTTTGTTCCGACAACCCATGTTGTGGACAATTTGCACACAACTTTTTAAACCTCTCCAGTATTCATACAAGGATTCAACTTCTTTTTGTTGAATGCTTAGGATGCTGCGCCTGATTTCGCTTGCTTTCGCTGCAGGGAAGAACCTGTCAAGAAAAAGTTTAGCCATGTCAGTCCATGTTGTAACAAAACTAGGGGGTAAATCAAATAACCAATCTTTCGCTATATCAGCTAAGGAAAATGGAAATGCCCTAAGTTTGATTTGGTCGTCGGATACTCTCTGTGGTTTTGTACTTAGACAAACCATGTGAAATTCCTTCAAGTGTTTATGAGGATTTTCCGTCGGTAAGCCGTGAAAGGTAGGCAAGATATGGATCAAACCCGTTTTTAGCACAAACGGTGTTTCGCCATTCGGGAAAGTTATGCACATAGGTTGTTGGCCATCGGGCGCTGCATTTAGTTGGCGAATGGTTTGGTTTTCGTCTCCCATCAGATTGTTCTCGTAACTCGATTCTGCTTCGGATGTGATTTCTAGATCGTGTTCGAGTCTCTGTTGGCGTCTTTTGTTTTTTTTTTCCCGAAGTGTTTGTGCGTTCAACTTTCGGGCTAGTGCTTCAATTTCCGGGATGAGATCAAATTGTTCTCCCGGATTGCTCCTGGTCATAAATCAAATAAAACGATATTAGTAATTTGCCGTATTCCCCGGCAACGGCGCCAATTTTTGACACGCGTCGTATAGTGTCAAAAATAAAACCTTAAACTCAAATAAAATAAGATTTAAAATAATATAGCGAGAGTAAGGGTCGATCCGCAGGGAATAGGAACTCTAACACCTTTCTTCTGATTTAGACCAATAACCTGTAGAAAATAAAGGGGGATTTTAGAATAGTGATTTAAATGAGAAAAATAGTAAAAACGTAAAAATAAATGTTGAGAATGAATTATAGATAGAAATAGCCTCAAGCCACGCTTTGCCACGACATCTTCGATCACTGAAGTTGATTTTTCTTCGACTTTCCTGCAGGTTACAGTCTACAAGGCCCAACCCTTGTAACTTACTTCTCGTTGGTAAATTCGACTCCCAGGGCAATCCTTGAAGTCAAACTTTAGTGAATTAGCCATGGCAATCGATGCTAACTCAGATATGAGTTAGTGCTGGAGAAGCCCGTGCTCGGATATTCGTCTCGATGAGAATTGTTTCCGATTTCGATTCCCCTTAGTGGACCGCCACTAAGTTTGTTCTTAGGGAGTTGAATTGGCTACAAGCTTTTCCTCGTCCCCAACGATGGATCTAAACCACTTCAAGCCGATGCGCGCTCTCGGAATGAAACAATTGCGATGCCTAAAGATTAGGCCGATTGCCTAATCAATTTTGCAGAGAATCTAAAAAGGAGTTGTCGAAGGATTGAAGTATTTCCTAATCTCACGAGGTTTGTCGGGTTTGGCGTTGCTTTTGGCTAAAGGGAATTTAGTTAAGCATGGTTTGTGAAAAAACCATACTTAATAAAATAAATAAAAATGAAGAAAAGAAAATGGAGAAAAATGGAGAGCTTTATTACTCAAGGAAGAAGAGAACAATGAAAAATGTTTGATGATTAATTCACCCCCAAAGTGGGGTATTTATAGTAGTTGAAAAACCCTAAAAACCTAAGATGATAAATCCTAAAAAAAATTTAAATAAAATTACAAAAGATAAATATCAAAGTTTTGAATTTAAAAGATAAAATTCGGATGATAGGCTATCTTGATAAGTAGACTGATAAGTTATCAAGCTTGCTGACGTCATCTTCTAGAAGGTGCTGACGTGGCGCCCAGTCAGCATTCATGCCCTGGTTCATGCCCATGAATCTGCCCACAAATTTAGTATTTCCTGCAGCACTTCAACTCATTTTCGGCATTACGTAACCTGCACGAGAACAACACAAAAACATCCCAATTAAGTCTTTCAAACATATATTCGATCAAAATAAGGAATAAAAACATAACCAAAATAAATACTTATCTCGAGCTCACTCGAGCCGAACCCAAGTAGATCGCGAGCCGGTCAGACACATTATCATCCCTAATTTAGAGTGTTTCGTAAAAAAAGATGTTGGGAAAGAATGATTCCGACAACAAATAAGAACAAGAAAAAACCCTAACTTGGAGAAGAAGATCAAGAGGAAAACAAAAAAGGAAAAATATTGTTAGACAAAAATTTTTTTTTTTTAAAATTCAAGTTAGCACATACTGAATTAGAGAGATAAAATGCAGCGGTTACATTGAGAAGATGAAACCATCTGACAAGATGAAATGAATCTGACCATCAGTCAAAGTCAGCTGTAGCCTGTAAGTCATACAAAGAAAGAACTAGAAGCTGTTTAGGATACAAAGAATGTAGGCTTTCGAGCTAGCTAAAAAATCTGATCGCCAAGGTCAAATGAGACCCATTTATATAGCCCAATGAGCTCAACAGGCTTGGTACAGATAATCAATCTGTTAGGTTGAGCGGGCTTGCAACAGACTAACCAACCCAACAAATAAAACCAACTTTCGGTTACATGAACCAGCCACAGATTCTTCAACAAACTTAATCACAAACTTCAACAGCACATATCAAGAAAAAATAACATGTTATATTGAGATTAATAGTAATAAAAAATGAATTTTTAGTTATATTGATAATTGAATTATAACCTT
Source organism: Hibiscus tridactylites (assembly GCA_958450335.1). Taxonomy (NCBI): domain Eukaryota; kingdom Viridiplantae; phylum Streptophyta; class Magnoliopsida; order Malvales; family Malvaceae; genus Hibiscus; species Hibiscus tridactylites. The sequence goes on from OY288280.1 coordinate 85,828,754, forward strand.
TTTTTTGTTAGTAAGAATGAGTATTGTTTAATCGCAAACTTCAATTACAAAGTAGCCATACACGCGAGAGGCGTTTCAGTGTTGTTCGATCTATGTTTCGCAATAAATCTTGAGGTTTAAAAAGTAATCATTTTTATTGTCTACGCACAAAAATTTACTAAAAAATATACGATAAAAGTACACGCCAATAACTCTCCTCATAAGGAAACAAGTTTCTTTTTACAACAAAATCCTCTAGGACAATGCAAATTGGTCGGGGTTAGTTGAATCATTTTCTGTACACAAAACAAACATTAGTTTTTAATGATAAAAAAATCCAAATGAGCCCTCGAAAGTTCGAAGAACCGTACAAGTATTTGACAAAGTACATATTAGCCACGGTAGCCGTATTTAATTAGTGTAAAAAATTAGGAAACAAAGTCAGATGACCAAGTTTACAAGTTAAAGGACATGTCCGCCGTTTGTCTTGGTCAAAGAAGGACACGTGTAGATGACCGACCAAACTCTGGAACCCGGAAGGTCTAGGACTAGGGGGAAGCGCCGCGATATGTGGTGGCAACTGCGCACGTGTGTTTGACGCATTATAACATTTCCACGCGTGACAATTTCTAAATGGAATTATATTAGGATTGAAATGAAAGTCTTGTTTTTGGGCCCGAAGTTAGGCAGCTCCAAATGATAATGACCCTAATGCAGAACCAAGTGTCATTTACTAGTGTTAAACAGGTTTGGTCGTAGATGGAACAATGGTCAAAAAACGTCTCAAAAGGACCAAAAGAGCTTTGGGGTCGGCCCTTTTGAGCAGAAAAGGGTGAGACCTAGATTGCAGTGAGCTTCAAGTGGCTTAAAACGTGATTAAATATGGTGGCTCAATTTATTTTAAAGCACAAGGACTTTATTAAGTTGGTTTTTTTTACTAATCCAGAGATGGGTGCTTAATATTCCAGGTAAAAAGAGCTAAACGATAGTGCCAATTACCAAATGACATTGATGTAGGAAAAAGAAGGAAATAAAAAAAAAACTAGTGATTTATATATACAGGGAACAAAATGTCAAAACATTAAACATAATTCAAAGCCTCATCTTCAAACTTGGGTTTACACAATCAAGCCGGTATCTTTCCTTGTTTACTGCTTCTAACTGTGAAAACAAGCACCACCAATTTGTCACTATGTGCAATAGAAAATAAAAACAACTGAAATCAAACAACACTCACAGCTAAGGGCAGAAAGTTCCGAGCTCTTCAACACGCGCAGCCTCTGCACTGTTGACACAAACATGCTGCAAAACCAATTCAGGCTCCCGATATCAAACATTCATTCACATACACTACACAACTTACATACATGCAATAACAAAGAATATGGCTAACTTTAAAGAAAGCATGATAATGAACGTTAAGATATTAAGAATTTAATGCTGTTTTTCGAGAAAACTGGACCAGAAAAGATGCTTACTGCCACGGGACATCCCCAACAAGCATCCGGTCTCCTTCGTTGTCCTCGTAAACCAGTGTATATTCCCCACTTCCATCTAATAAACCCGTGATCGTTTTCTCCTCCTCTACCTTCTTCACTATTCCACCACCACAGGAATCCCTTTGAGCTACACACAAACACAGGCCATTAACAATATTACAACAGGAACAAGTGCCGGAGAAAAAATGCACTTAAAAGTTCATGTTTGCCCTCCACCACTTGCCAAGTCCACCCCCTAAACAGTTGAAAATTAACAGTGATGGTGCACTGATTTGTCATTGATGTAACCAGATGCAATACTAGCAAGTAATAAGGCTGTCAAGCACAAGTATGAATAAAACAAACTTGCCTAATGGTTGATTGGCTGGACTTTCAAATCAAACTTAGCTAAACCTGTGGTTTTTAGCTTATATTATTCATTGGAAATTTATTTAATTACCAGCAAGGAGGCCTCTGAATAGTTCATCAACAGCTGCAGACAGTTTTTCGTAGCTGTCATGAGATTTGAGATCGACTTTCCTTCCTATGGGAACTCCATCCATATTGATTTTCACAAATTTGGCACTCGGTTCAGCAGCTTTTTTCTCATTAGCAGCCTTGTGTGGTGGTTCAGAAGCTGGTTTTGAAGAGGTAAGATTTTTCCTAAAAGAGCGAATTGCAGGCCAACCCACAACTGGACCAGGAGCAGTTCTGTTTTCCATCACCATAATAACCATAGCATTTATTACCATAATAGGTTAAGAGCCATCATGAATGAGCAGATCAACAATAAATGATGTTAAACAAATAGTTTCCGAAACCAGCTGAAGAAATGTGAACTTATGAACTAAAACTACAAAATATGCAGGCACATGTAATGAAAAGATAAAGAAATGAAGATTGAAGCAGCTAACATTCTAACAAAGCATGCATGGACCACAAAACACCAAGTGAGCTAATCTCGTGACTTGTCAGTGAATGTCCTCTGTCAAGAAGATTTTGTTTAATAAAAGAAATAAAGAAATATACATTGGAGAGATGCAGAGAGACAAAGAGATGTAATAAAAAGCTGGAGTACCTTTTTAGAGAAGTGTTGGGAGGACCAACTATATTTGCAGTAGGTGAAAATGGTTTTTCCTCTGCATTCATGTTTGCTGCTTTAGTGCAACAGGGCTGTGATCCTTCACTTGCCATAGCAGACAAGCTCTGTTGAGGTGGTGATGAGAAATGAAGAAACGTAGGAGGGTTTGTCAGGTGTTGATGGTTCTGGTGGTGGTTTTTGGTCCATGAAGGGGACAAAACTGACTCGACAGGGTGGTGATTGTGGTCCTCTGGAGATGGAAACTTGAATGCTTGTTTTACATTGTTGTTCGTTGAAGACAAGTACCCGAGTGAAATCACGGGCTCATCTCTCTCCCTGTTGTTTTTTGTGGTAACCTTGATGGACCAGTTATCTTCACCGCCTGGGGGACCAAGCCTCAGTTCCAGCTTCTTCTCCTCTGATGATAAATGAGTTTCACCATCTTTTCTCTTTGTTTGCCACTCTCTTTCTTGTGGGATCAAATCAAGAAGCTGAGGACATGTTTCCCCATTTTTTGAGCAGCCACTCTCCATCTTCAAGTAACTCAGAAATATTACGTTTCTTTTGATCCTAGGACTAGCAAACTGGAAAAAGAAAACAGATTCGTTGAAGATTTAGAAACACAAACAAAAACAAATGGAAAAGAACACAAGTACAGAAACTAACCTTAAAACTTAAACTGAGTCACTAGACCAAAGTTCAAAGGAATAAAGACCAGCTTCTTGAAATCTATAAAACTTCCCCTTAGCAATGAAATGAACTCTGAAGATCTTCGCTTACAACGCAAGAACTGTCCAGCTCCTTAAAACCAACACCTTTAAAAATGAAAAGGAGAAAAAAATCACCCCTTTTAAAATGAAAAACCCTACCAAGAGAAAGGAGCACCAAAAGAACAGTGTTTTAAACAACTCAGACAACAAGGGAAGATAGAATAGAGATAAAGAGAGAGGGTAAGGTAAGAGGGGTGGGGTTCTTATCTGTAGATTTTCTTTTGTTTTTGTTTTTATGTTTGGCACGCTTAAGTGGGCTCGTGTTGCTGTCTTTTTCTCTGTTCTTTGTAGGTAAGATGATAAAACCAGCAAGAGATTCTCCTTTTTTATTGAAGAACCCCAAACATGGAACAGGAAAACATGAATAAGAAGAGTAAGTCACGCAAGGCAACCCACATCCCGCCACGAGCCTGCTGCTTCAACATCAGTTTTGAAAATTCGTGCCCCATTACTTAAATCAAAACCCAACCTATAAAACCTTAGGTTGTTCAGCTCAGCAAGCAAAAGCAGAGGCTAGATAGCAAAGCGTGCTGTTGCTGACCTACTCAAAGATACTCTTTTTTAGCTCTTCCCTTGCTCTCTTGTCTCTCTCTACAAGTTTAACCAAGTCCTCTCCTTTTTCAATGGCAAACAAAAGCTTAAACAGCCATAAACAGCCATAAGCTTAAATATTATGTAAGCCAACTTGGTGTTTAAACTTCTCAATTTCTTACTTGAAAGCTCAATTTAGTTGCAAAGCATCCACTTTTATGATTTCTGTGGATAACTTAGACAAAATATGTGCACCTTTATTTTGTCTTGGAACATGTAAAAAATATACTACTATTATAGAGATGTAAAAAGGAAAAACCCTCAATTAAATAACTAAATATGAAATTAAGTTGGATTGATTAGTGAGAGAGACATGGAGGCTGAGGCTCTGGCTCAATTAAATACAATGAGCTGCTTTTGAGGAGGCCTAGAAGATGATAGATGGTGAAACTGAAACATATGATTTTAATCATAACTCAATCCCGGGTCGGACCGGCAATCAGCAGGTCTACCCGAGCGAGCTAGAATCTACTTGAGGCCTCAATAACAGCTTAACTCATAAAAGAGATTTTGCAACTTTACTGATTGAAAGCCCAATGTAACTTGGGATGGGCTTCGTTGAACCCACAACAGGCCACATAAGACACAATATGTGTGTACTTTTCTTTTTCTTTTGTCACTTTATTTTAGCGTTGAGTGGACAATTTTGAATCCAAAATCAGTGAATTCACCCTACACTTTTAAGATTTATTTAAAAGGAAAATTTATTTATTATTAACAAGGTTTTGGTTTTATGTTTTTAAAATTTTAGGTTTGAGTCTGTCACATATGGATGGAAATTTTTTGCCCCTTTTCGGTGCTCTTAATTATGCTCCTACGCTCAAAATCAGGTTTATGGTTAGAGTTTAAGAAATTTAAGTTAGGGTGTATTTTTAGGGTATATGGTGTAGGGTTTAGGATTTAGGGTTAGCGCTTCGAATTTAATTTGTAGTGTTTTTTAGTGTTGGAGCATAAGTAAGGACAACGAAAAGAGGCAGAGAATTTTTATCGTCACATATAAACATCATACGTAGATTTGAGTCTAGATTTATTAGGTTTTATGTTGGACTACGTGTAGGGTTGGATTTAGATTATGTGTGTGTTTGTCCAAATATATTCTAACTTTCAATATACGAATTTGCATGGTAGTGATTGATTATAACTGTAACTATTTTGGTTGTTGGATTGTAATTATGATTATAATATTGAAATGATAGAGCAAAAGAGGCTAATCCTTTGTTTATTCACAAAACTCAATACAAATTCAGCCTAGATTGAATCTCATATGATCACTACTTGGGGCGACTTGCTGTCTCCATGGGTCCAGTTTGCCTTGCCAGCTGAAAATAAGCTTCAAGCTTCTTTCTCAATGTTCCATATTCTTTCTTCAGTTGCTGGAAAGCCCTCACGCATCTAACATTTATAACCAAAATAGATTTGGAAATTGGAAATTGGATATGGGTATTCACAACTTACTGTGGACTGTAATTGTAAATAATAATGAAAGGAAAGAGAATATGGATTTACCCTTCAGCATTTCCAGACCTGCAATATTCCCTAAACAATGTGCTCTCTGCTTTCACCTTCTTGGCCCCAATGCTGCAATTGCAATCCCTTCTCTTAATAATGCAATGCCACCATACAATATACTTTATGCTAATTAAAACAAAAAGAAAAAAAGATTTACCTTGTGCTGCTTCCTTTGAACTGATGCATGTAACCATCCAACTTGTTAAAATCAAAAGGTTTCCTCTCCCTGAAAGAATATATTATGATCATCACTAACTAATTTGTTATGTATATAAAAAGTAGAGTGGAAGAGAAATGAACATACAGTGCCTGCTCCATGTTAAGGATTAATCTGGCGGAATCGCGGAAGTATAAGGCGACAACTTCTTCGACGAAATTCGGGTTGGCATCGTCTTGGAGTTCCTCCAGCTCTATGAATTGTTCATCCAGATGCCCCTACACATGCAAACAGTAATGAACAACATGTTGTTGATGTGGAAGATTATTTTTTTGAAATGTTGAGGAAAACAAACCTGATCAAACAAGGACTTCCTCATGATTGCAAGCTGCCTCCGCATGGGGTTTCTCTCCATATTAAATTTGAAGGTTTTGGGTGATAATTGCATTGGGGAGAAGAGGGGTTTATATAGGAATCGGAGTATTTGAATCTTAATTTCCTTTTGTTTATAAAAGAAATGTACGTGGACACATCTGAATCATCACTTGGTTTCTCAAGAAGCTTTAGAATATGGAGTTTTTTTTAGTGTCTTTCCAGTGTGATGATACCTTCATTCTGATTCTGTTTTAACAATAAATATCAATTTTGTTTGTTGTTTTTCTCTCTCTCGATAAAGAAAAATGGAATTGTTAATGAGATCCAATTTTTTTGTTATCATAAAGCTTTGATTCCATCCTCAAAAGACATATATAATGACCTAATATTTTATGTTGCTAAATTTTTTGATTTACTTACTCAAGTTAATTACCTCATTTTAAGTGTATGTATATGTACATATGATTTGAAAATGTGTGTCCCTTTTCGTCGATCTTTTTATTTATATTATCATTAAAAATTTAAAGTTCAGAGTTTATAATTATGATTTAATGTTATGACTTAGGATTATGGTTTAGAATTTAAAGTTAGAGCTTAAAATTTATTTTTTTAGTTTTGAGGCACAAAAAACAACACTAAAAAGGGACATAAAACTTTTGCCCATGTATATAGTCAATAAATATTCCTAAAAAATATTCAGTAAATTGAATTGTGCTATTTTATTTGAAATAAAATTAAATGGAATTTATTTTAATTTTTTTTTAAAAATGTGTTAATGTTTAATTTAATAACAATCTATACTCTTTAGTGCATAAAATATACACAATCGACTATAATATCAAAGTAATATGCAACATCAATATAAACATCATCTTAATTGATTCACGTTAAAATCATAAAAAAAAACTTTAAGATTCAAATTTTAATATGGAATAATATATATTTTAATATGCAATATCAACATCCATACAATGGAGAAGGGAACTGAATCTGGTTTCAAGCATTAAATTTGACTTTAAATTTCAATAAGGTACATCATTTTTTGTCTAATTAGGTACTTAAATTTTGTTTTTTGTCGTTACAAAAACTTTGATTTTTTGTTCAAAATAACACTTGACTCTTTTTCTTCTTTCAAAATAGTACATGACTGACTTTTTGGCTCAAATTTGTTAAAAAATCACAAGTATCTGTTTGAACCAAAAAGCCAAGTTTAGAAATTAATTTTAACAGAAAAACTAAGTTTAAGTATCTAATTGAATAAAAATAAAACTTAAATTCCAAATTAAAGATTAAAGTCAAATTTAAATACTAGAATCAATTTAATTGAGCACCTTAATCAGGGTTAAGGGAATCTGTCTATATATGTATAGATAAAGGAGAAGCGATAGGTATACCCACAACTAAAAATGCCATCAACTGCATATTTCTTTTGCTATATAGGATCATATCATAGCATCAATGTAATATAATTAAATGTATTCTTTTTAAAAGTCTTTAAACTTTATCCCTGCTTAATTTTGTAATTTTATTGACTTCAACCAAATTATTATTTTTAGTCTATAATTAAATTATTTTTATTTTACAATTGTTTTAATCTTATTATGGGATACCTTAAATTTATGTGACCAAATATATTTAGATCGTAATGAAATATCACTGAAATCTTAATTTGATGGTAACATTAAGATCATAAGAAATTTGTAATTCTGCTTTTATCTTTGTATATATTGTAAGGATTATTATCTTATATACTGGCGGTAGAAAATAAAGTTTTCACAAGTGGGGTTATTTAAGAGTTTAGGGTTTTAGTTTAAAGGTTTAGGTTGTAGGGTTTAAAATTTAGAATCCATGGTTAGAATTTAAGATTTATAATTTAGGGTTTGTGGTTAGAATTTTAAATTTTAGATTTAGCCATAAAAATAAGCATGCTTGTGTATTTTTTTTACACCAATAATGTATTAAATATTAATTCATATTGTAATTACAACTGAAAGCAAATATTCGTTTTGGAAAAAAAAAATGAAAAAATGGTGTATACCTTAATTATTTCATCCACCAAGGCTATTTAGTATATTAGCTTTATTTTGAAATTATATAAGCTGTTTATTAAAAAAAAGAATTTTAAACTTGTTTTAAAGAGGGATGATGCACCCACCAATCATTGAGTTAGTTTTAATTTATTTTTGTGAGATTTGATGGGTGGAGAATAACAATACGAGGCCTGAACAACAAGAAAGAGAATAATTGTTAGTTTCTAGAATAGGAAAATAAATTATCTACAAACACAAATATATTCCAAATAGGGCTGGCAATTAATCTATCTGAATCCAATTTTAAAATTATGGAAAGTTTTGTTCTCTTAGAATTTGATATTATTATTGTTGTTATTTATAAAAATATACTTGACTTGACTATACGACTTTTAGATATATAAAAATGGTAAATATAGCTTGGGCATGCGACCCTTAATTTTTCATTAGAAATGTTAGCAAGTGAATCTTCCTTAAATTTGAGATAATTTGCAATTATAAATTAAAGGCTTGATGAAAATTTTGTCCCTCAAATCTTAAAAAAATATATTTTAACATTTTTTTACTTCTTTTAACCCCTCAAAATTTTTACTTTTTTATTAAATTAAACTAATTAACGGGAAAAAATAAAATGTGTAGCTATCGTCAACTATGTTCTCTTTTTGTCAATTCTTTTTTATGTGCTTAATATTTTTTTTATAAAATTTCTTTATTTAATAATTTAAATATATTTTTACAAAGTTTTAGTATTGTATCCTTTCAAAATAACTTATTATTTTAAACATTTTTTATTTTTTACGCAAATGGACAAAACAATTGACGTCACTATTTGGTAGAAAGATAAAGTAATTAACGTCAATTTAACATGTAACCTTTTTATTATTTGGTTCATATTCACAAAAAAACATAAAAGTTTAAAGATTAAAAGATAAAATTATTTTTCTGCAAGGTTTGAGGACAAAAATATTACTAAACCATAATTAATTATAGCTTAAAAGTTTCTTTAATATGAGTTAAAATATCAAATATAGTGAATAAAATTGAAATAAAGATAATAATATTTTAAAAAATTAATAAAGTGGTGAATAAGATTGGAATATCATAAAAAGAATAAGTGGTGAATTTATAAAATTGGAGTAATGATTAAAGAAAGAAGACATGATGGGAAATGAAAGAGGTGGTCATGTCATGTGTGTAATTGCATGCGAAATGGACGATATTTTTTTTAATATGTAGGTGTGATTACGATATAATATTTATTTATTGTTTTAATCTTTTAAAGGCACAGACAACGTACATATATAGTGCTCAAATCTAAATCAAATAAAATATTTTATCTTTTACCACTAGAACCACTCAACGGGTTGAAATGGAAGAACATTCTAAAAGAAGCAGAGATTCTTAACTATAATAATTCTTTCTTATATACTTCTCCCCTGGCCTGGTTCGGCCCCATTCTGTGCTCACATCTTCCCTGATACCGAGAATTTTAAGAATGCGAATACATTAATAGCCGATAACGTAACGTCTTCCTTTATTAATTATTCTTCTTTTTTTCAGGAGATTTGCTTTTGATGGTACACTTGTAGGAGATTTGGAGTGAAAGGAGAGATATAAACGAAACGGGTGTTGTTGCTGAAGACTGAAGAGGCAGTAGATTCAAGGACAAGATAGGAAGGAACAGTAGTTGGCATTTGGCAGAGCACACGATCCAGAAATGGCGATGTCGAATCAGGTCTTCTCTCCTGAGTTCTTCTCCTTCTCTTCATTCTTTTTATATAAACAAAGTAATGGACAAGTTAACCTAGTCGAGGTTAGGTTGCTATCTCATTAACCTTTTCATACATCATAATATTCTCTCTTTCAGCGCCGCAGCATCAATTCCTGCTTTCAAATTTACCAAATATGCTACTGCTAGTGCTAGCTTGTATTGCCTCCCGTCCGCCATTTTTATTCCAAATAAGCTGAGTGAACGAGACATGATCCTCCTGATGGATAAATAAACCCACCAATTTACATCCCATTTTTTATGATCACCCCCACCCCCATAAAGCATGGTTCCTACTTCCTATTGAAAAGACAACCCCAAACCCTTCTTCCAAATATTCCAATACCAGTGTAAAACTATTATTCTTTTCATGCATATTTTATGGCAAACAAACACGATATTTTATTAAATGTTCGAGTTTTACACTCTGATGTAACCTTCAAAATGATCCAAAAGCCACATGGGTTTGCAATTGCAGGGCTACGGTGAAGGCCCAAGGGTGGCTTTCTGTTGGTGTCTACCTAGCCCTAATCATATGTGCCGTTTCCAATTTCCAGATTTATGCGGACCGGAGATCCACAACTCTCACAACCTTGTTTGTTCAACATACTTTGAATTGTGGTGAAAGAATTCTAGTTTAGAATTTTCAAAATGTTCTTAGGTAGAAAAAAGGGATGCCCTCGAAATATTGGAGCTATCAATTTTGTAGCATTTTCTTCTGATCGATTAAGGTTTGCAATTGTTTGAGATGTTTAAAAATGATAAACATAGCCTAAAATTTCGCAGGATAAATGGGGAGAATAGCCCAGATGAACAGTGTGTAAAAGTAAAACCTAATATACAAGGGACTTGATGATCTAAGACCCAGGGCATTCACTGCCATTACCCATTTGATTATTAGAACTATTGCCCGTATATTGTTAGGATGAATAAATATTTCCCATAATGTAAACACCCAGAAATTTTTTACTACCCCCCAAAAATAAGTAATATGGTAATGCAAAATTAAAAAAATTTAACCAGAGTAGAATTACCACTTTCCTTGGCTTGCATTTTCAGACAGCTTGAATAGCACCAGTTTTGCCCTTTCTCAAGTTCGTGGCCCCGACTGCTGCATTTGCATGAAATGCTGATTGTCTTGATGGTTCTCCTAGCAGTTTCAAGGATAGCGATGAAGGCTCTATATGCCCATTCGAGGTCTCTCCTATACTAAGTTGAGACATTCCGACCAGTTCATCTACATTGACAGGTTCCTTCGGAAACAATGGGATTGGCTTCAGTACTTGATGTTTAGATGCCTCTATGTCCTTCCCTTCATCGGGAGGCGATGGATTTGGTGGCCAAAATGCGTATGGAACAGGTGTGTAAGGAGAGATGAAACCTTGGACAATAGGTGCCAGTCCACTTGATACCATCATGGTTTCTTCAGTTCCTTCAACTGTTCCTTGTGCTGCAGTTTCTCTGTGTTCAAATTCAGATTTGAGAGAAAGATTTAATGAAGGTGCTGAATTTGATGTATCTGCTTCTTCTACATGTGAAGGAGGCAGCAAAACTTGCTCTTCCGGCACCACGGGTGTATCTGTAGCCTGCAAAAGAACATAAAAGTTAATCAAACCAGAATCGATGAGACAAAATAGTATAGAAGCTAGCTTAGCGCAGATGGCACACCATGCAGCCAACCCAAATTTAATCTGAGTTGAACAGCTTGAATCCAATTAACACGAAAACCAAAATAACATGATACAAAATCTGATCTACGACCAAAATAGGTCGCTCTCTGTTAGCAAAAACAAAATTATCTTCTTTGCACTAAACATGTGGTTGTATAAAGAAGCAAAGCAAACCATATCATTTGGAATCATGTCGAAAAGGCTTGAACGTCTCTTTCTCCGGGTAAGATTACTCTGACGGATGAAATACTTCTGGGCATGACTTGCTACCTGAGTTGGTGTCCTTGACACGACAAAGTTTCGAGCTATCCCCCGCCAGTCCCCTTTCCCTAGTTTTTGGAGGCCAATTAGAAAGAGTCGATGTTCCTCTTCAGTCCATGGAACACCTGAAGCAACCAAAAATCACAGCTAAGAATCAATAATTTAGTTGTCATATTTCCATCCCACTAGTCAAATCAAACAGATAAGTGATAAACCATTCCCCATCATGTCCTCTTCTAATGGTGACTCAAAGTTTTATTTTTATTCAGAGAAAAACTCAAAGTTATAACCCTGAAAACCAATAATACATAACAAAAATAAGTACTTCAAAACGAAAACCAAAATGCAAACTAGTTACCTAAATATCTGTTCCGCAGGAGGCATATTACTTAGATGCCTCAACAGCCACAACATAAGGAAATGTGATGGAATAACCTTAAACTACAGAGCATATCAATTGTTGCTGCAATTGAATTATTGAAACTCAATGTAACAATCAACTTATCTAAGGTTTAAATTTAAAGCAAGGAACAAAACCAACACAAAAGACTAGCCAACTAAATTTGGAAATGGATCCAAGTTCTCACCCAAAAACTATGTTCTTCTTCCCAGTGATCACAATTCTATCAAAAAACTACTATTAAGGTAAACTGAAATTAGCAAGTATAAAATGTCACTTTTTTTTTGCCAAAGCCAAAATGTCACTTTAGCCCATATCATATACCGCTCATACATGCAATGCAAATAAGCCGCGTAGGACACGAGTGGAGATCATAAACACAAATAAGTCTTAAAACCATAAAACGCAAACGACGAATTAGCTTCACCCTGGTTCAGACATGAAGTAAAAAGACAAACTCAATTATTACAAAGTAGCTAATTGTCTAAATATCCTTTTTCATGTGGTCCCCAGAAGGGCAAACTACTCATAAAACGATCATGAAAATATGAGAAAAAACTAGACAAGCCTACTCTAAAACAGGGAAAATAAAAAGTACCCACTTAAACTAAATCAAAGGAATTGACTAAAGCATGAACTACTATCTTTCCTGCAACTTTATTAGTTTAATATACATGTTGGATTATTTAGTCATTCTCTAATCACGATTATTAAAAAAATAAAAAATAATATACTAAAAGTATATGTGCATCGTGCACACTGCTTTTTAGTATCATTTAGAAGCGAGGGTATATACAAACAAGTTTAATTAAAAAAAATAAACAAACGAAGACCATTTCCTGGTACTACTGAACTCCAAAAAGTTCTCAAAAACTACAAAATAAAATAGGAGATTTTGACAGTAAAATTTTCTTAGACAAAACTTTCACTAAAAATCAAGAAAAATTATAAGCAAAAGAAAAAGAATCTTATAGATACATAAAATTTAAAATACTAATAGCATTAAACAATAATTTTTCAATTAATTTGGAGACGGATAAATAAAACTAAATCTTTTTTTTTTAAAGTTGATCATTAACATGCTAAGTTCTCTCTCAGTAATAGAAAAAAGATTAAACAGGTAGAATAAAATCTTTATCCGCAATCCAAATAAACAACCTAAAAAATCCCCAAAAACGATAATAGAAGTAACAAAAGCCAGCTCAAAAGACGGAGTTTCAGAATAATCACCTTTCTTTCTCTCACCGCGAGGATTAGCTGAAGTGTGTGCGGTGGGCTCGTCAGATAGGTACCCGTCGGGCTCGTGGTTCGAGTCACGGACGTGATCCGATGAAGGAGAGCCCGGATTAGGAGAAGCGGCAGCTGACGACGAGCTATGGTAATGCGCTGACGACAAATTTCCCATACTCGCACTCTTCTTGATAATCGACCCGTCCGTCAAACGGACGCCGAACAGTTTCACTCCTCCGCAGCCAACTCCGCCGCGCGTGGGACACGTGCGGGAGTTGTGGCCGTTGTTGCTACAATGCGAGCATCGCCGAGTCATGACTCACGCAAGCCAAAACAAAAGGCAGGAAAATAACCAAAAAAAATAACTAAGAACTAATCGAATTCTGTATATTAATCAGTAAAAATGAAAAAAATATATAGATACAGATTAATTAAAACTTTAAGAAAAAGTAAAAGAGAGAAAGATTGTTTAGAGAGGGGGGAGAGGAAGGTTGCATGGGAATGAAGTGAGATTGAGTATGGAGTAATATAAAATGAGGCAAGAAAAGAGATGAATGGCAGGATTAGAGGATTACGGTGGATCGCTCATTGGAGATATATAGAATGACCGTTTTGTCCCTTCCGTGAATATTAACGTCCTTCTTTCTTTTCTAGCTTAAATACACGTTCAGTTATGAACTGAAATTTCTGTTAAAAAGGAGTAAGAAAAAAAATCCCGTATAGTTCCAATTTCTAAAGTAAAACTAAAACTATTGTACCAATTAGTTTAGCGGACAAAATATTGAATTTTAAATAAAATTTAAAGTTTGAATGTTGATGTTGTTAATATAGTATATTGAGGGAATTTTTCATTATCAATTTAGATTAATTAAAAAAATAGACCGGATATTGATAATTATTAGATTACATGTTGATAATTTAATTTTAGGTTAAATTATAGATTTGGTCCTTGAACTTGTACTCTTTTCCCATATTAGTCTCTAAAGTTTTTTGTCACACATTGACCCTCGAACGTGTACTCCATCATGCATACTTATATTGAGATATTTTTATAAAATATAATGTCAAAAAATGTTTATAATGTTTTACTAGATAGTCATTTTGACTTTTTTTGAAGCACTTTAACTCTAAATATTTTATTTTGAGTAAAAATAATCTTTCAATGGATGAAAATTATTGACTAAACAATAATAGCTTGAAATAACTTGACATAATGACACATTAGCATAAAAGCGAATTTTATATTTTGTATAACTTTATAAAATTATTTTGAATTATTTGTCATTTGTTAAATTAACACATTGGTTTATATGACACTATTATGTGAGGGTGTATTGTCATATAAGTTTGTAACATCATTTCAAGTCATTTATCGTTGGTTGATTAACAATTTTCATCTATGGAGTGCCCATTTTATCCTAAAAAAATGTTGATAGATAAAATGTTTCAAAAAAAAAAGAAATATGGGTCAAAATAACTATTCAATTAACATCGAAAGTATTTTTTGGGATTATGCCTTTTATAACAATGCTGAAGGAGTTATGATGTACCAACAAGTAGAGATGTAAATGAGACGAGACAGATCGCGAGTTACTCAAGCTCGATTCAGTCAAAATTTGGTCAAAGTTCGACTCGATTGAACTCGATTCAAGCTCAAATTCGGCTCGAGTTCTTAACGAGTCGAGCTACTTGATACTTGACTCGAAAAGCTCGCGTGCTACTCGAAAATATAATATACTAATTTTTTATTTTTTAAATTTTTCTAAATTTCTAAACCTAAACCCCTAAAACATAAGCCATAAACATAAGTCCTAAACCTTAAATTATAAACCCAACAACCTAAACTACTAAACTCTAAACTAACACCCTAAACACTAAATTTCGATACGGGCCCTTGTATGGGCTCTGGGGCAGTTGACCTGGTCAAGGCGTTTTGATACGCCTCAAGGGTGTTTCGAAACGACATGTTTAAAGGATTAGTTGGGCTGTTTAAATGTTGTTTTGGGTTCGAATGTTTATCTCCTGTATTTTATTCCGTTGTTTGATCACATAGGACTTAAATGAGCTTTTAGAAAAGATCGAATTAAAAGAAAAAAAATTTAGGGTTGCTAACCGAGAGGAAACCTTAACGGGTTTCACTTCGGTTTTCCCCGTGTGGCCCACTCGGACCGGTCATCCGGCCAGATCGGGACGACGGGTTACATTAATTTAATTAGATATTTATTTAATCGTTCTTAAAACTGATTTTTAAAGTGTTTTGCTACACACAACCGGTTGCATATATATAAGAACTACTAGATTTTTATAATTAATATTTATTTTACTTTTTAATGGAATTTATTAAAATATAATTAAGTATATTATTAAAAATAAATATCATTAATTTAGGATTTTTAATGTAATTAATAATCATTTAAAAGAAATGTATTGTAACACCCGGGTTTAGGGGCTAGGTGAAAAATAATATTTTAATATTATTTTGCTCGGTTTATAAAATTACATAATAGCTCGGGTTTTGTTTTCAAATTTATTTACTTAATGATTGACTATGTTTTTACAATTTACATCCCAAATAGCCATGGTTTTGGGTGCCCTTGTGAATGATTCATTTCATTAAGGGCAAGAAAGTCTTTGTGCCTTTAAATTTTAAACAAACAAAAACCCCAACCCATTCACTATTCACTTTCTTCCTCTTCCAAATTTCCCAACGTGAAATAGAGTTCCTCATCCCCAATCTACTATTCCATCCTATTTCTTCTCCGTTTCAGCTCCAAATTGAAAGGTAAGAGCAAATTTGACTTCCCCTCATCTTCCCCTTTTCAAAAGTACCCTTCATTTTCATTTTCATGAAGTTTTTAGAAAATAGAGATTTTGAATGTTTTGATTAAAAATGGTGTCTTTATGTTGCAAAGTTAAATGTTTTGATTTAATATGTTTAGTAATGATGTATAGAGGCCAAATGATACTACATATATGAATTTCAAATGCTTTGGGGCAATTTTCGGAATTGTGTTTCAAGGGGGGTTTTTAGAGGGTTTTAAAGTGTGCTTTTGGGCTGTTTTAGGTTGGATTTTGGGGGTTGTAGATAGTATGATGTATGAGGATCATTTTGGGTGTATTTGATGCTTGTTTGGGTGTCCGAAATGGGAGAATTCAGTGGGTGTGAAGGGCTACTCGAAAATTCTGTTTTGTGACTTTGTTTGGGGTGTTGAATGCTTGTTAATGTTAATCCAGGTTGTTTCCGATGATGTGTTATTGATTCGAACGTTTTGGTTGTGTTGAGATGATTAGAATCGAGCTTGGGCATCGGTGAAGCATCGGAAGTGAATCCGGAGAGTTGAAGGTTGTGGCTTGCTTGATCTTGTGCTTGGAAGCTTAGGTGAGTGGTTAATTGTTTTAAACGGTTTTAGTTTGGTTGGTTCGAGTATACGGACTAGGTTGGGCTTGGTAGACCCACCTAGAGTTAGGATTAGGGTGGTAGTCTAATCCTAATCTTGATCTAAGCCTTTGGATGAACTCAAATGTATGTATGTATATGCCTCGTATGTCTTGTGATATGAATGCTTATGTATATTGTTTTATACATGTGAATTGAGGCATGGGTTGTATGGCTTAAAGCATGCATGGTGATGGTTCATGGTTGTGTCCATGGTGAGTACGTGCTAAGCACGGAAATGGTTGAAATGTGTGTTGTGGAATGAGTAAAATATTGGCACTAGTATACTTAAATACAAATGATCGATCATTAGGATGTTAGTGTGTACACACGAGTCAAAAGTCGCGCGTGGCCTTGGTGGCGTTGAGTCACCAAGGAGGAGTACGGGTACGCCCGGAAATGGTATTTAAATATAGTCGGTGATGAGTGGAATCCCATCGACGGGGCGTGAGGATGAGTGGAATCCCCTCCGCGAGATCGGTGATGAGTGGAATCCCACCGAGGTAATGTGGTTGTTGGATATGAGTCTCCAACATGTCTATCCGCGTATTTGAGCGATAACTAGGTGCCAATGTTGATTGATATATGCATCAATGTGTGAGATATATGAGCTTTTTTGGATGTTTATATATGATTGCTTGTATGGTAGTATTGAGCTCATAATTAAGGCATACATGTGATACATTGCTCATGCATTTATATCTTGTGGACTCTTGGTATACGTATGTTGTTTTGGCTAGATCGTGCTCGGACCCTGCAATGTTGAGGTTTGTTTTTAGAGCTTACCCTCACTAAGCATCATTGCTTACGCTCTCTTTGTTCAACATTGCAGATCCTTAGTTCGTGGGTTGCTCGGGCAAGAGGAGGGCCTCCAAGTGTGATTTTGGACTTGAGTTCGCCAAGTATGGTTTTAATGCTAAGACATGTAATAGTTTAAGCAATGGGGTGTGTAAGACTTGTTGGTTGTTGTTGGTTGTTAGGAGCATGCCTAGACTCTATGTTATGTTGCTTTTGTGTGGCTTGTGATGCCATGTTTAAGTTGTTAACCATACCTAATTTGCTCTCTTGTATGTTGGTTAAATGCTCTAGAAACCATGTCTAAGGTTGGATGTTGCTTGATTGGATGCATGTGTGTTGATTGTTGCCTTTGTGTTTTACATGTATAAACTTTGTTGAAGCATGATGGTAATGTTGTAGTATGTTGGGTTTAATTGCTTGGCTGTTGTATGGTGTCTTGGGGATGTTTTAGGGCATCCTTGTGCCTCAAAACAGCCCAGAAAAGTCTGCAGACAGGGGGTGTTTCGGAACGGGTCCCCGTGTTCCGAAACGACCCCTGTGTATTTGGCCTGCCGTTTCGAAACGGATGAGGGTCGTTCCGGAACGTTTTCGCTACTGAAATTTTGAGAAATTGGCGAGATGAAGCCGTTCCGAAACGGGCCTTTGAAGTTCCGAAACGGTCAAATCTCGTTGACCACGAGATATTGACCGTCAAGGTCGTTCCGATACGGGTCACCCCTGTTTCGGAACGGTCACCTTGTGGTTGACCCAGGCCCGTTGACCAGGTCAGGACGTTTCGGAACACCCTATAGGTGTTTCGAAACGGCCTGCTGAAATGAAGTAAAATGGACTAATTATGTTTGTTTGGTCGGTGAATGATGCGTTGTTTGGTTCTTCCGCTGATGTGCTTCACATAGGAATTATAATTACATCTAGATAAGACTAATGTTAAAAGAAATTTTCCGGGTCGTTAACCGAGGGGAAGCCTTAACGGGTATCGCTTCGGTTTTCCCCGTGTGGCCCACTCGGATCGGTCATCCGACCAGACCGGGACGAGGGGGTTACATGTATATTCAAAAAATTATGTAAAAGGGTTTAGGGTTCTAGGTGTTAATGACCTAGGGTTATGCGGTTTATGATTTTATGGTTTATGACTTTAGGGTTTATGATTTTAGGATGTATAGTTTAAGTATATTGTTTAGGGTTTAATGTCTAATATTTAAAGGTGTAGAGTTTTATGGTTTAATTATATTAAACACGCTAAATTAATGATGTTTATTTTTTAAAATTAATTATATTTTAATCGATTATATTCAAAAGTAAAATAAACATTAATTATAAAAATCTAGTAGTTTTTATATGTAACTCTTAGGACTGTCTACAACAAAACCCTTTAAAATTAAATTTCAATCTCAATATTTAAATAAAATTATTATTAAGAATTGTTTTTTTATTGTTAAAAACTTATAGTAGTGTTATTAAAGCTGTGATGATTAGCAAAAGGAAACTCTTATGAGACATAAACATCGCAACTTTAATGTGGAATTAATCATACATTGAATACATTTGTTTTTAACGCAGACCTCATAAGTCATATCTCTCTTAAAGGAAAATTCCAATAATCAATATTCATGAAAGCTACACAAAATATCATCAAAAGTTAAAGAAAATGATAGTGCCAAATTAATTTATCCCCATTTTATTAATTTCATTTTTTCGAATAATAATATATTATACTCAAACGAAAAATAAATATGATAACAAATGATTTAATAAAACTGTAAGACTCGACCAAAACTTCCGTAATATTTTATAGACATAAGGTTAAAAAATGTTTTTAAAGTTGACAGAATCACTAGCAAGAAAAAAATAATTTTAAATTGGGTAAAATCAAAGATCATCACTCAACAATTTTTTCTCTTTTATTTTAGTCACTCAACTTTTATTTTTTCTAATTTACTAACTTAACTTTATACATTCAACGTTTTTTGTCATTCACGAATATTTTATTGTTATTTTCAAATTTTTTAATATTATTAAATATAAAAATAAATTAAAATAAATAATAAAATAATATTTTATTATTATTTAATTTTAAAAATATTTAAAATAACTGTCGTCGGTTGTCATCACTGGCCTTCAAAATTGGTGACCGTTTGACCCCAAATTACACCGGGCAACTCGTTTTAACACGCTGAGCCCGAATCCGATAATTGTTTCACCGGAAAATATCTTGAAACTCGTGAATCTCTTTTCAATGGTTGTCGGGGGCACACCGGACACCATGCGACGTACGGTGCTCTTCCGGCCGCTAGACCCTACCTTCGGTTGAGCCGTTTCCAGGGTAGGAGGTCGTACCCGAGGCCCCCGCCGACGTCTCCGGACTCCCTAATGTTGCCGTTAGCTGTCGCGTCCCGGTTCAGAAATTTTAACCTGATTCTCGATATAAATATTTTGGTTTCTTCACTTTCGATCTCCTTTTTCGTGGATTTTGGAGCACTTTCCGGCAAAATGGAGGGCATATTCCGACTCAGAGGAGTGAGGCAAACTCACTGGCGAAATATGGGACCGAATGGCCACCATCTACAGCCGTCGACGGTGGCAGCCGCCGAATACTTTAATTTTTCTGAGTTTTTAAATTTTAAATTAAATAATAATAAAAATGTCATGTCATTAAAAAAATAATAAATTATTTGTGAGTGACCAAAATCGCTGAATGTATAAAGTTGAGTTAGTAAATTATAAAAATTGAAAGTTGAGTGACCAAAATAGGAGAGAGAAGATTGTTGAGTGATGATCTGTGCAATTTACCCTTTTAATTTTTATATAACTTTATAAATTAATTTTTAACTGATGTGACGTTCTTTCAAGTTAACACATTTCTCTATATGACGTTGTCATGTTAACGTGCACTGCTATGTAAGTTTGCTACATCATTGTAAGCCATTTATCGTTAGTTGATTAACAATTTTTATCTATAGAAAGTCATTTTGACCTAAAATGAAACGTTAAAGGTTAAATTATTTTAAAAAATAAGTTCTAATGTAACTCAAAATGAAACGTTAAAAATTAAATTGTTTCAAAAATAAGTATCAATGTAATTATTTAATCAAACGTTAAAGCTATTTTTTAACATTATACCTATTTTATAAATCTCCGAAACAATTTAAAATATTTTAATAAAATCTTGTCGTTTACTGACATGATATTTATAACCTCTAAGGTTCACTGTCCATTAAAAAAATAATGTAAAAAAAACATTATACGAATGTGAACCACAAAATATTTGAAAGATGAGTGGACAAATTGCTCAAGTCTATCCCACCCAGCGTCAAATCAACATAGTTTTTAAGGCTATAGTAATCAATCTAACAATTCGGACTTATCCTTCTAAATGATTCCGTTTTGAATAAGAGAAAAAAATTAATATATGAATTTGTATAAATTAAAGTTTGCATGTACTTAATAAAATAGGGTTGAAAATTTATTTTAAAATTTATAAATTTACGTTGTAATATTTAAAATTTAAGAGTTTAAAATTTTAGAGATAAATATTTAAATTTTAAACTTTAAAGGAGAGTTGTATAATGTTTACATATATTTTGTATCAAAATATAACTCTTCTGATACATCTCATTATATTTATTTTATATTTTTAGATGCTACAATTTAATTTATACTATGGTTATTTTTTTTGCAATAAAATTGAAATTCGATTATCTATATTTATAACCGGAAAATTAATTCCAAGTTATTTAAACTTAATTAAATGAATTCCTAGTTACTTAAACTTAACTAATTTGTAAGCAAACGATTTGAAAAGACTATATTAGGTTTTGATTTCTTAATGTTTTTGACTTTTTGGTAAGATTGGGAAGCAGATTAAAAGGGAGAAAAAGTCAATTAAAAAAAGTGAAAAAATGGATTTTCCTCTGAGCTTGAAATTGATTCGAGTTTTCGAGAACTTAGAATTTCCTCCATGCGTCGCCCTCCTCATTACTAAAGTACTAACATTCCAATAATACGGGATTACGTAGGCATTAAACTTTATCCATATATTCAAATTTGGAGACATCACGTAATTGATATTTTAAAATAGGTTTTGCTATATACAACTCTTAGAATTGTGTATAAGAACTATTATATTTTTATTATTAATAGTTATTTTTATTTTTTAATAGAATATATTAAAATGTAATTAAAAAATTAAATATAATTAATTTACCGTGTTTAGTAGAATTAAACTCTAAACTCTAAGCCTTAAACCTTAATCATAAATCTAAACTCTAACCTTAAACACTAAACCATAAACCTAAACTCTAAATTCTAAACACTAAACACTGAACCATAAACCTTAAACCGTAAAAATCATATATTAACCCTAAGTCCCTTAAAAATAAACAACACAAACCCTAAAAATAAGCCATAAACCCTAAAAATATCATGAATAAATTTTATTTAATATTTTAAAAATATAATTAATTAAATTCTAATAGATTCTATTGAAAAATAAAATAACAATTAATGATAAGAATCTAGTAGCAAAACTCTTTAAAAAATACTAAAATTCATGTCCTTTATTTTAAAACAACATTAATTAAATTTTAGTTTGATTGACACATTCTAACCATCGTTGTTTTTTAAATTTTTATAAAATTTAGTGTTCAAACATCTTTCAACTGTCATTAGAATCCAATTTAAGAGTTTAAAAATGGCAAATAATTTAAATAGCGTATAAAAATATAAATGATTTAAACGGATATCAATACAACAAAATTGTAGAAAAGTTTAAATTTTTTATAATATATTTTAAATTTTGTGTAATCAACTACGTTTTGCTTTGTGAAACGTTAGCCGCCATTTTTGTTAGAAACGAGTGTTGGACTGTTGGCCATTAGTTTGCTTTGCAATTCGCAGTGTCATGTAGGCTGGTCTTAACCTAACAATATAGTTGACCAAAGCTTCTTCGAAAAATATATGGCGATGAGAGCCACCACTTGTTTGTAAAAATGCGTGTGTGAATTCTATCACAATTCACATGTGAACCATGTTGTTAAGCAATTGTGTGGAATTCAACCACTTGGGCCCAACAACCCAACCACTAAAACACTCATCTGGACTGAAATCTTGGAGCTCGCTGCCCACGTGTCATCTTTGGTTGGTTTCCCAGCATTCCATCTTTGACACTTCCAAATTTATGTTCAATGTCCCAAATTCTTCAATTAACTCAATAACGTAACACCGTTTTTTCCATGCTTTATTTGACTTGATTTTCTTTTAATTAAAACCATCACGTTTCCGTTAATTATTAGATTCTTTAACATGGTATAAACAGAGACTGAATATTAACCAAAAATTTATTTTAATAAAAATTATTTGTCAATTAACTACAATCTTAATTGCCAACAATACATTTTTTCATCTTAAAAAATATTTTACTGCTATGTAACACTAAAAATATGCTTCACTTCATCGAAACAAAAATAAAATTGTTTAGCTCATCCCTTGTGTCTGGTGACAAAGGTAGATGTTTATCATCCTTGAGACTTGAGTTCAAGCACCAGTAATAAATGTTGTGTGTGCCCTATATAAAGGGAGCCTAATGTTGCAACGCAGGAATTGAAATATAAATGGTTCCCTTGAGAGATTATATTATATGTAGTATTATATCCAACAAAACTTTACATTTCCGGTACAACTTTTGAAATATTTTTGCAAACTAAACTAAACTAAACTAATCATCATCTATGCTATTATGATTACACGTATTTAAATTAAAAAAAGAACAGCAGATGAATAATGAAAATGGAGGCCAGATTTGGAATTTTGGGATGGCTTTCTATTATCTATATTTACTAGGCCAAATGCATTTTGCTTGAGGAAGAATTTCCTGCATAAATCCCTTGGTGTCTATCTGGTCTGGAAGTTGAGTGTCCTTATGCAGTAGGCAAACATGAAGGCAAAGAACGCTGCAAACCCAACCAAAACTGCAGCAACTGGTCCCATGAAGTCCGAATCGTAGCCATAGTGATCCTTGATATATGATTTTACAGTAGGGTCAGGCGAGATTCCAGGTGCTTTAATGGTGTCTTCGATATCTCCATACTGTGACACGATCAGTCCGTAAACCGTCCATGCCACGGGACAAATCCAGTAATACCAGACCCACCACTTGGGAATTCTCTGAAATTTCAAGAAAAAGTAAACAACTTGTTTCAGATTTGATTGTGGATATGGTTAAAAAAATCTTGATTTCTTGTGAAAGAAGTAAACCTACCGGTCTTGGAATAAAGAAGCCGGAGAAAAGATTAAAGAGTGCATAGAAAGCTGCGGCGAAAATAGCTGCTACTTGATGGTTTGGTGTGATGGAAACAGTCATCATTCCATAGAATGTGAAGTAAAGGAAGGAGAAGAAGTTGATGAAAAAGAACCAGAAGAACTTTGCTGCCGTCCATTGAAATCCCACCATAGCATACACAATTAGTGTATAGTATGTTGTTTGGAGAAAAATGTAAGGTATTTCGCAAAACACCTGCAGGCCATATAATTAAAGCTTAATAATCTAGCAATTTATCTATATGTTAATCATCATGAACTTACAGATTAAAGAGACTAATGAAAGTCAATGGACTTCCCCTCACCTGTGCAATGGCATAAGGTAACGCAGAGTACATCCCGGCTGCTCTTTCACGATAGAACACCGTTCTTTCGATGGCCACGACGGGTTGAACAGTTGAGCAGTTATTGATTCCGACGAACAAGACCGCAGCATACATTGCCCCAATTATCATTGTAAGATCAGTTGTGGATTCCCTGAGCCATTGAACAAATAACGATAAGAATGTAAACAGTCTGGAAGTATTTTGTTTTGCATCGGGTTATATTGCAGATACAAAAGAGTAAGAAATGTGAGCATTATAAGCATGAAAATAGGTACTGACCTTTTAGTGCCGACCTGCCAGAAAATAGTACCGACCATGAGTGCAGAGACCAGAGTGAAGAAGTATCTGACAAGGTTATAATCTGGACTTCTCCAGTAAGTCCACCATTGCTTCCAAAGACATGATTTGAATTGACCCCATGTTGATTGCGAGTACTGAGTGGTAAAATAGAGGTCTTTCGCTCCCGGCGGCGGTGTGCTTAACTCATTTACTAATGCCTTGTTTCTCCTGTTTCACATATGCATACATTAGCTCCAAACATAAAGAAAAGGTAAAACAATTGAATCAGTGTCACTATTGCTTATGTCTTGACTTACTGATACAAGGATGATGACTTATAGTGTTCAGCAAAGTCCATTCCGAGCCTAACTTCGGCAGCTATGGAGCTCACTTCTAGCATCCATGTAGCTGGGTTGTACTTGTCCTTAATTTTGGGGATTCCAGGAATGGACTGCAATGGTGAATAAGAGAGGAACCAGATGATGCCTTCTTTTCATCTTTAGATTAGTATATTAGATATTGAAGATCATGGCTATAGGTACATACCTCGAAATATTCAATGATCTTGTGAGAGTTTCGGCCTAGTGGTCCGGAGTAAATCACCTGACCTCCTCTTTTCATCAGTAGCAACTCATCAAAGGCTTCAAAGATATCAATACTAGGTTGATGAATAGTGCAGACAACTGTTCTTCCGGTGTCCACGGTGTTTCTGACAGTCCTCATGACAATGGCTGCCGCTCTAGCGTCAAGGCCAGATGTTGGTTCATCCATGAAAATAATTGAGGGATTAGCAACAAGCTCTACTGCAATTGTCAACCTCTTTCTTTGCTCGGTTGACAACCCTGTGACTCCTTGCAGCCCTACTATGGCATCTTTGAGATTGTCCAATTCTACCAGTTCCATCACCTCATCCACAAAAATCTAAAATATAACAGAAAATATTGTTTAAGGACTAAATTAAACAACTAATGTCATGCTTTATTTCACTGAAAATTACATAATAAGGACTTCTTACCATCTTTTCCTCTTTGCTGACATCTTTAGCAAGCCGTAGGAAAGCTGAGTAAATCAAGGACTCTCTGACTGTAACTTGGGGCGAGTGAATATCATTTTGTTCACAGTATCCAGAAATTCTAGCAAAGGTTTCTTGTATCTTGGGGTATCCGGAAATTCTAATATCACCCTCGATATATCCACCGGTCTTTCTTCCGGCTAAAACATCCATCAATGTTGTCTTTCCTGCACCACTGACTCCCATCAGTGCAGTCAAGACTCCAGGCCTAAATGCTCCGGTTACTCCTTGAAGTAGTTGTAATCTGTCCTCTGCAACACCTTGTGCTTTCATTTCCTGCAAAATAACTGTACTTTAGACCATTCTCTACGGTAACAATTATAAGATTTATGTATTTATTTTGCTTTTCTTTTGGATGATGAAAATATAGTCGTATCGATGTAGAGATAACTAAAAAGAGTTGTTGAGAGTGGAAAATGGCTCTTACTGGTGGCATATCAACATAGTAATTGACAGTGTCAAATGACATTGCTAGAGGAGTGAAGGGAAGAACCATTCCTCTCTTGGGAGCAACACCCTTGGCTGCGTCAACCGAAGAATCATTCCTGCTCATTTCGTTGGGGTTTGTCCTACTGCTCATTCTCCGGATTGCCATTTCTCCTAAAAGATTTCATTTGATACGATTAGCATAATAGTTAATATTGATGACCAAGTTAAGAGAGAAACAAGATCAACATAGTCCATTTTTTCATGTTTCTTACTTGAATTGTTTGCATCCGCGGAAGACAAAGATCGAGAGAATGAATCTTTGCTTGATTTTGGTCTCCTTAACCTTGGTTCACCCTTAGAAACCTCGTCGTTAGCCTCCAGCTCTTCGGCAGTTTCCTCAGAAATTACAGCCTGTGGCTTCCCAAGGGCTATTATGCCAACCAAGAAAATGTACAAGATTAGCTACCTAAAGGAAAAACACATATAGGCAACAAAAGAGACACACTAGCCTAACAGAATGTTAAAACTTACGGTTTAGGTACATGAGCGCAAAGGTGAAGAGAACGTTGAACAACACTGTGAACCCTAAAAGAGCAGCTGCACCAATCCAATACCAATTCTTATTATTGGGAACATCAAAGTTCCTGAGCACTTGTACCCCCAAGCTCGTAACATTGTCCGAAGCCTGCATTATGGACAACGATTCCGCTTGTAACTTGCTTTCTTTCAAATGAAAATATATATGCATTTTTATAGTCTATAACCAATTGATATATTTTGTCTGTAGGGAATTGAATAACATACCTTTTTGTTCATCCACCTTGGAGCAAATAGTTCATTAACAGTAAAGGCATTGTAACCGTAACTCAAAGGCGAAACCCAGTAAGCCCACTCCCACCAGTTTGGGATTTCACCTTTCGGAATGATGAAGCCTCCCAGCAAGAACACAAGGAGAAGAGTGAGAGCCCCACCAGTGTTAGCTATGATCATTGTTCTGCATATTCCAGCAATGAGTCTAAAGAGCCCAGCTGCCATTTGTTGTACTAAAAACACCAACAAGAATGTCTTGAAAAACCTGGCAATAGGTTTAAGGGGTTAGCAAGTTAATACTATTTTGAGTTATTATTTAACTTGTTGCTCAAGTAAGAAAAAGCTCGGATTCGATTTACCTGCTGGCCTCAGGTGCAAATCCCATTGTGTAATATGTTACAATCATCCAAACAGTGGATTCTAGAATAGATATCGGAACCCGGAGTAGGAATGTTGGCAGAGTAAAAGTCCAGACAGGGTGGAATAGAAGGTCTCTTTGCTTGTAGAACACTGGAAGCCTACTGATCATCAGGGAGAGCTCGGAGAAACCATTGAACATGTTGATGATCATTCCGAATAGAAGTGCACCAACATAGATTGCCGCGTCTTGCTCGTTCCTAGTGTGCAATTCAGTCCTCAAAAACACTGTGGACGCAATGATTGCCACGATGATAATCTGGACCGTCTTGAAAACGTAAATAAACGAATTCCTCTTAATCAGTAGCCATTCTTTGTCCCAACACGCCTTGAGAAGTTCCATTTTGGAGACCGGGTATTTTTTGAAGGCCAATGCCGCTCGGTGACCTCTTGACTTGTCATAAGGCACGGAGAGCTCATTCTCTAACCTCATTCCGACATGGAAACGCTTGAACCTGTTTGCAAACTCAGTTACTGTAATGTATCTGTAAGGTTTACTCCTATCCGCCCAGTATTGCTCTTGGTCCTTCTTTGAGGTAACCTGTCACAGTTTCACTACCTTGTCAGCTTATGTTGCACCAATTTTTTTTTTTTACATTCTAACTAAGCTAAACAAAACGAAATTAAACCCGAATTTACTGTTACCAAGTAAGTTAAAAATGTGAACTAACAAATGGTGTTTTAGTTTTAGTGTTTTACCTCTTGCAAGAAGTCAGCTGTGCCTTTCCTTTCAGGACATCTGAAGCCACAACTCTCAAAGAACTCGACAACATACTCGCGTGGACCCTGGTAGACAATTTGGCCCTCTGATAAAAGAATGATATCATCAAAGAGATCGAAGGTCTCGGGAGCAGGTTGGAGTAGAGACATCAAGATTGTGGCCTCTGTTAGGTGCACAATCTGCTGCAAACACTTAACTATCTGGTATGTCGTGGAACTGTCAAGCCCCGTTGATATTTCGTCCATGAAAAGTGTCTTGGTAGGTCCAACAATCATCTCCCCTGTGGTTCATCAAACCATTACGTTACTATCATTTGTCAATGTGAAGGTTGGTGGAAAATCAACTTTGAGATTTGGTCCAATGAATGTGAACATTTTGCATTTGGTTTAGTTTTTCAATCTTGAAACCCTTGGGAATAATTGAAAGTTTCTGTATATCAAGTAAGGTGGGTTTTCACTTTTCAATGGTTCCCACGTGTATTTTTAGGCACGTAAGGTGGAAGCAAATTGTTTTTATTTGCTTTATTAGATGTGATAAGCAAGAGAAAATAACTGATTATGAAGAAAAAAACAAAGCCTATTAATACTAAGAATCAACCTGTTGTTACTCTCTTCTTTTGACCTCCAGAAATCCCCCTCTGCATCTCATCTCCAACAATGATATCCTTGCAAATGTCTAGCCCCAAAAGCTGACCAATTCAACAACATACGAAAACATTACGTTAGCAAAACGTCACTTCCATTGGCCCATATTATCCACCGACTGTATATAATTGGAGCTGGTGAGTCAAAATAGGGTATGCTAAATGTTGAATTTCATGCCTAATCTAACTTACTTTTAGAGTGTAATCCGTGAAAAGGCTACTTTCAACTCCTTTCATTGCAGTTGCCTGAGAAATCCACATATTTCAAAAGCATGTCATATATTGTTATGAAATATTGAAAACAAACACACAAATGTTTTGCCTTTGTTTACCTTCATGAAAAGGTCTACATCAGCTTCTGGGAAAATTCCTGCATCTTTTTCCCTTCTAGCAAGCTCACTTAAGAGATCTATAACAAACAAAACACTTGCAGTTTTGAGTAATTCATCAATAAATTTGGTACTGAAGTGATCATATTGTGGTTAACGTGTAAATATATTGTTTTTACCATATCGAGTGCCAACACCCTGGCATCTTGCGGAGAAATCCAATGTTTCCTTGACAGTCATTTCTCCAACATGAACATCATTTTGGCTGATATATGCAGATGTCTTTTTAGGAACAAATTCATTCAGTCTATATCCATTGTATGTTATTTCTCCTTTAACCTGTGTTTGATTCACCCCAAAGAAGAAGAATCAGACTGTTAATCTTGAAGAGTAATGAGAAAATTTTACCAGGATAAAAAGTAAAAAAAGGAAGATGATTGATTGTAACTGACCTTTAAGCTTGGATCCAACTTGCCCGCCAATGCCAGCAAAAGGGTTGTTTTTCCAGAAGAAGGTGGACCTAGTAAGAGTGTCATCCTATAACAATAATAGATAAATAAAGGGTTTATATTTAAAAATTAAATGAATATGAAATGAAATAAGCATTGGGGTGTTGAAATTATATACCTTGATGGTTTAATAACTCCGGAGGCATCTTTAAGAATGGTGAGATTAGTTGTCTTGGCAAGTTTGATTCCGACCATTCCAAGAACCGACTCGAAGATGTTTCTAGCAGCATTTGGAAGAGAAGGAAGAGCCCTGCTGCCGATGTAGCAGTCGGCTTCTATGGTCAAGTGCTCGAACCTAACTTCTACTGTCGGAAGTCGAATCCCGACCCTGTCGTAATTTATCAACACAAAATTAATCCAAGAGATTATAACACTTAAAGGTCATGAATTTTTACTTAAAACATTGTTGTTTTAACTGAATTGTGTTGGTTCGTTGTGTTTTAAGCTCGATTAAAACTTACTTATCAATCCTGTTTCTAAACTTCCTCAAGAACTTCTCATTGTCTTCCTCGGCAACCTTAAAGAGCATGTCGATGAACTTCTGCCTGTCATTCATGTCAAGCTTGGTAACATCGACCGCTCTATGTTCCACCCTGTTTCCGACAATTTCATGGTCCACAAACGATTGCATGATGCTGGTTCTGAGGCGATCATAGGTGGGTAGCTTCTCGATGGCGGCCCATTTTAGAGCTTCTTCGTCTTCATGGACTCGGTTACTCCTTCTGGAACCTGAGAAAACATCTTCCATGCTCCAGCTACTCCTGCTTAGGCTCCTCCCTATGCTGCTATGCCCTGTTCTTTTGCTGGGATTCCTTGCTCTCTCTATACCATCCATATCTTCTGTAATCCCTGGATTCACATGTTAATTTGTTTGGTTAATCAGTATAAAAATTTAAAAGCCTAAATGGCAACCACTTTTTACGTTTTCTGAAACGAGCCTTTCAATGATTCGTAAGCAAAAGCAACATCTGAACGTCAAAAAAAAACCAGAGGAACCCCTTCACAAGGATTTTCTTTCCTGCTTTCTCAGAAAACAAACAAACAAACAAACAAGAAGAAACCCAATGAATTGCAAGAAAAGAACTCACCGTGGAAAAGCAAACCCAAATTTGATTCTTTTGTTTCCTTGGGAGATGGAAAATATATAGCCTTTTGGGTTGTTTGGAATTTATGAACTTGAGAATCTGACTGCACTTTTCTGGCTCACTTTGGTTTTGTTATTCTTCTCTGGTTTGTAAGGTGCAGAGATTAGAGAAGAAGGGTGCAAGTGAAGTCCATGTCAGAGTGAAGGACAATATTTATATATACATGCAAATTGTAACACAGGCTGCTCTGTGCTCCTATTCTTCAATTATTTTATTCATATTTGTGATTTGATTGGAATGAATAATGTTCAAATCTGATAGGCCGTGGTCCAATATGCAAGAAAAACATACATCTGGTCATTTTTCATTACCCGGACCTACCCAAACATCATCTTCTGGTTTTCAATTATGTTCATTTTCTAAATCTATTTTTTGGGTTAGTGGATAACAGAAATTTACCTTTTAATGTTCCAATTAATTTTTTGGTTCATCCAATTTAGTTATAATTAAAAATAATAATGTTCGGATTCAAATTCAATCAAATATGTATTCTAATATGCAAGTAGGCGGCCAAAGTTGGTGAAGTTTGCTTTCATTTGTTCCTTTCCCACCTTATGTTTTGTTGAATGACTAGTCA
This sequence comes from Hibiscus tridactylites, assembly GCA_958450335.1. Lineage (NCBI taxonomy): Eukaryota > Viridiplantae > Streptophyta > Magnoliopsida > Malvales > Malvaceae > Hibiscus > Hibiscus tridactylites. The sequence goes on from OY288280.1 coordinate 85,859,859, forward strand.
ATTATGTATTGCTTGCAGCGGTGCAAAAACTGTCTTTTTCTTTATTCTAATTATTTAACAACACTCGTTTTTAAATAATTACAACTCTTTTGAACACCATTGAAATATCCAAAATTACTAGATTTTTTTGGCGAATTTCTATTTCTGTGATCCAAAAATCAATGGTGGTGATTTGCATTAATGACATTCCAACTCAATCTCATAATAAAATCCAAATTATTGGTTTCATAAATTAATGGATTACATATTAATTGCTTAATTCAAGGCATAATATAAATATAAAAACTTCCCCAGACATGATAAGACAAAAACCGAATTTATTTATCTATTTAAAAAAACAAGTGTTGCAGATTATTTGGATCACGTTTCCAATATTTGTTAATCTCTGCATAGAAAAATGAAGAAAGAAAGCAGTAAGAAAGTGTATTGAGGTCGGTTTATCATTGGAATGAAGAAATAATGGAGAAGAAAAGGCATGTGATAAAGAAGACCTATATAGTGTACCCATGGAAGAGTTGACTCGGTCTTCATTTTAAACAATATTTAATTTCAACTCCTTTAGATTAAAGTTTTAGCTTTAAAATTTTATAATTTATCTCGACTCTCATATATCAAATTTCTGACTTTATCATACTTACTCTTTACCAGCATAGTTACTAGACCTTCACAGGTTACCAAATCAAGTAGAAAAGTAATATTTGTATGGATGAGTCTACCACGTGCGACGAACACCGATGAACACCACTAATGATGAACACCGATGAACACCATTAAATTAAGGAAAATACTTTGATGCACAAGCTTGTGTAAACTTTAGTTTACACAAGCCCTTTAATTTTAGGGTTTAGGGTTTAGGGTTTTAGGTTAGGGTTTAGGGGTTTAGTATGTAGGGTATATAATTTAAGGTTTATGGGTAGAATTTAGAGTTTAGGATTTAGGGCTTAGGTTTTAGGTTGCTAGGGTTTGTGATTTAGATTTTAAATTTTATAAAAGGAATGTGTAAAAAAAATTTACACAGCTTGTGCATCAAAATAAAACCCTTAAATTAATTAATAAAGATGTAGAATTTCAAGGACCCATCATACAATTAATAATTATTTTAAAAAATTCAATTAATTTTTTTTATATATTAAAATTTTATTTTTTTAATAAGGGTAAACTATATATTTAGTACCTCACTTATTTCCGTATTTCTATTGAACCCTCATTATTTAAATATTATTTCAATTTGATCCTATTCTTTATAAAAATAATTTAACCCTCAACCTAAAACCCTAAACTATTAAACCTTAAACCCTTAAACTCTTAAACCTATACCCTAAACCATATACCATTAAAAATAATTTCACCATCATCGATTCAATTCAATTCAATGAATTGTTGAATTCTAATTTCCGTTTTCGTGTATCGATCTCTTCTTTTTAGTCTTCAATCTTCATCAGCTGTTCATATTTACCCTTTTTTTTGTAGGAAAAGCTGTTGTGATTATGAGAGTTAGCGGCACAGGTATTAATAGAGTCTGGTTTCTAACATACGGTTTCGATTATACAGGAAGAGTTTTAGTTTGGCTTATTTAGGAACAGAAACGAGCACAGCCTCCTTGCAAACAGGGTAAACATTCTCTTTCACTGCTGGTTCAATTGCAACCATTGTTTCACGACACAACAATTGACAGATCCCTGGTTTGTTAACAATTCATTGAATTGAATTGAATCGATGATGCTGAAATTATTTTTAATGGTATATGGTTTAGGGTATAAGTTTAAGAGTTTAAGGTTTAATAGTTTAGGGTTTTAGGTTGAGGGTTAAGGGTGAAATTATTTTTATAAAGAATAGGGTCATATTGAAATAATATTTAAATAATGAAGGTTCAATAGAAATACAGAAATAGGTGAGGTACTAAATATATAGTTTACCCTTATTAAAAAAATAAAATTTTAATATATATAAAAATAATTTAATTGAATTTTTTAAAATAATTATTAATTGTATGATAGGTCTTTGAAATTCTACATTTTTATTAATTAATTTAATGGTGTTCATCGGTGTTCATCATTAGTGGTGTTCATCGGTGTTCGTCGCACGTTGTAGAATTTTCCTATTTGTATGGTCAAATATTAGAGTGTGGGGTGGTTAAGTGGACAACTTTGTTGCAAGTGTCGTTCAAATGATGCAAAAAGGGTTGTTTTTGTTTAGGTCAACATCCCATATTTGTGTTAAGATACTAATTTTAGATCACTTACCAAATTCAAGTATCAATTGTATAATAAATTATTGTTTTCAGGGGCAGAGCTAGAAATATATTTAAGGGTGTCATTTTTTTAACGATATTTAAAGATGATTAATTATTTATAAAGGGGTGTCATTTTATTCATAAAAGGGGTGTCATTTGTCCATATTTTTAATTTTTTATATACAAATTATATAGAAAAAATAAGTTTTCCAAAAATTTTGGGGTGTCTCATGACACCCCAATTTAAAGGGTGGCTCCGCCCTTGGTTGTTTTCATATATTTTTTGACAAAGCTTAATTTTAATCCTAATTAGAGGAAAGGGGGAGAATATAAAGACTCTAGGAGAAAGAAAATGATGCTCCTGGTAGATCTATAACCTATGATCTAAGAGAAAGAAGTGAATAAAAATAAACAGTTTGGTCAGACAAACGAGATGAAACTGGTTACACCTAGACCAAATTTTCATTTGACCCCAACAAATTATAAGTTAATGCAGTGGTAGGGGCCTTGTTAAATATAAAAAAATCATTTTAACCACCTTTCAAAATTTAATCAATTAATCTAATCCAATTTGTTGTTGAGGTTAAATTTAAAAGATATTTTTGTTATTTTCAAGAATTCCAATTTGATTACCTGGAATCCAGTTTCAAATAAAGATGTGATGTTTTAAACGGAGTGTTGACAATGGGATCATAAAGGGTAATTTATGAGGAATTTTAGAACAAAGGTACGTTGAGTGGGTACACAGTACACTGCAAGCACTCATTCTAATTCCCAACCACCCCATCTTTACAAGCCAATATTAAAATCTTGCATCCTTCATATTGTTTGACCCTCAAAACCAACACTTGAACGACTTCTAAATATTTCCAGGCTTTATTAGGTGGCTAACCAAAGTTTATTATTCTTTATAATCATTTCTGACTAATTTTTTTAACATTTACTGTATAATACATATATTATTCAGACCCTTTTTTTACTTATAGATACAAGTATATTAAATATCTTTAATTTTACGTTTTCGTGTATATTTTGTAAGTCTAAAACTTGAGACCGGAATTGATGTCGGACAGTGGGACCTTTATTTCTCTCTTGTTACAGAAATGGTTGGTTATTTGCGTTGAAAGTCAAAAATTTCAACTGGGATGGTTCCAAGAAATAGAATGTTGACAGGATTAAGAGCCGTCAACCTCCCCCATACTAATAGTCTTACGCTTTGTCTTTGGTTCTACATTAATTATGCACATGCCAATTAATTTAAATATTAAACCTATGTTAATTAATTAATTAATTAATTAATTAACTAGACTTGATTTGCAGTAAACATCACGAGAATGAAAAACTGATTGAAAATATTGACAAAAAAACATTTTAATAGCTTATAAACTATTGAATTTATTTTTTCTCAAGAATCTTAACTACTTTTGAAGTAAAATCAAAAGTGTGAAGACATTAGGTTGAATAATGAAGAAAAAAATGGAAATTCAAATTGGGTTAGGTGAAAGCACTATTTATAGTACGGTACCAAGAAGTGGGTTGGTGAGGCCTATGTATCTCGTTTCTGTATTATAAATTTATAATGTTTTAGGTTGAGTGGAACTGGAATGGGTGATTTGCTTAGAGTTGCATCAGGCATTCGTCACCATCGTCATGATACAACAAATTCGGGATTGACCCACAATGTCAATATGAACTTGACTTTAGGCACTACCGCTGTCTGCTGATTGTGGCTCACATGATCCAGGAAAGTACACAGATGATCCGCTGGGGACATCTGCTATAACGGCCATGTAAATGGAATAGAAAAGGAAAGGAAACCTGCTGCGTGCATTTTTTATGTTTACACGACTTTGATAATCAATTCTTGGACATTGGAAATCAACTGAATAGACCACTGGAATCTTCTTGTCTTAATTCCCACCCAGAAAAGTCTATAAACCTCAATCAAGTAGGTGATTAATAACTAGTTACTATAACAATTCAATTAAAAGAATAGGTTCTTCACCATTTAATGCTTATCCTTGTCATTACTACTTGAGATCCAAAAGAAAACCAATAAAAGCTAATTAAATAATTATGACAAACTTGTCGTTAGAATCTGCCCTAAACTAAGTACATAATAATCGAGACACTATCTATACATACTTAATAAGATCCAGAGCATTCCATACAACACATTCGACTCCAAGATTCTATACTGTAGTTACAATAAATTAAGAAGAAAAAATACTGTACTGGTCAAAATTTCTCTAAGCCTGAAGAGAGCAAATTCCAAGGGCCGAGAGTTCCGGCTTTTACCATATGGACAGTTGTAGAGAGTTTGACACACCCACATCTTCAGCAATGTCTCCAGGGAGAGAATGGGAAAGCTCATGAAACTGTTCGTCCATAACACACAGAAGCTATGTATAGATTTTTTGCCCACTTTTCCTGCAATATCAATTCAGAAACTTAAGAGGCTGAAAATGAAGTGACATAGAACCCATTTATATATATATACACATAGTTCACCTTTACATGCGTGCTAGGAAATGCTGAAGTTCTAAGAGTTTCTTGTGTCTCATCTGAAGGCCGCCTCCTTGGCACACTAAGAACCAAAGCAGTCTGATCCCAAGTTGCAGCAGTAGCTGTTATACGATACCCAGAATCCCACCGTCGATGGACTCCTTCGCTAGGATAAAGAAAGTCTAGTTCAACAACCTGAAATAAAATACAAAAACACTAGTCATGCTCACTTCTTTTACAGAACACAATTGGACAAAATGCCAAACTAAAGTGACAAGCACCTGGTCAGAAAATCCCGCACCACGGGACATTATGACTCCCCATCTGCTACCAGAGGTGGCCATTGAGGTGACATAGAAACCCTCTCTCCATTTTTTGTTAATCCACTTGAAAGGAAAAGACTCGCTCACTTTATATGATTGCTGCAAATATGAAGTACCTAAATACAACAAATCAAAGCTAAGCAAGCCGAAGCCGAAGCGATTTGAAGAAGAAAATCGGATATTGGAACAGTGCACACTTACCTTTTGACATTACTACTAAGGAGCCCCCATTTGTAGCCCCTGCTATTGCGCTGATATAATAGTTCTTCTCCCATTGCTCCATTATCCATTCCTTTAGACATGACAAAACAAATCAAATCAATCACTCCTAGAATCTAAATACAGAAACAGACAGAAGGCATACGAAAAAAACTACAATAAACACACTAAATCTAGAGAATTGCACCATAGCAACAGAAAATACTAAAAAAATGTACCTTATGAAGGAAATAAGGTGAGAGTTCATAAACTTGTGCAGAGAATCCAGTCCCAGCATCCATTATAAGGGCCCATAGATTTTGACAGGAAGCTACACAGCTAATAAATAAGCCATCCTCATTTCCTTTTTCAATGTGCTGCGCAAGCCTTCCATCTGCCACATTATAGTGATACCTATAACCAAATGACAAATTAAACTTTTTATCCCCAACGCTTCTTGTACTGAGGCAACTAAATCACTAATTAATTACAAATAGATTTTAAAGTGGAGAAAGATGACGACAACATGAAACAAGGCATGAAACCTACCATAAAAAGGTGAAAAGATGGTTCAAGTATTATAAAGCAGTCCCGAAATTGAACTAGAAAACAATAGATAACCTGAGTCAAATACCTTTGCTTCATAGGTCTACGAGCATTGTAAACACTAATCCATTGCGTCGCTGGCATGCCCAAACGAAGCCTCTTCCTTGGTTGTTCATCTTCCTCATCCATAGACAACCGGCCTCTCTTTTGACCAACTTGATAAATAAGCTTCACAAGAAATTTAAAAAGAAAAATAGAAGTCGGGTATGTCAAATTTAATTTGCAAATTATTAACATTTAATGACATTTTGTACACTAACACGCAAAATTACATTTTTTAAGGTACGCCCAATATTTCAATGCGAAAGAAAAACATATACCTCCAGTGCACCTTCTGTGTTAATTGGACGGATATCAGGATTTGGACCAACAATCCCATCAAAGAGGGAGATATATTTGGCATAATTAGGTTCTTCATCAAACTTCAAGTTGACCACATGTTCAACAAACTGTTTGAAAGGCGCTGGACAGAAGCAACACAAGGCCTCTGGAGATGTTGACATCTTCTTCTTGCATACAAGGAAGCCTTTATTCTCTCCCTGGCATCGTGTTAAAAAACAGGTTAAAAAAAGATACTCTTAAAAGATTATATGCATGACAAAATGCAAACTAGAAAATTTGAGTTAAGAAATATGATAGTATTGAAGGAACAACCTGGTATCCTTGCCAAGGCAAACGGCCTCGAAGGAGGAAAATAAGTGTATATGCAAGAGATTCTAGGTCATCTCTCCTGCTACACGTTCTCCCTAAATGAGCATGCACACTAGCATAACGGACTGTTCCCCTGAAACACAAAAGTACTCCTTCACATAAGGTAGCCAAGCAATTTACATTAACATCTTACAGCAATCATTATAGCAGTTGTAGTACCTAAAAACATCGGGCCTCTGATCATATTCAACATGCAAACCCGTTGAATTATCTCGCCACCTAGATGCTGTTTGCCAAAAACAGGTTAGGATTGATGAGGTACTAATTTATCCGGGAATATTTAACAACTAAATTACCTAATCCAAGATCAACAAGAAATAATTTCTTTTCATCAGGAGTTCCTGTAGGACCTAGAAGAAAATTCTCGGGCTTTACATCTCCATGCACATAGCTGCCCAAAGCACCAGGAAAAAAAACTATTAATAAGTTGGTAGAAGCAAGATGTGATCAGTTTAAGAACTAAGATTTTTAGCTGGTATAAGATAGATTAGGCATTAGAGAGCCAGAGAAACTCTCTTGCTAAGCTATCCAACAATCCCGGGGTATAGGGAGGGGTGCAATGCTTTCAGACCAAAAAAGGGGTAGGTGGTTTCAGGGATTTAATTGCTTACCCTCTAGAGTGCATCTTCTCCAATATGGAAATCGCTTCAATAGCAATGCAAGCAACCATTTCTATGGACATTCTGTAGGTAAGAGCATTTTCTAATTAAACAGTTGAGAAATAAAGGAAGAAGAAGAAGAAGAAGAATAAATATACTAGCTGGTAAGCAATTAAAGAATATATCTTTGTTTACTAGGACTCACGTATGAGAGTTATTATTCCAAACGTCCCATAGACTTGGACCAAGAATGTCCATAACCTGCATAAGGGTTCAAATCAGAAAGCCAATCAAAGCCTAAATAGCAAAAGCAGGCCAGATTGTAATGAAAAAAAAAGAATGAGAAAATAGAATAAACACGTACCATCACATAATAGTCACCTTGACGGCCCTTATAGTGAACTCGAGGTATACCATGACTGCCACCAAGAGTGCTGCACCAATGGCCAATGAAAAATGAGTAAATAATTGCAAATATAATTAAATATATAATATATATATATATGAACTGCAAGCAGACTCACTTGTAAACTTGCCACTCATATGGCGGTCCATAGTTACATCCTTTGCTAGTTCTATGCTCAAATTTCAAGGCAACCTAAAAACATATAGTTTTAAGACCAAACCCTTTGTTCTTGCTAAAGAAGATCAAAAGACATGTTTATTAAAAAATGAAACAATAACATACCTCTAAAGCCCCAGAGCCATTTCTATCAATTGTATTTGTAGCTGAAACACGCCGACCTACACAGACCTGTCCAAATCCACCCTTGCCCAACTTCCTTTCAATTCTATACCAAGGGGACCCCCCAACCTGAACCTGCAGCAATGTAAATAAAAAACAATGTTTTACAAGACATTTTGAAACAAAAGGTTCTAACAAAATCTTGTTTCTAGAAATTGTAGATCCAAATGTAAACTTGAGAGATAAATACAGAAAAAGGAGGGAAAGACAACAGAAGACGCAGTAGAAAGTAGAAACTAACAAAAACAACTTTCACTTTTCTCTTATTTATCTTGCTGAAAATGTGATCCTAAAAAGTCGCAATAAAATCGAAGTAGCATAACTGAAGTAAAATGCAAATATGGTGTTCATTTGGCATTAAAGCATAAAACATAACGATATTGAAGAAAAAAAAACAAAGATGTGCATCCTTGCTGCATATCCCAGTTGGAAAGCCAGCACACACACCTTCCATTGTCATGATTATCATACCAATGACCATTAATTAAGATGATGAAACAGAACAAAGAAAATCAGTAATTTTTAAGGTTTCTATACTGTGCCCTTATATGTGGAAAAATCAGTAGTTTTAAATCATTGCAAAAGCTTAAATAGCATGCCTTATTTGAACAAATTTCACAAGTATGCCCATCAACAATGTGGTACATTTTTTCCTGTTTATGAAAATATCCAGCTAGAAGATGCTGGCCACTCACAATGCTGACATAAATTTCACCGACAACGAAAACCAAACCAGATTCAAGGTTATTAAACAAATACTGAAAGTAAACTAATCCTGTAAAAATAATAATAAAAGATTAACCAACCAGCGTGAAAGCAGTATGATACAAGCTAATTTCGCAATATAAAACCATAAAGCTGGAATTTTTAAGGAAATCTCGAACCTTCTCAGGAAGCGGTGCGGTGCTGCCTTCATCCTCCCCAGCATTCCCCTTATCTTTGCTCCGCCGTCCGCTATTGAACTCGTCCATCGGTTTCTCCCCGACTTCCTCTTTCTTCGCTTCCTCTAAAACCCTGTTCTTATTATTATCCTCCTCCTCCCTAACTACCGCTTCCCCAGCCGCTGCAACGACTAACTTCTCATTGACCCCCTGCGCCCGCTGTTTTTTATTCTTATTCTCTATGTCGTCGTTGTTATCGTTTTTCAGTGGCGCAGCTACTGCTGCTGCAGCCGCCTCTTCTGCTGCCCTCCTCCGCCGCCTGGTCCGCGTCGCAATCGCTTCCCCCACCTCGATCGGATTCGGCAGTTGCTGCTCCTGTTGCTTCTGTGCTGCTGCCCGGCCCCTGCGTGCTCCGCTATGCGGTAACGGCATCGTTCATTCTTCTCCTCCCTTGATCCTCATCACCCGAAAAAGAAAACTGTTGTCAAAGATCGAATTCACTCTTCTCTTCTTCTCCCAAAAATCGCTCGATGATACCCCAAATTACACCAAAGTTTGAGGGGAAAATAAAATATAAACTCTGAAGAATTATTATTAAGTGAACTAAGTGAAAGAAGGAATTAGATTTAAAAAACCAACGGAGAGAAAAATCGACGAATAGAAGAAAGAAATAAAATTTGGAGATTCGATGATTGTGAAAGTTTTCAGATCTGTTCTGTACACAAAGAAAGTGAAGAAAAGGGCTTTTATTTATTATTTTATTTCATGTGAGAGAATCTTGATCGTTGATAGAGATAAATAGACGGCTGGATTTGGGTTTTATTTTTCGATTATATGATTAAAATATATAATATTAAAAAGGGTACGAAATTACGGAAAAGGAGCTGTGAGTTATAAAAAAGGGGAAACTAATGAGATTGTCACTTATGTTTAGTCAGTGTATATTTTTTGTCATCGATTTTAAAAATTGAACGTTTTGATCACTTACGTTTTTGTTATGTAAACTTATAATAATTCGAACGTTAGTTTCCGCTATGACGTACACGTTAATAAAAAATATTTCTAATTTTACTCCTTAATTTTTAAAAGTTTATTTTTTCTCCATAAAAAAAAAAACATAACCTACCACCGCCTATTGTCCATTTGACCTAGCCTTCGACAGATCCACACTCAGTTTTTCCACCTTCGCGCGACCACTTTAAACAAATTTTTGTTTCAAATTTAAACTCCCATATATACCAGTTATCAATCTTGGAGCGTTGTTCTTTTAGTGATTTACCAGAAAATTCCCTTATACAAAGTGATAATTTTTTTAAAAATCTTAATTTGAGTTTTCAAACCTTTGTATTAAATCATTTACTTCTTCATTTTAATTGGATCATAAAAATTATGTTCTCTTCACTGGGAGCTTAGATTATTTAATCAGGTAACACAGAGAATTTTTTTTATTTTATTTATGTTACTTTCGTTTGTTTTTAATGTGATCTTGATTTTGAATATTTGATATTTGTATTTTTTAGTGTAGGGTGAATTGAGAGTTAAATTCAACATTTATAAACTATTTTTATCAATGAATTAAGATGACTTTCAAATCTAATGAACTGTATTTTAAGGGTTGGGTGTTTAATGTTGTTTTTTTGGTGAAAAAAGTAAATTTTTAAAAATTTATGGGTGAAATTAGAAATAAATCTTTTTATTGACGTGCATGTCATCAAGGTAACCGAAACTAACGTTCGAGTGACCAGAAATTTACACAACGAAAATATAAATGATTAAAAAATTAAATTTTTAAAATTAATGACTAAAAGTGTACACTAACTAAAATAAGTGACTATTGCCGTAGTTTACCTAATAAAATTTTTACTTGCTGACAAAACCTTGCTCCCACGGGCCACGACGACGGTGTTGCCTTGCAAACTTTTTATCATTTTTGTTTCGTGGGGTAGTTGAATATGAACCGTTGGATCGAGGCTTACTAACAAATGATTAAAAGATCTCCTGGTCCGCTATTAAAGTTGTTTTATGGATTTTCTTAGTATCAAAAATTCTTTTCGTGGGCTCAAAGAATGTGGGCAGAATTTGTCGAGGATTTTCATAAATATTAATAATATTTTTTAGAAATAAATCAAATTAAAAGCGTTGTATATTTTATATTTATTGAAATGTCATTTAATCTAATAATATTTATATAAAATATGACTTTTACAAAAAGAAAAAAATAAGTTCAAAAAAATTTACAAATTGGCCTAGTGGCTAAGGATGTTCATCTTGCATTTTGTATGTATTCGAATCCTAACATAAAAATATAATATATCACTATTTAATAAAAAATAAGGTAAAAAATAATTATTTAATAAATAAAAACAAGGTCAAAAAAGAATAACTTACTTATTTAACCAACAAGTGCCGGGTGTATTGGAAAGACGCATTGCACTTCCAACACAATAAGAATGTGCATTTTTAGTCGCAATGAAAATGATCACTAAAAGTATTAAATTCAGTCACTAAAATTTATAATGACACATTTCTCAAGTCATCATCTATCGTCACAAATAACTTCATCACTATTTCAATAGTGACAATTTTGACAAAAGTTATATAATATAAAAGAAAAAATATTAATTTTAGAATATTTCATATCATCATTAAAAGAAAAAATTAAATCTATATAGAATTTGAGATATCTATTGTACAAATTCACTATACATATTTATTGCACAAATTTAAAATTTACAAAAAAACAAATAAATACAAATACACACTAAGCTAAATATCCATAGCTTCTAAAGATCAACTTGCATTTGATTTATGTAAATAAAAAAAATCAAATAATATTAATAAATATATTACAATACAAAAGTAATAACTTTTATAAAGCATGTAGTAATTCTAAATGTTTTAGATTACAGATAATTATTAATATGGTAACTTTTACAACCTACTAATATGAATCGTCTATAAACTCCAATAAAGAAAAACTAAATCACCACATACTCCAATAGACAATAGCACTACAAGGAATCTCCCCCCCCAAAAAAAAACTTCTAATAATTATTTTGAAATTTTCTACCAAGAATAACATTTTTGTAGATCAATAAAAAAATTCTAATGTCATTCAATCAAATTCATTTCAATATAATACAATTAATTTAAAACTAGAGTTTTTTACATTACTAAATTGTTCACAAATATAACCCAATCCATGCTTGACCAAAAAAAAATATTAAATTCTTTTTTAATGTTTAACACAATTCATTTTTGAATGCCCATTGAAGAAAAGCTATATTTAAACTTTATAAAAAAAATACAAGCATACATCCTATTGCAACATTGAAAACTTAAAAGAATACATTGCATAAATATGAAAATCAATTAGAAATGAAAAAAAAATACCTTGGAGAGCCAAGTCCAACAGAGAAATCTGTTGCTTTCCTTATAACCGAGTAGATGCAATGACACTATAAAATGACATCTTCAATTATAATTTTTCAACACTAACATAATCTTTTGAAATAAAAAAGAAACAAATTTTAGATATATAAAGGCACAAAATCAAAAGAAAAAGAAAATTAAAGGTAAAATGCTTTTAGCAATAATGCAAAGAGCTATTATTTGTTAAAAAAATTCTAGACAAATAATTACAAACATTACTCAAGCTTTGATTTGGCGAAACACTTACTATGTGGACATATATCCAAAAAAAATGAGCAGTTATTTATTCAATTACAAATTATCACACCAATATTTAAATCACCATTGTGAATAGTATTCAACTATTTATTCAATTTGGTAGTAAATTTAAGATAAAGTGAAAGCACCAAGAGAATTAAATTGGAAAAATACAGAAATAAAAGAAAAATTAAGAAACAAGAGATTAATTAATCATTATTTGAAGTAAATTGAAAGGTTAGAGAAACACCTTACAGGCTTACAACACATTCTCATTTGAGACCAAAATGACGGTTAAATGACCATAAAAGCCTGAAAGGATAATGGATGGTATAGGGAGTTTAGAACAACAGCGGGCAGCCTCAACCGAGAAAGAATAAGAATAGAGGAAAAAGTTTTTTTTAAGGTTTGGTGTTATCCCTATGGTGTTAGAACCAAAAATATATTCATACGAATATTAAACCCAAGATCCATACATGCCAAATCATTAAGAACAAAAACTAGATTTCGGAAGCGTACCTGAATCCATTGACGGAGATTTTTTTTTTCAGAGAGGGTTTGATCTTCCAAGATGATAGGTTACCTCTTGCCACACAACTCTCTAACATGGAAGGAGAGATATGCAAGTTAACCTGGATCTCGGGGACCACTACCCTTTATATAAACTGAATTAAAAATCAGTTTATTAATATTTACAACTCTGCCCCTCATTGAGTTATAAATATAACTTACGGTATCTACACTTTTAATTCCATGACAATTTAATACCTATAACACGTGTAACATAATTGGTCACTTTAATTTTCGTGTTAAACTTTATAATAGCAACATACATTATACATATGTGCCCATTATTATTGGATTATCCAACAATCTCCCACTTGGGCAACATATGTTTCCTGACAAATGTATAACCTTATGAGCTCAAAATTTGCTATCATACAATAGGTATTCTTTAACAATCTCGTCCATCAACTATATCTATATAGGATCAAAGAGGTCTTCGCCATATCAATCATGACTGGACCCATCAATGGTCACGTATACAAAAACAATCAAATGACATATATCAATCATGGATGCGTAGCATGGAAATTACATGTAAATGTGAACCGAACATGCCTATTTCTAACTGGTCCTCTTTAAACTTAAGTGAGGTCCTTATCAAAAATAAGAAAAAGTGAATAAACTGAATACTTAATTTCTGATCAGAAAAAAAATAACCGAATACATAAATGTCCAAAATCAAATATAAAGCAAACAAATAACAAACTCTCACTCAAACAATAATGTCCTCAATTGATACAACACCCATATGAGCAGTGTGCTCATGAAAGACCTTGGGTGGTAAACCTTTTGTGAGCGGATCCGCTATCATAGAGTTTGTTCCAATGTGTTCTATGGATATTTGTCCACTTTGCACTCTTTCTTTTACAACTAGGAACTTTATGTCTGTGTGCTTTGACTTAGACGAGCTCCTATTGTTGTTAGAATATAGTACTGCTGACTTATTGTCACAAAATAATTTAAGTGGTCTTTCTATGTTCTCCAAAATACGCAGCCCAGTGACAAAATTTCGCAACCATATTCCATGATTAGATGCCTCATAGCATGCTACAAACTCTACTGCCATAGTGGAAGAAGCTACAAGTGTTTGTTTAGCACTTTTCCAGGATATAGCTCCTCCAGCTAATAGATAAATATAGCCTGATGTAGACTTTCTGCTATCTTGGCACCCAGCGAAATCAGAATCCGAATATCCTACGACCTCCAAATGATCTGATTTCCTATAAGTGAGCATGTAATCTTTTGTTCTCTAAAGATACCTCATAACCCTCTTGGATGCTATCCAATGGTCCATACCAGGGTTGCTTGAATATCTGCCTAACATCCCAACAATGTACGCAATATCCGGACGCGTACAAACCTAAGAATACATTAAACTCCCAATAGCTGATCTATAGGGAATCTTCTGCATTTCTTGAATTTCAAGGTTACTTTTAGGGCATTGGGCAAGACAAAACTTGTCCCCTTTAGCGAGAGGGGTGTCCATTGGTTTACTATTTTGCATGCCAAACCTTTTAAGTACTTTATCGATATAGTTCTTTTGTGACAATCCAAGAATACCTCGAGATCGATCTCGATGTATCTGAATTCCTAAAACAAAAGAAGCGTCCCCAAGATCTTTCATTTCAAAATGTTTAGATAGAAATCTCTTGGTTTCGTGCAATAAGCCTATATCATTCGTGGCAAGCAAAATGTCATCGACATATAAAACCAAAAATATATACTTACTCCCACTGAACTTGTGATACACACAATCATCAACGATATTCATCTCAAAACCGAATGAGACAATTTCTTGATGAAACTTGTGGTACCATTGACGAGAAGCTTGCTTGAGTCCATAGATGGATTTTGTTAATTTGCAAACTATATGATTTGGGTCTCCCGACTCAAAATTTTCTGGTTGCACCATATAAATTGTTTCTTCAATGTCTCCATTGAGAAACGCAGTCTTAACATCCATCTGATGTAACTCAAGATCAAAATGAGTTACAAGTGCCATGATTATCCTAAAAGAGTCTTTCGATAAAACCGGAGAGAAAGTCTCTGTAAAGTCAATGCCTTCTTTTTGAGTATATCCTTTAGCTACAAGACGTGCCTTATACCTCTCCACATTACCATTTGCATCCCTCTTGGTTTTAAATATCTATTTACAACCAATTGGTTTTGCACCTTCAGGTAATGGGACAAGTTCCCAAACTTTATTGTCTTGCATGGATTTATACTCTTCCTGCATTGCATCAATCCACTTTTGAGAGTTAACACTTTGCATGGCATGATGAAAGTTGATTGGGTCATCTTCCATCATTCCATTATCATCCTCATTTTCAAGGAGAAATACAATATAATCATCCGGAATAGCATTTCTCCTTTCTCTCGCGGATCTCCTTAATGGCACTTGTTGTTGAGGTTGTTGAATTTGTTCTTCTGGAACAATTACCTCATCCTGAATAGGAGGAAGTTGTTCAACATTATCTTGTTGAGGTTCCGGATTCACTTCTTGATTAATGATAGGTATGGGAACCTGAACATTATCAAAAGTGATAGTAGGAATTGAGTTGGAACTCAATTCCTCCTCAAAAGTAATGTCTCTAACCTTATTTTTCCCTCCAAATTCAACATCCTCAAAAAATGTTGCAGTTCCCGTCTCAAAAATATTCTTAATTATGGGATCATAAAATTTATAGCCCCTAGATCGCTCAGAATATCCAATAAAGTAGCTGCTCACAGTTTTGGAGTCCAATTTCTTTTCATGTGGCCTATAAGGCCTTGCCTCAACTGGACATCCCCAAATGTGAAAGTGCTTTAGACTAGGTTTTTGACCCATCCAAAGCTCATAAGGTGTCTTTTCAGCTCCTTTAGTTGGTACTCTATTCAGAATGTACGCTGCTGTCTTTAATGCTTCTCCCCAGAGGAACTCGGGTAAGTTAGAATGAGCAATCATACTCCTTACCATATCCTTAAGAGTCCTATTACGTCTCTCAGCTACACCATTCATACTAGGTGATCCTGGCATGGTGTACTGTGGGACAATACCACATTCCTCTAGGAATTTCGTAAATGGTCCTGGACGTTGTTCACCTGAGCCATCATATCTACCTTAGTACTCACCACCACAATTAGATCTAATTTTCTTAATTCTTTTGTTGAGTTGATTCTCAACTTCAGCCTTATAAGATTTGAACACGTCCAAAGACTGAGATTTCTCATGAATGAGATATAGGTACCCGTAACGTGAGTAATCGTCTATGAATGTTATGAAATATTGTTGACCATTCCAAGATGCCGTAGGGAATAACCCACAAATATTAGTGTGAATTAATTCTAAGACGTCTGTAGATTTGTTGGCACCTAATCTCTTAATTTTGGTCTGTTTTCCCTTGATACAGTCAACACAAACATTAAAGTCTGAAAAATCAAGGGACTCCAAAATACCATTAGATATAAGTCGCTCAATCCTACCTTTTGAGATATGACCTAAGCGCTTATGCCATAATGATACCGAATTTTCTTTATTTAATTTGTGTTTAGTACCACGTGATTCCACGTGCAAGGTTTCATTATATGATGCAACTCTATCTAGCAAATAAAGGTTGTCATAAGCATTTAAATAACCAGTTCCGACAATACTTGAATTTAAAGACAAAGTAAACTAATTGTTTCCAAATGAACAAGAATATCCAAATTTGTCCAATAAAGAAACTGAAAACTAATTTCGCCTAAAAGACGGAACAACAAAAGTGTCTTTCAAATCCAAATAAAAACCAGTTCCTAATAACAACCTAAAATGCCCAATTGCTTCAACTTCTACCGATTTTCCATCGCCCACAAATATGTTTCTTTCACCATCATTTGGCTTTCGGTAGCTCAGGCAACCCTGCATAGAAACACTTATGTGAGTAGTAGCACCAGAATCTAACCACCAAGTGTTTCTAGGTACTGAAGCTAAATTAACCTCAGAACAGACCAAAGTAAGATTCATACCTTCTTAGCACGCCATGCGTGATACTTGGTACAATCTTTCTTCAAGTGTCCAGGCTTCTCACAAAAGTAACAATTAATTGGAACTCGCTCTTGTTTCTTTTGAGCTGGACCCTTAGCAGCTTCATTCTGATACATTCTTTTCTTGCCCTTATCCTTAGAGGCACTGGCCAAATGAGCACTTTCAGTTTTATCACGCTTCAACCTATCTTCCTCTTGAACACAATGAGAAATGAGCTCATTTAGAGCCCATTTCTCCTTTTGACAGTTATAACTAATTTTAAATTGGTTAAACTGTGCAGGAAGCGATACCAAAACCATAAGAACGAGCAAGTCTTCAGAAAGCTCGATTTTAAGTGCCTTAAGTTTTGAAGCGAGATGGAACATCTCCATAATGTACTCCCTTATATTTCTTTGACCCTTATACTTCATAGACATCAAAGAATTCAGAAGTGATGTCATTTCAACCTTATCGTTTTTAGCAAAACGTTGCTCAAGATCGTCAAGGAAAGACTTAGCCTGAGTAATCTCTTCAGATTCAATGCCCCTAAAGGCTTCCGGAATGCTGTGTTTCATGATCATCAGACTCATGCGATTAGAACGATCCCACCTCCCAAAATCCCTTTTGGCATCAGGGGTGCTATCCGCAGTGAGAGGTGCAGGTTGTTCTTGCCTTAATGCAAGGTCTATGTCCATACAGCCAAGTACTATAAGTACGTGTCTTTTCCATTCCTTGAAATTTGTCCCATTAAGCATGGGTATAGAACTGATATTAGCAGATATTGTGGCAGCAGAAGAACTAGCTGAATATAGAACAAAATAAAAAAAAATAAACAGACTCACATCAATATTCCATAAGTAAACAAATAAATTCAAAGAAGTGACTAATTCCCCTCAAGATACCAAACACAACATTAATATCAAATCTTTGGACAGTAATATTAACAGTAAGCGGTACTCTTGTTGTAGTAATCAAACATTGACAATAAATTATGTCGAACAATAGATTAATCTTTGGACTAATGTATTACACACATAAAAAAATACCTTATAATTGTCACACGTTTATTACCACAGGTGTCGTTGAAATTCGGCCAAATATTAATTTTCCTTTGGGCCAATTAATAAACGCATGAATTATAAAAACACAAACATCTTGATATTTTAAATAAGTTAATCTACGCAGAAGCGGTCACTTTGGTGACATTGTGTTTCAATTAACCCACTAAAATATTAGACATAGCCAAAACATGAATTTTATTCGTTTTTAAAGATTTATCTTTAAACCTAATGATCAAAACTAAAATTTTAATCCAACCAAAACAAATATATATTTTTAAATAATATATATTCCATAACAGTAAACTATGTATGCGTAAAAACCATACAAAATAAGGGCATGTTACTGTTAATGTATTCTTTTTACCAAAACAAAATACACGTATATATGTTTATAAGTTTTCAAACCCTAAAATCAATAAAATAATAACAATGTAAATTAAAAAAAATTGCGATTAACCTAAAAAAATATTGCCAATTTGCCAGATTGTTATCGTCGCATAACCAATTGAAGACAAAACCAGAAGCAAACAAAAAACCATAATTATCAATTGAAATTGGCGAACATGAAACCAATCTTAATCCAACATGAATAAAGTCAATCGCATAAATAATCGATGTAAACGCAGAGAAACATATATCGCATAAAAGAAATCGGGAAATTTTTACAACATGCGAGAGATCAAACCCTAATACATAATTAAATTTTCGATTACGATCTTAATGATTCGACAAAATCTGGCTCGATGCCACTTGTTAGAACCAAAAATATATTCATACGAATATTAAACCCAAGATCCATACATGTCAAATCATTAAGAACAAAAACTAGATTTGCGGAAGCGTACCTGAATTCATTGACGGAGATTTTTTTTCCAGAGAGGGTTTGATCTTCCAAAATGATAGGTTACCTCTTGCCACACAACTCTCTGTCTGACAGGGAAGGAGAGATATGCAAGTTAACCTAGATCTCGGGGACCACTACCCTTTATATAAACTAAATTAAAAATCAGTTTATTAATATTTACAACTCTGCCCCTCATTGAGTTATAAATATAACTTACGGTATCTACACTTTTAATTCCATGACAATTTAATACCTATAACACGTGTAACATAATTGGTCACTTTAATTTTCGTGTTAAACTTTATAATAGCAACATACATTATACATATGTGCCCATTATTATTGGATTACCCAACATATGGCCATAAATGAATCCAACAAAACTGTAGTTTTGGCGTGAAGAAAGAAATGTATAATTTTTAAGTTGTTTTTTTTTTAATTTAAAAGCGACTTATATCATAAATAAGTATATAAAGTATATTAATTTTTTCATTTAGGTATTTAAAATATTTTTTGATCAAAATAAGTATATAAAGTATATTTTTTTGTCAAAATAGGTACCTGAAGTTATTTTTCGTCAAAGTATTTACTTATTTTTTTTATTAAAATAAGTACCTAAAATATCTTTATTGTCACAAAGATAAATTTATTGTTGTGTTAATATCTACATGACATTAACTTAATTGTATAGTAGTGACAAAATTTATCGTAACAAAAAGTAAAATTTGGAGTGACTATCAAATTGTTGTCACAAAACCCCAAACAATTGTGATAACATTATATGTCTTCACTATTATATAATTTCTCGCCGAAAAAACAATTGGAACCAATTTGTATATTTCACTAGTGACAAAGTTTTGGTGACAAACAAATTTTTGTCACAATAACTATTATAATAGTGATCAAATAAAAAAAGTCACAAATATCTTAACATCAAGAAAGTTGTCACTAAAAACCATATTCTTGCGGTGGAAGTTCATGACGCAAGTTTAAACTTTGAAAACGACATTGTTGAGAGGAGCAACATCGCACTCGAACATAGACCTTAAAATTGACATATATATTACCAACAAAATACAATTTATTTTCATATTACTAATTGACTTTTGAATAAAATTATATAAGTTACTTATAACATTAAATCTCGATAAATCAAGGCATGATATGATTAAATATAAAATATTATAAGAATATTAAAATAGTAATTAAAACAAAATACGCACCAAATATATTTTAACAAGTCGAACATTTTTTCACAATCGTCAACAACTCATATGTAAACATTTGGAACAAATATATCCTAATGTTAAACACATCCATGAAGTCCGTATCAACTAGTAATCTTCTTTCACGAAAATAAAAACTCACTTCAGTATTTGTGATATTATAATGTAATATGTCAAACATAAATAATATTAATAATAATAATAACATAAATAATAATAATAATAATAATAATAATAATAATAATAATAATAATATTGCCAACAACAATTTCTAAACTTAAAATACTAAATTTCTAATCAATATTCAATAAATTTAAGATTATAAAGACAATCAACCTTAACCTCTTCAATGATCTGTATTAACAAAACTTTAAATACTATTAACTGTCTCATACAAAATCAATATACCGAAGTAATTCAATCAACAAAAAAAATCAATCATACACACAAGTTCCAATCTATCACAAACAAAATTATAATTCTAATTTTTCCAAAAGATTAGTCAATAAAACTTAAAAAAGGAAAAGAAGAATTGTACCAATTTAGGAGACTCGCTTGAAATTTTGACAATTTATTTTGCAAAATGTTTAGAATAATAGAATTTTGAGGATGTGATGAATGATGAAAAAAAAATAAAGATATTGATAACTTTGGGGGTTTAGTCAATAAAAATATGTTAATGTATTTTGTAAACTAGTTTTTATAGAAGCATAATGCCTAAAAAAGTCTCTTGACGTTTGACCGAATAGTTATTTTGATTTATATTTTTTAAAACCAATTTAACATTCAATGTTTTATTTTGGGTTAAAACGACTCATTTGCGCATGAAAATTGTTAGTCAACAGACGATAACAACTTAAAATAACATTACAAACCTACATGGCAGTACACGTTACGTTAGCAGTGTCATATAGACAAATATGCTGACTTTACATAATGATACATCAGTCAAAAATATTTTTATAAAATTATATAAAATACAAAACATTTTTTCTTCTAATGTGTTATTCTGTCAAGTCATTTCAAGTTGTTTATTGTTGGTTAACTAACAGTTTTCATCCGTAAATAGGCCATTTTGACACAAAATAAAATATTTGAGGTTAAATTAATTCAAAAAATAAAGATCAAAATAATTGTCTACTTAAATGTTATGGGCATATTTTAGCTTTTATGACTTTTATAAAATAGTTTCCATTTTTCACGGGCTAATCTTCAGAACATTTTTCCAAAGTCAAATGACATTACATTCCAGCATATAACTCCATTAGATTTATATTCAAGGTTTGAGATTATTTCTCTCAATAATATCATCAATTTATAGTTTATACGAGTTGTACTTTTGATATCTTAATAGTATAAAACTAAGACTTGCCACTACAAAAAAATGCATGCATTAACATTCGACATTTAGGTCTTTATTCCCTAAAAAACATTTAGGTATTTCTATTCGATTAGTAAATAAAAATAAATTTTTATTATTACTTTTATTTCTGAGTTTAATTATGGTTTAAAATTTTCTTCTTATAATAATATTTTAATAATTAATATAGTTATATCCAAAAAAAATATTATCTCGTATCAATTATATGGAATAAAAGTATATTATTAATGAATTTAAAAATAAACGCATAAAATTTAGTTGTATCGCTTGCTTTTATAAAAGATAAAAAATAAGTAGGAATTGTTTAAAAAAAATAAAAGATAAAGTTTTAAATTGGAGAGTTTAGCTAGATTGAAATTAAGAAAGAAAACAAAAAGTTTGTTTTGCAATAAATAAATTCACTTTTTCTATGTACTAGAAATTATGGCCCATTGCCTTATAGCAAAAAGGCCGAGAGAAAGATTGTTTTATGTTCCGCCAACCGGGCCGAGTGAACACCGGGCTCATTTAAATTAGGGGGAAACAAATACTGTTGATTAAATCAAATTAACTAGATTAGTCAACATGATTCAATTAGTCGATTTGTTTGATGTTGGTTAAATAAGTAGGTTTAGATAAATTTTTTTAATAAAATATATGGGGTGGGTGTTTATTAAATATAAAAATGTAAAAGCTGAACAAAGAAAAGACAGGGCATCAATTAAGTAACCCTGTCAACGTCTAGAAGAAATAAACAAAAGGAAAGAAAACCTCTATCTAGTAAAATAAACAAACAAGGAAAAATTGAACCGACACCCAAACCCAAAAAAACCCCAAACTTCATGATAGAAGGTCCAAATTCATGCTGAATTCGGCAAGGGGAAAGGGGCAAAAATGTAGAGACCAAAGAGCCCCAAGAAGGAAACAAGTGAGAACCCCAGTTCATGGAGGGTCGCTGCACCGGCGATCCGCCGCTACGAGAGAGATAGCCGCCGTTGGTACCTCCTCAACCCAAAATGCCTCGGACTGCGAACCAGACAAAGAACGAGCCACCGCATGCGCCACCTTGTTACCCGAACGATGAACTAAACGGAACTCACATGCAATCAATTTTCGAGCCCGATTCTTCACATCCCAGGTAAGAGCGCTCATTTCCGATAAATCTGAGATTGAGTTTTGAATATACGAATAGTGGCTAATGAATCTCCTTCCAACACAACCCTTCGGAGTCTAAGATCTTCAACAAATTCCATGACGTGCTTGGCCGCGTACGCCTCCGCCAGAAAGCTATTCAGAACGTTGGAGGTCTTACGGCAACATGCGCCCAGAACCTCCCCGTCTTCATCCCGCACAACAACCCCCGACTGAGCTACCCGTGAGGCGGATGAGAAACACGCGTCAAAGTTTGCTTTTACCCACCCCGCCGCCGGAGGAGACCAACCAGATTCATTACTTCTAAAAGAAACACAAACCCGCTGTGCCACCGTCTCAAGTTCCAGGCAATAAAATTTAACGAAGGTAACGGTTGCTTCTTTTTACTGAGTGACGCCCTCATGTAAACTTTTGTTTCTAGCATACCAAATTGCCCATAATGTGATTAGAATTTCTTTATGCTTTGTGGTTGAGATGTTATCAAAAACTCAATATAACCAATCGAACACATTGTCCAAACTAAAGGACTCCGTCCAGTCATAACCAAGCCCCTGCCAAACCAGTTGTGCTGGTGAGCAATCACGAACAATGTGGATCCCCGTTTCGCTAGGAAACGGGCAGTTAGGACACTTTGGATCAGATAGAACTCTCTTAACTCGTAGGATCTCTCTAGATGGGATATAGTTCATTACAAACCTCCAGACATGTATCTTAACCTTATATGGACACGATATTGCCCATAGGTGCTTGAAGAATTTCTTTGTAGACATGTCAGGAGCACCATTCTGTATTAACAACTTGTAGCCACTTCGAACAGTGTACACCCCCGTGTGTTCCGCTGACCATACCAAGACATCCTGTTGAGGGAATGATGATAGAGGGATACCCAAAATTAGGTTCGCTTCCAAATCTGAAAAAAATGTCTCTAACTCGATCAGCCTTCCAAGAATGCGTATTCCCATCTATTAGATCAGCTACCCAACTCACCGGAGATTCCACCTGACGTGGGGGAGAAACCGGCAACCAATAGTCATTCTAGACGTTAATGGAGGCCCCCGAGCCCACCTTCCACTTCAGGCCCTTTAGCAATAGGCCCTTCGCACTCCAGACACTGCGCCAGACGAGAGATGGGATTGAGCCCAACGATGAGCCCAAGAAGTCCGTTGTACGAAAGTACTTAGCCTTTAGAACCCGACTAACTAAACTGGTTGGATTCGAAAAAATCCTCCACCCTTGTTTTGCCAAGAGGGCTACGTTGAATTTTGCCAAGTCCCGAAAACCCAAGCT
Organism: Hibiscus tridactylites; assembly: GCA_958450335.1. Lineage (NCBI taxonomy): Eukaryota > Viridiplantae > Streptophyta > Magnoliopsida > Malvales > Malvaceae > Hibiscus > Hibiscus tridactylites. Next base: position 85,883,808 of record OY288280.1, read on the forward strand.
TCCATCCTCCTTTAAAACACACAGTTGCTCCCAAGTACACCAGTGAATACCCCTCATCTGCTGAGATCTTTGCCACCAAAACCGAGCCAGAAGGGATTGTAACTCTTTACAAATCTTCTTAGGGAGAAGAAAAACGCTCATCGAATACAACAGAAGAGCTTGCAGCACACTTTTACTTAACACCATCTTACCCCCTGTGAGAGAGGCCGAATACTCCACCTGGCTATCCTCGTGAGAGTCTTATCTTTGAGACCCATAAAAGCCTGGGCCCTATTCCGACCCACCATCAGTGGTAGGCCCAAGTATTTCTCGATGTTGCTAGTTTACCCGACGCCGAATATAGACATAACACTCTGCTGGGCCAGGTCGTCTGTGTTCCTACTGAAAAAGAGTCTTGACTTGTCCAGGTTAATTAACTGACCTAAACACTTGGAATAAACCTCAAGAACTTCCCTAATCCTACTCGCATCTTCAGTAGTAGCAGTTCCGAACAACAAACTATCATCTGCAAAAAATAGGTGAGTTAGGGAAGGAGCGTACCTATTAATGCGAACCCCTTTAAGCCGACGGTCAATGTGAGCTTTGTGTAATAACGCTGACAGGCCCTCCGCACATAGCATGTAGAGGTAGGGGCTCAGAGGATCGCCTTGTCGCAAACCCCGAGATGGGCTGAACTGTGTACCCACCCTACCATTTAGAACCACTGCATAGGATACGGATGAGACACATCGAAATATATTACTGACCCATTGATCACAAAAACCCATACGTAGCATGACGTTCTTCACAAAGCTCCACTCCACCCTATCATAGGCCTTGCTCATGTCCAATTTCAGAGCAAAGGAGCCCTCCTTGCCTAGTCTCTTCTGTTTAAACGAATGGAGAGTTTCGTAAGCCACCATTACATTATCTGTAATTAACCGCCCCGGGACGAAAGCGCTCTGAGTTTCATCAATGGATATCGGCAAAATCGACTGAAAATGGTTAATAAGAACCTTAGCCACCATCTTATAGATGACGTTACACAGACTAATGGGTCTATAATAGGCCATAGTGGTTAGGTTCTGCATCTTCGAGACCAACACAATATTGGTAAGGTTTACCGCTTCTAAAGGGCTAGCACCATTCAATAAGTCCAGGCAAAAAGACGCTACATCAGGCCCAACAATGTGCCAATATTTCTGATAAAAAATGGGCCCTAGTCCATCGTCCCCTGCAGCCTTTAAGGGATTCATAGACTTCAATGCGATCACCAATTCTTGTACCGTAAAATCTCTACACAACTCAACATTCTCCGTAACACACGGTGAAATACAATCCAGAATAAATGAAGGGTCCGCCACCCCCTGAGAATGAAATAAAGAGGTAAAATAATCTCTAGCCAAAGTCTCCATGGCCTCAGCAGTAACCTGACGAACACCATCAGAGTCAGTGATCGATGTAACTTTATTTTTTATAAAAAATCACCTTAAATAAGTAGGTTTAGATAAATTAGTTCGATCAGTAATCGATTTATGTAATTAATAATATATCAATCACTAGATATTATATATATATTGATAAAAATAAATGTTATATATATATATATATTTTGTAAAGAAAAAGTTTGAATCATGAATACTCTATCATATTAAAAGAAAAAAAAAAACAATAAATCTCAAGCACCATATCCCTAATTCCAAACTAATTTAATTGAATTTTATGCTTTGGTAGATCTATTGAAAAGTAAACAAAGTTTAAAATATCAAAATTCGAGTAACATTTTTACATGAGAAACTATATTTAAGGTGATTTTAACAGTGTAAATTAAGTTTATATAATGTATTGGCAAAAATAACTACATGTTAAAAAAAATTATTGACATTAAGACTTAGATATAATTTCCGACAACACATGTATTTTTTCTTATAAAAAAGTTTACTTGAACCTTTTGATTTAACAACGGAGACATGTGTATAAAAAACATATGAGGCGCTCATCCCCTTGTGCCCTGGTGGTAAAGGTAAATGTTCATCATCTCTTAGAACCTGGGTTCGAGCACCAGTAATGCATGCTATGTGTGTCGTCTTTAAAAAGACTAAGAAAGTTGAACAGATGATACCCTTGTATCACACCAGCATATTAAAAAAATATATAAGGCATATTTTATATTTGACACAATAATTAGGGTTGAGTTTATTTAAGTTCAAAACCAACAATCAATAAATTTAAATGAGTAAATCAATACTAATTTAAAAAAAATTATAGATGAAGTTACAAATTTTCTAATATCTTTAACAGCTAATATATAATACATTTGAAGTATATTTAAAGAGTAAAGATGAAAATTTCTACTCACACTTAGTGTGTTGTCCTTGAACTTATCTATTCTCATGCCAAAGAAAAATAAAGTGTAGTTTATGTCAATTGTATTTTTACATCCAATCATATTTTAAAACACTATATGTTATTTTTTCCAAGCCATCATGAAGATTAAGCAAAACATATCATTTTCTAGCTTTCGTTGCATAGTATAATTAAATGTATATTTATAATAAACTGCAAGCAGCAAGAGACATCAGCCCGTCTAGCTCAGTCGGTAGAGCGCAAGGCTCTTAACCTTGTGGTCGTGGGTTCGAGCCCCACGGTGGGCGGATAATTTGTTTTTCTTGTTTGTTTATCATGGGCTGTTTTTCTTTTGAGATCCAGTGATCTATATTTGCTGGTTCCCTCGATGCCTCAAAAATATATATGGACTTTCTCCTCAAATTTATGGGTGCCCAAACCCTATTTTTAAATAGGTTAATTTAACGCCAATATATCATAAATTTAATCTTAATTCTATTTAGAGAGGAAGAGAATAAGAGACTTAAGAAAAATAGAAGAATAAGTTGAGCTACTTGGCCAACCAATCAAATATGCTAATATAATTATAATTATATGCTAATATAATGAACTTAGAGATAATTATAATTTTCTATATATAAAAGCTATCCATTAATTAAATTTCTTTTAGTATGAGAAATTTAGCCCCTCTACTTTTTCAAATTTAAAAATGCAAGTCTAGTTATCATTATAGTAAAAAAAAATCTGCTAATTCTAAAACCATTACAACGTCTTTTTTATTTATTTATTTCAATATGTTACATCAACAAATTCAACATACAAATTTTGATAGTATTAATAATTGAACTTAATTCTTTAAGTTTGTAAAGTAGAAAATTAAGGGCAAATGCACATCCGGCTAGACATAATCCCGCTGTTTGGAAACTATTTTTTTTTTGCATTCTATGGTCGACTTGGCTTTTCCGAAACGACATTATCTTCAAAGGATTAAAAGTCGACGTGACTCAATTGTTTGATCTTTATACCTTACGCTTGAGTTGGTGGTGCAATGCGAATTGACCTAATGTCAAATTAGATGTTAATGACCTGATCAGAGACCCTTTCAATTTCAGTAGGGTAAATCGAGTTCAAGGTACAGTTGCGAAGAAGACTTGGAGTCCTCCACCAGCTGGAACTTTAAAATTTAACATAGATAGTGCGGTAATTAGAGGTTTTGAAGAAACCAAAATTGAAGGTTGCTTGCGCAACGATAGCTCAAAATGCTTAATTACCTTCTCAAAATTTGTTGGTATAGTTGATTCCACCTCTGCAGAAATTTTAGCTATAAAGGAAGCTTGCTTGCTATTTAATTCTTCCTCTTGGTGCTCAAAGTTCAAACTTAACATCGAAACAGATAGCGTGCTTGCCTCAAACTAGATGTTGCGCGCCCTTAATCTTGTCCCTCAGCTTTCAAACCACTTATATATACTTTCTTGCTTGAGTCTGTGCGCAGGTCTGAACTAGACAATCATGAATATCAACAGGAAATATAATGTCCTTGCTGATAATCTAGCAAAAAGGGGGATTTCGCGACCCGTTGATTTCTGTCATATGCCGGAAACCTCTTAGTAGTCTGTGTCGTTGGCAGGGACGGAGCCACCCCGAAATTTTTTTTTTTACTTTTGTCTCTCTATTTAAATTTTTTTAAAAAATTGATTTATTTATAAATTTGTCCCCCAATTTCAAATATTTATAGTTTGCCCCCACCCCCAATTTTTTTTTTCACTTTTGTCCCCCTATTTATTTTTTTAAAAACAATTGGTTTATTTATAAATTTGCACCCCCAATTTCAAATATTTATAGTTTGCCCCCCAATCTCAAATCTTGGCTCCGTCCCTGGTCGTTGGATAAGACAACAATATCGAAGGAAACTCCGAGGGGAGATTTTCATCTTGTGTATCGTATGGCATTCTGCAGTTTTGATTGGTACGTTATGTATATTGGAGTTAAGAGAGAGGCTGGTTCTTTTGCTCGAACAATGACCCTGTCCTAAAATTGAAGATGAAGCTGTTTTCGATTGCCTTAGCCTTTAAGTATCGATGGGATCGCTAGCGACTATTAGGGGATCACACCAATGGAAGACCGACTCAAAGTTTGTTGTTTGTTGTTTTGCTTTGATCAAGTGCAGGCTGCAGTTACAGTTTTGGTGAAGCAGGTAATAGACCTCTTGTCTCATGCAATGGCGGTTTGGTTGCAAAGCTCTGGAATAGCATGTGCTGCACATGTCCGTTGTTATTCTTAAAGACTGAGGTTGAACAGCAGGGCTTCAGGGCGTTATTAGATAGCACAGTGATAAGCTTAAACTGATATGTAATGGCGATTTTAACTGTAGTTGTGTTCCATCTCTTGGTCGAAACGGTTTGATGTGTTTTTTTTTTTTCTGATGTAAGGTTGGCTTTTTCGGGACATAAATATGATGCACTATTTTTTTTCCAATAAGTTTAGGGAAATTTTTTAATAATACTCATATTCATGTTCGTATTGCATGTTCTCCTTTTATTAATATCATGCAGTTCTCACTTTCAAAAAGAAAGTAGAAAATTGATTTTCTGAAAATAGAAACATAAGGACTAAATTGTAAGTAAATGAATTTATTTAATTGAGTAACAAAATAAATGTAAATAAAATAATTAGTTTACAAGGCAATTGGATAGAACTCTACCCGAGTCCCGACCATTAGACAGCTCCACTCTCTATTCAATCATTCCATGTACGCTTACATTATATTTTAAGAGTTGCTCAAAAATATTGCTTTACAATGTTGATTTTTTTTAAAGAACATTTAGTGTCCTCAAGAAACTATTTTTTTTTTTTTTGTCTTTTTGGACAACACACCCAAATGGATAAGATTAGGATATATATATATATACACACACACAGCAAATACTTTCTTTCCTTTTCCCTTCAAACCAAAGCTATATCCATAAATCGTATATACTATTTTCGTATTTATTATATTGAAATGATAAAATGGGGGTGGATAAGGATTTATTTAAAGTTTATCCATCCTTTTTTATAGAAAAATAAAAAATAAATAAAAGTTTGGAGAATCTCTAGCTCTTCTTTTCTCGACCGGAGAAATATTATAATTTCTAAAGGAAAAAGAAAAGAAAAGGAAACTAAAGTAGTTCATGATTATTTGGGGGTAGACCACAAATCTTTGTTCTTATGAGTTTCTTATCGGAATTCCCACTTCATTTATTTATTTATGTGTGTGTGGAGGGTTGGAAAATTAGGATTAAGCCCATTAATACAATTTCCACTGATATAATTGTTTAATCATTTATAAATATAAAATTACGTTTATTTGAAAAAGAATCCTACGTTTATTTGGAAAATTAGGATTAAGCCCATTAATACAATTTCCACTGATATAATTGTATTATTGTGAATTTCAATTTTCATGTAACATCTTTATTTTTTAAAGTATAAACTGTGCAATAATATCATTATGGTTTTATTATCAGTTTCTTCTATAATTGTATGGTTTAGCCATTTGTATGACCCTGTTAGTTTTAAAGTTAATAAAATTAAGTTATGCCTTTCAAATTTTTATTTAATTATTTTTTAAGATTTGTCGGTTTTTTTATGAAAGCTAAAGTGATTACAAGTAGTATCTGTTATAAATATACTCTCAACCATTTACAATGAACACTCAATCATCCTGTTGCAGCTGTTGGTGCTCGAACCCAAGACCTCTAGGAACAACAACCGTTTCCTTAACCACTGAGGCAAGTTGGTTCGTGCATTTTTAAAAACCTTGTTAATTTCAAAACTATGCAACATGACATCTCTCATAATTTCATCTTTGAATATATATTATCTGTTAATAAATATAATTGATAATATCTACAAGCAACCGTTAAACATGTATAATTTAACTTCCATATTATTGAAATAAAATATTACTTTATCAACATAAAGGTCATATATTTAACTTTTAAATTTAGCAAAGTAGCCAATATTGTGGGTTTTAAGACAATCTAAATGCCAAGTTTGCAGTCTCATGATTTTTAGTCAAAATACGAACATTTTAATAAATTATATTAAAATTTTAAGGGTACAAAATTAGATTATTAATAAAAAATAAAATAATTAAAAATTTCTTTGTAAAATTAAAAAATAAATAAGAGAGAGATCGTTGTAAAATTTTCTTTGCCAACTTAAGCATTAAGGATTCTTTTTTGACCAAAAGGAACTTGTATTACCGAAAAGATTACATGAGCAAGAGTTCAGGTGGGAAAATATCAGAGGTCCATGTCAACTGACCCTTCTGATTTTTCGTAAATTTGGCAAGCCAATCGGCTGCCTGATTACAACCTCTATGGGCAAATTCGAAGCAACAAAACAAGAAGGATTGTGCAGTCCTCTTGATGTCGTCCTCAATCGCAGAAGTCTCCCAGTCAACGGAAGACTCCGATTTAATACGCTGGATTACAGCTCGATTATCCGCTTCAACAATGATGTTGTTGTAGCCATATTGTTTCGCCATCGTGATCCCCAATCTGATAGCAAGGGCTTCCGCCACTGAAGCACTCGGAGCAGTGCAAGGTGCAGAGACTCCATAAAGAAGGGAACCTGAGTTGTCCCTAACAATTGCTGCAAGAGAGCCTTTTCCGGAGATTTTATCAAAAGCCGCATCACAGTTTACTTTTAATGTACCTGGAGGGGGTGGTACCCACTTCATTACTTCCTTGTCATTTCTCAGTTTCTTCGGTTCTTTGATACTCGAGGCTTGTGAATATTCCATGAAACTGCAATCTGCTCTTTGCCACACCTCCCAAGGAGGGTCCTTTCTCCCTTCAAAGACCAGCGCATTCCTTGACTTCCAGATAGACCAGAGCAGAAAGGCGATGTGCGCACACCCATCCTCAACCTGTGCTGAGAGCTTGAGCTCATTAATCTTGCACCACCACTTAGGGAAGCCCGGGAAACCTCTATCCGTAGGAGAATAGCTGAAGTTAGATACTTTCCATATTGCTTGTGCGAACGGGCAAAGGAACAAGATATGTTCCACTTATTCCCCCAAGCACCCACAACGGGGACACATGTCAGGTTCTCTAAGCAAGCAGTGCATGCGGGCTTTTAATGCACTCTTTGACGGGGCAATGTTGTGGCACAGACGCCAAAGGAAGGAACGGATTTTGGATGGTACTTCCAACTTCCAAATAGAGTTCCACAGTTCCTTCTTGGATTTGGGGTCATCGCTTGGTGAGGGATTAGCAAACGACGAAGATTTTTCCTCCAGAAACATGTAACCTGATTTGGCCGTGTAGTCTCCGTTCTTATTTCCGGCCCAAATATAAGAGTCCTGTATATCCGGACCACCAATCGGTACTTTCAGAATTGCCTTGGCCTCTTCCGGAGAAAACAAAAAGAAGATCTTTTGTTCATTCCACGTTCTTTGGTCCAGATTCATCAGGGTGCTGACCGAGAGCGACGAAGATGGTGATGGGTTTTGAGCTGAGGGTTTGTAGTTCGGGAGCTGAGGTACCCAGTTATCAAACCAGGTAGAGATGCTCCTACCATTGCCAACTCTCCACAGAGCCCCATTCTTTATAATTTTGATCCCTTCGCGAATACCTGACCAGGCCCAGGAGGGGTTTGAGCATTTGGGGGTGTCAAAGATATTGCCATTGGGGAAATAAATCCCCCGAAGAACTTGAGCAAGAAGGGAATCCGGTTCTCTAATCACTTTCCAGGTGAGTTTAGTGACGAGGGCTTTGTTGAACATTCTAAGATCCCGGAAGCCCATTCCACCTTTGTCCTTTGGTTTACATAGATCTTTCCAGTTTATCCAATGAATGCTTCTTTCCTTGTCAGCGCAATTGTTCCACCAGAACTTAGCAATCAGTGAGCTGATCTCATCACAAAAAGAAACTGGTAGGAGGAAGCATTGCATAACATAGGTAGGAATGGCTTGTGCCACTGCTTTGATGAGGACTTCTTTTCCTGCGCTGTTTAAGAATCTTGCTTTCCACCCCATAAGCCTGTTTTGAACCCGTTCTTTAATATAGGCCAAAGCTTCTTTTTTGCTCCTTCCCCAAAAGGATGGAAGCCCAAGGTATCGTGCGTCTTCTTCCATTTTACGGAAACCCAGCACATTTGTAAGGTGAACCCTGTTGCGGCTACTCAAATTTGGGGAGAAGAAGACTGACGATTTTTGTGCGCTGACAGACTAACCTGTAGCCGATTGGAACACCCGGAGAATATGTAAAATGCCCTCACAATTCTCCGTATTGGCATCAGAGAAAACAAGACAGTCGTCTGCAAATAAGAGATGGCTAAGAACAGGGCACCTCTGCTTGATCCTGAGACCCTGAAATTTCTGCTCACCACTCTCCTTCTCAATGATCCACGATAAGATGCTAGATATGAGCGTGAAAAGGAAGGGTGATAAAGGGTCTCCCTGTCTCAATCCTCTCCCCGCTTTAAACTCACCGGTGCGTTCTCCATTCAGAACAAGTGAGAAAGAAACAGAGGTGATACATGTCATGACTCTGTTGATCCACCACTCGCAGAAACCCATCTTTTCCATGACAAACTGTAGGAGATCCCAATCCACTTTGTCATAGGTTTTTTCCAAATCAATCTTAAGGGCCATTCTCCTTGTTTTTCCTTTCCTTGTCCGTTTTATTGCATGGAAGGCTTCATTGGCTAGAATAATGTTATCGTGGATTGACCTACCTTTCACAAAGGCAGATTGGTAGTGTGGGATGACCTCGGGGAGGATAGGCTTCAGTCTAGATGCCAGAATTTTGGTTATAATCTTCATTGAGAAATTGCATAAACTGATAGGCCTTAGGTGTGACACTTCAGTTGGGTTCGGCTTTTTTGGGATGAGCACAATATTAGTTTTGTTTAGCTCCGGGTCCAGTTCACCATCTCTGAAGAAATTTGATACCATACCGATAAGGTCCACCTTCACAGTTTCCCAGAAAGTCTGGTAAAAGCAACCTGGAAAGCCATCAGGTCCCGGGGCTTTAGTCGCTCCCATGTCAAACACCGCTCTTTTGATTTCCTCTTCCCCCACTTCTCTGCTGAGAGCATCATTCATAGCTTGAGTAATCAAGTTGGGAATGTAGTCACAAAGAATACTAAAGTTGACTAACGGATTCCTCGTGAATACTTTCTGAAAATGGTGGAGAAGATGGTCAGCAATTTCCGTCGAATCTTCCAGCCAAACTTCATCTTCTTTTTTAATTTTGACTATAGAGTTTGTTCTCCGATGCTGAAGGGTGGTAGCATGAAAGAACTTTGTGTTTCTATCTCCCCACTTCAGCCAGTTGATTCTAGAACGCTGGTGCCAGTATCTCTCTTCACTCTCCCATTCCTTGTCTATCTGTTTTTTGAGCCCCTGAAATTCTCCCAATTCCGTTTCAGTGAGTTTTCTTCCTTGGAGTTGTGCGATTCTGGTCATCAGCTTCTGCTTTTTTTCATGTTTTGCTTTCATCTTCTCTTTATTCCACTTAAGGAGGGCTATTCTAGTACTGCGTATCTTCCTTCTGAATCTGGAACTCATTCTTTCCCCCGGAGAGATATTCCATCCCTTAGATATTGTTTGGGAACACTCCTCATCCAGCATCCACTTGGTTTCGAACTTGAAGTCTTTTTTATGTGCTTTGGGGAGCCCTTTTGTGAATAAACCAATTGGAGCATGATCTGAAGCAATGGCCACCTCCATTATACCTAGGGCTTTTGGGAAGCTTAGACTCCATTCCGCAGAGCATAAAATACGGTCAAGCTTTTCAAGTATTGACTGCTCCCCGCTTCTCTGGTTGAACCAGGTAAACTTCCCTCCTTTGATAGGCATTTCAACTAAGCATGAGGCATAGACAAACTCCTCGTACCATTTCGAATCACATGAATTTACCGGGTTCCCGCCTTCTTTTTCCTCCTGTCGAGCCACGATGTTAGAATCACCCATGATTACCCATTTATCCTGAACGGAATCTCTGAACGTTGAGAGTCCTTCCCAAAATTCCTTTCGTTCTTCACGATACGGGGGACCATATATAAAAGTGTTGAACCAAGCCTCACCATCTTGTAACGAAATCTTTGTGTCAATGTAGCTTCTGTCAAAACGCAGAATATTAATAGTTGCTTCCCCTGTCCACCAAAGAGCAAGACCTCCGGCTATCCCCTGTGGTTCCACATAGAAAGAGTGCTCCATTTTCATTTTCATTCTAATCTTCTCCAGGTATTTCTTCTTCTGCTTCGTTTCGCTTAGGAAGATGATTGTAGGTTTAATTTTAAAGATAGAATCCCGGAGCGCCCTGACAGTCTCCTTTGTTCCCAGGCCCCGCACATTCCAAGCCAAAATCGCCATAGCCAATTTTTTCCAAACACTTCCACACAAACAGGAAACAACGCCCTAAGAGGATAAGCAGACAAAAACGACAGGAACCCAAGAAAACAAGGCCTTCTTGCTTGAGACTGATCCAGACCGAGCCACCTGTCAATAGAGCCAAACAAAACAACCGAGCGACAATGCTACTCCTAAACTAACAGAGAAGCCACAATCCAAGAAACAATCAACCAAACCAAGACTCAGAATGGGATAGTCCACCAGAAACGGGGAGCAAATACGGGGAAGAGGGGAAATAGCAACCAGAAACGGGGATAGATTGCGGGGAAGAAAAGGAACGAGCAACAAGAAGTGGGGCAAGACCGGAAAAAATGGGGGAAAACAAAGAACCAGCAACCTGTGTGGCACTTTGCCGTCGATGATGTCAGTCGTGGTTCACCGATTACCAGCTCCAGAGAAATTGCGGCTCGGCTCCTACTGAGCAGGTCAGAAAGCACCTCCGTTCCGACCAAAATGAGCCTCTCTCCTTCTCTTCTGATAGACCACGAAACAAGCCACAGCCGAGGCCGTTCGCTCCAACTTCCGGCGGCGGACAGACACAGGACGGGGAGACTGCCTACCCACGTCGCTGGAACTGATCTCAACGGCAGGGTTGAGGAATCGAAACTCCCGGTTGAGTCTTCGCGGGACGGAGGGTTGAAGGGGCGTAATTTGGGGGCGCGTGGGGCGCGTTCAACTTCTTGGAAGTAGAAACTTGAGGTAAATATTAGGGTGCTTACCAGATATACACACAGATTCTTTCTCTGGAAATTTTTTGTTCTTATAAAGCTTTGGTTGTTAAGCATTAAGGATTCTCATATTCTAGACAGCGTTGATTCAAGATTTTCAACGACTCTTAATTTTCTTGGGTTTGGAAAAAGGTTACTTATTATTATAAGGCAAATTGAAATCCAATTTTGTTTATTTTTTATTTATTAATACACTTTATTAACGACTACTTTAAAACCATTTTGAAATCCAGCATTAAGCAAACTTTCGAAATTTTGATCGAACGATCGTGATAAAATTATAATCTTAAAATAAAACATATTATTTTATATTTCTACAATCAGATTGATAATCTTAAAATAAAGCTATAACAATCGCGAACTCCAACCTATAGATAATATATATTACATATCTATAACAAATTTTAAATCTGAAATAAAAAATAATAATAATTTAAATTCAGTAGATATAGAGAAAGAGGATCGATCCACGAGGAGATTAGCTGGAATTATTGACTGAAGATTGCTTCGATTACTACTTCCAAGAATGTCTGCAGAATAATTAAATAAAATGGGGGGGAGTGATTTGATTTTGAGTGAAGTAATAAAATGCAAGAATTAAAAATAATAAGAAAAATCAAGTATGTGAAATAGCCTCGAACCAGCTCCTTCAATTCTTTCGATCATCGAAATAGATTTTTATTTCGGGGATCATGTCGGTTACAGTCTACGAGGCCCAACCCGTCGTAACTTGTTTCTCTCTCGAGTAACCAATCATCCCAAGTCTATCTTCGAAAGATGGTTCTTAAATAATTCAACCACGTCTATCGCTGTTAAAATATTTAGAATAAAAGCAGGAAAAACCCGACTCAGAAATTGTCTAAAAATAGAATCGCTTCTGATTTTATCTTTCCTTAGCGGACCGCCGCTAAGAGTGTTCACAGGAAGTCGAAATTTGTCACAGGCGGATCTTTCCTCCCAACTGTGTTTTTAAGCGATTTCAGACCAACGGACCCTTTTTGATATGAAAAACGGTTAAAAACTTTTAGTAAGGCCGATTGCCAAACTATCTAAGCAGAAAGATAAAAATGATTTCCCAAAAGAATTTAAGCAAGTTCAATTCTCACGAATCGAATTGACTTGGCTGATTCTTGGCTTAAAGGATTTAGCTAAGTATGATATTGATTATCATACTTAACTTGATTTTAGAAAAATAATTGAATAACATAAAATAAATGAAACAAGAAAATGAAGGAAATGAACTTGGATTAAAACTAGAAATGTTTACAAAAGATAAAAAGACTCAAAAGATTAGAAGATGATCACTAAAATGATTGATCATCTAAGCTTTTACCAAGGGGTGATATTTATAGGCTTAGATTTACAAAGATAAGATGATGAGATAATTTAAAATAATAAACAAAAGATAAAACAATTCAAATGTTTTGAAATTTAAATGCAGAAAATCTAAACGGGTAAGCTGATAAGATCTCTCAGAACGTTCCAGAAGCTTCTAAAAGTCGCCACGTCATTGCCACGTCACTGCCACGTCAGACGCGTCGTGCCCGGTGTCGTGCCCATGATGCCAGTCATGACAGAATTATAATAAAAAAACTGCAGAAATGTCTCATTTTCACTGCTATTTCCAGAATTGCATCCCTGCACAAAATATAACGAAAACAATATATATTAAGTAGCAAGAAGTCCAAATAACTAAAAAAATAACATATGAAATATGTCACATTTGAGAACTCATCAATTAAAAATTAAAAACTTGGCAACTAAATGTCAAAAATTGAATGGATTAAAATTATTGAGTATGCTTTCAAAAATCAAAATGCGTGGAGTTCAATAATGGAGCAGTGGCAGCCTTTCACCCCCACTGTCCCATTCTTTTTCCTTTTGGGTCATTTTCGGGACTTTGCTTTTTACAAGACCTAAAATATAACAAAATTGGGCCAAAACTCTCTCATTACAAATTTTAATTTCATAATGAATCAATTCCAATAGGTATAAATAACTCTTAAACAAATCTATTTAGATTATTGAAATGAAACAAATATAGTTTTTTTAAGTTAGAGTTAAAGTTAACAATTTTGTGTTAAAATAAAATTGAAGTATTAACTTTTAATAAGGGTGCAAATTACAAATTTTCCATGTAACTAATGAGTTAAAATGACTTAATTGTATAATTATTTTTCTAAAGAGACTAAGTATACAATTTTCCATTTGATCAAGAGGGACTAAGACCCGTACCTTCCCTACCCTTTGTCGTTGTCGTCTCTCAATCAAACAAAAATTTGCCACTATTTTCCTTTCTATAATTAACGGGCATATGCCTTAATTGCGTCTTCCGCATTACATTTTAAATCATTAGCATTACGACTATAAATTATAATCCAATTCTTTATCGTAATATTTAAATATCATATTATAGGTAAGCACATTTGATCAATTTGTCAAATTATATATTTTTATTGTTTTATATTTTTAGGATATGGATTTTGAATCTGCTAGAAACACCCACTTTGCTTCATTTTTATACTTATTAGAAAGTTTTTTTTAACAATCTAATTATTAGGAAGATTTTTTAGTAAACAATGATTGAGTTAGGGTTAGATAATGAAAGGGATAAAAACATGACAAAAATTCAAATGAATGTTTTTTAATTGTCAAGGTGCAATAATTGATCTTCAGTTTTTAGGTTGAAATTAATTTGTTACTCGCATATGACCTAAAACTTAATCGGCGCTGTAAATATTGTCGGAAAAAATTTAACGATGCTTTTATTACAAAAGGCGTTGAAAACTGTCATTCTTTTTGCGGCAATTTTTGATTAGTTTTGCATGATATGGTTGAGTCATGGCGGAGCCACGTTATAAAATGATTGTCACTATTTTTTTTAAATTTTTTTATATAATTTGTATATAAAATAATATATATATGACATTTTTTATAAATAAAATAATATTTTTTTATAAATAATTAATATTTTTTAAATACCATTAAAAATGATATTTTTTAAATAAATTTTTAGCTATGCCCTAAGTTGAATTATTGGACAATCCAAAAGATTTTACATATTAAACACGTCCAAAAATTCGAGTGGAGTTAATTACCGAACTCCACTAATTTTGTGTGCCAGCTTCATGTCAGGTGCAAAACTAAGCGCCTAAATGATTGAAAGCTTTATTATTATGTCAGAAGTTTCGTTGGGAAAACTTTTAATTTGAGAAATTAAATCCACTTTAATTTTCTCGGTTGAACTATCTCTCTTTGAATGCTTGTCTCTGCATTCTGCTCAATACCCACAAATTTGCTTCTTTTTTCTTCTTTTAAGGGACACGTAGAAAACAAGGGATTCTGATGTTGGAGAGGCAAGTAAATAAGCAATATTCTTTTCTTGTGTTTATGTTCCTTAGTGAACTCGATGCCAAACAACAAATCATATATTATATATAATTTTTATATTAGATATAAAGATATGTAGATAACATTGTAATTTGTAAAGACAGGCAGAATTAAGGAAATCTTCAACGGTATTCAAGCAAAAAGTTTCACTTTGAACAAATACTTGTTTCTACTGACGGAAAATTCGTTGGTAATATACTCGACCAAATGATTAACATGTATTAGTCACGAAACATCGTCGGTGATAGTAGTTTACACGTAAATTTTCTTTTATTTGTTGATATCAGCTACAGAATTAAAAATCCCCAAAAATTAATCACCCATATATAAAACTCAATCGGGAAAATCATCATAAACAACATAGCAGAGGAAGGAGACCCTTTTTATAATTCAGCCATTCACTTATTTTGCTGCTTCAAATCCTTGTAAAATCTATTTATGAAATCCTCGGCAGCCTTGTCGACGTAGTCATTGTCTTCATCCACGTCCCTCAAAGGAAAAGGCGAGTCCGTTATTCTGAGTTGCCTCGCCAACGGAGTTTGTCCGAACCCCGGTAACATGGGAGAAGCGGCGACCACGTTGTTGTAGCTGTCGTTCTTGTTGAGCATCTCCAAGGCAGCCTTAACGGCGTTCATGGTGGCCATGTTGTCGTCGTCGAGGGTAGGAGGCGCGTGGGTGCAGGCGAAGAATTGGTGGTAGTAGTTGTTAATGCTGTTCTTCTTCTTGGCGGCGAGGTTGAAAGGGAAGATGTAGTTCGGGGTGTTGCTGCAGCTGAACTCGTACTCATGGGCTGCCGCCGCCGTTTCCGCCGTGGAGGAAGTTGAGACCTGGCGATTGTTGTTGTGGTGGTGGTGGGAGATGAGGTTGTCGATGGCTTTGGCACCGGCGATCTTGCCGCGTTTAAGCATCAAGTTGAGATCAACCATGAGTTTTCTCTTGGATACAATTCCTTTTCTCATCATGAAGAGAACTGCTTTTACAATGCTCCATACTTTCTTGGCTGTCACTGGGGTATTTTGTTCCATTCTCTTTCGCCTTTGCCTTTACTATTTCTCTCTTTGACTTGAGAGAGAGGAGAAGAAGATGAAGAAGAAGAAGAAAATTAGTTGTTTTTTGGTTTTGAAGGAAAGGGGAGAGAAGGGGATATATAAAGGGGAAGGACGAAAGGAAAGAAATGACTTAAACGTGAATCGTACAATTGTTAATTATGAAACAATCTATTTTATTTTAATTCTCGGTAACGTCCATTAAATCGGATTAAATACTCATTGTAGTCCCTAATTTGCTTTAACGCATTTTTCTTTCATTTTCTAAATTTATAAATCCTTTAAATATACACGAGATTTTGCCGGATTTATAATTATGACGAATAATTTTTTATGTAAAAAATATTTAATAGATAAATTATATGTAGACTAGAACGGACACAAAATTTTATACAAAATGTGTGAACTTTTAGAAAATTACATTAAAATTTAGGTGGACGCAATTATAAAATTTTAAGAGGTACAAAAATTATGTCATCAATAAAAATTTCATAAAATATTTAAATTATATGTAAAATTAAAATTTTTAAAAGTGCGACTGCCTCAACACCCTTCAATCCATACATGTGTGGAATGATAAAAGTTATGTATGTAAATATATTATGCACATGTTGTTTTATTTAAAGGTATATACAAATTATGAGAATGTTAAAAATATTATTAAAATAATAAAAATATTAATTATTTTTAAAATATTTTAATTATTTTCAATTGAATTAAATTTATCTAAATCATTTGTACCAATTCTATCAAATGTTTTATTAACCATATAGATATAAATACAATTACAATAACTATACATAATAATCAATTAGTACGATCACAAAATTATATAATTAACCCCAACTAAATTCACTAAAACTAACTAAAGAATCTTAAAATTTTGACTATGAACCCAACAAGTGTTTCGGTGTAAAAAAGGATGATGTTTATTCTAGGAAATACGGGTTTAAATTGTTTTGTCTACAAGGTATATACGCATTGTCAAAGAGTTAATAATATGTATGAATAGAACAAATATTACATTGTGATCACCTTTAGACTATTCAAAAAATAATTCCCAAACTTCTAATTAAAGCTCCGTTCACGAATGATTTTAAAACGGAATTTTAGGTGAAAAGCGGCGAGAATAGTGATTTGGGAAGAAGTTGAAAATTTTAACATTTTCAAAACCTTGTTTTTAAAACCAAATCAGGTGCAGAAGCTAGTTGAAAAAATATAAATTTTAATCATTCAGCGTAACTATTTCGTTGACGCTTCAAAAATTGGTTTGGAACTCGTTCTTAAAGGAGCCTAAAGACATGTTTTATACAACAAGTTACTAAATGATGAAAATATGTTTTACATATTTGCTTCTTCAATGGAATTGGTGTGCTGAAAAACTGTGATTTAACTAAAGTTGTAAATGAATAGAATATTTGACGAAATATTTGTATATTATTTATTCGTCAAACTAAATAAATGATTGTTCGTTTGTCAAATTAGCTTGAAATGAATTTAAAATGTCCCTTTAATTAAACAAACTAGAGTTGCAAATGTTATTTTAATTGAACGAACGAGTTTAAAATGATCGTGTTTAACCTTTTATTAACTTATTTATAAGTTCTCAATAATTTTTTTAATAAAAAGATACTTCAATAATGTATACTTATTTTATTTATAATATAATTATTAATATTTATGTTTAATTATTAGATCTAAAAAATAAGAGATGTGTTTAATTATTAGATCTAAAAAAATAGTTGTTTGTGATTATATTCGCGATAATGTTTGTTTAGTGTTTGCGATCATCGAACAAACACATATAATTTTAACTAAACAAATACGATCATACTTAAAATAAACAAACAAATTTAATTAAAGCCTATTCGTTTAAACTTATTCATTTACCGTCCTACTTCCAACTGTTAAAATCCCTTAATCTTAAGTTACCACTACATTCAATCAAAAGTTGATAATGCATTTTAATTATTTATATTTAAAATTACAACATTTGTCACGTTCGTGCTTTTTACCACGGTCCACCATTATATATGAACAAATAAAATTACTACTTGATATATTAATATTATGTTTTTCCCTTAATTTTATATAAATAATTAAAAAGCTGTCGTCGTTTTGTTTTTTTAAACAACAATTAAGACTTCTGATTGCAACAACACAAGTGTATATGTTTTTTCCAAAAAAATATTTAAAAATAAAATTTAAATTTTAGGTAAATAAATTTTTATTAGTTACTTACTTCAAAAATAAAATTCTAAATACCTTTAGCATATTTTATAACTAAAATTTATTATAATTTTATATAATCTCTTCAATCATTTGATTCGTGACACTGAATATATATATATATAATAATATATAACGATATAAATTCATACATTAAAAACAATAAAATATAACTATTTTTATTAATGACTAAATAATCACATGATAAAGAAAACAATCAAATGTTCTGTAAAGGGTATACATATTGTACACATTTTACCAATTGTATTACTTTATATTTACCCGAATAAACAAATAATTAGTTAAAAAGCACTTACATTCCAAAAGAAAGCCAAATTTGAAGCAAGGTATGGACTGGCTGCTTTTGTTTCCATATATACCCCTAACTTTATGCAAATCAGCGGAACGTATAATGGGTGTTTTAGGCAAAAAGGATTATAAAAATCCAACGCTCTCATCGGGAGATTCAACCAGTGGGGTGACTTTCAACGCATGAAGGAGTTTCCTTAGCCTATAAACAAAGGCAAAGCAATAATGGCCTTTAACAAAGCAAAGTCTCCACTCCCTTTTTGACAAAAATATAAAATTAAAAAAAGAGAAAAAAAATGGGTTAAGGAGTTCAATTCCAATGCGGGGTTCCATTATTAGATTTGTTTGTATTATGAATCGAGGGTTTTGACAAAATAAAACGTGGGTGAACTCAACTATCTTTTGTCTTCCCTCTTTTGTGTAACCACAACGTACACTATTGTAAGGTTGTTCGTCCTGTTTCAATTATTTAGTATTTTACAACTCTTAAAGCTCACTTTGCACTAATTTCTTTTCTTCTATTTCGGGGTTTTAAATATTATAAATTAACCACATTTCTAGCTGTAAAATTTTGGATGCATTCGTCTTGTTTGAAATATTCAATTCACAATATAAGAAAAAAGTATTTCTTCTGATGTACAGCTCTCGTACGTGAGATACGTATGTAGACATGAGTACTATAAAGTATAAAGTATGGAATATGAGTTTGATCCTTTAAATCTGTAGATAATTTTTAGATAGAATTAAGTATATTCAATATTCATATCGATATATCTTTATGCGATGTTATTTTTTATTCGGGGTAATATAATATTATAAATATCAAGAGTTATAATTATTTTTAAACAATTCTAACTTAAGGAGGGGAGAAGGGAAATTTTGCTCATAATGAGTCTATAACTCACAGCCTACGAGAGAGAGAAATGTCAAACTGAAAGCCTTTAACCACTTTCTCTAGACATTGTTAATAAAAAATTAATTAAGTTAAAATTTTGTTTTTTAAGATAAAGAGTTATAATTAGGATTTATATCCAATACATTGGCGGTGAAAACTTTTAGTTTTCACAAGCGCTTTAGTTTTAGGGTTTAGGGACTTAGTTTATGATGTAGAGTTTGGATGTATTTGTTTAGAATTTAGGGTTTAGGGTTTAAGTTGTAGTTTACTATGTTTAGGGTTTAAGTTTTAACGTATAAACCCTAAACCCTAAATTCTAAATCATTGCACCCAAACCCTACACCCTAAACTAAGTTCCTAGACCTTAAAATTAAAGCGTTTATGTTTAGTTTCCACCGCAAGTGTATCAAATAATTATCCTTATAATTATTAGATATGCATAAAGGTTAATGTAATTTAGAGATGATACAAGATGTTATATATTATTGATTCAAATTTTCTAAAAATAATAACGTAAATTAATGAAGCTATTTGATAAAAAAGTTAATTAAGTTAAATTCTGTTTTTTCTTCTTCTTTTGCATCTGTAGTATTTGGCTTTGCACGTGCGACCAACAAGAGTCTAGTATTAAGCACGAGGTCTACTGCCATGGGAGGCAGCAGACTGCAGTTTCTTTGAGGTGAATACAACTCATGTTCCTTTACTTACCTAAAGAGACTTCTCATGGGATCGGAAAGGAATATCAAAGCATGATGATAAATTTGAAAACTCTTAAATTAGTTCGATTGATATTATTGTTATGTAATAATTTAAAGGTTGCATATCTCAACATGCTTAATCTAATTAACAATTAAACTGTGAAATCCTTTTAGATAAACGCTACCTATTACTAAAGTAAGAATAAACTCTAGTATATATATAAATTAATTTTTTTAGAATAATCTAAAGGTAATTACAAGCTAGTATCTATTAATAGATATTCATAACTCTTTGATAATGCACACACTTTACAGATAAAATAATTGAACTCGAGTTTTATAAAATAAACATCACCAGTTTTTCACTGAGACTACTTATTGAGTTATATATATAATTTAAATCTTGTAAGAGAAGATAATAAGATAATATCATTTTCTAACTTTTTTTTTCCTTTCCTTCCTTGGAAGTAATCATGGGTGAGACCCAAATTACAAGATATTCCTTTTTCAAAATCCAAATTCACCCCAAAGCATATGGAGTGGTAAACAAAAACACAAAGCACATGAGTGTGGGTTCATAACGAATGCAAAAGAAGGCCCAAGACCAAGATAAAGAACATGTCAATCTTGAGAAGCAAAGCTTGTGCCTTGACATGAATATATTACTCTTTTTTGCACGTTTAAGGAAAAAAATACTTCTCAAAAAAAAGTTTAATTAGTTTATACGATTAATAATTTATATATTTGAACATTCGAATTTTATAAATAATTTATATATCCAATACTCATTAAAAAACTAACCAAAACTCGTTATTGAGGGTGATTTTCCCCCATTAGAACGGCATAACCTTCCAAGCCGAATTTATTTATTCAAATTAATTCGATTAAATGATTTTGATTTTAGAAAGGTTGGAGAGAGAATTTAAAATATGTTATCCAATAAAATTTGCACATATTTAAATTGCTTATAACCTAACACAAATAAACATTTTATCCATTATTCAAATCAAAATCCAAACCCAAAATATAATATGACCTCAACCCAAATTCTTAGACATAAAACAAATAAATGTATAAAACTAACCCGTCCAATTTAAAAATCAGAGTACAATTGCTCATTCCCTTGTGTCCTGGTGGTAAATGTAGATGTTTATCATCCCTTGGGACTCGGGTTCGAGCACCAGTTATGCCATGCTGTGTGTGTTGTTTTTGAAAAGACTAAGAAAGTTGAATAGATGCTACCCTTGCATCGCACCAGCATATTTAAAAAAAAATCAGAGTACAATTTTGTTAATTTTATTTCACTTTATAATTTAAAATAAATATTTATGACTAATTACTTTTATTTATAATATAATTATAAAATATTTTTATTTTATTAACAAATTCGGACTTTTCAAAATTTTGATCATATATACAGATTTAGCTCGAGTTTTCTATAACTTTTGAAAATTTCTATCGTATACAGAAAAATGGTGGAGTTTGCATTTGGATTCTAGAAGCTTCAGAAATATAGCCAAATGAGGGTGGGCGATGGCGATGCCAAAAACCTACTAATAAAAGTAGTCTTTTTCATCATAATTAATTTCGTATCATCTCAATGTCATATTTCACCTGTGGCTGCTCATATACGACCGTGCAAAGTTTTCGACCTTCAAAACCTATTATACCCAAACTCCACTGAAACCCACAAATCTAAAGGTATACTTAATTTCATATTTTTGTCTCAAACTCTTTCCCAAGATAAATGTGAATGCATTACTTTATCGGGATAAAAATCCTTTGACCCTTTTCAGTTCTCCTATATATGCTACAACACTAAAAAATATTAAAAAATTAAATTTCAAGCTCTAATCCTAAATTCTAAATCATAAACTCTACACCTTATACCTTAAAAAATACACCATACCCTAAATTCCCTAAACCATAAACCCTAAACTTAATTTTAAGTGTGTGACATAAGTAGAGGCACCGAAAAGAGAGAGGAATATCCATCCACTTTATCATATTACTTCCATTTTTCTTACCCAAAAAAACTAACTTCAGCTACCTTTCTTTATCACTTAGCGTATGTGGTTATGAATTAGAAAGATTTGATTATTTCTCAAATTATACTCATATTTAAACTTTTAGCCTTTTGTGTTTATTACATTGCATTTTATATCATATATTGTTTCGTTTAGCTTACTTCTCTCGTGAAGCTCTCGGGTTGTCTTAAAAAGTAAAGGTGGTTGGGCTATTATATGATGCATATATGTGTAAAGTTTAGCCTCCCCACGTGAATTTGCAACTCTTTTTTGCATGCTTTGTGGAGACTAATTAATTTCAATTTCATTTTTAAGATCAATTTTTCAGTAAACTAAATTATGTGATATTTATATATAGGTAATAATTATAATCCAAACACAATTAGTTTCATCTTCCATATTGCTACCTCATGACATGTAAAATTTGGTTATGAAAAAGAAAAAGAAAATTCACCTACATGCATCTAAGTAATTAGGGTTTTCCTTTTCTTTCTTCATATTAATTGCGTAAGCTGATGATGATCCACACTCAACTGCCCCAAATGGAACAGTAGTGGTGAAGATGAACACTGAAAAAAAAATATCTTGGAAACTTTTACATGATATGACAACGATAGCTCCTATCTCTAGGTTAAGAAAAAAAAAAGAGTTAGCTTTTAAGCCCCAAAAGTTGAACGCAAGTTGGCATCTCTTGAAAAATCTAGCAATGTTTCTAAGCCGAAACTGGCCCCTGCTGCTGCATGGTGAAATGGCTGATAGTCGACATGTGAGTCCACAGGATCCACACATAAATTTCACTTGTGATGTGCAAAAGAAAAGGTTTCGGTTCCCAGATTCTATAAATAACCTAGTTTCATGCATTTATCTCTTTATCAGCCACCATTCGAGTTTGACAAAGTATCATCGAAATCAATTGGTAGTTTCATAACCAAGTTTCCACTAAAATGGCACCACATGGAGAGGCTATCACGACCAGCACTTACAGTTACACCGGGAGAAATAACTTCCCCAAGCCACCGAAACTTTCAAACGACAGCCTCCACCGGACCGTATCCGACATCACTTTCCAACTGAGCAAGGAAGTTCTCGATAACTACAAAGAGACAGCCGCGACGGACGGGAACCAGCTGCCGCCTATATCCGAAGTGGAAGACGCGAAGTGCGAGTGTTGTGGGATGAGCGAAGAGTGTACCCCGGAGTACATCGAGCGAGTCCGCAACAAGTTCTTGGGGAAATGGATATGCGGACTGTGTGCGGAGGCGGTGAAAGAAGAGATGGAGAAAAATGGAGGGAAGATAGAGGAAGCTTTGAGTGCACATATGAACACATGTGCTAGGTTTAACAAGTTTGGGAGGGCTTATCCCGCTCTGCTGACAGCTGAAGCCATGAGGGAGATTTTAAGGAAGGGTTCGAGAGAAGGGAAAAGTCTTGGGGCAAAATCATTTGGCCCTAGGGATAGATCAGCAGCTCAGAAGAAGGGTGGGATTGCTAGGAGCTCCAGTTGCATTCCAGCCATTACAAGGGACATCAACAGCCTCAGAGTTTCAAACTGATGATAAGATAAATTATCAGCCCAACCCCATCATAATATTTTTATTGACCTATTATTTTCCTCCCCCTTTTGTTCTATTTTAAGTATTTTTCTTGTATGGACCAAATCTTTTACTCACTCCAAAGTTTTTTTGGGTTTGGTCCAAAGTCTCTCCTGTAGATGAAAATCAACTCAAGGGGTATTCGTTTTCGGTCTTCTTGTTTTATTAATCTCTATAATTTGCTAATAGCCCCCCATAGATTCTGCTTGTGTTGCAAGTAACTTCATTTGAGTAAAAAACTGCTAGGCTTTGATGTTAAATAGTACTCGTGGAGACTCGGCATGCTTTGCTCTATTTTACAGATCCAGGCTCAAGCTTTTTCTAACTGGTACTTGATTGTAACTTTGTATCTCATTTTCATGTACTAAATTCACATGTATCAATAAACGAATCCTATTATTTTGAGTACAAGTTATTTCCTGCACGGTAGAACTGTCGGGGGACATATTACACCCCAAATAAGAGAATATAAGTTTCGACCTTTAAGATAGTTTTATTAAAATGAACAATCTAAAAAATATGACATTTCCACTTTTAAATCGGACCAGACTTGACCCGAAAACCAATTGTGGGTCAATCATTCATAAGTTTGATGGGGTCTTTTTTTCATCAGTCGTATAAAGTTGACACATGGCTTCACAACCAACTTTCCAATTAGTAAATTGACCGGCTAACATTTTCAAGTGATTCAACCATCCAACAATACTTAGAAAGTTCAGACGTGACCTTCGAGACCAAACATTGGTCCACGGTCGAGATCATACTCGCAGTAAGAAGTGTCTGGTCCGCGGTCGAGACCAAACCAACGAGATCGAACCTAACTGCGCTAACTCGCTCTAAAATCCTGAATAGGGAAAATAAGGTTTCACACGCATGGTAAACCAACTGATTCCAGCATAAGATTCTGATTACATTACCCAGTCGTCTTAACAGTACGGAGGAATAACAGACCTGAAGATTTAACATAAGGGTTCTTTTTACGACTACAGATAATCAAACCAACAAAACATTATCCGATAATTTGTCTCACCACCCGGGTGCAAAAGCTTAGACAAAAGACCAGTTGATAAACATGAAGCAGATACAATGAGCATTCTCTTCTTCATTCAACACTTTCCAAGCAATTGCTCTCTCATAAGAAACTGGTCTTCCCATGCTTGACAAACAGACCCCACCTTGTAGACAAGCAAAACCCTGACACGACAAAGGATACAAACGTCAAAACAATGCATAAAATACGGTAAAATCTAGTTATCCATTAATTGTGTGTTTGTTTTTTGGCATTTAAAGATGCTAGACCTGTTGCATTATCTGCGGGAACTCCGTGCAGAGAGTCTTCCGTCCATGTTCATCGAATATCTTCTCCAAAGTTAAGTCCTGCAGAGCTACCAGGGTTGTCTCCAGCATGTCGAGGCCAGCCTGATTCGCGAATGTAAAAACGGGCAATGCCTGCAGAAACATATACTAGTTTTAGATAAAACAGACAAATAAATGCCACAAACATAAAACCATCATCGGTTAAAAATATACAGGATCAATTTGATATGGTGTCAGCCCCACACATTCCAAAAAAGAACACAAAGGTATGAAACAGAAATGGAATGGAGGAATTAAGTATTTCACCCATACCTTAAGAGAGCAGCACATGATGGCTTCCGAGTGATGCCACAAGGTCTTGAGGACAGATTCACTCCCTTCAGCGTTGGATTTGAGCAACTCAACGCCCATGTAGACCCTGCAAAATTATTAACAGATCATCCCTTGTTCAAAATAAAGAGGCGATTGTTACTATCACAGATGCCGAACTAATGCATGGCACAAAAGATAACAATGCAACAGTAGACACCAAATTCAACAAGTCAGATTTTCGAATCTCTCATCACAAAGGTTTAGCATAAGAGACCTATCACCTATTTGACACTACATGAACTATCATGTTTCTACTGCTAGCGTTTCATGGTTGAGGCAATAGCCTGTTAATGTTGAATCCAGTTCTCCAACTTCATATCAAAATAATATTTCAAGGAATAGAACTGTTCCCGGAAAGACAAGGCAGGGTGAAGTACCTATAACTATTGCAGATCCAACGAGCAAGAGTCTGCGCTTCAGGAGTTCCTAGTGGGGTTCGGAGACCAGCTTGTGAACTTAAATATGAAGGAGAAAGTGCTAATGCCACCCTCTGAACTGAAGATATAATGCTACGGACATATTGTCGGGCCATAGATGCTACATGTTCTTGAAGGTGGCTCTCAAAGGCAAACTCAAATGCTATTGTCATCACAGATCTCATACAACCAGCATTAGCAGAATAATCATTAGATGCTTTATTTCCAGCTGGTCCAATCTCAAGAGCAGATGCAAGGTCAAGAGTGCGATTTGGACTAGAGGCTTCCTGCATCACTTTCCGGTGCTTATTAAGAAACTTCACAAAAGATCCAGGAAAACGAAGAAAAGCACCAGTTTAACATGATAAAAAGAGGCTAACCTTCCCAGAATCAAGAGGAATGATACGGAAACCAGAAGGCAAAAGAGGCGCGTCGTCAGCAAAAGAAGCATCTATGGGGGCAAATATAAGCTCAGCACAGGTGCCCACAGCATTTTCATCCATTCCACTGCATAGCTATAAAACAATACCACAGTAAAGTGAATTATGCAAATTTAGAACTTAAAAATAACAAAGAGAACAAGCGAAGTAGAGTAAAAACAACTATGAAGTTGATGACAAATAGAGCAAAAAAAAGTATACTTACTTGCAGGAGAAAAACATCTCTTGGCATTAGTGCATCTTCGGGAGATTCCACGATTCCCTCTAATTTAATGACCTCTAAGGACTAAGAATAATATAAAGAGGTCACATAACATTACTAAACATAAGCAAAACCCAAATGGCTAAATCATCAAAGCAGAAAGTTCAAAATTTGGAACTAATAGCATTTTAAGTGATTATAAATTCAACATTCTTACCTCTTCATGTTCAATGGTATGTGCCAGGGGAAGTATAACTTGACTGCCAAAACCTCCAACTCGAGAACCTCGTAAGCTACAGGGACCAACTTTAACAACCGCAGCTGAGTAGGCATCAATGCTGCAGTCAGCCCATTCTGATCTGTGCTCCCGTAGGAAACGGAGGAGGATTGCCGGAGGAACATTCTAAAAGATAAACACCAAAGAGCAAATATATATTAACAAAATAAAGACATGTTGATATGATAATTGCAACTGTGCAGATGTTAGAAGTTTTCAGATTATGACTCGGTTTTGATGGGGATTGGATGGGGGGGGGGGGGGGAAACCCTCCAATGTAAGCATCACAAAGTAGTTCATCAGAAACATACAAAGCATCCTCACCTGTAAAAGCATTGAGGCTTTAGCACATAAGACTGAATTGCTGACAGATGGAAACCCATTAGCAAATGAAAGATTGAGACCCATTAGCTTGTCAGGAGATGAGTTCACAAGTATAGTAACATCATCCATGCCATCATTTCCCATCATTGACCACCCCTCATCAGTGAAACCATTGACAGCATCATTAAAACCCCTGTTAGGAATCATCTAACTAATTGTAAATACCATAGAAAATTCAACAGTCAGAAAAAACTTTACAACAAGCACTTCAAACCTAACCTGTTCAGCCTCTGGCTAAGTGCCCTTAAGGCTGCTGGTCGTCGGCCCCAGCCAGTCACATTAGGTTGAGAAACCTCCTGAGCTATCTGCCTCAGTTGCCGTAAAGCCTAATGGAAAAATAGAAGGGAAGAAAAGAGATCTTCACCCTTTTTCTAAACCTACAGCTATGGTAATTCTGAATATACAAGCCTTCCTACAAACAGTTTCATATTTACATGACGCAAAAGGAGAAGGGCAAAAACACATAAATGGTAACTGGAAAAATAATCTTACCGCCATTGTCGCTTTCTGAGCAAGCACTGTTGATGATTCATAAAGCGGGCGCAACACTTCTGGCACACTCCACGGCTGGTTGATGAGAAACATTCCAAATTAAGTTTAGGACCTTTAGGTAATACATATAGTTTAAAGCATTAAAGACAATTTAAATAATAAAGGAAAGTATACCTCCAAATCCATATGATCAACAATGTGTATAATTGAACCACCCCCTTCACAAGGTCGAATAAGGTATCCACTTGAAAACATTTCTGCTCTCACAAAATGCTGCACTGGAGGCATGCTAGGGCCATTTTGGGTATTTTTCAGAGACCTCTCACAAACCTAAACAATGCAAAAGGCATTTAAGAAAAAAAGGTAGGTGTGTTTGTGCCATTCATTGTCTATACGCAAAATAAACCAGCTTATTCACATACCACAAGGCTTCCATCTTCTAGAACAGAAGTATAACGCAACAACCAGAAATCCCGAGCAGGCGCCAATGTTGTTGGCGCATAGAGCTATATCAGAAAATGATAGGTAACCATTAAATAACAAAGAACCAATGAAGTCTGACAACCACAACAGAGTAGTGATCCCTGACCTGCATGTACAGCAGCTCAATGGTTCCACCATTGGCAGTAGGCAGCACATTTAGAACATCCACAGCTCGGCAATCGCGGAACCACGAAGGCCTATCCTTGAGGAGTTCTGCAACCTGGACGGAGCATAATTGTTTCAACTTTAAAGTTGAACGTCAATGTGAAGTGACCATTTTAGTAGGCTACAAAGAGAATTAGACTTACCCTAGTAGGTTCAAGACCCACAAGGCCGCAGGCACGTGCTGCCACTCCAGGGCAACCATGAGAAATAGCAACGATTCCTATGGAATCCGGACCAGGCTGTTCAAGTAAAAAAATGAGAGAAATACAGAGAATGGAATAAAAATCAATTGCTGCTTAATGAAACAATTACAATCTAACACAAAATTTACCCAAAAAAATACATTTTAACAAAGACACGGCGAACCACTAAAAGAATAAGTCCTCGTGAAGCCTAGTGGTTTTTGAACCAGAAAAGCTAATTTAATATCAAAAATGAGGAAGGAGATCATGATATACCTTCATTCCAGGCATTTGGACCCACTCTACAGCAGTTCCAGTGGCCTTTGAAAGAAACTCTGCTAAAGTCTCTTCTGCAATGGACAACAGTCTGGAAAAGAAAATACAAGCATCAGCTCTAAAACACAAATAAAACACACAACAAATTTGCTACAGCACGGTGAAAGAAGAGGATCAAACCCTGCAGGACTAGCATCTCTAGGAGGATTCGGCTGTGTCCCGCGGTGTTGACCACTTGTCACCGCCGAATCACAGCTAGGATCTTTGGTTGCAAGTGTCGCCTGTAAGAAAACAATCCACCCCTTCCCTCTCAATTTCCATGTAAATAAAATTCATTGAAGGTATATAATAATGCAAATTCAGCACTAATTTAGTTGAATTGGTAAACAGTTGAAAACTTGAAATTCTATTTTTCCTGTTGTACTTCAACAAAATAAATGTAAATGAAAAGAACCACAACTGGAAGCAACAACCCAGAAGCTTAAAGCATAAATTCTCACATTCTGAGTATGTTGACGAAAGCAACCATTCTCATACACCAGCTGGGACACCTGCTTCTGCAACCTATCATTCTCCTCCATCAAAAGCTTGTTCATTGCTGTCAGCTTCCTATTCACAGCTTGAAGGCGTGATGCCTCTTTCCTCTGCTTCTCTCTACATCTGAAAAATCCAAAAACACGCATTACTAATTGTAATAATATTATCCCACCGAGAACAAAATAAATACTAAAAACCCCACATTTCATTAGTTCCTTATATTCATTTCTTGAACCGTTGTCAATAAAACAGAAAACAAGTTCATTGAAACACATAAAAATGCACTGAGCAATGGCACCAAACGTAACCAAAAGGCAAACCTTCTATTTTGGAACCAAACTTTGATCTGTTTAGGCTCAATGTTGGAGAGAATAGGGCACTCCCTAATCAGCTGCTGCCGACGAATCGAACTAGGCTTGGGGCAATCATGATAAAGCCTTTCAAGGGCCTCAACCTGCTCAGGTGTGTACCTTACATATTTCCCATTATCCAAGCTCCCAGGCTTACCATCCTTGCAGGACATTGCCATCTTTCAAGCTTCACCCTTTAAATTTCTAAGCTATCCAAAAAAAAAACCAAATAGCCACCCTTTACTAAAACCGCATGCAACTGAACAAAAGTACTAAAACTCGATCTAATAACCAGTGTTTAATGCTTGACTGTGAAATGTTAAATATGCAAAAGATAAATAAACGATAAAAGGAAGGATAAAACCCGAGAAGGGACAACTATATCCTGATAGTAGGTAGATTTATCCTTGGATCAGAGCTTCCTATCCCTAATAACCGATCTGATTCACTCAACCATTTCTTTTCTCTAAACAAAACTTAAATATCTTTGGTCTTGGAGCGTGTTAACGATTCCAATCTGCCACCCTTTCGATTTTGCGCCAGCAAGATGCCACCTTTAAAATTAAACGGACCTTAAAAAACACAAAAGAAACGTTTTCCAGCTCGACTTTTCTCAGGATCCAAAGCACCCTTTTTCTCTCTTTCTATAGCTCTCCGTGAAAAACAGAGATTTATATGCAGCTTATATTCAGAGGACCAACTTTAACGGCACCGCTTCACCGGTCTCCATTTCGGGAAAGACCCAAATCGTCCCTAACCTCTGAAACATAGTTTCTTTCTTTCCGGTGATTCAATCAACCAAAAACCAGAGCTTTACTTTTCACCATGAGAAAATCTCTCTTTTTTTTCTTTTGCACAAAAAAAGGATTTACAAGACAACAACCGAAACAGATTAAGAAAGAGAAGAAGAACAGTGGAGAAATTGTTGTTGGTAAATGGTTATGGTGGGGGTCTGAAAAGGAAAAAAGTAAGAATGGGCAGACAGAGAGCGAGAGTAGTGCTTTGATGGGCTATTGTTTTAGCTTTTGAGGGGTATTTTATTTTTTTCAACTCATTAGAGCTTGATATTTTGTATATTTGGTTCTATATCTGCAAATATTTTCATTGGTTCGTCACCTTTTTTGGCTTCTTCACTGTGAAGTGAAACACAAAACAGAGAGAAAGAGAGGGGGGT
This sequence comes from Hibiscus tridactylites, assembly GCA_958450335.1. NCBI lineage: Eukaryota > Viridiplantae > Streptophyta > Magnoliopsida > Malvales > Malvaceae > Hibiscus > Hibiscus tridactylites. The sequence continues at coordinate 85,914,521 of OY288280.1, forward strand.
CATCTACTTCTTCATTGTGCAGGAAAACAAACCAATGGCGGTAAAGTACGATACTTTTTTTAATGCTTATATTGATTTGGTTCATAAAGCAAATGTCCTGTTTGCCCCTTCGATTATATGAAAATTATTTTATGTTTGTGTATATCGATTCTATAAATGTCCAAGAAATCAAAATCGAATCCAAAATATGAAAAAATCAATTTGAAATTTTGATTATTCAAATAGAAAATTTCAGTTTTAGTACTAGTTTTTTTTTAAATTGGATAATTTTATAGTGCACTATGGTTGTTTGTTTTTCGGTAATGTTAATTGACAATGTTGATTCGGATCTAATTTTTAATTGGATGGTGTTAGTAGATATCTAATGGTTGTTTTTACTATACATTAGTATTTTATGAGTTTAAATTGATAGTATTGAGAATGATATTGATATTATGTTCGACTTTTTAAAAGTTAATAGTATTTTTTTTTATCATGTTATTAAATGTAGTATTTTTAGTAAGCGAAGTAAAAAATGTTATATAAATTGAATCTAATCAAATATTTTAATTAACGACTAATCGATTATCTGATTTAGTTGGTAAGATTTAGAGATGCAAATTAGTGATCTGAATTTGTCGCTTAATCAAAACAATTTACTGGTGGTAAACTGGTAAATTGAATCTAATTTTATGCACTATTAAGGCTTTGTTTTTTTGTTGTGGTGGGCAAACTAAGGTTTTGCAAAAGTTAGAAAAACTAGATTTTGGCAAAGGAAGGTTTGAAAAGTTAAAATAATGGCAAACCAAGATTTTGACACTCAAAAGTTGAGTATTTTTTGTTGTTTTTAGAATTTTTTGGGTGAAAAAGCTAGTTTGGCCCTCCAAACGCAACAAAAAACAAAGCCTAATTCTATTTATAACCGCTTTACTTCATTCTTTTTATGGCTCCTACTTTATACTATTAGTTTGACATGTGTTAATATGTTAATATTTGATGCACATGCAGTGAGTTTTTTTTTCTACAAACATGCATTTTTATGCTTTGAACCTAAAATTTGAATCCATAATTCTAAAACCATGTAATTTTAATCTAAATTTTAAATTCAAAACACTAAAACTTAAAACCCTAAATTATACGTGTAACATCTAAAATAAGTAAAATTGTGTAAATTAAAATTTGCATGGATAGTGCATCAAATAGTTTTCTTTGTTAATATTTATATATGGTTATTTGACATGCATTTTAAATGTATTTATTAACAAAGTTATATATATATACTATAAGTATAATATAAATATGAGCAAGTATATTGGGCCGCTTGACTAATATGCTCATCTTTGTTTCATCGTATTTTGTTAAGTCGTGGATTCTAAACTCACTATGAACACTCTAATTTATTTCCCTATAGTCCCCTTTCCTCTCCTCTCTAAGTAAGAATATGATTAGATTTAAGATTTGTCAAAAAATATATAATATAAATATAGATAAACTATACTTGTAATTCTTAAACTTTTTAGATGCTTATAATCATCACCGAACTTTTAAAATTTATAATGCAACTATTAATTTTTTTAATTCTTTTTTATTATAGTCATTAAGATTAGTAACCATTAGAAAAAACTGGTGTAATTTAAAAATATTAAGCATCTAATTCATTTTTATTATCGTCACTAAATTTTTAATCAACTTTTGATTATATCCATTGAACTTTTATTTTACTTTACCGAAGAATTTAAGTAGAAGAATTTTTCAACTCGCAATTTTCGCACGATTCAATCAAACGTGAAGGCGCAAAAAAGTGAAGTGGCAAAAGCGTTAAAAATGTAAAAACAAGGGGCAGAGGGAGAGTATAGCATTGAGGAAAAGGGTACAGACATATAAATACAGTAAAGGGGGAAGGGAGTCGGGGGCGGGGGCGTGGGTCAGAGTAGACATGATGAGGGTTTTGCATGCGTCTCGATTTCCATGCTCTCCCTCTTCTATTTAATACTCCCTCGCCACCATTTTTTCTTTAACTTTTTAGGATAAATACTTTGTTTGTAAAAAAAAAGATAAATAATTTATTAGAAAAATTTACCACCACTAATACTAGGATTGATATTCTTAATTATATTTTTAAACAATAATTGAATTTCAAGAAAGAATAAAACACACATCAAATATAAAGAGAAATTTTATAACTATATTTATTATTACAAGAAAGATAGTGGTGAATTCAGAAATTTTTTTTAAAGTGTGCACACATATATTAAGTATCAACAATAACAACATAATTTTTTTTGTACGTAAACGAGTACAAATAAAATTTCAAGGTGTGCACACTCAATAAAAATAGATAACCAATAAAAAAAATAAATTTAGAGGGTTGATACAATAAAATTTCAGGGTGAATACACTTAATAAAATATATAACTAATAAAAAATTTAAATTTTCAAGGTGGACACATGCCCACCCTCAACACCACCTACATTCGCCACTATAAAAAGAGAAATGAACACATGTAAACTCAAATGACGCGGAGAAAAACAAAAACTTCACCTAAACACATTTTTTCAATTTCCTTAAAATCTCAATAACTATTATCAATATTTCATTATCTCTATGTAACTAGACGTTTATGTAATGATGTATGAGATGTGATAGATATAAACGATATTGCATAGTTGCTCCATTAATAGTTTTGATTACCTCAGTAAATTACCACAGAAAAATATCTAATCATGTTAGATCACCGATCTTCTCTAATCAAAGATCTACACCATAATGACAGTTACACAATCACAACAGAGGTAAATAAAACAGTGTCATAATACAAAGAAAATCGTACAAATCATAAGAAATAGGCATAACAAGATTTGGGGGAAATAATAAATCAAAAATAAAGGAAATTTTTATTGGGAACTAAAAATATTAAGACAACTAACAATCGACAATCAACATAGAATTGATGTTGTTGCCAATATCGCAAAAATAATAAAGGTGAACAACGGTAAAAAAGGAATAAAAGAACAAATATTAATAAATCTACTGGATTTTAACATTTATTGTACAATACTTACAATATTTAGACTTCTCCCTACTCATAAATAAGAGGAATTCTACTCATAAATAAGAAGAATTTAAGCACTTAAATATGTTAAATTTCATGTACTCTATATATTATACTAACGATTATGTCAATTAAACTATATTTAATCATCAATAAATGTTGAAGCAAGTGATTAAGTATCTCATTGACGATAAATTATTATATGGACCCTTCCCACCACGTCATCCATGGTCCCTAGTAATAAAAAAATTCCACATCATTTACACACTCAAATTTATAATTTCCAAATTATCTTCTCTAATTTCTCCAATTAACGTAGGGTTTAGGGTTAGGGTTTAGGGTTTAGGGTTTAGGGTTTAATGTTTAGGGTTTATGGTTTATGATTTAGGTTTTAGGGTTAGGGTTTAGGGATAGGACTTAGGGTTTATGGTTAGGGTTTAGGGTTAGTGGAGGAAGCTATCGTTCTTGAAGAAAAAAAAGGAAATAGTAAACCCTAATTTTTTTTTAATTTGATACGACACCATGATTTGGAAAATATAATCTTAGTGTACAAATGATATTGAAAAAATAATGACGTGGAATTTTTTTTATTACTAAAGACCATGGATGACGTGGTGGGAAGGGTCCATATAATAATTTCTCCTCATTGACATTTTTTTTTCTTTTCCTGAGTCATGATTTCAATACACAATAAGAATATTTCCTTCTTTTCCCCTTCTATAGGTCGTAATTATTTTAAAAAACTACACTTGATCATTAATTTTATTTACTACTTTAATATCTTGTATGAATACTTTCTATAGATAATAATTCTAACGAGTAAACGCCGGAGATATTTGTGGAATATTGCAATTTTACTTATTTAAAGTATAGCACTTTCTCAATTATTTTTAGATCTATTACACTTTGTACAGTGCAATCCAAGTATGAATAATGTTTTTAATTTTTTTGAATTAAAATATTAGAACCCTATGAAAAACAAATTGACTATAAAAAGTAGGGGTGAGCATTATCGGGTAGCCGGTTCATCCGGGTACCTCGTTAAGCGGCCCGTGTCTCGGCTCATTATATTCGGGTACCCGTAAAATTTAGTTACTCAGGTAATCGGGTACCCGGTTTTTATTTTTTAATTTTATTTTATTTTAAAATAATAAAAAATCACATGTTAAACACAAAAATATTTTTAAAAAATTAAACTTAAAACTTAAGAGAATATAGTACAAACATAAAAAAATTTAGGGATTTAAACTTAATTTTAGAATAAAATATAAAATATATATATTAAATTTTATCGGGTCGGGTCGAGTACCCGGAAAGAAAAAACTTCCAGCCCGTGTCCCGAAAAATTTGCCGAGTCGAGTACCCGACCTGGTCGGGTAATTTTTTTCCCGAAATTACCCGGCATTTTTAGCCTTTTAGGTTCTGGTCGTCCCCTTTGCATTTTCAGCTGCATGAACTTGTGCTAAAATGGTATAATTTAGGGCTGACTGGGAAATGAAGGTCATATATTATTCTGTTAGCTTTCTTAAAAACTTGGCTGGGTTACCTCCCCAAAGGTTGAAGAATATAGGCACTGTTCATTGTCGGTTTGTTTTTTTATGGGATTTTAATTTTTTAATTCAAAAAAATTAAAACACTGTTCATATTCTGATGGTAAGTCATTCAGTTTTAAATTTATTGTAGAAAATATAATAAATTCGAAAATAATTGAGGAAGTACAGTATTTTAAAAAATAAAAATATAAGGTGCAATATTCCATAATTTTCTCCTGAATAACCCCGGTTAATAAAAAAAACTTAAATTTAAAAATTTCGAATCATCATCACATAACATGACATGATGACACTTATCGAAGAATTTGTAGTATAAATATTGCTCATCGATAACAGTATTATGTCAAGGCTGCATTTTAATTGAGTTTAACAGCTTAAACGAGCGTTTCCCCAGCTTTTCTTTGTCAACCAATTAACATTAGTCATAAAATGGGCGTTTGTTACTATTTTTAACGCCTAAACAGGTATTTGCTAGCAGTTGATTTTTTCAACTTTTGGCATAGGACGTATGTAATTCCAACTGAAGTTTAGGGACTGCAATAAAAATCAAGCACTCGGATAGCTTAAATTCCCATGATAGGTACCTTAAGTTCACATAGAATCCTATGTTACGCAGAAGATTAATAATTTAAAGTCATACAGACAACACCACCTTATAAGCGACTGAATTTAAAACGAATCATAATAAATTAATTTGATTTTTAAAAGTTAATAATGATATACCAACATATAAAATGTCAAAACTTAGAAAAACTTGTAAATATCAAATAACCAATCCAAAATCCAATAATTATCTATATTCAAAATAGATTCGATGTAAATTGATTTAAACCCAGAATAATTGAAGTTGATAAAATGTGAAATGACTTGAAATTTTGTTGACACAAGTGTGTCCCAAACCTGTCATAATCAGAATGCAACCTTTTCGATGTGATTTGTTTTGGATTTCAATTTGTAATTATGAAAAACTACATCATTAATTAATCACCGATTGGAAAAAAATCTATTAATCGAATTCCAACATTAAAATGATAATTGCTTTTATAAAAAAATAAAGTATGCTCACAAATTATAGTACGGTTCAAAGGTTTACAATGTCCTGTACAATTTATTAAAACGAGAAGTTTTAATTTATAATCTCAAAAATATATAAGATATTTTTAAAAAATATTTTGATTTTAGTAAAAAATTTATTATGTGACGCTCTTTAAATTCATTTTTTAATTTTTTTGTAATTTATCAAATTAAAATTTTTTATTTTCTCCCTATAAACATTTAATTTAATCTTTTGGGATCCCTTCTTTTTTGAGGCTCTGTGCGGTCGCTCATCTCACATATGTCTAATATCCTAATGTCAAATGTTAAATTGAAATGTTTAAGAATTTCTATGTATATATTATAGTTGTACTATTTAATTTGGTATTTTAGAAAAACTACATTAAACTGTCTAATACATATCACCTCTTATTTTAATGGGCATTCTTTACATTATATAAAGGAATTAACGTATAAACAAATAAGTTTAAAATAAAATTAGTGAATTCTTAAAATTAAAACAAATTCTGTGAATATAATGTATAAAAAATCCTTTAAAAAATTGATGAGATTAGAGAGAGAGGACATGAGGGATGCGGGTTGCGATGGGATGGGGTGGGTGCGATGGAATATTTGCGAGGGAGTGGGAGGTGGGGACAATCAGGCGTTAGCAGGCCTTATCGTCGGATGCATATGTCTCTTCTGCTTCTTTTTTTTTTTTGTAATTATAATTATTATAAAATATAGACTTATAGACTTAAGTGGTAAATAAGTAGTTAAATTATACATTTTTCTCAGATATATGCCTAAAATATTGTCGGGTAAAATAAGTGCTTAACATTTTTAGTATTATTTAAATAAGTGCCCCGCCGTTGACAGTCGTAAAAAAAATTAATAGCCAGTAAAAACATGGCACATGACAGTATTAAACATTTTCTTAATTTTATTTTTATAAAATAAATTAAAAATTTTAAAACGTCCTAATTTTTTTAGTAATCCTAAAATAGTCCCTAAATCTCTAAACTCTCAAATCTCGCCACTCCCACCGGCGTTGGTCGCATTTTCGCTAACGGAACGAAGCATCTTCCCCTCATTGATTGACCCACACACTGTCCACCGTCTGTTATGCCATCGTTCATCGCATGTTATGCCACTGTTCATCGTGAATCATTCGAATGAACCATTTGACAATTTTGGTGTTTCGCACGACGTCGGTTAATTTTCGATGATGAGGTAGCATGATAAATGGTCATGATGGTCCCGCGACGGATGTGATGGGTGGCGGCATGACAATTTGCGGCGAAATCAGGTTAAATCATGATTTTGGTTTTTGGGGTGTTAGGAATTTCAAAAATCGGGGTTATTTTATTTTATTACTATTTATTTGTTTTTAAATATAAGTTTGGAGATTTAAGAAACTGACACGTGTCAGATAACGAATGTTAACGGTAAAAATTAACTGACAGTAACAACGGACACTTATTTGAGTAACGTTGAAAACGTTAGGTACATGTTTTTCGCGAAAAATACTTTGGGCACTTATCTGGAAAAAAATGTATAATTTGTACACTTATTTACCACTTAAGCCTAGAATATATTAATTATAATATTTAAATTATTTAAACATTTTAACCTCAAGATAAAAATTTTGAGTTTAAAAATACATTTAAATTTACATACTTGTAATCTATTAGTTAATTGGTTCAATTCAGGTAATAATGATTTATTTTAAGTACAATTTTTTCAATATAATTTGTTTCATTCACAACATCAATATTTAAATGTATTTAGACCAATTGATTATCTATTCACACTCTTAAATATTATAACAATAACCATATGAACCAAACTAATAATTAAACAATGCAACAATAACAAATACTTATATTGTATTGACTTCAGATGTCATAATTATGTATCTATTTATTACATATAAAACTTTAATATGAAATGAATCTGTAAACGACTGCGATGAATCAAAAACTTATTTCACCAAAAAGCTTTAAGCCCAAGTCAAGCGTCATTGAATAATAATAACAATAATAAAGCCGTTGAAAAAAATGAGTTCTCACAAATTCGGATAAATGCGTATATTTTTCAATTTCTGAGCGTAGAAGGATTAGTTTCGCAAAGACCGTAATAGTAGTAATGACAGAGAAGTCAAATTCGACCAACCTACCCAATGATGGAGAGTGTAATGATTTATACTAGTAGTTTTCGTACACAAAAATGCCCCACAAGTATTCATGTCCCCTTTGCCTTATTTGCAACTCAAACACTCTTCATCATTATTCATATTTCATTGCAGACTAACCAAAATATGAAACTTGTAAGCTCTCCCTTCATGCAAGTTTTCACCATCCAATAAGAATTTAAGACAACCCTTGTTCTTTAAGCATGTTCACCACATACCACATAACTATCATTGCTCCCACTTTATCAGTACTATTGTAGAGTTAGAATTAAATTAGACTCGAATTAATTGTTTAACCTAAAGAAATAAGAATGATCTTAGTTGAAAGGAAAATGTTGTTATAGAAAATTTTGATTTAAACAATTTTGTAAAAAAATAACAAGTACTACAATGAACTATAATTAAAAATGTTGAAAGAAAGAAACATGATTAACACTTCAAATTAGATTATATAAGAATTGAGTGCGACATTCCACGATTACGAGAAATGACATACATAAATAATTGATATATTAACATTTTATGTTACTCATTTACTCTAAACATACCACCTATGTATTTTTTTGTCATTAATAAAACCCTAAAACAACATAGAGCAAAGTAGGATGAGTAACCATCAACACAACCTGAATCAATAAATTAATAATTAGAAGCTGAGATGGATTGAGAGGTATTGAAAGAGATAGTTGCATTCAGTGAAAATTTTAAATTCTTATATAACTTATATATTTTCTTAACGTGTTATGTTGATGTTCTAACTTCGTTCCCTAACATTTTGTAAAATCAATGTCCCCCTAAATTTATATATAATTCTCAAACAATTACTCATATAACATAAAATGCTACGTTAATCTCAATCCACCGCTTAATTTAAGCCAACAACTCTCCTCGAGATTGGGAGTGTAATCATCATCCACCGTCCACCATGTAGACAAACGTTGGATCACCATACTACCCCTAAACATCAGCTACGTACATTGATACTGATACATACCACGCTCGCCGTATAAATATAATTGAAGTGAAAAGGCAGTATCGTCATGGAAATCATGCACATGAAAAACCAGCACGTATTTTTACACGCAATATCGGTATATGGTTAATTGTACCGCAAATAAAAAAAGGAAACTAATTACAAACATTTGTACCGCACATTAAAAAAATATGTGATTGGCATATGGTGATTAGCATTTCCGATAAAATTAAACAAGCACGCGAGGCTAACAACATTCCAAATTTCGATTTCACCGCATTCTCTAATCAGGGACGTAGTGCTCGTTAATTGTTATCAAATAAATTTAGGTGTTAATTATAGGATTATCTTTTTTTTTGGATTCACTATGATTATGTTTAGCGCAATAATGAGATTGGATAAGGGTAATTATTAAGGTTAATTCTTAAACAATAAGATTGAAGATTACAGCAGTGAAACTGATAAGCTTCCACTTAATTCCCTTACGTTGCCAAGTGCCATCGAAGATTTCACCATTCTCTTTTTCATATATTGTGGGTTTAATATCTATTAAGAGTAAATTTTTCTCTTCTAGATAAGAGTTGTTTAAAATCAATGTTTTAGTTGTGTTTTTCTAATAACTAATTTTTTATTAAAAATTATTCAAAAATAAACTATTCACATTTATGATTATAATTATAATACTTAAAAATTTCAAAATAAAAATATACAAGTAAGCTAACTAAGTAGTATTATTACATTACGTTCTTCAAAAAAAAATGTAATAAATTATGATCTCTCTAAACAAAATTGTTGGATATCTAATTAATGATTAAGTTATTTGTTTGATTCGGCGAATCTATTTTGGATTAGATTTAGAGTATGTCTCAAATAAAATATTTTAAATTTGATTTTTTACCCCTAATTGTTACACATTAAAAACAATACAAAAAATAGTTTATTTCAAATAGTAAGACAAGACTTTTATGAAAAGAATAAATAAAATTATTTTTTACAAATTTCGTGTAACTCTTTGTTCGATTAATAATTTGAACACATTGAAGTTTCTAAATTCTAATTATTAAGGAAGAAGTTGTTCTTTTTAGATGACCTGAATTTGAGTAACATAATATATACAGTGCATTTATATTTATATTTGTATTTTATAAAGACTACGTTACCATATAATAACACTAAAATAATTTAGTAATTTAATCTTTATTTGTTGATATAGTAGTATATGTAATAAACACAAAATATCAAACCAATTCAATGTCTCTATCATATCGATTAGGGATACCATCTTCATCAATACATATTTAACAATATTGATATCCTATACACCGGCGGTGAAAACTAAAAATTTCCACAAGCGCCTTAGTTTTAGGGTATAGAGATTTAATTTAGGGTATAAGATTTAGGAGTTTAGGTGTAGGGGTTTAGAATTTAGGGATAGTTGTTTCCATTTAAGGTTTAGGGTTATCATTTAGGGTTTATATGTTAGGGTTTAGTTTTTAGGGTAATATGGTGAGAATTTAGGTTTTAACCTATAAACCCTAAATTATAACCCTAAACCTTAAATTGAAACAACTATCCCTAAATTATAATCCACTACACCTAAACCCTTAAACCTTATACCCTAAACTAACTTCCTATACCATAAAATTAGGGCGCTTGTGGAAACTTTCAGTTTCCACCGCCTGTGTATAGAATATTTATCCATTTAACAAATGTAAGGTTTATATAAAAAAATGTTTAAAAAATAATTTATGCAGAATTTTGAACCCCGGGCTTGATGTTGGGCCTTAACGAATTTTGAAGGCATTATGTCCAAACTCAAACAAGCCCAAACAAGCAACAAGATGACAAGATCCATGTCCATCATAAAAGAAGCACAATTTTTTTTTTGTTAATTTTTAAAAAAGAGTACAAATTACAAAAATAAAAAAATAAAAAAATAAAAGAACCTCAGTGGAAGCGTCGCACGTTGCTGCATAACTGCCCCTCCCACGGTCGCCCATCTCTCACGTTCAGACGCTCTATGAAAGTTGAAAACCAACTTCTCCTATTTTTAGTTCGTCCTTCAAATCAATCTCTTAATTTCAGCATTATATATATATATATATATATATATTCTCTCACTATCATTCACTACTCTGAAATCTGAATATTTATACAAGCAATCAAAAGAATAAATCAACGACTGATTAAACATGGAACAATCCAAGGGTTTGGTCTTTTGGACTTGTTTCTTCATTGTAGCAGCCGCCATGAATGGCTCGGCCGAAGCTTCCAAGCAGTTCACAGTGGGTGATCATATAGGCTGGCGGCAGCCCAGTGCTAACAACACCGATGTGTACAGCCTGTGGGCGAGCAGTAAAAGGTTTCACGTAGGAGACTCGCTTTGTGAGTTTCGAATACTTTTAGCACCCATCACTATATGTAGCTTCTATTTGCTGCCAAGTTTCTGATGTTTGGCTATATTATATTCTCTACTGCATGCATGCAGCTTTTGTGTATGACCGGAATGATTCAGTCCTTGTGGTGGATAAATGGGATTATTATCACTGCAACTCAAACAATCCAATCTATTCGTTTAACGGCGGAAACATTATTGTCAATCTCGATAGGCCTGGATCCTTCTACTTCATCAGTGGAGTCCTCGATCACTGCAAGAATGGCCAGAAATTGATGATCGAGGTGATGGGTTTACACGGACGAGCCGAACCTCCGCCTGCCGCTGCGAATCCGCGTGAGGTTGGGCTTGCACCGGGGCCGCATCCTAGTTCAGGAATACTTGTTACAGTCACACTTACGTCCGTCTGTCTAGCTCTTCTCGTCTCTGTTGTAGCTTTGGTATGATGTGCACCGTAAACCTGTTAGTTTTCTTAATTTGTTTCCGTTCAGTGAAAGACTCGTATCTGTTACATTCGTATTTGAATTCATCATTTAGGAATGTCCTTTATTGGAACCAATATTTGAATCCATGCAATCATATATGCCTTCTGATCCCATTACTTTAAAATTGGATTAATTGGACCCAACCTGAACTTGATGATTAGAATTAAACCAACAAAGTGTGATGGAGATTGACCTTGCTGGAGAAATGGGCCTGAAGCAGAACCAGTCTAGAAAATTCAATGAAAATTTCAATCTATTTCTGCTGAAATCCTTTCTCTCTTTTTTAGTGCTTCTAAATTACATTCATTTCACAAATAATTCATAGTGACAAATAGCAGAAAAAATAAGAAAAAAAATCAAAAGATTCATTAATTCCGATAGCGTAAACCCAAACACAAATATGTTTAGTGAATGTATAAAAAATTTCTGTCTTTTTTCTGTGCTCATTTTTATACTAACACTAAAAAAATTAAATTTCAAGCTTTAATCTTAAATTATAAATTATAAACCCTAAAAAATACACCATGCCTCAAATTTTCTAAACCCTAACTACAAACTCTAATCTTGAACCATAAATTTAATTTTTAATGTGAGGGCATAGATCAAGAAATATATATATATATAAATTAGGATCTTAACAACTCTATTTTCCTGTTAATATAGGGGGAATGATTTCTTGTGGGTTTCTTCTTGTTCAACATATAGGTCATATACCAGAGGAAAACCAATCATTTAATGTCATTTTCTTATTGTACACTTCTCCAATCATTGTTACACCGAAAAGGCTATTCATGGAATTTAACTTTCTTTATCTTCTTATACAATAATCCAATCCCGAATTGGATGTTTTCCTTAACAGAGGCTTCAATCTTTCTGCAAAACAGCTCCAGTGATGTGACTCCAGCTTCAAGTTTAAGATGCATCAACTTTCACATATTATTTTAGCCTTTTCTGTACTTGAACGTGTAATTTTAAAACAATAATCATGATGCACACTTTGAAAGGTTCAAAACCATCTCATTATCCCGTATCGTGGTTTTCTGGTAATGGTTTCAACTTTCCATTCAGAATGATTGCCCAACACACACAACTATTATACCAACAATATTTTAATTACGGTGCCCTGTATTTTGTATAGAAACATGTCATATATGTATGTAGGTCCAGCTGCATAATTCCATTTAAATATTCAATAACAAATCAATTTCCTACTAATACAGTTAGTGAAATAATGAAAGAACAACAAGCTATATTATCCACAGGAAAAGCCCCAAATCCCAATGGTATTGCTCTTAGATTTTACATCGTACCAAACTAAATTTGGTATCATTCATCAATATAGTTAATTGTTGAAACCGTCCAAATATAAATTAAATATATTAAATTAAACAAAATGATTAAATTTAAGTATCAACGTATCATGTCCTATGGTAATTGAAGTGTCTCGATCGACAAAACTCTTACCTATCACAACATTTAAGATTGCTTGATATTAACAGTGCCAATTTTTTTTCATGCATCAGAAAATCAACTTTTTCTGTTTGTGTCTTTTGATGGATGACGGCTTACAAAATTCTACTTATATTTATGTTTTATTCTTTTTCTAAATTAGAATATTAAAAAAAATATATAAAACAAAGTCAAAACTTGTGCTTTGCATATCATGGTTGGGTTGGATCCATAATAGCTGGGCAGCAGAGCAGTGAGTGGGAAGCAGCACTCAAATGAAGACCCACCCATAACCTTTACCTAACCCTTTCTATTCTAGAGTTCACCATCGGTTGAGGCTGATGTGTGACTCTTTGTTTGCTCAAATCAAATCAGTGGGTCCATAATTTTATTTCTTTTTAAATTATAAATATTAAAATACTTAGATATTTCTATGGAATAAATAAGTTTTAAAATTAGATCGTGTCATATATTGTATCTCACAGATTTAGTCGTCCGTTTCAGCACATGGAGGGTGACCTGTCCTAATTCAACACTGCAATAAAAGCTAGCCCATCCCATGTCTAGATGTCCTATATGCAAGGTAATGTAGCTAATTACTGTGACCCTTTAATGCATATATGGGTCGCTTCATATTATCCCCTTACATCACACATGTTATTTTTTTTTCTTCAAAAAATATCTGAGAAATGTTGAGCTATAAAAGAATAATCTCAAAATTATCAAATCAAAAATTTAATGTATAACACGATTTAAAAATTAAATTTGATGTAATTGGATATATATATATATATATATTGTTAAACTTAAATTTTTTGTACAACCAACACGATAGTTAACGTGACACCTTTTTATGTTTGCTTATTATTTATACAAATAATTGGGTATATTTAAAACACAGAAAATAGTTAGACTTATTTAATTTTTTTATGTTATGTAAATTAAATTAAACTCAAAATTTTATATGTATATTTGAATTGAATCGATATAAAAAATTAATGCGTGTAGTTAATAAAATCAAGTTTTCTACCACATTACAAACTATAATAAAGTTTTTATAAATTTTTAGAATTTATCCCCCCCCCAAAAAAAAAACTATTTTGCCCTAGATAACTTGAATATAATATTTTCAAAATGTTAAGCCATTTTGTTTCCAATGCCTAAGAAAAATAGAATAGTCCAAAAACTGCAATATTTAAAGCAATAGTCTTTGAGAAAAAACAAATTCAACCCAATTAGTGAAAGAACATGCAATTATGCTAAAAACCAAAAAGGATAATTTTCTCTAATCAACTTGAAATATTTTTAGGTTTATGCAGTTTGTAACTTGTAAGGCTAGAATTGATGTTCCAGCGTCTTCAAGTCTTTTTCAATAATTGCAATTAATAAATAATCAAACTTTTCTAAATAAAACAGCAAACATATCAAGAATCTGACAAAGATCCCACCATTATTAACACAAACAACTGGGCTTCGTTTATTTATTTTTATAATTATAGTCTATTATTCGATTAATTTGGATCAAATACTATAAAATTTCATTATGAGGATAACATTCTCTACTCAATTTATTCTATTTACAACGTTATAATTTAAATATTAAACTTCATTTAAAAAAATTAATGTCTCATCTCGCGAGATTAATTTATGATTAGATAAATTTGATTTATTCTAAAAACATGTAGAGTATAAATAAAATAATTGCAATATGCATCTAAATTGATTATCAATTATTTTGTCACATATATGCATGCAAAATGAGCCCGTGAATCGGACAAATTAAAGTTTTAAAACATTTAAATTATGTGCAACTTGAAACTTTTTTTAGCGTTTTAAAGTTATATCCAAAATTCTAATTTACCATAAAATATACTTAACAAATCTAGTTTTTTTTAATGTGAAGTATTCAGCTCTATAAATGCTTTGAAGTAATATAAAATGAACTTTGACTTGGTATATCTACAATTTATTATAACATTAAACAATGACTGTCTGGAGTCAGTGATTTACTTCATAATTAAGTTAATTAAAGGTGTATTAATCTGCATTTGCAATTATTATAGATTAACAAGGTGGTTTTAACCAATAATTGTTGGAGTAAGGCACATTGCACTTCTAAAGAAAAGATATGAATTCAATCATTGGAGACAATATTATTGTTTGAGGTAGTCTTACACTTTAAACATAGACCGTAAAATAAACATGCGTATTACTAAAATGAATAAGGTGGCTTTGGTTAAGTCTAATTACTGGAGAATTATTTTGCCAAATCTCCCAAATAACATATAAGAAGACCAAGTCATTTTCGTGTGCCTAATGAAATATCCACTGTCACGCATCGTTGATATGTGCCTCAATGTCTCCCAAAAGTTAACCTTAATTTCAGAGCTATTGGCTCTTTGACATTTGACACATGACCTAACAGCTACCGATTCCAAAATTTCACACTTTATATTTATGTTATGCTGTATGTGTTATATATATTTTTCTAAAATATTTGGCATGCAAGTTGTTATGTTTCAAATTTAAGCTACAACGATAGATTTTGTAATTAACATTATATTTTTTTGTCAATTGACTGTTGTTTAGATGCAATAATAAATATTATTGTTCAACATAAATATTAATTAAAACATCAAATTTTCAAAAGTTTTAACGTGATAATCTTGTGTCAATTATTTGAAATTCTAATTTCTTAGAATTATGTTTGTATTTTCGTACACTTATATAATTATCATAGAAAAATTTAAAAAATATTAATGTCAACGATCTCTAGCACAAATATTTAAAAGTTCTTAGTTGACACATTTCTCTAAATTGTAAGTTTTAAACCTATTAGGAGTACATTTTTTTCCCTTCTCTTCTTCCCTAGTTAAGAATTGTTTAGAATATATATATATATATGATATTTATTAAATTTATATACAAAACTTTTATCATTTTACCTATAATCATTTACGAAGTTACTTTAAAAGAATTTAACAGAAAACCAAGAAGCAACACAAAGACAAAGTAGCTATAATGGACAGAAGCGATAGCGATGTTTTTGGACAATGGAAATCCAAATAATTCATAAGCAGTTAAGTGGAAAGACAAAACACTCGTGCTTGGCCTATCAAACCGTTTTCCCAATCACAAGTTTTTTCCGCCTTTCAACATCAATTGTAAAATAACGTTTCAGCTCTTTTGTTTGAATTACCTTCAAATTCTCACCGTCCTTTCTTTTTTCTTTCTAAAAATCCCCCTCCAACGGCACCTTTTTTTTTCCTTCGTTCTTTGCATACGTGTGTCACTTCTTCAATTAACCCATTTTTTATTTTATCGAATTTCAATTTTCCTCAACGGTACTCTTGTTTATGTGTTCCATTATAAAGCCAACCGCATTTTACATATTTAAATACTAGTATTTTGTTCAAATGAATGAGTACAAAATACCATACGCCTTAATTACAAAATACAAAATTTAAATGTATATGAATCTAGAACACGATTTAATTTTTTATAAGAGGCGTTACCCCTAAATTTAAAATTAGAATTTAGAACCCCACACATGTAATTTTTTAATACCTCCAACCTATGCCTGATTTTTCTGGAAAAAACCATATTCATTAATACATTGATTAGGTTCTGAAAATAAATGTCAAAGTAACAAGAGAAGATAGAAATGACCGTATAGGTGATTTCCACGAGTCAAAGGGTATATTCAATAATTTAAAATTGCCAGAAGCACAGATCTGATGAATTTTTATTAAAATTGACCTTTCTCGTTAATGTTAGGAGTATGCTTTTTAATCTAATTAATTTGAATTTTCATCATTGAAACTAAAAGAGACGTTCATGGATAACTTATCTTAAAATTTAAAGTTCAGAGAAGAAGAGGAAAAACTATGCTGCAACAAAATTATTTGTATCTACGTAAAAATAGATAAAGGAAATATATTAAAATAACAATAATAATTCACAACCCACGGGATATTAATAACATATAAAATATACAAACGCAAAAAAGGATTTGAAAAAAATTTATTATATGGTTTCGGCTCGCCATGTCATCACATATGACGTAGTGAGCGGAGTCCATATAATAATTTTTCGGCTTTTAGAAAGCTTGTCTAGTAAGATTTTATGAAAGACAACTAACAACTATAAATTATTATTCTATTTTAATCTATTGACTAATTAATATGTATCGAGTACTATAAAGGTCTATTATAGATATTTATTGCTTCATTCTGATTTTGACATTAAACCAATTATTATTGATAAACTTTTAAAATAAAAAGCTCATCAAGTTGAATATATATTCTTGACAGAAGAGATAAAATCTAACTATGACATGTATGATTTCATATATTACAAGAAGTATGGAAAATGGTAAGTGGTCCGTTAGCAAAAAAATAGGCAAACAAATCGAATAATCCCTCCTACAGAATTACAGTGACCCTAATAAAGTAAAGCAGTGGAAAAAAGTAGTAAATTATTCCC
Source organism: Hibiscus tridactylites (assembly GCA_958450335.1). Lineage (NCBI taxonomy): Eukaryota > Viridiplantae > Streptophyta > Magnoliopsida > Malvales > Malvaceae > Hibiscus > Hibiscus tridactylites. Next base: position 85,932,122 of record OY288280.1, read on the forward strand.
ACAGGGAACTAGTTCCAAAGCTGCCTGCTGTTAAATTCTCTGTAACCCATATCTGCTCACAGAATCCTCCATAGAAATCTAGTGGAGGGTACACCCACCCATCGACCGAGTCAAACAACGAGTCGAAATTCCCATCTATGTTGGGTAACTGAACGATTTCACTCAGCTCCTCGGGTTCTTCCGAGGCACTGGACTCTGAGGGAGATGAAGATTCAGACACCAAAGACGATATGGTGTTGAAGTTGACCATTGAGCAGCTTTAACAGCGGCAGCTTGGATGTCACGGGGAAGTAATGAAACCGGTCGAGGAAGCGAGTCCACAAGCTCCGGGAAGTTGAGGATGGCGGCGTCCCCTTTGATGCTCAAAGCAGCAACGTCGTGAGCACGAGCCGCCATTTCTGCGGTGGGGAAAGTGCCGAGCCAAATGCGAGATTTCTTGCGAGGTTCACGGATTTCAGACACCCATTTCCCCCAACTCCTCATTCTCACTCCCCTGTAAGCTGGGTATTTGGCTCTTTTAGCTCTGCTGCGAGTTTCTGAGGAGGAAGAAGAAGATGTAGGGCATTCATTGCTGCAACTTTCAGTTTCTGTTGGTGAAGAAGGGTTTGGTTTTGTCATTTAGCTTTTCAAAGAGAGTGACCCAAACTTTTGAGAATCTCCAAGGCACAGAATTAAAGGCTAGAGAAAAGTGGGAGAAGTGCACTTAATATATAGAGAAAAAAGAAAATAAAAGAAAAAGGGCGCTCCCTCCCAATGTGACCCTTAACCTACCATTATTTAATATAAACAAAAACTCGCAGACAAAGTGCAATCAAAATTTAAGAATGTGCGAATGAAGAGAGAGATTAGTAGAAGATTGAAAATTAATAAAATTAATTATGAGATGATAATTAATAAAATTATGTTACGACTGCTGCACATAGGAATACAGTGGAGGAGCCTACAGAGGATACCGGGGCGGAGAATGTTGTTAGGGTGGGACCCGGGCAAGCTGACTCAGCAACAGAAACGGCATCTCTGCGTAGAAGCACAAGAGAGAGGCGCGCACCTACCAAGCTAACCGATTTTGTTACACCTTGAGCATTCGAGTGAATATAAATAGCGAAATGAATGTATAGAGAGGATATGTGAAATCTCTTATAATTTTATCTGGAAATACAAATTCCTTCTTGTTCCTCTTTAAACCCTTTCCACAAGCACGAAACGTTAGCTAGTTCTAACATTTGGTGCTTTCATTGAACCGTTGACAATGGTCAACAACTCCGACGTCCTCAAGCAACTCCAGGAGACCTCCGCACGGCACGAGCAAACCCTGGTCGCCCTCCAGACGACATCGACCAGCAATGCCCAGGCTCTGCAGGATGTTCTTCGTCAGCTCACAGGTATTTCTGAACAACTTGGTCAATCCTCACAGCACACAGTAGCTCCCGAAGGGGCCAGTGGTACTAAAACATCACGAGGGAAGGAACGGATGCGTCCCGAGGGTGAAGATGGTTTTCCGTTTCCTCCGAAACCGGTCGCCGTTGAATTACCATTGTTCACGGGACAGGATCCGGAAGAGTGGATCGCATCGGCACAGGATTTTTTTGAGTTTTATGGTACAGAGGATCATCATCGCGTGACCATGGCTTCGTTTCGCATGGACGGCATCGCGAAACGTTGGTACCGTTGGATGCAACGCCGCCGGCAGTTGGCAGGGTGGGACCATTTGGTCGACGCCATCCGTAAGCGGTTCTCCGTTACTGAAATCGAATCCCCTGAAGGACAGCTTACAAAGCTTTGTCAGACGACCACGGTGGGTGAGTACCAAACCAGGTTTGAGGAATTGTCCTTGCGTACGGCGAACTTGCCGGAAGTTTTTCTGATTCAGTGCTTTATTTCGGGTCTTCGATCTGACATCAAACATGAAGTTTTGGCTAGTAGGGTTTCCACCATGGCAGAGGTTTTGGCCATGGCCCGTTTTCACGAGTCCAGGCTTGCTGACGCCAAGCGGGCTTTCAGCCGCACGAGTGGGCCCAGATTTCAAGCCGGATTACCTAGCCCTAATTCACCTCCACAGGGTCCTAGGAGTTTGCCCGGGCAGCCTCCTCCAGTTTCGCATACAACACCCCCACTGCATCCCCGGAAAATTTCGTCGGCTGAGATGCAACTCCGACGCGAAAAGGGCCTATGTTTTTACTGCGATGAAAAGTTCATACCGGGGCATAAATGCAAGACGCCGCAGTTGTTTCTTCTTGATGATGGCGGCGACGATACAGTCCCTTCCGCTGAAACAGAGGCTGAGATCGACAATGAGGAGAGCACCGAGCAACCGTGGGTATCGTTCAACGCGTTGGCCGGCTGTTATACTCCCAACACGCTGCGCGTCACGGGCCGCGTCCAGGGGCAAGATGTCCGCATTTTAATCGACGGGGGCAGCACCCACAACTTTATTCAGACACGGGTTGCAAACCATTTGGGACTCAAGCTGACGGCGGCCCCTAATTTTCGGGTTCTGGTGGGGAATGGTGCTAAACTACACAGTGATGGATGGGTGAACAATCTGCAGGTCAGAGTCCAAGGAACAGCTCTTCAGACAGATTTTTATGTCTTGCCATTAGAAGGGACTGAGATGGTCCTGGGAGTTGCATGGATGGCCACCCTCGGTCCGGTGACCATGGATTTTTCGGCCCTCACCTTCGAATTTCAGTCGGGGTCTAAGAAACATCGATGGCAGGGTGAGTCGACAGCGGGACCTCAGGCTATTCAACTCCAAGCCTTGCGTCGACTGTCGGACACCGATGGAGTTGCGGAGTATTTTCGATTGTAGTTGAACAACAGTCCCGAGTCAGCTGCCAGTGATACCAGTGAGGTGATCAACGAGTTGTTGCAGGATTTTGCTCAAGTTTTTGCACCCCCAACTACATTACCCCCAGCTCGAAGCACTGATCACGCGATACACTTAGAACCGGGACAAAAGCCGGTGAATGTGCGACCTTACCGTTACCCCCACTTCCAGAAACAAGAAATTGAACGACAAGTCACACAGATGTTGGAAAATCAACTCATTCAGAGGAGTACTAGCCCTTTCTCATGCCCGGTTTTGCTTGTCCGGAAGAAGGACGGAACGTGGCGGTTTTGTGTTGACTACAGAGCGCTGAATGCAATCACAGTGAAGGATAAATTTCCCATTCCGACTGCGGATGAACTTTTCGATGAATTGGGAGGCTCACGGTATTTTTCCAAACTCGATTTATTGGCCGGTTACCACCAAATCCGAGTCCGAACGGAAGATATCCCAAAGACGGCTTTCCGCACCCACGAGGGACACTACGAATTCCGCGTTATGCCTTTCGGACTCACGAACGCGCCCTCCACATTTCAAGCAACGATGAACAGCATTTTTCAACCATTCTTGCGGAAGTTCGTATTGGTATTTTTGGATGACATCTTGGTTTTCAGTAAATCTTGGGAGGACCATTTGTCGCACCTTAGGCAAGTGTTACAGGTTCTCTCCGATCATAAATTAGTCGCGAAGCGATCAAAGTGCTTGTTTGGTCGGGAATCGGTAGAATATTTGGGGCATATAATCTCGGGCGAGGGGTTGGCTATGGACCCTGGAAAGGTGCAAGCAATTCGAGCATGGTCCACACCCACGAATGTCAAGGAGGTTCGCAGTTTTCTGGGTATTGCCAGTTATTACCGCCGGTTTATTCGTGGCTTTGCTACCGTCGCCGCCCCTATCACTGACTTGCTGCGACAAGGGCTGAAATTTCAATGGACAGCTGCTGCACAGCAAGCTTTTGACGAATTAAAAAAATTGCTCTATGAGGCCCCCGTGCTCGGCTTACCTTGTTTTGATAAGGAGTTTATCGTGGAGACCGATGCCTCCGGAGTGGGTATTGGAGCCGTGCTCAGTCAAGGCAAACGACCATTGGCATATTTTAGTCAGAAGCTTAGTCCCAAAATGCAGAACGCCTCGACTTATCAACGGGAGATGTATGCTATTACCCAAGCCGTCGGCAAGTGGAGACAGTATTTATTGGGTCGTCGCTTTCTGATCATCACAGACCAGAAATCACTGCGTGAACTGAATCAGCAAATCATTCAAACACCGGATCAGCAGCGTTGGCTATCCAAGCTGATTGGGTTCGATTTTGATATTCAATACAGACCGGGGCGTTTGAATTCAGCGGCGGATGCCTTGTCTAGAGAGGTGCATTCAACTTTTCTGGGTTTTACAAAAGCCACATTTGACATCATGGAGGAAATTCGGGCTGCTACCACACGCGATACTCAATTGCAGACAATAAAGACACACATCACGCAGGGCAGTATGGACCATAGCGAGTTCACTGAATCGACTGGGTTGATCCTACGGCAGGGAAAGGTTTGTGTGCCTGAAATTGATAGTCTCCGGGCTCGACTGTTAAGAGAATTTCATGAGTCCGCTGTTGGGGGGCATGCTGGGGTCCTGCGTACATTTCATCGTCTTGCCTCGAATTTCTACTGGAAGGGGTTACGTCGCGATGTCCGCAACTGGGTTCGCGAATGCCAGACTTGTCAACGCATGAAGACGGAGAGTTTGACACCAGCAGGGCTGCTACAGCCATTGAACATCCCTAATCAGGTATTCGAAGACATTGCCTTGGACTTTATAACTGGGTTGCCTAACTCCAATGGAAAAGAAGTTATTTTGGTTGTGGTTGATCGTTTATCGAAGTATGGTCATTTTTTTTCGTTGCCAAGACGTTTTGATGCAGCAACTGTAGCTAAAGTGATGATACACGGAGTTATTAAACTCCATGGCATCCCTCGTTCGATGGTCAGTGACCGCGATAAGGTGTTTATCAGCGACCTATGGAAGGAAATGGCACGATTGCAGGGCACCACTTTGCGTATGAGCACAGCCTATCATCCACAAACCGACGGACAAACGGAGGCCCTTAACAGATGTGTGGAGATGTACTTGCGATGTATGGTTGGCAATGAGCCTAAACAGTGGGAGAAGTGGTTGTCATGGGCAGAGTACTGGTACAATACCTCGTACCAAGCGTCGGCGGGGATGACACCATTTAAGGCACTTTACGGCAGAGACCCTCCAGCAATCGTCGATTATTTGGAAGGGAGTACACAGAATGATCAAGTGGCACGTGAACTCCGGGAGAGGGATGTTATCCTACGTGAGCTGAAGGCCAATTTAGCTCGCGCTCAGGCACGTATGAAGACCCACGCCGACAAGCATCGCAGGGAATTGGAATTGGTCGAAGGCTCTTGGGCATTTGTTAAACTTCAGCCATATCGCCAATCTTCCTTAAAGTTGACCAGTAATCAGAAGCTTGGACCAAAATTTTTTGGACCCTATCGTGTGCTGCAACGCATCGGAACGGTCGCTTACAAGCTGGAACTGCCACCCGCGTCTCGGATACACCCCGTATTTCACATTTCCCAGTTGAAAGCTTGCAAAGGACAACCCCTGGAACAGATCACACCTTTGCCTCTTATCACTGAATCCACCTTACCACAGGATATACCAGATTCTGTGAACCTTGAGGACAAGGTTCTCGAAAAGGAGGGGGGTAATGTTACGACTGCTGCACATAGGAATACAGTGGAGGAGCCTACAGAGGATACCGGGGCGGAGAATGTTGTTAGGGTGGGACCCGGGCAAGCTGACTCAGCAACAGAAACGGCATCTCTGCGTAGAAGCACAAGAGAGAGGCGCGCACCTACCAAGCTAACCGATTTTGTTACACCTTGAGCATTCGAGTGAATATAAATAGCGAAATGAATGTATAGAGAGGATATGTGAAATCTCTTATAATTTTATCTGGAAATACAAATTTCTTCTTGTTCCTCTTTAAACCCTTTCCACAAGCACGAAACGTTAGCTAGTTCTAACAAATTAGTATTATATTGGGCGTGGGACCATTGGAAGAATGGGTCATTTGTCTGAGCTACACAGCTTAGCAAGGGTGAAAGGTGGTGGATACACCACGTATATACAAATCCAAGTGTCCCTGCAGGCTGCAGCAACGTTCCAATTGGAGACTCCTTGTGTTTCTTCACTTTCCGTCTTTACCCTTTTTACCCTCCGCTGTTTATCTTATTCAAAACCCAATCATCGCCACTGTTCATTGCGGCCAACAAGTCTTTTAATACCTTCATTTCACCTCTTTAAGATTATTGGAGATTTTAGAATCCTACAACGGATAAATATCATTATCATGCCGTTGTTTTAGTTTAATTTTATGTTTCTTTGAATTTCTTTATGTATAAAATATTCTAATAATCAATCTATTAGTGTGTTGCAATCCTATAACGGATAAATATTATGCTCTTTTTTTTTAAGAATTGAAATTGTGCAATATATCGTTTTACCTTTGGCTGATAGCAACAAGTTTCCGCACTGATTTCATCGCTACGAAAAAACAACTCATAGATCTCGTTTATGGGACCCTTTCACTGATTTAATCAGATATATTTTCATCACAACTCATATATTTTCATCACAGCACATTAGGGACGATAATTACTCATGGACCGTCGCCTACTCAATCTAATTAAATTGACGAAAACTCGATAAAATGTAAGTTTGATCTGTTTGAAGTGAATAACGGATGGAGCGAGTGATGAATTCGGGTGAAAAATTTTCAACCCACCATCCGATCTCTTACCCGCCCCATCCATCAGTATAATATTAATTTTAAAAAATATTTTGAACTTTTAGACTTTTTTAAGCTTTTGTTTATGGAAAATACTTTGATGCACAAGCTGTGTAAACTAAAGTTTACACAAGCCCTTTAATTTTAGGGTTTAGGATTTAGGGTTTTATGTTAGGGTTTAGGGGTTTAGTATGTAGGGTATATAATTTAAGGTTTATGGTTAGAATTTAGAGTTTAGAGTTTAGGGCTTAGGGTTTAGGGTTTAGGTTGCTAGGGTTTGTGATTTAGATTTTAAATTTTATAAAAGGATTGTGTAAAAAAAAATTACACAGCTTGTGCATCAAAATAAAACCCTTTGTTTATTATTGGGAAATGAGAATTTTGTTTATGTATGTTTGTTGTAGGTAATATTATTTGGAAATTTAGAACTTTAATAATAGTTGACTTTAATGTATTAAATATTAATTTTTTAATAAAAATTTACATGTATTTTTAACTATAATTTTTTAATAATATAACTCATTTATGATCCGATCCACTCACCTCATCCGCGGTTGATGGGTGGGTCGGATTTGAGTTAATGATCAAACGGGTGGTGGGTGGGTTGGGTGATGATTTGAGATATGGATGTTGGGCTGAGTGAAGCTCCAATACACCCAAATTCGACCCATTGCCAGCCCTACATCACATCAAAATATACTTTTGCCTCAAAAATCCATTACTTTTTTTAAATATATTTTTCATTTCTCAATTATTTGACTCTCATATCTGTCTATATTATAAATTTGGATCCGAACTTTTACACATATGGGTGCGGAAAACGTTCGATTTTTTTAGGTAGAAAATGTTGAGTAGATAAAGTATTTACACATATTAATTATTTAACTTTAAACAAAATACTAAACGAATTTATAAATTAAAAGAAAAGAAAAGAGGATTCGTATACTTATTTTAATCAGTATTCTTTTATCACATTGTGTTAATGAATTTCGAGCAGGTGAGGTTTTAGACCAAGTCAAAATATTTTAACATGTTTACTTGCACATGATTCATAAAATAGAGCGCTGTAACTTTTAGACAAATCTATAAGATAGAAAAAGAGAAATGATCTTATCCAAGATTTTAAAATTTACAATTGAATTTATAAATTATTTCAAAAATAATAAACATTCGATGGTTTTATTTAGTTATTTAAAAATTAACAGCAATCTATAAAATATAAAATCAAAGAATATATATATATATATAAATGATAGAGGTTTGATGTCCCCTTTAAATGTCCTGGAGTGGTTAAAGAACTTTCTTACCAAGTGAAAATCTTTGCTTTAACTTTAAATGTTTTTTAATCCCTAACTAACAATTTAAGGTATAATGGATTAGGTAGTAATGTGATTTGCATGAATTTAATATTATCTCGTTGATCTCATTCTTTTGGTGGCTTACAAAAGTATACATATTATGTTTATTTTAAAAATTTCCTAACATTTTCAATAATTTGTACCGATGAATTAAATAAAAAAACAAGTGAATAAGATTATGTGTTGACATCTCAAGATTATGGTTCAAATTAGGGTAATAAAAAATAAATATTTTATACACAGACGGTGAAAACTGAATGTTTCCTCAAGTGTCTTAGTTTTAGGGAGTTAGTTTAGGATATATGGTTTAGGGGTTTAAGTGTAGGGAGTTAGAATTTAGGGATACTCTAACCTATAAACACTTAATTATAACCATAAACCTTAAATTAAAAGAATTATCCCTAAAATTTAAACCCTTACACCTAAACCCCTAAACCCTATATTTTAAACTAACTCCTTATACCCTAAAACTAAGACGCTTGTGGAAACTTTCAGTTTTCACCGCCAATGTATAGGATATTAATACAACAAATAATATACTCTAATTTATATGCTAATTATAGAACAAGCATTGTGCAATGGGGCAAAACCGAACATATTGGGTTTTCCTATGGTTTCATTTTAAACGTTTTAAACGCACATTGGGCCTTCCTATTTTTGGAGGAGTGCTCAAAATTTCCAGATGTTAATTACAATTGGGCCTGTCTGGTAGTAGGCCTGAGGCTGAGCTGGATTCTTCAGGAAATCGCATTTCTCAGATGAGTTCCCATTTTTCTACTGGGATAATTTGTAAATTAGCAGGCACTGGAAGAGCTGAAAACGGAGGCAAATTAGCGACCAAAGACACTGTAAAATGAGTGCAGGTAATTCAATAACATGGAAATTAACTCCCTTTTGAAGCTTAGAGAAGAAACCTTTTCGTTGGGGTTATATCGAGTCTGTTGCTTTCTTGAAACACTACGTTTTCCATGTCTTAGTTTAAATTGCTGGTTAGGTGTTCGATAAAAGTCCTCTGAAGATACTAGTTTTGCAGTTTCCCAAAATGTATACCCCTTTATCTATTTCTTTAATTATTCTTAATTGGTTTGAAGTAATTGTGATCCGTGAAGTTGGTTTGGGGCAGGAGGTGCATTTGGTGGGAATAGAGGGCTAAGACCAGTGCCACCCGAGAAAGGCATCTTCCCTTTGGATCATTTGCATGAGTGTGACTGGGTGACCAATCTTGCTTTTGATTCTTGAACATCTTTAAAAGCGCTACTATTTTGTTGAAACAGGATTTTGAAATTGAGCTTTCTGAATTGGATGTCTCCTTTCTATATTTAACTTCAATGTTACCAACTTTATTCTTGTAGGAGAAGAAAGAGTACCTTAATTGCCTTAAAACATCTGCCCATAAATCCGAAAAATGTCGACAATTCTCCAAGATATACTTGCAGTGTCGAATGGAAAAGTGAGCCTTGTTTTTATCTCGTTACCTCTTGTTATACTTATGTATATGAGGTTTGTGTTCAATGGAAATTGGTTGTTCTTTTTGACAGGAACTTGATGGCAAAGCAGGACTTGTCGGAACTTGGATTTGCGAAGCCGTCGGGGATGGAAGCTTCTGTCGGAAATGAATTATCAGAAAATTGATTGATTAATGCTCAATTGCTAGTCATCTGACATCTTTTTCTTTTCTTTTTGTTCGTAGGAATGAATGTTCCTTGTTTAAGTGGCATATTCCTCCAAATAAATTATAGGAGTATTTATATATACAATAACTTTAAATTTATATTGATTGATATGGTTAATTTTACCAACTTAGTATTATTTTTAGATGTCACAAATCAATAAAAATAACCGGACAAATTGTTGCAAGCAACGATTTGCCAACTTCACATACTGCAGGTAAGGATCCAACAAAGAACTTGAAAACCAATAACGAACCAATCCCACGCCGAGGGACCCGAGAGAAAAGAATCCCACGTGGTTTGGATGATTTCATCCTCACCTGATTATTGTTATAGTTTGTTAGGAAAAGTTGTTAAAAAGCTCAAGAGTGAGCTACAGTGGCATGTAAAACTTGAAATTGAACTTTCTCCCTAAGGAATTCTCTTCTTTTCCCTTCCATTCCCTGTGTTATTTTCGTTTGAACCCACGTTCGTGACAGATTTGGTGCTTTCATTGATTTCCCAGTCATGGTGAACAACTCGGAAACCCTTCGTTCTCTTCAAGAAACATCCAGCCGCCATGATCAAACCTTGAACTCCATTGAAGACAAGCTTGCTAAGCAGGAACACTGGAATGCGACGACGCAAACCACGCTTCAGGAGATGTCCCTCCTTCTTCAGAACATGTCTGCGCAGATAGGCATAGCTGCCTCTCCTTCTGCCACCGGTGACCTCACAACTGATAGTACCACGCATCGCAGCAAGACCAAGGTCCGTCCAACCAGTGATGACGGATTTCCGTTCCCCCCGAAACCTGTTCAGGTCGAGCTTCCCATCTTCACCGGCGAAGACCCTGAAGAATGGATCGCCTATGCCCAGGATTTTTTCGATTTTTATGGCACGGACAATCACCATCGTGTCACGATGGCATCCTTTAGGATGACCGGTACGGCCAAAAAAATGGTTCCGGTGGATGCAACAACAACGCCAACTTGCCGGTTGGACCCACCTCGTAGAAGCCATTCGTAAACGGTTTGTAGTCATGGAGATTGAATCTCCCGCCGGTCAGTTATCGAAGTTGGTCCAGACAGCCATGGTGGCCGAGTATTAGTCGCGTTTTGAAGATCTCGCCCTTCGCACTCACAATTTGTTAGATGCTTTTTTGGTAGATTGTTTCACGTCTGGCCTGCGTCCTGATATCAAGAATGAGGTGCTGAGCCATCGATCAACGTCCATGAGCGAGGTTCAGGCCCTTGCTCGGTTTCATGAAGCTCGGTTACATGATCGTCGTTCGTTAGGTCACCCTCCTGGTACTAAGCTTCCTCCATTGTTGCCTACCCCTGCCTCGCCACCTTTGGATACTCGCGGACATGCTAGTCGACCACCTTTCTCGGATCAGCATCTGCCTTCCCCACCATCTGCTCGACGTATTTCTTCAGCAGAAGCGCATGAGCGCCGATTGAAAGGCCTCTGTTACTACTGTGATGAGCGTTATGCCCCGGGCCACAAATGCAAGACGCCACAATTGTTTTTACTCGATGATGAAACACCGGAAGCGGAGTCCCCCTGCCCTACCATTGATCAGTCCCCAGTTCTCGAACACAGTCCGTCAACTCCTACAATTGGTGCTGAGAATTTCACGGTATCTTTTAATGCTTTGGCTGGTTATCACACACCAACTACATTGAGGGTACAAGACACAATCTGTGGCAAACCAGTTCGTATTCTCATCGATGGAGGTAGCACACACAATTTCATTCAGTCCCGTGTTGCCAAATATCTTGGGTTGTCGGTTACAGCTACACCAACTTTCAATGTTTTGGTCGGCAATGGCCAACGCTTACCCAATGAAGGTTGTGCTCGTGATGTTGCTGTTTCAATTCAGGACACTGAGTTGATTACGAATTTCTACATTTTACCTCTGAAAGGTGCCGATGTTGTGTTAGGTGTCGCATGGATGGCTACCCTTGGTCCGGTCACCATGGATTTTTCAAAGTTAACATTTGAATTCAAGCACGGTAACTCGCACATTTGTTGGCAAGGCGAGAAGGAGTTTGGTCCACAACAAATTCAGCTTAATTCCCTTCGAAGATTAATGGATATAGGGGCCATTGCTGAATTTTTTCAATTGCATCTCGATGATACTAAACCACAATCTACCCCTGAGTTACCTGTGGACTTGCGTGAGTTGATCACTGAATTTGCGAGCGTATTTGAGGCCGCCCCAACACTTCCTCCGCCACATACGACTGACCATGCTATCCACCTTACTCCTGCATCACAGCCGGTTAATGTCCGTCTGTACCGTTACCCTTATTTTCAAAAAACAGAGATTGAAAAGCAAGTTCGACAGATGCTAGACCTGGGATACATTCGACCAAGCACTAGTCCCTTCTCGTCTCCAGTGTTGTTGGTGCGGAAGAAAGATGTCACTTGGCGTTTTTGCGTGGACTATCGCGCACTCAACGCTATAACTATTCGCGATAAATTTCCAATCCCTACTGCTGAGGAATTATTTGATGAACTGGGTCACTCGCGTTATTTTTCCAAACTTGACTTGTTGGCCGGTTACCACCAGATCCGGGTCCGTTCGGAGGATATTCCGAAAACCGCATTTTGTACTCACGATGGCCATTACGAGTTTCTGGTTATGCCATTTGGCTTAACGAATGCTCCGTCAACGTTTCAAGCTACGATGAATGATATCTTTCGTCATTTTCTTCGACAATTTGTGCTCTTTTTTCTGGATGATATTTTAGTTTTTAGTGCTACTTGGTATGACCATCTTCATCATTTACGTTTGGTCCTCCAAACTTTACAGCTTCACAGGTTTGTTGCAAAAATGTCTAAATGTTCCTTTGGTCAGCAGTCCGTGGAGTATCTGGGGCATATCGTTTCAAGCGACGGACTAGCTATGGATCCTACAAAGATAGCTGCTATACAACATTGGCCGGTGCCTTCCTCTGTCCGTGATGTTCGTGCATTCTTAGGTCTCTCCGGGTATTATCGTCGCTTTATTCGGGGCTATGCGACAATAGCAGCTCCCATCACAGATTTGCTATGAAAAGATGACACTTTCGTTTGGTCCGAGGCTGCACATACAACTTTCCTCCAACTTAAGACGGCCTAATGCACCGCCCCTATTCTTGGTTTGCCAGACTTTGATAAAGAATTTGTTGTGGAAACGGATGCGTTCGGCGTTGGCATTGGCGCGGTCTTACAACAGCATAATAGGCCGTTGGCTTTTTTCAGTCAGAAGCTCTCCCCAAAGATGCGAGCAGCATCAACTTATCACAGAGAAATGTTCGCTATTATTTAAGCAGTGCGCAAGTGGCGCCAATATTTGTTGGGCCGTCATTTTGTGATTCTTACGGATCAGAAAGCTCTCCGCGAGTTGACACTACAAACGATCCAAACTCCGGAACAACAACAATGGCTGATGAAATTGATTGGTTTCGATTTTGAAATAAAATATCGCCCCGGCAAACTCAACACTGTTGCGGATGTGTTATCTCGGAAGGACCATGCTCAGTTATTTGCTTTCACTTGCCCTGTGTTCGGGATCTTTGATGATATTCGAATAGCGAGTCAGCATGATACTACCATCGCAGCCACGTTGCTGGATATCTCCAACGGTAAACCAATAGCACCTGGCTATTCAGTGTGCCAAGGCTTGTTATTGTTCAACGACCGTGTTGTGGTTCCCCAGGAGAGTGCTTTGCGGGCTCGGTTGTTGCGTGAGTTTCATAGTTCGTCGTCAGGTGGTCATGCCGGTATTACCAGAACCTTTCATCGGCTCTCTAGCAATTTCTTTTGGCAAGGAATGCGTAGCGATGTTCATCGGTTTGTGTCGAATTGCCAGACATGTCAGCGAATGAAAAGCGAGAGTAGGACACCGGCTGGCTTGCTCCAACCTCTACCTATTTCGGAACAGGTATTCGAAGATATCTCACTCGACTTCATCACCGGCTTACCTCGGTCGAATGGAAAGGAAGCTATTTTGGTGGTGGTGGATCACCTCACTAAATAGGGTCACTTTTTCGCGCATCCTCGGAGCTATGATGCATTGTCCATTGCTCAAGTCATGGTCCATGGAGTTATCAAGTTGCATGGACTTCCCCGTTCCATAGTCAGTGATCGCGACCCCATTTTTCTCAGTGCCATATGGACAGAACTAGCCAAACTTCAGAGTACAGAACTTAACCTTAGCTCCGCATACCATCCACAAACGGATGGCCAAACCGAAGCGCTGAACCATTTGGAGATGTACCTACGATGCATGACTGGGGTTGAACCGCAACGTTGGGAATCCTACTTTTCTTGGGCCGAATTCTGGTATAACACGGCGTTTCAGGCCTCCGCAGGTATGACTCCATTTCGAGCTCTTTATGGCCGCGATCCGCCGACACTGATTTCTTATGCTGAGGGGGGCACAGTAAATCCTCAAGTTGCTGCCGTTCTGCACAACCGTGATGAAATCCTCCGCCAGTTGAAACATAACTTGCATCAAGCTCAACTACGTATGAAGAATCAGGCCGATAAAAAGCGCAGGGAAGTCGAGTTGCAGGTGGGCGACTGGGTTTTTGTTCGTCTTCAGCCATATCGTCACCTATCGCTGCGTTTGCACCGTAATCAGAAGTTGAGTCCGCGTTTCTTTGGCCCTTATCAAGTCGTTCAACGCATTGGCAACGTCGCCTACAAACTTGAGTTGCCGGCATCCACTCGCATCCATCCGGTCTTCCACATTTCACAATTGAAGCTTTGTCACGGACAGCCTTCGCACCAGTTCACTCTCTTACCGATGTTTTCTGCCACGCCAAACCTTGCGGACAAGGTTTCTCTTGCAGACGAGGGTCCTGTTGCAAACAACGATTTGCCAACTTCACATACTGCAGGGAAGGATCCAACAAAGAGCCTGAAAACCAATAACGAACCAATCCCACACCGAGGGACCCGAGAGAAAAGAATCCCACGTGGCTTGGATGATTTCATCCTCACCTGATTATTGTTATAGTTTGTTAGAAAAAGTTGTTAAAAAGGCTCAAGAGTGAGCTACAGTGGCATGTAAAACTTGAAATTGAACTTTCTCCCTAAGGAATTCTCTTCTTTTCCCTTCCATTCCCTGTGTTATTTTCGTTTGAACCCACGTTCGTGACACAAATAATCTAATATTTTTATTATCTTTCTCGAATTACATGTAACTTAATATCCCTCATTTTTTTATCATAGAAATTGTGAAATATTTGTCCTAGGTTTTTTTTTTCACTTTTTTCTCAGTGCCGCCGCTCTCCTTCTCTTTGGTTCGAATTTAGGCCGGCGGCGGCAATAACTTTCGGGCTATTTGTCGACCGCCGGTCACCCTCTTTCATTTATTTGTTTCGTTCTTTTGATTTTCAATCTTTTTAATTTAATAAATTTATCTTTATGACACGCTTTTCTCTACCATTTGGTACGTTTTTTTTTGCTTTTTAGCATATTTTTCTGTCTTTTGGCACATTTTTTTATTATTTGTTTTTCTGTCTTTAGGCCGGCGGCGGCAATAGCTTTCGGGCTATGGACATTCGATTTGAATTTGGATATGCAGTTTGCGCTTGTGATGAGTTTTTCAGGTGCTCGGCTCTGATTTGCGTTTTCTCGGTGGTCTATCAATAGCTTCATCCCCTTTTGTGGTTCGTTTTGCCGATGCAGTCAGGTTTCGTATCTATTTTCGATCGAGTATTTGGATGGGTTTATAACCTTTTCATGTACGGTTCATATCTGATCTAAAGTAACTAGTTTTAGGAGGAAGTCAAAATTATGTATTTAGTTTACAATGATAGTTTGTAAACACTTATTGTAATTTTGAGTATTTTCTCATTAATAAAACTAGTGGCTTATTTAAAAAAAACTTTATCAATTTTCGGGTCAACAAATTCGGTAGATTCAATTGAGGCAAACAGGAAAGTTGAATGAGTGCATTTGTTTTCGACATTTAAATCTTTCTGAAACTGGGTCAATGAGATCAACCAGTTAACTTTTTAAGTTTTTTGAGTTTATATTTTTTATATTATATTTGTCTCACTAAATCTTTTATTTATTATTTTTTCTATCAATTTTTTAAATTTTCATCTTTATTTTAAATTATTAAAATTTATAAAATATATACAGCTTAATAATTATTTGACTGAATGTTTTACAACATTATTTATATTTTATTAATAATAAAAAAGTTATAATTAAAAAATTTCGACAAAAAAATCAAATGGAGACAATTTAATAAGACAGGAAAAGAATTTGAATCGTTTAAAATTTCAACTATAAATTATATCAGATTTTACAAATTAATCAGAATTATATAAGCTCACAACAAATCGTTTAATATTTTGCCTAACACGAACATTTTTTTAAAGAAAAGAAAAGACGGGCGGGAGACAGAACATAAGAAAGGCATCACCAACCTTATTACCATGTAATTAAAAAACACAAAACACAAAATAATTAAAAAAAAAAAACTCTCTACCTACTTAGTACTTACCTCGGTGCCTTCGCTGCAACAAGTGCTGAAACTACATTTTCTGCATTTTAATTAGCCAACACCCTTTTTCCCTTTCCCCCTTTCTTTTCTTCTTCTTCTGGTTCTTCCATGGCGTCCCATTTGTTTCTTCCACCGCCCCATTTATCCTACTACATGTAAGTTCTATTTTTTTATTAACGTCTTCAATGTTATTTACTCCTTGAAACTATTACCTTCTCTCAATGGATTGAAGGATAGAAAAAAATGGTTTTTGTCGCCTTTTCCTGCATCACATTTATAATTTTTATTTTAATTTGTTGCATTTGCTGTTTACTTTAAACTGATGCATTTTTGGTTGATTGCTTTTGATTATATGAAGTTGGTTGACTTCTTTTTTCTTATATATTATCTTAGTTAGAACTTAGAACCCAATAATGTACTGTAAATTACCCATCTGATTCATGTAATATTCATTTTGGATGATTTAAAAAAATCTATTTAAAAACCAGAAGGCTGAATGAATCAAAATAGAAGATTGGAGGAAATCCGATACTAATGTATTTGTTGGTTTGAGAAGTTGAACATATTTATCTGTCACAGACAAACCTTTAAATCCTCTACTGGATGGAATTGGAAGCCTAGTTCAAGTGCATTACACTGTTCAAAGTTCCACCAAAGGCTGCAGGGGAATCATTTCACAGAGAATAAGAGCAATTTACTTGGATTATGGTTTGCTGGTTACACTTCTTCGAAGGGTATATCTCGAAGCGCAGTGTCAGCAGTGTCTTCTTCCCCTCCTTGTGATCCCTTTGATGCTGGCAATGAGGTTCTTTTACCCAAGGCTGATTCTCCAGCAATCGAATTCAATCGGGTGAATTGTCTTGTTTGGGTATTACATGAAGCTGCCAGAAGCTTTTCCGTTGCAGTTGAGTCACTTGAGTTGGATGGAAGCAGTGCTGAGCTTGCAATGGCTTGGAATGGAAAGGATGTGCATCAGTGGCATAGATGTATCGCTCATCGGGTATAAGCTCAAAAGCCCTGAATAAATAAGCACATTTGAAGTATTGATATTTTTTGTTGGAAACCACTTATAGACAGGTTAACCATATGGTGCAAAACTCTAGTGTGCTATTTGTTGTTTGTTCCTCGAACAACCATCACATAGATACTTTTGTTGAATTGAGATAGGACATTATTTTGTGAATTATTAAAGGAAATGAGATATTGGAGAAAAATCATTGACTAATATGATTCTTCAGGTTGCTGTTTATGCTATGTTGAAAACAGTAATTGAAGTGGAGATATTGCTCTCTCAAGAACGTCATAACAATCCATCCCCGGTTAGGAAGATGTAAGTTTCTGTAGCAGTTCTTTGAGTTTCTGTTTTCAAAGATTTGATACTGTTAGATCACACTCAGATAGCTTTTTTGTGCTAATACCCACGGAAAACTTCCCAAGAAACTCTATGTTCTTCTGACTCTGGCCAAGTCTACTGTCTCATCTCCTTATTAATTATGCCTGGTGATAGTAGTACTTAGCAGCTCTAATTTTTTTGTTTTGCCATTTGCTTCAGCTTGACCGCGGAGACAGATTCGTTAGAGGAGTTCATTGAAAGTCGATTGAAATTAAGACATCCAGAATTGGTACAATGGTTCAGAGTGGTGGAACTTCCAAGGATGACAGGATTTTTCATCCCATTGTTAAAGAAATGGTCTATGGAGTATGCAGGAAGGTTTGCTCAAAATACTCCTTTGCTTTCAACCAAAAGTACTTTTTATTTCCTATAGGATTACTGATACCCTCCCTACTTATTAACTCCGTCCCTATGGTAAATGTGAATTAGATTCATATGTTTATTTCTCCCCACATCCTATAATTTCACCTTTGAATAAATTCATTGATTATCCTGCAACCTGTGGTTTAACCTAAACACAAGAATATTCAGTGGTGTTGCAGGAATTATTGTGGCTATCAGCTGCTGTGCTGCAGTGGAGAAATTGTGTTCTGAACATATCTCTTATCCCTTGTCTAAAATATCAGTAGGCAATGTTATAGTGGAGCTTATGGATCTTTCACACGGTATTGTTTCGGTCGACAAATTACACCAATTAGCTACCGAGGCAGGATTTGAAACTCATTTCTTGTCACATTTTGGCGCAAAGGTTCTGTCTAGCAAGAAGAGTGATGAGATAGAATTTTGGATAGGGTTGGCTCAGAGGAAACTCTCAGCAGCTTTCACCAAAGAAACCATGATTCCAGGCAAACTGGCATTTAACAGTAAGGTCTGTCTCACGATTCCTAAACATTTTAGTATTTTCAGCGAATATGTCCTTTAAGAACATATTGTCGGCATTTTAAGTTGTTATAAACATTTGGTTTTAAAACTTTGATAGGTTCAAGCAGATAGCTTGGCTACATTAGGACTTTTTGCATATCTAGGAAGGAAGACTAGGTTGTTTTTTTCACAATTGCGTATAAATGATCTTGATGAGCTGGTGAAGGACTTCCTGAGGTAAAATGTGACTTGATTTCGTTGACTCCTGATTACTGCAACTCACCGTTGAAATATGCTATAAGAGTTGTAGTGCTTTGGGTGCAGCTATTTGGAATGCGGCAGCCTTTTCATTTACCCGGAGTTCTCTTCCATATCAGTTTACCAATTCTTCATGGAGGTTAGTGTCATATGCCTCTTTGATGGAAATGCCTAACACTAGCATTTTCATTTCCCCATAGAGTTTGGCAAGAATTCTTGCATTTTATTCTTACCCTCTATTCCTGGCTTATAACATCACATTGAATGAGAGTCGATCTCTAACTGGCATTTTTCAGACACTCTAATCCAAAACTAACCCGAATGCTAAAATTATACATACAGGTAGTAACTGATGAAATTGGATGGCTTGATTTTTATGGAAATTGTTCTTTCACTAGCAATTATGAAAAAAGGTCCAAGCAGCATGCAATACAAGCAGAGAAAGAAATCATATTATCAAATGTTTTTACTGTTTGCTATGATGTTTTTTCTGGGTTTGCGCACTTCAGCCGCTCAGCTCAGCAGCCCTTAGATTCTCACTTGTTAGCATTCTTGCTCCAGAGGTAGCCAATAATCTTTCTACCATAATATTTTAACTTATTTTATTTAGTAAATTGGATTTTTATGATTTGTTATCTGGAATTTCAGCCAAAGGCTGTTATCTTTATGTCTGGAAGATTACTGGGCTGCTTACGATAGATCAGGGTATGTTGGTTGTTTCATATGGCATTCCCGTGGTGTTTTCCACAGTAGAATGAGCTTTGTACTAAAAGAAGACTTCATTGAACTAATATTGAATTATCCAGCAGGGAACCGTTAAAGATTACAGACTCGGGTGCCTTTAAGCATGGACCATCTACAGGAGCTATTGGCACAATCCAGTTTTCAGTGGCCTTGAAAGCACTGACAGAGGAATCTCAAATCGATGAATTTGGACATTTTTGTCTGCTGAAAAAGGTACAGATTCTATATTCAGATATGTGATGTTATGTTATTTCCTTTCACAATAAATTCCCTCAGCAAACTTCTTGTTGATTTGAAGGAAAACAAAAATGGTGACATCATGTATGACTCTGTAAGTAGGATAAATATAGTTCAACTAATGTTAGTTGACTCAGAATCTAACAATCTCATGAACATACCTTTCTCGTATCTGGAAATAATTGAGGAAGGGAAAAGACTGCGTCAGACAAAGTGATTGAAGTGCTTCTAATGTGTAATTTGATCAAATTTTGGTCAAGGGAAAAAGTCTTTAAAAGTCACAATGCCATTTGTGTTTTGCATGTCAAAGCTGCAATACTATTGTAGGAAACCAGACATGATCATATGAACAATGATGATAATATCAGATAAGACGAGCAACGAAGTTCAGTTCAAAGATGGACGGATGAGATAGATTCCAGTAGGAGCAGGGTTAAGATGATGATAAAGCTATAAAGGTATTAAAGAATGTATATGACATCGAATTTAGCGTAAGAGTCACAGAAGTAATTCAGATGAGCAATGCAACAATGCCTAGTTTCAGTTGTCGAGATCTCTTATAGTTTTCCCATTTACAAGCCTGAAGCAGGATTAGTGCCACTGTGCAACCATCTCTAACAAAGGAGAAAAGGATCACTCACCGTGAAACTTCATTTACTAATGCAAAACCGATATGCAATCCTGAAACCAACAACGCCACTGAGCAAATTAACTTTATTTAGTCTCTATTTTGACAGGTAGTTTTGAGAGATTGCGAAAATCCTATGCAAAACCATTTACGGTTTTTTTTTATAGCTGCAGCACTTCAGTAAAGCTGGCAGAGATACAGTAACCTTTGCAGAGGG
This sequence comes from Hibiscus tridactylites, assembly GCA_958450335.1. Taxonomy (NCBI): domain Eukaryota; kingdom Viridiplantae; phylum Streptophyta; class Magnoliopsida; order Malvales; family Malvaceae; genus Hibiscus; species Hibiscus tridactylites. The sequence goes on from OY288280.1 coordinate 85,952,625, forward strand.
AACTGACATCTCCAAATCAACTACCCTGCATGAGAGTTTAATTAGAAAATACTGCAGCAAATTGTTCGCTTCAAGTCTTGTAAGGCCGATAACCTTGCTTCTTGTCACTGCAAAGACTTATACTAGATCTTTATACTTTGAGCATCAATAGTAAAATAACAAAAAATTTGCAGGATGTATGGTTGGGAACTCAGTTGCTATTTGTCGACATCACAGCTTCCCTGGAGCTACTTGCAAAGCAATTGCGAGGCCAGAAGGTCACAGCCAGAGAAAAAAGGAAGTTAAAAAGAACATTGAACGATATTGCTACACTTATCCCCGTTACAATTCTAATGCTCCTTCCTGTAAGCAGTTTTACTCCTCTCACCAATGCTTTCTTCACTCATAGGATGATTTTGCAATATGCTCCTTATAACTTGTAACCAAATTCGGTTTTGCATATGCACTCTCATGCATACATGCCGCTCGTTTCTTTTCGGTGCAAACACGTATGCCATTGTTGGAACCATACCTATGTTTGACATCACCCTCAAGTCTGAATAACATGGAATAGCTTATATAATTTTCTTTAACATATTTTAATGGCCAGGTATCGGCTGTAGGCCATGCAGCAATGCTAGCAGCAATCAACAAGTACATACCATCTTTGGTAAAGACTTCATTGTTGTCTCTTCTATTTTACTAACCCATTATAAACTTTGTGCTAAACCCTAGTTTCATTTACTGCCCCAAGCAGATCCCATCACCATATACTTCTGAGCGTTTGGATGTTGCGAAACAACTGAAAAGAACCAAGAAGATGGAAGCTACATCGCGGAGCAACCTTGAAGACCCTGCCTCTTAAGCATTTTTTTTGGTTCAACCACAAGTATTCTTATTCGTTTTCCGGTATGAAAGTAATCTTGTTTGAACCAGAGTGGTATTCAGGTAAAGTCCTCCCAACAAAATATTGTTTAAGCCTGATAAACATGAAATTCCGGTTTGACATTTGATTATACTGACATTACTTTGAGCTTACAATTTGTACATACCACATTGATATGTAGATATGCTCAGAAGTTAATGTAACTTTGGATGTATAGATATCTGTGTTAACTGATTTTTTTTTTCTTTCAAAACTATTCGTGTTCAAATGCTCTGGTATCCCCTTTCTTGGAACTGTTCATCATTTAATTAGACGTTTGAGCTGGAAAATTTAAGATTACCAAAATGTTGTAAGCTAGACATTGCAGCATTGGATTTGTAGTCATTCTACTCTGGTTTGAATAGGTTTGCTTATTTATTAACGAAAAACAAGCAATGCTGGTCCATTTCTCTTTCTCGATTTCAAAGTGGAAGAATTGATCTGAATTACAGTTAAATATAAGATAATATCTTTGTTCGGTTTTAAATCTAGATAAATTCATTCACACTTTCAGACTAAGCTATTCGAACCCGAATTATCTAGGTAAAACACATAATCCTTTACAGGGGCTAATGTTCTACATGCAAGAACAACCTATCACAAGTATAAAAGACGTGTAAACGAACAACCTTATAATTGTCTTCTCCCAATTATAGAAATAAAAAGATTAAGGAATCTGAACAATTTCTATTAAAATTTTGTGAAGTGACTGTGGTTTCGAGAAGAATGGGCAGTGATCACCCCCTTTGATCTTAAAAACTCCTTCGGGTGGGTTTTCTCTTACAAGCTTTTCTTGCACATCTGGCGAAAGAGCACGATCGTCCAATGTCTGAATGTAGAATCGCCGACCGGTTCCGTATTTTTCAGGGGTCAATGACAGTTTCTCCATGATAGGACCTAGTGGGGTGGATCTCATAGACACCATGGCCAAAGCAACATCCTGGAAAGGAACCAAACACCATGATGTAAATAGGTTACAGTCATCACGAGTCTTCGTAACCAAAACGCAGACGAGCAAAGAGAACAAGTAACATATACAACATATATTGGCTCCAAAATGGCCATTGACAATTGCTCTGTTGCAGAAAAGGAATATAAAGAACAATGATACCTAAACGTATAGCCTGAGAAGTGTTCATTGATAACCAGATTTATTGCGCTTGACAAGGTTGTAACGTACCTTCGTAGGCGATTGATTGAAATATAACCCTTTCATCAGCTGTTTCTCAAACATGAACCCTGTAGGAGGCTTATCTTTGCCATTTCCATGAATCAAAAACTGTGATTCCTGCATGAATCGTTCAGCAGAACCAAGCTGCAATAAAAAAGTTTTTGTTTGATATCAGTCCATGACAAAAAATAACTACGCATGATGATTGTTCTCCTCGGGGCTAGCTAACCGGAGCAATAAGGTCCATGCTGAAACTGAAAATTTGATTTAGAAGTCCAAACTTTTTGTTGATTTGTTAGCAGAATTCAAATGGTTTGAGAAAAATCATTTACACATAACATAAGAGAATGGTAGCATGAATGCTCATACAACAGGCGAAATACCTCTTCAGCAAACACGTCGAAAGGTCTCCGGCCGTTAGACACCATTGTAGCACAAAGGTAAACGGCTTTCGAGATCTTTTCTGGGAAATGCTCCAATGCATAAGAAAGGCAAGTGCCTCCGCCGCTATGACCCACCAAAATAACCTGCATATATATAGTTCATTAATCAGGACAATGTAACATAACAAGATGGCAAACTTTGGTAGTATCAAATGTACCCTCTTACCTTCTCATCTTCAGGAAGGTTCTGTAGATACTTAATCAATGGTTGTGAATATTCTGCCAATGTAGTGACCGTGTTTGTATCCGTGAGATCAATACCGGAACCAGCGAGATCCAATGCAGTAGGCTGAAGTCCCACTTCCTCCAAATGAGCAATCGTTTTATACCAACACCAAGCTCCAAAGCCTTCTCCATGTAGCAGAATAATCTTTTTGAACTTGATCTTTTCAAGAGATTCAAGTACCTGCAGACAACATGATATAGTATCAGACATAAGTTTATTATAGAAAGGAGTTACAAGGTTTAAAAATGTTGTACAATTACATAGAAATTTAGTACTGATCTTTTCACCAGCCTTAAAGGACCATGATCCACATCCTTATCTTCATAGAACAATACAATAAAACATGCCTTTTTGAAATTGCCTTTCATAAAACAAAAATTGATTTTGAGGGCTTATAAAGGCTTAAACTTTACAGAGATCATAACAAATAGTGCATATGGTGAAATCCCTTAACTTTTGCTCAAAAATAAAGAAGAACAGATCCCTTTATTTTCTCAACTAAAATTATACTAATACAGTAATACTCAAGAACTAACTTGGATATATAAAATTGTAGAATGCTAAAAGCACAGTGAATAAACTAATGTTTTGACAGGTACTCCTTTCAAGTTTTCCGATGAAAAGCAACAGCAAAACTTATTGTCCCTTTTCTTTACCAGCTTGACCACTGACTAATACTGTTTTTCAAGTTTTACAATCAATCATAAAAACCCCACTATTTCATCATAGATCCAATCAATTAAAACAGTAACTAACATAATGATTACATTTGAAAGCACAGTTAAGTAATTTAATAATATTGTTATTAAAAACCCCACCTTTTTTTCATTATTAGCTAATGGATCAGTGTGCCTTCTGGAGCTGGTAGTGCCAATTCTCCTAGACATGGATCCATCAAATCTATGAGACAATTGGTGCTGATGAAGAGCCATGGACAAAGCTTGCTTATGCAATAACTCTTCTTCAGCAAGCATTTTCCTTTGAGACCTTCCCATTCTCTTGCTTCTCGATCCATTATCTTTTGTGTCTTTTTTTGTCCTGCAAATCAAGCTATTACCCATTGTTCAAAATAACTAAAAAAAGTTGGAATTTTCTTTTAACACAGCTCCGGAAGCTTAAGGGGCATTTCTTCCGGAAAATGTAAGAAAGTTTAGAAATTTTCCAGGAAAGATAGGTTTTTTAATGAATAAAATAACACCCTTTACTATATAAAAAAGGATTAGTTGGAAAATGACTAAATGAGAGAATAAGGAAAGTAGGTAAAAAGAAGAAGAAAAAAGAGTTGGGAAGAAGTAGGTTATAAAAGCAAAATCAAAACAAACAAATGTGTGAAAAGCTTCATAAATCAAAGAGCCAACTAAATTTAAGTGCTATTTATTGTTTCTATATACTCTGATATGATCTTGCCTTTCAATGCTTTGTTCTTCCCTTCCCGGTAGAAAATTGTAGACATTTCTTTTCGTTGACCCAGAAAGGAGGGATCGGATTTACTCCAACTTAATTAATTAAGTTACTGATGTCAGTTAAATAACATGGAGTTCATATGAAACAAATTGGAGGGAAAGGATATCGCAATCAGTCAATCACCGAGTGTTTTCTTTCGGTACAATAAACCGTTGGCAACGCCATGAAAATGACTTATTTCCATCAATTTCAACAAAAAATAAATCGAATAAAAGAGTGATGTTGAGTTGTAACTATAAATCCGTGGATCAATTCATGCCTCTTGCATACGTGTTTCTCGTTCAATATTATTTGTATGATTTGGAGTAGTGGGTATATGTATCTCACTCATGCACGTCCAGGGACGGATCTTGGTGCGATAATTTGGGGCTTAATCAAGTCAAAATTTTGAAAATTTAATAAGATTCTTTTATAAAAATAAGGATCTAATTAAAATTTAAGAAATTTAATAAAAATTTTAACAATTTGTGGAATTTAATTAAAATAATTTGAAATTTAATAAGAATTCTTGATAAATTTGAATGGATTTAATTAAAATTTTAAAATATTTTAAAAATAGGATTCAAACTTTCTCAAATCTTAGGGGTACCAATGCCGTTCTGGCTTGACTTATCAAAACATATTTTAAAAAACTATACTCTGATAACATATGGTAGCTGGTGACTTTTTCACGAAATTATTTTACTTTTTCTACGATATATACAATTTATAATTAGAATATACAATTTGAAGAAAAAAAGGATAAATAAAAGAAACTCGAAACCGTCCATATAAACTCTAGACCTAATTTATGTAGACTATAGCTAAGTCATTTGTGAAATCCTTGATTTGAACACCCTCGATGCAAGCAACCAAGGATGGATTAAGGTTCGAAGGGCGATCATTCCTCTAAAAGTTTAAAATTAGTATATGATTTAAATATTTTTATATTAAAAATTTATTTTTGTCCTTTCAAATATTATAAGTTTGACTTCTTTTAAATTTTATAAGTTCGTTTCGTAACATATTTAAAACCACGCGGTCGTCCTCCTTGCAAGCAACTCCGTCACAGCGTGACAGTTACCTTAGGATTTTGCTTATATGTAAAGGAAATAAAATTTGAATGGAAATTCCTTTACATGTACCAAAGCATGCTATTATTGCTTGGTTTGCTATTCTAAACAGATTGCCTACTAAATCACGTCTTGTGCAGTGGGGTATTATGGTTGATTCTAGTTGTATCTTTTGTGGTGGCATTGAAAGTCGGGAGCATCTATCCTTCTCATGCCTTTTTTCGAGGGAGGTTTGGAGTGGAGTTTTGCGTCTCTGTAATCTTTCTTGCGATGTTCTTGATTGGGATCAAGAGCTTCTTTGGGCTGTTTCCTATCTCAAAGGTAAGACTTTGATTGTGGGCATACTTAAACTTGCTTGGAGCGCCCATCTTTACCTTGTGTGGACTGAACGAAATTTTAAAATTTTTCAGAATAGATGCAGGTCTACAGGGTCTATTCTTAGCTCTATAAGGGAGGTGGTAAGTATTCAGTTTAGTAGGAAGGATATTGATAGATTGGACTGTGTTAATTTCCATCTCTGTAATGCTTGGGGCATTTTACCTCAAGCTTAGTTTCTTGTAATCTGTAGTAATTTTTACTGTTTCCTTTTGGGTAATAAAATCAAAATTTATCCAAAAAAAAAAAAATTTGAATGGAACTTTATACATACAGTGTGACAGTTCCCATAGGCCGCATATATACAGGGTTTTGCATTCAACATCGCAAACTAGCATAAAAGATTATATCGTGAACTAACAGTTTCTTTTTCGGCCATATGCATGAAATGAAAGTAGAGCTTCTAGATGTAGGCGTAGCTTCGATTTAAGATTAATTGCGTCTGCTTTATTGATTTTCAACACCGGACCAAAATATACAGCTAACAAACCTTGGGGACAAATTTAAGATTTATTAATATAGTTTTGTCCATTTCAATCACCCTACTTTAATGATTCTTGACCAAACTAATCTCCTCCTTTTTTGGTGCTTGACCAAACTACCATCTCCCGTACCTGCTCTAACTTAATTAATTTGATAATTCGATGTCATTTTTTTGCCATCTATTTTTTAAAATAAAAACTCATTTTATTTTTTTGTTAAATTGAATTCGCTAACAAAAAATAGAATTTTGTTTTTATTATATTTCTTTATTTCTTCGAATAATTTTTTTATTTTTACATAAAATGAAATAAACGAGATTAATATTAAACTTAAAACAAATAAAATTGTAATCGACACCAATCTTCGAATAAAGATGCAATCTTTTGATAAATCAATCATAGGTTATTGTTCTTTTTTTTTTAATTGAAAGAACACCTAAGCTAGGTGGACAAGGAAACAGCAGTTTCCGGTGCAGGTTCGTCTTGATGAAGCAGTGAAGCGATCCTCCCAGGCGGATGCTGTAAGAGCAGGAGATCAATAGCAGCCGCTTCTACAGTTTTGGCGAGCATATCAGCCACCTTATTTGTCTCGCGAGGCACCCATGTAACCTCCGTGATCCAATTCCTGCGGCGAATACTCGCAATAGCACGCACCAGAGAGAAGGTGCAATTGGCAGCATTCAGAGAACTAATCAGCTCAATAGCCTCGGCGCAATCTGATTGGACATTTAAACGCTCAATACCTTGGTTCCATGCAACTTGTAGTCCAAGATAAATACCCCAAAGCTCAGCATGTAAAGGTTTACAAACCCTGACCAGCTTTTGGAAGCCTGAGATCCAACGCCCCGATTCGTCTCGAAGCACTCCACCCACCGCACCTTTACCAGAGATCCCCGATACGGCACCATCAACGTTCAAAGTAATCCATCCTGGATCCGGACATTTCCAACGGGGTGGCGGAGCTGTAATAGGCTCAGGGCGAGGGAGAATCACCCTGCTGTCTCTATAATAAACTGCCCAAGTACGAGCACGGGCAACCGTTGTGGCAGTCGATGGGCAGACGTCGTTGAAGACACAATCATTTTGGCGTTTCCAGAGTTGCCAAATAGTTGATATGAACAGGATGTCTCAAGGAATATCATGTGCTTCATGTGCTTCTTTATTATTCAAGTTTGATAATATCCAAGTAAGTAAGCTACCATGAAAGAAATCTGGGTGACGTACCTCAGGAAGAATCCGCTTCCATACAGCCACTGCATTGCAGCAGTCTCGTAAGACATGCAGGATGGATTCACTTGCGGAATTGCATTGGGGGCATACCGAAGATTGCCCAATGTGTCGACGGCAGCGCTCAAGGTTCGTCATGAGCTTGTTTCTAACCACAAGCCACAGGAAAACACGAAGGCGCTGGGGGACGTGCGCATGCCAAACTGTTCTCCAAACTCCATTTGAAACATCCCACTGATCTTGAGTTAGAGAAATATAAGCCGATTTTGTCTCAAAATTACCTCTCGGCGTAGAACGCCATGATATACGATCCTCACCATCCGAAGGCTCAGGGCATTTAATCCCTAGGATGTGGGGGATGACGTCTGGATGAAAGATTGCAGCAAGCTTGGTGCGATCCCAGTTTCCAGCGGAGTCCGTGAGGTCCGAGAAAGATGAAGGTAAAATCAAAGCATCAGCGACAGACAAATGGTCCTCTAAAGGTCCCAGAGCTGGCACCCACACGTCGTGCAATGGTTTGATTGTCTCACCCGATCCCAAGGACCAACAAATATTGTTGTGTAAAACATCCCAGTATTGAGCGACTGCTCTCCAGAGGGGGGTGCAATTCGAGCGGAACAGAGATGTTGGCAAGCGTTCCGCCACCTTGTATTTATCACGGAGAAGTTTGATCCACATGGCGTTAGTTGCCGTGAGAAGGGAGTAGCCTATTTTCATAACAAAAGCTACGTTGAATTCATGCATTCTTTTGAATCCAAGGCCGCCATGAAGAGTGGGTTGGCATATTGCATCCCAGTGGACAAGAGATAACTTTGAAGCTTCCGAATTGGAACCCCAAATAAACTTACGGATCAGCTTTTCAATATCAAGGCAAACCCGTTTTGGCAAAAGTGTAGATTGCATAAAATATACCGGGATGGCTTGAATAACGGACTTCGCAAGGGTTATACGACCTGCGAGCAAGAGTGTACGAGATGCCCAGCCCGAGAGACGGGCTTTAATAGCATCCAAGATGAAATCATAATCCGAGCAAGTGGCCCTTCGATTAAGGACCGTCACTCCCAAGTACCGATCAAAGCAGTCCACCGGGCGAAAACCAAGGAATGAGAAGATGCGCGCTTGCAAAGTAGCATCCGTATTAGGAGAAAAATAGACTGTGGTCTTGTGAGCATTTACCTTATGTCCGGAAGAACAACCAAAAGCATTGAGCACATGCTGGACAATATGAGCTTGAGTTAAGTCAGCCTTTGCGTACAAGATTAGGTCGTCCGCAAAGAACAAATGAGAGAGGGCCATTCTATGGCGTGTGAATCGGAAAGGTTCCCAACCACCGTTAGATACGGAATGATTAATTAAATGGCCAAGCCTTTCCATAGCTAGCACGAAGAGGTATGGCGAGAGTGGATCACCTTGTCGGACACCTCGCTTGGGTCGAAATGGCTTAGACAAAGAGCCATTCCATTGTACTTGAAAGGAAGCGGTAGTAACACACTCCATAATTATGCGACGGATACCTAGGGGAAAGCCTGCATCGGCAAGAGAATCAGCAATGAAATCCCAATGGAGACGGTCAAAGGCTTTTTCAAGGTCCACTTTGATGGCCATCCATCCATTACGTCTTTTAAGGGATTTTAGGGAATGGATGACTTCCTGATTTACAATGACATTTTCCATGATAGATCTTCCTGCAATAAAACTGGTTTGATTGTCCCCAATCAAGGATGGAAAAATTGGCTTTAACCGTCGGACAATGACCTTGGTGAGAAGCTTGTAAAGGACTGTACACAAGCTTATGGGGCGGAACTGACTAAAGGTCTCCGGTTTGTCTGATTTAGGGATAAGAACAAGGATCGTTTTATTAAGATCCTACTCCAAATTATCTCCATTGAATACCTCACGAATCATGTGACAAATAGAAGCACCAACCACATGCCACATTTCCTAGAAGAACTCGACGTGTAAGCCATCCCAACCAGGCGATTTAAGTGGTCCCATATCCATGAGGCCTGAATGGATTTCTTGGTCGGTCGGGGGCATATCAAGGCTGTTAACAGCATTGCTCTCTAAAGGCGGGAAGACACCTCGGATTGGAAAAGTAGGCGTAACCGTCTCCTCGCAGTCAAATAAGGTAGAGAAGAAATTCACAGCTTCAGCTTGCAACACTTTATCATCATCACACCATTCACCGTTAGACAATTTAAAGGAGGAAATCCGGTTTCGTTGCCTCCAACAAACCGCTCGACGATGGAAGTATCGTGTATTGCGGTCTCCATTTTGGATCCAATCTGTACGGGATTTCTGTTTCCAAAGCAACTCCTCTTGGTCGAGGATGTTTTCAAGCTCAATTAAAAGTTCCGACTCAAGGCTAGAAAGGAAATGTGAGGAGCGAGAGCATAACGCCGTTTGAATACCCCGTAGGCGAGCCATAATCGAGCGCTTCTTACTACCAATATACCCAAAGACATATTTGTTCCAAACTTCTGCAGCCGAAGTAAAGTTAGAGATAGTATCGGTCATTGTGGAGTGAGGCTGCCAATTGTCAGCAACCATGCGTTGGAAGTCCTCGTAATCAAGCCAGCCCGAAAAATACTTGAAGTTAGGAGCGGTATACCTTGTATTTTGATGGCCAACCTGGAGCAAGATCGACCGATGGTCCGATCGAAGTCTGACAAGGTGGGACACTCGTGAGTCCGGAAAAGATTCGTCCCAATAGCTGTTGCAAATGAACCGGTCGAGACGGGCGAAAGCTAAACCCCTTGACATGTGAAATCAGGACCATGGTAACCCATGTCCCGTAAGCCGTAATCATAAAGAAGGTGTTGAAAAGGCTTGGAGGGTGGCTGAATGCAGCCTTTCCGATCAGACAATCCGAGGGTGGCATTGAAGTCACCAAATAAAATCCAAGGGGTGGTAATCGACGCAGCAAGCCGACGGAGATGAGGCCAAAGCAATTTTCTGCCTGAGGATGACGGACTCGCATAAACATCAGTGGCTAGAACAAAGCAATTATCAACCTTGCCAAAGATTCGGAAATGTATAAACTGAAAGTGGTTGGAGATGACTTCAACCGAGACAGTGTCATACCAAGCTAACCAAATACCTCCCGTGAATCCATGAGCTTCAACCCGGTGAGAATGTGGAAAACCGAATGCTGCAATGACGGAATCTGCCTTGCGACCACTTATTCTTGGTTCAACTAAAACTATAACATCAGGTTTACAATCACGTAAGACTTGCTTCGCGGCCGGGATAAAACGCCCATCGCTGCATCCTTGTACATTCCAAGACATTAATTTGAGATTCATCATAAAATAATGAAAGGAAACACAGGTCATTCAAGCATTGCAACTGCTTGGGAGCTTCCAGGATCATGGGTAGCGTCCTGTCCAGCATTCGCTTGCATACTAACCAAGTTTGTTGGCGGGGAAGAAGGGCTCACAGCTCCGTTATCAGTAGGATTTTGAGGGTCTGGGGGGTCACCAGTGGGCTTAGAAGGAACAGGTGCAGGGACGTGGGGGGAAGGCACATGTGGTGTAGGGATATTAGGGTTGGCATTCTCATCAACAACAATGGCCGTGTGTTTGGAAAGGTCAAGGGGTCTCGGGGGAAGGCGGGAGGCGTTCGACTTGCCCGTGTTTCGAGCAAGGACCGGGAAATCGGAGAGGGATATCACAGGCGGCTTTCTTAGAGATAGGGGCCTAGAAGCCGACGCAATCGGAACCTTTTCCTTATGTTTCAATTTAGACCGAGGAAGCGAGGCTGCTGAACGTGCTTGCTGTATGGGAACATCGAGCAAGGTGCTATCATGGCTGTGGGGAGAGCTAGATTCCGCAATGTCGGGCTCGAATATCGGATTGAAGCGTGAACCCTGGAAAACCATCCCAGTTGGTTTCGTCTGTGTCTCAGACTGCTTTCCCTGTGGCTTACGGTTCTTGCGTTCTACCACCATCCAGGGCCCAAACGAATCGTCTTTTTTACGTTGATCACCATCAGCTGGGGCCTCATTATTAGTCTCGGACTCCGGTATAGGTTTAGCATCAGGGCATTTGATCTCAAGATGACCATATTTCCCGCAGTTAAAGCAAATCGTGGGTAGAGATTCATATTCAACAATTTGGACGTTCCCATTGATAAGCAATTTTGAGACAAGCGGCTTGCTGAGATCAACATACACTGCCATTCTAGCAAATCGACCACGCCTCCCATGTTCCGTTTGGTAATCAATACGGATTACCTCTCCAATGGACTCCCCAATTTCCACAATTAGGTTCTTTTTGTACATGATCACCGGCAGTCCAGGCAAACGGATCCATGCCATCACACTGCTAGGGTACGGAGTGGAAGTGGAGAACAACGGCGTCCAGGGTTGGACTGTGAGATAGTGACCAAAGACAGTCCATGGCCCCTTCGTGAGAGCATTTTGATAATCCGCTTTCGTTCGAAACGAAACAAGAAAGTAGTCATTTTCCACGTCCATGAGTTTAACCGGTTGGGAGGGCTTCCATATTTCGTAAATCTTGTTCCGCAAGGTATTATAACCAATACGGCGGCCTAAGAGTTTGACCACCAGAGTCTGCTCGAAGCTTTTTTCAGCAAGCGAAATAACTCTATCGGAGAAATCAATTGAGATCATACCATCCACTTCGCTTCGGGTGACATCACCTTCCTCAATTTCGATTTCCTTTTCATCAATTATCTCATCAGTTTCGTCTGGAATATGTGATGTTTTGTGCATTAGGGTTTCCTTATAAGAAAAGCCAGGCGGTGATGGGTTCACAGCAGCGTTGGACGTTCCAGCGTTGCCGGTAGTTACAGGGGCAGGCCCCCTCGGTCTGGCGGATCATCATCGATCCGTCTGTGCTTTCTAGGGTTGTCAGGGGCGGGGGCGGGAGCGTTAGACATCTAGGGTACAAATTTAATCTTTCTATTTTAATTCAATATAACTAATTTCTTTCTTAAACAAGAATTTTGGGGATAAACTTATAATTAGGTTATTGTTCTTTTAATCAATATTTTTATTCAAATCTACGTATTTATATCCTTGAAAATTTTAACTAGACTGATGAACCGACTTTGGACAAGATCAAGTTCAAGGAGTAGTTTAATTAAACGAAAAACTCCCCCATAGTCATATGCAGGCCTATTGGGCTTAAAACATTGACAGGAAACAGGCCCAATATTTGGTTAGTCCCTCGGAAATGGATTCAAGGGTGCTTATTAGTTAGCATACACCGCAAAATAATGTTGATTACTGGTGCAAGTAACTGGAGACAAATTTAATTCCTTCAAGGTAATCACACTAGAACAAATAATAGGTATTACTGTATAAAAATAAATATTGTTATATAATCACACTTTTAGTGTAATCACACAGCTTGATATTACTTAAGCAAATATTTGGTTGGAGACTATGTGTATATAAAAATCTTTGTATTGAGTTTTATCCATCAAAATTAAATATTCAACACATCACAATCTGAATTAATTAGAGCAAAATCTTTAAAAATCTAAAAAGACAACAAAAATACATTTAAATTTTATCCGAATTAAATATATCTTTTTATCAATACACCATAAACTTAGTCTATGGCTATCTTTTATATTTGCGTGCCTTTCAATTACATATGTGTCGCGGAATAACTGTAAATATAACAAAAATACAGACAAAATACTTAAAATGTATAAATTCAGCATGAACCAACTTGATTCAATATTTAAGAGAACGATTGTTGTTTTTACAGGTTACGGATTCGGACACCAATAATTATATTAGAGTGATCGAGTATACATTATTAAATATTAAAAATATATTCAGAACATATAATCAACATGAAACTTATAAAAAATGTACCAAATTCAAAGCGATTTTTAACTTTGCAATTCCTCTAAAACTGTACTCCTCAGTCCTCACCCTCACTCGCTCAAAGCCTCTGACCACAATGCTGGACCGAGCTTTCTCCGCCCGCCGCACTCAGCCCCACTCTGCCTTCGACGTCTCCGCCTCCTCCGATGCCCCTTCCGTCCCCGAATCCCCCAGCTTACTCGCCGACGATTCCAAAACCAAGAAACCACACTTCTACGTCTTGGCCACCAATTACATTTCTCGCTTGGGACTCATCAAATCTCCGTGTCTCTGCCTCTCACTCTCTCTTCTTCTGGGAGTTTTCTTGCTTTTCTCTTTGATGCTTAACTCTCGCTCTTTCGTTTGCCTTTCCTCCTATGACCCGATCTCTCGTGCCAGTTTCTTCGGTCTCGATGGGCTCGATTCCAATTTCGGATCCCTCGGCGTTCCTTGGTGTAAGTTTTTCTTTCCTCAGGGTTCTCTTCTCTCGATCGGATCTGCTACTTTATTCCTTTGATTCTATGTTACCTTCAGTGCCATTAGCTGAATGAGATGCCGTTTCGTTGCTTTATTGTGGTAAATGCACCTGGTTTGCTTAATTTTCCATTTTTGAGCTATGATATCACCGTTTTCTTTTGATTATTGTAACCTTTACCGGTGATTAGATCAATTCAATCTTTTATTTGTTTCTCAAAATTAAAATGTTGAAAGACTAGATATTTTGAGTGTACTGTTTGATGTCCGTAGTGAAAATTTCACCGGACAGTGGATAACTGCTGCCGGTTGATAATTTGAACTTACTAGGGAATAAATTTTGAAATTGGTTCCCCTCTTGACTAACTTTCCCCAGAAATTTAAATTTAGTTCTGGAAACCAATCAACAATTAATTTGAGTTTGCCTACTTGGATCTTAAATCTGTATCGGGTTCTGAGGAAACTGTGAACCGATATTCAACCCTCTTTATGGAGTGTTGCTGATTATCAAGAACTAATCTTTGACTTTCTTTTGGTCCTGTGTTTATATCGTATGAGATTTTATTCTTCAGATTTGAATTGAGGCCATTTTATTACTTTTATGAATATTTTACCACTTTACTTCGCAATCTACATTAAGCTGATTTGCTTGTTTCTGGTATTTGTTTTGTTGAATGTCAATTTTCATTTATTAATTTTGCTTCATGCTAAAAACCTGATTTCATGTTAAATTATATAATCTTAACTCCATTGGTTTGCGCTCATTTAATTCGTATCCTTGGCAAAAGGCAGATCGAAACAAGGAAAAACAGTCGAATGGACATCCAAAGACTTACTGAAGGGCTTGGAGGAGTTTGTTCCAATATATGAAACACGTCCAATCAAAAACAACATGTATGGAATGGGTTTTGACCACAGCTTTGGGCTTTGGTTCATTGCCAGATGGCTACAACCAGATTTAATGATTGAGAGTGGTGCGTTCAAGGGACACTCCACTTGGGTTCTGCGGCAAGCAATGCCCGACACACCAATTATCTCAGTCACACCCCGGCATCCTGAGAAGTACTTGAAAAAGGGGCCTGCTTATGTTGATGGAAATTGCACGTACTTTGCTGGAAAAGATTTTGTGGATTTTGGAAGTGTTGATTGGGAGAAGGTGCTGAAGAAGCGTGGAATTTCTGATTTCAGCCGTGTTCTTGTTTTCTTTGACGATCATCAAAATGAATTGAAAAGGTACTTAATGCCATTCAATTTCAAGTACTGTTGATCTTCTCCCTTAGCAAGTTCAAAGTTTTAGGTTTCAGTAGAGCTGGTTTAAGGATGCTTTTTTGGCCTTGCCTTTTATGATTTTGAGTTTCTTGTGCTTATGTTGTTGGTATGCGCTTTAATGAACAGGCTAAAGCAGGCATTGAAAGCTGGCTTTAACCATCTTGTTTTTGAAGACAATTATGATACTGGAACTGGAGATCATTATTCATTGAGGCAGATATGTGACCAGTTCTACATAAGAGGTAGATGCTCTGACACCGTTTTTATCTGCTTTTCTTTTATTCCTTCTCAGTTTCTGATATCCTCACATTCGCTTTGCTCTGCTATCCACTCTTGTCTTCTGTCTGAAATTTATATCCTCGAATTCCATGCTTGTGCTCCCTCATCTTGTCATACCTTCAGTAAGATCTCAGTAGGTATACTTGGGTATTCTAATAGTTGGGAACTTAGGACACTTACTTTCTCCATAAATCTTGCTATTCTTTAAATTGTATCATAATTCTCTATCACATGATTAAATATTTGAGTGGATTTCCCTTATTCTTGTCCTCTGTTATTGTGTAATTTCTCCTCCTAAATTTGTAATCATTTCTAATTACCTACCATTTTATTCATATTCTCGTTGTTTGATTGCTGCATAATAACCAATTCTGTTGTGAGCTCTGGGATTGCAGTGAATATCATATGTTACCAGACCAGACTCATAGGGTTGAATGCTGTTACAAGGCCATTATGTCTTGATTGGTTCTTTTTATTTGTTTTTCCTGGAAATTTATAACTACTATAACTCATGCTGGTAAAAACAGATATAAAACAGAACCGAGATTAGTTGGACTCCAATAAAGCTAAAATGAAGTCTTTGTATATCAGTTCGTGAGTAGAAAGACGGATTTTAAAAAATGTTATGATTTCATTTTTAAAAGTAACAAAATATAATCTTATGGTATTTCTCATATGGCTTTATTCATATTAGTAGCTTGTATTTCTGGAGGTGTCTTAAGGTACTCTTTCTTTTACGGAGGCTCGGTATTTCTCTTCTGTCTTTTATTCCTTCTAAAAACTCTATTTTCAGTTCCCTCACCAAGTGCAATGATAGCTTTTTGCATAATGATATATAAGTATGATATGTCTGAATATTTTCTTTTTGGTTTCTTTTGTTACCTAATTGTCTTTGTTCATTCAGGAGGTGGCCATAGCTGCTTTAAGGAAAGTGATGAAGCCCGGATTAGATCGAAAAGAAAGAAATTCTGGGAGAAGGCTGTGGATACAGATGAACTGTGTGGGCCACATGAATCATGGTGGGGTGTTAGAGGAGAGATGCGGGATAACTTTAACCACAACAATACCCAAATCTCTTATGCCGAACATTTTCAAAATAGCAGGTTTGTTGAGTCGATTCTTGATGTCTATTGGGAGCTACCACCAGCAGCCGGTCCTTCCCTCACTCATCAAACTCGCTATGATCCTGCCCGTGCACCAACACCTATTCTCGAAGATGGCCGGTATCGCATGTTTCAGCGGCTCGGTTTAGACAGGCTCGATAGATCTGTATTTAATGGATATACACAAATGGTGTATCTGCAAATTTCCAAACCAGAATCATGAAATTATCCAGGGTCAGGTATGTTTCAGCTTCACTAGATGAAACTGTGTCAATATTTTTCATTTCCCTGTAGCATGCCGAGAGTATTTTTCTTGTTTACTTGAAAGAAAGAAAAAAGAAACCATGACGTCCAGTTCTTAGGATCATAATCTATGATGCCTTTCCAATGTAATTTATTTATGTGATGATCATTCTTGTTCACTATCCACTTCTTTTTTTAATATGAACATGTGTGTCCGGTTGAATAACTTCAGTTCACCATTATTTTTCTGTGGTAATTCAGACTGTATTTTTTTAACATAATTCAGACGGTAAATCTTTTTTTTTTTTGAAATTAACATCGGTCATTTATTTGATTAATAAAGTAAGTAAATACACGAACGGTCATAAAAGGAAAGAGAAAAAAGCAGCTAAATAATAAAACTTGACCGATGGTATACCTCTACTCTAAAGGGATAAGGCACATAGGGATTTCAGTAGAGATAAGGGGAGGGTTGTGGCTCTGAGGAAGCCTCTGGACAACACAGTTCAAAATGATCAACCCCCGCACGATTCTTTGATTTTCAAGCCCCCGATCTATGGTGGTTCAGCAAATCGACGATCTCCTTCCACCAACCGGCAGATGTGGGCCGGTACCTCTTCGATCTAGTATTGTTCACCGATGTTTCGCAATCCTTCCGCCGCCAGCGCATGCGCCGTTTGATTACCGGAGCGGCCGACAAAACCGAAGCTACACCAGGTAAAGTTCTTGCTAATCTCCTTGGAATCTCGTATGATTCGGCCGATATCTGACAAATCTGTTTCTTGGGAGGTGAGTTTGAGCGCGACGGTTCGACTATCGCCTTCAACTGCAATACGACAGAGGCCCAGGTCACATGCAAACCGGAGACCATGCAGAACGCCGAGAGACTCTGCTTCAAAGACAGAGGTAACCCCTCTCACTTGTTGATGCCCCGCTCCAATAACATCCCCTCTTGAGTTCCGGATAATAAACCCTAAACCTGCACATCTGTCAATGGCTTTGTAACTGGCATCAGTGTTTAACTTGTAGGTACTCTCCGGCGGTGGTAGCCAACGGGCCTCGACGAATCTCGTCTGATGCTCGAATTTGGTGGTGATAACAGAGAGCCCCTGACTATAGCCCATGCTCGAATCTCGTCTGATGCTCGAATCTCGTCTTAATTGTTCACACTTTGGGTTATTCTATTCACCGTATAAATGTTCACTTTGGGTCATTAAAATAGTCCGAACTCGAATTATTATGAATTAATGGAAAAATCCAAACTTAAATTAATATTATGTTTAGTATAAGAGTAATACCATAAGGAAAAGATTTAATTGTTAGCGAGTTTTAAAATAATTTATCATCATAACATAAGTAAAAAAGGATACATGTTTAAATTAAGCAACATTTATTTCTTTATGTTAATCCAAAAGGATACAAACCCGGTGTATAAATATAATTCGATCGTAATTTTTCTCATCTGATGATCACATCGTTAATTACTTCCATGCATCAAACTGGACGGATTTGTAGAAATCTGTGTTCGAACAAAGACAATCACCTCATACGCTTATGTGATAATTCTAAATTTAGAGAGAAAAAAAGTTATAGTGGCTGAACAATTCATACAAAATATGTCTACAAGTCGTTGCTTTACGGTAAGTTATAGTTAGGGATGGGCATTTTACTCATCCCGATCGGGTCAGACTTTTTAATAGAAAATTTAGGTTCGGGTCAGGTTGGATTGAGTTTTTTAAAGGGTAAAGTCGAGTCGGGTTTGGGGTGGAGAAAATCCGACCCAGAACTAATAGTGTAATTTTTCTTTAAATTTTTTAAGGAATATTCACAATAATGCTCACTCTTTATATATTTTTTACAATTAGATCATTAAAATTATTTTTTTACAATTGGGTCCTTAAAATTTATTTTTTAACAATTAAGTCCCTAAAATTTATCATTTTTAATATGTCGGGTTGGGTTTGAGTATATAGTTTTTGGGTCAAATTCTTTTTCAAATATGAGGTTGGGTCCGAATTTGAGGTATATATTTTCGGGCCGGGTTCGGGTGGGCCAAAAACCCGATCCAACCCGACCAGTGCCCATCTCTAGTTATAGTTGCCCATGAAATCGCAGCAGATGTCTCTCACGGTTCTGTCGATCGGTTTTGGCTTGAAGAAGTACCTCCCAAGGCAGCGAGTTTGGTGGCGTTCATTGCATTGATCCTCCATAGTTTTCACCTTTTTTTTCAGATCGTTTATGCGCAAATGCTCTATTTATGGATTTTACTTCTTCTCTCAGATGTCTGTTATGTTTCGATTGAAGTTTTTGCTTAGAAGAGGAGAGGAATGGCCAGTTGCCTTTTCACTTTACTTTTTTTTATTGTTTTTTTATCAGTTTGTTTCTGAACATTTATTCCCTTAGTTTGTGTGGTATTTAGTTTGTACTTCACTTTACTTTTTCAATAAAAGTAACCGGTACTATTGTCAAAAAAATTGTCTTCCTCTCTTAAGATATAATGTAATTTGCTCCTCAAAAAAACCATACTTGTTTATTTGGTGTAATCACGATGCAAAAGCTTACATTGATGGGATTGAGTTGAAGTGGGGTTTTGTCCTCGAACAAAAGCACACCTCACTTATGGAATTCCTACACTTGTCACCCAAGCTAATCACTGCCTTTTTCTTACCTTTTCTATTCCTTTGTCCGACTGATTACAGCTTACAACTGTTGGAATGGAGGCAGGCGTGCTCTTCTTTTTGAAATAAAGAAACAAACAGATGGGCAATTGGTAATCAATCCATTTCAACAGTGCTCAAAGTACACAGATTGAGATAAAGATTAAACAAAACAAAGGTAAACCGGACAACCTTAAATAATTGGATACGTCTTCAATGCCATAATTTGTCTATTACAAACCCTTTTCTCCCCTTAATTCAACTAAATACATCAAACTTGTAATATCTGAAAACATATATGTATGTATACACACACATATATATATATATAGTTCTTGAGTAAAGTTCTGCATAGAGTTTTGAACACTTGTTTTTGTTTTCCAGGTCTTCAAGATGCTTCTGCATTAGTTCTGGTTCTTGCATTTCTCCATAGCCCTTGGAGCTGGAAGCAATAAAAAATAGAATCACTTAATATCAAAGGAAATGGTAATAAATCTAATCAGAATCTAAAGCTGGATCCATGACTAAAGAAAAGAATGCTAGACTTATGGTGTACCTAGTCCAATTGCCTCCGAACCTTTCATTATCCGCAGTCTCCTACACGAATCGGTGAACATCCTGAGTAACAAAGATGCCAAGGTACAGGATTAACATAGTGAAAATAACTAAGTTCAAGAATTCAGACACCATGAACATAGGCCAGCATGGCTGTATTGTGCACTGATACATTTCAACGTCAAATTACATAAATAAATGAAAAGAGAGTGCTTATGCAGGTGGAGGACTTACTCCCACGGAACGTCTCCGACGAGCATCCAGTCACCGTCCTTGTCTTCGTACGTAAGCACGTACTCGGATCCATGGAGAAGGTCCATCAAACGACTCTCGCTGAGACCGTCTCGCGCAGGAAGCCCATTGGAATTGCACTGCCCTGAATCACAACAATCCATACACATAAATCCACATACACTTGATCTAGAAATCACAGTATTCTAAAATCAGATAATAAGATAAATTTATATCTTAGAACTAGCATGAAAAATCAGTTCTTTGAGAGTTAAGAAAAGGGACAACTTTTGCGAAAAAAGAGTGATCTTTATGCATTTATCACAAAAAAAGAGAGAAGGGATTGGTATACCAATAGTAAAACAGCTGAACATCTTCTCCAGAGCTGATGAGAATTCCATATAGTTATTGTAGGTCTTGAGGTCAACCTTCCTCAGGTACGGTGCTCCATCCATGCTCACCTTTACATACAGACAACCAGCACCTTCATCACTGTTCTTTGTCAAATTAGAGGCCATGTTGTTCTTCCTGAATGATCTAATAGGTGGCCATCCCACTACCTGTGCCCTGTTACAGACAAAAAGAAAGGTTTCTTGTTCAGTAATTGATGTAAAAATTATAAAACAAACAAACAAAACATGTTTGAAGACAAGCATACTTTGAAGCAGGGGCACTAGCATGCTCATTTACAGGAGGAAGAAGATTGTTCTTATCTTGAACAGGTTTTGGAGACTGGGGAACACCGACAACCTCTTTCATTACAGACACAGATGTTTTTGCTTGCTGGGAATTGGTTTTATTGTCCAAACCACCTCTAGGAGAGGCCAAGACAGCACCTTTAGCCAACTCAACCTCAGATTTACAGTTCATGGCGAAAACCCATGTCCCATTAGACCCATCAATGGCATCTGAGAAACCCCTCTTAGCTCCAGACACCAAGTTCTTCAGAGGGCTACTACCAGCAAAACCGTTACTTTTACTATCATTACTCTCCAAATCTTTACCAAAAAGAGAGAGTTTTCTCTCGGGAGACTGAGAACCTGGTAAACCAAGCCTCAGCTCCGTTTCTTTGAGATTCAGACAAGTGTCGTTGGCGGTTTTTCTGGTTTTGTCTTCAATGGAGGGAATTGAAGAGGATGAAGAAGAAGAAGAGATCTTTTCAGAGCTTCTTTCCATTGAAGAAGTCTCTGCTAGGCCTATGTAATCATGCTCCAAAGGTGTAGACATCAAAGTATGAAATTCTTTTCTTACATACAAGTGATACAACAAACTAAAATGAAGAACACGAAAGGTAATGTGAGAAGGAAAACAGAGAGAGAAGCGGTCTGGTTAGGCTATGGGGGAGAGCTGGTTTTTTATGAAGCATAAAAAAGAAGCTTCTTTGGCCTTTCTATAGTTGCTTAATTAGCCATTTAGCCTACCATTATTACCCGACAATTTGTGAATATTACTACTATTTCGTGTATTTTGCTTTATCATAATCGTATTTGAAGAAATAATAATATTTTATTTTTTTATAATGTTCAGATATTTGTACAAGTATTTATGTTACATTATTCACATCGAATATTTATCTTATAGTTTATGATGTATTTTAATAATTTTTTTAGTGTCTTGTTTAGATCAATTTAGCAATATGTGAATAATTTTTTAGGGGGGAAATTGCTAAGCCTTATGTTATTCCTCTAAAATATGTCTAAAATATAATTAAACTGAACATGTATATTTAGAATTGTTAAAGATATTCAATAATTACATTTTTTTATAAAAAAGGGTTGTTTCTTGATTTATTGATAGGACATTGTAATTACAAAAAAAAACTATTTCGTGTATTTTGCTTTATCATAATCGCATTTGAAGAAATAATAATATTTTATATTTTTTATAATATTCAGATATTTGTACAAGTATTTATGTTACATTATTCACATCGAGTATTTATCTTATAGTTTATGATGTATTTTAATAATTTTTATAGTTTCTTGTTTAGATCAATTTAGCAATATGTTATTCCTCTAAAATATGTCTAAAATATAATTAAACTGAACATGTATATTTAGAATTGTTAAAGATATTCAATAATTAATTTTTTTTATAAAAAGGGTTTTTTTCTTGATTCATTGACAGGACATTGTAATTACAAAAAACAAATTTTTGTGGCTTTTCACAAGTCATGGCTATAAATGACATTATTTTGGTTCACTACCACATATATAATATAAGATCTAATATATTTTTTTAAAAAGGTAAAAGTGCCTCGTTAAAATCTCCCTCAAAACCTAGGTAGGGGAAAAAGATCTAATATTTTTAATCCACATAAATTTTAAGTGTGAGAATTAGGTGGGGCGGAGAGGGTTTTACATTCCGCATTCCGTCTTCAATACTACTTCGTCCTCAACACTTGCGGTTACGATTTTGGGAATTTCAATCAAATGTTTCAGGATTATTCCTTTTTCATATCCTCTCTACACGGTTCCTTACGACTTTCGGATAATCTCCATGCCCAAAAACATTAGACAAAATTATTATTTTACTGACCAAAATAAATGGGAAATATAATTTAAATTATAAAGTTTGGATACTTCGATTAGAATCAGTTACGAGATGATAAAGATTGAAAAAGTGTTGTGTTGGAGAGTTGGAGAATATTTTAACGAGAGTTTTAGCTTATATCTAAAAACAAAGATAGGAACATGTTGAGAAACTTCAGTGTGGCTAGGTTTGATAGAAAGTTAGAGCGATAATACTATAGTTAGGACTTTTTATTAAGATATATATTGGGGGTATATAAATAAATAAGTATATATTTTTTAAAAATCTTGTAAAATATTGGGATACTTGCGGATATTTTTTGGGAACCTCATGATTATTTATACGGTTACGGTTCGGTTATTCTCACGGTTCAGATATAGCAACCCCGTCCCCATCCCCATTTGAGCTTCGATGATAAAACTTCTTTGTCCATGTGGGTAAAATTTTCAGTTATTCCCCATACCCATCAGTTCAAATCCCTACAATTTTAGGATATTCAGTTATTCACCACCCAATTCTCACCCCTAGTAAAATTATAATTGGTACGGAACAGTAACAGTATTCAACATTAGTTATTAAGGAAATCATTTAAAAAACTTTAAATTTAGGAGGAAACAATAAATTATATATTTTATAAAAAACTTACGATACAATTTTATTATTGACATAATTTATATTTTTTTATGGGAACATAACACTACTAGTTCCAAATAGATTCGGCTGCGATAATAAATAGATCCGGCTAATTGTTTTTTGAGTTAATAGAAAAAAAAAGTTTATACTCAACCGTCAACTCTGAATATTATTTACATAAGACATGGTCGGAATTGGAAATTCGAAAAATACCATGAATATTGAAACAAAATACACATATGTGTATATAGTTTAGTAAATTCAGAAAGTGAAGGATGCAAATAGCAAAGAAAAAAAAAGGAAATTAAAGCAGCAGGAAAGGGATATCACGAGAAAGAGAAGATGAACTGAGCTTCTTGTCAACAGAGTAATATTACTATTTCAGAACAGTGCATGCATGCATGACTCTGCATCATCGTATCATACATAAACTCTTCATTTTTATGGAGGATTGATATATATATTTGTTCCATGCATTTTGGAATCTTTAAAAAAGACAGTATAAAACCCGAACAAACAAACAAAAAATAAATTGTATTGAAATTTGTGAAAATTTTCGATGGAAAGTTGTCACGTGACAATCAACCTGCAAATAGCTTTAGGCAATTCGATATCTTTTGAAGGACCATTTGCCAAAAAATGGCTTCAATTTTCCGGGGGGGGGGGGGGGGGGGGGGACACAACTTAGTTGATTAAATCAGTGTTATTACATAAAATAATAATATTTAATTACTAGCTAAAAGAAATAACGGATGGAACATATTTTTGAGTACAAAGCTTGTGTTTATTACCCAGATAGAAAAGAATAGTAATGATTTCTGCTTTGGTGGAACTGGAAACCCTTGCTTCGTTTATTTACTGAATGTTTTTACAGAGTATTGCAGTCAAAGTTGTCGGGGTGAATCTTTTTCTTACCACGCCAGAATCTGTTGGGAATAATTGTGTAAACCCTAAAGAAACAGGCCATTACCACGCGTGCACTGTGATCCGATGGTCTGTAACAGCTAAAACATATGATCGGATAAGATGTCTCCACGTCACCATATGGTGTAGTTCGCCAAACATAATGGTGTTTAGTTGTTGGGGTTGACGGAGGTAAACTGTAATCATTGAGGCTTTGACTATTTGACCGCTGTCCTAATCCAATTTTTATTCCCATTATCTCCTAAATTAACGGGAAAATGTTGAAATTTTTGTTTTTATAATATTTTACGCATAGGATAATAAATTAAATTGAAAATTAATAAATATTTTTAATATTTACGAATATTTTATATGAATATTTGTATGATAATATATTGCTTGTTTTTTTAATTAAATAAATACTATATTGCTTGTTTAAAAAAAAAATTGAAAACCGATCCAATAGTGTTAATTCACAAATTCAATGTTATTGGCTGGTTAGACCATTAGATTTTGGTTTAATTAGTTCACCAATTAAATTGTTGATTTTTTTATTTCTATCTCATTTTTAATGTTTTATAACAATTTACACAATTACATGGTAAAATAATTAAAAACAAAATATAAAATCTTCTTACACCTACTCTAATTATATTTAGTCTTAAACAATAACGTCAGTTTTTCAAAGAATTGGAGCCACATCATGGCCAATTGAACCTTGTACAAACTTTTATAAACAATGTCTACTTTGGGTTTAATTGTTTATTTGTAGCACTATATTATATTGCATATAAATTAGCCAATATATTATGTCATGAATTAATCTGACCTCATTAGAAAGTAATTAAAAAAGGAGTTTATATATTCATTTTTTAATATTTCCCATCTAATTTTTAACTTCTTAAGCCCCTACAAAATGCATTGTTTTTTCTTTTATATATTTTAAATAAATTATTTGGGTCAGAGCTTAGCAGTTAGCACACAAAATGTAATAATTGGGTGTCTTGGAGGGGAGGCTGAGTGCATTGCATCACAATGAGGAAAAGAAAAGAAAAGCCGCCCACTAAGCGCTGCCATTTGGTAGGTACAGTCGACAATGTTTTATTTATTTTATTTTACTTTTTTAGTTGCAAGGAGGGCCTGCTTCCTCAATACCATAATTCTCTGTTTATTTTTTAATATTTAATTATGGGGCTAATTGATTAAAATAATGTGGAAAAATCAAGCTTCATGGATTTAATATAGTCGCTAAAGATTTCATAATCTCCACGTACAAGATCCTGTCTAATGCATTTGAAAATAACAAGATTTTTAATATGTATTTTTCTATTTTTTTATTAATGAAACATGAAAATTTGTTTTTATTAATGAATCACACCAACCGTTGTAGGTTAAAAATTATAATGTAGCTTTTTTAGTGTCTTGATAGCTAAATTAACGGTTAGTTAATAATTCGGCTTTAGCTTAACAGTTGTTATTCTTTCCAAGAAAATTGAGTTTTGCGGTGCGTTTAGGTGGATGAACTTGAGGAGTTGAAAATTAATTTATTAAAAAGTTTTTAAAATCAAATTATTCAATCTTGAATTGACCTGTAACATCAACAAGTTAACCGTTTTATATAGCTCTAATGATATTTTTTATTATCAAAGGTTTTGAAAAAAAAAATCATTTAGTCCTTATATTTTTTGTTGGCTTATTTTGGTCCTTGATTAAACCAACTAATAGGGAAAAAATATCTACACATTAAGTTGACCTAGATTATTTTATTTTTTTACGCTTAAGTACAAAGCAATGGACATCAACACTGACAAAATAACAAACATTAATATATTTTTTTTTGAAAGTTGAACTTTTATTCAAATTGAACCATTAGTAGGGGCCTCATTAAAAACCTCCCTAAGCCTAAATGGAGGAAAAAGAGTGCATCCTACTAATGTTTAGGTAGTTACAAGTGCGTTAAAGATCAGCTTACTGGATTTACAATCCCTCCATACTTACATCTTCCAATTACTAAACCCAACTCTGCTTCGAAACTATTTTGATAGCACCTACCATATATGCCAACACACTCGACTTTGAGTGTGAGCAGCACAGCCCAGCATTTCCACCATCATTGGCTTTCTCAATTCATAGATTCGTGCTTAGGTTCTGTAGCTTCGCCACCCAAATTTTCATCAGCTTTAAACTCGACCTGCTGTCCCAACCAGAAATTCAACTTCAGTACTTGACTTGAATCACTCCATACCTTGCCATTCCTCATAATATTCTGCCACTCGACCAATGCCTTTTTTAGCTAAGTTATCCGCACAAGTATTACATTCTCGTGGGATATAAAAAATTTTCCAATTGACATCTTTTAACAGCTCCAGACATGAGATAATAATTTGTTTGAACACACAGGGGGCTGCTTCCTCGTTATTGAGCCACTCTACCACTAATTTGCTGTCAGTTTCGATGTGCAACCTCCATCTATTAAACCAGCAGGAACTTTTGAACACCATTATTGCTTCTTTAACTGCCAATATTTCAGCAGTGGTAGAGTCAGCAACACCCACCGACTTGGAAAACATTATCAAGCATCTCGATCTATCATTACGCAAGCAACCTCCAATTCCCGCTGGACCGTAGCTCCCTTTGACCGCACCATCTGTATTGAACTTAACTTCACCACTCCTTGGAGGTTTCCATTCTGGTTTGATCTTAATTAAGTTGCTGCAAAGCACATCTTTGAAACAAGAAGGGGAGTTAATTAGAACACTGACAGATATGTTGGAGTGAGGCCAATTACCTTTACACCACCATGCCAACCGGAGAATGCAAATGTCGAATAGTTGGGCATTATCCATGAGCCTCCCTTTGAAAATAACCTCATTTCTAAACAGCCAACACGACCACATAAAACACAAAAGGCTCAGTTTCCACACCTCAACATTCAACCTTGGTGGCTTGTAGTGTTCCCAACCTCTCATCAGCTCAATTAACTTATCAGGGAAGACTAAGTGGACATCCCAAATCGAAAACCACCTTTGCCAAATGACCCAAACATACTTACAGTGACACAACACATGAGTGATAGTTTCGGGTACCTCTTGGCAAAAAGGACACAAGATTGAGGGGATTCGAGTTACACCGCGAACCTGCAAATTAACTCTCGTAGGCAATCTCCCATGTGCAGCTTTCCAAGCAAAGGCGACAACTTTTGGAGGTGCTAGGGTAGACCAGATTGTTTTCCAGCATGCATCTTTCAAATTTTCATTAACTGACAAAGCACAATATGATTTGATGGAGAAGCAGCCGTTTGAACTAGCCTTCCATCTAATGCTGTCTGGTATGGAGGGATCTGATCTGAAGTTTTTTAGAGTGTTAATGAAGGTTTCCCAAGCACTAATTTCCCAGTCAAAAATTCGCCTTCTTAGAGGTATATTCCACCTCCATTCCCCATTTACGACCGAACCATGATCCACTAAAGGCCCTTTCTTGAGACAAGCTAATGCATAAATCCTAGGAAAAGCTTCCATCAATTTGAAATCACCGGCCCACATATCAGTCCAGAATTGAATCGACTTACCATCCCCCACTAAGAATCGGATATTTTCAAAGAATGAGTTATCAGGAGAAGCAGCTAGGGCCGCAATGTTTCGCCATATAATTGACATGTTAGATCTCCTCAAGTTGTGAGGCAAAAGTGACTGGGAGTTCGCCTCGTATCTCGCTTTAATGATTTTACGCCACAAATTATTAGGTTCAGTACCGTACCGCCAAATCCACTTAAGTAACATTGCTTCGTTCTTTACTTTAAAATCTACAAGGCCTAGGCCGCCACAACATTTAGGAAGACACAGTGTCTCCCATTTTACCCAATGAATTGCTCGATGGTCGATTGAGCCCCACAAGAATTTGGCGATTAAGCTCGTGAGAAGTTTGCATATTTTTGCTGGCATTGAGAATATGGAGATGTAATACATTGGTAAATTTGACAGTATAGACTTTACCAAAGTGATACGTCCCCCAAAAGAGAGTGCTTTTGCTTTCCACCCTTTCAGCTTTGATTTCACTTTCTGCACGATCGGTTCCCACATAGCTATATTGTTTTTCGATTGCCCCAATGGCAGCCCCAAATACGTTGTAGGAAGACTTTCGCTCTGACAGAACACACTTCCAGCCCATGCTTTGATAGTCGGCTCTTCTACATTAACACCCAATAGCTTCGATTTCTTCAAATTTAGTTTTAATCCGGAAGCCAATTCAAACCCCTTCAAGATTCGAATGATATTCTTCAGTTCAGTTTCAGATGCCCCACAGAATATTATTAGGTCGTCGGCGAACTGTAAGTGTGTGATTTCTTCCGAGCTATTTCCGACTTTGATTCCACTGAACAGGCCTACTGAGCTAGCCTTGTGTAGAAGGGCACTAAGCACCTCTGCTGTCAAGTTGAAAAGAATCGGGGAGAGGGGGCAACCTTGCCGTAACCCGCGGCTTAAAGAGAAAGGCCTTGTCGGTGAACCATTAACTAGCACCGACACACGAGCTGTTGAAATGCACTGCCAAATCCAAGAGCACCAAAGGTTCCCGAACCCCATTTGTTTCATCGTAAACATCAGAAAATTCCAGTCAATTGTGTCGTAAGCCTTTCGGAAATCCGCTTTGAAAATCAGACTTTTGAGACCTTTCTTTCTAGAGTAATCTATTAATTCATTGGAGATAAGAACGCAGTCCAAAATTTGTTTGCCGGGACAAAATGCAAATTGGGACTCACTGATTACTTGGTCGATCACAGCTTTAAGACGTATTGAAAGGACTTTGGCCAGCAGTTTATAAATGCTACCAACTAAACTGATGGGTCTGAATTCATCCATGGAGGTTGGATTTTTTACCTTCGGTATTAGGACGATAAAAGAGTGGTTAAAAGAAGCATCCCGAAGCTCCCCCTTATAAAACTGCTCAAAGAACCTCACTATATCGACCTTCAACTGCTGCCAAAACTGCTTTAGGAAAGCCATGTTGAAACCGTCTGGTCCCGGGGCCCTACTACCATCCATAATTGAAAGTGCTGCCCAAATCTCTTCGATTGAAAATGGCTTTTCTAGACTTGCTGCTGCAGAGGGTGTTACGGATTTGAGGTCACAATCCAACTTGGCTACTGGAATGGTTTGGCAGGAATTATACACACCTTTGAACTCATTTACAATTGCTTTTTTAACTTCGTTAGGCTTTGACACAGTTGAACCATCGACCTTAAGGGCTGCAATATAATTAGCTCTTTTTCTAGAGGAAGCCATCAAGTGAAAGAAGCTTGTGTTCTTATCCCCTACTTCAAACCATTTTAGTCGAGATTTTTGTAACCATTCGCGTTCTTCTCTCCTTGTCCGGGACCATAGCTTCGAACGTAGCACTTTCAAGGTTTTAGAGTTCTGTTGAATGTCTTCCCCACTGATCAGCTTCTTTTCAATTAATTGACACTTCTTTTCAATCTCTTGAATTGATTCCAAATCCTTGGAGCGAATTCTTCGATCCCACTCCTTGGTGACTGCTTTGCATTGTCGTAGAAGGGTCACGATTCCTTTGCCCTCAAAAGAGTTGCATGTAGTTTGTAGCTGCTCCACTAATTCCTTATTATCGAACCAGTGATCAAACCATTTAAATGGTTTCGGCCCCCAATTATCCCCGACAATTGAAATATAGACTGGGTTGTGGTCGGAGATGCCCCGCGGAAAAGATTGTTGAAGGAAATTTGGCCAAAGTGCCGCCACTTCTGGAGAGACAAGAAATCGATCTAACCTGCTGAAAGAGGGCGGGTCACGCAGGTTTGACCAGGTGAATTTACCTCCGTGGAGTGGGGGATCGAGAAGACTCAGTTTGTCGATGAAATTGACAAAGACATTCATTGCGTTCTTCTGGCTTAACATTCCAATTTTCTCTTTTGCAGATTTCATTATATTGAAATCGCCTCCAATAATTACCGGCAAATCCAAGCTTTCTACCATTGTGGCTATTTTTAAGAAGGTTTCTTTTCTCCTATAAGCATCATTTGGGGCATAAATGTTAATCAAACAGCATCTAAAATTGGAGGGAGAAAGCATACCCAACATCGCAATATAATTGGATTCGATATGGTAATCTTCCATGTTGAAAAATTCTGGATCCCAAAGTGTTAATAGTCCTCCTGCTGCTCCGGTAGACGCAGAAACCAGATTGCACAGATTGGAACCTCTCCCACACACAGATTTTATAACTTTATCGTCGAGTGTTTGGAGCTTGGTTTCTTGAATAAAGAATATCTTAGCCCTGCTCGAACGGATTAATCTCCTTAAAGAGGCTTTTTTCTCCATCTTCCCCATGCCACGAATATTCCAAGTTAAGAGTAAGATTTGTGTTGTCATTGTTAGAATGGGCAGAACACCGAAATTGTTTGCATTTGAAGTATGCTTAATCGCATTCTGAATTTTCCGCAGCAAGTTGTACCAGTTTCGAACAAACCGCTTCATTCCCCTCCGCAAACAAAATGCCCGCCATATTGCATACTTCCAGTGTGTTCTTTGCTTCGGCCAATAGTGCTTCCTTCTTCGACTTGTTGCGGTTTTCTTTATGTGTTTCATTGATCACTTTCTTAATCTTCAATGATCTGGACGCTCCAAGGCCTGACTTTGTTGCCGTCCTAAGTAAATTCATATTGCGGGCTTTTGGGTGCTTTAATCTTTGGGGCTTGATGGTAAACAGCCCAGTTTCTTTATCCAGCGTTGGCACGCACGGCTCGTTGGTCCCTGAGGATTCCTTTGACGATACCGACATGCTTTGTATAGGAACATCAACCAACATATGAATTTCTTTGTCTGTCTGGGTTGTTTTTGCCACTTGTGTATCTGCATTTTTTCCACATGTGTTGTTGACTGCTAAGGAGACCACATTACTTGTTTTTTTCATTTTATCGATAACATCATCCACCGCCTTTTTATTATTCCACTGATTTTGATCTTCAATGCGCCAGCTGTTATCTTCGTCACGCGTTCCAGTGAGACTATCCGACTGCCCACCCATTTGGTCTTCTTGATCGATCCATCTTCTTTCATCCTCGTACTTCTTACACCTACTCCATTGATGAAAATTATATTAGCAACAATAACTTCATTTAATTTGATTTGATAAAAATAAATTTTCATTTTTTTTAAAGAATGAAGTTGTCATTAAATCTTTTATATAAAACATAGATAAGAAATGATGGCTCAAATGTCGCTAACCATTTTGGTCCATCCATGCCCAAATAACGACACCACTAAAATGAGCATGCAATCGTTGCTAATATGTTCTAAACTTCTAATATCAAAATTATATGTGTGAATATCAGGATATGGGGTATGGCTAAATCAACTTTTATGATTAATAGTATTTTATATCATTAGAAATTTTGAAACTATTAAAATTGTCTATTTTTAAAATTTTATAATTTAATTATTATTGAGACTCTATCAATTTTGAAGTTTAATAAAATTAAATCTTGTTCCATTCTTTTTTATTTAATTATTTTTTTAAGACTTACCAATTTTAAAATTCATGAAATTAAATCTTCTTTAATTTCATCCTAATTTTACCCTGATCTGTGTCACACTCTCATGCATGAGTAAAAATCTTCTGCCCCCTAACCATGCCTCCTTCTATGGCCCCTGCCTAAAATTACTTAAAAATTAAATCTTGTCCCATAACCCTAATTTTCATATCCTAAACCCCAAACTCTAAACCCTAAAAATACAGCCTACCCATAATTCCCTACACCCTAACCCTAAGCCCCAACTTTAACCCCTAAAACCTAAACCCTAAACCCACTATTTTAAAGTGGGGGCACAAATGGAGGTATACTTTGAGGCAGATGATTTTCATCCCTCATGCATGGTTTTCCCTATCGGATTGACGCTAGTTCATCTGACGAGGAATTTATTTAGTTACTTAGGATTCGTTCAATCGGCCATTTCTTATAAATATCTTTGATAAAGTAAATTAATTAATATCAGTCAGCATTTCTCCTTCTTTCTTTATTACTTTATGTTTGGGTAGTCAAAGTTGGTAAAAACAAATACTACATAAAAGCTGAAGTAGCAGGCAAACCGTGGAATTGACGCATCTGGTTGATTTAATGCAATCCCCGGTCTCTTTTTGTTTAATTACGGGCATTTAACCTGTTAATTGATTAATCTGACCGAATTTTATAGATATTTATTATAAAGTGATTATTTCAACTGATCAATTATTTTATTTTCAATATTAAAATTTAAATTTTTAATCTTGTTTAGAAGATCTAATATTTCATCTCAGTCAACTAATTAATTATTGGTCAATCCCTAATCTATTGAATGGAGGATGTAGAATGTAAAACTAAATGAGATTGGTGGAGTGAATTTAAAACCCCTTCAAAATCCATTCTTTCAATATATAAATATTTAATATACTATGTATTACTTTTTTTTGAGGAATATTATGTATTAGATTTATTTTCAAATGTCAGCTTGAACTTAAAATAATAATTTGATATTGTGGTTGGTATAATATATTTGAGGATGTGAGATCAAGTATGTTTAAACGTTCAATATCATTTTATTTATGGATGAGATTAGTCTAAACAATACAAGCATTGTATACTAAATGTTTATTAAAACAATTCAAATAAATTAAAGAATTTTTAGGGGAGAAAGGAGAGTGTTCCTAGCTAGTGAGTCTAGACTTCATGACCTATATGAATATGAGAAAAAAATAGACGATCAGCTTGATCAAATATGTTTGCTCAAACACATCAAAGAATCTATTTATATATATTGGATAAATAATAAAAAATTATTCATCCAACTCTATTATATTTTGTTCCATACATAACTTGTAAGTGTTTTTCAAATGTAAATTGCGTAAATCATATCGAAAATCATTTAAAAACATATTTTAAAGGTTATCACAAATCAACTCGAATCAAACTTCGATAATGTAAACTACAAAGTTCTCAGCCTATATGGGAATTGTTTCTTTCAATGAACAGCGAAAATTCAGTTCGTTTCAAAAGCATATGGAATTCATTTAGAATACCTCCATTATCTTTTTGCTTCAAAAATGCGTTCTCAACCTCAAAAAAAAGCTAAAATACTGCTTACACACCCATCACTCATTTCACTTTAAAACAAACAGTAAATCCACTAAATGAAAGAAATTATACACTGGAATTCAACATTGCTTACTGATTGCAACCCATGAATTTTGTCAAGGTTCTAAAATGACGACTGATCAATTTTTTGGGTTAATTAAACAGTGGTTAAACATTTCTGGTTATCATGTTGGGATAAAATGATTAAAACATGGAGGGCCACATGATCTTTACCAAACAAGAAACATGAACATTTTTTGCAGGCTCTTAGATATTTGTTTTTCAGACAGACATGCAAATCCTTGATTAAGCCTACAAAATTGATTATATTTCCATGTGCTCTTGATTTCCATTTAACATTGCAGAGCTAAGGATAGAGTTGAATTATTGGTGAGGACCTAGCTGTCTAAATATACACACAAATAATTCAATTAAAGGTGAATGTGTCTGAAATCAGTTGCAAACACCTCATCGACAACGATATAGGGGAAGGGTCCCTGGAAATGACTTGCAGGAAATGCAAGATGTTTAAGTATTTCTACCGTAATTCAAAAGAAATAAATCAACAACGGGGGAGGGACAAAACGCCATATTTATGATCCTGTCATGGACCATGAATTTCATTATTGTTATTATTACAGACAGCTGCTTGTTCTTTTCTTTGTAATTATGATCCATGAAGCACACTAACCAGATTAATTAAAGAGGTTTACTGTTAAATGTGGTTTAATAAAGGCTTATAATTAGTAAGCTAAACGCAAGGCATTTACAGTTTGAATCCAACATGTTTATACATCATGAAAGTAAGACAAAGGGTTTCGAAATTTGTTTTAATCGGCAAAAAAGGGTTTGGAATGTTAATTTTGACATTAAAGATGGAACTGGTGAGGAGTAGATATCAGGAATTATTATGATATAATATGGTTAGGACATTAAAACATGGATCTGTCGTGCATTAAAATCTGGGAATATTTTTGCAGATTGATTGGA
This sequence comes from Hibiscus tridactylites, assembly GCA_958450335.1. Lineage (NCBI taxonomy): Eukaryota > Viridiplantae > Streptophyta > Magnoliopsida > Malvales > Malvaceae > Hibiscus > Hibiscus tridactylites. Next base: position 85,986,798 of record OY288280.1, read on the forward strand.
CCATTCATATGAAATGTAGCATTATTCTGCGCAACCCATTGTTGATAATACTTTGACCATTTGATATGGCGAAATCAATCATCTATTATATGAAAAATACCATGCAAAGGAATATTGAGGAAGTGGTTAAAGCTTTAAATGAGTTATTGTACTTATTCCCTTTTGGTTCTTGAACTATGATAACGATGGAAACCTAATCGCAGCAGCACACTGAAAATGGAAGCTATGGAATCTACGTATACAAACACAAACGTATATACGTATATGTACTACAGCCAAGATAAACCACATATACTGATTGCGTTGTCGGATTTGAGGTCAGTGTCACAATCCAAATAAATTGGTTATAGGTGTGCGTAATAATTATAGCACATGTAATAATCGAACACCAGCGTGTAATAATCCGGCAAGTTTAGCATGTAGAGAAAAACTGTACAATATTAGTAGATAAAGTGTAAGACAATGGTGACAAAAGCACCTACCTGCAGATTATGTACCGAAGAAATCTCCTGGATTTGGATATAGATACGGTGGAAATGGAATAGCCTAATTCCGCCGATTTGTTTCCCCCGATATGACGTTGGCGGCTCTGTTTTGTTTGTTCTGGTACCGACCTCATCAACGGTTAGTCGGTTACATGAGAAAAGCTTTTTATGAGCATAGTGGTGGAAGAAATCCTTTGCTAAAAAAATTGACATCCTGTAATAAAAGATAATTTTTATGAACATAATTTTCTACCGGAGATTGATAATATGTGAATGGAAATTGATCTCATGCTGGTTTTATAGTCAATATCTTATTTTAAAAGTCATTTCTAATACAATATATAACTTTAATATTATAAATTCGTTGATTTCTCTTTTCTTTCCTGATACAAAATAGATACATTCTATCTCCCTTCTCAAGATTTAATTTTCTAAACTTTTAAAATTTTATATTAAATGAAGTTTGTACCCTCCATTTTACTTTTCTTTTCATGTCACCACCTTTTAGAAAGAATATTTATAAAATAAAATAAAAATATATTTATAACATAAATTCTAACTCAAAGATTGACGAAGATGAGTAAAAATAATAATAAAAGTTTAATTATTATTATTATTATTATTATTATTATTATTTACTCTTCTTCATTAATCTTTTAGCTTTATAATTATAACACACATCATAAATATTTTTTATAATGGTCATGTTTGGCAATTAGCGGATAGCTGATAGCGGTTTAGATTAGTTGATAGCTTATTGCATTAGCTGATTTGACATTGTATTAGCTGATTTTATAAAAGTACTTGGTAAAATTAATTGATAGTTGTTTGATTATTTAAACAAACAAAGTGACGTATAAAGACATAATTATATTCAATATTTGTTTAATTAATTTGATTATGGAAAATACTTTTTAATATAACATTACTAAGCATATCTGAGTGATCTATATATTAATTTATTATTTATATAATTATTTTTAATATAATTTAATTGATTATTAAATTTAAATATAAATATAAATGTGAGAATAAAAAGAAAAAAGAAACAAAACTATTAGTTTATAAATGTCACGATGTAAATTTGTGAGGGTGATGAATTAAAAATAGAAAATGTTAAAATTTGGGTTATTTGGAGTTCTTTTTATAATTATTAAGGGTAAAATAGTCTTTATAATTCTTATGTCAAAACCTCTAATTTCAAAAAAGTCTCATATTAGTAGTTTTTTTTTTTTTAAATTAGAGGTTTTACCTCAAATTGCTATTACAATCCGATATTTACCAACATTCAAATTAGCGAATTTAATTAGTCAACCTTCTAATATTAGTTCAAATCTCTAATTTTAGCTCAAACCGCTATTTTCTACCAACATCAATATATTTTGATTGATGTTAGAATTTATATTATAACTAATATATTATTATAAATAAAATATGATTAATTTCAACTCAATTTAACCAAGATTTAGCTTTTTGCCAAAAATATAGCTTCCTAATTTAGTGCAATAATGTATGATTATGTGTTGAACCCTTGTCCAGTTGTCCCAACTCCCAAATATGACTTTTACCTCCATCAATTTATAATTTTTTTACAACAAGAGTAATATATATTAGGAAAATTCTACAACGGGCGACGAACATTGATGAACACCACTAACGATAAACACCGATGAACACCATTAAATTAATTAATAAAGATTTAAAATTTTAAGGACTCATAATACAATTAAAAATTATGTTTAAAAATTCAATTAAATTATTTTATATATATATTAAAATTTTATTTTTTAATAAGGGTAAACTATATATTTAATACCTCACCTATTTTTGTATTTCTATTGAACACTCATTATTTAAATATTATTTTAATTTGACCCTATTCTTTATAAAAAAATAATTTAACCCTTAACCATCAACCTAAAACCCTAAACTATTAAACCTTGAACCCTTAAACTCTTAAACCTATACCCTAAACCATATACCATTAAAAATAATTTCACCATCATAGATTCAATTCAATTCAATGAATTGTTGAATTCTCCTAAAAAAGTCAATTAAATTATCTTATATATATATCAAAATTAATTAAACTCGAATCTCCTAGAATTAACACTATCATCTTTATCTCAAATAAGATGATAGTGTTAATTCTATGAAACTTATAGAATTGAAAATTTCCGTGGGCACAAAAGACGAGTGGTTATTCAGTTGAAGGCTACTTAAAAATAAGTTGAACCTTTTCTTCTTGTTTTGCTTCAATGAAAAGAAACATACTTCTAAACAAAGAAACTCTCTCTTCATCTTTAACCGCCTTATATCATAAAAAGCTCGCATCATAATAATTTATCATTGAACACCTTGATACTTCAACGTGCAAAACTGAAAGATTTTTCGTTAAACTGATTTTAGAAAGAAAATTAGTGTCGGCACAACTAACAAACCAACACTGCCACCATTCTCATCTCCTTGCAAATCACATCTCTTTGCAAATCACATCTCCCATCATTCCTTTAGTTCTATACCTCACCAATCGAATCAAAAACCTCAAGATATTTGCAAACACCGATGTACAATCAAGATTTTATTATGGAAATTTGTAAACAATTATGTCCCCTCTATGTACAATCCACTTATAAGCCCTAGGTGCAAATTATTTGCAATTACGGATGATGTTCATGTTAATCGTGACTGCAATTTTATTAAACAAGTTTGGTTCAATTTGAAGTTTAATTGACCTTCTTATGTGGATCAATTAGATTTCTATGAATGACTTCATAACTATTTGCTACTAGCGGAAAAAAAGATGGAATGGAATTAGGATTGTAGCGGGGGCGAGGTGGATGTTTTTATTGTCTGACTTATTTTAATTTATAAATTTTTAATTTCGATCTCGCTCCAACTTCGGTTTAAATATTGATTTACTCATTCCGCCTTGGTCTAATATATCAACTCCTAAACCCGACCCCAACTCAAAAATTTAAAAAAAAAAAAATTAATCTTCATTAACGATAAAGATGAGATTCGACCAAGCCGCCATTACGAACACAAAATATGGGTTTCAAGGGATTTTAAACCTATATAAAAATAAAATAAAATCAATTAAATTATTTACATAAAAAATACATATTTAAAAGAATAAATTTGAATCACTGACCTCATAATCAGACAAGTTAAAACTTGAATAAAATCTAACGAAAATTTATGCACAAATCCAAAAAAGCAAAAAAAAAACTTAAAACCTTAAAAGTATTTATATACCGTAGTATTTTCATAAATATAATAATATATAATTAAAAATATATTGGGATGAAAATTTTCTAGCATACACTGGTGAGTGGTGACTTGCCTTGAACCCACCTTTTAGTTGGAGGTAACTCTGGTGATGCAGCAAAGGGAAAAGAGGCAGCATTGCTTGTTTAAATTGTCAGTTTTGGGTGTAAGATTTCGATCCCTATCGTGTAATAAATCGATTTGTTGTTTGCCAATTTTATTACAAAATCTAAAGTCTCAATTTTTATCATTTTTTGAAAGTCTCGATTTGTTGTTTACTTTTATTCGAGTTTAATTAATTTTGATATATATAAAATAATTTAATTGAATTTTTAGAAGAATTCAACAATTCATTGAATTGAATTGAATCGATGATGGTGAAATTATTTTTAATGGTATATGGTTTAGGGTATAGGTTTAAGAGTTTAAGGTTTTAAGGTTTAATTAGTTTAGGTTTATAGGTTGATGGTTAAGGGTTAAATTATTTTTTTATAAAGAATAGGGTCAAATTAAAATAATATTTAAATAATGAGGGTTCAATAGAAATACGAAAATAGGTGAGATACTAAATATATAATTTACCCTTATTAAAAAATAAAATTTTAATATATATAAAAAATAATTTAATTGAATTTTTAAAAATAATTTTTAATTATATTATGAGTCCTTAAAATTTTAAATCTTTATTAATTAATTTAATAGTGTTCATCAGTGTTCATCGTTAGTGGTGTTCATCGGTGTTCGTCGCACGTGATAGACTCATCCTATATATTATCATCTTATTAGAATACATTAATTTGTTAAACAAAATAACATACGATATTGACTTAAACGTCACCATTGATTTTAGTGCGAAATAATCAAATGAAATTATTTTTGGAAGAATTACTCAAATATTCTTTCAAATTTTTTTACAACAACGTGGTTTTCCCAAGTTTATTTTCACAAATATGGTTCTTTACTGTAGCAAGCCAGATAGATTGCAGTCTGACTTCAAACAATGACTTCTATTTTAATATTAAAATAATAAACTCGAATATATTACAGTTTGACTTCAAGCAGTGTTTTTCACACATGGCGTGCGTGGAACAATGAAGGACGACTGCAACTTCATTTTTTTAATATTTTTTTCATAAAATATTGTTCAAAAACGGAGTAAAAGCAATCATACTTCTGACTGCTACAGTAATCAACCATATATCTGAAAATAAATTTAGAAGGACCATATTGTTGAAAAAAATAGAGGATAATATTTTGGTAACTTAGCCATTATTTTCTAATGGCGGATTAAAATAAAAATTCCTTATGTGAATAACCAAAATGTAAAGCTCTTAAAAGTTGGATACCTAGTAGTGTAGTTCACCCAAATTATTAGCTCATAAGAATGATAATAACAAAGAAAAAATTGCACGAATTACAATGTTTGCATTTGGGTCTTGCTGTAAAAGTCAAGAATTTGAAAGGTGCAGAAACCGACAGGGCTACATTGTCTGCACTAATCAGTTAATGATGCTTGCTTGCTACACCTTAACCCCATCTCTGAAATACAATAAATACTGCCAGTAAATGCGAAAATAGTAAAAGACATAATTTGAACAAGAAAACGAAAATAGTAAGGACATTGTGTTAAGTTGTTTGAGGGTCAGTTTTTTCTCTCAATACAAACAAGAAATAGGGGAAGAGAAAACATGTTTATTGCCCTTGGAGAAATTTTGTTATGTTTGGAGAAATTGATAAAAACAATCATGCTTGAGTAATTAACCTACGACCTTGTTTTACAAAAACTCAACGGGTTATAAATCTCATAGTGGGAGATTTTAGGGAGAGACCAACTAAAAAAAGTTAAAAAGAAGCGATACACAAATTCTTATAAAAATTATAAGAATTTGTGTATCGACTTTTGTGTACAAACATAAATTTTTTACAAAACTGTATACACAAATCATTTACAAAATTATAAGAATTTATGTTTGTACACAAAAATTGATACACAAATTCTTACAATTTTTATAAAAATTTATGTACAGCCTCTTTTTAACATGCATTCTTTTTAAATTTCTTTTAGTGTTTTTGGGTCAAAATTAATCTTATTTTCTCGACGTAGAACTCAATTTAATAATAATTTGTATTATTTTCAAGTTAATATATGATACACTACGATATAATATATATACATATATATATATATTAAATTAAGTGAATTTTTAATTTTAATTTTAACCATGAGATGTGTGTTTGTGGTTGTTCACCTCATCCCTTAATTATGAGGTTTTGAGTTCGAACTATACCCATAAGAATAAAGTACATTTCATGATTAACTGTTTACCCTTTAGTGATAACACCCGCGACAAGAGAATTAGTCACTACTATCGACAATGAATACCTTAGCTTAAACAATATATATTATGATTATTTTAAAATTTTTAGTGTGATAAAATCTTATTAAGACTCCCAAAATCGAATGACACAATTGAAATGGTGTAGCTATGTGGCAGGCTAAAAGCCCCATTATGTTTTCATGATTTAATAGGCCTGTTCGGGCCCACCTTTACCATTCCTTTACAATCTCGGTAGTATGTCGGTGCTCTTTTATTCTTTACAATTAAACGTGTTAAAAATTCAATATTTAAAAAAATACATAATTTGAATTTGCTGACATTCCATCATATTTTGAATCTTCAATCAACCAACAAATCAATAAACGAGGTAAAATTTTCAAATCGTAAGAAGAGAAATTGTTCTGAAACTTGTTTTTCCTTCTACCTTTATTATAAATATGTGGTAGTTTATTGGAATTTGCAGTGGAACATTAAAGATTAATAATTGATTAGTTAAGTACATCGATCATAGTTTTGTGTTACATGCAGATTATAATAGGTAAAAAATTTCAAGATTACATTTTTAATGTTCAAACTTTTAAAAAATATTAATTTCTCAATTTTTTCTTTCTTTCTAGATAAGTATGTTTCATTCACTTAAAAAAAGAGAGAGCAAAACTTGCAATTTCTCAACGTTAATGCATCATGATTCGTACGTGCAAATATAAATATATGGATTTGAACGTGTATCCGTGAAAAATATAAATGTTATATATAAAAAAATAAACATTCCAAAAATGTAAAGTAGGTAGGCCCGGGCGTTGTAGCTGGCCCAGGAATGGATTCCCCTAGTAAAAGTCATTGGCGTTGAACCCAAAGTGTGAAACTCACAAGCTTAACAGGGCCCTGGTTTTAGTGGCAGTGGTGTGTGGTCAAAGCCTATACTTTTGGTCGTATGCTTAACTCACCCCTACATTTACAAAATATACGAATTGAGGCCATCATTGTCTTGGTTTTAAACTCTTGCAAAGTAGCTTAAATAATATAACAGCTACTTTTCGAATTTATTTAATAAATTAAATAATATAACAGATCGAGTTTTATCAAAAACCCCAAAATCAAATCAAACCCTGTCTGGTCATGTCCGGAACAACCATAATTTTGCCTGTCTTTTATTTCTTTGATCCAACAAAGTTTAGACTTTAGACTCTTCAAGTCACAATTGAAGTCCAGTATAGTTATGAAAATGACATTTCCATCATTTCATTAAAATATCTGTAACAGCTCCTAGAGCGCACACAGTACATAATTTAGGAGAAACTGTTAAGAGAATTCTAGAGTATTAGCTGTATTGGAATATTAGCTGTTAAGTTGTTATAAGTTGTTGGGCCATTTGTAACAAACAAAATGAGTCAGCAGGTTAGTTAGCCGTTTGGGCTATAAGACTAGTATTGGGCCATTTTGTATTAATCAGCTTTTCTATCAATTTGAATAAAACAGAAAACTCTCTCCTCTTCTTCTCTTTTCAAATCCCTAAATTCCCAATTCCATTTTACCGAGATTGTTCACAGATTCACATGGTATCATTCGCTTTGGTTTCTTGATCCGGCGTTCTTTGTGTTGAAATTCTGCGATCATGCCAGAGGCTTCAATGGATTCGGAGGCTGAGCATTCCATGTCCTTCTCTAGCGATGACGGTGTCTCCGCTCATACGTTCGCCAATAAACAGATCAGTGTCCGTCTCGACGACGACAACTTTCTTCTGTGGCAGCAGCAAGTTAAATTGATGGTTCGTGGTCTCGGTCTAGAGCATTTCCTCGACGAAGAGACTCCGATTTCGGCAAAGCTTGTTACGAGTAGTGATGGCGAGCGCACCGTTAATCCGCTCTATTTGAAGTTTATTAAGCAAGACAGTTCACTTGCTTCGTGGTTGTTATCCATAATCAGTCCTCGAATCCTTTCGCGTCTGGTTCGATCGGAGACTTCCGCGGCGATTTGGAGCTCTGTTGTTCGAAGGTACTCTAAGTTGTCCACGACTCGACTGATGCGTCTCCACTGTCGGCTTAGGTCGATGAAGAAAGGTAATCTCTCCATGCTCGATTTTACCTCACAAGTTCAAGATATCTGTGATATGCTCACCACTTGTGGTAATTCTGTCTCTGAGCTTGAGCAAGTGGCGTCTGTTCTCAATGGTCTTCCCGTCGAATATGAACCGACCGTGGCGGTGATTTCTGCAAGTGAAAAGCCCTATTCATTCGATGCGGTTGTTTCTCTTCTAATTGATGCTGAGACGCGTCTCAATGATCCAATCCGACTTCCGATTGGGATCCACAACACTGCGTTTCAGTCAACTGAGGAATCTGGTGAGGAAGTCCCTGATCTGTCGCGTCGGTCTCATGCTCCTCCTCGTGGTGGTGGCCGTCCTCCTGCTTCGAATTTCTCTGGTGGTCGATTTAAGGGGCGTTCTCGTCCGCAGTGTCAGCTCTGCGGCAAGATCGGTCATCTGGTTGACCGTTGCTGGTACCGGTTTGACCACAGTTTCAAGGGTGGTGGTTCAGCTAAGTCCTCTGATGCTCAGGCTCACACTTGCTGTTGTCCTCATGATTCATATGAGGAGCAATATACTCCTTTTGTTTCTACTGAATCTCCTGTTACTAATCCTTCTGCTCCGATTGACAGTCCTCAAGTTAATTTCCTTCGTGCTGCTCCTACTGCTACATGGTGTCCTGATTCGGGAGCAACTCATCACGTCACTAGTGATGCTGGCTGTGTTCAAGCGGGTCGATCCTACAGTGGCCATGGCAAGGTGCATATAGGTGATGGATCTTCTCTTGACATTACTAAGATTGGTAATTCTTCCTTGCTTACTGAATCTAGAGATCTTGTGCTTGATCAATTGCTTTGTGTACCTAGAATCACCAGAAATTTGTTGTCAGTTTCAAAGTTCACTGCTGATAATTCTGTATACTTTGAATTTCATGCCAATTGTTGTTATGTGAAGGATGAGACTACTGGGAGTGTTTTACTTGAGGGCTCTCAAGAACAAGGATTGTATCAGTTTCATGCTTCGTTTGGTTCGAGTTCAGCTTTTGCCTACACAACTTCAAGACAGGACTACTCTGGTTTCTGGCTTTGGCACAGGAGGTTGGGGCATCCTGCATCTGATGTTGTGAGTTTTGTTCTTAATAAACAAGTTTCTGTTGATAGAAATACAGTTTGTAATGCATGTCAACTTGGTAAATGTCATGCTCTGCCATTTAAGGATTCTACTACTGTTTACACTCAGCCTTTTCAGTTGGTAGAAGTAGATGTTTGGGGACCCTCTTCTGTTTCTTCTGATGGATATAGATTTTATATCTCTTTTGTTGACTTGTTCAGTAGAAATACTTGGATATACTTGTTAAAGCATAAGTCAGATGCCTCTGTAGCTTTCAATCTGTTCTATAAACTTGTGCAAACTCAGTTTTCTACCTCTTTACTTGCTGTTCAAACAGATGGTGGGGGAGAGTTTAGGTTTCTTGAAAATGATCTAAAAGTTCTAGGTATACAACATAGGGTAACATGTCCTAGAACCTCCCAGCAGAATGGGGTAGTTGAAAGAAAACACAGACACATAATTGAAACTGCCTTATCCTTGCTTGCACAAGCATCACTTCCCCTAAAATTTTGGTATTTTGCTGTTCTTAGTGCAGTGTATCTCATAAATAGGATGCCTTCTAAAACACTTAACAACAAATCTCCATTTCAAATTCTATTTCATAAAACACCTAATTACAATTTTCTTAAAGTGTTTGGTTGTCTATGCTATCCCTCTTTGAGATCCTATAACCACCATAAATTGGACTTTAGATCAAAACCTTGCCTTTTCTTAGGATATTCTCCTAAACACCATGGATACAATTGTCTAGATCCATCCACTGGTCGATTATATATTTCTAGGCATGTGGTCTTTGATGAAGGAGTGTTTCCTGGTTTTAAGGATGGTACCTCAGACTCTCCCAACAATCTAAATACTTTTAGATCCCCTGAGTTGCTTGTTGATGATGATTTGGCAAATGTCAGTGGTGAATCTAGTCCCTCATCTACTTCTAGTGATCAGTCTGTTAGGCATCAGGATGATGCACATTCTGCTGAGCATCAGAATGTTGAGAACATACCAGTTGAGACTGCATCAACACCTGTTTTTCAACCTCATCAGGACACTGAAATACCTCATGTTGGTGGAGATGAGTGTGTGACTGTTCAAGGTACTTCAGATCAGTGTGTTGAGGATAATAGAGTGAATGACACTGTTCTTGTTGAGGAAGGCACTCCTACTCAGTCACCCCTAGATGAAGAAACCACTCCTGTTGTTCAGATTGAAGAAGATAATGTTGATCAAATTCCACCACAAAATTTTCCTAGCCCCAGTCCCATATCTCATCCTATGGTAACAAGAAGTAAACTTGGTATTTTTAAACCAAAGATTTACAATCTTCATCTTGATGAAATCCCACAAGATGTTCATATTGCCTTGCAACACCCAGAATGGAAAACTGCTGTGATGGCATAATACAATGCTTTGTTGCAGAATGATACATGGGAGCTTGTATCTTTGCCCTTGAATAAGAAAGCCATAGGATGTAAATGGATATTTAAGGTGAAAAGAAAGTCAGATGGATCAGTGGAGAGGTTTAAGGCTCGACTGGTTGCAAAAGGTTACTCTCAAATGGCTGGACATGACTTCACTGATACTTTCAGTCCAGTAGTCAAATCTTTTACTGTAAATGTACTACTTTCTGTTGCTGTTACAAATGGGTGGCTTGTTAGGCAAGTTGATGTCAACAATGCCTTTCTTAAAGGAGATCTTGATGAGGATGTATTCATGCAACAGCCTGAAGGTTTTCAGTATACAGATGCCAATGGTATGCCTCTAGTATGCAAGCTAAAAAAGGCATTATATGGTCTGAGACAGGCCCCCAGAAATTGGTATACAAAACTCAAAGATTTTTTAGTCTTTTTGGGTTTCAAAGTTTCCAGAGCAGATGTTTCATTGTTTGTGTATAAATATGCATCTCTTACTACTTATGTTGTAGTTTATGTAGATGACATACTGCTTACTGGTTCTTGTTCTGAGCATGTTAACAGTGTGATTCTTCAGTTGAATTCCCAGTTTTCTGTTAAAGATTTGGGTACTCTTCAATATTTTCTTGGTATTGAGGTCATATCTCTTCATGGTGGTTTGTTCTTGTCTCAAAGAAAGTATATCACTGAGCTTCTCATTCAGACTGAATCTCAGGATCTCAATTCAGCTGCAACTCCTTTAGCTTTAACACCAAAGCTGAGTAAGAATGATGGTGAACCACTTGCTGATCCACATCAATACAGAAGTGTTGTAGGTGCCCTGCAGTACATCTGTCACACTCGGCCTGATATTTGTTTTGCTGTGAACAAAATTGCTCAGTTCATGCAACATCCCACTGATATACACTGGTTGGCTGTGAAGCGTGTTCTCAGATATCTGAAGGGAACACTCGATTTTGGCCTTTGGTTTTCTTCTTTATCAACTGGTCTTCCATTAGTTTCTTTTTCGGATGCTGACTGGGGTAGTGACCCTGATGACAGAAGATCAGTTTCTGGTTATAGTGTTTTTCTGGGTACACATTTGATTTCTTGGAGCTCTCGCAAGCAAAGATCTGTGTCTCGTTCAACAGCTGAAGCAGAATTTCGCAGTCTTGCTGATGCTACTTCAGAGCTTATGTGGTTGACAGCTCTTTTGCATGATATGAACATTGTCTCTACTGATATTCCTGTGTTGTGGAGTGACAACACAAGTGCTGTGGCCATGGCTGCCAATCCAGTCATGCACACAAAGACGAAGCATGTTGAACTAGATTTATTCCTTGTTCGTGAAAAGGTTCTCTCAAGGGAAGTTCAAGTTAACTATGTCCCTGCTTGTGACCAGGTTGCTGACATTTTTACAAAGGCTATTACCACTGGCAAATTTGAAGAATTCAGATTCAAGCTCAATGTTCGAAGTTTTTCAGAATTGAAGAAGCATGGGAAATGTTAAGAGAATTCTAGAGTATTAGCTGTATTGGAATATTAGCTGTTAAGTTGTTATAAGTTGTTGGGCCATTTGTAACAAACAAAATGAGTCAGCAGGTTAGTTAGCCGTTTGGGCTATAAGACTAGTATTGGGCCATTTTGTATTAATCAGTTTTTCTATCAATTTGAATAAAACAGAAAATTCTCTCCTCTTCTTCTCTTTTCAAATCCCTAAATTCCCAATTCCATTTTACCGAGATTGTTCACAGATTCACAGAAACACCCCGATACTTTTTTTCTTTTGTCATATTTAGAGAAGGAGAAAACAATATGATTGCTAACGTTGATTGTTTTTCAGACTAGCTTTCCATCTTAAAGGTTAAAGAGTAAAGACATTAAGACATTGATTGCTGTTTTAAGCTAACGTTCCCATTCGATGTTGGAGTATAGTTTAAGCCGTTTCTGATCTTATTTTATTTTGAAATTTGTTAACTATTTGTACGGCTTTAAGATGAGGAACATCATCTAAAGTGAATCGTGAAGTAAAATAACAGCACCGGTTAATTCTGTTGGTAGCAATATTGGACAGAGCGTGCTTTAGTTTGGAGTCATTCAAATTTTTTGATATGATAAGACCTAGGCTTGTAAACGAACCGAACGAACACGAACGATGGTGTGTTCATGGTCGTTTGTTTAATTTTAACCGAACAAATGAACGAACACGAACAAAAACAAACACAAAATTTTTTGTTCGTGTTCGTTCATTAAGGAATGTAGCTTGTTCGTGTTCGTTCATGTTCATTCGTTTAAATGATAAACGGACATATATAATGTGTTAAATATTTAATATTTTGGGTTAGTCTGATTAATTCAGTTAATTAACCGATTTTAAACCAAATTAATCGATAATTGAAATTTGAAAAAACTCTTAATCATTAATCGAAACCTAAAATTATCTAATTGATTAACCAATTTTATTTTGGTTAGTTCGGTTTAACCGAACAATAAACACCCCTAGACATATGTGAATAAACTTAAATGAACAGAAACGAACATAAACAAACAGATTACCGAACGTTCACGAACATAAATGAACAAACAAGCCCTTTGTTTGTGTTCGTTCATTTAATTAACGAACAAAAAATCTTGCTAATGTTCGTTCGTTTAATAAATAAATGAACATAAATGAACTTCCCGCCGAACAGTTCGCTGAACGTTCCGTGATAAAAAAAAGAGTTTACCCCAAGTGTGTTTATGTGCAAGGGTAAAGTTAGAAATTTTGTTTCGGGATTGAAATAAAAAAGTACATATTTGTGAAAAAATGTTTCAAAATGAAACGTTAATTTTGGGAAGAGGTTAAAAATACAAAATTTTCATTTAATTAAGAAGCTAATAGGGATTAAATTAAACTGAATGTTTTTTGAAGGACTAGAATTGCAATTGTACCAGTAGTTAAAGGGGCCAACACCGGTAGCTGTTTGTCTTGGATTCACCCCTGGTTAAATTATTTTGATTGCAAAACATTAAATATAACTATTTTTTTATGAAGTTACATTTAAGCAATACACTATAAATAACTACAATTGTAACCAAATCACTTATAATAAATTATCGGACTAATAGCCAAAAAAATTCTAAAGAAAATTCACATATTAACATTTGATTTTTTAAAGTACAAAAGCATTTATATGATTGTAATGCGCTCCTTTAATAATATATTTTTATAAAGTATATTAAATAATGGACATTTTGCCATATTCCCATATAGCTCTTTTTGAAGATAGGAAAAACTAACCAATCTTAGATTAAATTACTAAATGTTGAAAATGTGATGTTAAATTGATACTTAATAAATACCATACATACCTTGAATGATTAATATATATCCCACTTTCATTTGGAATCATGTGTATTATGTAAGGCAATCACGCCGCCCTTAATAAAATCCCAAACAATAAAATAAGACAAAGGGACTTTGATATCAATACTCGATTAATCATTTTATACAATGTTTGGTAATTATAGTTTATATTATTAATTGGCTAAATACTTACATAGGTGTATGATATTTTAAGAGTTATTCATATTTGAATATAATCTTTTAAAATATCAAATAATAACTCCATCTTTTAAAATTTGCTCAGATAAAAACATGTCACAACCTTATAAGATCTATATATATTTTGCTTGTGCAACACTTACACAAATTTTGAACCATGTTAAATGCAACTCAGGCACATTACGATTGGAAAAAATGTCACATTATGAAAAAAAATGTGTTCAATATGCTCCCCGTTAAAAAAACTTTGAAAATTTAATCAAGTCAATCAACACATATTAAAGCAAGTAGTTAAGTCTTCTGTTGACATTCTCCTACGCTCCCTAGTTTCTGGTCTCAATGCCCAACAACATCATTTCTCCTCCCTCCTCCCCTAAATTGTAAATTTTGTTAAAAAATCAATTATGTCCGTAATAAAAATTACATTACATTGAGTTAATGCCATTAATAAAAAAAATAAAAGTTAAATTATTTCATTATAAAATAGTTAATTGATTTAAAAATAAAAATTTGTAAAAATATTTAAAAATCACAAAGAATTTAACAAGTGGAACATGAACAATGTTGCATACGAGAAATCCACTTCAAAGGATGGTTTTCAAGATTTTTTGAAATGATGATAAGTTTAGGGTTGGAATCACCCTAGAAATAAGCAAATTCTGGTGGCTTATCATTTAAAAATGGAACATTAACATAATTTTGAGAACCACTATCTTTTGGTGTGTATTACAAGTGTTAATGACAAGTCCTTATTTGAACAAGTTTTAAAAGGTTAGGGTATTATTTGATTGTTTTAATAGGTTAAGAGCTTGTGTGGACAACCCTTGAAAGATTAGACCCTTATTTGTACATTTAACCTTTATTATTTTAAGTATTAATTTTTCTTCGTGAGTGGAATGATTGCATAATAATATGGAAAAATATTTGTTACAAATAATCTAAAATTTTCATTGTTACTTTTAATCGTATGAATTCTTTTTGGTTTCGCTCTGACTAAACTGGACCGACCCGCGTCGCACACTTAGATTTGGTGGGTGAGTTTTCCAGCGAAGATTTTCTGCATACACAACGCCTCGAACTCGAGACATGTTTAATCAGAACCAAACTACTTACCACTTGGACCAATCCATATCGGTAATTGTATGAAATATTTTAACTAATGTTATAAATACATTCTCATAATATTACTATGCAATGATAATATGTGAAAAAATGATGTGATGAATCAGATTCCGTAAGGGATTTTGTGATTAAATTGAAAAGATTTTTGGATGACCAAAACATGTAGTTTAACCTAAATTATACACCATAGTTTAAGCCTAAGGATTGAAAATACTGGCCACCAGCTTTTCTGCCCTACTTTATAATAAAGCAAAAGCTTAGCAAAGCCAAAGAATAAAAAAGAAGAAAGGCAAGGGAGGAAACGAATGGAAATCACAGCAACCCCACCCCTGGTATAAAATTTTCCTTTCAATGCCATACACTCAAATTTTCTTCACCCTTTTCTGAGAAGCCAAACAGGGAGGGAAAAGAGACTCTTGGGAATGATTTTAGCAAAGCAAAAGTCCTGCTTGGTTTGTGCATAAACGAACGAAGGAAACTCAGCAAAGTGATACAGAGAAAGTTAAAAAGGTAAAAAAAAAAAGCAAAGGAAGAAAAAGTTTCTCTCTTTTTTCTTTCTGTGTAGTGTGTCTGTGGGGTTGAGCTTCTCTTTTTGAAGGATCGAAGGCGCATATGAAAATTGAAGTAGAAAGCTCAACAGTGCAATTAAGCAAATAAATGATGGCAGCTGGAAACCCTAGCTGGTGGAGCATGATTCCGCCATCTCAACAGCATTCTTCTAATTTGTTTACTGCTCCAATATCCCCATCTCTTCTTCCTCCTCAGTATGTCGTTGGATCATCTTCTACTCTTCTTCCAAATTCCTTGCCTGATAATTTCCAAGAGCTTCCTGTACAGTCATGGAGCCAACTACTCCTGTGAGCTCGCCCCCCACTTTATCTATACTTTTTCATGCCACTCTTTAATCTTCTATCATGGGATTCTTAGTTTACTTTATGGGTTATTGTTTTTGTGGTTAGGGGAGGATTATCCGGGGAAGAAGAAAGGTTAGGGCCAAGTCATTATCAGACTAAAAAGTTGGAAATTTGGGAAAGCCAAATCCTAAACCCATCTCCAAGGGTTCCTTCGGTTGTTGACGTAAAGCAAGAGATTACTCAAAATAGCAATTTCTTGGGTCATAGCAATGATGAATTTCAAGCATCTGCGGCTGCTTGGTCCCAAATTATGCCGGTTTCCCCTCCTAGATCTTGCATTACTAGCTTAAGTAGTACTAATAATATGTTCGAATTGACTTACAACAAGGCGGCTGATCATGAAACCACTGTTAATCAAACTGGCTTAGATCATTCTTCTGAGGTAAGAAAGAGAAAACAAAACTGAACAACCCAAACCCATGAATCCCATACCTTTTTCTTCTGAGGTAATAAAATTTGCATTTTTTTAATTTTTGTTGTCTGTGTGTTTTGGCAACAGTGTAATAGCATAGCCACAGGTCGGGTATGCAAGAAGGCTAGGGTTCAGCCATCTTCAAGCTCAAGCCAACCACTTTTAAAGGTAAGCACAAAACACAGAATCTTTCTTTCTTGCTCTCTCACTTTCTCTTTATGTCGTTCTTCATTGTCTACTTCCAAGCATGTCTTATTCTTTTTTCAGCTATTACTAGCTACCCATGTTATCATAACAAAATGTCAAAAACAGCAAACTAAGCAACATTTAAGAGTCTTTGCCGAGATTTTGTTCTGCATTATTGTTACATATATTTCTGCTAAATCCTTACAGGTGAGAAAGGAGAAGGTAGGAGATAGAATAACAACACTTCACCAGTTAGTTTCCCCATTCGGAAAGGTAAGAAACAAATATTCCTTCAAACCTTCACCAATATAGTCACAAAAACTGAAATAAACACCCAACACAGTAGTACAGATTACAGAAAAAAGCAGTTGTATTTTATGATAAAACCCATGAAGCTGTGATCATCAAAGTTGAAAGGGCTTTCCCTCTCAAATATTTTTTTTATTGTTTTAGGCTTTTTCTCCCTTCTAACACCAAAGAAGCGTTTGAAAGATGATTTGGGGTTTTGTGTGCTTTTTTTTGCAGACTGACACTGCTTCTGTGTTGTTAGAAGTTATCGGGTATATCAGATTCCTTCAGGATCAAATTGAGGTGATGTTTCTTCCACATAATAAAAAAAGGGTTTTTTTTTTTTTTCCTATGCCCTAGTCCCAAGCAGCTCAGAAATCAGTGAGAGTGAAGCATGTTGTTTTCAAGTTTCAATAATTCATGCTTTTTCTCTGCAGAATATCATCTTTATTCTTTACTCAAGGAAGTCATAAAAATAATATTAATTCCTTTTTCCCCCACTTTAAACGCAGGCTCTTAGCTCCCCTTACTTGGGTACTGCATCTCCGAACGTGAGAAACCAACATTCTGTGAGTACCCATAAATATCCATATACTATTTCCCCAAAGCAACTATATACATATATAATTATAATTATTTATATAGACTATAAAAAATATAAATCTTTTAATATGTGGTTATAACAATTAGCAAATCCTGCAAGAATTACACAAAACTTGAATATGTTGATTTTAGTCATAAAGGAAAGCACTGAAAGAACAGGGTTCTCAATTCTATCTTTCAAAATACTCTAAAGTGATTAAAAGTTGCTCAAAAAGCATGATTTGGAGCTGCATTAAACCAGTTTAAAAAACGAAAAAGAGTTGAACATAAAAGTTGTAATAATTATAGTGTTTTAAAAATTGTTCATCATCATTGCGGCTATCATAGTGTTTTCCTTTTTCCTTTATGATAATTATATAACAGGATAAGCCGAAGGACTTGAGGAGTAGAGGGCTGTGCTTGGTTCCTGTATCATGCACTACGCATCATGCTGAAACTGATAGCAATGGTGCTCAATTCTGGGCACCGACTTTCGGGGGCGGCGGATTTTAAGGAGCCGATGCTCAAGCGTTTGATATGCAGCATCAAGCTGTGGAGGGGGACGGCAGAAGGGAATGGAATGGTATAACATGATGAGCAGCCGATCTGCTGAAAACCTTAAAAAGCCTTGATTGCTCATCATGCTATACTATTGCATTCTTTTCTAGCTACATTATTGAATGTGTAATGCTTATATTAATTGTTCTTGTACCCTATCCTTTTTAATAATTCATTTAGGGTACCTTGTATTTTAAATTGCAAGTTTGGACTACCTCTGATTTTTGAAAATATTTTTATTTTTCTTAGATATATTTTTCATTTTCTATCTTCTCAATGTTTTCATTTCTTATTTTTTGGAAATTGAAAACATGTTTAGTATTTAGAAATAAAAATATGGAGAGAAAAATTGGCTACTCTTTTTGAGTAATAGAAACATAATAAAAATCATTGAAAAAAAATATTTTTGTGTTTATATGAATATGAACCTGAATCAATTAATTAAGTTAAATTCTATTATTTTTAACTTTTCAATTTTACACTATTAAAAAAACTTTTTAATTTTACAAAATATTTTTTGTGTGGAAAGACTGAAAACATTTTATTGTTTTCTAATTTTTCACATGTGTTCATTTTAATTTTTTAATCAAACACATTTCTTCCATATTTGTACTTTCTAAAAAATGAAAAAATTACTTTTATTATTTTTTGAAACCAACCAAGCCTCATCTAACTAAATTGCAAACTTATAAAGGTCTTTAAACTACAATGAGAAGGGATGAACAACTAAACTACTGAATACTTATGTAAACATGCGTAAATACGTACACATATACATACATACATACATACAAAGCCAACATTAAAATTGATCACACATATCATGATGTTATGAATATTTTGAAATGTTGTCACACATATCATGATGATATAGTTTGAAATGTTGTCACACATATCATGATGTTATGAATATTTTTTTTATGGAAGAAAGAGTAAAACAAGTTTCAAACATACCGCACGAACCAATTTGCCTCGGTGGTTAAGGGATCGGTTGTTGTTCCTATAGGTCACGAGTTCGAACACCAACAATTGTAACAATGTGATTGAGCGTTTATTGTCAAACGATTGAGAATATATTGAGAACAAATACTACTTGTAATCACTTTAACTTTCATCAAAAAAAATTCAAACATACCATCCCATTCAACTTTCTTTCTCTCTCTTTTTTCCTGTTCATTTTGGGGGGTGGAGAAGGGAACTTTCCATGGGTACTCTTAAAACTGGTGGCAGTGGCATGGCATGGAGATCATTGGGCGAAGGCAGTGGCAGACCACTCATGTGGTAGAGCTGACCCTAATACGCCAAAATGGACTCCATCACCATTCATGGCTTTTGGGATGGAATTCCTCTACTTTCTCGGTGTCCCTACTTATCCTCTATATTTAAATTTAGGTTTAAGATTTAAGGTTAAGGTTTAGGTAATTTAGGGTATGATGTATTTTTAGGATGTAGGGTTTAAAATTTAGAATTTAAGGTTAGAGCTTAAAATTTTATTTTGTGGTGTTTTTTAGTGTTAGGGCATAAGTAGAGGTACTGAAAATAGACAGAAGATTTTTATCCGCTTTTGGGAGGATAAAAATTTCATTTCCCTTTTCGGTGCCCATTTCTTTGCCACAACACTAAAAATACTAAAAAATTTAAAATTTAAGACCTAACTCTAAATTCTAAATCATAAACCTTACACCTTATATCTTAAAAAATACACCATACCTCAAATTTCTTAAACTCTAATCATAACCCTTAACTTTAAACCCTAAACCTAATTTTTTAGTGTGGGATAAATAAGAGCAGAGGATTTCTATTTTTTGGGAGGGGGTCTTACCAGGGGCGAATCTTGGTAGAACAACTTGAGGGGGCCTAATTAAAATTTTAGAAAATTAAACTAAAATTTTCTGGAAAAAAATTGAGACTTAATGAGAATTTTTTAAAAATATTCAAAGAAATTGATATTTAATAAGAATTTTAAATTTTGAAGGGGCCAAATTACAATATTTAAAAACTTTGAGGAGTTGAATAATAATTATACTAAATCTGGGGGGAGCCAGGGCACCCTCTGGCTCCCATTGAGGTCAGCCTCTGGGTCTTAATATTTCTACAAAACTTTTAGTTTAGATTGCACTCAAAACTCAATCAAGTGTGAAATTGGGGCCACCCCCACCCACTCCCCTTTTCTCCTCCGCTGCCTCGGCCCACGTACGGGCGCACTTCCGCCCTCGTAATCCTGACGTTGTTTCTTACATCACCACCAACACAAGCACCGTTGCTCATATAGCTGATCAATCAAATAATGCAATTTAGATCAAAATTATTTTCCTTCATTGATTTTAAATTCATATATATATAATTGTCCAACTCTCTCCATATATTTATTTTGTGTGATTGATTGCCATTATGCTCAATTCCATGCTATGACAAGGTAGCTTTACTGTTTCAATAATTAAATTATATGGACATTTTCTTGTCCAAAGTTTAAATCATGTCAGCTCTCACAATTTAAAAAAAAAATAAAACACTTGTTAGTTTACTTAACTTTATCCATTCTAGGAAAATGCTACCCCAACTCCCATGCGATGGTTGCATCTTTCTCAGACACGTTGTAAATTCTAATAACCTCGGCTTCAATTTAAGTTTAGGCCCCAATATGAATAATTGGAATTCTGAACTTAATTTAATCAGTCCAACTCTCATTATATCTATTTAAATTTATATTTATTATTCAATGTTTTCAGTGATAAGATAACATTGTTCCTTTTAGATAACTCGAATTTAAATAATATAATCTGTAGGTGTATATGAATATATCTAAATTTAAAATCATACTAAAATATTATATTGTAATTAAAATTGATTGGTCAAGAAAAAAAATATTTACCATTCTTTCCTGTTTCCCCATTTCCAGATTTAATACTACTTAATTGTGAAAAAAAAATGGACGCAATTTGAGCCCAATGTTTGAAAAGCATGATACAATAAACATAAAATTGGATCGTTTAAAAAAGTAGGTCTAGAGCTTGTTTTAAATGTGCTTTAAACATTTTGGCCCAACGTTCTGTTTTTTTTTTCATTTCGGCCCCATTTCACTCCACACATTTTGTTCCAGCCCAGCCTCGACTTAAAGAATAGCCTATGACGTCTTTGGGCAAAGTAGTATTCAGTTGTGATGGCGTTATCCAACATTGTAGAATTTGCAGCATTTCTTTAAACAGTTTCTGAACAACACAATTTTCCTAATAATTGTATATTAAAATTATCTTTACAAGAAAATAAATATAATTAATTTAGAAAACAAACGCGGAATGCAGATGTGGAAGAATCTAGTTACTAGTATATATAAAAACGCAAATTGAAAAATAAAACTTTTTTTTATGAAAATGTCTTTTATATTTACTATATTAAAATTTCAGCTTGGAAATTCTCGTATTACCGACTTGGGCAGGGAAATGATAATCGTCCGTACTGCAACTATCAAGACGCAAACATACCCCAAACAGGCAAACAGTTTGTCCATTCCCTCGTTTCAAACACGGCATTTGGAGGCATGATTTTACGTTTGTGTCGAATTTTGCTGTTAACTAAAACCCAACAAAAAACAAAGGGCCCTACCTTGACTCATAAATTGACGGCCACTAAGGGTCAATTATTCGGTTCATAAGCCACTTAAAGCTTTTATTTCTTCCCTTCATATAATCTAATCTCTAGCTATTGTACATATGAAAAACAGTAAATATGTCTAGTTTGCGTCTTATCATTTCAGTTCAAAGTTTGCTTAAAAGACAATCAATTAATTGAGTTTCAAGTGTCCTGATTCATATTAATAATTAAGCAAATGCCAATCCATTTTAACAACAAAAAACAGATGTGTTTAGTTGTATATATTATAAATAAATGACCTATCCATGAAACAGTAGAAGTATTTTTTGATATTATGCCTTCATCTTTTATAGAAAAGGATTGGATTTTCATTTGGGATAGAGAGTATAGATAAAGAGAAAATAGGATTCAATCCTCTATGTTGTGATTATTTTTTCATATATATTGTCTTCAATAGGGTGATAACAAGCCGAGCTGTGTTTGAGCTTAAATTTGGCCAAGTTCGGCTCTAAAATAATATTGTTGGGCTCGGCTCGACTCTAAAACAATATTATTGGACTCGGTTCGGGCTCGAAGTTCGTCGGGCTCGAGTCGAGATGGACAATTTTGATATAGTTATTTTTTATAAAAGATGAGACTTCGTTAAAAGCCCATTTCATAACAATCACTGAAACGAAATTCAATGTCAGAAAAGAGGAAAAGAGTGCCCAAAAATTAGATTAATCCAAATAACCATAAAATATTCTTACAGTACAAATACATAATAAAAAAATACAAAATCAAACAGCAACCAACTAAGGAAAATGCTCAATTTATTTAGTTAATTTTTTAGTAGATTTTCACTTATTTATTTTATTGCTTTTATATTGCTAAACAAGTTACTTTCTGTGCATATATATATATATATATATATATATATATATATATATATTGAGTATGTTCACGAACTTTTCGAACTGAGCCGCTTGTTAAGGTTTCAAACCGAATCTAAACAAGAGTCGAACTCTCTCATATCCAATTTTAACTAAACTTTAACTGAGCCAAACCTAAATAGCTCGCGAGCCGATATGCTCATAGTCACCCTAGCCTTCATTTACGCAAATGGTTGTTTTGATTTGAAGGCGAAATGAAAAATTTGGACGTGGGGAAGCTTGCATGTGATAGTAATTACATTGTTAGGATGATATTGGATAGTTTTTTTTTTAGATAAAAGAAAAACAGTAAGAATTGTTTTAATTATTTTATTAATAATATTATAAAATTATTATTAAAACATATATAAAAAATACACACACAAAAACAGATAATTATATTAAATAAAATGACAAGTGAGTGAATTGGATTTGGGCTATACAAAATTAAAATCCGCAAAAGAATCCCAAGTTTCTACTTTGGTGAATGACGACCGAAGATCTCAGATCTGACGCAGAAGCATTAAGAAGATTGGAGAGGAACACTCTGAAAAACATTTACAGATATAACTTATAATATAAAGGTGTCAATGTCATTAATTCAATTTCCAATGCACAGCAACTTATAATTAATGAAAGGCAGCCATGAGTTGACGTTGCTTCTCAAATTTTCCTTTTCACTATTTCAAGAAGAAAATAACCGGAAAACCCCAAACTGCCCCGTTGGTCCTACGGTTTCAGTCAAACAGAGATCAAATTATCCGACGAGAAATGTGGGTTCCCTGCCCTGCCCTCACCCATTCCGTTTTCTTTTAACCACAATCCAACCAATTTCCACTTGTTTTTCAACATGGGACCAAGTCTTTAGCTACCATACACAAGATAATTTATTTTTTTTAAAAAAAAACTATGAAATACATAATTTAGAGAAAAAAGTTTCCTTCTTTTTCTACTACTTGTCTTCGACATAATCATAATAAATGATTTACTTTGATTTGATCTATTCATTTGTTTATTTTATTATTTTCACTATAGAAATATTTTAATTTTTTATTAAAAATTATGAAGAAACCTAATTCAAATCAGATAAGAATTTAAATTTTATGAATTATTTTTTTTTCAATTATGGGTAAGAATTGTTAAAACTTCTTGATGGATATAATCTTTGAACAAATCTAGTTCTATCTTTTATTGTTTCTTCCCTTGTTTTCCAGTTGGTGGATAAGCTTAAAAAAGTTCAACCCAAAAGTTCTTTTGTATGATAAATTTATATTTATTGTCAGAAATGATATTATAAGATTTAATATTCCACATTTATGCCTTTTTTGAACCTTTTTAACATTTCTCCTGCTAATAGAAATATTTTCATGTGGGGATGCTCAATTTTTTCAATGGAAAAATAAAGTTTGAAACTTCAAAGTTTTCTGCAAAAACCAAGTCGTTGATGCTGAGTGCTGACTTTTAGGTCCCTTCAGCACGTGAAATGTTCGTTCAAGGGCCCCTTTCATGTCAACAATACCAAAATAATAGTATTTTTTCTTACAAAATATAAAATCGGATAAAGAAATTACTACTTTTAATAAGAGGAGCATCTGACCTTATAAGATATAACAAAAAAAATTCAATTACGACACACGGTATTTTTCTAAAAGTAAAATAAAACCTACCAATAAACTTTTTTTATGTTTTTGTTTGTTCAAATTGACACTAAGTTTAGTTAGTTATTAGATTCAAATTAATATTTATACTTTTAGTCCACATTTAATATTAATAAGTTAGTTTTATTAAAAGAGAAAAAAAATTAAAATATAATGAGAGTGTACAATTTTAAGTAAATAAACTTAATCCGAATATATTTTAAAAAACACAAAAACTAACGTCTTTAGATCATAAACAATGTCATACAAAGAAAAGGTAAAAACTCTAACTCAAAGGCTCAAATAGATACAAACATTACCAAAGCTCGACGATGAAAGGTAAAAATCACAGCAAACAACTTTAAAAAATGCATATTACAATAATAAGACACGTTGACAATACAAACATGATTACCACAACTCAATCGCGAACAAGAGCGGTGAGTGAGAGTACGTATCCAAGTTCAGTTCAATCCAAAACATGGAGATCAACATAATAATTAAAATAACGTCATCTTAATCAGTTGTGATAAAAGGCAGCGGGTACATACTAAAATGAAGAAAAAAACGTATTACAATAACAAAGTTATTGAATTTAAAAACTACAAAATAAAGAACAAAACAATAAAAAAATGTTAATAACGATCGGTAACCAGCACTAAAACTGATATCACCACTAAACATGTAAAAAAATTTACCGATGCCAGATAGACAAAAGAAACATCAGCTAGGTAAATTAAGCGATCGAGTCCTGAATATTTTTTGTCCACATTGATATTTGAACTTGAGTATGGGATTTATAAAAAGTTGCGGAAGGGAAGCGACTTCATAGGATTTGAACTACAAATATGATGTCTTATAAAAGTAGATGACATCATAAAAATGTTTTTGCCAGCAGGTTAATTTGTTTGTTGGCTTTTGGTTATTGTTTTGAAAATATTTGATTGAAGAATCACAATAACAAAATTAAGGAAAATATAATATCGAGACACTCATTCTCTTCTTTCCTAAAAATAAAACGTATGAAATTTGATTTTTTTTACATAAAACTACAAGAGCTCGAACCTAGTATATCTGCCAATAATATATAAAAGTTTTACCATTTAAGAAAGTGTTCGGTGAAGTGGCCAAAGTAGCTTCCGAAACTATTAGGCGAAAAGAATACATTTAGGTAAGGAATGAAGTTCAGGTATACTTTAACCTTTTTCTAAAGCAGTTCCTTTTAATTCTATGGCTTTCTAAAAATTGTTACCTTATTGTTAAAATTTAATTTTTTTAAACTTATTATTAAAGTCTTATTTTTTTAGTTTGCACATGGCCTCTAAAATCTTAAGACCGGCTCTATTTTGTTATATCATTTATTAGTAAGATACTTCGATTTTTTTTCCAATAATCAAAATCTAGAAAAGTGATAAGAAAAAAAGCATATCACCATGATAGTAATACTTCGTTGATCGACTGCAGGCGGTCATTTAACATGGTTCTAAGTAGGGTTGAACGTCTGATTCGAGTCGAATAAAAAATTTCGAGTTAATTGAGTTTACGAGTCTTATTTTACTATTTAAATTTTATTTGAATTTTTTTCGAATCGAATCAAGTTTTTGAGTTTTTTTACAAATTTGATTGTAATTATTTATAATGTTATAACACATATTGATTTCAATTTAAACGACTTTCTATATCCATATATGATATACATATACATATATCTATCTTCATATTTTCACGTGTAATATACATAATATATCAGAAAAAATTGAGAGACTCGATTTAAACTTAAAAATTGATCAACTAAATACCCAAAATTTTGAGTTATTCAAATTTACATTTTATAACTCAAACTTTATTTACTTTTATTTGAATCAAGTCAAAACAAACCAGATTTTTTGTTTCGCGTCGAGTCAAGTCGGATAATTTAATTTTTCTGAATCGAGCTAAAATTTTCTCACCCCTAAATTCAAAGTTATACTTTAATGGCAATATAGAATTGAAAATGTTTGAATTCGAATTAAAAACAATAATTTACACTCATAAATACGGGCGAAAGTCAAAAGTTATAAAAAAAAATACTTTAAGCAAAAATTATTGTTATTCTTTTAAAGTTGATACTAACAAAATGATTTATTTTATTCAAAAAAGCAATAGATAGAAAAATGATTAGTGAGATTTGGACATAAGTATTTAGAATTGTTGAAGTTTCAAGCTTATCACTTAGTCAAAGATTCATTGATTTTTTAAATAGAGACGAATTTTTCGAAGATAAAATTATATGATAAAATTAATTTAAAAATATTATTTAATAAGTTATAAGAATGATTTTTATGAACTTCCGACTAAACTAGTACTGTAGTACATGCCTTTTCTTTTGGATTGAGTTCAATTAATAACGTGAACAAAAACAGTGTCACTGAATTTAGGGTTTATTTCAAGGATATTATTTAGTTTGATTATAGTATAATATTTTTAGTCTTATAAGTAAAGTTTAAAAAGTTAGTGTGAAAATCTGTTGTTTAGTTTAGTGATGATTGATGAATAAACATTTACCCCTCAATTCGAGTCACACGATTGATAATTTGATGTATAAGTGCATAGATTTATATAAAAGTATCATATAATTAACCTTATACTATTATTTATATATTTTTAAAATAAATACAATACAATAGACTTTTAACTTGAGCAATGTAATGTGCTCATCCCCTTGTGTCATGGTGGCAAAGGTAGATGTTCATCATTCGTTGGAACTCGGGTTCGAGCACCAGTAATGCATGATATGTGTGTTGTCTTTAAAATAACTTAGAAAGTTGAACAGATGCTAGCATCACATTAGTATATTCAAAAAAAACTTGTTGAGTTACTCCAATCAATAAAAAAGAGGGAAAACGTCTTGGTTAACTCCATAAACAACCAATCCATGCAAGATCTACTTACAAACTTTCAAGAGAAAATCAAGTGATTTTTATTTTAAAATATTAAAACATGAAATTATAAACTCAAGTCTCAAATCACAATATTTACAATTATTTATTTATTTTTTATTTTGATGCTGCCGTCGAATTCATAAAGGATATAGTGTGTTTTCATTTTGTGTAGTGAACAAACAATAGAAGATAAAGATGTAAGGTGAAGGACCCAATTTCAGCAGCATTGGAGTGCCCTTTTTCTCTTCATCCCCACAAACACTTTTCTTCATAAGAGCTGTATTGGAATCACTTTGTTTCGGTTCCCACTTCACATGTTGTTGAAAAAACACACCATTCAAAGAAAAGAGAGAGAGAAATAATTGCAGCACGCAAAAGCCTAAATTGCTATAGAGGTATGGTTGTCCTTGTTGCCTTGTCTCCTTCATGCAATGAATGCATATTCCTTTGCAAATACAATTATGGGCCCCTTCCAAAACCCATGAGATTGTTTTGTTCACTAAAATGGCTAAGGGGAGGTGGGTATGAATGCTTAGTTCTAGTTTTAGATGTAATCCAATTAGTTTATATTCGATTCGATTGTCGCAAAGCTTTCACCTATAATCCATTCTGTTTTAGTACCAGCATTAATACACTTCATAACATACGAATGAATGAAGCTACATTGTAATATTGGAATCATTAATGCTAAGGAAGAAAAGGACAGTATGTAAATGGAGGGTGACACTCTCTTCCTCTGCCTGCAGCAACAGTTTTTTAGCCAACACTTGTGCGGTTTCCATGGTAATTCCTGACGGGAAATATTTGGTCCTGTTTGGGGTTGAGATATGGCGAAATTTGCTCTCTTTTAGACCTCAGGTTAGGCTGGTTAGGCTGACAGATATTTGAAAGCTGAACACTCAACTGTGGGTGAACACTATCTATATCGTATGCGAAGTGCAAACTTGAACGGTGCAGTAAACAAAAAGAAAAGGGAAGCTTTAACATGAAATAGATTCATTAGTATTTGGCACATCAGTTACCACGTGACCTCTTTTGTCATTGTAAAAGTCCTTACTTTGAACTCTCTTTTTTTGTTGTTGCAAAAGTCTTTACAACGACAACATTTGTAATAATAATAATAAGTAAACCATGTTGAAATAAAATTTTCAGCAAACTTTCATGGTAAAAGAAATCAATTACTTTATTTACTAATTTCTTTTGCCGTCGAAATTCGGAAGTGTCAAACCAACCGAAAAAGAAGAAGGAAAACGAAAACTCAAATATATAAAAAAAAACAGTAGTAAAAAGAAAGTGGTTCAAAACTAAATGCTCACGTGCAGTGTGAATTGTCGTAAACCAAAATTCAGTGCTTTGCTGCTGGTTTTGATTTCTGGTCGGTAGGTTGGACTAGGGTTTGCGGTAAGTTGAAACATATTGTTTGTAAAAGTGAAGGGTATTAAATGTTAAAAATTAGTGGTTAACTTGGATGGAAATCATCTGCCCAAAGTATGCCTCAAGTATGTCCCTACTTTAAAATAACGAGTTTAGGGTTTAGAGTTTGAGATTTAGGGTTAGGGCTTAGGGGTAAGAAATTAGGGGTATGATGTATTTTTTAGGGTTTGGGGTTTAAGATATGAAAATTAGGGTTATGGCACAAGATTTAATTTTTATGTATTTTTAAGCAGGAGGCATAAATGGAGTCATGATTAGGGGGCAGGAGAATTTTACCCGGTTAACTTTTCGTATGGAAATTTCTTCTTATGTGACTTTATTTATGTTTTTAATCTTAAAATTAAGTTTAGAATTTAAGTTTGGAGTTTAAGAAATTTAGGGTATGCTATATTTTTAGGGTATAGAGTGTAGGGTTAAAGATTTAAAATTTAGGGTTATGACTTGAAATTTAATTTTTTAATATTTTTTAGTATTAGAGCATAAGTATAGGCACCGAAAATAAGCAAACAGTTTTTATCTAACTTTTCATCTTCTTCTTTCTCTCTTTTATTTTTTAATTTCCGTTCTCATTCTCTGACTGTGATTTTGATGTATTCGTTGTCCGTTCATTTAAACTTTTTATTTTATAATAATTATGATTTTATTCGAGTCCTCTTTTGATGATGAGGTTTTTGGATCACAAACAAAAGAATTTTCTTTCTTTTTTCTCCCTTCGTTCCCCTCTTTGAAATTTCTCTTGGATTTTGATTTTATATTTTTTTGTTTTCAACTTTGGTCATGTGTGGTGAAGGAGTCGTTGTTATTCTTTATAGCCACTTCTTCTTCTCTTTTAGCTTTACCATTTTTGAACCATTAGTTATCGACAATTCTTAACTATGTCACGATGATTTATTGAGAGTTTTTTTTTCTTGCATTCTTTCATCTGATTATATCCTTCTGCGTTATCAGAAGTGTCATGTAATTTTATTGATTTGTTTTGTTTTCAGCGTCTTCTTTAGTTTGAATGTCGTGTGTTGTTTTGTTTATATGATTTATGTTTTGTTTTGCTCTTTTATGCTTCGTTTCCTCTATTTTATAATTTGGTTTATGTTTCGGGCTTTTTTGGTTTTTTGTGGCTGACTTGTTATTGTTGTTGTCCATTCTTGTTCAATAAAAAATATTAGATAGATCGGGTTCACCACATTTTTCGTGGTCTTTGCCAATAAGGTTCATAATCTCATTTTTTCAAGGGGAATATTCACCCCTTTCTTACATGACTGTATAAAAATAAGTAGTTATTTGGAGAAATTATATTATAGGCTCGGCTCGTCATGTCATTCATGGTCCTAACCAATAAAAATTATTCATTTCATTAATTTTTTTTCATGTCATCTTTTTACCAATGAATCTTTATTCGGTAAAAGTATTTTTAATTTAATTCATAGTAAATATGAATGAAGATTCACTTGATAAAAAGATGACATTGAAAAATTAATGAAATAAATTATTTTTATTGATTGGGACCATGAATGACGTGGTGAGCCGAGTCTATGATATAATTTCTCGGTTATTTGGAAGATAAAATCAAATTAATGAGCCTTATTGACTAGGACTATAGATAACTTGATGAGCCGAATTCATCTAATAATTTCTCTCAATAAAGTCTTGCTTGAGTATTGTTAAAAAAAGTGTATTTTTTTGGATTAATACAGACTATGTACATCAGAATAATTAAAAAGTATTTTACATCGAGGAAAATATATTATGTACTGGTTGTGGAAATATTTTTACAAGTGTTTTAATTTTTGGGGTTATGGATCTAATTTAGGCTTTATAGTTTAAGGATTTAGGTTGAAGGGTTTAGAATTTAGGGTATATTGTTAGAATTTAATGTTTAGGGTTTAGAGTTTAGGGTTTAGGTTTTTACTTATAACCCCTAAATTTTAACCATAAACTCTAAATTCAAACAACGTTCCTTAAATTATAAGCACGTAAACCTAAACCCCTAAAGTATGAACCCTAAAGTAAATCATTAACCCCTAAAATTAGGGCACTTGTGGAAACAAAATATTTCCACCGCCAATGCATAGTATAATTACCCTTTCATATTAAATTTGATACATCCACTTTGAACAATTATTTTATCGAATTATTTTTAAAAGGGTTAAAGGTGTAAAAAGTCCTTAAAATTTTGAAGAAAAAAAATCAATTATGCCCATTA
Source organism: Hibiscus tridactylites (assembly GCA_958450335.1). Lineage (NCBI taxonomy): Eukaryota > Viridiplantae > Streptophyta > Magnoliopsida > Malvales > Malvaceae > Hibiscus > Hibiscus tridactylites. Next base: position 86,017,713 of record OY288280.1, read on the forward strand.
ACTTTTTGCACCAAATTAGGTATTTGAACCAAGAAATTTAATTAATTAAATTATTTGATCAATTTTGACCATTAAATCTTGACAAATTTTTAGACTTGTTAGTGTAGTGCGTGGGTGTACTACTGTCACAATGCTTCCACTTTTAATTTTCCATATTTTTTATAACTCTTAAAAAATTATTTAAAAATTCCAAAAAAAAGTTTAAAATATTTTTAAAAAATGCATAACGTGATAGTATTGTAGTGTATTTTGTACTAATAATATCTAAAAAAAAAGTTGTCAAAATTTAATGGCCAAAATTAATAAAAAAATTTAGTTAATTTTTTTGTTCAATGGATTAACTGAGTGAAAAAAAAACATTCAAAAATTTAATTATTATTTTTTAAAATTCAAAGAATTCTTATACCTTTAAAACTTTTTTAAAATTATTCCATTTTATATTTATATGGTTACTATTCATATTTTAATAACTTTGTTATCCACATTTTATTTAGCCATGAAAAAGTAATGCTTTTTTATTATATTAGAAACAATTATTTAAATTAAAGTTATATTTTTTGCCGCATTATTTTATTGCGGTTGTGAACAAAATATATAGTATTATGATAATTGTGGACTGATAATTTTTAAAATAGCGATTTCAGACGACATTGTTACCGCTATATAACAGACGTTATTATGATAGCATATCGTTGTTTAAATCAATAATTATATATTAAACCTGAAAAATAAGAGGAGAAAATAATCCCTAATAAGTAGATAACTATTAGAGATTCAAGTAGGGGTGTAAATAAACCGAGCTTAAACGAATAAGGCTATGTTCGTGTTCGTTTGTTTATTTTAAAACGTGTTCATATTCGGCTTGTGTTCGTTTAAATTTTTAATATATTGTTCATGTTCGTTTATTTATTTTTGAAGGTGTTCATGTTGGTTTGTTTAGTGTTCGTGAACATGTTCGGTTAAGTTACCAATCGTGTTCATTAAGTGTCCACGAACGTGTTTGTTTATTTGTTCGCGAACATGTTCGTTTATATGTTCATAAATATACTAGATTAACAATAAATAATTAAAACAAAAGTAACAAAATAAAACTTACATTTCAACATGAACTTATATAACATCCTTAGCAACAACAAAAAAGTAGTATTTAGATACACCCACAAGCATTTTCATCCTATAAACGAGTTTGTTCATGAACATAAAACTCAACACACTTTTGTTCGTGTTCGTTCATTTATTAAACGAACATAATTTTTTATTCGTACTCGTTTATTTAATTTAATAAACGAACGATTCGTCGAACATCTATTCATTTACTCCTAGATTCAAGTGTAAAATATTATTAATCATTAAATTGTATTCCATCTTCGAGGTTTGTAGGTCCGTAACTCTTTTTCGCATCAAGATATATAACGAGCAACGATATGTGTATACAATATTAAGGGTGTGTTTTGTTAGAGTAATCTTATTTTACTTGAGTATTGTAAAATTTAATAATGAGATTATTTCATCAACTAGATTTAGTTTAGTTGATATGTTGTTAATATTTTTTTTATTTTTATATTTTTATTTTGATTTAACTTTTAATCATATATCAAATTTTGAAAAAAATATATAGAATAGATTTGGTGGAGAACATTAAACGTTATTTTCTTATACAAATTTTTATTATTTTTATAATTTCCTTTCTCAAATTTTATTCGAGATTTGTTTTAGTTTTCACATTTTTGGATTCCTTTGTTCACTTTTGAATTTATTTCCTTCTACACTTCCTAGATTTTTTTGGCATAAATAACAATACACCTTCCAATAATTTTTCTTTAAATAATTTAATGAAGGGTTAATATGAATTATAGGGGATATTAGATATAATATATGAATATTCATAATATTTATATTTTAAAAAAATTGATGATACAACACTATCTTATTTGTACTTAAAATTTAAGACATTTAAGATTATACTAATATGGAGTGTTTTTTTTTATTTAACATCCTAATATAAATGATTTTTAACCATTTTCAAGTTGTTTGATTAAATTTTTTATTTTTTTCATGTATGAACTTATTTTTCTTATTTAATAAATAAAATTTAAAAATCTTATTATAATTTATATCAGCATGATGCATAAAAATCCGTATGAATTAAACACAGTAACAGTTTGTGCCGAATTATCAAACCTAACAGTGATAGTGACATGTGATTGGAGCAAGTAGGGCAGAAGAACCGGTAGATCATCCTATTACAGTGAGACATGCTGCACCATATCCCTGTCATCGTAATTTTCATACTTTATTTATAACAAAAAAAAGTGAATTTCTTTTAATAAATAAATGAATAAACAAAGAGAAAGCTAAAGCTTGATGTAACCAGCAAGAAAAGGCGTATGGATCATGGTCTGTCTATTCCTCAATTATTTTTATTACCATTTATCTTGTTTATTTCTTTTATTATTGGGGTAAACTGCCCTTCTGATTTATTTATCAGATGCTGCACGCAATCACCTCTTCCATTTCGGTTTAAAACCCCACATTTTGAGCCCTTCAAAACTTGAAAACTTCGTTTCATCTGTTTTCTCCATTTTTGGTGCCACCTCTGTTTGCAAGGAGCAAAACTAGCAGACTTCAGCTATGGAAGATAGTAAAATGGAGGAGTCTTTAACTCAAAGAGAAATGTCTCCCCAAGAAATGCCTGAAAGAAACAAGGGTGGCCTCATTACAATGCCATTCATAATAGGTACATTGGGTTTGTATCAAGTTTTCACCATGTTTCTGGTGAACCCTTTTAGCCTTTTGCTTTTGTTTTCAATCTTTTTTGGTGTCTGGGTTTTACCATCTTTTTCTGGGTGATTTTGAAACACCTAAAAGTTGAGATTTTTCCCACTTTTTGAAATGTAGCCAATGAATCATTTGAGAAGGTGGCAAGCTATGGGTTGCTTCCCAACATGATACTGTACCTGATCAAAGATTATCACATTGGAGTTGCTAAAGGCACCAATATTCTGTTTTTCTGGCAAGCTGCTACCAATTTCACACCTATATTGGGTGCTTTCGTTGCTGATTCATATCTGGGTCGTTTCCTAACCATTGGCCTGGGCTCCATTTGTAGTCTCCTGGTAACCCTTTATTCCCCCCCTTAATCTTTTTCCTGATGTTGTGGTTGTGGAGTTAGAGATGGTCATATCATTTTCTTCTTAATGGTCATTGTTTTCCATGTGTAGTCTAGTTGGAAGTGTAGCTTCTAAGTGAAATAACCAATAATTATAATGTGTTGATAAGTTCTAAAACAATATATTAATTAATTAGGAGATAATGGCCAGCTTTAGCTTAAGGAAGAATGTCCCTTGGGATCCTGTTTTATTTTATTCCATTTGCTAAGTTTGCGCCTGTCACAAAGGGTTTGTCCCGGCACCCCACGTGAATATATGAAACATCTGACTTTTTTTCGGGGGGTGGGGGACTCTCAGAGTACATCGATCAGTTTATCTTTCATTATTGGGGAGATATATATATATATATATATATATATATAAAGAGAGAGAGAGAGTAAACAAACTAAGGGTTGCTCAAGCTAAGCATGGTTTCTACTTTGTAGAGCCTTTTGCTGAGAGTTTTATGTAGGCTCAAAAATGGTTGGAGTCTAAATCAAAGCGTCTTTGCTCAAGGACTAGGGAGTATAATTAGTTAGACACCTTGGTTGATCTGTATTGCGAGTTGGACCATAGGTGCTGACCAAAATGCTTCCAAGTGGACCGACTTGGTGCAGAAGTTTTCCTTTCATAGACCCTGACACAAGCTCTGACCACGCTTTTACCAAAGCAAAACAATAATTGAGACCTTGTATGCTATCAGCACTGGACCAGTTTCGTGTGAAATTTACTTTTAGATTATCTGACTGTATTATTAAGGTGAGTGAAGAAAAATCTGTATGCGGAGTGTTTTCAACACTGGTCCAGCCTGGTCTCCTGGTGCAATCTCATCCCAGTGATGGGGGTGTGACCTACTTTGCTTAGAATCATATGATTAGGTTATCCCTTCCCTTGGGGCCAAAACGAATTAGTGCTAGTTTTCTTTCTTAGTTCATTTGGCTGATGGTGCTGTGGCCTGTGGTCCATTAATTAGCACATCCTAGTTTGCAAAGTCACAAGAATGGTATGGTCTATGGGGACTGTCGTATTGATTTTAATTTTCCATTTTATTTGTCTGGTTAAATAATGTATGATCTAAATTTTTTTGCTTTAGAGGTTTAAACTAGCTTCAATGGTTTGTTCCATTTTTACCATGAGAATAATCCTGACCTTGAACTCTATAGGGGATGACACTTTTATGGATAACTGCCATGGTTCCACAATCAAAACCTCCATCCTGCGACATAATGACCCAAAGCTGCAGATCTCCAACACCGGGTCAGATGACTCTATTGTTCTCCTCATTTGTTCTCATTGCCATTGGAGCTGGTGGTGTTAGACCATGTTCCTTGGCATTTGGTGCTGACCAATTGGACCGAAGAGATAATCCGAAAAACGACAGGGTCCTAGAGAGCTTCTTTGGCTGGTATTATGCTTCTGCAGCTATTTCTGTTCTAATTGCATTGACGGGCATTGTTTACATTCAAGATCACCTTGGATATAGAGTAGGATTTGGAGTTCCAGCAATCTTAATGTTGATCTCTGCGCTCGTGTTCTTCCTTGCTTCTCCATTCTATATTAAGCAGATGGCAAGCAAGAGCTTGCTTACTGGCTTTGTACAAGTAATTGTTGTCGCCTATAAAAACCGAAATCTGACATTTCCACTTCCAAACTCAACTGGAAGTTACCATCACAAGAGAGATTCAAATGTTGTTGCTCCAACTGACAAATTAAGGTACAAATCTTTATTGCACTATCTTTTACTATTTAAATGTTGTGCTTGAATGTTTTTGATTTACATGTTTTAACTACATTGTTGTCTTAGATTTTTAAACAAGGCTTGCATCATCAAAAACCCAGAACAAGACATTGCCCTCGACGGTTCAGCGTCAAATCCATGGAGTCTTTGCACAGTAGAGCAAGTAGAGGAGCTGAAAGCACTTATTAAGGTCTTACCATTGTGGTCTACAGGGATCGTAATGTCAATAAATTTGAGCCAAAATTCATTCCCTGTGCTTCAAGCTAGCTCTATGGACAGACACCTCACAAAAAAGTTTCAGATTCCCGCTGGCTCGTATGGAATGTTCAACATCATCTCCCTTGCGCTGTGGGTTATTCTTTATGATCGTGCGATTCTCCCCCTGATATCAAAGATCAAGGGTAAACCAGTAAGGATTGGTGTCAAACTAAGAATGGGAATTGGACTATTTCTTACCTGCATTGCCATGGTAGTTTCAGCAGTTGTCGAGAATGCAAGACGAAGGGAAGCTATTCAGGACGGGTTTCGAAACAACCCTCAAGCAGTTGTGAAAATGTCTGCTATGTGGCTTGTTCCACAGTTTTGCTTGAATGGCTTAGCTGAGGCTTTCACTGCAATAGGGCAGACAGAGTTCTTCTATTCCGAGTTGCCCAAGAGTATGTCAAGCATCGCTGCTGCCCTCTTCGGACTCGGGTTGGCCGTGGCAAATTTGCTAGCTAGTGTTGTTGTGAGCATCATCGATGACATTACTTCAAAAGGCGGTAAAGACAGCTGGGTTTCGAGTAACATAAACGAAGGTCGCATTGACAACTACTACTGGGTTCTTGCCATACTGAGTTTCATCAATCTGTTTTATTACTTCCTCTGTGCCTGGGCTTACGGACCATCCGGTCGACAAGCAACAAAGGTTAAGGCCTTGCCAGGAAGATGAGTTGTCTAGTAAGGGCAGCGAGGTTAAAGATGGAAGGGAAATGACTTGAAGATTGCAGTGTTTTGGAATTACCGTTGCAGTTAAAAGTTGGCTACATATCAATATAGTGTTGGTGTTTAGTAAGTAGGAATATAGTTTTTGAAGTCATAAAATCTTTTATGCATATCATCTACTTGTGTGAATTTGTTCTCTAAACTCTGCCGTATGCCATTCTTTACCTTCTTTCACACTGTATTCTTTTCTATTACAGTGCTTTTATTATTTCATATTGCAGTAAATAGTGGTTTGGTCCGAGTGTTTTCTGCAGCCTGCTGCCTAAATTTATTTAGATCATATTTTGTAAACATCTGTCTGGTAAAGGGAAAACATTTTATTTATTGCAGCAAACAGTGTTTTAAGTAGTTTTCATTGTCCATTAAATAATACCTTTTCCATTAGCAACATTCAATGCACATTCCAAACTACATAATTGTAGATGAAATATGATCATATTATTTATGATTTCAATTTTTTCATCTACAATATGCAATTAAGTTCATATTCTTTCTCTAATAAAAACAACAAGAAAATGGGCGGATAATAGACAAAGCAATTGTCCCCACTATTTTCTGAGGAGCCAAACGCAAGCGAATATCACTCTACATTATATTGTCCTTATACTCATAGGTACAACCACCATTTGATTCTTTTCCATCCAACAAACATCCCTCGTCTGCGCACGCGCGCGCATATATATATATATATATATATATAGTTCGTGAACATGCAAAACTCAATCCGGCCCCTTCTCTCACCCCACAAACGAATCAATTACTAACAAAAATAAGAGCAAGAGAAAATGGGAAGGATCGCGGTTGGTGACACAATTCCCGATGGCACTCTCTTATGCTGATGAAGCGCACCAGACTGTGAACGTGTCCCTGCACTCCCTTGCTGCCGGTAAACAAGTCATTCTCGTCGGAGTTCCCGGTGCTTTCACTCCAGGGTGCAGGTAAACGAGTTTGCAATCAAGAGGGACTTAGAAAACAATTTCACCATTAATGATCAAAAAAGTGAAAAGGCTGTTATAGATACTTGTAATTAATTACAAAAATATTATAGAAAATTTTACAGATGGGTCCTTGAACCTCATATATTCTCTTTGTTATCCAAAATCCAAGCAGCTTGAAGCATGTTCCAGGTTTCATTGAAAAGGCAGAGGAACTGAAGTCAAAAGGCATCAGTGAGATTGTCGTACTCAGTGGTAATAATAATCAACTTTCTAATTTCCACTTCTTCAATTCATTTAAAATTGAAAGTGAAAGATTATCTGGAAATTGAACTGGCCCAAGTTTTGCAGTGAACGACCCATATGTGATGAAGGGATGGGCAAAGTCGTATCCGGGAAACAAGCATTTAAAGTTCTTCTCTGATAGCTCAGCAGCTTTCATCAAGTCTCTTGGGCTGGAGCTGGATGTGCCGGACAAAGGTTCCGGTATTCGATCAGAAAGGTTTGCTCTCCTGCTTGATGATCTTAAAGTGAAAGTTGCTAACGTGGAAACCGGTGGGCAGCTCAAAGTTTCCACTGCTGAAGATATGCTTAAGGCTCTTTGATCTCATTTCATCATTTTCTCCCTGTCTTTTTGTGCTGAAAAAAAAGTGTGCTGCAATCGTCTGGGGATAAAGTTTTCAGTGTGCTTTCTTAAAGAAATAACAGCTTGTGCTACTTGATACTTTGCTGCAAATGAACCCTTTATAGTTTTAGAACGAGACTAAAATAGATAAAAATTAACAGTTAAAGAAAAATGGAATTTTACTAAAAACTTACAGAACTTGGATGCAAAACATTCTAGTATGGTTTTAGAATGAGACTAAAATAGATAAAAATGAACAAAGTTAGCAAGTTTTGAATAATTGTACAATTCTCTGGTCTAGGAAAACAAACAACATTGCTCTCTCAAGTTCTGGTTTTCAAACACAAGTTTAAATGTCTCTACTTCATTCTCCTCCAACACCAAGTAACTCTGAAATCTGAATTTAAGTTGTAACATTTGCAATTGCAAGAGAATAATTGCTTATAGAGAAAGGGATCTGCCTGGATTCGACCAAAACGCGAAAAGGCGGCTTCATCACCAAGACATTCATCATTGGTACATTCATATTCAAATGCATATGCATATTATTGAATGTTTTTTCTTGTATTTGAACTTTTGATTACTTTAACATACTCTTGCTAAAAGCTAGCAAGTTCAGGTATCAATTTGTATAGTAAATCTAAATTTAAAGATGAAAATAAAAGAAGTAAAACATGGACAACAATAAAATAGAAACAAAATGACTTTTAAATATTGTGAAGTAATTCTAGATCATAACTGTTTTCTCAGCAATATAATTTATGGGTTCAAAACTGAATTCTCTTCTTCAGAGTGTAAGATTTCTTACCACTCCACCCACCACTTATTAGTCCAAATAGCTAAAAATACACAGTTGTTGAAGTTTGCTAGGCTGGCTCCATGGTGCCCTAAATTCGTTAGAAGCAGTCCACATTCTGCCAACTGCGATTAGCGCTCCATCGTCTTTCCGTCTAACCTCCACCACCACTGAGGTAAGCTTTCCCCTGTTCCCTATAACTTTTGCCTCTATCTCTACTTTTTCCTGCAATTTATATGTACGATGGTGAATAATTTAAAAGTTTATATAAATATACATGGAATTTTGAAATTTATAGAAAGAAAAACCATATACTTGAATCTTAGCTGATGAATAATACGAAATGCTGTAATCCACCGTGACTTGGCCTCGAGCTGTTCCGGTTTCGGTGTATATGGCCACTGATGAAATCATGTCGATGAGCGTCGCTATAGCACCCACTTCCCAATTTCCATGAGCATCCTATTATACTTGGATAGAATCTTTAATCAATTTTATATGTACATATCAGCTGTGCAAATACTTGCTTGTTTTATAAACAAATTAAAAGATGATCACTTGTTTAATTATCTAATAATGGCTACCAAAAAGAAAGGTTGATGAAGAGGTAGAGAAATGGAATTTAACTGATAGAGAAGGCGGTATGATTAAAGTACTGTGCACAGATCCTTCATGGGCACGATCGATTAGCAATCCTTGAGCAGTTAGATTTTCTAGCTCCACACTTTCCATCCTTTTCTTCATAGCTACGATCCCTTTCTCCATAGTTTCCTGCATCCGATTCTGGGGGATCTGCCGCAACTTTTCTCCATCCGTGGACATCCGATATGATTTTTTTCCTAAAATGAATTGCTGTAAATTTTAACTTTGATCATTGCCAAACTCGATTTCATAATCAGGCTCAAACTAAGGAACAATCAAAATTCATTATCTGCAGCATTTGATTCATTAAACAGGTCCTTAAAGATAGTTGAATTAGAAGCACTTTATTGAAGCTTACCTGAATTGATCTGAGCCGATTCCAACACTTGGAACAAAGGCGACGAACTGCAGCTTTCGGGGGCTTTCAGAGAATCCAAGAAGAAAGGAAACAATAACTTTACCCCCCTTAGGAATCCATGGAAGAATAACCGTCTTTGATCAGCTTTTCCTCTCTTTTGAGTTTGAGATATGGTTGACCAATTTAATTTGATTTTTCTTTTATACTGATCTCAAGTTCTCAAATCTCAACTAATTATATACCGTTCGATATGATCGAACAATAAGAGATCGTTGGATTTATTTTTTCCTATTCCTTAAATTTGTTTGCATCCGCAGAGGCGAGGAAAGGATATTTGAAGAAAAAAATGTCAAATTTGTTTAGGATTTAAGGTTTATGATTAGAGATTTAAATTTTAAATAGATATGCTTGTGAAAAAAAATTATACGGTCAAATCATCAAATATTTTCATAATCATCCCCGAACTGAAGAACAATCAAAATTCATTATCTGTAGCAATTGATTTATTTAACAGATGGAGTTTACTCGAATCGAACTGATATGATCTCAACACTTGAACAAAAGCGACGAATTCAGAGACGAGAAAGAAAACAAGGGGAGAATAACAGTCTTCGATCAGCTTTTTATCTGTTTGAATTCCAGATATGGTTGATCAATATAGTCTGATTTCCCTTAAATAGTGAGCTCATCAGTATGTACATACATTATTCGCCATCAAAAGAAACTTCGTTTAAAGAGATGGAAAAAAAAACGTCACCGACCTCGCAACCGGCTCCACAAAGAGGAAGGAGTGATACCTTGTGGAGGAGGTGTGAGCAAGTCTAGCATAGTTTCCTTCTCCTTGGGGGTCAATGGTACACCTCTAACAAGGTCTAAAGCCATGACGTGCACATTAGTGTTTTGTCTGTGTTTCTTGTAAGCCCATACCCCTGCAGCAGCACCTGCAACAAGAAGCTGTCCCGAAATCCTTCTGGTTTAGGTTAAAATACAAAATACGGGTAAAGATTACATTAATATCGGAAGTCCTAAGATTTTACACTAACCGGTGATAGCCACAAGGCTGCAGTCTGCAGATCAAACTTCGGGGCATAAAGTACCGTCTCGCCATAATCCTCTTCAAGCTTTTTATAAATCTCTTTGTCATTCTTTCCGGATCGAATCTCATCACGAATTAACTGCAATAACAAATTAAAAGTAGGAATGAACAAATATGACAGGACACTAAGAATTGAATGAACAGAACAAGGATATCTTTGGGAAAGCTGGCTAGCAAATGATTGATTTTGCAATCCCAAAGAGAGTTCATAGTTTTCATTATTCAAGACAGCCAGAACATATGATTAAGACAACAAGGCCTAAAAGCAAGCCAGCCAGTTCATCAACTTCTGAGAGTGAGTATTTTTATTTTATTTAATGAGATTATAACAGTGAAATTTTGTGAACAAGCAGGCTTCATCTGGTAGCAAATGCTGAAGTAAATAACTTGGCTTCTTACAAAAGCCATTTATAAGAGAACAAAATAGTGTACCTTTCTGAGGAGAATTGCGATATCCGCTTGTGAATCTTCAATGGACTGACTCCCACATTCTGTACATCGCACGTTGTGACTGATATTTCTTGCCCTGGCTTCCACAACTTGTGCCTTCTTCACTTCATCGTCTTTGTTTTCCATTCTCAAAATAGATCACTGCAGTCTCAAACAAACTACTAAAATCACCCACAAAATGGAAACATCGTCAGCATTAGAATTCGCCGGGCCTTTCTTTTTCGTCAGTGAAGCATTTTATCGAACACTTGGGCTTGAGGAAAAGGAAGAATAAGAAAACACAGCAGATCGACACCATTTTTCTTAAGCATTTTCTTCTAATCGAATGATTCAGTTTAACCCAACGTCAAAACCCCCTCAAATAGAATTACTTAAAAGGGGTCGATTCAGTATTATAAACGGACCTTGTTCAACTTTAGTTAATAACTTTCAATTTCTAAAAGTCAAAATATAAGTTGTTCGCTCTCTTGGATAGAATCGGGCACTTGGATTTCTTTGTATTTGAATTTTCAACAATTAAAATTCTAAAACTTTATTCAGTTTTGTTTTCCATTTTCTATATTTTCTGGGTCACCCAAACGAGACAAAGAAAGCATATAATATAGTAAGAAGAAGAATGAATGAGTGAAGACAAAGGGAAATACCTTGTTGGATTGTAAACTCAGTGACTGATGCTCAATTTTGGTGCTTGCGATTTGGATAAGAGGTTTTGGCTTTTGAACCGGGGGGGTTAACCTAGTTTCTTGCTCTTCCAACTCCGAAGCTTGTCGGTGGAGAAGTTGACATGAACAGATTATATAACTGACACGTGGATTTCTCTTCTATTTTTGTCTATCAAATTATTTAGATTATTTTTTGCTAAAAAAACTTCTGTACGAAAACGTCCAAATATGCCTATGTAAATCTGAAAAGTACACTAATTGTTCAAGTTTATTTCTCATAGTTCATTGCCAAACTCACCAGCTCATGAATCATCTTGCATTGAATTAACAAAACAACAAAGTACTCAAAAACTCAATAAAGTGAGGTTCTATCATGGATTAAACTTACATCGAGATTCACAAGTACAAAATATTCAAAATGAAAAGCCGTGTAGTGTGTATGTATAAATAATGCTACATCGAAATTTCGAGCAGGAAAATGTACTCACCCAGTATTCAACAAGAAGAAACAACAAAGAATACATTGGACCTCTGGAGTGTGATCACCTGATGAACATGTTTCATTTCATTACTTCATCTATGACATCGCTTAGCAAAGTCGGTATCTTTGGATTTGTGTTCAGAAATAAGTTTGATGCAAAAGAAACGACTTCAACGAACAACTTTGATGTTCAGCAGCTCCCTGCAGAATAATATGGCCCCCAATTCAGTTGTGGACTTTGACAGAATCCAGTCGTGAAATCTCTCCTGTAAAACCAATCAATATTTGAGAATGTCTACATTTCCATGTACTATATCTAACTAATTTATAATAGAGTTCAATTAGCTATATCTAACTTAATATACTATGTTCACCCGGTTCAGGAAATGAGAAGAAACTGCCATACCGGGTGGAAGAAGTGCAACTTCAATCTCTTGAAGTGTTTTGCCTTTAGTTTCCAGCACATTTTTCTTTACAAATATTACTGCCAGCGAACAAAAGGTGGCAAAAATTGTATTCAGGAGTAATGGTCCAAGCAGCTCCAGTAATCTTAAAAACAACAGACCGACTAAGAAATTAAACACCTGTTACAAAGACCAAAGACAGTCACTGGTGGTTCTAAAAAACAGGAAACAAAAGAGAGAGATAGAGAAACCAAAAAGTCATGTGCCTGTTCACCATACATACTATTACGAAATGCATTTGAAATGACAGTGTGCACATTTAAGTCGAAAGCAACAAAAATAACCCGTCTAGCAACAGGAGGTTACCCAGTGGACAGCCATGCAAATTGACATCCCCTTGGCCCTAATCCGACCAGGAAACATTTCCGATAGGAGAAGACCGGGCACTGGTCCAGCACCCATAGAAAAAGAAAAGACAAACCTGCATTCTCACACCATCAAGTTTGTGTTAAGAAATTGCCATACCACAAAATGATGTTGCTAAATATAAATGTTTCCTTTGAATAGCCTTCATGAAATTCTGTAATAAGGTCAACATAGGCATCCATTCTAATGTATTCAATGGTCAGACATCCATCACCACCATGATGAATGAAAAGGAAATTATACACATCCAAAGTGACACTTATCCTCAACATTTTGATGTTCAAAGGATTAACAACTTACAACAGCATGCCTCCAACAGAGATATAAATTACATTGCTGCTCGAGACTAAGGAACTAGCTGAAGTTGCCTGAATGCCCATTGCTGCCGCCTGAAGCACAAAGGCATGAAGCAAAAATTAAATAAATTGTATTCAACACAATACAAATTGTTATGTTCAGAAAATATTATTGGTGCAACAAAGTCCAACAATGCTCATGCTTTCTCTAATAGAATTCAACATTTAGATGCCAAATTATAAATGCCACAAACAGCTACAGAAAATAAATCATATTAGGAATTTGGATATCATATATATGCTGCTAGTAGGCACCAAACAGTAAACGACAAGCCAATTTTTTTTCTTCTTTACCATGCCTGAAAAACTTGCAATGAGAAGAGCCTTCCTTCCCAGTTTATCCATTGAAAGCAATGCAAAAAGTGACCCTGAAGACATATAAACAGCAAATTTAAAGAAACATTCCACGATGCATAAGTTAGATACATGGTGAAGTCGCCACTTATACCTAACAAATTGGCAATTCCCACACACATGTTTGCAGACTCTGAGGGTACACCAGCATTTTTAAAGACAGTTGATGAGAAATAGAAAACAGCATTTATACCAGATAGTTGTTGTAAAGCAAAAAGCAGAGATCCAATGAAAACAACTGCAAATGGAGAACTTAATAAGTAAGAAAGAAAGTATACTGCAGATATAATAACTTAAAATCTTACTGAAAATCATTAGCATTTCACAGTTCACCTTTACGATGACGGCCATAAAGTAGCTCGGAGAGCTTGACTGTATCGGACTCATCCCCTCTTTCTGACTTTGACAATTCAGCCATTGCAACTTTGACATGTGGTCCTCCCAGAAGTTTCTCAAATACAACTTCAGCATCAGCACCTCGTCCTCGCTGAAGCAAGTTCATAAAGCTTATGAGAGGCTACTGACAAAGCGAAAAAGCTGCTTGAAGATAAACAATGAGAACTGATCATATCCTTTGCCCTTTTTTTTTCTTTTTTGCTTAATATATAAAGGGTGAAATTCACCCATAGTAAGAAGCGATGATGTCAGGATATAGTAGCATCCATAACTCAGAAATGAACCTATCTCAACACCTAGAGCACCTGCATCATAGTCACTTCTAAGATCTTACTTAACTATCTAATCAAAATATAAACCCACACAATATCAAATTTTTGTTCAGTTGAATAACTTTTCAGAAAGATGCTTAACCGTAAAATGTCTTTATATTCAGATCCTCAAATATAATTACAACTGAAATCTAAGTTATTTTAAGTGATAGTGGTAATGCATGATATATTGATATATGTAAAGCTAACCATTTGCAGTTCCAAAGAATATAACAATATAAAATGTGAACATAATATGAACCTTTTTAAATATCATTTACATCTCTCTAACTGGATCCAAGTTTTTTTATGACAATATGAAAGTTAAAGGATGTTGACCATGTAATGCGAGAATCTACAATTATTGTTGGTGAATATGAATGTAGAGCAATAACCTTGAAAAGCCAATGGGGACTTTCTACAGAGAATTCCATGAAAAGAACAAGTATAGCAGCAGGAGCAACAGATGCCCAGAAACATATGCGCCACCTGTGTATATCATCATGTTATGAATTATGTTATCAACCTATGTGTCAGAAAACACAATCCAAGTTGTCAAAGCATGTTCTTCTGATGACTTTATTTCTTTTGAAAAAAAGAATGGGGAACCAAGCACATCATCTTGTAGTGCCATCCTAAAAATTGCTTTGCTTCAAATAACAATAAATCACATATTAAAACAAGTTTTTTTTTTTTTTTGCTGATTATCATTTTCATATCTACAGCTACTTCTAATTTACTCATCATTTCTTACCAACCCTCAGTTTCCTTAGCAGGGAATCCCATAAATAGAGCACTCATCAATCCTGAACATGTAGCTATTTGACTGCAGCTTCCATATCTACCTCTTATATAAGCTGGAGAAACCTGGGCATGGATCACACTACTGTGTGTAAAAAAAGTAAAGAAGAGAAAGCCTTAAATATAACAGAAAAATAGTATATTAATACCTCTGCCATGTAAAGTGCTGCAACAGGAGGGCCAATACCCATTCCAGTCCCAACAAATAACCTCCCTAGAAGCATACCCCAAAAGTTCTTTGCTGTTGCACTGCAAGATTTTTTTTAATGAATTTTAGCATTATGGCTCGGTATCTTTCAACAAAATGGCTCAGGAAATTAACTGATAAATTTAGAATAAACCCTCCAAGAGGTTCATATAAAGTATTCGAGCACAATGATTGGCCTATTCGAGATAAATTCAAAACAAAAAAGAAAGAGCTAGGAATTGATATTGCAATTACCTCATTGAAGATCCGATTATCATAGGTAAAGCACAGAGCTGGAATGCCCTGCGACGCCCAATCCCATCCGCAATCAAACCACTGAATAACGATCCCACAAAGGCACCCCCTAAACATGTACTTACAACCATGCCTTCATTTCAACAAAGGAAAACATATTAGAGTGATTAACTACCAAATTCATTAACTAGACGAGCTACAAAATTCATTGCTACAATACCTTCCGCCATGGTATCCCCATGAAAGCCAAGGTCATGTGAAATACTTTCAAGTGTTTCATTAACTACTCTGCATCAATAGTAGCAAGCATTAAGAATACATTGCCTGCAGAATTTCCAGATTTACCAAAAATCCAAAATGAACATACCCAAGATGGTAACCAAACAAGAAGGAAGATAGGGTTGCCAGGAGTATATAAGGGAATGATCGCTTCCAAGGAGGGTTTCCAATCTCTTTGCCCACTCCATTCAGTAATCGTACTTAAAAACCCACATAATAAATCCAAGAAAATCTCAGTACCTACTTAAACTAATAAAGACAACTTCATTCAGAAAATTGAAGAATCCGTGAACCTTGTTCTTTGTCATAGGCATTGATAATGTGGTCTCTGCTACCACGCTTGTACATGGAAAAAGAATCGACGTGTCGTCCCCGCATTTCAACGCTACTATAAGCACTCTCCCCAGAACTAAACACAAAACTCTCTGATGATGTTGACTGCAAAAAGAGTTCAAAGAGCAATTGAGAAAGAAGGAAACAAATTCAAGAACCCGCCATGTTTATGGTCAAAAGAAGGAAAGAAATTCAAGAACTCACCATGTTTAGCGTTAAAAAGAAGGAAAGAAATTCAAGAACTCACCATGTTTAGCCTCGGTGTAATATATAAAGAATACAAAAATGGTATGTTGTTTAATGAAAAATAAATATACCTGTAAGATAGGAATGCTTTGAATCTTGGAATGCTACGACAATGGCGATTCTTCCTTCCTTTTCTTGAATTTAACTAAAACATAAAGAACTTGAAAATGAGGGAAAAGACAGAAATCAAAAATGAAAAACAGACATGTATTAAGATGCGCCGGGAACGACGACGACAGGTGATTGTTGCTAACTTACACACCTCTGGTTTAACTTGAATTTTTTTGGGTGTTCTTTTTCTTTGGTTTAAATTTGAAGAAAGAGACGAGCACCTGTGCATGTTGAGGGAGTAAAAAGGGAGGGAAGATCCGGTTCTTTTTAGCGGTGCCGAATGCTTCTCCTTTTAACGGTTTAGCTTGTATTGACACGCGGAATACTATTTTATTTATTTCTTTTATTATTTAATTTAATAACTAGCCAGAAATTTGGTTTTTTAATAGAATATCATAATAGTTAGTGCCTTATTAGTTTGATTGATTTAAATAAAATTTGTTCATTTATTGTATTATTATTTTATTTATTCATAATTTAAATAGAGATTTGAGTCGTAATTTATTTATTTTATCTGTATAAGACATTGTTTCAGAATTAGAGATATTTAAAATAGAGATTTGAGTTACAAAATTGATTAATTCACCATAGTTATATTTAAAAAATTGCAAATAAAAAATAAAATTAAATACTAATAAATTATTAAATAATGCATTTTATATGAATATATACTATTTTATAACATATCATAAAAAATGATATCATGATAGAAAATATAAATCATTCACTTTTCTAACATATCATTGATATTTTTTTAATAAAAATATAAAAATATCATATAATGTTAATAATTATATGATTTGTTGATTAAATCTCTTGATTCTACTATTCAAAAAAATCTCTTGATTCTTAATTTCAAGAGGTCAATTTTTATAATATGAAAGAAAATAAATACACTACTATATTATTTAAATATTTATGTTTGATAAATACATACATAAGTTAATACCATAAAACCAATTAAATCTAACCAATAATTTTGTGTAAGCTCACATTTCCCCCTGCTTTGAAAATCATTTGTATAATCCAAAAATAAATCGAATAATTTTAAAAAAAGCTATTCCATACGCCGTTTAGCATGTGATGTAGAATTAGAAACATTAACAATACTTTGTTAGGGAAAGAGACAACTCGATGTCTATAAACTTTTGCATGTTTTATATATTAAAAATGTCCACCTGTCGTGCTTTCTAATTATATTTGAAATTAGATCTATTTTCTACTATAGAAATTAATTTGAATGGCCTTTAAATCCCTTTAATCTTGTCATATCAAACATGAAACAAGTAGTTGTGAACGTGTATTAGTACGCTTCACATGACAATCAAGTTATGGCAATGAATATAAACACACATATGTGCACATATACTATCATCTTTATTATGATATAAAAAATTCGGCAAAACAGACTCATCACGTCGTGATACACTGGAGCACATTGTAGAGTTTGACAAGGGCATATGCTCCCTGAATCTCTCGGGAACCAAACTTTTGCATAAGCAGAGTCTTGAATGAATGATAACATAAGAACAAAAAAATTGAATAACCATGGCATTAACACTATCTACCTTAACTGTACGGCCGAAGAAGGAAAAAAGAAAAGGAAGAAATAATAAAGAATTTCCTCATGAGGAGTTACCGGCCGAAGAAGACATTCTTTGGATCTGTCTAACACAGCAAGGTAAGCTTTTAGAATTGCGTGTAGAATCAGGCAAAATAAATAAGGAGTTATGCTTACTTATAATAAATGAAGTTAAAAGGGAAAAAAGAAAGATGATATAAACTTTTGAAACAAAGAAAAAAAGTACCTTACTCACAAGCAAGTCGACTTGCTCTCTGTACATTTCCTTCAAGTCTACAATATCAGCTCGGAGTTCCTCCAACTGGGAAAAAAAGATGATGCAGCCACTTAAAAATGTAAGCACATCATGGATCACACAACAATATCATATAATATTTTCAAATCCAGAATTGCGTCAGAAATATTTAGTTCAGCAAAAGCTCATATTGTCTCTCCGCCTTGATATACTTATGATACCACATGCATGAAAATAGCATCTATATACTTCATCACCCATCCTTGAATATGAAACTTTGTTTGCCATCAATGAAAAAAATCCAAATGAAAAGAGGCAATGTACCTCCTCATCTCGTTCACCCATTAGCTCCAGAGCAGCAGCGTGTCTCCGCCTCAAGGCTTCTAGCTCTGCCCGGATTCCAGGTAATGTGGCAGCCTCTGCCTTCAACTTTTCACACTACAGCAAATGTAGACAAGGTTAAAGGCCGTGATTTGAAAAGGACAGAGAGTATTATATTGATGAATAAAACCTCACCCGCATTTAACTAGAGAGCAGATAACTCACCTCTGCAGTCATTTTGACTAACTCCTCGGACAGAGAGTCACGGATAGACTCCAAGGAATTCTGAAGTAAAGACAACCAAAGCCAGTAGATATAAGCTATTTAAACAGTAAACAAGATAAAAACCCACACCTAAAATAAGGAAATATCTGGTACTGAGGACAGTTTGAACATTTAGTGGCATATATTGAATTCAGGAGCTCAAAAAATCATTCATACCAAGCGAGACATATAGGATGCAAGTTCACCCTCCTTTTGACGAAGGGCAGACTCAAAAGCACTTGGTGCCATGCTCTTCATGAAGAGTGGACTTGCTGTTGCCTCTCCAATATTTCTTTTTTCAGAGAAACCATCAGATGAGTCCAAAGATGCTTGCAGAAAATAGCTCTCCTCCATGCTTTCTATACTGCTAGCAGTAGAGAGTTTCCGAGACAAGCTTCCTGCACCGCAGTCACACAATAAGCACAGAAGACCAAAAAAGATCAGCTACATCATAACAGAATGGAACATACCATTCTCCAAGGTCAAATTATGCCTTGCAATTGGAGCATGCTCTGTAGACTGCACACGCACTGTCCTTTCCAAGTCTACTCGGGCAGCTTTCTCCCTTTCTACTTCCTGTAACAAAATTAAAGGCTTCCTTCCGTAAACAGAACCAAAATATCAAATCTAAGTACCAACACTTAAAATGGTTCCTATGGTCATATAGAAGTAAAGTAATAAATTCTCAAGGAATGCCTCATGTAACATCAGCAGATACATTGAAATAAGTTTCATAATGCTAAACCACACATGCCTCATGGTTTTGTTTTTTATCATCAGAGTTGAAAGGAAAAAGAATTCAAGAAAACAACTCAATATGAATGGGAAATGGGACACTTGGTCAACTCACAAGCAAAGAGAATGAATACGCTAATGAATCTAAAGCAAAACCTGTTGCAGAAGTTCTCGGTGCACAAGAGCGTCTTGTAACTCTTGCTTATGTTTCCGTCTCAGTTCCCTAATTTCTTCCTCAAGCTGGTTTGCCCGACCTTCTTGTGTATCAGCTTCCTCCTTTGCTGCTAGGTATTCTTGTCTGTTCTCAGCAGCTCTCTGTCTCTCTTTCTCAAGGGACCTGCTAAGCTGTGTTTGTTCTGCTCTTAGACATGAAATCTGAAGCAAAGCAAAAGTTAAGCTGATATCCAGAAATGTTTCTACAAATAAAACATACATCTGCCATCAAAGTAGAACCTGAGCTTCAAGAACATTAATTCGTGATAAGGTTTGAGATAAGCGTTCATTTACAGATCGCTCTCTCTCTTCTGCAGCTGCTGCTTTTGCCTCAGCTTCCTGAAATTTTGATACAATAGAAAATTATGAGAATATACAATTTCACGTGGTATCATAACATGCAATAAAATTATAAACACCTGGAGGCGAGAGTTTAGAGATCTCTCCACAGCAACCCAAGCTTCTGCTTTTCTGGAAGTTGTTTCCTATTAAAAATAGTGCAAAAACAAAATTAAAAAAAATTGAGACCATAGTCCTTGAAGCTTGTTAAGAATGCATTAGAACAACATATTCACCTGCACGGCTTCAATCTGCCTTAAAAGTGGTCTTGTAGACTCGGGCACTTGTGTAATCAACTCCTCACACCGACGCTCACTTGCCTAGGAAACAAATTTGAAGTGTGAGCTACTCTGCTGCTGGAAACAAATATCCAAAAAAAGTATCAACTATCAAGGGAAGATTTAATATCTCTCTACAGTCAGCATAAACTCGGCATACTTGATAACGTTTTTGAAGATCTTCAATGTCCCTGCGAAGCATATCTTCTCTAAATACTGCCTACGTAGCCAGAAAACAAAAATAAATCATACTTTTTTATATATTAGCATGATAAAATCTGAAAATTAATACAATGAAAAACCTGTTGTTCCTTTCTGCTTAAGGTTTGCCTTAATTCTTCAAGTGTCTGTACTAGCATGGATTCACGTTCTTCGGCCTCTCTTAGACCACTCTCCAATTCAGTTCGGGCTTCATTGTTGGCACGTGCCTCTGCTAGTGCTTCAGCCTCCCTTGCTGCATTCAGTGCATCTGTATAGAAGTCCTTCTGAGCTGCAAGTTCAACTTGGTGTTTATCAATTGTTTCCTGCAACAACTTCTCTGTAGCTGTCTTGTCCTTTTTGATGCTCTCTACCTTGTTCTCTTCAACCTGAAAGCAGAACAAGGAGCATTAACTATCAACAAGATGAAAGAACTTATTTGTAAGCAACAGAACTCTTTTTATGCAATTGAAAGGAAATAAGGAATTCTTGGACAAAAGTAGGCCCCAAAAAACGATATAATAATGGTCATGAGTAAATATCCCCAAGGTCTAACTAGAACTTAATAGGAGATTTCAACTTCCTCCCAGGTCTTAAGGGAATTGAGTAATGTTTTTAATCCGTTCAGATCACTCGGACAAAATGAAGTAAAAAGGAAACATTAGTAAAACATAAGAGTGTTTCTTTTTCTTATTTTCCCTTTCCTTTTTTAAGTTTTGATAGGTGAATAAACAAACCAATAAAGCAGCACCAATGGCATGGCAATCCAAGAACAAGGCTAAGTTAACTGAAGACAAGATCTAAAAAACTAATAGCATCCTGCGATTCTATGAAGTTCTGTCTATTGAACCCAAAATCTTAAGTTTGAAACCAAGTATCCCCAAATGAAAGAAGCACAATTACAGAATAAGGAAGGCATATTCCAAGCAGTTTTCACAATTACAGTAAGCAAGTACAGTATAAGAATACGAGTTATTATTATGGAAAAACCAATTAACCTGAATGATATTGTTTTGCTCGAGGGAGGTTAAAAATTGAGCACGGTATAGAATTTAATATCTTGAATCCAGAAAAATAATAGGAGGAACTTTCCAATTCCAAGGCATGCACTTGCCTGAAGCTTTGTAGTCAGACCTTTCTTCTCCTCTTCAAGCTCTCTAATCTAGTATGACAAAAATGGAAGGGAAAAAAAAAGTGAAAACTGAAGAGAAAGGAAGAAGAGTACCAGAAATATAGAAAACTCAGTCACAAAAACATTGTCAAACCTGAGCCCTTAATTTCCTGATAAGAGCCTCTTGAGTAGCCTGCTTCTTTGAAAGCTCTTCACCTGAAAGGATAAAATATCTTGTAATAAGAATGCATAGGAACAAGGAGATCAAATTTGCTCGAGAATCACCAGGCACCAAAATAGATGCACTCAAGAATATATTTTTGACTAAAATCCCATACATGGTCAATTATAAGCCTCCCTTAGACTTTATCTCCCCTGTAAAGGTTAGGTGGGCAATGAGTTAATTGTAACATATAGAGAACTTTATCCATTCCCTTTGAAGAATTCTCTATTGACAGATAATCCTACTCAAGGTATTTCTTAAAATAGAAAGAGAAATGACACAATGACTATTCAACAAGTGCCAACAGATCTAAGAGAGGAAAGTTATATGTTTGTGAACAAGAAATAGAGCTACCGTGTGTTGCATAAATCATAAATAAGAGTTTTCAGAACTCACCTTCAGCCATTACTTGTTTAATTATTTCATCTTTTTCCTTCAAAAGAGCAGCAGCGTCACTTTTTTTGTTCTGCTCTCTTCGAAGAGTATCCCTTTCCTTAGTAAGTGCATAAACCTGGACAAACACACACCAAGAGACAACCACACTTAAAAAACATATTTAGCTTAAAAGGACAAATCTTTTCCTTAAGTATTTATCCAGTTATCATCAACTGCTACTAAAGCATAGAACACGCTGACAACATTTTCAATTAATTGAAACTTAGATGAATCAGAACTCATACAAGAAACTTCGTAAAAGTGATAATAGTCATGACACGATTAAAATAACGCAAACTATTATAGGGGGCAACCTTTGAATTATAATAAGGGACTTCAAGCGTGATATCCATCATTGATGACGTTATGAGAACGAGAGGAAAAGTATCGCTGAAAACCAGAGATCAAGGCATGAAATAACCTTAAACCGTACTTAACCTCATACATATAGTCAATAATACCAGTAAACCTAATAGACAACAAAGACGATATTTTTCATTCACAACCAAGATATTAAGACAATTTAAAAGTGCCAGTCTTAACTGGAAACCTATTCCACAAGGACCACAACTAATTTTTTTATTTATAAAGTTAGTAAATGGTTAGAAATACTACAAAACATAAATAAAGGTTTTCTAGAATCAGGGTTGTCTAAGACGCAATGGCACTGTAGGCAGGAAGCAAATTTTTTACGAGATTACTAGGTGAATGCCAAGGCAAGACGACATACTAGAACATTAAAAGCATGCATAGCATCTAAAATATTTTATTTAGTCCAAAGGGGAATGCCCCAATAATAAGATATGGGTGTTCGTGTTTCTAACCGGGAGGTTCTAGATTTAAATTTCAGGGGCAAGGATTTTATGTAATGGAATAGGGTTAAGACCTCATATGAAGTTATGAACCCAAGAGATAGTCGGTCTATCTGAAATTCCAAGGATATGCTATTGGTGTCAGTACATCATGTTCACTCATTAAGGAGCAACAAGTTTAACCATCACCAAAAAATGTGATTCAAGCTTCTGCAAAATGTTCTAAAATTTCTCGACAACAATATCACAAGGAGAAACATAAACAACGAAACTAATACAGAAATGAAAGAAAATAAAAGAGGGGATGAAAGTCTTGAACATACATTCCTTTCAAGGGTTGAAACCCTTTGATGATATTCTTCTCGCAATAACTCAATTTCTACTTCATCGGATTTTCTCTGTTCCAAACTTTCAGCTGTTAGATTGCTATCTTTTTTTCATTTTTATTAGGGGAGAGACAGTGAACTATACATCTAAAAATCTAGTTAGAAGTAGTTACCACTTATTTCTTCAATTATTGGATGATTAATGTGGAAGGGGAAAATGTAGTAGGAAGTTATTGACTTATATTTAGAAAAATGAAGAAAAAAATTAAAGAATTTACAGCTAGAGTCTACGACTATTGATGTAGGTTCCAACAGTTCTAATGATATATTGAGAAGGATTGCCAATAACACAACTACAAGTGCTGTGCTGGATGATTAAAAGAGAGACGGTGCCATCACAGTTATGATGTAGGTTCCAACAATTTGAATGCTATATCATGGGAAGCATTGGAAGTAACATTATAGAGTAAAATTACATTATATGTTTCTTGTTCAAATGTCATTAGTGTTCACATCACCGACCTAAATAAACAACCGAACCAAACACCTCCACCACCAATTTTTCAAAGAAAAATCGGCTATAAATACAAATCAAAGAGAATGGTAGTCCCCATCATTGAGAACTATATGCGTAAACAACATTCCATTCACTGCTAAGACCCGCATTCATAATCCCTATAAACCAGCATTTAACAGCAATCATGATTATGCAAAATGTCTTAGGGAGGAACAGAACTTCACCTTTGGGGCTCTCCTCAAGTCCAAGGTGAACACCATGCAAATTAATATATAACATAAGTTTTCTTTACAGGAAAAATTCGACAATATTTCATCTATAAGATATACAGTTTGAAGGCATGTTATAGAAACTGATGATTTTAAAGTGTATATAGGGTTATACTAAGTTCTGCACATGGAAATAAAAACACATTAAAAAAACTTGACCAGAGACAATAAAACATAAGAGCATACAATAAGAAGATTTTTCACCATATAATAATAGATATAATCTAACACAAAACACAAATGTACAGAACAAAAAGCGATCAGAAAAAACATCTAAGAATCAATCCTTTTATCATGGATCAGCCATGGACAGAATTATATGAAAAGCCAAGTCTTCAAGCTGAACCTTCTAATCGATAACTTGTGACTTTCATTTTAATCTCTATTCAGATATTCGGTTTTATCCAAGAGACTAACCTATACAAAGCAGTAAGCACTGAAAAACAACAGACAGCAGAACAAAACATATCTAAGTGTCACTACCATATAGACAGTGCCAAACCATGTTAAAATATCTAGGGAAAGAGAAATGACTGTACATACCTTCAAGTCCACAATTACAGCTTTAAGTTGCCCGTTCTCATTCATTAGCTTTGCAATTTCATCACCTTTTGCCTGAAAAAGAAACGAATTGAAATTAGAAATTCAAGAACCATAAATCTTTAACGAGAAAAGATAATATAAAACATGATTTCATTTCTTTAGTGCCCCATCTCTTGGGAAAATGTAGCATAAAACACCATGACCAGATGCATAAAATAAATAGTAAAGTTCATAGCCGAATAAGAGATAATGGCTGACACCTAAAGTTTAATCAGGAAAAATCCATGTTGCAGTGAAGGACATATACACTACCGTCCAAAACCTACCGAACACTCCCCTTTTTATCTTAAAATAGAAAGAAATGCACTAAACAAATAATCTTTCTGGTGTTATGGAGCATCATAAAGGATCTAACCTTTGTAATGGTATTTATTCAAGAAGGAAAGGTGATATGCATATGAGGAAGAGAACAAGAAATTTTCTCAAGAGCTTCAGTCAATTTCTGATCGAAACAGCAGCATCATTATGTCAATCTCACATGTGCATGCTTCCTACATAAAATAATGGAAAATGTGAAGTACCTGAGCTTGCTTTGCAGCACCTTTTAATGCAGATTCCATCATTTTCATTTCCATCCTCAGCTTCTCCAATTCATGCGCAGAATCAGCTGAGGCGGGAATTATAGTTGCAGAACTCAAGTGCAGTTCTTTAACACCAGTTTCACTGTCATTAGTCTGCTCACCCACTTCAACTCTTTCAGTATTCGAGTCATTTTCAACAAAAACTGATTCAGAAACCGTCCCTTCAGCCTCATATGAAGGAATCACAATAAGAGATGGAAATTCCTGAACACTGTTAGTCTCCTCAACAGAGATAGAATGCGAACTCGGAAGCATCGACTCTTCAGGGCCACCACCACCAGCATCTAGCCTATCTCTTGGTTCCTCAGATTTAACAGGAGAACTTTTCTCCGAAATCTCTTCCGTTTGCGACTTTTGTTCATCTTTACTTTCATGTATGTCTACAGCATCAGTTGATTTTGCTGGCACAGGCTCAGCATCCTCAACATGGTCTACTTCTGCACTATCTAATTTCACTTCCTTAGAGTCAGAACCTTCAGAAATGACCATATCAATGCTTTCTTTCTGCTGTTCTCTGTCAAGGGAATCTGATGACTCGACATTCTGAAGGGTAACTTGAGAAGGCTCGGCAAAAACTTGTTGTGTTTCTGATTCAGGTTCAGCTTTACCAGGGTCTGAAATCACAGAATCGGCTCTCTCCACAGCCTCTGAATGTCCGTTATCTTTTTCTAACTTGACATCTTGTTTATCATCTTCAAGAGTGGTTTTCTCATGAGACTTTATTTCCTAATTATTCCAAACTCAAATAAAATAGTAGGGGATTAACCCTTCACTAGATTATTTAGGTAGATAAATTATTCAACAAAACAAACCTTTGTATTTCATGATTTTTATTCTTGTTTTGACATTTATATCTCCAACAATAAGATTAGCATGAGTAAGTAGAGGCCAAATACAAGTTAGGCTTCGTAATTGAATTCCCACAAAATGGAAATAAAGCAGCATGTTCTATTAACAAACTTTACGACTCTAGCTTAAATGATCAAATAATTCACAAAGCTTTCTTCAAGGTAATAACAAGTTAACAACAGTCATTACTATTCACCAAAACGAACCTAACATCTTAATCTGAAATATATGGCAAACAGAGGCTTGCACTAGAAATTTGCATACAAATATATAAAGATAGCACTAAATATTACCAATCTAAAACAGGGGATAAAATTACCTTCATTGTTGCTTGATTCAGACATCTCTTCAAAACCAAGAGCATTATCGAAGTTCTTCTCAATATTCTTCACGCTCTCCTGGAGTTTATTAACTGCCCCGGCAAGATCAGGAAAGCCTCCTAAGGAGACCTTCCCGCTAAACCAGGCCATCCTTTTTCTTTAACTCTATATACCTAAAACAGCTGGATCCGAAAACTCAAATCCACCATTCCAAGCACATAAGAAACCCTACATTGACACAGCCAATAAATTTATTGAAAATTTCAAATCACTATCTAACAATATATAAATCGCAAATTGCGTGCCGGGAACGAATTTACAAAATTACGATCCATTCCAAGAAACCATAAACACTGAGAAATTGAATGAAATTATGAACAGTTCATGTTGTAACTGATTAATTAATTATTACAAGAAAAGTAAAGAAAGTGAAAAGGACTCCTGAACTTACACGGATACGCGGTTTAATCGATTTGAAATAAATTACATTCTAAAGAAACGACAGCATTCAGATTACTGAATAGTAAGAATTTTAAAGCATGAGTAAGAATTGAACCTGTTAGAACTGGGCGTGGATTTGAGATTTCAAATTATTGAGACTCTGCTTTTGCTTTCAAAAGGAAAAAATCGGTTTACGGACTCAAAAGAGAGGTCCCATTGATCGAGAGGAACCAAAGAAACAATGGGGTCGGTTTACTTTCCTCCGTAACCTTTTCTCCTTTTCTTTTCGCTTTTCTTTATTTTGTTTGGTTATGGCTGATTGATCCAAGATTGAAACGGGGCGGGTATTTCAAATTTTTTTACCGGGACAAGAAATCGAGTTCCAATAAGATAAATAGAAAGCTTAAGGGCTCAATAAGCACATTAAAAAATCAATTAAGTTATTAAATTTTTTTATCAAGTTTTTAAATTCAAGAAAAAATTAATTTGATATTTTGACCAACACTGTCCATTAAACTTTAAGATTAAACCCATAAAAAATAAATATCAATTATATTGGTAGTCACTGAAATTTTAAAACGTTTAAAATATATTAGAAAAACTTTTATTTTAATTATTATACCGTTAAAATGATTAACCGTAGCTGACTGTAGAATAATTTAAAATTAAGTAATATACAAATTGAAATAAACTTTCTAGAGTTTTCATAAATGACTTTCATTAAAACCAATGACATTTTATCATTGTCGTCAAATGGCTAAGAGTGGGCAACTAACGTGGTAGAGTTTAAAATTGGATGAAATACAAATTAAAACACTTAACTTTCTAATGTTTTCATAAGTGGCATCGAACTTGTTATATTTTACACTACAAACCTAAAATTATTTAAACTTTACAACTTGGTTCTGATTTTTTTTAGAATTCACATATTAATCCTCATACTTCCAGATTTTTCATAAAAGTACTTATGAACTTCAAAAACTTTCAGTTTAATTTTTAAATTTCAAAATTTCTCAATTAAGTCCTAAACTCCATTTTAAGACTAATAATCCCCTAAATATCACATTCTTTTAAAATTAATAGTTTTCAAAAAGTAAATTTCTATTCAGAAACTACACTCTTTTGGGAAAACGCTACTTTATAAACAGTTAATAATAACAACTAATATAAATACATAATTGTTGAGATTGTTTTCTATAATCGATCCAAAGTAGAATTGTTAGTTTCATCACCGTTGATGGTGATTCTTAAGGTCCATCTAGATGGGCAATTAAATGAACTCTAATGATAATAAAAATAACAATAATGATAAAAATTAGTTACTGTAGTGATAATATTAAATAATGCACTAATAAGATTACATAGTAATATATGTTCTTTACTTTTAGCTCTTTAAAAATGCACACTCATGAATTTAATTTTCTGTTAAGATCATTCAACGAGTTCAATTGTTTATGAATTTTTAAATCATTTGTAATTGAAAATTTGTTTTTAAATCCGCTTGCAGTTGGTTTTTTTCAAGAGAGTTGCCGCCAAACCAAAAGTAAGCCCATGCACTATTGATTGTCTTAAGAAATGTCCGCAAACGAAGAATTCATGTCCCATTGCTTATGGAGTTGCCTTAATAATGAATATTAGACTATACTGTATGATGGTGAGTTAGGTGTGGACCGGTGGTTGATTTTCACTATTTCAACTGTCGAACTATAAAGTCACTGCCATTGTACAAATCAAATGCAGATATTCTTAAAACGATGAATATTCCATCGATCGAATGAATATTATTTCTCTCACACTGTTACACTTAATTTTTCTTCTTTTCCCCTGTGAATTAATTTTTTTATTCTCATGATTCATTTTATCTAATTTATTTGTTGGAACAGTATATATGAAATTAAATAATTAAAATTAATTTTAACATCACTTATTATAAAATCTGTTTATACTAATAAATATCTTCCCATCCATATCCACGACCACGAGGAATTAATTCACTCTACCAAACTTTTTCATGTGAAAAATGCAACCTCCGTAGATATATAATTAGTTCAATTACTAAAAAGGGACAAATTGGATGTACATACTCTCTGCCCTTTAAATGAGCTCAACAAACATTCATGAACGACTGACATAAAACATTTGCAAAATTGCAAGCAATCAACTTTCTTTCATTCTGTTAGCAAATTATATTCCATTTAGTATTTTAATTATTTCAAATATTGCATGGCACTCTTTTGGTGGTAGGTTTTCAACAGACTTACAGACCCACCATTTTCACCTACTTTTCAGCAACTAATTGTCACTAGAAATCGGATATTATTGCAACTTTGAATTTTTTTTTGTCTGTTGAATTTTTGTTTGTTTAACCACTAGTATTTAATTTATTGGCCGACTAATATAGATCAAATTTTGTAAAAGTTTATTATGGGTGCAATTCTTCCAACTCAATTTTTTTCATTCACAATATCAGAATTTTAGCTCTCGACCTTCCTTTCTTAAAGAACATATCGTTTAATCCCAAAGATCAACTGATTGTTGATTTAATACATTGGTTCTACTATCTATACATTTTCATCGATATACTAGGCGATGATTTATCATTTAACTGTTAAAAATAAACTCGTTAACTCTATTTTTTATAGATTAATATATTATTTGAACCTTTCTTTTTAATATATATATAGAGACGAGGATTTTATGTTTAAGGCATTGATTTATGCATTATCAATGTACGAGGCGATGACTTATTGTTTAAAATTGTTAAAATAAACCCATTAACTCTATTTCATTAGATTTCATATATTATTTTGTATCTGAACTGGACTTCTATCATATTTTGATCAAAAAATAAATAAATAAATTATGGCTCAAATTCATGTACCAAATAATATATTAACGTATATTTATAGATGTAACATTGATAAATTACCTGGTAGTATATTAGATTATATTTTAGTTGTGCATTAAATAGAAATTTATAAATAATATAATCAAATTAAATTGATTAATTATCTTCAAACTTAAATATATGTTAAATACCGAACCCGTGGAGTGGTCTCAGACTTCCAGTAGTAAAGAATAATGTATTTCATCTATGTGACATGAGTTCGAGCATTATGTGTGTATATATGACATGTGTTATTAAAAGACTTAAAAAATTAAACAAATATTACCTTATAATTACAGTAGCATATTCAAATATATATATACACACACGTTAAATACCAATAGGATGAATGATTACTGGGCTTTAAGTTGAATCTATGTGTAAAAGAAAACCTGCTAGCTTAAGAAAGATTAAAGTAGTGAGGCACAGCTGGATCAACAATAAGATATTAAATGAATATATATATATATAATGAAGAAAAACAGGCAGTTGTTTGAATTACAACATATACATTTTAACATTATACTCAATATTTATTGATTTATCATTATATTTAAGCTAACTTGAATTAGCAATGGTTCTTCGACAACCTATACGCTATGCCTATACGATCTATGTTTTGTATGGTCTTATTCCTTGGCGTGACGTATTAGGATTTATAGTTAACTTTAATTGGGAACTTGTAATTTCATATGATCGCATTTGCATCGGTGTGTAAACTATACATTTAAAAAAAATAGGATTTAGTAAACAAAAAGTATTTGTGCTATTTAAAGTATGAAAATCAGTAAATTTTAGTATAATTATTGGTATTTAATTAATTACTCGATTAAGCTAGATTGAATATTACAAAAATGGCTTAACTCAGAAATATGTGTTTAAACTATACATTTTTTTCTGAATTAGGTGCCTAATATATTTTTACTGAAATAAGTGACTAAAATTTCATTATGTTAGTGTTTTATGATATTTAAAAAAATCCATCACCCAATAATAGATTGACACGTTGCTTTGTTTTTTAAATAAAATAAATTAAACAACATTTCAAATTTTTTAAAAATCACAAAATAGTCCCAAAATCTCTAAAATCTTAAACACAAAATTAACGCAACTACCGTCGTCGATAGCCTTGTTGGGCCCCGTCACCGTCGTCGTCTGAGACCACTGTCATTTTTCTCAACCACCCATCGTTAGTAACCAGCGGGATGGATGTTAATCGGACGTCGAATGAAAAACGCGAAAGGCTCTAGTTGGTCAATGTCTGATTGTCACGCCTCGCGTCGGTTACCGACAATAGGTGGTTGAGAGAAATGGATAGTGACCTCAGGCGGCGGTGGGATCCAGTGAGGTTGTCGACGACGAAAGTAACATTAATTTTAAGATTTTGAGGCTTGGGGTTTTAGAGATTTGAGACTTTCTTAAATAATTTTTAAAACTTTTTTGATTTCTTTGAAGAAATAGTGTTTTTTTCAATTTTTTATTAAAAATAAAAATAATAAAAATAAAGACATGTGTTAATTTTTGATTGAGTGATGAAATTTTTTAACGGTGTTATCTTAAAACACTATCTTAAAAAAATGTATAATTTTGGCACCTATTTGTGAGTTAAGCTTATAAAAAATTTATTATAAGATGATTTTATTTTTGTCATTCAAATGTCAAAATTTAAATTTCTAATTTTATTTAAATAAACTAACACCTTATTTCGATGTATCAATTAGTAATTGATTATGAAAAATAGCAGTTGATATATCATGTGAGACTGTATGTAATTGATTTTTTTAGCGAAGTATTAATTGTATTATTCATCCCTTTAATGATGTTTCTTTGAATGATTTAGTAATACAGTCAATTTTTCATAGACTAATTTCACTTTCTCAACTTTTTATTATACCATTATTGTTTAAGGCAATTAATATTAAATACTACTGATTATTATATTTTTAATCCTCTAGACTTGCAAACTTTGCTCATTTCTTTTGCAGCCTTTTCAATAATCTCATCATTCTAATATACCTTTTCTGCCATAAATTTATTGAAATTGTCACACACTTTCTAAACTTTTTTCTCCCCCCTTCAAAATTTATTTTACTTTTTTTTCCTCCAAAACTTGCATCATAAGAAATCTTCAAGAAAAAGTCAAATTATATAGAAGGCCCTTATACTATGTATTTATATGATTTTTTTAATTTTTTAATTTTTTAATTCAACCACCCGTATTCAACCCATTAGCTAATTAATTTGAATATATAATATTTGTCCAATTTTACATAAGTTACAAGTTATATGTGTCATATTAACATGTAAAAAATAAATAGCATCAAATTTTTTGACAATGTTAGGACTGAAAATACACATTCTGAAAAATAAAAGGGTTAGAAATTATCAAATTATATAGAAATTTAAGCTCCGTTCATGAATGATCTCAGAGCGAGATTTTTAGTGAAAAGCAGTGAAAACGATAGTTTGAGGAGAAGTTGAAAATTTCAGCGTTTTTAAAAAGTACTGTTTGAAGACCAAATCAGGTGCAAAAGTTTAATTAAAAAGCATAATTTTTAATCGATCGACGCAATTTTTTCGTTTGAGACTCCAAAACTGATTTAAAACTCGTTCTTGAACTGACCTTAATATGTCCATAACACATAGTACGAGGACCTTTAATAATTTAGCCCAAACATTTAAATTAAGAAATATGGATATACAGTGTGGGTCTTTCTTGTAAGATATCATGATTTTCTCCTTTTTGCATTCCCCAATAGATGATGAAATAAAAAGATGTTAAGAAATGTATGATAAAAAGGAAGGATAAATGAGAGAGAAGGAAACCCAAAAGAAAACTCAAATCAATTAATACTAAACAAATATATAATTTTTTTTTTCCATATGAAGGAACCATCTGATTGCTTCATATTTCTACCACTCCCAACTACCAAAGCATCACAAGTTCATGTCTTAAGTTGAATTGTAGATGAACTTCATCATAACCCATCTACACATAAAATTGAAAAGAAATGTTAATGATTAAGGCAAATAATATAACTCAATTTTGTAATAATATGCCTTATATTAATTTCTTAATATAATATGCCTCTTATTAAAGTTTACATATAAAATTGAAGATTTAACAATATAAACTTAATTTCAATCTGTTTTAGTTCTTTTGTAAAGAAGATTGCTTTGCTAAAAGCTTCATGGCAACCTTAGCTAAACCCAGTTTTGTCTGATTTAAATGGCCCAATTCTTTAAGATTATCTTATAAAATAATAGCATGCTGTTTCTGAATAAGAAAGGAAATTCCCCTTTATTCCCTATTTCCCTTCTCTCTAACCTTCTGGTAATAGCTGTTTTACTGGGTAACAAAGACAATAAAAGCTTAATTCAGAGTCAACTGTTTTTTTAATAATGGCTGTAAGAAACCCTTTAAGTTTTGATATTTTTTTAAATTAAAGTCCTCAATATTTTTTTTCATCTAATTAAGTCTTTAAACCAATAAATTAAATCACTTAAGCCCTTGAATCAAGAAATTGAATCAATCAAGGTAATATTTGTTCATAATTTTCTTAACCATTTGATAACGCACACATTGCAGATAAAGTTTGTTAAACTTGAGTCTCCTAAGATGAGAACATCATCCTCTTTTCAACTATGACCACTCGTTAGATTCAATTGTTGGATTAATCATTCAACTTACTTTATATAATTGTAAGTTATAATTGTATGACTAAACATAAATCCAGTAAAAATATAAAAATCCTAAATACAATACGTATATATTAATATGAAAACAAATCACAATATATTTGTTAAATATGTCTTACTTGTATCATGCTATATGGTGCCCGACACAACTTCATTCATACGTAGTTATAATTGTAAAATTTGACTTTCCACAACTTTCTCAGAACTTGTTAAACCGAAAGTGGCTCAGTTCGCCCAATAAGATTCTAGTTTGATGCCAAAAAACGTTGTTAGGGAGAGGTCACTTCATTGCTACCCTAAATTTTATTTTGAAAATATTTTTTGGTGGAATTATGAAAAAAACAAACTTATATTTTTTCACATTTGTATTTTAACACTTAATGTTATCTCAATCAACAATGTAAAATTATTTTTTAGCGCTTGTATTTTATGAATAAAAGAAGTAAAATTTAAAACTGAAAAATAAGCATTTGAATCCTTGTCTGTTATTGAATAACTGCAGGATTTAATTATTCCACAGTAATATTTCAGGCATTTTTAAATCAAAAATCCCTTTTAAATATTTAATTCGAAGAATGATTCTATACCAACATTATTTAAAAAAATAATCTCAAATCGTCCACGTAAGGTGAACTCGTTTTTTACAGGACACGAGTTTAGAACACGTTTTTTACAAAACGCGAGTTTCGTGTTGAGTAAGTTAGTAGAAAAGAAAAAAAATAATTTACCGCACTTTTAACATAAAACTCGCTTTCTATAGGACGCGAGTTTGCAACTCGTTTTCTGTAGAACGCGAGTTCGCTTTACATGAACTGAAAGAGAGTCATTTTTCTAAATAATGCTGGCAGAAATCATTTTTCTAATTAAATTATTTAAAAGAGGTTTTTGATTTAAAAATGCCAATATTCAACCAAAGTCTAAAAAATTACAAATTACTGTTTAAAAACAATAACAATTCATGTAAGAAACAAATTTTGAAGAAGTTTGGAGTCAAATACATTAAATGCATTCACTTATCTCAACCTTTATAATAATAATAATAATAATAATAATAATAATAATAATAATAATAATAATAAGGGTAAACTATCTGTTTGACCACCAAACTATTGTGAAAGTTTTAAAATGACCACCATAGAAAAAAACGCGCCATTTCACTACCCAAACTATTAAAATGGGATCATTTTGACCACCAGCCGTTAATGGGCTAACGGAAGGTGACGTGGCAGTTAAAAAATTAAAGGTATAATCACACATTTGGTCCTTATTATTTACACATTCTTTCAATTTAGTCCCTCTGAAGAAAAATCACCCAAATCCTACATAAAAAGACTCTCCCATTCATCTTCTTCCCCACAACACCCAAAGCTTCATTTCTTTCCCGTCTGGCTCCCCACAACACCCAAATCCTACAATTTCCTCCTCCATTGGCTAATAAGGACCATCGTATATAACCTAGTTTGATTTCTGTTCTGATGTTTGTCACTTGATAAATAGCCAATATCGCTTCTCCTGACAATATTTTGTCTTTGTACAGGCATTTGTTCTTAAACATCTTTTTTTCTTTCCGGATGATATGGGTAAAGTTGCAGCAAACATGCCACAGAATTTGAGTTCCAGGAGATCATCCAAAAGTCAGTATGTTGCGTCAAATATTTTTTCTGCTTTTACTGAAGATGCAAAAACAAGGTGATTAAATTTGCAGGGCAACATGTATGATGTATTCTAAGCTGCATAAGGACACATTTTTTTTTAACTTAGTTGCCTTTCAAAGTTTTCTAGCTTATAGTCATGAAATGAAAGGATTAAACAGTTGAGTACTTTTAATTGTGGTTTTGTCCAATAGGGTAAATCCTTTGTATTCACTTTATTAATCATCTAATTATCTCCCACGTCTCAATGTTCCTTCTAATGATTACTTTCATGAATGATAGAATTGAAATTTGCTAAAACTGTCGAAAAAAGGTATAATGCCTGATCTCAATAGGTGAAGTCGAATCGCATGTGTGATTTCTCATTTGTAGACGTCTTTCTGGAGATGTATTGCTGTTTGTGTGGACTGCTAGTGGTATATGTTTTGCAGTATATCTGCAATAACCAGTTTGGTAGGAATACTTGTTTTTTTATTCAAGTTTTGCAGCTGTTTCATAATTTATATTTTCTTTTTCCCTACAATCTATTTCAGCTAAATTTTTTGTTTCTGTACGCAGAGCCCTGGTTAAAAGTATGAGTGAGATATTGTTTTTATGTGGAAATAACAAAAGGGCTGTAATTGCAACTTTAAGTGTTGTTGCTGACGGCATTGAAGGATCCGAAGGCAGCCCAAAGGATGTGGTTAGTGGAATTGGGTTGACCTGAATACGTTAACAGTTTGCCGCCGTGCCCTTTTTGTGTTATTACTTGCTGATAACTGTTTGTGTTTTTCAGATCATTGCACAAGTGCTCGAAGACCTTTCAATTGAATCAGCTTCTGATTTGCAGAAAGTGCTAAGAGTAGACACGTTCACATCACCTACAAATGTGTTAGAGGCTGTTAAAGAATATTGTAACTGAGTTTGTTAGTAGGTTGTTAGATTTAGTTAAGTGGTTACAATGTATAGTTGGTTCATTGTATATTTTGTATAAATAGTGGATGTAATCTGATAATTATGATTAATGAGAATATAGCCCATATATTCCTTTTACTCCTCTTGTCAAAATTTAACATGGTATCATTGAGTCTTTTGATCCAATATCGTTTGGGCCGTTTTTTTTCTTGATCCGTTTTCATTTTTTTTTCGGGTTTGTTTCTCATCCGAGGGTTTTCTCTTTTGTTTCTTTGATTCAGCCCTAGGGTTTCTTTTCCCTTTTTTGGCTTTCCTCTTTTCACCATGCCTCCTGAGATTGCGGCGGCCGTCGATTCTATCGACTTTAATCACCCTCTTTTTCTCCACCCTTCTGACACGCCGGGGAGTTTGTTGGTGTCTCATCGTCTCACCGGCATCGATAATTACAATATCTGGAGTAGATCCATGCGTATTGCCTTGCTTGCTAAAAACAAGCTTGGTTTCGTCGATGGCAGCTGCACTCGCGACAAATATGGTGCTTCGTTGGTTTCTCAGTGGGAGAGGTGCAATGCTTTTGTCCTCTCCTGGCTTCTCAACACCGTGAGTGCGGAGCTTTCGGCAGGGATCGTCTTCGCTTCCAGTGCCTCAAGTGTTTGGAAAGACCTTAAGGAACGCTTCGATAAGGTGGATGGTTCCCGGATTTTTTTCCTCCACCGTGAAATTGCCACCGCGAGCCAAGGCGAGTCCACCGTTTCGACCTATTTCACTCGCCTGAAACTTTTGTGGGACGAGTATTCTTCGTTGGTGCCGTTTTCAGTTTGCGAGTGTGATGAATCTCAAGATCTTCTTGCCCACTTGACCCAACAGCGTTTGTTCCAGTTCTTGATGGGCCTGAATGAGACCTATGGTGCTATCCGGAGTCAGATGTTGCTCATGAAACCCTTACCGTCGGTCAACCAAGCTTATTCAATGCTTGTGCAGGAGGAGTCTCAGCGCGCTCAACTTTCTGGTATTTCTCTCGTTTCTGATTCCACCGTTTTGTATTCTAATGCTTCTGCTTCTTCTGATCGAAGGAAATTTGCTGGAGTTTGTGACTACTGTAAAATCCGTGGTCATCGCCGTGATAATTGCTATCGCCTTCACGGGTTTCCACCGGATTTCAAGTTTACCAAGAAGCGTGTTTCCATGCCTGCTGTTGCTGCGAATACGGTGGTTGAGACTTTGCCCACTGTTGAGGATGGTGGTTCGCCTGCGCCGGTGTTTACTCATGATCAGTATACCAGTCTCCTTGCGCTTCTGCATAAGCCTGTTGAGTCTGTTGTGAATATGGCTGGTACACATATTCAGGGTATGTCTCTTCCTCATTCCTCTATACAATGGATACTGGACACTGGGGCTACTGATCATTTGTTGTCTGACTTCAGTTGCTTAGATTTTCCTGTTCCATGTGTTTCTGATTCCCATATTGTCCACCTTCCCAATGGTAAAACTGTTTCCGTTTCTCACACTGGTTCTTTTTCCTTTAATCCTTCTCATGTTTTACCAAGAGTTCTTTATGTACCTAATTTTACCCATAACCTTCTATCAGTATCCAAACTTACTCATGATCTTCATTGTAGTATTACCTTTTATCCTGACTTCTGTGTTTTACAGGACCTCTCAAATGGAAAGATGAAGGGGATTGGTAGAGAGTTCAAGGGCTTGTATTTCTTTGATTCTTCCAGTTTGGGTATGTTTGATTTGCCCAATTCTGTTTCTGTTAATTCTGTTCATGCTTCAAATTCCAGTTTGTGTATGCCTTTAAATTCCATTAATAAAATTCCAGTTTGGCATGCTCGATTGGGGCATGCCCCTCATTCTGTTCTTCATAAAACTCCTTTTTTACAATCTGTTACTTGGTCTCCTACTGATATTAAAGACTGTTGTGTGTGTCCTTTAGCAAAACAGACTAGACTACCTTTTCCTCACAGTAGTTCTAGGGCCTCTGCCCCCTTTGAATTAGTTCATTTAGATCTTTGGGGGCCTTATCGTGTTTCTACTCACAGTGGACATAGGTTCTTCTTGACAATAGTAGATGACTATTCTAGGATGACTTGGGTCTATCTGATGAAACTAAAGAGTGATACTGTTCTCCATATTAAAAATTTCTGTTCTCTGGTTCAGACTCACTATTCCACTCTTGTTAAAACCTTTCGTTCTGATAATGGCTCTGAATTTTTTAATTCAGAGTGTGCTTCCTTCTTCCTCTCACAGGGTATTTCTCATCAAAGTTCTTGTGTAGGCACACCCCAACAGAATGGGGTGGCTGAACGAAAACATAGACATCTCTTAGAGGTTGCACGAGCCCTTCGCTTTCATTCAAATGTTCCTCTTAAGTTTTGGGGAGAATGTATTTCCACTGCTTGCTATATTATAAACCGTCTTCCTTCTTCTGTTCTTTCTTGGAAAAGTCCTTTTGAGGTTTTTTATAAAAAACCACCCAACCTTTCTCACCTTAGGACCTTTGGTTGTCTTTGTTATGCCTCTAAAATTCATTGTTCTGATAAGTTTGGTGCTCGTGCTGTTCCTTCTGTTTTTTTGGGATATTCTTCTTCTCAAAAAGGCTATGTTTTGTTTAATTTGGATTCTAAAATTTTCTTTGTCAGTCGAGATGTTGTTTTTCATGAACATCTCTTTCCTTTTCATTTACCTGTTTCTCCTTTTTCTTCTTTCTTCCCTACTGATCATTCTCCTCATGATTTTTTACATTGTGCTTCTTTTAATGATCCTGTTTCTACTGCTATTTTTCCTACTGATCCTTCTCCTACTGTTCATCATCCTGCTGATGTTAATGCTTCTGCTGTTGATCATCCTCCTGATGATCATCCTCCTGTTGATCATTCTTCTGGTGATCATTCTTCTGGTGATCATTCTTCTGGTGATCATCTTCCTCCTCATCATTCTTCTCCTGTTTCATCAGATAGTCTTCATGATTCCTCTAGTTCTTCTATTCCTCTTGTTGCTCCCTTACAACAGCAGTCTTCTGTTCCTTTAAGAAGATCTGCTCGTATTGCTCAGTCTCCTCACTGGCTTCAAGACTACATACTCTCTTGCCAATCTTCTTCTCTTTCGAGCAGGTATCCCATTTCTTCTTTTATTTCTTATTCCCATTTGCCTATTCATACTCAAAGTTTTCTCACCTCTACCCATATTGCTGAGCCTAATTCCTATAGTGAAGCCATTCAAAATCCCCTTTGGGTTCAGGCCATGAAGGAGGAAATCTGTGCACTGGAATCCAACAATACTTGGTCTGTTGTTCCTTTGCCTCCGGGTAAAGTTTCTATAGGGTGTAAGTGGGTGTACAGGGTGAAGTATAAGGCTGATGGCTCCGTTGAGAGGTTCAAAGCCCGGTTGGTGGCTAAAGGGTACACTCAGAAGGAGGGCATTGATTATGTGGATACGTTTTCTCCTGTGGCCAAGCTGGTTACAGTTCGTGTTGTTCTTGCTCTTGCTTCGGTTTTCAATTGGCCATTGTATCAGTTTGATGTTAACAACGCGTTTCTTCAGGGAGATTTGTTTGAAGAGGTCTACATGACCTTACCTCAGGGTTTTTGTAGCCAGGGGGAGTCCATGGTATGCAGGCTACAAAAATCTCTTTATGGTTTGAAGCAAGCCTCTAGGCAATGGAATCTTAAACTTACAGAGGCCTTGCTTGCATCTGGTTATCATCAAAGTAGATATGATTATTCTTTGTTCACCAAGTTCCAAGGAGACAAGATGGTTATCCTACTCATATATGTTGATGATCTACTGATAACAGGCAGTGATGAGGGTCTTATTCAAGATTTGAAGAACACTTTGAATAAGAATTTTAAGATGAAAGACCTAGGTGAATTGAAATATTTCCTAGGTTTGGATGTTTTAAGATCTAAAGAAGGAATTATTCTGAACCAACGAAAATATGCTCTTGAATTGATAGAAGAGTCTGGTCTAGGGGGAGCTAAGCCTTCTATGACACCTCTTGAACAGAACCGTAAATATACTTCAATAGAGTATGATGAGCAGTTTGAAAATTCTGAAGATGAACTGCTGCAAGATAGGTCAGTCTTCTAAAGACTTATAGGAAGACTAATCTACCTGACACATACAAGGCCGGATATTACATTTGCAGTGCATACTTTGAGTCAGTTTATGCAAAAGCCTAAAAGGTCACACTTAGAGGCAGCCTTTCGAGTGATAAGGTACATCAAGAGAAATCCAGGACAAGGAATCTTCTTGAATGCAGCAAGTAAGTGTGTACTACAGGCTTACTGTGATTCAGATTGGGCTTCTTGTCCCATTACTAGAAGATCAGTCACTGGGTTTTGCATAAAGCTTGGTGAGTCTTTGTTGTCATGGAAATCAAAAAAACAGACTACAGTGGCTCGATCATCTGCTGAAGCAGAATATCGAAGTATGGCAGTTACAACATCAGAGGTTGTTTGGTTACAAGGGTTGTTTGCAGAGCTCAAGATAGTCATTGAAGGACCAGCAAAGATGTTGTGTGATAGCAAGGCAGCTTTACAAATTGCTGCAAATCCAGTGTTTCATGAACGAACGAAACACATAGAGATAGACTGTCATTTTATTCGAGAGAAGATTCAAAATAGAAGCATTGAAACAGCATATGTCAGATCAGAAGATCAAGTTGCAGATATCATGACAAAGGCCTTAGGAATCCAGCAGCATGAACACTTAGTTTCCAAGTTGGGGTTTAAAGATGTATTTCAACCACCAACTTGAGGGGGAGTGTTAGAGGCTGTTAAAGAATATTGTAACTGAGTTTGTTAGTAGGTTGTTAGATTTAGTTAAGTGGTTACAATGTATAGTTGGTTCATTGTATATTTTGTATAAATAGTGGATGTAATCTGATAATTATGATTAATGAGAATATAGCCCATATATTCCTTTTACTCCTCTTGTCAAAATTTAACAAAATGCCTTTAAGAGGCTTGAAGCAATGGTTCCCATTTTTCAAAGTCGCGTGGGAGCACTTCTATTCCTTATCTCGACATTACTTTCTCGAGGATTGGTGAGTTTGTTGGCTTGAGAACTCCATTTTATTTTCACCCTCAATATTCTGGTAGTTCAGAAAGAAAATTCAAGAGGAAGTATATACCCGTTTGTCTAGAGTTAAGATTGGTGTAATTTTATCTGTGCTTCCTTTTTTCTTTAGGACTGTGTTCAAGCTGACCGGGACGATCCCAGCCTACCCCTAGTAACTGCACCATTTGGCCATGCTTCTCAGGTAGTAAATTTTGCATATATCCATTGAATGGATGGGGCTTCAATATCTCCAAATTGGTAGTGTACGTTTCTAATTTGTGATTATACCTTTAATTGGGGAGGAAGAGCGGAGCCAATGGAGGAGGAAATTGTAGGATTTGGGTGTTGTGGGGAGCCGGACGGGAAAGAAATGAAGCTTTGGGTGTTGTGGGGAAGAAGATGAATGGGAGAGTCTTTTTATGTAGGATTTGGGTGATTTTTCTTCAGAGGGACTAAATTGAAAGAATGTGTAAATAATAAGGACCAGATGTGTGATTATACCTTTAATTTTTTAACTGCCACGTCACCTTCCGTTAGCCCATTAACGGCTGGTGGTCAAAATGATCCCATTTTAATAGTTTGGGTAGTGAAATGACGCGTTTTTTTTCTATGGTGGCCATTTTAAAACTTTCACAATAGTTTGGTGGTCAAACAGATAGTTTACCCTAATAATAATAATAATAATAATAATAATAATAATAATAATAATAATAATAATAATAATAAAGAGTAACAGACAATTTACAAGCTCACAAACTTCACACAAATATTCATAACCAATGATGTACGAGTTTGACCTTTACTGGTTAAGCGAAGCCGTTTCCTTTCTATCACGAGTCACGACTCAGCTCAGCCAAGCTCTTTATTTTATTTATAAGGGTAAACTACAAAAATAGTCACCGAACTTTTAGGGCAAATTATTTTGGTTACAGTACTTTTAAAATATTCAATAAAGTCACCTAACTTTTAGTTCAATTTTGATATGGTTCCTCCTATTAGCTTCCGTTAAAAGTAGACATTAGTTTTCGTTTTTCCTTAATAAAAATAGGTAAACTACCATTGTCGTGGTCTAAATTTAGTTACTGTTTGTGATAATTGATTTATGTGCTATTGTCGTGGTCCCTGTAATTGCCGTATGAAATTCTGTATTGTTCTTCTCCCCTCATCTTCAAGCTACCATGGCTTTGTAGCTTTGATGCTGGTATTTAGTTTGATACTGCAAAGGGGTGACTTTTTGTGTCTCAATGGTATGATGTTGCCGGCTGCTATAGTGATTTGTTGGTGAAGGATAGTGGATGTTGCTGAAGGTATGGCCGCAGGTTTTAGTTCTGTTCTAGTGCAGGACTTTCTTGTGGAATGGGTGCCTCTCCATTGTTTTGTAGACTCGTATTTATGCTGGCTGTAAGAGATATTGATATGGACTAATTCTTTTTTCTCTTTTTAGATTTTAGGTATGTTTTTTTAATGAGGCTCATGTTTTTATAGTTTATTGTATGATTCCCATCAATAAAATCATACATAATTTTTTTTAAAAAAGATTTTTTTTTTCATACTTATTTTGGTCACTAGAATTTAACAATTTTTAATTTAATAACTTAATTTTTGAATTGTTCATATTTTGACCACTCTCAAATAATATGGTTATACAAATAAAAAAAATTGATTAACCCTTACAAAAATTCGTGTAATAATTTTTTATTTTACTTATTAAATTTATCATATTTGATATTGTAAAAAAATAATTACTCAAATCAAATATCTAGATTAACCGATCAATTGATTATCCACACCGAATACAAAAATAAATTCCCAGTACAATCAAAACCGTCTTCTTTGTACAATCATTGATGTATCATTTGACCGCTTTTCCACTTCCACAGTTTACAAATAGTTTATAAATAAACCCCAACAAAAAATAGAAAGGAAAATTAAAATATATATATAGTTGGAAATGAAATTCTATCATTGAGGGGGGTTTTATTAGTTTTAATAGAAGTAAAAAATATATCTTTTATTTTACTATATTTGCGGATATAAGATCGAAAATTGAATAATATGAATTTAGCAATTAATTAAAATAATTTTTTGCGGATTAATCAAACTCGATTTCTGTACAAATTTTTAAAATAAATTATTTCGATTCGGTTGCGATTAACAATTTTAAGCAAATTGATTAGCCAATCTGATCTATTATATACAATATTTCTAAATTTTATGCATTACAATATCTTATAGTGTAGTGATTTTGATACCCTGCTGATTTTTTAAAAAAGATTTGGTTTTGGGTAAGATTAATAGGTGTGAACTTTCAATTTTTGACTTTCTAGTTGTTTTTACACTTTTATAACAACCGAACAATTATTAAATTTGCCATATTATCATACTTATATTTTAATAAACAAAGTAAAAAAAATCATTTCCAGAATCAAATCTTTCGGTTGATTGGCTAATCGACTATCTGATTTAATTGATACAATATAAGATCGAGAATTGAACAATATGAATTTACCAATTAACCAAAATATTTTTTAAGGATTAATCGATTTTTTATTTGTATAAACATGTCATTTGAGAGTGACCAAAATATGAACAATTCGAAAGTTAAGTTATTAAATTGAAAAATTTTAAACTCTAGTGACCAAAATAGGACTAAGAAGAAAGTTGAATGATGATTGATGTAGTTTACTCATTTTTTTTATTAAGAAAACAAAAACTAAGGTCAGCTTCTAACGGAAGATAACATAAGGGATCATATTGAAAGCGAACTAAAATTTTAGTGGCTATATTAAAATAAAATTAAAAATTAAATGATCTTATCAAATATTTTAAAAGTTCGATGAACAAAGAATATCTCCTTATCTCCTAACAGTTTAGTGACATGTAGTTTACTCTATTTATAAATATTGTTAAGGAATCCTTTAAAAATATTTTATTACATTTAAAATATTCCTCAATTCAATTTTTTTATTTCATCAATAAAAACGTGACAAAGATCATTGCATATGTGACTATAACTACTTTTATTTTTTATTCGTTAAACTTTAATTAAGAGGGGAAATAAATTATACTAATTGAACTCGTAAATTTATATTTGATGCATTTATGTCATCAATAGCTAAACATATACATATTTATTAATTATTAATGTATGTATCAAATATCTATAACTTTAATTAAAAGCTATCCCCTAATTGAAACCAATTTTTGGATAAAGTTAGAAGATGAATTAAAAGGTTTTCCAAAATACTTTTTTATGATATAGACAAGAAAAAAAAGGGAAGGTGTATATA
The DNA here is from genome assembly GCA_958450335.1 of Hibiscus tridactylites. Lineage (NCBI taxonomy): Eukaryota > Viridiplantae > Streptophyta > Magnoliopsida > Malvales > Malvaceae > Hibiscus > Hibiscus tridactylites. Next base: position 86,062,226 of record OY288280.1, read on the forward strand.
TAGAAAATTTTGCCTATTTATGTTTTTATTATTTTTCTTTGCAATAATAAACATATTATTTTATATTTTAACAATTTAATTCATGATTATTTTTATACAAAAATGTTTTAGCTCCAATTATTGTCCCAGGTTAAGCCAATAATATTATGAGGTAGGGTTTTCAAGTTTGAACCCTGCCAAACCACAAACTCCTTATATTTACCCAGAAAAATAGTGTATTTATATTTTATGAGTTAATATTTGATACACTTTGCACCTGTGTGCAGGGCGTGTGCATTATATTTTAATTACTTTTTCTTATGTTATTTATGTGTCACTAAATTTATATTATATTTTATATAATTTTTTATTGTGATTTATTTTAGAGAAAAAAAATTACGATTGCATTATGTCCCAAATCATTATATATTTTTGTAAAATTTATGAGAGTAATTTATTTTTAAAACATGGAGTATATAATTACTAATATGTTGGTTTCAATCCTTCATGTAACATATCATAGATGGATCGAGGGGATGCAGGAGGCAATCGCTCTCTAAAAATTTAAAATTCGTATATGATTTAAAAATTTTATATTTTTTTATTGAAAATATATTTTTTTCTTCCTAAAATTTTATAAGTTCGTCTCCCTTGCACAAACTTTTGCATCCATCCTTGTATGTATTGTATTCCAATTATTTTTTGTTTTTATTTTATAGTTAAAGTTTTAGGCTGCGTTGAATCGTATCTTAATCCGTTTATATTTTATATAATTTATCATAGTTATTTCATTTTAATTTAATCTAGATTAATTTATTTAATAGTTAAACCATTGCATTTACACACAATTATAAAAATATAATATTTAAAACTTTAACTTAAATTTCTAAAGCATACATATTCCAGTAATATTTAATCTTTCACTTATAAAAAAATAAAATATTCGAGGTTGATTGAATGCATTTATATAAGTTATAAAAAATGTGGAGAAGGACCTTTTTCATTTTTTATATATAAATTAATACGATATTCGTTTGCGAACATCAACAGACACTTTTAATATATATGTATTAATTGAGTAAAGTAATTTTCAAAGCACAATTTAAGCAAACTAATTAATCTCTATATTTGTTCATGACCATTAGGTATGAAATTTACTGTACAATAAAGAAGGGTAGTGTTAATCATCTTCAGAGGTTGTCTAAACTACTTCCTTATTCTTGCAAACAAAATGTTATTTAAAAATTGTAAAAAAATCATAAAACTCCATATATTATTTAAAATGTAAAAGAATCATAAAAATTGAAAGGAACCAGAAAATGTAACAATCTGTAATGGGATGAATGAGTTTTCAACCAAAAAATTATCTAATAAGGATTTATATTCAATACATTGGTGGTGTAAACTAAAACTTTTTACAAGCGCATTAGTTAATAGTTATAGGGTTTAAAAAATTAGTTTAAGATTTATATTTTATAAGTTTAGAATTTAAGAATCATTATTAGAATTGAAGGTCTAAAGGTTAACACCTAAAATCTTAACCATATTATCATAAATTTTAAACCTTAAATTATAACCATATTGTTAAATTAAATTTATAAACCGTAACCAAGATGCTTGCGAAAGATTTTAGTTCTACTATTAGTGTATAAAATATAAATTTTTTCTATAGATAAGACAAAAATGATAATACATACAATCTTAAAAAAAGCTCTATAGTACAAAATAATGTTATATTCAATCTTTATGTAAAAAATATATATATAATTACGTTTAGTGATCTCGATAAAACCCGAAGTTAAATTGACCATTTCCCCCAGGTTTAGTATATGCTACTTAAAGTAAAATAATATAATTGCAGCTCATTGTTTAAGCCAGCCAGCCACCCAGGCCCTGCTGGACCAATAACATTATATAAACTGAAAATACCGTTGGAGAGCTCAATTCAAGCATTCAACAGCTTAAAGTTAGTTGGGTCTTTCGCATTTACATTTACAAATATATCTAACAGTCAACTCCTACCAGCCCTTTTATCCTTTTCTTCTCCTTTCTCCTTCTCAGCTCAACAATGGCAGAACTACTCAATAAATACTATATCCTTCAAAACAAATATTTTATGTAAAAAAAAAACTGATGTGTGAGTTCGTTTTTTGTTTTATATCCTTAAAATCGATGAGACCCCACATTTAATTCATCTCCCCCCTTTCTCTCTGCACCTTAAATCAACCAGTTCATCAGCTAAATCAAAATCTCAGATTGCCATGGGCGTCGTCGACATGACTAACCAACCCACCAAGGATTTCTTTGCTTCTCCTGCTCTCTCACTTAGCCTTGTAAGTAATTTTAACTCCGTTTTTTTCAATATCATGCATATATATAGCATATAATGATGTTTCTGCTTTACGTGTGTGTTTTTATAAAGGCCGGGATATTCCGGGATGCCGGTGCGACGGCGGCAGCAGCTGCAAGTATGGAGGTGGAGGAAGGAGATGAAGGAAGTGGCGGCGGCGGGGAAGGAGGAGGATCAGGTAATAAAAAGGATGATACAGTGGAAATCAGTAGTGAGAACTCGGGTCCTGTAAGATCAAGATCCGAAGATGACTTGTTAGATCAGGACGATGACGACGACGACGATGGCGATAAAACCAAAAAGAAGAAGAGAAAGAAGTATCACCGTCACACGGCGAGCCAAATCAGAGAAATGGAAGCGTAAATCTCCCATTTCATTTCTCTATTTCCTTTTTTTAATGCAATTTAAGTCTCAACAAACTTGAATGCAATGATATTTAGTAAATTTGAAATCTAGCTTTCGATCAATATTAAGTTATTTTGGGTAGTTCAATTACAGTAAAATTTGTATATATGCCAAATTCTCATATAAGTACATACACTACCATGCATGGAGCAGTTAATTGGGAAATATTTTTAATGCTGAAATGTTAGTGATATGCTTACAGAAGAAAACAAGATTATAAAGTTAAAGATGACCCAAAATTTTAAGGTGACTTTAGTTACCTTTTCTAGCTTTGTTTTTACTTGAAAGATATGCACCAAAAGCCATATTCTTTGGGGGGTTTTTTCTTTTCTTTTTCATGGCTGAAACACTGTCTCTCTTGTTCTCTAATTGCTTGACATTAGTTGCAATCCTTGTATGAACAAAGTTTATGATGAGATTCGTTGTTTTTCTGTCTGTAGCAAATTAAAGAAAAATCTTGTTGCTTTGTATGAAGATGAAATACGTATAGTAATCCTTTTCAGGCTGTTTAAGGAATCACCCCATCCAGATGAGAAGCAAAGGCAGCAATTGAGTAAACAATTAGGCCTTGCCCCTAGGCAAGTCAAGTTCTGGTTTCAAAATCGTCGAACACAAATCAAAGTAATCCCAGTTATTCTCTTTTCAAGTTTTCATTTCTTAAATTTGGTTGAAATCAGAGTATTTTGCATTTTGTGAATAATCTTTGCTGGTGTTAATGGAGTTGCCGATTTGCAGGCTATACAAGAACGCCATGAAAATTCGTTGTTGAAGCACGAGCTGGAGAAGCTGAGGGAGGAAAACAAAGCCATGAGGGAGACTATAAACAAAGCTTGTTGCCTCAACTGTGGCATGGCTACCACTGCCAAAGACGGCTCCCTTACAGCTGAAGAACAACAACTACGTATCGAGAATGCTAAACTCAAAGCCGAGGTCTAGAGAGCTAATAATCAATAAAAATTCTTTGTTTTCTCCCTTGAAAAAAAAACTTTATATATCCAATTTCAAAACATCTGCAGGTAGAAAAGCTAAGAACAGTAATCGGAAAATACCCGTCAGGTTCGAGTGGTTCATGTTCAGCTGGAAATGACCAAGAAAACAGGAGCTCATTGGATTTCTACACTGGGATTTTCGGGCTCGAGAAGTCGAGAATCATGGAGATTGTAAACCAAGCCGCGGAAGAGTTGCAGAAGATGGCTACCGCCGGTGAACCGCTGTGGGTTCGAAGCGTCGAGACAGGCCGGGAGATACTTAACTACGATGAGTATGTGAAGGAGTTCTCCGTTGATAATTCAGGCAATGGGAGGCCAAAAAGATCAATTGAGGCCTCTAGAGCAACTGGGGTTGTTTTTCTTGATCTCTCAAGGCTGGTTCAAAGCTTCATGGATGCGGTAAGAAATAAATATTCACAAATGTAGAAGCATTTCCATAGTTGACTGTAAATTTGATATTGATTTTATTTCTATGTGTTTCGATAGAATCAATGGAAGGAGATGTTCCCATGCATGATCTCAAAGGCGGCTACTGTTGATGTGATTTGCCATGGCGATGCTCCAAATAAAAATGGTGCTGTACAGTTGGTAAGTTGCTTTGTCTGTCCGCAGTTCATGTGTCAGTGTCCCTTGTGCATTATTATTTTTATCTTTTATAAGCACATTTTAATTACTATTTTTATATTTATATAGATTTTGGTATGTTTGCCCTTCATTGAGATTTTTTCAACCTTTGTCCCTTATTTAATTTTTTTTTTAAATTAATTTATTTATAAATTTGTCTCCTATTTTTAAACATTTTTAGTTTGTCCACCACCCCAAATTCCGATTCTGTTCCTATATATGCCAATTCTTTGAACTACTTTTTAAGGTAGGATGAAAATTCTCTGTCTGTTTTCAGCGCCCCTACTTATGTCTTCACACTCAAAATTAAGTTTAGAGTTTATGGTTTAATGTTAACGTTTAAGATTAAGATTTAATTTTTTAACATTTTTAATGTCAGAGCATATATAAAAAACTGAAAAAATAGAAAATTTTTATCCTTCAAGTTAACGTGAGTGGAGTAGCTGTTATTTAACATTGAAATGTTAAGCTTTACAAAACCGGGCAATAATCCTTATGTATAATGCATATAACGGATGGAAATAGTTGCCCCAAATTATGCCCTTTTAGTGCCATTTTAAAAAAGTGTGTATAGAGTTTAAGGTTCACAGTTAGAGTTTAGGGAATTAAACTAGAGTGTATTTTTTAAGATATAAATATAGGGTTTAGAATGTGAAATTTAGAGTTGGGGTTTAAAATTTATTTTTTAGTGTAAGACATATAAAGGATCATAATTAGATGACAGAGAATTTTTATTCGCATATAAATGTTTATTGATAAATTTATTTATGTATATTTTAATATTTTTTATTTCTTAATATTGTTTTCAACAAAAATAAGTTTTTTTAGTAAATTTTCAATCAAAACCTTTATGCATAATATTATATTCATTATAGAAAATAAACAAAACTGTAGAGGGGATATTATTCTTCAAGATGAGCTATCTTGATATATACGTTTTCCTACTTTCTTTTTAGTCTCGTGGTCCACGTGAAAAGTCTAAACCTTTTTTTATGTCTCTAACCTAATAAACGCAGCGGAAGGTCAAAGCCATTTGACACCGACCCTTCCCGAAAACAAAAATGATACTTAATTTTCTTAACTAAGTTTTAGACCTTGTATTAATGATTTGGTACTCTAAATTAAGCAGATGTTCGCGGAGCTGCAAGTGCTAACACCCTTGGTACCCACCAGAGAAGTGTACTTTGTCCGGTATTGCAAGCAACTGAGTGCTGAAGAATGGGCAATCGTCGATGTTTCTATCGACAAAGTAGAAGAAAATATCGATGCATCCTTAGTAAAATGCAGAAAGCGTCCATCAGGTTGCATCATCCAAGATAAACCCAATGGCCATTGCAAGGTGTGTGTGTGTGTATCTATATATATTAGGGGAAATTTAGAACCTTATTTCTTAATAAAACCATATGAGTTGATATAATTTCAGGTGATTTGGGTGGAACACCTTGAGTGCCAGAAAAGTGTTGTTCATACATTGTACCGTACCATTGTTAGCAGTGGCTTGGCCTTTGGTGCAAGGCATTGGATGGCAACATTGCAGCATCAGTGTGAAAGGCTCGTTTTCTTCATGGCAACCAATGTTCCTACCAAGGATTCAACTGGTAAGCTTAAAATTTCTCCATTTTGTTAGCAATATGTTTGTTCTTTTTTGGTCGGCAAAGAGAATATTCAGACTAATGCTTGTTCTTCAAATTTTAGGTGTTGCGACACTGGCTGGGAGGAAGAGCATTTTGAAGTTGGCCCAGAGAATGACATGGAGCTTCTGTCATGCACTTGGAGCATCAAGCTATCATACCTGGAATAAAGTCACCAGCAAAACAGGGGAAGACATTAGAGTTTCTTCCAGGAAAAACTTAAATGACCCCGGTGAACCTCTTGGGGTCATCGTCTGTGCTGTTTCGTCCGTTTGGTTGCCTGTCTCACCGGCTCTTTTATTTGATTTCTTGAGAGACGAATCTCGTCGCGATGAGGTACTCATATCAATTAGAATCATAAAACAAGAATCGGTGTGAATACTCTTTTAACGATCTTTCCTCTGCAAACTTTAGTGGGATATCATGTCAACAGGAGGTACAGTACAGTCCGTCGCAAACTTGGCCAAAGGGAAAGATCGTGGCAATGCAGTAACAATTCAAGTATGTATGTTCTTTAGGCATTGTTTTCCGCTCTGAATCATATATAGCATTCTAAGTTGAATCATCTTTTCTGTTCAGACAATGAAGTCAAAAGAGAACAGCATGTGGGTGCTCCAAGATAGTTGCACTAATGCTTTCGAATCCATGGTGGTCTTTGCTCCCGTGGACATAACTGGTATACAGTCGGTGATCACAGGATGCGACTCCAGCAACATGGCCATACTACCTTCAGGGTTCTCCATTCTTCCCGACGGGCACGAGTCAAGGCCATTAGTGATCACTTCTAGGCACGAGAAGAGCAATGATACCGAAGGAGGATCCTTGCTTACAACAGCTTTCCAAATCCTAACAAACAGCTCCCCTACAGCTAAATTAACCATGGAATCTGTGGAATCTGTCAACACAATAATATCTTGCACATTGCGTAACATTAAGACAAGATTTCAATGTGAAGATGGTTAATCAAACAACCCTTCTTGATTAGCTAGACATTAACTGTAAAACTCATAGTTTTTCCCTATCTTTTTTCTTTGTCCTTTTCACCCCCACAACTTAGAGGTTTAAGCAAATGACCTATTTTTGCTATGTCAGTTTGTTTCTATTCCTTCTTTGGTTGGCACAGATGGTTTGGACTTCATGCATATTTATGGAGGGGAAAGTGGATTGACAGAGCTGGATTTCAAAATCATTTTAGATCTAAGAGAGTGAAATATTCCTGATGTATATAATTACTATTCATTTATGCAATATTGTGGTTTCTTGATTGCTTTACCAACTTCTGAAACTGTCCAACCAAAGATCTCAAAAACCAGTCAAGATTAGAGCAGAGAACAAACTCAAAAAGCAACCCACATCCATGAAAAGCAACAATTATTACATTAAGCAGAAAAGGCAGTTTTTGAAACAGTGAAAACACTCGCAAAAGATACCAAATTTACCCAACACAAAAGGAGCTCACGCCAAAGGCTTTAACACTAAGCCTGCTGCTCTTGAAGCTGGTCAGACTCCAATGGAATCCCAAGCTCCCCCTTTTCCTCCTTCTCCCGCTTCCCATTCCTACTTGGTACAGGCACCGCAATGAAAGTCTTGGTCTTGCTAATCGGCCTGCACTTTTCAAGCTGCACAAAGTCACCGACTTCGAATTGGTTATCTGGGTCATGAGCCTGGAACTTCTTCTTCTTCCTAACACGCCTCTTGTATTTTGGATGAGGGGCTAAACGCACCACTTCAACCGACACTGTCTTGTCGTTTGTGCTACAAACGACCCTACCTTGCAAGGATTTCATTGCCCTGATTGGGGGGAGAAAAGCCGGGGATTTCAGGGGTTGCTGAGAGAGAGAAGAATTGGGTTTTGAGAGATGAGAAAGGGAAGTTGAGCCATGGAGAAATGGGCATGAAAGCTTGAGAGATTGGAGAGAAAAAGTTATCGACATTTTGGGGTGTAATCTGCGGAGCTGAAGGAGAAGCAGCAGATAAGGACTTCCGAGTTTTTTTCTTCTTCTTGTTATTTGTCTTATTTGTTATGGATCAGATCAGACATATGGGTTGGCTACTTGGCCGGTTGGGTGTAGGAGTTGAATGTTTCATGGATCTGCTTATGGGCTATGGCTGAGTTACGGTCAATGTTTTTAAGCTCGGTCCAATTCTAGGTTGATTCAATCATATTAACAAATTATGTTTTCTAAAATAGAATATGAGTCATGACATGGATATTCCTGGATTTTTGAGGCGATGAATATGGCCCAGTAGTTTTTTGAAGATCATAAAACAGATAGGCTTATCTAGGTTCGGTCCACGTGGAACGACCTAAATGGAACTCCATATCTCTTTCGGGAAAACCCAGTTTGCCACGTGTCCAATTGAGATCCACTGCAAAGATCAAAAACCCAAACACCCCGCTGCCAACCGAACTCAATCTGTATGAAAAGAAGCAGTTAGGAAGAAGCAGAAACCAAGGCAATGGCTTCTCTTGCAACCTTAGCTTCTGTTCAACCAACGACCATCAAGGGCCTTGGTGGCAGCTCTCTCAATGGAACCAAGCTCTTGGTCAGGCCAACTCGCCAGAGTTTCAAACCCAAAAACTACAGGTGCCCCCAACCTTAATTTCTTACCTTCAAATCGCTGCTATTTAATTTCAACATATTTCTATAGATAAAGAAGAAGAAGGAAAAAAAACACTTGTTTTTTCTTGTTTGATAGGGCCGGTTCTGTGGTAGCAAAGTATGGTGATAAGAGTGTGTACTTTGATTTGGAGGATATTGGCAACACAACTGGGCAGTGGGACTTGTACGGTTCTGATGCACCTTCACCATACAACCCCCTCCAGGTACATAGTTTCTTAAGCTAAAAATATTGAAGGCAATGGTTAGAATTAGATTTGCAATTGCATTATGATTTATGATGTTGAATGAAATCTGATGCCGGGAGATACTTATTTGCATTAACTAACAGAAGTGTGCACCAATGTTTGGAATTGCAGAGCAAGTTCTTTGAGACATTTGCAGCTCCATTTACCAAGAGAGGATTGTTGCTCAAGTTCCTCATCTTGGGAGGCGGTTCCCTCGGTCTTTTCCTCAGCGCCACTGCTTCCGATGACCTTCTACCGATCAAGAAAGGTCCGCAACTTCCACCAAAGCTCGGTCCCCGTGGCAAGATCTAATTTACTGCAACTTTTTTTAAGCTTTTCATTGTATGTACCTTGTTTTAGTATTCAAACATGTAATCATAAAATGCTACCTTCGTTATCGATCCAATGAAATCTGTTTCACGCTTAACCGAGGCATTGCTTTCCGTTTTAAAATCTCCGGTCTTTGACATTGCAAATCAGAACTAATAATCTGTCTATTGCCATTGCAATTAACAATGCCTAATTCTCTATACAATTTGTTGTTTTGTATGCTGAATTCTTGTTATATATCAGAAAGCAGATATACTGAGTGAGTGGTAGACTGTTTACAAATCTGGGAAATGTTGCCAAAATTTACAATTTCACAAACAAATAGAATAAATAACCATTCAGAAACATGGATTCTTTCAATGGCTATGAAACAAGAAACCTTTTCCTGGTTTCTAAAGGTATTAATATATGGAATGACTTTAAAGTCCATAGTATTAGTTTACTTCCCTATTTACAAAAGGAAGTTATAGAAAATTAGAAATACAGAATGAAACAAGCATCCCACTACAATCCCATCTAGGTTGAAAAACCTATGGTTGTAGGTCAGGCTTTGTCACACTTTATGTTCCTATATCTATAACACTCTATCTCTCTATATCTCTATCTGCTTCCGATTTTCGTCCCATCCTCCGTTAATGGCATGCTGTAGGGCTTCTTACTCCACCCAAGCTCTCAACATAGGAAGCCTTGCTAGTTGCTAGCCACTACGTTTAGTTTTTGCACGTTTCCGTCGATGTCATTGGATATCTCATCTGTTTCCGCCTTTTCATCAGAGTCGTTTTGATCTAAACTCCAAGTAAGTAAGTCTGAGAGGGTCTTTGCGCTCATTGCTTCCGTATCAATTCTTGGACTTGTAGTCACCGAGTTACGCTGGTTTTCGTCCTTTAAATTGCTCCGTTTGCTTGGTTGTGGATTTGGATTTTGGGCCATGTTATCAGCATGCATGACATCTTCAATTCTGGACAAGACTGTAAAGGCCAAGCTCTCCAGTATTCTTGAATAGCTCTCTAGGAGAGCCTGTCCTACATCCTGTGACCCGAACAAGAAATCCTTAAATAACTTCAGCTGCCATTTATGTCATAGGATACTAAGGAAAAACAAATGTACATAACAACGATTACAGTGCTCCGACGTGTTATAAAGTTTATATCTATCTGCAGTTCCGCACAATTACTTACCCGGTTATATTGGATCTTACTGATGTCTAGTGAAGATTGAGGCAGCCCCGGGAACCGATGTTTGATGATGAGTAAGATGGTCTCAGCTCTCTCCTCAAATTGTTCTCTCTTCTCAAAGCTAACAGCAGAACCCCAAGCTGATTTTCCATCCTTTTGGGTCATCTTCCTCTTCCATATGACTATAGATGCCTCAAGTCTATTCTTGAGGTCTAAAATCTTGTGCTCGTTCGATAAGTCCATACTGGCGAAAAATTGATCAGGATCAAAGAATTCAACGGTGATACTCCTATAAACCGCATCACCGAGACTAGCTCTCCCATTCTAACAACACATTGATAAAAGTGTGATCATGAAGGGATTGTGGAAGCAGATTTTGATTCAACTATGTATTATATTACAACATTTTCAAGCTTTACCTTTGGGAGGGCTTCAATGTAGTTTTCAGGGACCTCCATCTCTGAGAGAACTTGAGCATTAATTGACATTGCTGCTTTAAGCACTTGAGTCACAGATTCCTTTTGGCTCTGCAGATTTCTTCTGGACTTATCTGACAGTCCATCTTGGGGAACTTTAACAGTAGGCAGCCACCATTTATCATCTTTTCTCTTGTTTTTTCCTTTCTCCGAGTCTGGAGCATCTTTTGACAAATAATAGAATTCATTTTGATCCTTGAAGTTATCTAGACAATCCTGACCATTGTAAGTTATCATTAAATCAGGTACTAGTCTGTTGCATGATTATAATCACATACAATATCTAAAGCTCAAATTAGCTAAAGAGAACATATATAAATGTATCTACATCCTTACAATCAGCATCGTATCAAGTTTCCGCAGGGCCGGAATGTTCATACAGAGATCTATTCGTTGCTTTGTGACCATTATCTGCAAAAACAGGAAACGAAAAGAAAATGCATGCATATTGAATATGTATATAGATATATGGCCTTGTAATTGCTTCGACTCCGGTAAAGAGAGGGAGCGAGAGATCAAATACCTCCATGTTTGTTCCATCCTTGCTCTTCTGTTGGGATGCAACAAGTTCAACAATTTGATCAGCTACAGACAATAGCCAATCTATTTCTTTTCTCCACCTTGCTTTCCTGTCAGGTGTCATAGGCTCTAAGCGTGATTGTTCGCCAAACACCGAAGCTGAAAGCCATTCGGGAACGAAAATCGGAACCAGTCGAGATAAATTGATTCTCCATTAAGTTATCATATACGAGATAGGAAGAGGAAATACCTGCAAGGTTTGTGATGGCGTTTGACAGTGCTAAAGCTGATGAAACTCCCTTTCCTCCACCAGACATATCCTCACCTAAGAGTAGTTTTGCAAACTTTTCCTTCATCTGGTCCATTTCTGAATTAAAAATCATTTCAGAAGGAACTTAGAGATACATATGTTACACATTTGTACCGTCAATACACATTAATGAGAACAATGGCGGTAACTTGCCGGTTAATAACTGTTTTTCTCTGATTTGGAAGGCAGCAACCAGCTCTTCCATGGTTAGGTTCGTCTTGGGACACCTTTCGCCTGAAGGTTTCGATCCGTCTTTGGAACCTTTGTCTTCAAATTTAGAAGCACTGTCGATGCTTAAACTCTTTGCATGTTTTGATTTGTTCTCATTTGAACCCTTGGTACTAAACAAATTAGACCAAATATTGTCCTGTTCTCGAACCATGTTCAATGTTTTTTGTTTCAACAATAACTAAGATCAAATATATGGAAATGTTGTTGTTTTGGTGTGGAAGAGGGAGAGAACAAGAAAAGAACTAAGAGTCCCCTCTTCCAAAATGTTGGCTGGGGAATTTACAAGTGATTGTTTTGTAGGTTTTCTCCATGTATGAACAATGGATTGAACGTGGGGTGCATGTTTTTGAGACCCAATGGGGTGTTGAGTTAAAAGGAGAGAACAAATTTAGATAATGCTATATATGTTGAAGGTTCTATTTATCTGAATTGGATGGTTCATTTTCAATTTCAGAGTCAAAAGCCTGCAAAAAAACAGGAAGGATACAACAGAATGCAATCCCCCACCAGGACCAGATGGATGGTTTTGATGGGTTGAAGCTTAATGGGGCGGCTGATGAAGGAATAATTCTATAAATATACTAAATTAACAAACATTAATCTACTATCCTGCATTTTACTTTTGTTTGTATATTATTACGTTGATGTGCACTTGCATTAAATATTTAGCAGCTTACGTTTCTCAAATTTGGATTGACGTGAAAAACACTCTTTATTTGTATACGAATACGTTGATGATGACTATGAAAGTTGGAGTTGCTTCACAGGCGAAACTAAAAATTTATAAATGGATCAAAATAAAATTAAAAAAATTAAAAATTTATAAATGGACTTAAAAAAAATTAAAAATAAATATTAATAATTTTTACAAATAGGTGGCTAAAGCTCTCAATTAATATCTTTCTCTTCACTTAAGTCGTGAGTTCAAGACTTATTAAGTGCAAAAATTCTCTTTCTTCATTAAATAGAAATTGTTCAAAAAGAAAAGGAAGAAGCAAATAACAAGCACTAAATTTCAAAGGGAACAATAAAAATAATTAAACAAAACAGTGACAGACTTAACAATCAGCAGGCCCGTGAAGCAGCGTCATTACCTTAATAATGGTTTGAGAAATAAATAAATAAATATAGGTGTACATAATCGCACAAACACCTTAATTTTAGGGTTTAGAGTTTCAATTTAGGGTCTATAATTTATAGTCAACTATTAGAATTTAGGGTTAAGTTTTAAGGTAATATGATTAAGGATTTAGGCTTTAACCTATAAACCTTAAATTTTAACCCTAAAACTAAAATTCTATCACCAACCTCTAAATTTAAAATTACTACTTTGAACTTTAAACGAAATATTTAAATCTTAAAATTAAAACGTTTATATAAATAAAATTTTTACAAGCTATTGTGCACGAAGTAATTGCCTTTATCTCTTTACGGAAACATTGTTAAAAAAAGAGAGGGAGAGAGAGACCGGATTCGAACACTATACCCAGCATGGTAAAATAAGTAAAAGAAAAGAAATTAATTGCTGTTGGAACATCACAGATCACACCTACCTTTTTATGACCAATGTTCTCGACCTTTCAGTTTTTCTAGTGGTTCATAGCCCGCAATCAATCGCCATCAATTCATGCTGTCTCTTATGTGAGATTCCAGGCTTATTGCTTACTATCTCTCACAATTCAACCAACCATGGAATCCATTGGAGTACTCATGGCTTGTCCCATGAATTCTTACCTCGAACAGCAACTCGACAAGCGTTTCAAGCTCTACAGGTTCTGGACGGTGCCGGACAAATCCTCGTTTCTGGCTTCTCACAAAGACTCAATCCTGGCGGTTGTCGGAAACGCCGGTGCCAGTGCCGATGCTGAGCTGATCGAGGCGTTACCCAAGCTGGAGATTGTTGCAAGCTTCAGCGTGGGGCTTGATAAGATAGATTTGGCAAAGTGTAAAGAAAAGGGTATCCGAGTTACCAACACCCCTGACGTTTTGACTGAAGACGTGGCAGATTTGGCGATTGGGTTGATGTTGGCGGTCTTGAGGAAGCTTTGTGAGAGTGATCGGTACGTGAGGAGTGGCAAGTGGAAGATAGGGGACTATGTGTTGACTACTAAGGTTCGTTGACTTTTTTGGCCTCATTGTTTGGGTTTATTTGATCATATGTAGTTCGTTGAATTCGTTTCTATTTGTTGGTTTTTATGATTTCGATGATTTTATATGATTCTGTTGACTTTCTACTTCTTAACTGTTTACGGGGTGCTTTTAGTTTGCAGAACTCAGTAATTTCTAATAGTAAAGAACTCATTTTGTTTTGAATTGGTACTGAGTTTTTCTTCTTCTTTTGTTGTTGCTTGAAATGCATTTTGCAGAACTCAGTAATGTGCGTGTGTGTGTATGCTAGGCAGAAATGTATATTTCTTATAATTGTTCTGGATTGAAAAGGTACATTTGTCACAAATCCTATTTGAAGTTCGTAAAATTCACTACACATTCTGCATGCTGAGAAATAAAGATAGATGCCAGTTTCGTCATTCGCGGTTTTTAATTGAATATGTATATTTATGCATCATGATGGTTGTTTTCATCTAATATACAAGCTCTGGGTCCAAAAGAATCTGGGAATGAAAACCGTTCTTACACTATTTTTAGCATATGCATTTAGTTCAAGATGCAACTGTATGCTTGTCATTGTGGACTTGTGGTTGGTCGGTTGTTTCTCGTACCTCTTGAGTAATTGCTTTGTGGTGGCTGCATTAGATGATTTGGTTTCATCTCAAGTTTGCAGTTGATAGAATGCACTAGTAGGAGTTAAGTTTTATCAGCAAAAAGTTCATCACTTTAAACATATATAGTTCTTCAAGTATAAGGATGATATTTGGGTGGTTAGAAGATTTACCGGTGGAATTGTATATATTCTCATACAGGGATGGAGCTCCCTTGGGGCACAAGGGGTCCCCGGCCCCTGTTATAAAATTAAAATATTCGATAGATTTTAGTCTAATTATAATTTGGCCCCTGTTTTCATATGACCTTTTTATTTCCCCCCTGTTAGAATTGTGAGTCTATGCCAAGGATGGATTAGTTCTTTGATTAAGTAATTCTGGTTTTCAGGCTGTTGTTACTTTTAGCATTTTTATTCATTTTACAGATAAATAGGCCACATGCAGTACCCTAAGGCATGCATCTCTGGTACCATATATATGGACATGTTATTGTCCTATTTCTGTCCTATTTGGATTTTGGACATCCCTGAAGATACATGTTTGCATAAAGCAATTGTACACGAGTCTGTATTGTACTTCTGTGTGATCTGTGATACATATGGCCACTCAGGAGGATGCTTGGTAGCTATGGTTGTTCACTTACTTATCCGGCAAATGGAAGATCAAACTATTTTAGGAACAAGTACAGAGGTGTTACGAACTGCCTAGGAGATAGGGTGCAAACTAATTTTAGTTGTATCGAATAGTGATTCTTCGACAAATGGTTAAAGTGCTGAATTAACTAAAGGGATTACTGATAAGCTATTATGTGGTTTTCGAGGTTTTAGTCTGTCTTTCATGCTGGTGGGATGATAAGTCTAACTCTTTTTTTGCATGCTTGTACTAAAAATCATTTAATTGATGTCCATCCACAGCTACAAGCACCTGCTTGAGAAGAGTGTGATGGTGCATGCATATTTTGTTGTTGAATTTACTTTTTAAAGTGCTTTACTCACCTTTGAGAAGTTTCATTCTCAACTTTCAAAAGAAGAGAAGTTTTTGCTGAGATTATAGTCTCGTCTTAAGATTAAGACTACTAAGAAAGTTAATCTTTTGCTGTTTTTGATTGAGATGATGAAATTTTCTATTGAGCTTGGAGTCTATTTGTTTTGGAATTTTTTGAAGAAACTGTCAGGACTCAGGAACAATAGTGATTTTTTATAACCATTTTTCAGGGTCTATTATATGCTTTCGTCCTCTTGGTAAGAGATACATTGAGATTGATTTGAATCTTTATTAAACTTGGTTCTTCTTTTATATATGTCGGGTTACATTAGATTCGAGGATATTGGATTAAAGGGTTTCCATTTTTTTCCTTTGTTCACTCCGCTTTCCTTCCTTTTCAGTAAGTACTATTTTCCCATTCTTTCAGTTCACCGGGAAAAAAGTTGGCATTATTGGTCTGGGAAGGATTGGCATGGCAATTGCGAAGAGAGCTGAAGCGTTTAGCTGCCCCATCAGTTACTACACAAGAACAGAGAAACCAGATATCAAATACAAATACTATCCGAGTGTTGTCGAGCTGGCTGCCCATTGCGATATCTTGGTTGTTGCTTGTCCACTGACCAAAGAGACCCACCACATCATCAACAGGGAAGTCATTGATGCATTGGGTCCAAAGGGTGTTCTCATCAACATCGGGAGAGGCCCTCACGTCGATGAACCTGAGCTGGTTTCTGCATTGGTTGAACGCCGACTAGGAGGTGCAGGGCTTGACGTGTTTGAAAATGAACCCTACGTACCGGAAGAGCTTTTCGGGCTCGATAATGTGGTGCTCTTACCTCATGTGGGAAGCGGTACAGTGGAAACCCGTCAAGCTATGGCTGATCTTGTGATTGGGAACTTGGAGGCACACTTTCAGAAGAAACCACTTTTAACTCCTGTGGTTTAATGGTGCTGATATTAGTTGATTGCCAACTTCAGATTGCTGCTCTCATTTATGCTTTCATGAGTTCAATGACATTGAATGGTAGAAATTATATGTAGATGATTGTATAACCCTTCTTCCTATGGGTAAATGTTGGTTGCAAGTCGAATCTGGAATAAAAATTGAATGAATTAAGTATTTACTGATTACATATATTTGAATACTAGTGATTATAGAAATAAATCTAGTTAAATTATTTTTGTATGAAGAATTTTGCATTTGTTACCATGTACCATTAAGTCCCCTGCAGGCTGCAGTCAGAGTTGCTGAGCTCGATTTATATTTTGAAATAAAAATAAAAATTTGGACTAATTTACTTCACTTAATGAAATAAAAATAAAAGAAATGAAGGGCCCACCAGTGTCCAAACTACAACCAATCTCAGTTCATTTTTGACTGACGAAACTGTTTACAATAGCAAATCTCTTCAAATAGAGATTCAGTTCCCCCTTAATACGCGCTATCAGCGTATCCCTTAAAGCCTGTTTCTCATTAAAGAAAAACCCAGAAAAACAAAAACATCACTTCCACCACAGATCTGATCCAAAACTTTCACATTTCTTCACCCCCATTGCTGAATCCTCAAGGTCACCATGCTTTTCTACCGAAGACCCACTTCCAAATTCCTTCTTCTCACTCTCACCTTTGTCCTACTACTCTCTTCTTCCATAAACATCAATGCCTCCGATCCCACCAGCTCTGAAGACGATTCCGATGACCTTGAACAGCTTTTAGCCCTGGATGAACAAGAAGATCAGCTACAACCAGACCAAGAGTCTATCAGTAGATTTTCAGAAGCAGAGGTGTTAAGTAAAGCACAAAGGATAGTTCTTGAACTCAACAGTGATAATTCCAAGAGGGTTATTGATGAGAACGAGTTTGTTTTGCTTTTGGGGTATGCTCCTTGGTGTGTTAGGAGTGCTGAGCTTATGCCCCATTTCGCTGAAGCTGCTACTTCTTTGAAGGAATTGGGAAGTCCACTTGTGATGGCCAAGCTTGATGCTGAAAGGTACCCCAAGGTGGCTTCTTTGCTTGATATTAAAGGGTTCCCTACTCTGCTTTTGTTTGTTAATGGCACTCCTCAAGCTTATACGGGTGGATTTTCAGCGTAAGTTGCTCTTTTCCTCTTTGTTGAATTGTAAATTAATTTAGATTGGATCTTACGCTTTGGAATATTCATATAATAGACAATTGTGCTTAATGTATTGTTGGGTTGATTTCTGTTTTCAGGGAAGAAATGGTGATATGGGCAAGGAAGAAGACCGGTGTGCCTGTCATTAGAATAAACACGGTGAATGAGGCAGAAAATTTTCTTAAGAAGTACCATATGTTTGTGATTGGTCATTTTGAGAAATTTGGGGTATGTTTACTTGAATCATTTTACAGATCTTGCCTAAATCTGGTTATAAGTTTTATGGAAAATCTTGGTTTTAGGGTTATAAATTCAATTATTTCTCAAGTTCCACGCCTTAATGATGCAACTGTATTCTTTACCATGATTTTCTTTAGTCCATTCTGTTCTGTGGTATCGAAGTCTTGTTTGATGTGGAAAGTAAGAGCTTACAAGCAGTCATTCAGATGCATGATGCATCATTCAAAAACACTTGGTTCCCAAAAACCTAGTTTCACTTTTGATGTCAAGTAGGACTGCAATTCTAGACTTCTGAATCTTTCAAATTCGTATTGTTTATCCTTTGTTTTGATACATCTTCTTCTACTCCACCATCTTATAAGGTGCATGGATGATATTTAACATTGTCTTCTAGCATCTCGAATTTTCTGATGACGCACTTGCGGAATTTAATTATCATGGTGTTTTTGCAGGGATCTGATTATGAAGCATTTGTAAAGGCAGCAACGACCGACAATGAAATCCAGTTTGCTGAAACAAACAACATTGAGGTTGCAAAAGTTCTCTACCCTGATATTAAAGCTACTAAATTCCTTGGGATTGTTAAAAGTGAACCGGAAAGATACACTGCTTATGGTGAGTTCATACTCTGGAAAACTGCTTATTGTGATCGATTTTTTAGTTATTTACCAGAATCATTGACTAGATTAATTACATACATGTCTGGTTTTACAGAAGGTACCTTTGAGATGGAGAACATTTTGCAGTTTCTGGACTACAACAAGTTTCCATTGGTTACTAAATTGACTGAACTAAATTCTGTCAGAGTTTACTCCAGTCCTGTCAAGCTTCAGGTTTCCATGCTTCTCGCCATTACCTTTGATTGTTTACGATGATCATGGTTTCCATTTTCTTTTCCTTTCTGTATATAACAATTTCATATTTCTTTTTTCAAACACAAACTTATTGAAAGCACTGGTATAGAAGTGAAGATATTGGTTGCATATTGGAATTGTATGTAAAGTTCTTAGGTTTTGCCTAGTGATTGAAATTCTCTCCAGTGTATATGTACAATTTTGTTTACAATTTGGTCAGTGTTACTACATCATTTACTCTGATGAGTTGATTCGGGCGTGACTGGAACAATATATGTTGTTGAATTTTAGTAACTAGTAAATATTCTACCAACACTAATGTGCTGGGAAACTAATGAAGATGAGACAATAATACAGAAGTCATTGTGGGTCAACTTTCTGATATGTACCCTTTCTTTTATCTCTTTCTTTTCCTCGTGTGGTTATAACTTATATATTTCGGCCTTCGTACAGTTGCATAAAGTTTTCACCATTTCTCTTGGAAACTAAGTAGTGTCGTGAATTTACCTTTCCTTATCCATCAGGTTTATGTCTTTGCAAAAGATGATGATTTCAAGACTCTTCTTGAGCCTCTTCAAGATGTTGCAAGAAAGTTCATAACAAAGGTATTAAGATTGACTACTTGACAGTCTGATATTTTGGTGCAAATAGCTTCACACTTTCTTTCTTTTTTTCTCTTATGGTGCAGATAATGTTTGTTTATATCGACATCATGGATGAAAACCTTGCGAAGCCCTTCTTGACCTTGTTTGGGCTTGAGGAATCAAAGAACACTTTGGTGGGCTTTTCTTTCTTTTAAATGATAATGTTTTAACTATTAATGTAACTATTACTCAGAGTTTGACTGAATCTAAAATTGATGCAATTTATTTCTATTTGCCGGATAGGTGACAGCATTTGATAACAAAGGCACCTTGAAGTACTTGTTGCAGTCCGATCCAACCCCAAGCAATATTGAAGTAACAGTTCAGCTCTATAGATTTCACCTTTAAGGAAATATCTATTCCGGAAACTAATACGTTGTTCTTAATTTGCCTTTCCAGGAGTTTTGCTCGGGACTTCTGGACGGTTCTATCTCAACATACTTTAAATCACAGCCTATACCAGATAATGTGAGGGTCAAAATTTCTGTTTTCTCTCATTTCTCTTGCATACTGTTACTGTCCGTGGATATGATTTAGGCTCAGTTGCTTTGTCATTGCTATCTTATGTTTGAAACCTCTAACTTTTTTTGAATCTGCATATATGCTTTTGAGTCTCTTTTTCAATAGTTTGAATCACCATCTCTAGCTCTATTCCTACAATTTTGCCATGCATTGAATGTTGTAGTTCTGTAATCCCGCCATTTCTTGTGAAAGCTGAAGAAATGAGAAAAAAGAAATGTAAGTGTCATCATTTGCATCACGTCGATGCAATAAGTTCCTTTCGTTGCACATCCAAGGATATCTTCTATCTCAGCTCCTGAAATTTGAATTTTATATTTATTCTAAATTATCCAACTCCTAACGAACTTTTGTATTATGAAATTTGCAGAATAATGCAAGTGTACTAGCTGTCGTGGGAAAGACATTTGATGAGTTGGTATTGAACAGTCCCAAGAATGTTCTTTTAGAGGTATATACACCAATGAGATGTGCAAGCTAATTAATCCCATTACATTAGAGCTGCATCTGAAAAATGAAAATACTGGATGAATGTATTCACTGCATACATGGCATCAATGTCCCTTGCTCTTATATATTGATGGTAGTAATTTGCAGCATTTTTACAATATCCCCTGCTATATATTAATTTTAAATCTAGAGTCGAGAAGCTTGTTGTAATATACTTTTCTTTTGAAGGATTGTTGTAATATACACTTCACTCTAAAAGGTCTTATTTCATTGTTGCGAAACAGGTATATACTCCATGGTGCATCAACTGTGAGACCACAAGCAAGCAAGTTGAGAAATTGGCTAAGCATTTTAAAGGTTTGGATATTCTAGTTTTTGCGAAGATTGATGCTTCTGCTAATGAACATCCAAAACTTCAGGTATGCTTTTTTTAAGCAATCACCAGCTTTCTACACCTTAATACCCTTTTTACTTTCCTCCAAAATATAGCAAGGTGATTCATAGACATTGTTTATCATTCCAGGTCAATGACTACCCGTCGCTCTTTTTGTACAAAGCCGGTGACAAAGACAATCCGGTAATTGTTATAACATTATTCACTCCATTTTTATTTGTATATCGTATTTGTTTAGCACCATCTGACATAGTGAATCATTTTTTCGCTTTGCAGATCAAACTTTCAACAAAATCCGGATCAAAAGAACTAGCAGCATTCATTAACAAACAAGTGAGACCCAAAGATCAGGTGGCCAAAGATGAATTATAGGAAATATATAGAAGAATAAGTTTGGAAACTTATAATTTGACTAATTTATGAAAATTATTGTTAAAGCAAACAAGCCAAAGAACAAAAGTTGAGTTTTAAAGCCTATTTCTTGTAAGGGGAGTAGCTTTCCCCCTGTTGCAGTTCATGGTAAGGCTGATAGGAGCAAATATCATCAAGTCTCATATACATGAAGATAAAGATGAAATACATCCATTAAACCGTTGATAAAGAAACAGTAAAGACAAGAAATACATTAAGCTTGCAGGGGAATTTTAGACGAAACCCTCAACCAGAATTGGTTTTTCCTTTTCCCTTTCATCGTCCTCCTGCTTTTCACTCTTCCTTTTCTCTTCATCTTTAATCTCCAAACCCTTCAGCTCATCATCTAAACAACTCTTCCCAACCATGGCTTCTCCGTCATCACCACCCACAATGACCACATCCTTAACTTCCCCCACCTCTTGAATGCTTCCCTTTTCCTTCACGCAGGCGCCCACCGCGTCCGAGGTTGGATCCGGTGACCCTCCGCCGACCAATACTGCATCAGGCATGTCTGGACATGGTGGCGAAACAAGAATGTCAGAAGAGCAGTTACCCTTGTCGGGGAATGGGTCGTCTACGCATCCGTGTTCATCTTCATCATCAGCATGGAAAAAGGTGGCCGTACGTGACTTAACGACGGAAGCGGCTTTGAGGAAGGCCTCCTGTATGGAATCTGGCGGAAGAGCGCACTCCTCCAGGCCTGCGTCTTCCAGGCGTGGAGGGAGGATCTCATCAAATAACCCCGTGGCTTCCATTGAAAAATTTTAAAAAATGTTCGAGATACCTGGTCCCTTTTCTTCTCAAAGAAAAGAAAATCTTTTTTCTGAGCGATACAGGAACCTTGGATTTTCAGAATGGAGAACGAACAGAGATAGGTTCAAGAAATGGAGCTTCGGCAGAGGCTGGCAATGGTAAAGCCGTGAAGTGGATAGCTAATAGATATTTCCCACAAAATCTCTAGAGGGTTCGTTTTGTCGCTCTCCCACATACAGGCCCAAAGATGCGATTCAAAATCCAAAGCTATGAACAAGCAGCATGTGTCATTGCAAAGTAGAGCATTACAATTTGACACCTGGTCTCACAATAAATTGCAACAGATTGAAAGGATGATTATATATATATATATATATTACTTATTAATTATCAGAATCGAATTGATGACGACATATAGTTAAATGCGTAGAAACAAATGCTGGAGGACTCTGTAGCTGGAGGACTCTGTAACGTGTACACGTTTATTTTAAGAATATTTTATATTATTTACATATTTTCATTTCAATATCCTTGATCAGAAAAATATTTTCATTTCAATATCGAAATAAAAAAGAATAATCATTTCCTCAAAAAAAAAAAGAATAATCATTCTACAAACGTTTCTCCTAACTCCAGCAATATAATTTCCAATTAAGTTGGATTTAAAAGCCTCGCCATTTTGTTTTTGAGGAAAGAATGGTTGTCTAGGGCTGGTAATCATTAAGTAAAAATATTTCGAATAAGACAATTTGAAGACATATTTTATAATTTAAATTATATCTAATTTTTTTTAAATTGAATTTATAAAATTTCAGGCAAATCGAGTTTCAATATTTGTAATATTATGATACTAATTAATTTTTATTTAAACAACTCTTTATACTCATATACAATACATACATATTTATCTATATAATATATATCAAACCAAAATTAAGAAAAACCAAAATTAAGAAACATAGACATGACAAACTAGACCCGAAACTCGAGACCCGAATCGATTTATCTGACCCAAATCTGATATAGACCCGAATATTATGGTCTAAACATGACCTGAATCCAAACTAGAACCGACCCGAACCAAAATCGACCCAAATTTAGTTAAACCAAAACTCAACGCGAATAAAAAATAACCGAAACCTAAAACAACCCGAACCGGAAGTAACTGAAACTGAAAGCAACTCGAACCAAAAATCAATCAAACCGAAAGTAATCTGAACCAAAACAACCCAAATTTAATTTCCTCATATATATATATATATATATATATATATTTATTATTATTTTGTGTTATATTACTAATTAATAACTATATTCAATAATAGTTTAATATCATTTTCTCATTTAAAAGTTCATATTCATATTCATATATTGGCTCAATTTGAAAGTTGACCGATGCGATATTGATCCGACCCGAAAAATAAATAACTTGACATTAATCCAACCCGAAAAGTCAACCGATCAAATATTGAACCGACCCGAAAAACAGCCGACCCGACATTGACCTAACCTGAAAAGTCAACCGATCCTATACTGACCCAACCCGAAAAGCAACCGACTCAACATTGACTCGATCCGACCCAAAATAATATAAACCAAACTAAATCCAAACCAGGCCCGAACCGAAAGCAAATTGACCTGAAAGTCAACCCGAACCAAAGTGACCCAACCCAAACACAAACCGAACTATTTGCCACCTCTAAAGAAACACAACTCAAACTTAAAAACTAATCCACTAAATGCTAAAAAATTTGAGTTACTAGAATTATTTTAATTTCTAGGGAAAACTACACCGGTGGTCCCCTAACTATTACTGTCTTCCTATTTTGGTCCCAAAACTATGTTTTTTTGGCAAAATCGTCCCTTCTGTTACATAGTTCTCCTGTTTTGGTCCCCGTCTTAAAACAATATTAGGGCATCATAACCAAAACAAGAACATACATTAACTTCATCCAAAAAAAGTATAGAGTAATCAAAGGGTCTAACAACAATAGCATCGTTCATCCTTGTTCAAAATTTAAAATAACTCCTTGAAAATAAACTAAAAACAACTTAAGCATTTCATTGTAATAACACTGCTCGAGTAAAGTTCTCATAAAACTCCTAACAAAGACGGCTTCATCCGAAACAACCTCAAGATACCTTAAGCAGAAGCTGCTGCAACCTTCTTCCTCGGTGCTGCTTCAGTACCTATGCCATGATCCAACAAAAAATTGTAAATACTAACAAAAAGAGAATACCCCAAATAGAACAGTGTATGTTCATAACTCAAAGATAGTTGAAATGTATATAGCAACGATCATAAGAGATTAAAAGCTAACTACCTTCTCTGAAGCCAGTCTTGAACCTGCGAGGAACATGGCGAAGATACCTCATCCTACCGGTTCCAGTGGTCTTCCTCCTGATTGCCTTCACACTCCAGTTATCTGATTCCAACAACAAAGAAATTCCCCTTAGATTTACGGATTAGCACCAAATTACAATCCATTCACACTGCTCACACAAAATTGTATAAACATTATTCCCACATCAACATAAAAACTAACAAATACAAAAAGCACAACAGTTGGCTGCGGGTATACATCAGAAATTTATACTTCCATATTCATAATTTTTATAAAGAAACAAATTCCTAATCACACTCATTTTCCACTATATTGAGGAAATTGAATTCTTACTAGAAATTTAGAATAAACAGATAGAAAGCTATAAATCTTAAATACATATTTCTTATCAAAGATGTTAACTTTAATTTAAGAAAAAAATAAGGAAGCAAACCCAAACAATCAATCCAAGAAACGCAGTTGCAGAAGGAGACCTAGCAACAAAGGAAACAAAAGAAAAAAAACAAACAAACAAAAATTAATGTTCTAGAGATGAAAGAAAAAGTGGACGGAGCATTTACATGTCCTCTTACGAGCAGCAGGGAAAGCACAGGCAGAGCAACGGCTCTTCTGGAGATGGAAGCTACGGCGGCCACATCTGACGCAGAGGGTGTGGGTCTTGTTCCTTCTTTTACCAAAACTCCCTGTTCCCTTTCCCTGAAGATTGCCATTTTTTTCGTTAACAAATTCCCAAACAGAACAAGTTTTGTAATAAGAAAAGAGTGTTTATCAGCTATTTTACCATTGGAGCTGACGCAGGAGAAACCCGAAGTGACTTTGAAGAAAGAGAGCGGCGGAGAAGATCTGGTTTCTAACAAAAACCAGTTGGAAGCAAAAGAGAAGGAACTAAACAAGGGTTTTTTTAAGGTTGAGACGTGGCACACTTGGATCTGAATGGGCCTCTTGATTATACTTTTCGTCCTATACTGAAACCCAATAACTAGCTTGGGTTGGGCCATGATTAACAAATGATTGCTCAAGATATAATCTTAAATCGGTAAAGAGTGGATAATAAATCCAATTCACGTGAATCTCAAACTTAATGGATATTTCAAAACAAAATTAATGGATGTTTGATTAATAGATTATATCGAACTCAATAAATATCTCAGTAGAAATCATTCCAGTAGACACGGGTTTAATTGTCTAAGAAAAATGGCAAAGTAGGGCCAAGACATTAGGCAAAATACAAACAAATATACGAGTATGTCGTAATCTATACAACACACACGAAATATATCATGAACACGATCATTTCAGTAGTCTAACGCTTCAGCTTTAAGCAGCATCTAAACGGGCCAAAACCTTAACAAATGGGGTCAAAAGTTTTCCTTTAACCATATCTAATAATCTAACTGCTTTTGCTTTTCTCCTTTTGTTTGTTTATTTGGTTTTTCCCCTCAGATTCTTGGAACCATTTCGATTTTCAAACAATTCTGGGTTTGAATTTATCAGGTACTGCTGAAAGACTCGTCTTAGAAATAGAATAATGGTCATGCAGCTCATGCCCATCTGCTGTGATGCTGGTATTGGTTCCTTTAGGCTTATCCTTTTGCCAAACCATATGTAAAACAAAGGCTCAACCTCCCTGCTTTAGGTTGGTGGAAGTCTGGAAGATCTTTGTTTTAGCAATGGCAACTGTGTGAAAACTGACTTAACCATGCATCTTAACTTCTCATTAATATTAGCAACTGAGTTTTGGGTCCTCTAGATGCCAACCCCACAACAGATTGGGATCATGATTTTAGACTTATATTATTCAGACTTGTACAAGTGTTGAATATATCAGTTACATTTCACCCATCCAATTGCCTTTTGCTTTGAATCATAATCAATAGCACTGCACTTTACACAACAAATAGTCAAAACCAAAAACATTTGTTATCATTAGATTCCTAAGACCTCAAATTCTTCAATCTTTAACTTTCCATTCAAGTAATCTTTTAGCCCCAAATATACGAGGGTTAAGGAGAAAAGTGCAAGCAATATGGAACAAAATTGCACTTTGGGCTCCATTAGCTTTATATTATGTTGCTTAAATTCTTCATTTATGTTTGAAGAAGCAGAAGATTGGAGCTGTGTCTTTAGTTGCAGCCTGCAGATAGGGACACCAAAGAGATAAACAAGCCTCTTCATAAAAACAGTACTGCTGGCAATTGGCAAGAAATGCTGGTCATGGAATCCATACAAAAGGCCAAGAACTTGTTCCAAAAATCAGTCGACAACCTTAAATCCTTACTCTCTGTAGGATACCAGAAGCTATCCAAACCAACCCTCCCAGACCCTTTCTCTTGCAGTGGTTGCAGCAGGAAGAAAGACCGAAAAGATCGATCCTTCGCCGACATTAGCTACAACTGGGAAGTTGGTCTCGAGGAATCAGAGACGAGGACGAACGATGCCATCATTGGTATGTCGTTGAAAGAACAAATGAGGGACGAAGATGAATGTAACGGAAGCTTGATGAACTTTTCTGACATGAGTCCGGAGAAGAAGATAATGGAAACTGGAGGAAAAGAGGGGGGAATGAAAGTTAGAAGCTCAAAACCGAGTAAAGGGGAGGAACAGTACTATTACAAGAGAAATGGAGATGGGAGTTATGCATTGGCTCAAAAGCTGAAAGAACTGGAGATGATGGATGTTGGTGATATGGAACATGAATTGGATGTTGAAGAAGCACTCCACTATTATTCTCGACTTAAAAGTCCGGTCTACCTTTCGATCGTCGACAGGTTCTTCATGGATATGTACTCTGAATTCTCTCTTCCACAGGCCTCTGCCAGCATCAGCAGTTCGAAACGAAGATTCAGGTCGATTCGGTTATAGATCCTTGTCTCCCCATACATTTTCTTGTTCAGATGAACCTGTTTTATTATCCTAAATGTTTTATTTTTCTGTTTTGTGTGTGTGTTCGCATGTCTGAATTCTCCTGTTTCTTTTTTATTAATGTATAATTTGCTTGACCACCCATTGTTATCAGTAAAAGCATAGAAGTTTTATATCAAGATTTAAGAAATGTATATTTGCATGTAATCATACCGTTTGTCATTTAATGACAGAGTAACTAAAACATTAACAATTTGAAAGTTAGATGATTAAATTATATATTTTTTTAATTTCAGTACTTAAATTAGGAATAAAGAAAGTTGAAGGACGAAATAAAGTAATTTACAAAATTGTTTTGTCTGAACGTGGAAGCCAGAACTAGAGAAGAAGCTTCTATAAATTTCCTTCAGCACCGACTGAAACTAAAGTCACGCCTCTGAATCTTCAACGAAACTTCTCGAACAAACCAAATACCAACAGCCCATCCCCTCTTTGATTTCCCTTCAATCAACTTACAGATCTCAAAAACAAAAGGAAAGCGAAATAAGCTTCCGCCTCAGCTACTTCCATTGAAGCATTTCGCAGCCATGGCGGAAGACGGAACCGTAACACTCTACAACAACACGGTCGTCACCGACGCCAAGAAAATCCCATTCTCTATCAAATCAGGGCTTGCTCAAATGCTCCGTGGCGGCGCCATTGTCGAAGCCTCGACCCTCAACCAAGCCATACTTGCCGAGGAAGCCGGCGCCTGTTGTTTAGTAATCACCGAACCCAACCGCCGAGGGATTTCGCGCATGCCCGATCCTTCTATCGTGAAACAAATAAAACGTGCCGTCTCAATCCCCGTCATGGCTCGTTCCCGCGTCGGCCACTTTGTCGAAGCCCAGATTCTGGAACGAGTAGGAGTCGATTACATTGACGAGAGCGAGGCTTTAGCTATAGCCGATGAAGATAATTTCATTAACAAGCATAATTTTAGATGCCCTTTCATTTGCGGCTGCAGGAACCTCGGGGAAGCGTTAAGGAGAGTGAGGGAAGGAGCTGCCATGATTAGAACGCAGGGGGACTTGTTGGGGACTGGTAACATTGCTGAAACGGTTAAAAACGTGAGGTCCGTGATGGGTGAAATCAGGATTTTGAATAACATGGATGAAGATGAAGTTTTCGCATTTTCAAAGAAAATTGCTGCCCCTTATGATTTGGTTGCTCAAACCAAGCAAATGGGAAGACTACCAGTGGTGCATTTTGCTGCTGGTGGAATTGTGACTCCTGCAGATGCTGCATTGATGATGCAGTTGGGTTGTGATGGTATCTTTGTGGGATCAGAAGTGTTCGACAATTGTTCGGATCCGTATAAGCGTCTTAGAGGAATCGTGGAAGCAGTTAGGCATTACAATGATCCTCATGTGTTGGTGGAGAATAGTTGTGGATTGGAGGAGGAAATGGCTGGCCTTAATGTCAGTCAGGAAAGGATGGAAGGAGCTTGATCAAGTAATGTATCTTCTTTCTTGTTGTTCAGCATGTGCCTGTTTCTTTGTTTGTTGTTTTACTTTTGATAAGATAGTGATTTAGATATGCTATATTTTACATGTTGAACACTTTGAAGATATAATTGCAGAATAAGCTGGTTCCATCAGCATGTCCAACTGTTCATGTTATTACTTTTCTCACTACTTAATACTTGATGAGATTGATGCTATATTTATTTGCTTTTCAGTAAGAAGTCTCAGCTTAGTTCAATTTTGAAGCCCGAAGGTCAGCTGGATCTTGATTGACTTTTACTTTCAAAGTTCAAGCTTGATTCGAAATGATATCAAATGTTTGAGTTTGCTCGTTTACTAAATAAAAACTGATTTAGTTTTCTTGCTTGAAGTTCAAGCTACAAACACAATTTCGAATATGAATTCGACTTACTCAAAAGCTCGAGTTATTTAAGTTTGACTCTTAACAAAGTTGTTCTTCGCATCGGACTTTCATCTACTATTCGATACATTATTTGGTAAAAAAAAAACTCTCGCATTCCACAATCTCTGGCTCTTCCGTCCCTGTTCCTGGCGAAGTGATATGCTGGTGGTTTGGGGCTATGCCGTTGATTGCCTTAACTGTATATCATGGATAATGCATCTAGAATTGCTGGCCTATCAACCGGGTTGTCTTGTACGCATAGGAGTCTCACGTGTATGCACCTCGTCACTTCATCCTTTGGATACGACTCGTCTAATGATGGGTCAATTAGCTCCAAAGCTCTGCCCATTTAGACAAAGGACACTGAACCTACTTGATCTTGTCGAGTAAATGCCATCCATGGCATATTCCGGGGCATATAACCACTGTATTTATATTTTAATAAATAATTTTTTTATTTTTTATAAATATCTGTGTCCGACACATTCAGATATGAATATGAAATTATTATAATTGTCAAATGAAGGAAAATCTAATCTATCCCGGTTAATTTGATTGGTTTTTGGCATGTAGTCGTAGATCGTATATTTTCTTCCATCTTAAAACAAGAATACAAGATTTAAAGTAATTAGATGCTTGGTTTCTTTCTCAATTCTACAGTTCCTAAGACCTGAATAATTGTACCAGTAAACGAAGGTGACTTCCCCACTTCTGAGTGTCGTGTGGGTTGGACTTGGAAAGCCGCGAGGAACATGAAATTTGAGTTTTTTATCGAATAATTTGAATTTTTTATTTCGAATTGAAAGAATTATTATTATTATTTTAAACCATAAATTACTCCAAGTTAAAAAAAAAACACACACACACACAAAAAAAAGTGAATGTGAGTAAGAGTCTGATGGATTAAAAAAATTAAAAATACATCACTCCCAATACCAACTCTATAAATAAAGAGCTCCAAAACCACGGGCGCCTATATTAAAACCTAAACGCTGGACAACGATTGAATACAAGTATACAACTAAATACTGTCTGAAAATTAAAAAACAAGGCTAAAGGGGTACTTTTGCCCCTGAGTTCGACCCAAAAATGCAATTTCGCCCCTCGCCGAAAAGTGCACTCAATGTGGCCCTCTAGTTCATGAAATCGATCAAATTGACCCTTTGACCGACGTTGACCGTTACGGTGCTGACGTGGCAGTTAACGGTGATGACGTGGCAATCCATGATGCTAACGTGGCAGTCAACGATGCCGACGTGGCAGTACACGTGGGATGATGACGTGGCAAGAGGGGATGAATTGATTATTTTAACTGAATTCGAGGGCATAATTGATTTTTTTCCTGAGTTTAGGGGCATAATTGATTTTAATTAAAAGTTCGATAACTTATTTAATATTTAAGTTAAAAATTAAGAATTTATGAAATTATTAAAATTTTAAAATATTAAAACTAGATAAATAAATTTATTAAGTGAGAATAATTAAAAAAACAAAGTGAAGACTCTTACAGAAGATTAAAATATTCTTCAATTTATTTTATAAAAATTCATAAAGTTAATAAAAATAAATAAAATATTCTAAAAGTTACTGAAAATAAAAATTATATAAAAAATTAAAATATATTATGAATTAAAAAAAGAAAATTTAATCTAAAAACTTAATAATTTTTTTATAAATTATTAAAAAATTAAACACTTTTATCGAAAAAAATTCGACTTCGTCATTTTGAGTATTACTATTCGTTAGATTTTTTTAGTGGAATCAACATTGTACTAGAGTAACAATAGAATTTAATTTTTCCCCGCTTTTTTACATCAAATTTATGCTCATTAATATTTGATGTACAGGAATGAAAGAGAATTTTGGCTTTATTAATACTCTAATACAAGGATGTCTCAATTGAAAATATGTTCAAGGAACATTAGTACGCATAACATAACGAGAAACAATCGAAAGATTCTCTAATGGTTTATAAATATTTTTTTTAATTTTTTATATTTATAACTGTAATGTTTTTACTTATATTTAATTCATTATGGTGTTTTTATTTTTTTAATATTTTATGAATATTTAAATATTATTTAAATATTAATAGTTTTTATTTTTTAGCTTAAAGAATAAATAAGTTATCGAACTTTTAATTATGCCCCTAAACTCAGGAAAAAAATCAATTATGCCCTTGAATTCGGTTAAAATAATCAATTCAGCCCCTCCTGCCACGTCATCATCCCACGTGTACTGCCACGTCAGCATCGTTGACCACCACGTCATCATCATGGACTGCCACGTCATCACCGTTAACTGCCACGTCAGCACCGTAACGGTCAACGTCGGTCAAAGGGCCAATTTGATCGATTTTATGGACTGGAGGGCCACATTGAGTGCACTTTTCGACGAGGGGCGAAATTGCATTTTTGGGTCAAACTCAGGGGCAAAAGTACCCCTTTAGCCAAAAAACAATAACTATTTTGTGGTTGAAAGCACGGTTAGATTTGGTGTGACACCTCGAGTGCTAATAATATTTAGTACTAATCAAAATTTGAAAATTTGCCACAACATTCTTAAGAACTTTTTTATTATAATTTAGTAAGATTAATTCATAATCAAGTTGGTTTCAAACTCAACTGTAATAATTAGATTTTCTTTGCCAAGCAAAAGTGAGATTGATTCCCACACTTGATTTCGTAAAAAAAGTAGGATTTTCGATTTAATAAAACCTGTGAGCTACTTGCTAAAATATCAAATACTTGAACTCAGCTTGAACTTAAATTGTTCAAGCTTAAGATTAACTTAATAATAAAAATTGACTTTTTACAGAATGATAGTATCTTATCTTGTTTAGCCTAAAAACGTTGTGGAAAAGTATTTTTAAAAAGTAATTTTGAGAAAAAAAATTATTTAAGATTTAAGTGCTTGGTCTTATTGTCAATATATGTTTTTGAAGAAATAAATGATCATTTAAACATGATGTTGTAAGTTGAAAAAATATATATTCAAATTATTTTTAATTTTTCTCATTCTAGATAAAATTATAATTTTTTAATATTAAAGTAAAATTATATGTATGTATGTGGTCTTTAAAAATATAAAAATAAAATAATTTTATCTAAAAAATTAGAAACTATAATTTGACTCCAAAAACAATTTTCTAACTTTAAACTAAAAATTTCAGATTTTTACCTTTGGGTTAAAAACATTTTTCAACTTAAGTTTTTACGATATATTATATATATAATATAAGTCTACCACGTTCAACGAACACTGCTGAGCACCACTAACGCTGAGCACCGTTAAGCATTATTAAATTAATGAGTAAACATTAAAAATCTCAAAGACTAAACATATACTAAATTATTTAAATATATAATTATAAATTATTTAAAATAAAATATTAATTAAATTATTTTTCATATATATAATTTTTGTTAATCTTTTTTTTAAAAAAATAATTAGATCAAATATCAACCATTAAACCCAAAACCCTAAATCATAAACCCTAAACCCTAAACCCATTATTTGTATTTAGGATTTATAGTTTATATTTTAGTGTTTATGGTTTTAGGTTTTGGGTTTTTAGTTTTGGGTTTTTATTTTTTAAATTGACTAAAGCTGATATTTGATCTAATTATTTTAAAATATTAAAAATATTATATATTTGGAAAATAATTTAATTAATATTTTATTTTAAATATTTTCTTTAAATTTTTAAATAATTTATAATTATACATTATGTTCTTTAAATTTTTATTCTTTATAAATTAATTTAATGATGCTCAACCGTGATCATCGTTAATGGTACTCGTCAAGTGTTGTAAAATTTTCCATATATACATTGCATTGTTTACGACTTTAACAATATTTTTAACTCTAAAGACCCTATCAATAAGTAATGGTGAATGGGTCTAAATCTACTGAATATTCGGTGATACCTGAATGATGAGGTTAAAACGAGGACCGCGACAAGAATGTGAAGTTAAATCAATATGTTATGTTGATGAAATCGAAAAAGTTCCCTGGCAACAAAACATATGCATAAAACATCGAAGCCCCTGTCAGCTGGGCTTTCGACTATTTTATCCAGGAGCTTGGGTTTCTCAGTCATTGCATCTGGAGAAAGGTAGGTATTAGTTATCATCAACTCAAGATTGGCAGCTAGGAATCCATCAACCACCTAGATTTCCCATTCATCTTCGATCCACCAGCCTTACCCAATTTCTTTGCTTTTAATCCAACCTTCCGTATCTTTTTCATTTCATTTGTTATTAGTTATCACTGTAAAAACCATGGTAATGTACTTTCTCTTTCACTGTTTTTTTTTAACCTTATTTGAGTGGAACTTTTCTTAAAACTGCTCTAACAAGTATTTCAAATGATAATCTTATATTTGTAGACTCTGATGCCGTTGATGGCACGGTCAGTAGCAAGGCTAGTAACGGCGCTAGTGGCTGAGCCAGCAGCATCGATCACAACGTTACTTTATTACAGCGATCTTTTGCCGCGGAACCTCAATTTAGAAAGATTGGTTCGACGGGAGTTGGTGGATCCAGAAAACTACTTGTTCCATTTTCTCATTAACTTGTTGAGTTGTTTTTGGTAGTAATCACCAATATCCATGGTTTACTTGTTCATTGATATTCTTAATGTTTATGTGCATGGCCATGGCCCGTTGGTGATAGTAACAATGTTTATTTGCCCTCCGTTTTTCTTTTCAAACCGGCTTGGATACTTTTTTGCTGGGAATGAATGGTATCCTTTGAAGGGTTATTTTTTCTTTTATTCCCCAAAGTTTTGGCAATGACTGATCAGAGTTTCTGGGAGTGAACTGTGGCGTGATGGAGTCCTTCCTCATCCATGGAGGCAAAGAAAATGACCCTTCACACAAACTATTGCTAAACAGTCATTTAATTTGGATATGACGTTTTTTTTTGAAAATAAAATTATTTTCAAAAAAATTAGATATGACGTTACTAACATGATATTGACGCGAAAAAATAAATTAAGTTGTTACGCCTGGTAAAAGGTAGAAAATTAGTACTCATCAAATATTTAGTTGACATAAATTTTGGTTTCATTCTTAAATATTTAAGTTTATCGTATATATCACACTTTTAATATATATATTCAAGTTTATGTAGAAAATATTTAAACGACAATAGGTCGAGTATTGTAATTCTTAAATGTTTGGAATCAATAATTTTGTTTAAAAATTAGTAGTATCTATTCTTATTGAACAACAAGTATTATTATCAAATCATGTGTCAAATCAATAATATATGTCACGCAAAAATATTTGAATTCGTAAAAGAAAATTGAATATAAAATTTAAAATCATATGTCAAATCTCGCATCCTACAAAAATTCAGATCCAATGAAAGTTGGAAAACCGATGTTTAAATCTCTTTGGAGCTAAAAAAAAGTTCTCTATTATGAAATTCATAGTGAAATTCTAATATTCGAATATGCAATCTACATCTATATTTACTCCAAATTCTTGACGACTAGTTATCTCAATATATGTATAATTCGAAAAATTATTAGATGGTATGGCTCATTACGTCATTCGTAGTCTTAGTAGAAAAGGTTCATTTATTTTTTTTTTAAAGATGAATTTTCACCTATTTCTTACATGTCAATAAAAAGTAGACAGTTATTTGGAAACTAAAATTGGGTAGATGAACCTTATTAGCTAGGACCAAAAATAACAAAATAAGTTAGATCCATTTAATAATTTATCGTATAATCCGTATATGTAATTTAAATTGTCATCCGTACTCCAAAACTCGCACTGTCAACATCCTTTTAAATGGGTTTAGGCCCTACATATCTCAAAGCTATTGGCCCAATACGCAAGCCTTCTGGGGACTCATTGCAACTGATCAGTCATAAAACTCGACACTTCGATGCGGTCCTCCAATCGGGCTCTCTATAGTCAATAGTCTCAATTAGTCAACTCTCAATCCACCAGGCTTTCAATAAAATCAATATGTTTAACATCATATTTTATCGATGGGTAGTTCAAATTGCTTTGTTTTTTGAAAGGAGATTGAGACTCCTTAAAAATTCCTCGTAATCAAAAGAGTACTCATAAAATTGTTATTAAGCACGAAAAACTATTTCGAAGTTCGTACTTAATTAATACAATTACATCAATCTTGTTATAAAATAAAGCAATATTAATATCATATTATTTCATCTTTGTATCAAAATATATTGATCATCGATATCATTATTAGTACAGTTGGTTTGGCGGCCGTTGCATTTGGCAGAGTAAGAACCGTGTTTGGGGTCAACAACGATGTTTGTTTAGTAGCACAAGTTATCAATCCAAAGCTCACATGGAATTGAATGAACTCCTGATCTTGCGGAGCAAGATTTCCTGGAATTACAAAATTAGTATTCTATGTAGTCCAGATGGTTAGAATCTTGATTTAAATTAATCAAAGATTTATATTCTTAAATAGACCATCCCAATTCCTCAAAATCATATAATAACCCATAATAAGATATCTAAAGTTGTCAAGTGGAAGCCATGTTTATGCCGCCGCAAGGTTTCAAGTGGAAGACATTTGTTACGTAATTGCAGTTTTCATGTGAGGCTGGCGCTGGCACAATACTTTCCACCTTGTTTACGGGGGACGTAGCATGTGAGCTGATTGCTAAACCTTAAAAGGATTACTTCATTTTGACGCCATTTCCAAAAGTTTTGATGAGCATTCCCGTCCACCAAAGCAGATACAAACGCCGCCATACCAACTCGGTCGATCATGCCTTGTCCCTGCTTTCATACAACTTGCTGCCAGCTATTTCTATTGTCCCATCCACCATTCATTTCATTCTCATGCATTAACTAATTGTTTATAAAGTGGCAAATAAGCCTTTATTTTCGGATAATGTACACGAAGACGCCATTGCCCAATTGTTCTTCACATCTTCAACTTCAAGACGACACAATAATTGTCCTAATATAAGTTAAAACTTTAAAGTATCTGGTAACTTATCATTTTAAATAAGTCAATTTATCATTAAATAAATTAATTTATGGACAAAAATCCTCTGTTTTTTTCTTGGTGTTCTTTTCTATGCTCAAACGCTATAGAATCAAATTTTAAGCAATAACTTTAAATTATAAATTCTAAACTTTAAGGCATATACACCACCTTAAATTCTCTAAACACTAATACTAAACTATAACCCTAAACCTAAATTTTAGTATGAAATATAAATAAGAGCACCAAAAACAACTGATGATTTATATTCCCTCTTTATATTATGAAAATGACTTAAACTAGTCCGTCTACTATTGTATGGACCAAATTACTTTCTATACTGGGAAAAGGTTTAAATTTGTCCACCAACTATTAACGTGGATTGTTTAAAAATATCATTGTTTATAGAGTTATTATTTTAAATTTTTTATGGTTTTGCAATTCAATCTTTTGACTGGAGTTGGATTGCAAGTGAAAAATAATTCCATGTCATTTTTTAAGTCAATATTAACTCTATTAAAATTTAATCTTATTTAACTTTTTTACTATTATATTAAAAAAAATTACTATTACAAAGACTAAGTTGGTATGTTTAACGGTAGAGAAACTAATTTAAATTGATCTCTATAAAAGAATGACTAAATTGATCAATTTAATTATAAATGGTCTAATTCAAACCGATCTTTATAATGGAGAGACTTACCGGTTACTTCCTCTCTATATACATGCACAATGATTATAATATCGATGTAAACGATATTTACCTCACACATTCTTTCAATAATCTATATATTTTTGTTAAAAAATCTATATATATATATATAGTTGAGTTCTAACCTTGATCACAACAAATTTGTTGAAGACAAAACATGATATTAATAATTATAAAACGTTTTAAATATGTACACACATTCTTCGCTTTCAACAATCGAACCAAAGGTTTTCTGTTCAGAGACGGAGCATAGTGAGGGCTTAAAGGGGCCTTTGGCCCCTGCCTAACAATTTGAAGTTTTTTTTAATAAACTCTTTATTTTCTTTAAAAAAATTAATTTAGTCTCCTCAAATTTTTAAAATTCATATTAAATATTAAAATTTTTAATTTTTTTATAAATCTTCTAAAATTTTAATTTAGCCCCTGTTGTAAACTAGGGTTTATTAGAAATAAGAAGAAAGAACTTCAACTATTATTATTGAATCAGCTTAACATTTACAGAGAAGAACATGGTATTTATAGGAAATAGTGAGTAAAGGAGTGTGTGATGAAGGTGTGTTGCTGACGCTGATAACAGCCTCTAACAATCCTGTAACAACTTCAACAGCTCACGAGCCACCTCAGCCCATAGCTGGCACCTTAACCGTTTCACAGCTGCCTTCTTTTTTCATACTGTTAACATTCTCCCTACTTCTTCCTCTCTTTGAAGCTGTTCAAAAGTTTGAACATTGACACGTTGGCGAAATAACTGAAAATGAGTGCTGGTCAGGGGTTTGGTAAATCCATCTGCTACCTGATGAACAGCAGGGACATAATTCACTTGTAATGTTTTCTCAGCCACCTTCTCTCGAATGAAATGCACGTCCAGATCCACATGCTTTGATTGTGCATGAAGAATAGGGTTAACGCTTATTGAGACAGCACTAGTACTGTCACTCCATATTGTTGAAATTGTCTGTTCATGAAGAATAAGCTGTGATGCACTAGCCCTTACTTTGTCTCCTTCAATTTTTTGGTATGATGGCAATTTAAGTCCCTGTAAATTAAATATTAGGTAAATTAAACACTACCACTTAATTTTGAGTTTAAATATTTAGTACACCCTTACATTTTAAGTTCAATAATTCGACCCCTCTTGATATTCGATTCTGGCTCTATCCCTGTTTTTGTTATGTTAAAGTGATATTAAATCATACAACAATTTTTTAATTAATTCATTGGGTGTTTCCAAATAAAGCATTAATACAACACAACACTAGTTCATTTCATTAGATTTGTCCATGTTTACATGATTAGTAGTTTTACGCTCGAAATTCACTAACCATTTGTCTTAGCCTTATCTAAATTAATACATCAATTTTTAATCTTTACATTCTAATTAGTTTGAGGACTCGGAGAACTTAATTGTGTCTGTACATCGCACGTAAATAAAACATATTTAAAAATAAAATAAATCGAAGGGAGAATATTATGAAGTATAAAAGTATAGCCATATCATGCGATTGGTGGGGTCCAATAGGAAATACCTAATTGATCTCTAAGTAGTCAGGAGTCAGAACCAATAAATAACGACTGTCTCTCTCAACTACTTATCACGGACAGCCACGTAGACAAAATATTTTGTCTAAAAATCACCATTTTGGTTCGAAACAATCTTCTTATAAAAATAATTTAGATTTAATTATAAAATATGTAACACTGATAGAAAAATAAATTTTAAAATAAAAAACTTTAAACTTATATCAAATAAGATTTTTTTTTGAAGATTTATATGAATCAAGTTAGAATTAAATATATATATTTTAAAAACAATCAATCTACGAATAAGCAGTAAATAATTTGCTTGTAAATTGTAATTAGTGTGAATTTAATTTTTAGACATTTTTTTAATTTTTCTCTTTATTTAAATATTATGTAAAAATATGTCATGATAAAACTATTATACTATAATAATAACCATTATTTAAAATATATATTTTATAATTTTTCTGACTTAATTAATTGATAACACCAATTCGACTAAATATTTAATAAATAATATTGATATATATATATATATATAAATATATTAAATTTGCTAAGAAATTGGCCATTAAGTTGTTTAAAACTTCTCTCTTGCTAATGAAGATTATAAAGCATTAAAGTGAAACCACTTTTCAAAATCTCATAGTGGAGTGGACCATTGAACTTGCCCAACAAGTAACAACCATTTGAAAATGCAAATATATATTTGGGTAAACTACATAAATAGTTCTCTGACTATGTTTTAATTATTTTTTTGCGTCCTCTGACTATTAAAAGTTACAAATTGGTCCCCCTACTTAAAACAAGCAACAAATTGATCCAGCGCCGTTAAAAATTTAACGACTGATGACGTGACAGTTAATATAAATTGATATAATTACATAATTAGCCCTCAAATTCTACACTTGTTTTAATTTGACTCTAATTCTAAAAAATTAACCCTAATTGAAGAAAGTGTTTCCCATAATCTGAAGAGGGTCCAAAGATGAAAATGGAAAGTGGGTTTTACTCAGCTTGGGAGAGTGGTTCTTTGTCGGAAGATGGCGACGATCAATTGAAACAGCAGCAGCATTGCCATTAATTCCTCAGCCACAAACACCCAAGGAGCCTATAGAGTTTTTGTCGAGATCCTGCAGTTTATCTGCTTCAGAAATCTCAAAAGCTCTTGCCCAGAAACACAAACTGTTTGAATCTGATCATGTTTATCAAACTTCATTTCCAGATTCCTTTGCTGCACCACAGATTGTAAGTAATCTTATTCTTAGCATTTTTGAACTTTACTTCCAGGAAAATCCCATCGTTTATTTTTTTATTTTTGTGTGTATAGGCGGGGAAAGTGATGAACTCAATTAACCCTCGAAGAACCGGAACAATTGGGAAATGGTTCCATCACCACAAGGAATTAGGAACCAGTACAGTGAAGAAGAAAGCTAAAATGCGTGCAGAAAATGCTCGGCTGCACTCGGATGTTTCCATTGCTGGACTAGCCGCAGGCTTGGCCACAATATTCGCCGCCGGGAACTCCAATGGCGTCGTCTCAGCTACGTGCTCAAAAACAAGCATGGCATTGACATCCGCCACAGAACTTCTAGCATCCCATTGTATCGAATTAGCAGAGCTACCCGGGGCTGACCATGACCGAGTTGCTTCAGTCGTGAAATCAGTTGTGAATATTCAAAGTGATGGCGACTTGATGACCCTCACTGCAGTAGCTGCAACAGGTAATTTGCTAATGTACAAGTTCTTGAACAAATTCAAAAGCAACTCGATATGAATTCCTACACCGTTTTCTTTATCCCAAGTTGTTGAATTTGTAATTCGATGATATGGGCAGTGAATCATAATTTGTTAAATGTTTTTCCTTGATTGAAACTAGCCTTGAGAGGAGAAGCAGCTACACATCAGCCACGTCAAATAGAAAAGAAGGACTAAATTGATAGATTATTAAAATTATATGGGTTAATTTTTTAGAATTAGAGTTAAATTAAAACAAGTGTAGAATTTGAGGGCTAATTCTGTAATTATATCAATTTATATTAACTGCCACGTCATCAGTCGTTAAATTTTTATCGGCGCTGGACCAATTTGTTACTTATTTTAAGTCGGGGACCAGTTTGTAACTTTTGATAGTCAGATGACGCAAAAAATAATTGGAGCATAGTCGGGGACCATTTATGTAGTTTATCCTATATTTTTTCTGTTTGCCTTGTAATTATATTACTTCCACAGTAAAAATATATTTAAAACAATATATTCTATGTGAATAGATTTTAATATATTTTTATATCCATATTTTTCTAATTTATATATATTTCATATATATGTAATATGTTTCATGGGGTTTTTAGTTTCAACTTGACCAATTGCCAATTGGCGCGCAGTAATTTTTTAATTAAATGAAAAAAACAGGTGCGTTCTAATACTTGGCAAGTAGGCAAGGACATTGCCACATTGGCATATATTTACATCCATATAACAGCTGTGCTCCAAAATACAAAGACATGGAAAGCCCTGTTTTTCCACCAGTTATGCTTTGGAGTTGGACTTCTTTTCTCTGTTATATCCAATGAATGTTGACGCGGGATGTTCATGTGCAAACTTATTGGCAATTTGGTCACCTTTTTGTTCTTTCATTTGTTAAGGAAAACTTATATTTAGGGGATATATTAAATGTAAAGAAGCTTTTGTAAAATTATAATACATACGTCTACTTTTGTGCTTTATTTTTAAATATATTGAGTTTTTATTAATTAATTAGTTATTTTTCTAAAAGCGTGTTTAGTTTTTTAGATATCTATGCATATATAAAATGACATATATTGAATATACTTGGGTATTTTTAATTTCATAACCGAAATTAAAAACTATCACATTTACTTAGTGTATGTTTTAAAAATATTAGATTATATATATTTGACCGGTTAACCAAGCTGCTAATCTTTGTTCTCTCATATTCTTTTAGGACATGAGTTATAGACTTATTAGGAGCAACTCCTTTCTTCCCATAGAGGTCTATTTCCTCCTCTCCTTTAAGTATGAATATGATTAAAATTAGGATTTGTTAAAAAAAAAATTGCGTACCTTTTAGCTTAGAATTAAAAAATATTGTTAATCAATAATCTCTAAAGCACGTGGTTATAAGCTATCAGTTGACACATTCCCTCCTTTAGTTTGTGGTTCAATAGAATCAATACCCATTAAGAGTAAAAATATATTATGTACCTTTTAGTTTAGAATTAAAAAATATTGTTAATCAACAATCTCTAAAGATATGGCGTATAACCATAAGTACATGAGTGCATTTTACCAGATTATAATAGATTGTACGTATAATTATCTCAGTTTATAAAAAGTGCTGAAGAAACTGCTCAGTTTCAAAGCTTCCGACGGTGACCAACACCGACAACCACTAGAACGATAAAGGAAAAAAGTGAGGGTTTTTAATTTAAGTGTTGATATTTGATCTAATTATTTAAAAAAAATTAAAAATATAATATATCTGAAAATAATTTAATTAAACTTTTATTTTAAATAATTATTAATTGTATGTTGGGTCCTTGAAATTTTTAATCTTTATTAATCAAGTTAATAGTGTTTAACGATATTCGACGCACGTTGTAGACTCATCTTTTATTTAATGATTATAATAATACAAATATGCATTTCACATATACAGTACATGCGCATAATCGAAGAGCTTTGAATGTCGTTAGTTTAATCTAAGTGGTAATAAATAACGTGTTTTCTTTAAATCGGATGAATTTTTTAGGGTAGACTATATAAATGGTCACCAAATTTTTAGGGTGAATTTATTTTAGTCATCGTACTTTTAAAATATTCAATAAGGTCACTCATCTTTTAGTTTCATTTTAATATAATCACTGAACTTTTAATTTGCTTTCAATATGGTCCCTCCTATTACTTTTCGTTTTCCTTAATAAAAAATGGGTAAATTACACCAAACATCACTCAAGTTTTTTCTTAATCATATTTTGGTCACTAAAGTTTAAAAATTTTCAATTTAATAACTTAAATTTCAAATTGTTCATATTTTGGCCACTCTCAAACGACATGTTTATACACAGAAAAATTCGATTAATCCTTAAAAAAATATTTTGGTTAATTGGTAAATTCAGATTATTCAGTTCTCGATCTTATATTGTACCAATTAAATTAAATAATCAATTAACCAGTTAATCGAAATATTTGATTTCTTAAAATGATTTTTTTACTTTGATTACTAAAATATCAAATATGATAATATAACAAATTTAATGATTGTTCGGTTGTGATAAAAGTGTAAAAAAATTAGAAAGTCAAAAATTAAAAGTTCACAACTATTAATCCTACCAGGGTATTTTTTTAAAAAAAATTAGAAGGATATCAAATCACTAGACTATAAGATATTGTAATGCATAAAATTTAGAAAATATTGTATATAATAGATCAGACTGGTTAATCAATTTTGCTTAAAACAATGAACCGTAATCGAATCGAAATAACTTATTTAAAAAATTTGTACCGAAATCAGGTTCGATTAATCCTTAAAAATTATTCTGGTTAATTGCTAAATTCAGATTATTCAGTCCTCAACCTTATATTGTACCAATTAAATCGGATAATTGATTGACCAGTTAATTAGAATATTTGATTTGAGTAATAATTCTTTTACTTTGCTTATTAAAATATCAAATATGGTAAATTTAATAAGCAAAGTAAAAAAATCAATACCCGAATTTTTTTAATGATTAATCGAATTTTTCTATTTGTATAACCACATCATTTGAGAGTGGCCAAAATATGAACAATTTAAAAGTTAAGTTATTAAATTGAAATTTGTTAAACTCTAGTGATCGAAATAGGAGTGAGAAAATTCGAAATCTAAAGTTTGTAAAGTACCTAGTTTGGAGTATGGGAGACAAAAGGTCGGGTTCGGAGATCTGGCGGAGGAAGGCTATCGGTTCCGGCGATTCCAATGGTAAGTCTACACAGATTCCTTCTTCCGAAGGATGGATTGCTTTCGCTGATAACCTGAGCAAGAGAGTTTCCCGGAGTGCTCTTTGGGAATTATTTGGTTTTCATGCCAAGGTTCTAAAGGTTTTTGTTCCATTCAGGAACGACAAACCAAAATATAAGTTTAGCACCTTTGCTTTCATTCATTGGGCTAGTAGAAGGGATTTGGAGAAAGTCATTGAAAGGGTGGACAATACTTTCATCGATGGCAAGAGAGTTCGTGTTTCGCGTGCTAAGTTTTCGAAAGAAAACAAAATCCCTCCGAATTCTTTTCCCAGGAATCGGAACAGGGTGTTCCAGGAGGGTAATGTTGATGCTCCTGTGGGTGGTAATCGGAGTTATCAGAATGGCTCTGCGGCTGCTCCTAATGTTGGGCGTTCGTATAGAGAAGCCTTGTTGAA
The DNA here is from genome assembly GCA_958450335.1 of Hibiscus tridactylites. NCBI lineage: Eukaryota > Viridiplantae > Streptophyta > Magnoliopsida > Malvales > Malvaceae > Hibiscus > Hibiscus tridactylites. The sequence continues at coordinate 86,105,930 of OY288280.1, forward strand.
TAATCCGAATCCTGGGTTGACGACGGACCGGTCGGGCAAGGACGCTCCCAGGTCCGGTGAAGTCTTGGAGGTTATTGTTAAAGATGAAGACATGGCGTAGATTGAGAGATCAAGTGTCGGCATTATTAAAAAGGATTTTGATAGGGATTTTGTGGAGAAGGCACTTGCAAGTGATGGTATCATAGTTAAGCTTGCCTATTGGGGAAATACCGCAAACGCCTGCATTATTACTTTTTTTTCTGCGGAAGAAAAAGAAAAGGCTTGGTCGGGGAATAAAGAGGCGCTTTCGTTCTGGTTTGCTGTGATAGAGGAACATGCTATGGTTGATGGTCTCCCTTTAGCTTTCTGTTCTGTTTCTATTGCTGGTCTGCCGATCTTTTGTTGGTCTACTGATTTCTTATCCTCCTTAGCGTCTGGATGGGGTAAATTTGTTTGTATTTCTGAAGAGTCGAGCCTGAAAAGAGACTTGTCCGTGGCTCGGTTGGTTATCCGAGTGGCTAGTGTCTTCGACCTACCTAACTCCATGTTCGTGAAAGCAAATGGTAAGGTTTTCTGTCTTAAAATCTCGGCTGGGGATTCCTTCTTGGTAGATAAGCCGGTGGAGGCTCCGTTTGTAGAGTCAGAGGATGGTAACGGTTGGCCGGAATTTGACCCCCATGTCGACGGCCAGGACAATTTTGATGATCAGAACCGGATATTTCCTTCTCCGGAGTTGGTGGCGGAAGTGGAAGGATCGTCTGGAATAGAACGTTCGAATAATGATTTCTCATCGGGGTCGTCAGGGGGAGCTGATTCCCAAGCTGCCTCTCTTGGTCCTCGGGACTTGAACTGTTCGCAGAATTTGAGGACTGACGGACCATATTCTAATAATCACATGGGAATTTCTTCGGGTCATGTTAGCCCTCCGATTTTGGGTAAGGAACCTAGTGTTCAAGTGGGCTGTTCAGCCCAAGGTAATGATCCTCTTCAGCCTGAACCCACTAGGTGTATGAGGCCTTTATCTCCAGATATTTGCCCAAGTGACCGTTGTTCAGGGGACTTCCTCAACCGTATTGTGGAAGATTCGTTCGACAACTCCCAGGCTTTGCGGTCTTCACAGGTGGGGTCGGAGATGGTTCCTGAAAGCAATTTGGAAGGGTCTTGCATGGGTCTCTCTACCCCGTCCGGAGAGATTTTGGCCGAACCCAATATTTCTCGAAATGTGACCAGAGAGTCAATCCCATCGCTTCAACCCACAAAGGCAAATTTCCCCTTTGATAACTTTTACAATCCGATTCACCGCAGAGTGCTTCGTGGCCTCGTTAGGGATTCCATCGAGTCTAATCAGGGTGGTGTTTTTCCGGAGGGTTCTGGTTTCTCTCGTGATTCCGTCCACCTCAGTCTCATTGATGAAGCTTTGGCTGTTTGGGGAGTTAGCAAAGTTCTGGGTGTCTCTTTCATTGGAGGAAAATCGGCTGTAGTCAGCAAGGTGGTGGAACTCGAATCTGCTGCTTGATTTCTGGGCGTTTTTCTTCTTTTCACAGGTATTTTGTTAATTTTCTATGGACTTGAAAATTGTATCTTGGAATATAAGGGGTCTTGGTAGAAGGGAGAAAAGATGTGCTATCAGGTTATTAATCTCAAAGGAAAAGCCGAACTTCATTTTCATTTAAGAAACAAAACTGGAGAATTTATCTCCTGCTATTATTCGCAGTATGGGGTGTGGTGGTTCACTGTTGAATTTAGTCTCTCCTGCGTCGGGGGCGTCTGGAGGTGTGGCTAGCTTTTGGGATCCAGAATTTTTTGATTTGTCTTATTCTCATTGGTCCAGAAATTTTGTTGCTCTAATAGGTAAAATTAGGAAATCTGGCTTCGCCTGCGGATTTGTGAATATTTATGGCCCGTCGGTTGAATCAGAGAAAGCCACATTTTTCCGAGAATTGCTTTCATTTATGCAGAATCATAGGGTCTCTTGGTGTTTGGGGGGGGGGACTTTAATTGCATTATTAGTAATGAAGAGAAGCATGGCTTGACTGTTAACCCAAGAAGTATTGAGTTATTCAGAAGCTTTATTCAAGAAGGTTTCTTGATTGATATGCCCCTCCTTGGTGGCTCTTTCACTTGGTCTAACCTCCGTGATAATCCTGCATGGGTTCGACTAGATCGTTTCCTTGTGGATGATGAGTTTCTTGTTCATTTCTCAGCGGTTGATCAGAGGGTTCTGCCACGTTCGATTTCTGACCATTGCCCTATCATTCTTGGTAATAGTACTCTGCTGGGTGGTCCCAAACCTTTTAAATTATTCAATTACCTTATGGATTTGGAAGGTTTTGATAACATGGTGGTTGGAGCCTTAAAGTCTCACTCGGGTGGTAATCGTCGGTATGGATTATTTAGCATCCTGAGGTCAACTAAAAAGAACATTAAAGAATGGTCTAGACCCGCGGCTAATTCTATTGTTGTTGAGATTCCTTGTCTTCAATCTAAAATTGCCGTAATTGAAGAGAGGGTGAGAAACGGCAGTGCTTCTTCTTCTGATCGCTCTGAGCTAGTGGAGATTAAAAATCAGCTATGGTGCTTGTACCGCCGCGAGGAAAAAGCTTGGCTTCAGAAATCCTGTTTGCGTTGGTTTAATGAGGGCGACCGCAATACTAGGTTCTTCCACCTAGCAGCTTCAAGCCGTAGGCGTCGCAACTCGATTCTCACTATTTCTCAGAATGGTTCTTGTATCTCAGACCCGAGTGCTATCAAGAAATGTGTGTTTGACTTTTTTCGCCATGTTTATAATTCCAAGGCGACTATCGAGGTTGAGAGCATTGATATAGGCTTCAAAAGAATCTCTGACTCAGAAAAGTTTGGCTTGGAACGTCATTTTCGGGAAGATGAAATTTGGGATGCGATTGCATCCATGGATAGTTCGAAAGCTCCTGGTCCGGATGGCTACAGTATGGGTTTCTTCAAGAAATATTGGGAGGTTCTTAAGTCTGATCTGGTAAAATTCTTCTCGGATTTTCATGTTGGGAAAGATTGGGAAATAGGTGTTAACCACTCTTTTATCACCTTAATTCCCAAAAAACTTGGGGCGGTCTCCCTGGAGGATTTTCGTCCTATTAGCCTGGTTGGAGGGTTGTACAAAATCCTATCGAAAGTGCTGGCTAGGAGGCTTAGAGTGTGTATGGATTCGGTGGTGAGTAAGTCTCAATTTGCCTTTATTCCGGGTAGGCAAATTATGGACTGCTCTTTGATTGCCAACGAAGGCATTGACTTCATGCAAAAATCAGGGTTGAGTGGTACGGTCTTCAAAATCGATTTCAAGAAGGCTTACGACACTGTGGATTGGGGCTTCTTGTTGAGGGTGATGAAGGAAATGGGGTTTGGCGAGCGTTGGTGCCAATGGATTTTTAAATGTGTTAGTACCGCTTCAATCTCTGTTTTGATTAATGGTTCTCCGTCGGAGTGTTTCTCTTTATCTCGTGGGCTGCGCCAAGGTTGTTCTCTCTCCCCTTTACTATTCAATTTGATTGGAGAAGCTCTTCACTTAATGTTGGAGAAGGCCAATGCACACGGGCTCTTTAATGGTTTCAGGATTGGGAGGGGGGCGGATCCGTATCTTCTATCGCATCTCCAATTCGCCGACGATCTGATTATTTTTTGTGGCGCTTCGCTTAGAGAAGTTGTGAACGTGAAAAGAATACTCAGGGTATTTGAGATCGCCTCGGGTCTCCAGCTTAACTTATCCAAAAGTAGACTCTTTGGCATTAATGTGGATGATACTTCAATAAACTTATGGGCGTCCGCTGTTGGCTGCGTGAAAGGCTCTTTCCCGTCGGATTACTTGGGTCTTCCCCTTGGTGCTAAAAGAAACTCTTCGTCCCTGTGGGATCCAATTGTGGAGAAATTCCATAAGCATCTTGCGAGTTGGAAAGGCAAAAACCTCTCTTGTAGTGGCCGTTTGGTGCTTATAAAATCGGTTTTGTCTTCTCTACCTACTTACTTCCTGTCTCTTTTCAAGATCCCTATAGCAGTGGCGAAAAAACTTAATGGTATTACTGCTAACTTCCTTTGGGGAACGACGGAGGAGCGTCACAAGATTCATTGGTTGAATTGGAATTCGGTGTGCAAACCTCTGGAGTTGGGCGGATTGGGTATTAGAGATATGGTTTTATTCAACAAGGCTCTTCTTGGCAAATGGACTTGGAATTTTGCTAATGCAGATGATTGCGAATGGAAAAAGGTAGTTTGCAGTAAATTGAACATAGAGCAGAATTCTCTCTTCATTGACAATTCGAAGAATAGGATGGCCTCCTGGTTTTGGCGTGACATTCAGAGTGCTTTCGTGGGTCAGGATGAGTTTGGGATTGCTTTCCAAGAGTGTTGCCGCCTACAACTAGGTGACGGGAATAAACTCAACTTTTGGTCGGATCATTGGATAGGGTCGGATCCTCTTCAATCCCGATACCCGAGGATCTTTGCTCTCGCTTGTAATAAAAATGGCAAAGTTAAGGATTTTGGTTTCAAGGTGAATGACAGTTGGAGCTGGAACATTTGTTTACGAAGAAGATTATTCGATTGGGAAATTTCCCAATGGGATTCTTTGCTTCGGGAACTTTCGGATGTTAGAACAAATGGCTTCTCCCACGATTGTCTTGTTTGGCGAGGTAATTGCGATGGTATTTACTCTGCTAAATCTGGATACTTGTGTACTAATAACAGGACTAAAATTCCTTTCGATTGGAAAGGTTTGGTGTGGTCCGGGTTGGTTCCTCCGAGAATTGATTTTTTTATATGGCAAGCGGCTCTCGGACGGTTGGCTGTTCGATCGGAACTTGTAAAAAGAGGCCTCGGGCATCTGTCAAGTGTCTTATGCCCTTTTTGTTCGTTGATGGAGGAATCTGTTCCTCATTTATTTCTATACTGTTACAGCATATGGGAAATATGGTCTTGGTTTTTTAGAGTTTGGAACCTGGCGTGGGTATTGCCGCGTGATATATCGTCGTTACTATTGCAGTGGGGGGGTTTGAAACCTCCATCGGTGCCGCTATTTCTTTGGAAACTTATACCCATCGCCATATTTTGGTCTACTTGGTTGTTTAGAAATGAGGTTGTCTTTAAGAACACTACCTTTGATAAGCTTCAATTGTTATTCTTAGTGCGTTTCAGGTTGGCTTCTTGGTACAAAGCTGGTGTTTCCGATGTGGCAGTGACTATCGAGGATATAATTGCGAACCCGGCGATCGTTGGTTGTGGTCCGTTGAAACAAATTCCGGCTACTCGGGCCCGCTGGCTCCCGCCCCCGGTCGGCTTTGTGAAAATCAACACAGATGGGGCTGTGTTGGCTTCCGGTTGTAGGGGAGGAATTGGTGGCATTGCTCACAGTCACAGTGGGGAAAAGATCTTGGAGTTCTCGAAAAGTGTCGGGGCTGGTCCTCCGGTCCTTGCGGAGCTTCTAGCTATTAGAGAAGGCATCACGCTGTCTAGTACTAACAAGATGTGTGCCAATGCCCGACTTATCATCGAATCTGATTGCTGCCTTGCCGTCGATTGGATTGAAAATCCTGCTGAGTGTCCTCTCATTTTTCGGAATCTAGTCCAGGAAATCATTTGTGCTAGCTCTCCCCGTGGGTGTATTTTCCGCAAGATTCCCCGCTGCTGCAACAGTGCTGCGGATGTACTTGCAAAAAGGGGTATTGGATAAAACTTGTGTTTTTGTTTATGATTGGATAGCTGGGGCATGGTAGTGGAATCTTTGTTTTTGTTGGTGATTTCGCTGTTGAACATTATTTAAGCTTTAATAAAATTGTGACACTCTTTTCCTCCTTCCGCTATTGGATTACTCACCTTGGTGGGTGTTTCGATATGAAGGGGGTTTATAACGAGGTCACCCATTCTTATCAAAAAAAAGAAATAGGAGTGAGAAGAAAGTTGAGTGATGATTGATGTAGTTTACTCATTTTTATTCAGAAAAAACAAAAACTAACATCAATTCCTAACAAAAGATAACAAAAGGGATTGTATCGAAAGTGAGTTCCGGGAAAAGAAAAAAAAAAGGAATTGTAACTTCCTCCACTTTTCCACTTCTTCATTTTTTCTGAAACGGTTACTAAACTTTTTCAAGTTATTCATCTTCTTCATTGTTTTTCTTTGCCGGCGGCGGCCTTTGGCCCTTCTGCTGGATCTGTATAAAAATAAAATTCATCTTTTTCGATGAATGTTTCGTTTTTTTTTTCAAGTTTTTTTCTTCTTGTTTTTCATCTGCTTTGTCGAATTCTTATTCAAATATGCTTTTATGGCAGTTCTTCCGTCTGCTTTTTAGCAGTTTTTGTCTGTTTTCATGATAATAGTTTGTCTTTTGACAGTTACGCGTTCGAGTGACGAGTATCAACGAGCGCTTTTCAACGAAGGAGGTCGTTCTATACATGTTATGATTCCCTTTGGTGGTTGTGCCGACACGCCAAGATCAAGTAGCGAAGAATTTTTGCTATATTCAAAGAGCACTCAAGGCAAAGTATAGTTTTTCTGAATTTTTTTTCAGAAGATTTTTTCTGACAGTGTTAGGTTTGGTATGTTCAACGTCTTTCACATCTTTGTATTTTTGTTGTTTTTTTTAGCACTGTATTTCTATTGTAAAAGGTGTGAGTCCTTTGTATTCATTTCGCTGTTGAATATAATCCAGATTAAAAAAAAAGGATTGTATCGAAATCAAACTAAAAATTTATAACCTCATCAAATATTTTAAAAGTACGGTGATTAAAATCAATCTGCCCTAAAAGTTCGGTGACTATTTATGTGGTTTATTTTTTTATATCTTACACGATGATGGTAATACCTAAGTTGCCTATGCATTCTATGTCGTTAGTTTAAGGTTACTATTTATTTCACAAAAACATGGTGATAAATGTTTTTTATATTTAGTTTAAGGTTACTATTTCTTAAATTTATCATAAAAACTCGTCATGATTCTACCTTTGCTTGCGGGAAAATATGTTTCGACTAATAGCGCAACAAACATTTATATAAAACAATGAAAATAAAAGATGTTATGATAATATTAACTAGTTTGCTACAAATTATTTGCTTGATAATTTTATGTACATTTGAATATTGTCTTTTTTTAATAAATTATTTTTGACTCGTTTTAAACCACATTCATTAAAACAATTTTATTATAACAAGAATATTAGAATGATGTAATTATTATAATTTAAAAATAAAAAATATAATTAACATTATTTATTATATATATTAGTAACTATTTAATTCGGAAGAAATTATCCTTATTAAATTTAAATGTAATATCATGTTAAATTCAAAATTATTATCCTTTATTTTATCAAATAATCAAATATATATACTTAAATAGTTAAAACTATAATTATCAACATTTTTATCATGTATAATTATCATGAGATTTTCAAAAAAAAAATAATTCAATAATTATCCGTATTTTCATTCCGTTTAATTATAAACATTTTTATTAGAAATTAATTCAATTAAAAATCGAATGATATGCAATTTAGTTTTGATTAAAATCTAATTATATGTTATTTTAATTTATCTCTTCAATTAAACTTTTTAATAGAGAATTAAAAAAAACTTTTTAATAGATATATATAAGATAACTTTTACAAAATTAAGCTTTTATGGCGCTAAAATTTGAACATATTTTTTTTTTAGTATTTCTTTAAAATTAGAGTTTTGAAAATTATGTTATCCATATAATTACTATGATGCCACATAAGGTTGTTATTTAAGTACTATTTTATATTGCATAAAATAATTATATATTTTCAGTTATTTCACAATAAAAAAAAGTTAATTTCACAACTAATTTTATGTTTAATTAATTCATAACATCAATACAGTGAAAGATTTTAATAGAGCGGATTAGAAATGGCGGAAGTTTATATACTCTATCACTCTTCCATTTTCTTTACAGATTCTTTAGACAGAACCTTTCCCATTCTCTTCTTCAATAGCTAAAACCTCTCAAATTCCTTTCGTTTCAGCTTCGTTTGCTTCGCTATTAACACACCCATTTACCTTACATGTCTCCTTATTATCTTCCGGCACTTTCTTTTCCTTTAACTGAGTAACTTTCCTGGAAACTTTTATCTGAAAACTTTGCTTTTTGCATTTAAAAAAGAGCTTCTTTTCTTTGCTTCATTGGGTTTTTGAAACACAGATTCCTACCTTCCTGGTGTAGCTTGAAGAAGAAACTTTCAGTTCAATGTTATTATAAACCTGCTCACAAATCTCTCTTCTTTCAACATACCTTTTCATTCTCTAACAAAAAGAAAAAGCTACCTGCCTTTCAATTTCGATTCCCAAGATGTTTGACTTGTTGGTTAAGCCGAAGTTCTATACAAAATGGTTAGGCATACAAAACCCAGAGTTTTTTTTTCTTGCTTCTTTCATTATTTGCAAAAAAAAATTGATATACTAGTTTATTTGTTTTTATTGTTTTGAACTTTTGATTGGATTTTTCATGTTGTGTTTGGTTAGTAAATCGGCTATAAAGGTGATTAAGATGAGACTGGAGACGATAAAGAAGAAAAGAAATGCGGTGGAAAAGTATTTGAGGAATGATGTTGCTGATCTTCTCATGAACGGACTTGATGACAATGCTTACAACAGGGTAATTACTTCGACTTTGATTCGGCCTTTCTCCCTTTGTTTCCTTATACCCAGCTTCACTTGCAACAACAACAAAAAATATTAGTCTTTGTTATTTAGTGTTAATTTTTTATTGTTTCTGTTTATTATTAATTTGATGATGCTTTAATTTTCAAGAATGACGTATGGTTCATCATCAGGCTTGTTTTATTTATGTTGGCATTTTCTGGAGTAAACAGTTTCGGTTGCCCAACGGTGATGAGCTTTTAATTTTAATTCGTTCCCCCCAGATTTTGTTTGTGTTAAGCTTCTATTTGATGCATGGAGCAGAACTTTAATATCGTCATCTTTCGTGTGCTAAGTTATGTTGCCTTCAATCGTTACTTGTTTCGTCCGACTATATCGGTTTCTAGTTCCGAATGTTTTCTTGGTCACAAATGTCAATGTGATGCATTGAGGACAATGCAGCATTAATTTCATGACATGAGCTGCTAGAGTATCTGTATTTGTATTGGCATTTATCAGGGTTCATGTGCAATGAGAGTCTATACTGCTATGGGTTGCTTTCACCGAGCATTAGGCGGTCTAACCACGTATAATTCCCAACTTGGCTCAATCTGTAACTAAGTTGGAATTTAATAATTTATGCATGATTATCGACATTTATCTGTGCGCATATATATCCAAATTGAACAATGTTTGTGGATGGTTCTGCAGGCTGAAGGTCTTCTGATGGAGCAAAGGAGAACAGCTTGTTATGATTTCATAGAGCAGTTCTGCGACTGCATCTCAAAGCATATCTCAGTTATGCAAAAGCAGAGGTAGGTTGGACGCTTGATTTTGTAGTACTCTATAGTATATTCCTAATTACGGTACTAATAGCTTACCAAGTGCTTAATCGAACATTATTTCTGCATTTTGATCCTCAAGCATTATGATATCGGGAAATTCTTGCATCTGACTCATTTTTTCTCTTCCAATACAGCGAGTGTCCAGAGGAATGCAGAGAAGCTGTCCCGTCTCTAATATACGCTGCAGCCAGATTTGCTGATTTGCCAGAACTGCGTGATCTCAGAACTGTATTTACTGAGAAATATGGAAATTCTTTAGATTCGTATTTGAACCAAGAGGTAATAAATGGATGACTTGAGGTCATATAAGATGTTGTCTTCTTCTATTCTTAGGAATATTTTCTCTTTTCATACTAATATAGATAAATGCTTCATACAGTTTGCGCAGAAGCTGAAGGCGGAGCCTCCCACAAAGGAGATGAAAATTCAATTGATGCATGACATAGCACAAGAATCCTCTATCGATTGGAATTCCAAGGCTTTGGAACAGTCTCTGTTTAAGCCGCCTCTGGTAGAAGAAGTAAGCCTCCTGCCAAGAATGCTATTGGTTTATTATTAGATATATTTGCTTTCTTATATGCGGATTAGATTTAGAATGCTCAAATTTGTTTTCAACCTGCATATAGCTTGATGCACAAGTGTTTCACCTACATTAATTGTATGACTTTTCTTGCAGAACAAGGCCCAGCAGAAGTCTTCAGATGTTGCTGCTGCTGATTTATACAATTTGTATAGAAGCAAGAACGATACGTTCGAGAAAAGCAACAATCAAAATTATGAGAATGGGCCGAGTACTGTGCACGAGTACAGGAGGCCGAAAAGAAATGAAACAGACCTAACTTCTCGTGGGGGAATGGAGGATACTGATGATAAGTTAAAGCTGAATAGCAGCAGTGAAGATGAAGTGACTGATCGAGATATCTCAAAGTCTAGTTCTTCTTCGGTTGGAAGTGTTTCCGAAGATGGTATAGAGAACAGGAAGCCCTTTTACTTCAGTTTTGTTCCTCCTCCCTATGTAAGGCAATCATTGGGCAAAGAAAAAAGCATCACGGAGGAGCCTATGGCACTGAGTGATGATACTAATGCGAAAAACAATAAACTGAATTATTCTGTTGGAGAAAGTAAACCAGAACCAAGATCAGTTTGGAGACCTTTGAAACCACGATTCGGTTGGAAAGGATTTGGAAATGATGGAGCTGCAAATATTAGCTTGACATCCAAGCAAATGGAAGAAGGCGATAAGAGGGATGAAGAAGAGAAGAAAGTGGATGAGCTTTTGATGCATTACAGCAAGAAGAAATCGCCTTATGAATGGTTGAACAAATGGAAGGCAGCACTTCGGGCACCTCCTACCGGAAGACAAGAATCTGACAACACAAGTAAAGGTCTAGCACCTCCTCCAGGAAGACAGGAATCTTACAACACAAGTAAAGGTTTAGCACCTCCTCCAGGAAGACAAGAATCTTACAACACAAGTAAAGGTTTAGCACCTCCTCCCGGAAGACAAGATTCTGATAACACAAGTAAAGATCCAGGTTTACGAAGCACTAAATCCGACCCGAGTGCTCTTCCAGCCAGACTTGCAAATTTCTCTAAAGAAGCAACGAGTTCAACTGAGAGAGCAGGAAGGCATACTCGAGCCTCGTCATTTCAGCCAGAAATGCTTGCTGGGCATGTGCATCCCAAGCTACCGGATTATGATGATTTGGCATCTCGCTTTGCAGCTCTAAGAAGGCAGTAACAGAGTATTTATTTATATATACAGCATTAGGAGACATTACCATACATTTATGTTCTTTCTAGTACCTTAAAAAATCAGTCAAGAAAATCAATCCTTCATCTTACAGAAATTGCATAATCATTCACCTAATAGAGCTAAGGATATGTGTCAAATATAAATATAAATACTTTAAAAACAATTGAAGAGTTGGACGAATTGCAATTTGCAACCATCCATGATTGAAGTGGAAGCAAACAAAAAACCCACCTTCCGCTAAAAACTCCATTATTTTCCTATAACAAAACACTCACCCCCAACCGGTGCAAAGTAACAGTTCTCTCTCACACAAGGCCAAAGTCAGATGACTCTCTCAAAACTCGAACAACCATCGCCGCTACAAGAACGACCGTCGCCATCCTATTATTATGCTGCTTTACCACCCCAGCCTCCTGATGAAAACTACGTCGTTTTGCCCTACTACCCCTCGGGCGAGCGGCTCCGCTGGTGCGGCTCTCGGAGACTATGCACCGGCACGGCTTCCTTGGTCTTGTTAGTGTTGGAATCTGTTGGTGAAGCCGTTGGTTCTTCTGTAAGTTGTTAGAGTTTGTTGCAGATAGTTGTAGTTGGGCCCATTTGGACTTGTATCAGATTAGTTAAATAATAACCAATTCTGTTATAAAGTTTGGGCTATATAAACATAAGGGTGACCCAACCTTGGCCTTAACTTTGGTTAGGCCTACATTCTGTTTGGCAGAATATACAACTTTTTTTTCTTTTCTTTTATTTTCCCGTTTCTTCTGCCGTCCTCTCTTCTTCCTCTTGTGGCTACATTCTGTGTTGCGTTTGATCTCTTGTTTTGCTCTTCTTTGTTCCCTTGTTTGGTGTTGGAATCTGTTGATTGTTCTTGTTTCCATGCCAGCGTCTGGTGATTTGAGTTCTGGCGAGGAGGACTCGCGTGGCTCTGGTAAGGCATTCACAAACAAGAAGGTGAATGTCCTTCTCGATGACACTAATTTCCTGATCTGGAGACAGCAGATGTTGCTGACGATGAGGAGTCATCGGCTCAAAGGTTTTCTGACAGGGGCTCGCAAGGCACCTCCGACCAAGATTCGAAAGGCCGATGGAACTGAGGCTGTTAACGATGATTATGAGGACTTCGTTGCTCAGGACAGTGCCATTGCTTCGTTGTTGCTATCGACGATGAGCTCGCATCTTCTTACGAACTTCGTGGGGGCTGAAACCACTGCTGAGATCTGGGCGATTGTGGTTGATCATTTTAGTAGCAAATCGACGACGACAGTCATGAGTTTACATTTTAAACTCAGATCGGTTCGCAAAGGGGATTTAAGCATGCGAATGTATATTGCTAAGGTGAAAGAGATTTGTGACGCTCTTGCGTCGTGTGGGAGTCCTGTTTCTACCACTGAACACATCGCTACCATTCTAAATGGTCTTCCGATGGAGTATAAACCATTTGTGGCGGTCATTACTGCTAGCCGGGAGCCGTTCTCGCTGGACAACGTTGCCACCATCCTGGTGGATGCCGAGGCACAACAGTCAATCTTTGATCAGACTCAGACTATCAGTATGAGTGCTCATACTGTTCAAGTGTCGTCTGGAGCCTCTGAGGTTGCTGGGAACAATGCCAATCATCGTCCATATCGACAGCAACCTCCTAATTCTGGTCGTGGGCGTGGCAAGATTCGTTTTCAGTGTCAATTGTGCGAAAAATTTGGGTCATTTGGTTGATAGATGTTTCAAACGGTTTGACCAGTCTTTTGCTGGGGTTTCTGCGAGCTTATACAAGTCTCGTGGATCTGAGGAGTCCCCTGCTGTGAATATGTGTGCCTTTGAGTCTAATCATGTGTCCTCTGGTTCTGTTGTCACAGGATCTCACTCTCCAACTTCCACAGTTGCGTCAACTACCACTCCCTGTACTCAGTGCCTTCATGTTGGTACCTCAGCTGCCTCGAGCTCTACTGGACATTGGTTTGTGGACACGGGGGCCATGCATCATGTGACGCCTGAGGCTTCAAATTTGCAGCAGTGTTCTGACTTTACTGGGCCAGGTAAGTTGTTGGTAGGTGATAGTTCTGGTTTGCATATTAAAAAGATTGGTAATACTGTTTTGAATCTACTGTCCCACTCTATGTTTCTTAATAATCTGTTGCTGGTTCCTGATGTCACTAAAAAATCTGTTGTCTGTGTCAAAGTTTGCTAGAGACAATAACGCTTTTTTCGAGTTCCATGTTGATCGATGTGTTGTTCGAGATGCTTACTCTGGTGAGGAACTGCTCTGTGGTGGTGAGGTTGATGGTTTATACTCGTTTAATTGCAATTTACCTTCTGTGCATACTGTTGAAGCTTGCTTGAATAAGACTGAATCTAGTATGTTTGATGTCTGGCATCGTAGGCTTGGGCATCCTGCTCATCCTACTGTTGTTCAGGTTCTTAAAGAATGTAATGCCTCTGTTGCTATCAATCATAATAAAACTGCTGTTTGTTCTGCATGTCAGTGTGGTAAAAGTCATAAATTGCCATTTGTTGATTCCAACACTGTTTATAATGTTCCTTTTCAATTGGTTTATACGGATTTGTGGGGTCCTGCTCATGCTAAGTCTGCTGGTTATGCATATTATGTGTCCTTTGTTGATGCTTGTACTCGACACACTTGGCTATATTTGTTGCGAGATAAGTCTCAAGTTGTTCAAGCTTTTAAGTTGTTCTCAAAGTATGTTCTTAATCAGTTTGGGGTAACTATTAAAGAGTTACAAAGTGATTGGGGTGGGGAGTTTCGTAGTTTGTCTCCTATTCTTGCTGAGTTTGGGATTGTTCATCGTATAACTTGTCCTCATACATCGAAGCAAAACGGTGTTGTTGAGCGTAAACACCATCATGTGATTGAAATGGCTCTTACTCTTCTCAATCAAGCATCTATGCCTTTGATTTTTTGGTGTCAAGCTTTGGTTACTGCTGTTTATCTCATTAATAGGCTGCCTACGAAAGTGTTGAATGGTGTTAGCCCTTTTGAGAAGTTGTTTAATCGTAAACCTGATTATAAGTTTCTTCGGGTCTTTGGTTGTTGATGTTTTCCCTTCTTGAGACCTTTTCAAACTCACAAATTGGAATTTCAATCTCAGCCCTGTACCTTTGTTGGCTATTTTCCTCAACATAAGGGTTATCAATGTCTTACCCCTCAAGGGAAGATTGTTATTTCCAGGCATGTTGTTTTTAATGAATATGCCTTTCCTTTTGCAACTGGTTCTTCTACCTCTAAATCTTCTAAAGTTGTTTCTTCCTTTAAGTCAGCCTCTTTACCTGTTCTTGTTCAACAACCTTTATATGATAAAAGTGCAAATGCTACTATTGTGTCCTTCTCTACTCCTGTTCATGTTCCTTCTTCCCCTGTTGCTTCATCCCCTGTTGAATCTCATGATTTTCCTCCTGTTGAACCTAATGCTGTTACTCATGTGTCTGTTGCCTCTGAATCTGTTCCTGCTGCTTCTTTGCCCTCTGTTCCTTCTTTGCAATCTGGGTTGCCTCAACCTAATGTCAGTGGTTCAGCTGATGTTAGTGTTGACTCTACTGCTACTCATGGTGGCTCAACTGGTGCTCCTGATCTCTGTTGTGTTCCTCCTACAATTAGTTCTGCTGATCAGCATCTTGTAGATGCTACTGGTGACTCTATTTTCTCTAATGCTCACCCCATGGTGACTCGAAGTAAAAGGGGTGTGTTCAAGCCCAAAGTTTATTCTTTTACTATGGGTTCAGGAGCTGTACCCAGTTCTATTGAGCAGGCGTTTCAATCCCCTAAATGGAAAGCTGCTGTTGTTGCAGAATATAATGCCTTGATGGCTAATGGCACATGGAAACTGGTTCCTCTACCTGCAGGTAGACGTATGGTTGGCTGTAAGTGGTTGTTTCGTGTCAAGTACAACTTTGATGGCACCATTTCTCGTTATAAAGCCCGTCTCATTGCTAAGGGTTTTTCTCAAATACCAGGCCAGGATTTATGTGACACTTTTAGCCCTGTGATTCGATTTTTTACTCTCAATATTATTCTATCTATTTCGGTGACTAATGGTTGGAAATTGCGACAGGTTGATGTAAATAATGCTTTCCTTAAGGGGGATTTGGATGAAGAGGTGTTCATGCAACAGCCTCCTGGTTTTGAACAAACTGCTCCTGATGGTTCTGTGCTTGTTTGCTCTTTGCAAAAAGCTTTGTACGGGTTGCGTCAAGCTCCTCGCAACTGGTATACCAAGTTACATTCTTATCTTGTTGAACTTGGCTTTAGAAACTCTGCAGCTGACACTTCTTTGTTTATTAAAAATGATAATAATGTGCTCACATATTTACTAGTATATGTGGACGATATAATTGTCACTGGTTCATCTGATGTTGTTGTTGAGGATGTGATCAGTAAGCTTCATGAGAAGTTTTCTGTGAAGGATCTTGGTGAGTTGTCTTTTTTCTTGGGTATTGCTGCCACTCGGGTTAATGGTTCCTTGTTCTTAAGTCAGAAGAAGTTTATTTTGGAATTGCTACAACATACCAAGATGACTCAAGCTAATTCTGCTCCTACTCCCATGATTTCTTCGACAAAGTTGACTCAGGATGCTGGTAGCCCACTTCCTGATCCTTATGAGTTTAGAAGCATCGTTGGGGCTCTGTTTTATGTAAGTCATACTCGGCCAGATATCTCTTATAGTGTTCAATGTGTAGCCCAGTTTATGCATCGTCCTTGTGAGCTTCATTTTGCTGCTGTTAAGCAAATCCTTAGGTATCTTGTGGGTACCTTAGATTATGGTTTATTGTTCACACCTTCGGATACAGGTGTTGGAACTGTGGTTGCCTTCTCTGATGCTGATTGGGGCAACAATCTTGATGATCGAAGGTCGACTACGGGCTATTGCGTTCATGTGGACAACTGTTTGGTGGCTTGGTGCTCTAAGAAACAGAAGTCTGTTTCTCGTTCCACGTCGGAAGTCGAGTACAGTAGTGTGGCCGATGCAGTTTCAGAAGTTGTTTGGGTTAATACTGTTCTTCGTGATCTTAGGGTTTCCTCTCCTTCTCTTCATGTTGTTTGGTGAGCAACACCACTGCAGTGGCTATGTCTGCTAATCCTGTGTTTCACTTTCGCTCCAAACATGTCGAGCTTGATGTCCATTTTGTCCGTGAGAAGGTCGCTGCTCGCCAAGTTCAAGTGAACTATGTGCCTGCTGAACATCAGGCTGCTGATGGTTTAACAAAGCCTTTGTCGAAGTCGTTTTTTCAGAATTTTCGTCACAAGATGAGTGTGCATGAGTGCTTGGTTGGTTAATGATGCTTGTTGTTTTCTACTAAAAGATGAGGGAAGCAGGGAGAATGTTGGAATCTGTTGGTGAAGCCGTTGGTTCTTCTGCAAGTTGTTAGAGTTTGTTGCAGATAGTTGTAGTTGGGCCCATTTGGACTTGTATCATATTGGTTAGATAATAACCAATTCTGTTATAAAGTTTGGGCTATATAAACATAAGGGTGACCCAACCCTGGCCTTAACTTTGGTTAGGCCTACATTCTGTTTGGCAGAATATACAACTTTTTTTCTTTTCTTTTCTTTTCCCGTTTCTTCTGCCGTCCTCTCTTCTTCCTCTTGTGGCGGCTAGGGTTTGTAATCTGTTTGGTTAGGGTTTGTTTCAATTCAACAATTAGCTACCTTGGTGTACATTTTCTGGCCCTCCGATCTCGACGTTAAAATCGTACGGATGCATGTGAATCACATACAAATCCATACCATATCCATCATATCGTTGGATATCTCTTTGTTGATTACTTTGAAAGTGAGGAATTCCGACGTGTACTCTATGGACTTCACCGGCTTGGACGTCGCCGTCGGGTACAGAGGGAAGATGCTGGGAAACGTGACGTCAGAGAATGGTCACGTGAGGGCGATGGGGTAGTCTTATGTGGAGGCGCGGCTTGAGCTTAACGAGGTTGAGGTGTTGTCGGACGTTGTGTATTTTCTGGAGGACTTGGCCAAGGGAATTGTCCCGTTTGATACTATTACGGAAGTCACCGGCTCGCTCGGTCTGTCATTAATTAAGTTCCCTTTGAATGGGTAAAAATCTCCTACCTCCTAATTATGTCTCTTTCTATGCCCCTGCCTAAAAATATTTAAAAATTAAATTTTACTCCATAACCCTAATTTTCATATCCTAAACCTTAAACTCTAAACCCTAAAAAAATACATCCTACCCCTAATTTCTTACACCCTAACCATAAGCCCCAACCTTAAACTTCAAAAATTAAACCCTAAACCCACTATTTTAAAGTGGAGGCACAAATGGAGGCATACTTATGGGGCAGATGATTTCCATCCAGTAAAAAACCTAAACCTTTTTCTTTACTCCATTTCTTTTGGTACGATTTTTTTCACTTTTTATTATAACCGTTGATTGCTCCACATCTGCCACGTGTATAATGTACATATTTATATTAGCTTAGGTCTAATTCTGTTTTTAGTCCCTCTGTCATGCTGAAATTTGGATTTAAGCCCTCTAATATTACTCCTATAATGTAATTAGCATTTCCAAATCCAAGTTAATAACACTCTTAACCGATGTCATTAGAGTGATGATATAGCTTTTCATTAGTCTGCAAACATTGATAATATTGTTATCAATTTAAATTAATAATATTGTTAACATTTTAACGATAACAAAGTTATGATAACACTGAATTTACTAATAACATTATAAAAGTAGATGCTCCAATTATGTCAGAACTAGACCCCATAGAGAAATACGATTACCAAAAATAGGCTAAGATTAGTTTGTAATGTAAATTGCTAATTTCACTTTATTACCAAAAATAGAGAAATTTGATCTCTAATTATAAGTTTACATTTTGGCTTGAAGCTTTAGTTTTTAGATAGCTTCTCCTCAAAGTACAAACATGCTACCTTATTGAACTTTTAGGTAAATTAAACTTTAAGGTTTGCATTTTTTTCATATGTTTGGGGTGTAATGTTGATTGCCACAAGATATTATTGCTTTAAGTTCATCAAAGCATCCCCCTGTTTTGAGAAATGCGATGGAGTGGGAGTTGATTATCGAACATTAATGTTATACAATGAAACTAATAACTAGTTGATGTAATGATAAGATTATCACGAACTCTAAATATAGACCATAAAATAAATACAGTAAAAATATAATATAAAATTCGATACTATTTCATCATGTTTCATGATTTTAGTCTTTGAATTCTCTTCATTGTGCGAAATTCAACAGGTAAAAGTTTTATGCGAGATTGTGGTACACAGAATCAAACAAACTATTATCCGCCAAAGCTGCTACCCGCAGGTATGGACGAAGCTAATAATTCATGCATGCCTGTGTCATGTTTTTTTGTGTGTGTGCGCGGCTGAAATCAGTAGTCGCAAATGATGTGTCTAAACAAGTATATTATAATTGTATTGAATATATTGTGATATAATGTGTAGTTTATTTTCAGTGTTCTAGTGTTTGATAAAAAAAGTGTCAGATTTGTGTTTTCAGACCATATTCGGAATTAATTTTCTTCCGAGTCGAAGAAAATAATAAATCACCATGTTCGGGGATGGTTTACAATTTATTTCCGGAAACAATTAATACCGTACTCTGATTCTTAAACTTGTTTTCATTTGTCTAGAAATGAACTTGGAAGTGCTGATGCTGGAAATGAGCTCGGATGTATTGGGTTGGATTGGATTGCAATACAGCAATAGATGCGCGAAAGCTGAAATAAAGCCATAATTGGGCCATGGATCCAATACCTAAATGCTGTTGTATGTACTTGTGTATAGATGTCTATGTATATTTGAAATAGAGTTAATTGCACATCATGTCCCCAAACTTTGACCCTCAGTCTAAATTGGTCTTTAAACTTTTAAATATTCTAATTTAATCCTCAAACTATAAATTTCATTTTTAATTGGTCTCTAAAATTTTGAATGTTCCATTTTAATCCCCAAACTATGACCCTCATTGTAAATTGGTCCCTAAACTTTTTGAATATTCCAATTTCATCCTCAAATTATCGTTTATATCACATCAGACTATTACATAATAAACATCAATGTTTTATGACATTTAACAATTTTTATAATGATTTTTATTAACATAAGATATGATTAACATATATTGATCATTTGGGGATGAAATTAGAATATTTAAAAAGTTTTTTAAGACCAATTTAGAATGAGGGTCATAGTTTGAGGATAAAACTAAAATACTCAAAAGTTTAGGGACTAATTTAAAATAAAGGTCATAGTTTGAGAATAAAATTAGATTTTTTAAAAGTTTAAGAACTAATTTAAAATGTGTGTCATAGTTTGGGGACGTGTGGTGCAATTAACTCTTTAAAATAATGTATTTGAATATATTTTGTTGCATCTATTAATTTCTTTTCAAAAATATTTTTTATTATTCATGAGTACATCTGTACATGTGTATTCTGAATAACGTTTTGAAAGTTCTTATCAATGGTTATGTGGGTAGTTTGAGGGCTTCCATCAACTTTTTTTTTCTCATTCTCTTCATTTTCTTTTTTTCTTCCCATCTTTTTCTTTATTCACTTTCATTTAGTTCTCCTATTTATTTGATTAATGTCGGCAAATAATTATATTAATATCACCAACAAACTCTATTTTACACACATGTGATGTTTTTTTTATAGATTTAGAATTTTATTTTTCTTTGTTTAATAAATTTTCTCATTTTCTTATAAAACTATCATAAATTTTTATCTTGTCTCGTATAAATTTAGTTTTATTTATATAATTTTTTTTCATTTATTGTTCATGCTTGATTTCATCGTCATTTCTCTGGTTGAAAATTGTTTAGTTCTTGGATAATTTAGATTGTTCGAAGTTTACTTGGAAGTGATAATCATTGTTAAGTTATAATTTTTTTTATTACTAATGAAATTCATTTTATTGAATAATTCTAATCAAATCTGGACAGTTCAAATCAGCCATTTAAGCTAGTCCAATTGTCAAATTAACCAGCCAATGCATGTAGCTGTATTATTTATATAAACCTAGCTATAATAATAGACCCAAAGGAAAATTAATAAGCTCAGCATCACATGCAGCATAATTTCAGGATCAAATATTGCAAGTCAAATTAAGCTTGATATTTTTCAAATATCTTTTGAAAAAATAAAATAAAAATAAAAGGAATCCTATTATTAGGGCATCATAGGATTTGAGTGGGAGAGCATTGTATATAACTACCCCACTGTCTGAATCCATAGGCGTTTTACACTCCTGCCTGAACAAGGCTTGAAAAAGGAGGAAAAAGAAACCCACAATCTGTAGCTTTTCCTCTCACCATGGAAATTAGCAAGCTGTGCAGGTCAGGCATCCAGGAGTTGAGATTGAGAAGCAACCAGTATGACCGGATGCCCTCAATCAATGTGTTAGCGGTGACGACCAATTCAAAGCTGCCGATGTGGAGGCTGCTGTGGCGGAAGTTGATGAGGGAAAAGAAGAAGAAGTTGATGGTTGTTTCTTATGATCCTAATACATACGCTCAGAATTTTGATCAGGGCTTGATCTCTGCTGATCCTGATGACTTCTCCAGGTCTTTTTCAGCTCGGTTTGCTGTTCCCTCAAGGGTTTTTAACTAAACTGGATTCATAGATTGATCCATGTTGAGTCAAGAAAAAGAAAAAGAAAAGTGTTTTTTTTATGATCAATCTATTAATGTAAAGATTCACTATGTTTTCAATATTTGGTCATATTAGTCAATGAAAACATCCACTCTTCTTGTTTTCAATATTGTAAAAAGATATGTGTGATCACATTTCAAGTTGAAGCAAACCTATAGAGCATATTTTCATTTTGTTTTCTTTAGATTTAAGTGATGCTGGCGATATATTATAAACAATGATTAAATGGTTACCAAAATAATTTTTAATCTCCAAATTGATATGGGTCTGAAGCTAGCAGCTGCAGGGATGCTTTTGGGAGAAAATAATAAATATAATTAAGTTGGGGTAGTTTGGAAAGTGGAAACTGAACACCATTAATAAACTTTCTGCAGTGTTTATGCTAATAAGAAAATTAATTTAATCATGCTGATTAGTGGCACAAATCTTGCAATGTATGATCAGTTTGATACTTTGATTATATATGTAATAGCTTTGGTTCCTGGTTTAAAGTCCTTTTCATACAGCTGAAATACCTTTTTCTTTTCATATTTTCAAAATAAATTTTGTCTTAATATTTTAGATATATTCTTCTAGTATATATGGTTAATAGTATATAAACAAATGAATGGTGCAACCATAATTAAGGACCCAGATGTCTCACACCATTCACTAGTGTGTCCTTGTGCAATGGATTTTAGGTCACATCTTAAAAGTGTTAGAAATGCAAAAACAAGGCCCAACAATGAGTGTCATTTGGTGCATGGCTTGACCCCCTCTTTTTCAAAAGGTTGAAACCCCAATCTTTTGTGTTGATTTCCTAAATTTCCGTACAATAATACCATATAATTGAAGTAATAAACAATTACAAAGAAAAACAACATAAATTGGTTGCAATAATTAACCATTAACCTAATCCGTATAGGTTTAGCTAGATCCACCATCCATTCAAGCACAAAATCAATAACCAATGAGCTTTATCACAATTTGAGAAACTATAAGTTTTAATGGATTATATGATGCAATTTCTTGCCAATACAAATAAGTCCAAATGCAGTGAGGGTTAGGATTTAGACTTTGCTTGATATAAAAAAATAGAAATTTTTTAAATTAAATGGTGAAAATTTATAACCACTTTCTGGTTGTTACTAAAAAATTGTTTTTTAACAGGTAAAAATTTTCTGCTCGTCTCTATGCCCCAACACTAAAAAAATTAAATTTCAAAGTCTTAACTTAAAATTTTAAATCCGAAACTCTATACTTAAAAATACACCATAATCCAAATTCCCTAAAACTTAACCATAAACCCTAACCTTAAACTCTAAACCTTAAATCTATTTTTTAAATCTATTTTTTAGTGTGTGATATAAATAGTAGCACGAAAAAATGTAAAGGATTTCTATTGTTTTCGAACCGATCCATTCACCCTCACTTCTGGTGTCCCCTGAGGAAATAATATGACATACTTCTTGGTGGAGCCTAAACATCTACTTGGGGAATTTATGAATCCATGTTCTTAAATCACCCAACCACAACATTATGGGCTGCCTTTATAAGCAGTGGCGGAACTTGGTGGTAGAGTTTGAGGGGGCCAACTTAAAATTTTAAAAAATACAAGTTTAAATTAAAATTTTCAAAAATTTTGAAGAGATCAATTTACATTTTTTTCAAAAATTTTGGGGTTTAACTATTTTTTTTAAAAATTTGAGAGGCTTGATGAGAACTTTTAAAAATTATGAGAGGGATTTAATTAAAAAAGTTCAAAAACTTTGAAGTTTAATCTGAATTTTTAAAAATTTTGTGAGGCTAAATTAAATTTTCTAAAAGTTCTAAGGGTTTAAATTATAATTTTCAAATTTTGGGGGGGCCATGGCACCCACATGTCCCCATTATCTTCTGCCACTATTTATAAGTTACATTATTGTACTGATTCAGTCTGAATTCATGGGTCATCACACCCTCTTGATAGAATATGAAGAAAAAATGGTGCAATCACTTTTAGAAATTAATTTCAGCAGATTTAAATTTAAAATATTTTTTTATTAATTTCACATTTGATAATACACACATTTTACAGATAAACGGTTTAAATTTAGTTTTTCTTGAAAAAAATTTAATCCACTAAAATACCATTTAAACAAATCCTCCGTATGAAACTGTAAAATTTAACGCTAAACATTCAATGCTCAAAACAAATAACCACAGGCGTTAATAAGGAAACCTCCAAAATAAATGCAATTTTTAATGGATTCCACCTTTAAATTTACTTCCCATAAAATCTACCTAAATCACAACAACCCAATACAATGTTTTTCATATCTACTATGAAACTCTGGTCTCAATTTTGAGAAAACTAAATCTTCAATTATTTAATAATACCCTACCTTATTTGTCAATTCCTAAATAAGGTAATTTTCCAAGTAGAAATTATCATTACAATGAACCAAGTGAATATATCTGCCTATGGATCATGGCTTTTTATACTTGGATAAACCGAATAGCTTGAAGAAAAGAAAAGAAAAGAAAAATGTCAAAGAAGCTTCAAAAATCTCTCCAGGATTACCTCACCAAAATCAAAAGTACCTCACCAAATATTCAATTCCCTTCAAAATCAGTCTCTTCTTCTAAAAAATGGATCCTCAAAGGGTGCAGACACCCCAAAACCCTGTCTTTTGCAATCAATCATGCTACAAATCATGGTCATCAGGGAACCAATGACGTTAATAATGATGATGCGGCCACGCTTGCGGACGTTGATCGCTTTCTTTTCGAGAATTTCAAGTCGCTGTATATCGAAGACGATGATGAGATCGAGGGAAGGAGATGTACTGTTGGATCAGATGATCATGTAGTAAGAAGCTCTGGTGGGATTTTGCGTGACCCCCCGAGGTTTATGGATCCTCCCTCGTACCTTTGTGGTTCCAACAGGTTCTTCGTGTCGACGGGGTCCTCGAGTTCACTAGTTGACGAGTCTCGGAGCAGCACTAGGACCGTGTCGGTTTCGGGGAACAGGGGTTCAACTTCTACTTCATCACCTTCAATCAATGACGCTACTGCTTCCGACGATTCTAACAGCAACGGCCGTGTTGAGGGTGATGGTGTCACGTTCGAGTCACTAAGTGATATCCGGAACGAGTGCATTGCGGTGTTAACATATTCTCCGAATCCGTACGATGATTTCCGACGATCCATGGAAGAAATAGTGGAGGCGAGGCTGAAACATCATTCGAAAATCGATTGGGATTTCATGGAAGAGCTTGTGTTTTGTTACTTGAACTTGAATGACAAGAAGTCTCACAAGTTCATCTTAAGTGCTTTTGTTGACCTGGTCGTGGATTTGCGCCAAAACGACATGAAGATTCCGGTCAAGTCTCGGCATTTTAAGGCTAATAATGTACGAGATCACAATAAATCAAGGAGAACTAGGCACCATGTAAGGTAAGGATTTGGCAATTGCGTGCTGTATGATGTGCTTTAAAAATGGATCTTACAGAAAAAATAACAGGGTCATAGGTAATTTGTGTTCAATAAATATTGTCGGTCTAAAAACTGTTTAAATGTTTGTTTGTTTGTTTTTTCAATTTGGAATTTGGTGTTATTGATACAAATGTTTGTTGTAAGGGAAAATGAGTCAAGGAAGCACTTAATTTGTTTATAATTTTAAGTTAGACAAAATGACAAAATATGCCCCAAACATTTGCATGTTTTATGGCTTTTTATTTTTTTGGCGCAAACAACCTCCAACGTTCTAATATGGTCTAAATATATTCTCGTTGGATGAAAATTGCCAGTCAACTGACGATCAACGGTTGATATTGACTAGACTTGCCACGTGTTAAGATCTGCTGACGTGTTAGCATTATATTTGCCACATATCACCATCAGATTTGACCACGTGTCAGCAAGATAGTCGGCCACATGCCACCATAAAAAGGATATAACAGAATATTTTTTAAGAAAGTCTGACGTAACATGTCATGTCAGTAAATCTTAACACGTAATAAGTCTAAAATAGTCGGTGCAAAGTCTTAAAAACTTGGAGGGCAACTAAAAACATATAAATATAGTAATATCTTTTTGCCAAAATAAGTATGATATTATTTAGATATAATTATTATATATAAATAATAAAACAAATGAAATATAATGTTAATATACGAATTACCGAATCCGAATGTAATGTCGCCGGGGAATGGTATGAAAACATGGTTAATCTTAATCATCTAAACTGGTGGTAACTGTAATAAATATGTTAGCACGGAGACCGCAAAAGTAACATGAAAAATATTTTTTTTATTAAAATATTAATAACATATAAAAAGGAATTCCACGTCGGTTTTTAAATGTAAACAATATTATTTTATTTATTAAAATATTAATTAAAATCATATACATTTTTTGAACAATAAAATCATATACATTTAAATATATTAGAAATCAATACATGTAATTTTTATTTACAATACTGAAAGTGTGGGAAATAAACAAAGAAATTAAATAAATATTTAATTTATAATATAGAATCTAGAGAGGTTTGTAGGATTTAAGGTTAAAATTAAGTGGTTGAAAAACGAGATCTCTATCTTTAACTGGTCGTATTATGTTGGCTAAGTCAGTTTTGGTCAGGGCGGATGCAAAGCTTACTTTGGGTGGGCTCGTGCCCACCCTGAAATTTTTAAAATTCACACATTTGCCTTTAATTTTTTAAAATTTTATGAATTAGTCCTTAATATTTATGACTTGTGGCCACCCTAAAATTTTAAAACTTTTATTATTGTGTCCACCTTAAAAAAATAGTTTGTGTCCACCCAAAAAATATTTTTGGTTCCGCCACTGATTGTGGTGATTATTCCGTCGTACACAATAACATCCGCTCTTTTACTGAAAACTACATGTCTTGAGTTGGGACATTTATTTCATAAGTTTATATAGGGCATTACTTCAAATCGTAGAAGTGTTCATCTTGTCTGTTGGGAAGATGTCTGCCAACCTTTTTTTTTTCAGCGAGGTCTTGGGTATTGAAAGCTTGTCATTCAAAATGAGGCTTCCATTATGAAATTGACCTTCCAATCGGTAGCTAAATTGAACACGTTATGGGTACATTTCTTACGTGTGAAGTACAAATGTCTAGAGAATCTCCCGATATCTTTGTGTAATTAAAATTGCTCACGCCTTTAGAAGAGTCTTAGCATTGTATGGGAGATGGTTCAACATAATGTATCTCGGATCGTTGGTAATGATGATACTCAAGTCGACTTTTAGTTTGATAATTGGGTCTCCTCTCTTGGCCCGTTAGCTTTATATGCCCTTACTACATATTCTACGCAACTTGTTCCTACACTAATGGCGAGCATGTGTGACGACCAAGAGAACTGGTCGTGGACATTGTTTCAACACCTTCTACCTCCTCAGGTGCTGCTCTATATTGCAGCTATAAAGGGACCATCACCAGCCTTACCTGCAGATTTGTTTGGATGGAAGAGTGAGGCGTCACAACGTTTTTCAATTAAATCAACATACACAGTGAAGATGGCGTCCGCTACGGGGAAGCTGATAAGGTTTGGAGTATCGTTCATAAATTCAGAGGTCTCTAACGGATCAAAATTTTCATGTGATTAGTTTGTTGCGGTAAATTAATGACTAATGTCGAAAGGGTCAAGCGTCACTTTGCACTTGATAGTCATTGTACTCTATGTCATGCATAATTTGAAGATATTAGTCACGTTCTTTGTTTTTGTCCCCCAATGTACTCAGTTTGACATCGTTTGATTCGCCCTAACAAACTTGGGTTATTTTTAACTATTGATATCAATGATTGAATTCGAATTAATCTTACCAATCCGAAGATCTTTGTGCAAAACATAGAGAATTTAGACTTTTTTTGGTGCGATCATTTGAAACCTTCAGCTCCAAAGTAATGCAATGGTGTTTGGTAACCCCCAAGATGAATCAGAACCTATCTTATGTCGTAGTTCAAGGCTAGTGCACCTAACATGTGTTGCTCGTCGTAATTTGGGTCAGGGTGTTTCCCATGGTAATGCTACGATCCCGACTCCCTTAAATGGTTTCCTCCTGAGACAAGGTGGGTTAAAATGAACACCGCGAAACCTGCTTAAGTGTGGATAGTTGTGTTGCTTGTGGCGGGATGTTGCGAGACTGTATGGGACAATGGCTCTCGAGATTTAATAAATCGTTAAGTACGTGTTCGCCTCTTGTTGCAAAAATTTGAGGTGTTTATCAGGGCATGATATGTGTATAGAATGAGGGGTGGTGTAACATCATCTTTGAGTTGAATAGTCTAGAGGCTCTATCCTTGATCTTGGACTGTCGGTAGGATCACCATGATGGAGCTTTGCTGAAGAATATTCGTATGTTGCAAAAACGGGAGTGGTCCATCCGATTTCAACATGTATTATGTTTCGGTAACATGGTAGCAAATACCCTAGCCAAGATGAGTGATAATAACATGCGTTCGGTGCAGACTTTTCGTTCAGCTCCCAGTAGCGTGGGTAAAGTGTTGATGGTCGATTCGGTTGGTGCTGTAAGTTTACTTGGAGATTAGATGTTTGACATTGTATATGCTGGTTGGTTAGTCATGTTCTTAGGTTTTTTTTTTTGCTTTGGTCCCTTATATTTTTAGTTATTTCCGTGTTGCTTTTTAGTTTTCGAGTTTTATAACCTCTATCCTGTAATACAATCATGAGTGCTCTTTTCCTTTATTTAAGTTTAGGGATATTTTTAATGAGGCCTATGTGCATATTTTTGTTTTACCATATCTACTCTCCCACATTTACAAAACTTCTTTATTTTATTTTTTTAACGACGACCTTTGATCGTCCAACTGATTTTGTATATAAATAAATTTATTTTTACTGATGAATGTTTTATTTTCAAGTTTGTTTTACTTTGACAGATTCATATCACATATGCTTTTTGGTAATTTTTTCGTTTGCTTTTATGGCAGTTTATTCACATGCTTCTATGGCAGTTTTAGTCTTTCTTTATGACAGTGTTGCATGCTTTTACAACAGTTTAATGTTTGCATGACGAGTATCAACGAACGTTTTTAGTAGCAAAAATCAGTGATCTGTGATGCTTAAGATTCACTTTTATGATTTTATCGATATGTCAAGAATTAACAACGAAAAAAATTTACTTTCTTCATAGAGCATTCTGTTCAAAACAGTAGATTACTGAATTCTTTCAGAAGACTATTGCGCAAATTTTTCTAGAAAGTGATGAGTTCGTTTTTCATATCTTTTACACCTTTTATTTTTATTTTTTTCACTTTGATTTTGTGATTCATTTGTACTCCTTTATTTTGAATATAATCCAAAATACTTCTTATTGGTAAAAAAAACTTGAAAATTGAGATTTAAATTATATTTTATAAATAGTAAATATATAGAATTGTAAAGTATTTTTTATAATACCGTATAAAAATTACTCATAGTAAATTATTATTATTATTTTCTTTAAAATATGTCGAAAATTCCACAATTTTTTTCTCAAGGTTGTTTTCGTTTTTTCTTCTCGCACACCAAAAAAACACACCTAAAATAAAAATAAAAAAGTTGTTTCTGAAAAGAAATTTCTAGAACTTCGTTCGCTTCCAATCTTCCCTGAAAAGGTACGGTCGTTTGGCTTTGCTCTTTGACGTCTCGTCGATTGTTTTTTTTTCTGTGTTGTTGCCTCCTTTTCTCGGTCTGGAATTTATAGATCTGTTTGCTTTTCGCCTCAGATTATGTGAATCGGTGGCTTTTTTGCTCATCTATGCTTTTGGCATCGACTTCTGTTTCTTCTTAGATAAGTTTAGCTGTTTCTAGTGGTTCAGGTGGAAGCAGTTTTCTTATTGATTTATAGTTTTTTTTTTCGATTTAGTAAAGTGTAGACTTAGTTTATTTATAGGTTGATCTGAATGCCATTCGGATTTTTCATCATTTGGTTATTTTATTTTGAGGATTAATCTTCTTGAGTTGGAATCTGAATCTGAGTGTAGAAGTTCTAATGTATGAAAAGCAATACTGGAAGTTCTTTTTTCTTTGAAGTAAAATGATTAACTTCAAATGTATTTGTATATCTGCATCCGCAATGTCCCCTCGCGGTATGTCTTCTAGTATGAATGATCTATTCAGTGTCTTTAACTGGAACTGAACATGTTGGTTGAATCCTGTTAAACAGTACGATTCCCATGAGTTCAACTCATTTGAAGTGTTACATAGAATCTTGATCCTCAATGTGTTCCTTGTAACAAATGATAATATGTTTATATCACCATAATTTATATTATATTAGAAGTTGTTGAATATGCTAAACTGATTTTCTTCCTCAATATATTTATGCACGATCTAATTATTATTTGTTTCATTAGTGCAGATCTATCTTATTTTATAAGTAAATTGGTTTAGCTGCTGCTGAAAATGAGTGTTGTCGGGTTTGATTTTGGCAACGAGAACTGCATTGTTGCTGTTGCAAGGCAAAGAGGGATTGATGTTGTGCTTAATGATGAATCAAAGCGTGAAACTCCGGCTATTGTATGCTTTGGGGAGAAACAGAGATTCATTGGTACTGCAGGGGCAGCATCTTCTATGATGAACCCTAAAAATTCAATTTCTCAGATAAAGCGGTTGATTGGCCGTCAGTTCTCAGATCCTGAGATGCAAAGGGATCTCAAGTCACTGCCCTTCAATGTCACCGAGGGTCCTGATGGATATCCTTTGATTCATGCTCGTTATCTAGGTGAAATGAGAGCTTTTACCCCGACTCAGTTGTTGGGGATGGTTTTGTCTAATTTGAAAAGCATAGCTGAGAAGAACTTGAATACAGCAGTGGTGGATTGCTGCATTGGTATTCCTGTATATTTCACTGATCTTCAAAGAAGGGCAGTTTTAGATGCAGCCACAATTGCAGGCTTGCACCCTCTTCGCTTGATTCATGAAACTACTGCAACAGCATTGGCTTATGGTATCTACAAGACCGATTTACCTGAAAATGACCAATTAAATGTCGCCTTTGTTGATATTGGACATGCTAGCATGCAAGTTTGTATTGCTGGATTCAAGAAGGGCCAACTCAAGATATTGGCTCATTCATTTGACCGCTCTTTGGGTGGTAGAGATTTTGATGAAGTTCTATTTCAGCATTTTGCTGCAAAATTTAAAGAGGAATACAAGATTGATGTATTCCAGAATGCAAAGGCTTGTATTAGGCTTCGAGCTGCTTGTGAGAAGCTGAAGAAGGTACTGAGTGCCAATCCTGAAGCACCATTGAATATTGAGTGCCTTATGGATGAGAAAGATGTTAGGGGTTTCATTAAGAGAGAGGAGTTTGAGCAGATCAGCACTCCAATTTTGCAACGCGTGAAGAGGCCATTAGAGAAGGCTCTTGCTGATGCCGGACTTGCAGTTGAGGAAGTTCACACGGTTGAGATCATTGGTTCAGCCTCTCGAGTTCCTGCTATGTTAAAAATTCTCACTGAATTCTTTGGTAAAGAACCAAGGCGCACGATGAATGCTAGTGAATGTGTTGCCAGAGGATGTGCTTTGCAATGTGCAATTCTCAGTCCCACATTCAAAGTTCGGGAATTTCAGGTAATTATTTGCAGTTATTAACTTATTACTAATAATTTTTCTGTGTTTTGAATTTTATCTCAGCGTTGTGTTTATCATGTATTACTTGGAAGCTTTATATGTTCTCTAAGCTGTTATGAATCATAGTATGATTTGTAGCCGACTTTATTTATTGTCTTAGAGATGGAATTGATGCTAAGATTTTTTTCTGAAATATCCTTAATGGCTTATTTTCTCCATTTGATTCTGCATGTCCTATTGTTATTTTTGTCTCATTTGCCTTTTCTTTTTCTTTGCTGCATTTGAAGATAGTTCACCCCTTGATTTATATTGTTTGAAGGTCAATGAGAGCTTCCCTTTCCCAATTTCGCTATCATGGAAAGGATATGCAGCGGATGCTCAGAACGGAGGAGCTGAGCAACAACAATTGGTTTTCCCAAAAGGAAATCCAATACCCAGTGTCAAGGCTGTGACATTCCATAAGACAAGTACTTTCGGTGTTGATGTACAATATTCTGATGCAAGTGATTTGCAGGTCCAACCAAAGATCAGTACATACACGGTAATTAATTTTATAAGTTCAAAACTTGACTCTAATTCTCTTATTTTTCTATTTATTGCTTATGTATAAGTGTTAGTTGTCTGGTAGAAAAATTCTTTCTCAACTTCTGATTTGAGAAATAATTTGTGGAACTTGTTATTGGCAGATTGGTCCTTTCCCAACAATAAGAAGTGATCGACCTAAATTGAAGGTCAAAGTTAAACTGAATTTGCATGGGATTGTGTCCCTTGAGTCTGCAACGGTGAGTTTTTGTGAATAAACTTTTTAACTTCTAATTATGCTTAAAGGCAAATGGCTTTTGCTCTTTCCTGACTACTTTCATTTGTTTTTAGCTCTTGGAAGAGGAGGATGTTGAAGTTCCAGTTTCAAAAGAACCGGCTAAGGAAGATACTAAGATGGAAACTGATGAAGCTCCTATAAATACTGCCGGCCCCACTGCGTATGAGATAGATCTTAACAAGCAAGACGTTAATGGTACAGCTGATGTAGCAGGGGTTGAAAATGGTGTTCATGAGTCAGGGGACAAGCCTATGCAAATGGAAACTGATACCAAAGTAGGTGTTTTTGGTCTGCATGCTATATGTGTGAATTGCTAGAACGGTTGTGTAGCCTCTAGGGGCTTACTCCTAGTCTTGAAACTTGTAGTTGTTTCATATATGGAATATTTTTGGAGCCTGTGTATTTTGTTTATATATGGAATAATTTTTTTATATGTTCTGCCTGTCATGTAGGTTGAGGCTCCCAAGAAGAAGGTGAAGAAAACAAATGTCCCAGTGGCAGAGTCGGTTTATGGTGCAATGTTACCTGCAGATGTTCAAAAAGCAGTAGAGAAGGAGTTTGAAATGGCTTTGCAAGATAGGGTTATGGAGGAAACAAAGGATAAAAAGAATGCAGTTGAGGCCTATGTCTATGACATGAGGAATAAGGTAAATTGCCTTTATCTAATTTGCTAGAATTTTGACTTGCCTGTTATGATCTTAAAACTAATTTCTACGTGGTGTCCTCAGCTTAGTGACAAATACCATGACTTTGTTACTGCTTTGGAGAAGGAAGAGTTTACTGCTAAGCTTCAGGAAACAGAGGATTGGCTATATGAAGATGGAGAGGATGAAACGAAGGGTGTCTATGTTGCCAAGCTTGAAGAACTTAAGAAGGTAAATCCTGTTCTTGATATGATCTTTTAGGTTGACTGTACGAATTGCTTATCTGACGGGAGTCTTAATTTTACAGCAAGGGGATCCTATTGAAGAGCGTTACAAAGAATATGCTGTGCGGGAAACTGTCATTGATCAGCTTGTGCACTGTATTAACAGTTATAGGGAGGCAGCCATGTCAAGTGATCCCAAGTTTGATCACATTGAACTTGAAGAGAAGCAAAAGGTAATACCCCCCGCCCCCCCTTCCTCTCTCCTCGGACTCCCTTCTATTGCTGAGATCTAAATTCTTGTGGTGCACTATAGGTTTTGAATGAGTGTGTGGAGGCTGAGGCCTGGCTGAGAGAGAAAAAACAGCTGCAGGATCAACTTCCCAAGTATGCCACTCCAGTTCTTATGTCAGCCGATGTGAGAAAGAAGGGTGAAGCACTAGACAGGTACCCACTATTTCACCTTCTCAAGGTTTTGTATATTCCTGTTTCATTCATACTTGATGCTAACATATTGAATGTTTCTTTAAACAGGTTTTGTAGACCAATAATGACGAAACCTAAACCAGCCACACCTGAAACACCACCAGCTACACCTCCTCAGGGAAGTGAGACTCAGCCACAGGGTGCAGATGGCTCTGATGCCAATCCCAATGTGAATGCAAGTCCTAACCGCAACGTGAACCCGAGTGAGAGTACAGCAGCGGGCAGTGGTGAGGCACCTCCAGCTTCTGCAGAACCAATGGAAA
The DNA here is from genome assembly GCA_958450335.1 of Hibiscus tridactylites. Lineage (NCBI taxonomy): Eukaryota > Viridiplantae > Streptophyta > Magnoliopsida > Malvales > Malvaceae > Hibiscus > Hibiscus tridactylites. The sequence continues at coordinate 86,138,789 of OY288280.1, forward strand.
CTGACAAAACAGAGACTACTTCAAGTGCTACCTAAATTCTGCCGGTCTTGTGATGATTTATGTATGCGGCGGAAATATGTTCTTATGTATGGCGACTGTTTTGAAAGACACTTAAGACCAACTCGTGTGGAGCCTACGTTGGTCGGATCTTTTGTTTACGCTTTGTAAAGCCTTATCTTTGCAATGTCGGCCTAGACTTGTTATTAAGAGTGGATCTTTAGAATCCGGGTTTTTCAAGAGAGAGACTGATATTAGTCTTGCTCATGTTTTGATGTTAGAGGGTGGGAGGCTAAATTTTATACTCTTTTTAAGAAGATTTTAAGTGTTGATCCATTTCATGGTTGTAGGATGCATCTTGGGATTAGTTAGTAATCACTTCCAATTCTGGGAAATATTAATTTCCCCAACGTTCTGGTTTTTTATTTTTTTAACTGGTTACGGTTAAGGTTTCTCATTGTCTGTGTTCAAAGACTAACACTCACCAAAAGTATCTCAAGGTTATCGTCATTTTGCCAAAACACCAGCAATTCATTTTGCCTATTATGTATTTCATCAAACTCGTTTCTGACTCAAGCTAAGTGACAATCGCTGCTATTTTTGTTACTTACCAGCCCAAGAGTTTATCAAAGTTCGAAGATTGGCGATAGAAAGATGCATTTTTTATGGGCAGGGGAAGGGTTGGAGTTTGCACCACGTTAACTTCATAGATGAGATGATAGCTGTCTAATTATGTGGGATTGACCAGCTTGCTCATTGTATTAAACAGTATATATGAACAACCTGGCTGAAAAGCAGTTTCGGCCCTCTTTCTACCCCAGTATTATTCAGCCCCAGACTAGTTAATGTACAAGTGACCGTGCCCTGTTAACTATCAATGGTATTTAATCGGATTGTATGTTTCAAGCTTGATTGTTGGCGAAATCAATGGTAGAGGGCAAAAAGAATTACCAGTGAAATATAACCATTTGAGCAGTAAAAGCGTCAGTGTCAGTTAAAGAATAAAAATCTAACTCAGAATAGCATTTTGCAAGAGGCTCCAACATATTATACAACAACATTTAGCAGTCAACATTGAATCCAAATGACAAATATAACTGGGTTTTGCATGCATTACCTGCTGGCATTCTCGGCAGAGACGTCGTTATCCTCTTCATCCCCCTGCTGTATTTTTGCAATTTCAGCTTGTGCACTTTCCATGATCTGCCTCTTCTGCATTTCTAACTCCATGTGAAAATCCATTCTCATCTTCTCTAATTCCATCATCTGCTGCCTTTTAGTATTCTCAGTCTTTTCATATATATCGCTGAATTTATGGATTGAATCCGCAAGCAGTCGGAATGAAGAACCCTCATAATATTGCCTCCCTAATCTTCTCTTTTTAGGTGGCAGTCCATCTGAGATGTCCTCATCACTATCACCAGATTCTGAATTTGCTGGACTATCACTCATTTCGTCCATACCATTTGCTCGGCTTGAGTAAAGCCTATGTTTCTTGGACACAGGCTCACCTGAGTCCAAGCCACAAGACAGTCCACTCTGCTGTGGAGGAGTTGACATTAACATATGCATCTTCCTGAAATAAACCCATTTGCTAGTGGTAGCACCAGTCTCTGCCAGCATAGCCGTCTCCTTCTTGTACTTCTTCTTTAATGTATCCAGCCGATTGCGACACTGGGTGTCAGTCCTATCGACCTTTGAAACCTCCAAAACTTTCTCTGCAACTTCTTGCCACTCCTCGGATCGAAGACTCTTCCTCCCACGTTGCAAGAAACGGTCACCCCAAGCATCTAGTAAAACAAATGTCTCACGTTCAGTCCAGTCTGTGAGAGAGTTCCTCCCACCGTGAGAGGACTTTGGCACTGAAGGCGATGGAGCTGCTGTCGATGCCGGTACACGAGGAGCAAATTCATAACTTGACACCAAACTCTTCATTTTCCTCTTTTTTGGGCGCCTCTCCAAGTCATCGTTGTTCTTTTCATTATAGCCTTTCGGCTTATCATCATCTTCATCGTCATCATCTTCATCATCAAGTTCCTCCTCCTCGTCGTCTTCATCATCATCATCCATGTTTTTTCCTACATCCCGAACACCATTATTTTGGTCAAGATTCTTCTTTTCCCCTCCTAAATCCTCCTCATCTTCTACGTAATATTCATCATCATCATCATCATTAACATATTGATTCCCAGTTGATCTAGAATATGGAAGATTTCTTGCAGGAAGCTTTCGGCGACTCGAAGAACCATAACCCTGCTGGTGACTAACACCATATGGATTTGGAGGATATCTAGCATCATCCTCTATGTTATCCATTAAAACCAAAGGCTCGGCTCAACAGTGAGAAAACCCCAAGAGTATCCTAAAATCCAAGCCTATCTCAAAAACAAAATCGTGTATAGAAAAACTACAAAAGCATACTTCTACACCTTAGTTGCTCCAAACCCAAATTTCATCTTTCCCGTGCAATCAAGCTTGAAGTACAGTATGAAAATCATTTTCTTCTTTCAAAAACAATCCCAGTAACTGTCATCAGAACTCCTACAGTTTGGAGAAAAATTAAATCCCCAAGGTTCTAAAATCCTTTTGAATCTGGAATGAAATTCAAACTCCAGCTTCCTCCTTTATTATCGAATCAAACAACAAAAACCCTTCAAAATTACTCAAAAAAATCAACTCTCGCAGCTCTAAATCACAGAATTCCACATCTGACCTAATATAATAAAATCAAACCCGTTCATTCTACAACGATTTTTTTTCTTTTAAAAAAGATAAATTTCACGTTCCTTTTCCTTTTTGACCGATCATTTTTACTACCCAGCTCTTAATAACCTATTTATCTTTTCCAGAAATATAATATCAGCCCCATCATCATCAAGTTCAATAAAGACCCTAAATCTTTAATTAAATCAGAATCCAATTTCAAATAACAAATGAAGCAAAACTTACCTGAAAAGTGTGCTCGATTTTTTTCAAACAACTTTTCAACATAAAATCCTAATTGAAGCTCTAAGAGTCCTATAATTCATACAAATTTGGGAGAAAATTAAACACCCGTTTTTGGAGGTGGAAGAAAATTAAACACTTAGAAAGGGAAAAACCAATTGTGGAGAAATAGTAAAATATTTGGAAGTGGAAATGTATATATATTAGATTTTTTTAAAAGAGAGAGAGGATTGCTGCTATAATACGCTTTGTGCGTGTTTTCTTTTGGGTTTTGATGATAGCAGGCCTTGAAATTTCTGAGGCCATCGGGTCAAAGACTCAAAGGGGCTTACAGTTTTGGTTAAAAAATAATTGAACTTAGTTACTCACTGCGCATAGGTAAATTTTACCGGGCAAAAAATTACCAGGCTATTAATAGCAGCCTGTCTGCCACACTCACAAAGAAAGTATTCAGTAGACACTGTTTTCTACAAACTACAACACCGTATGGAAATACGTATTTCTTTCTAAATGATTAGAGAAAAAGAGAGGAGTATATCAGAAGCCTCAGGGGTTCACTGTCTCTCTGAGTTTGATGTATTGCAGATGAATCAAAAAGAAATAAACTAAAAATCTTTATTAAAAAACCAAACCCAAAAAATGGCAGAAAAAATTATATAGAGATGGTTTATGTTTTTTGCTAAGCCAAAGTAACATATATTTCTTCATTTTAGGTTTTCTGTTTCCCCCCTCTCCCTCTCCTTTCAGGTATAGAAGAAAACCAGGTGGGTCTTTTTTTTTTTGCCATTTTGTATTTTTTAGCTCTTTATTTTTATTTTTGATCAATCTGCATTTTCAGTATATGGGGTTTGAAAGATTGGATCTTTATTTGAAACCAGTTTGATTTTCAAGGTCCCCCCTTTTCCTTCATGTTTTAACTCCGAATTTGATGTTGTTTCTGCTGGTTTTGATGCATGCAAGGTCCTTTTTTTTTGTTAAATGTTATTGCCTTTTCCATTCTTTGAGTATCCATTTGATGCATTTTTCTTGGGGAAAGTTTCAATCAAGATTTTTGTTTGAGTTTTTTCTTCCCCCTCCCCCTTTCAAGCGTTCTCTGTCATCTAGCTTGAAAGATCCTCAAATCTATCTGATTTTTAGGAATATTGTAGATTTTTTTGTTAATGATAATCTGGGGTTTGTTTAATGATGATCATCAAAATCTACGATACCCCCATTATAGAGTTGAATGTAAATTAATGATCGGCTTTGTTGTTTCTTTTCTTTGTACATTTATATAGTTCATTGTTGCATATCAACTATAGATGGATTGCCCCTTGTTGTTGATTTTGGATTTACCTTACAATTTTAAACAAAAGTATGGGAGGACTCGTTTCCTTCATTAGATTCTTCATTGGTTCTCGAAAACGTCTTTAGATCAAGAGTTTTTAGAGCTTTATTGACATGTTAAAGTATTTTTTCCTACCCCATTTTACATTGTTGATGTGATTCAAGGATCTTGTACTGTTTTTTCCCTAGAGGCCACGGCTAAACTTCTGTTTTTGAAGTAAAATTATCATGGTATGTTCTGCTTATTTTCCATGGAGCTTCTGAAAGTGCTCATGAATCATGATTTTGGGGGGTTTTTTTTGGTGCTTGGATATAGTTTAATCGAATGGGCACTTGTTTTTGTTTTCCCCTGTATATGAGTTAGGCTTCCACCTGTCACTATTGGATATTATCATTGGGTAGATAAATCTTTATATATACCTAAGGTATTGCCATACACGGTACTTGTTTCGTTATCATTATTGCTAGCATTTGTTTTATATTGATGGATTCTTGATTCTAATGCAGTAAGGAGTTGCTGGTTTTCTTGCTAAAGGGTTGAGGTTTTATAGATAATGCAGTGTAAGAAAACATACATTATAAGCATGCTCAATGGATGGTAATCTGATGGCTGATCCTGATTCAGAGTCCTCTACGTTGGGTTTAAGGCACATAAGCAGCTCACTTTTCAACATTCCTGGTTTCCTTGTTGGATTTAGCACCAAGGGTCCTTCGGATTATGATTCAGTACGAAGCCCTACATCACCTCTCGATTTGAGAGTTCTTGCAAATTTTAGCAATCCATTTGGGGTTAGGTCTCCTAGATCACCATCTCAAAGTGCTTGTCAAAAGAAGTGGGATTGCAATAAGATAGGTTTGGGCATTGTGAATTTGCTTGCTGATGACATTAAACCAGATGGTGGCGACCCTGATTCTCCGATGAGAAAGAACATAATATTCGGACCACAGGTGAAGACTAAATTTCCTTGTTCCTTGAGGTATTCCCATGAATTCCTCGGTAATTCTATGAAATCCAATTCTTTGCCTAGGAATTACATAATCTCGCAGCTTTTCCAAGCTGGAAAGTCCAATACCAAGGCGACGGTTTCTAGTCTTGGCATTGGAAATGAGGAAGTGCGGGTAGAACCCAAACCAGATCCCGGGCTTTCCCCTTTTATTTCCTCTACGGAAAACCCGAATTTGAGTTCCAGAAGTTTTTGTTCAGAGAATGGAACCATCAGCACTAATAGTTTACCACTGCCAATTGGCAGACCTTTGCACGTAGATAATTCTTTGGTGAGTAAACCAAGTTCACTTCCTATACTCTTTAGCCATAGCCTGGTATCTCTTCCTGCACATGAGATAGAGCTTTCTGAGGATTATACTTGTATAATTTCTCATGGTCCGAACCCTAAAACGACTCATGTTTTTGGTGACTGTATTTTGGAATGTCACAACAACGAGTTAACCATTTTTGATAAAAAAGCTGAACTCGATTCCAAAGTGCTTCCACCAGGTAAGGTCGAAGAGACTTCAGCACTTTACCCCTCCGATGAGTATTTGAGCTTCTGTTATACTTGCAAGAAAAAACTAGAGAAAGACGACAACATTTACATGTACAGGTTTGTTCTCTTTACACCCCCTACAACTTTTACTTCAGGTAATGGCTGAGTCTGTTTTATCTTCCGAGTCTTGCAGAGGTGAAAAGGGATTTTGCAGCCTCGATTGCCGCTCTGAGGAGATTTTTGCTGAGGAGGAAATGGAGAAAAGTTGTAATAATTCTTCCAACGGTTCTCCGGAGCAGAGCAATGATGAAGACCTCTTCCCAATTGGTATGTCCATTTACATGTAATGGACTATTATTATTATTGCTTTTTGCAGGCATCCATGCCAAGAGTGATAACTTTAACCTGGATGATCATCTATTCATAAAAAGAGTGCCGTGTATGTGAATTTATTCGCGGCCATGGATGATTGAAGCATAAATCACGAGTCATGGATTGCACAGCTTTGAGTTTAATTTATGTTCCGGGGACAGATATACTATTAAGACTGTTGTTGCATTATAATATCGATTAGATGAGTTAGTAGCGGCCGGACGAGCCCCGTCTCATTCTCATCGGTTTTCTTCTTTTGTTACTGGTGCTCTTCTGTGAGCTGCTGTGTAAACCTCTTGAACTTGAAGAACTCATTGTTGAATTATGAATGTATGCGACATTCGCTCTATTAATCTTACTTGTCTGTAATAAGTTAATAGCTTATGAATGTCGCTTGATTTCGATTTCTTCCGATCAAATCCGGCCGGGTTTCCATGGTTGACTGGTAATGCTGGAGAACATTGTAAGTATTGAGGCCCAAGAGTAAGGTGAAGAAAAGTTGCTAGAGTTTGAGAAGAATAATAAATAAATTCGATTGAATTTATCAGTATTGAGTTTCAATTATTGGATTTTTTCTTATTAAATAAAAAAAGTATGACGTGGCAACGTGACTTACCAACAGCAGAATGAGGATAAAAAGGTTTCAGATGTTGTGACGTGGTAATTCGGCATTGGGTATAAAAGCTGTTGAATCTTGATCCTGCACGTATGGATCTGGTATGGACCTATTTGGAATTTTCGATAGGAAAAAATAATCCCTATTTTGGAATTACCCATTTGCCCTTTCATGCCAACATATACACCGCTAAAATATTAATAAATGCATCTGAAATTTTTTCATGTAAAAAAAATCATGTGATGTTGAATTATGTAGTGGGAATATTTTTTAATTGTTCATTTTTTAAATGAATTAATTTTATGATAAATAAATAAGTTAGAAGTTTATATGGAAGAAAAAAATAATTTAAATATTTAAAATACACAATTTTTTATACTCTAAAATCAACTTAAAATTTTTCCACAAATCAAATCACCTTTACCTTAAAAAAATCTTTCTGTCAAGATATCTTGAGTTTGATTCATTATTTTTAAACATAAATAAAATAAATGAGTATTTGTGTCGGATGGTATGTAATAATACTAATAGGGTTTAAAATACGCGCCCCAAAAAATAAATCTCAAAATGCAACAGACGGAAAAGGGCACAAAAAATGAATTACTATATTATATATAAAGATTTTCGTCGTAATTATCACAACTAAAAGGGACATTTTTGCCTTTCAATAAGCTTGCACGGACAAAGATCGAAAGAGTTGAAGATAGAGCGAAATAGGAGAGCAAGCAAGAGAGCTTCCTGCTTTCTCTCATTCTCAAATTCTCCCCAAAAAAAAGTTATTAAAAAAGAAGGGAAAAGGTAGAAATGGGATTCGTGATAGGGAGCTCTTGCTATTTGCAATCTCCCATCTCCAACTCTCAACTACTGTTTTCTTCTTCTTCTCAATCCGTTTACTTTAACCTCAGAAATACAGAGTCCAAGAGAAGAAGGAGAAGCTTCAGGCCTCCAATGGCTTCTCTGTCCCATCAAGACCCAAACGACCACGTTTCCCGCAAGAGGAGGTCGGTTCTTCTTCTGGGTATTTCCATTCTTCCTTTCCTCCAACTCAGAGCCAATGCTATTGAAGTCTCCACCTTTAGTAAGCCTCATTTCTTTTTAATCAAATTAAAGTACTTGTTGAAATGGGTTATCTCTATTCTCTATTCTTTTCTTGAAATTGTTAAGTAAATTCCATTGGATGAACCCTGTCTAGAACTTGTACTTGAATGCTAGGCAATGTTTTAATGTTCTTTTGAATTTTATGATTTGATTGTTTTCACATCTTTTAGATTGGTCACTTTATGAATAAATGTTAAAGATCAAGTTAAGATGAAATACTTTTTGTTATGTATGTTGTGAAATAAGATAAGTAGATGCAGTTTACTGATCAATTTTGTCCGGTCGTATCTTATCCTTATCCTTAATACTCCCAAGCATTGAGAGTTTGGATATATAATGTTTTCGCTTCTAGGAGTTATGTTCTATTATAATTTACGTTTTTATATTCCTTTTCAAACATTTTTTCCGGGAACAAGATTGTTTTCTTGAAGAAATTGCAATAAGGTTTTGCTGATGTTTGTTGTGAACTTTGAAATGATGTTCGAATATGGCTGTTAACACTTAACTGGCCTGATGCCCATAGATGAGCTTACCACTTTTATTGTTGTCCTGGATAAGAGATAATTAGATAGATTAATCTTCCATTATAAGAGCCAGAGATTGCTTAGACCTGCGAATTGCAAGGAGAGGGGCAGATAAAAGAGTAAAAGTGGATAAGAAGAAGGGACAAGGGAGCTGCCAATGGTTGTTGGCTAGTTGCTAGTGGGAAAGCAGGGCATTGATTGCCTTTATTTTGATTTCTTTCATTTTTTTCTCTTATTATTGTTAAGAATGTTGTTTCAGCTTTTATTGTATTTGAGTTAAATATTTAATTCCATACCCTTCGGGGAGTAAAAAGAAACATTCCGCTGAATGGTAGTGGAACAACATCATTAGGACGGTTTGGTTAGTAAAAGTTGAACAGTGATAAATTTTTAGTAACAGGTACCCTTATTGAGAATTTAGTTAAATGTTGAGTGGTTCTTTTTGGTATTTGAACAAGTTACCTTGCATGAAGGAGAAATCAGGTTTGGAGTAACAGTTTCTGGACTAGTTGCCTTGATGTTTAATCTCAAGTGAAACATGTATGAAGCACTGTACCATTTCATCTTCAAACCAAGTTTTTTATGATCATGCTTGTTCTATCAAAATTAATTCACACATTGTTTTCCTTAAAGTTCATATATGTTGAATCTCTTATCAAGGTCCTGTATGCATTCTTCTTCGTAAGTCCTGTTACAAGGGTTGGTCTAATAAGTAATAATTGTTCACCTTCTTCATTTATTTATTTATTTATCTATCTATCTTTTTTCATAAGAAAATGAGGCAGAAAGTGAGCTAAAGAAGCCAGAGGAAAACCAAAAAGCAGAGGTCTGAGTCTCACTTACTTTATTATCTCATCCAGTATATATTTGCTTCCATTATGTTTATTTCTTGATTCTGGGACTAAGTTTTGAAAATTCTTAACGGGGTAGCTTGCATGGACAGGGAAATTCGCCATCTAATCCCTTTCTATCTCTTCTGAATGGTCTTGGAATATTTGGTACCAGTGTGCTTGCTCCGCTCTATGCTTCGGTTCAGAAGGATAAGAAAGCAACTGATGAAGCCCTAGAGTCGGTAAGTCATCACTTACCTTCGAAGTCAAATTTTGGTTACACTATAAATGGTTTTGAGTATTCAAGGAAAGCTATGGAAAGAGTACAAATAAGTAAAGCTAGTTCCCTCCTTTTGGATACTCCTACCCTTTTCAACCTATGCCATTCCCTCAGTTTGGATACTCGGAGTCTCGGACCCTTTTCAACCCATGTTCATTTTTTTCTATGTTTTTTCTTGTATTCAGACGGTACTTGGAGGCTCATATCCCCTCCATGTCCGAATTTGTGTCTGACTCTCATTCTTAATGGAAAATGTAGAACAGGAGCAACCTAGTTTCCATTTTCAACAATATTATTGTCTTTCCCTGTCCTCAAACTACCCTTCCACTTACTTCCCTACCTTGAAGTATTCTCCTTTTTTCTGATAGAGAATGGACAATACAAAAAGCAAAATATTAGAGATAAAAGAATTCCTTTGCTGTTTTCCACTTAATGTAATGTTCTGCTGTTCTTAGCTAATTTTGACTTCCATTACCATGGCTTAGTTTAAAATTATTTTTGCATTGATTGGAACACACAGATGAAGATCAAATTAAAAGAGAAGGAAGCTGCAATGTTCTCAATGGAGAAAGACTTTGAATCAAAGCTTCTAAATGAACGTGAAAAACAAACCCAGCAACTCAAAAAGGCAAAGGAAGAACAGCTGTCTTTAGTGGATCAACTAAATTCAGCTAACAATACAATTGCAGGCTTAGGGCAAGAACTTAAAAATGAGAAGAGGTTAATTGAGAACCTTAAAGTTCAAATAGACAGTCTACAAAGCAACCTCTTGGAGGCCGGGGAAGAAAAAAGATCTCTTGAACAAGAACTGAAGGAAAAGCTTGATTTAGTTGATGTCTTACAAGAAAAAGTTAACTTGCTCAGTTCAGAACTCAAAGACAAGGAAAATAACATTCAAAAGCTCAGCTCATCCCTTGCTGAAAAAGAATCAGAGTTAAAGAACCTTGAAACTACTAATAAGAAAACTGAGGAAGAACTTGGGAAAGCAAATTCCAATATTGAAGGTTTGAAAGAAGAACTACTGAGAAATCAAAGTGAACTTCAATTGAAAAATTCTGCAGTGGATGAATTAAATGCAAGGATAAGTTCCGTAACGGCCGAAAGAGATAATTCTAGGCAGGAATTTGGTGCTCTTCAGGAGGATTACAATAATCTGAAAGTGTCTTCTGAAAATAAGGCTGCAGCTGATGCTAAGCTCTTGGGGGAAAGAGAAAAAGAAATTCACCAGCTAAAGGAAAAACTTGAGCTTGCCCTAAATGATGCAAGTGAAAATAAAGCAGTTGTTGCGGATTTGAACAAGGAAAAAGAGAACCTGAAGAAAGCACTTGAGGAGGGATTGCAGAATGTAAAGAACCTGAAAGAAGAACTCCTAACTGCTGAGGAAACACTTGTAAAGTCGAAAAGTGAGGCTTCTGATCTGTTCGAGCAACTAAAGAACTCAAGAACGCATTGTAAAGAGCTCGAGTCTGAGATTTCAAAGGTCAGGTCCGAGTTTGATGAAACTAAACTAAGACTGCAGGGTAGCCTTGATGAGGCAAAACAAAGTGGCGAAGTTCTTGCCAGTGAGCTCACAGCTTCAAAAGAGCTTCTGAAGAAAACTAGGGAGGAGCTGCAGACTTTTACTCATGAGCTGACATCCATGACAGAAAAACGCGATAGCCTTCAGAGGGAATTGGTAGATGTGTATAAAAAGGCAGAAACCGCGGATAATGATTTGAAAGAAGAGAAAGTAATTGTTTCTTCTTTAAAGAAAGAACTGCAGGCTTTGGAGAAGCAGATCTCGAAGGATAAGGAAGCAAGAAAATCACTTGAAACAGACCTGGAAGAGGCTACCAAGTCACTTGATGAGGTGAACCAAAATATATTAAAACTTTCTAAAGATCTCGAAAGTGGTAATGCTAAAATATCCGGTCTCGAGGATGAGAAAATGGTTCTCTATAAAACACTTACAGAGCAGAAGAATGCATCTAAAGAAGCCCAAGAAAACATGGAAGATGCTCATAAGCTTGTGATGTCACTTGGCAAGGAAAGGGATAGTTTGGAAAAGCAAGTGAAGAAACTTGAGGACGAATTGGCATCCGCTAAGGGAGAAATACTACAGTTGAGGAGTGAAAAAAAATCATCTGAAGCTCCCGTAAACAATAAGCCTCAGCAGAAAGGTGAAAATGAAGCGGAAGCGAAAGTGACGGTCAGTGCAAGGAAAACTACCAGAAGGAGAAAAGTAGCTCAGAATGAGGTTCAGGAGTAACCATCCTGAGGTCTGATATATTCTTATCATGGATTGCTTGATAATTTTTCGTAATACCATTGATTGTTGTGATATAAATCTAAGTCTGACATCGAGAATGCTAATTAAGGAATTTACTTATGCATGTAAGAATCCATTGTATGCTAGCTGGGTAAGGAATTTTTCGCAATACCATCGTATTGTTGTTATATAAATCTGGCATCCATTATGTTAAATTAAGGAATTTAGTTTTGCATGTAAAGATCCGTTGTTTGTTTCAAACTGATGGAGTGCTAACTCAGGTTCTCAGTTGTTTTCTTTTCTATCATTATGTTAAATTAAGGAATTTAATTTTGCGTGTGTTTCTGTTTTGGTCAATCAACTTTTAAAATTTTCAATTTCATCATTGAACTTTCAAATATCGATTGTTTTATGTCATAGCCCAAATAGAAAGTGAATTGGGGAAATCAGAAACCCTTGATCGAATTCGAGGTGTAAACGACAAAGGGGGAAAAGAGGAAACGAAGACGGCACCGTTTGGAGAAGAGCACTCAGACCAGACCAACGCGTCACCGTTTCGGATAATGAGCCTTGCTGGATCAAAAGTCAAGTCGGCCGTGCGAAGGAATGATAATCTTGGCCCAATTGAAGACTGGCCCGCTAGTTGATATTATCTAGCTATTATTATCTATTTTTATTATTTTCTTGGTGTAACCGTTTTTAGACTTATTGTCCACGTGTCCATACAATCAGCTCATGGCTGCTATATACCCAGAACCCTAGCTGTTAAGAATTTCTTATGAAAATTAATGAAAACAGACTTCTTTTCCTCTTCTATCATTCTCTTCTTGGTCTATACTCCCTTTCTTATTCTATTTTTGCACTCAAGTAGCGACAATTGGTAATCAGAGCTAAGATTTTACAAGATCCACTAAAGCTGGGAAAACCAAAGAAAGTTCAAGCTATGGCAGACATAGATGTTGCTGCATTAAAAACTCAACTGGATGCATTACAAAACAATATGGATCAACAGATGGCTGGCACCACTATTCCTAAATGGTAGGAGCAAGAGAAGGAAGGCATGGAGATTCGGTTCAACGCCCTTGAAAAGATCACCAAAATAAGCCAAGATTACTTGGAAAGGATCTTCAAGCTAGTATCTAAAGAGGAAAGCCCTGGGCAATCAGAAACAGGTAACAGTCAACAACCAGTTTTAAATACTTCTATTCCTAAGAGTGAAGGATAAAAACCTGTAGAAGTATTAATAGTAGATGAACAAGGTAAACACTACCCAAAACCTGAAGAAGCAGGGATATTATCTCCCAAACCTAATGGTAATGCCTATGCTAGTTCTTCACAACCAAAGTTAAGGTTGGGAGTGGGTACAATGCATGAACCAGAAGAAGAAATAGAAAAGGACCATTACCTGTTCGAGAAGGGTTCCCACTGTAATGCTGGAGGGTTCTCATTCAGGCCCAGGATTGAACTGCAGTTCTTTGAAGGGGACAACCCCAGAGGATGGGTAAAGAAGTGCCAGAAGTACTTTTCCAGGTGGCCTCCATGTATCTGACAGGAAGGGCTGAAGCCTGGTTTGATGGCTACATTATGCAAAAGCATAAGGCAACCTGGCATGAATTTGCAGCAGATTTGTGCCACAGATTTTGTGATAGGACCTGTTCAGACACTGTAAAGGAGTTTAACAAGCTAAGTTAGAAGGCCACAGTGGAAGAATATCAGGAAAAATTTGAAGAACTCAAGCCATTTATGATCCAACAAAACTCAATTTTGGATGAAAATTACTTTGTTTCTAGCTTTATAAGTGGGCTGAAAGAGGAACTTAAGCACAGGGTGAAGATTCATAGACCAACAACTGTAGATGAAGCTTACAGATTAGCCAAGTTGAATGAACTAGCCTTGGAGTATGAATTGAAGAGGCAAAGATCTGTCAGTAGACCAAGCACTTACTAGGGTCCTAATACTATTTCCAGATCTTACAACACACCTAATTCTACCACACAGAAGGGTGTCACTCCAAATTTGACTCAGAACAAACAGGCACTGTTAGATTACAGAAGGACTCACAATTTGTGTTTCAGATGTGGAGAAAAATTCAACCCTGGCCATAAATGTAATATGAAACAGTTAAACCTGATGGAGGAAGAAGAAGAACAACAAGTAGAGACAGAGGCTACCACAGAAATGGAGGACCAGGAGTTGGTGATTACAAAAGAAATGGGAGAGGGGAACCTTGAAATTTCTATGAATGCACTCACTGGAAATACAGGCTACAGTACATTGAGGATACAAGGATCCATTAAAGGAAGACCCCTGAATATACTGGTAGACAGTGACAGTACCCATAGTTTCATCACAGCTATGTGGGCCAAAGAAAGAATGGAGGTAGTAAGAACTGATCCTTTAACAATCACTGTAGCAAATGGTGAAAAACTCTTTAGCTCAGCTAAGAGCAACAAGCTAGAATGGAAGATGCAGAATCACTCCTTTGAACATGACTTCAGGGTCCTTCGATTAGGGGGAAGTGACATGGTGTTAGGGGTAGATTGGATGAAAAAGTATAGTCCAGTAATGCTTGATTTCAATGAGATGACCATCAGTTTTAAACATGGGGAACAATACATAACACTACAGGGAGGAAGGAAAATGCAAGGAGTAAAACTGATCTCAGGAGAAAAACTACAAAAGCTAGCTGACAAGGACAATGAGCTGATGGGAGAAATCTACTTCATGAATGCAGAAGTCACTGAAGCTGAAATTCCAGATCAATTGCAAACAGTTCTGAAACAATTTGAGAAGGTATTTGAAGAACCTAAAGAAATGCCACCTAGAAGGAATCATGATCATGCTATCGTTTTGAAACCAGGAACACAACCTGTCAATCTCAGACCCTACAGGTTCCCTCACCACCAAAAAACAAAAGTAGAAAGGCAGATCAAGGAAATGCTATCAGCAGAGATTATTCAGTGCAGCAAAAGCCCCTTTGCATCCCCATGCCTCTTAGTAAAGAAAAAGGATGGTAGCTGGAGACTGTGTGTTGATTACAGGCAACTTAATGCTGCAACGGTGAAAAATAAGTTCCCTATTCTAGTGGTTGAAGACCTACTTGATGAGCTAAATGGAGCAAATTTTTTTTTCAAAAATTGATCTACGCTCAGGTTACTGGCAAATTCGAATCACACCTGAGGACATTCCAAAAACAGCTTTTCGAACTCACAAAGGTCATTATGAATTCAAGGTCATGCCTTTTGGGCTAACTAATGCCCCGGCAACTTTCCAGGCTCTTATGAATGACCTATTTGTCCCATTTTTGAGAAGGTTCGTATTGGTCTTCTTTGATGACATTCTCATCTACAGCAAGTCCTTTGACCAGCACAAGTCTCACCTTCAACAAGTTCTGCAAGTCCTCTTACAGAACCAACTTTTTGCCAAAAGATCAAAGTGCTTCTTTGGCCAACAACAAGTGGAATATCTGGGCCACATAATTTCATCTCAAGGAGTTGCTACTGACCCAGCTAAAGTTGAAGCTATGCAGCACTGGCCACTCCCTAAGAATCTTAAATCTCTCAGAGGGTTCCTAGGTCTCACTGGATACTATAGGAAATTCATAAAAAACTATGGTGAACTCAGCAGACCCCTTACAAATATGCTGAAGAAGGATGGGTTTAAATGGACAACTGAATCTAAGTCAGCTTTTGAGAATCTCAAACTAAAGATGTGCCAGGCACCAGTTTTGGCTCTACCAGACTTCACTAAGCAATTCAGTTTGGAAACAGATGCAAGCTCTAATGGCATTGGGGCAGTCCTTTCCCAAGATGGCAGACCTGTGGCTTTCCTCAGCAAACACCTAGGGCCTCGACATGCTGATCTTCCTATTTATGAAAAAGAATTCTTAGCCATTTTAATGGCCATCTCTAAATGGAGGCACTACTTTGAGAGGAGATCTTTTGTTATCAAAACTGACCACGAGTCCTTAAAACACCTTTTGACTCAGAAAATCACAACTGATATTCAAAAAAAAAGGTTGACCAAACTCCTGGGGCTTGATTATGTTATTCAGTACAGAAAAGGCAAGTTGAACGTAGCAGCTGATGCCCTATCTAGAAGAGCCTCTACTGAAGCAGATCTTCACCAAATTACTGCCACTACAATCACTCCTACATGTATGTTGGATATTGCTGAATCCTACCAAGGAGATTCTTTTGCCCAGGACATGCTAACTACATTACTAGTACATCCAGATTCAATTCCAAATTGGTCCTTGACTAGAGGTGTTCTAAGGTACAAGGGGCGTGTGTATGTTGGCTCTTCAGGTACTCTACGGACCTCTATTCTGCCTATGCTACATGACACACCTCAAGGTGGGCACTCAGGGCAACAGGCCACTTACAAAAATGATGAATAAGGGATTTAGAGTGGTTCAAGTTCCAAATGAACTCTACATCCACTACCTTAGTCTCACTAAGGATTTGCAACAATTTCACTAAATTGATCTTCCCCTTTTCTAGGACAAGGAGGCAACCCTTTACAATTTCGGTTGATTTTTCTACCCAAAAATCAACCCAACCCTCACACAAGAGAACAAAGAAATTTGTAGGCTAATTAGGTATCTCTCAATACAAATGATAGCCCCAATACAAGCACTCAACCCAATTTTACAAAGTATGAATGAAGAACACAAATTGGGATTTTACACAAAGTGGGATTTTTGCTCAAATGCTTGAATTTGATGTTTGGATGTTTGCTTTTAGATCAATAATGTTTTGCTGATGCTTTTGGATGTCTCTTTTATACCTTCTCATTGATTTCTAGCCGTTTGGGTGGTTGAGAACATAAATGGAGCCGTTGGAACCCTCTCGTTTTGACTTTTTCGATTTAGTCCTTAGGTTTTTAGTTATATCAAAATTAAAATATTTGTTTCACAATCTCCCCCTTTTTGATATAACAAAACCAAAGTTAGAATTTTTGGGAATTTGAAAGTTTTGAAAATATTCTAACTCCCCCTTAATTTAAGATAGGTTTTTAAAGTTTAGAAAAAGAATTTGATTTGAAATCCAAGTAAACCTTTAAAACCTTTTAAGATTTAAAAACGAATTTTAGTTTAAGGTGTGGCTCTTAAATTTCTTCTCCCCCTTTTTGTTAGATCAAAAAGAACAATAGAAGCTCATAGAGAAGATAAAGGATTAGTACCAAAGCAATAATAAGCAACCATATCATAAATTCATAATCAAAGTATCCAAAACATAATTCAAACATTAAGTTCAAACATAAAATCCCAAATAAATAAAAAAGCCATAAGCATAGGTTCCTAAAACATGAGAAAACATAAAGATGCAACCTTAATCCTAAAATGCATAGATAATATGATATGATATGAGATAAAGATCCTAAGCCTCGTCCTTATCATCCGAAGTATCATCATCGCTCTTGGCTTGAGAACGGTGAAACTTCGTCCATTGCCCATAAAGAGTGGAGAAGGAAAGGTCCAAGTTGGAATGAGAAGTCTCAAGAGAAAGAAGGCGATCCTCGACACTCTTCAAACGATTGCCCATTGTTTCAAAGCCCGAAGCAATGCTAGTGTCCAAAGCATTCATCCGAGTGTCCAAAGCATTGAACCGCTCGGTGAGGAAAGCCGTGAGGGCTTCATTGTTTGCAACTGGAACTTGCGGTGGAGGAGCAACGGGAGCAGGATCCGCTTCTCTATCAACTCTTTCCCAAACACCATTCACATATTGGAACCCGGACTTTCGAAGGGATGACTCACCAATCTTGGTCTTGCGAGGGATCGGAGAGTCGTAGGTACAATCAATGCCAAGATTATGAAATAGGGCGCTCAAGACAATGCCATATGTAAAAGACTTCAACTCATTCGTGTCAATAAGCTTGATATTATTGACTATCTCGGCAAAAATTATCTTAGGCACGTTTGGGCGCTCACCCTTACGGAAACACTCTAGACAAAAATGATCACTGTGACGGATATGAGAGTATTTGCCTCCGGAAGGACGAATAAACCAAGACACCATCAAGTGAAGAACTCGATCGTGCACATCCAAATAAAGTGCCTTACCGGTGAAAGAGCCAAAGTGGCGTTCATCCTCAAGACCCTCATCCTTAAGCTTAAGAGCAGACTCTAAAAGTTCAACATTAACAACAAACTTTCTGCCTAATAAGGATGATTCAATTCCTATGATCTCGGTTTTGGTCTCATCATAAAGAAAACGAGCATTTGAGTAGAAGAGGAGTACCATGTTTTTGTAGCAAACATCCGGAAGGCTCAAGAAATCCATGAGATTCCACTCATCCAAACGATGGAGATAACGAAAAAGGAATCGCTCGGAATTGAGGAACTCAAGATCAATGACACGTTCCTTACGAACCGCGAAATCCTTGACATAAGCAAAGCGAGCACGCGCGTCCGGATTTTTAAGAGATTTCTGAAAAAGCATAGTGATATTCGGACGAATGCTCGAATCACCGGATTGAACGGCCTTGCGCTTTTTGTTAGATTGATCCGCCATCTAAAAACATTAAGCAAGTGGTTTAAAAATAAGTGTATGCATTGATATTTAAAATCAATCCAATAATAAATCCCACTTAGGTTTTTGAAAACAAAATTAAAATAAAAAACTGTTTAAAAAAATACGATTGAAAAATTTTATATTCGAATCAAAAATTTTGAGATTTGAAAAAAAATTTACAAGATCTTGAAAACCCACAACAAAAACATATAATTTATACAAAAATAAAATTTTCTAACCTAAGATTCGAACATAAATTGAAAGAAAAAAGAAAAGTAGAAAAATTACCTTAGTTTGGGATTTTGGATGATTTGAGAAAAAATCATTGCACAAGATTGATGAAACTTGCTTAGACTTGAGTTGTAGAGTAAAACCCCTCACAATTTTGTGAAAAACAAAGAGTTTTAGAGGGTATTTAAAGAGAGGGAGGCGGTTTAGGGTTTTAAGGGTTTGATATAAAGTAAACTTTATCATTAAAAGCCCTAATTTAAAGCAGTCCGCGATGCCGTTTCGGAACGGGCGGCTAGGGTTTTGACCATTTTAAAACCATAAACAGATCATTTCGATACGGTGTTGACTGTATCGAAACTCCCTTTGACTCGTATCGGAACGCGTTCCGATACACCCCTTGGCAGACTCAAAATCGTTTCGGAACGCCTTGGAGGCGTTTCGAAACGCCCTTCTCTCAGAGCTGGATTTAAGGTATCCGTATCGAAACAGGTTCACCCGTTTCGATACACCTGGGCCTGGAAGTGCAGATGAGGCTCTAAAAATGCAGAAAAATGAAATTTTAAGAGGCCTAACATGCATAAAAGTCATGAATGAGCAGGCAAAACATATTTAAGCATAAACATACTCCCGTTAACTATAAGCATGGATAAAATTAGGAGTTTAAACACATCAACATGGCATTTCACAAGATCAAGCATATTTAAGCAAAAATTGGTCCTAAAAGATCAAGATAGGCTAGCTAGACCTAACTCTCTCCTAAGGGACCAAAAACGCTCTTTATCTAAGGGTTTTGTAAAAATGTCCGCTAATTGATTCAAGGTGTCTACATACTCTATAACCACATCTTCCTTAAGGACATGATCTCTAATGAAATGATGCCTTATTTCTATATGTTTGGTTCTAGAGTGTTGGATGGGATTTTTAGTTAAGCATATTGCACTAGTGTTGTCACATTTTAGGGGTATGGTACCAACTTTAATTCCATAATCTAAGAGTTGTTGCTTCATCCAAAGGACTTGAGCACAACAACTCCCTAAGGATATGTACTCGGCTTCAGTGGTAGATAAGGCTACACTATTTTGTTTCTTAGAGAACCAAGATATGAGCATACTACCTAAGAATTGGCAAGTTCCCGAAGTACTTTTCCTATCAATTTTGCAACCCCCATAATCCGCATCCGAGTAAGCATGTAGGTTGAAGGTAGAGTCTCTAGGATACCAAAGGCCTAAACAAGGAGTGTCTCTAAGGTATCTAAAGATTCTCTTAACGGCTATAAGGTGAGACTCTCTAGGACTAGCTTGAAACCTAGCACACAAGCAAACACTAAACAAGATATCTGGTCTACTTGCGGTAAGGTAAAGCAAAGATCCAATCATAGAACGATAAAGCTTAGAGTCAACACACTTACCTCCTTCATCTTTGTCAAGCTTTGTAGATGAGCTCATAGGAGTGGCTTGAGGTTTTGCATTCTCCAAGCCAAACTTCTTGAGCATATCCTTTATGTATTTTGCTTGATTGATGAAGGTGCCATCCTTCTTTTGCTTGATTTGGAGTCCCAAAAAGAATGAGAGCTCCCCCATCATGCTCATCTCAAATTCACCTTGCATTAACTTAGCAAACTCTTGACAATGACATTCATTAGTAGAACCAAAAATAATATCATCAACATAAATTTGAACTACTAAGATGTCATTTTTGTACATTTTTATGAAAAGTGTAGTGTCCACCTTACCTTTTTCAAATCCTTTTTCAATCAAAAAATTTGAAAGCCTTTCATACCAAGCTCTAGGAGCTTGTTTTAAACCATAAAGAGCTTTGGTAAGTTTGAAAACATTATTTGGAAATTTTGAATCTTCAAAACCCGGTGGTTGTTCCACATACACTTCTTCATTTATAAAACCATTTAAAAATGCGCTTTTAACATCCATTTGAAAAAGCTTGAAATTATGATAACATGCATATGCAAGCAACATCCTAATGGCTTCCATTCTAGCTACGGGTGCATAGGTTTCATCAAAATCTATTCCCTCTTCTTGAGTGTAACCTTGTGCTACAAGTCTAGCTTTATTTCTCACAATGTTACCACTCTCATCTAGTTTGTTCCTAAAGACCCATTTAGTTCCTATTGTAGATTGATTACTAGGCCTATCAACTAATGTCCATACATTACTTCTCTCAAATTGATTTAACTCTTCTTGCATAGCCATAATCCAAAAGTCATCTTTCAATGCTTCTTTTATATTTTTAGGCTCTATGCATGAGATAAATGCAACATGGTTCATTAATCTAAGAGAAGAACGAGTGGTTACCCCCTTGGATGGATCACCCAAGATTTCACCATCTTTGACATAGTTCAACTCCCTTGGGTAGCTCACTTCCTTTTCCTCAATAGCCAAGTCCTTCAAGGCTTCAAGAGGTGGTTCTTGTGTGTCTTCTACTTTTGTTTGAATCTCATCCTCCTTTGAAGTTTGACCTCCATCAAAGGCATTTATGATTCCTACATCATCATCATCACAAGAATCCTTCCTAGGAAGGAGGTTATCATCGAATACAACATGAATAGATTCTTCTACTACTAAAGTTCTTTTGTTAAATACTCGATAGGCTTTAGAGGTTAAAGAGTAACCTATAAAAATGGCTTCATCACTTTTTGCATCAAATTTACCTAAGTTATCTTTTCCATTATTTAAAACAAAACACTTACACCCAAAAGGGTGAAAATAGCTAATGTTAGGCTTTTTAGATTTTAAAATCTCATAAGGTGTTTTCTTTAAAATTGGCCTAATCATTACTCGATTTACAATATAACAAGCGGTGTTTGTGGCTTCCGCCCAAAAATATTTAGGTAAATTGTTTTCACAAAGCATAGTTCTAGCCATTTCTTGTAAAGTTCTATTTTTCCTCTCAACTACCCCATTTTGTTGAGGAGTTCGAGGAGCCGAAAAATTGTGGCTAATACCATTTTCATTCAAAAATTCTTCAAACCCTAAATTTTGAAACTCGGTTCCATGATCACTTCTAATGTGTGAAATTCTAAGTTCAAGATCATTTTGGGTTAATTTTGAAAATGTGATGAATTTTTCCAAAGCCTCATCTTTAGTACTTAAAAAGAGAACCCAAATAAATCTAGAAAAATCATCAACTAGCACAAATGCATAAGATTTACCACCCAAGCTCATAGTCCTAATTGGCCCAAACAAATCCATGTGAATTACTTGTAAGCATCTACTAGTAGAAACATCATTAATGGATTTAAAGGAAGACTTATGTTGTTTACCCTTTGAGCATGCATCACAAATTTTATCATTTGAAAATTTTATTTTGGGCAAACCTCTAACTAGATTTAGAGAGACTAGTTTTTCTAAAACACTTGTGCTAGCATGTCCTAGCTTCCTATGCCACAACCATGCATCATTTTCATTTTGACCAACTAAACATGCATGAGATGTATGTATGTCATCTAAATGCACCATGTATATGTTTCCTATGCGATGACCTATGAGCATAATATTATTAGATTTAATGTCTACAATTTTGCAACCATTTTTATCAAATAAAACATTAAATCCTTTATCACATAATTGACTTATGCTCAATAAATTATGTTTAAGACCATCGACATATAAGACATTTTCAATAAGAATGGTAGAGTGATTACCTATGGAGCCAATACCTTTAATGTGGCCTTTGGAGTTGTCACCAAATGTTACTACTCCTCCACTTTTTGGCTTTAAATCCATGAATCGACTCTTGTCTCCGGTCATGTGCCTCGAGCATCCACTATCAAGGTACCATGAGTTTTGACTTTGTGCTTTGGCCTTGTAGCAATGCTCCCCCTACAAACAAAGGTATTAAACCTTGGTTTTTGGTACCCAAATCATTTTGGGTCCATGAGTGTTAGCTCCCAAAATCTTGGTTCCCTTAGGAATCCAAGATGACATAGCAATAATATTATTAGATTTTACAAGTTCCTTAGGAACCCATACACTTCTAATTCTTTTAGCTCTACTATATCTAGGGTAGCTACCTTGTTTGTAGTAGTTAGTCTTTTTCTTAGATTGGTGTGTTCTAGATGATTCTCCTACTTCATGCTTAGCACTACCAACATTTTTTAAAGACTTCTTGAGCTCATTTAGCTCACCCAACACCTTTTGGTGTTCACTATTGCATTGAGATAAAAGATTATTAAGATCAACATTTTCATCTTGAAAAAATTTAAGTTCATCTTTTAATCCTAAAATCTTTTTCTCAAATTTAGAATTAGCTTGAGTGAGTGAGTCATTTTTCTCATTTAGCTCTAAAATGATTTTCTTGTTTTTAATGACCGACTCTTTAAACTTCTCAACTAATTCATCATATACCTCTTGTAACTCATCATATGCATCATTTAACTCTTCATATGAAAAATCTAAAGTAGATGAGTTAGAGGTTACCAAGGAGGAATCTTCCTCAAGTGCCATGAGACAAAGATTAGCTACTTCTTGTTCGTCATCCTCCGATGACTCCTCATCACTCCAAGTAGCAAGCTTGGCTTTGAGTCTTTTCTTCTTCTCAAAGCCCTTCTTCTTGAGTTGAGGGCACTCCGAACGGATGTGGCCGGATTGTTTGCACTCATAGCAAATGATGGGATCCTTTCCTTCTTCTTTGTTCTTCCCTTTGAAGTCCATTTTTCTTTGGATTTTTTTTCCCCGGTTGGACCTCATGAAACGTGAGAATCGTTTGGCTATCATAGCCAATTCTTCAAGTTCATCCTCCTCACAAGATGAGCTCTCATCATGTTGTGAAGCTTTAGCCTTGAGAGCTATTCCCATCTTCTTCTTCTTTTCAACTTCAAGCTTCTCTACTCTTTTCTCTTCTTTCTTTTTCTCATCTTCCCTTCCTTGCTTCATGATCTCATGAGTAAGGAGAGAACCCACAAGCTCATCAAGCTTTAAAGTCTTCAAGTTCTTTGCTTCGATGATAGCGGTTCTCTTCCCATCCCAAGATTCGGGAAGTGAATAGAGTAGCTTCCGGACAAGCTTGTCTTCCGGTATGATCTCTCCATATCCCTTTAAACCGTTGACAATTGTGGAGAATCGATCAAACATCTTTGACACCGTCTCATCGGGCTCCATCTTGAAGTTTTCATAACTAAGATTGAGAAGTCCAATCTTAGTTTCTTTGACATCATTGGTGCCTTCATAAGTGGTTTCAAGAGTGTCCCACACTTCTTTGGCACTCTCAATGGATGAGACCTTTGAGTAGATGTCCGGACCGAAAGCACAAAATAACATGTGGAGAGCTTTATCATTGACTTGAATCTTTTTCCTCTCCTCTTCACTCATTTCGGCTTTCTTCTTCAACACCATCTTGCCTTCACCATCTTGCTTCTATGGAATGTATGGCCCATCTTCAATGACATCTCATACAAGATAGTCACTAGACTTGATGAATAGCCTCATTTTATTCTTCCAAAAAGAATAGTTGTCACCATTGAAGAACGGAGGCTTTGTGGTCGATTGTGACTCGTACATACCGGAACCGGAGGTTGAAGCCATCTCTTGATATTTTGATGATCGCACTCTTCCAAGGATCTCCTCTTGTGGTTGTTAATCCTCAAAGAGTTAAGCTCTGATACCAATTGTTGAGTGGATCGAAAGATCGATATTTACCAAGAGAGGGGGGTGAATTGGAAATTTAAAGGATTTTGGTGGAAATTGGCAAATTAAAAAATGATGAACAAGGGATTTAGAGTGGTTCAAGTTCCAAATGAACTCTACATCCACTACCTTAGTCTCACTAAGGATTTGCAACAATTTCACTAAATTGATCTTCCCCTTTTCTAGGACAAGGAGGCAACCCTTTACAATTTCGGTTGATTTTTCTACCCAAAAATCAACCCAACCCTCACACAAGAGAACAAAGAAATTTGTAGGCTAATTAGGTATCTCTCAATACAAATGATAGCCCCAATACAAGCACTCAACCCAATTTTACAAAGTATGAATGAAGAACACAAATTGGGATTTTACACAAAGTGGGATTTTTGCTCAAATGCTTGAATTTGATGTTTGGATGTTTGCTTTTAGATCAATAATGTTTTGCTGATGCTTTTGGATGTCTCTTTTATACCTTCTCATTGATTTCTAGCCGTTTGGGTGGTTGGGAACATAAATGGAGCCGTTGGAACCCTCTCTTGCCACCATAAATGCAGTCTGCACCAACCCGTTTCGGAACACGGGAAACCTGTTTCGGAACGGACTAAAATAGAAAGAGTCGTTGGGGTGCATTTAAGAGCCCGTTTCGAAACGCCTTAGGGCCGTTTCGGAACGGTTTTGCCACTGTCAAGGGTCGTTTCGGAACGGTCCTAGCCCGTTTCGAAACGCCTTAACGGTTTTAAGAAAATCAGTTAAAACATACAACGGTCATATTATTCAAAATAAAATCTAGCCCTTGTTTCGGAACGGGATTGATCCGTTTCGAAACGGAATGGCTACTGTCAAAGGGTCGTTTCGGAACGGGCTTGATCCGTTTCGAAACACCCCTTTTATATTTAAAAATCTGAAATATTTGAAATAAATTAACCCTTTTTAAATCTTGTATGAAGAACAGTTTCGAAACGAGTTGTTCCGTTTCGAAACGTTATCAAGTGTTTCGATACACGTTTCTGAACGGTAGTCAACAGTGGTGAAAATGTTTCGAAACGCCTTAGGGCCGTTTCGAAACGGGTACTTGAAAAACACTGTTTTGGCTTGAAACACTTAGGAAAATATTTGAAATAGTATGTTTTTAACTTGGGCATAATACTAAAATTATATGGGGATATTTTGAGGACTTTAAAATTCGTTTTGACTTTTTCGATTTAGTCCTTAGGTTTTTAGTTATATCAAAATTAAAATATTTGTTTCACATGCATCCTGGTGGTAATCGATAAATTTACCAAGTATGCTCATTTCCTTCCCCTAGCTCATCCTTACACTGCTTTAGACATTGCTAATGTTTACCTATCGCAAGTCTACAAGCTACATGGCTCTCCAACAATCTCCATTTCAGACAGAGACAAGACCTTCACTAGCTTGTTCTGGAAAGAACTCATGAAGCAGTTAGGGACCACTACACTATTCAGCACAGCTTATCACCCCCAGACAGATGGCCAAATTGAACGTTTGAACCAGTGCCTGGAGCAATACCTAAGGGCCATGTGCTTCCTGAAGCCAGCTACATGGGCTAAATGGATACCCCAGGCTGAATGGTGGTACAACACAACCTACCACACAACACTGGGTCTAACACCATTCGAAGCTCTTTATGGATACAAGCCACCCATCCTACAGACTTCTACACCATCCCCAGTTAACAATGTCAATGAGATTATACAAGCCAGAGAACAGTTAAACAAAACACTCAGAGATCAGCTCTTATATGCTCAGAATGAAGCAATTCGCAGACAAAAAACGCAGTGACAGGGAATTTCAGATAGGGGATTCAGTTTACCTTAAACTCCAGCCGTACCGCCAAACTTCTGTGGCCCTTCGCAAAAATCTGAAAGTCTCTGCAAGGTACTTCGGTCCATATGAAATTCTGGAGCAGATTGGTCCGGTGGCCTACAAATTAAAATTACCCGTTACCTCCAAGATACATCCTGTATTCCACGTCAGTCTGTTGAAGAAAAAGATAGGAGCCAAGGCGTTTACCTCGCAACACCCGCCGGAACTGACAGACGACGGCCAACTCAAAATCTCTCCCGCCTTCCTCCTCGATAAACGCATGGTTAAAAGAAATAACACTGCTGTGACCCAACTGCTGATACAATGGTCCAATTTAGCTCCTGAGGAAGCCACTTGGGAGGATTACACAGTCTTGCGGTCCCAATTCCCCGATTTTGATCCTTGGGGACAAGGATCCGCACGAGAGGGGGGTATTGTCATAGCCCAAATGGAAAGTGAATTGGGGAAATCAGAAACCCTTGATCGAATTCGAGGTGTAAACGACAAAGGGGGAAAAGAGGAAATGAAGACGGCACCGTTTGGAGAAGAGCACTCAGACCAGACCAACGCGGCACCGTTTCGGATAATGAGCCTTGCTGGATCAAAAGTCAAGTCGGTCGTGCGAAGGAATGATAATCTTGGCCCAATTGAAGACTGGCCCGCTAGTTGATATTATCTAGCTGTTATTATCTATTTTTATTATTTTCTTGGTGTAACCGTTTTTAGACTTATTGTCCACGTGTCCATACAATCAGCTCATGGCTGCTATATACCCAGAACCCTAACTGTTAAGAATTTCTTATGAAAATTAATGAAAACAGACTTCTTTTCCTCTTCTATCATTCTCTTCTTGGTCTATACTCCCTTTCTTATTCTATTTTTGCACTCAAGTAGTGACATTTTAGCTTCTCGGTCATTAAGAGTCAAACGCTGTTTAACATTTTCTTGATAAATTTATGCAAAATCCTAACTTTCTTTTTAAATTCAGAGTTTCGTATTCTCCTTTAATCCATCGGTTCCCAAGTTTTTTTTTCTAAATTCGAACAATGAGAGGTCGAGAAGTAAGAGAAAAGTGATGCATCTCAATTTCAAACTGATCAGACAAATAAAATTGTAGATCAGATGAAGATAAATCAAACATTTGATTTGAGTTTTGTCGTTTTAAATTAAATTGTGAAAAAAAAGTGAACAGAGAAAAAGAAATAGAGGAGAAAATGACACTTTTAGTACTAATTACGTTACAATTGATGATTGATAATAGTAGTGAAGATTGTAACCATAAGAAAAAGGAAGGTTAAAGTTTTAAGAAAAATTCAGAAATAAAAAACCCCAAATGCAACATTTTGATATTGACCTTAGGCATTCAACAATGTAGTGATAAAAAACGAGTGGAAATTGAAAGTTGTGACGAAATTTAAAAACATTTAAGGCAAGGGACTAAAAATAAAATGCAGACAAAGTTGAGTGACAAAAAAATAGTTTACCCTAAGTTCTTCACATAATTACTGAAAAAAGGAAAATATTAAGAAGGCATAACTGTCTCGAGTCTCGACCAAAGTGATTAGTGAGGATAAAAATTCTCTGACCCTCTTCGATGTCGCTACTTATAGTGGTGGGTAAAAGTATTCGACCCGAATTTAAAATGTCGGATAATTTCTAGAAAAAAAATTACTTGATTGGGCCGGGTACTCCACCCGACAAATTTACCGGGACACGGGCCGGAAGTTTTCCCTTATCGGGTACCCGACCTGATCTGATAAAAAATAATATATATTTTTTATATTTGAAATTATATTTTTATTTTATATTTCTTAATATTTTCACTCTAAAATTAAGTTTAAATCCCTACATTTTTTCTATATTTGTACTATATTCTTTTAAGTTTAATTTTTTTAAACATTTTTGTGTTTAACATGTGATTTTTTTTTAAATTTTAGAATTAAAAAAATAAGAACCCGCTACTCGATTACCCGAATTTTACAGGTACCCGAATCCCGAGTACCCGGATATAATGGGTCGGGACACTGGCTGCTTAATGAGGTACCCAGATGAACCGGGTACCCCGTTTTCTGGGTACCCGACAATGCCCACCCCTAACTACTTATGCCCCAACACTAAAAAACACAACAACATTAAATTACAAGGTCTAACCTTAAATTCTAAATCTTAAACCCTACACTTTATACCTTAAAATATACACCCTACCATAAATTCCCTAAACTCTAACCATAATCTCTGACCTAAAATTCTAAACCTTAAATTTAATTTTGAGTGTGAGGCATAAATAAAGGTAAAAAAGGTAGAAAATTTTTATCCGATTAGTGAGGGTCGAACTCACGACAAATCCAACGAAATAATCGTTAATAAAATTGAACCTTCCTAAAACGGGTGGAATTGTAAATCAAGTTATTTTTTCCCTTTTTCTTTTAATAAAAATGTATTCAAACCTTCATTTTGTTCCCTGTCCAAAGAGAGCGCAGCAAAAATTTATAATTCTTTAAAATTGAAAAGAAGAAGAAGTTTTGGGAAAACAAAATTTGCAGATTTCATTCAGCTATACGGTTCATCATCTCTCTCTGCCGTATTGATCTCGATGTTCAGTACTTAATCTTCATTTTTTTCTTTCTTTCATTTTTTGAACCAAAATCTCAATTTTTTTATTAATTTATCTGAGAAATAACAGCTGGTTTTTCTTATCAGATTCGGGTTTGTTCCTCTCCGCACTCGCTGATTTACCAGATCCGAGTTCACCAAGTCTCGATCTTGGGTAGTGAAAAAAAATTGAACATCGAACTCAGTTTAAGCATTGAATTTTCATTGTTTAAAAACTGGGTTTTTCTTTAGCTTTCAAAAGCTTCAGCTTGGTAGCCAATGGTTTTGCATTGATCCATCTAATTTTTTAAGAATTGGGTTTCGAAGAAAATTGTTCAAAGGAACCAGTTATTTTTAAGGATCTGACACTTGGATATAAGGAAGATTTAGAATCCCATTGGGGAATTGATAGGGTTATTTCAATTGCAGTCATGTTCTATGGGGCGACGGTATGGGATCCTTGGCTTATTGTAGCCCAAATTGTTTGCCTTCAATGCTTATACTACCTCACGCTTGGAGTCTTCTTGACCTTTCTTGTTGGCACTCATGTTCCTCGTATGAGCTTGGTCTATTTCTTTGACTTTGCTACTCTTACATCCTCGACCCTTGTCGGGTGGTGTGTCATTGCTTCGTTTCTGTTCAGCGCTATTGCAGGGTGAGAAACTGAGAATATAATTCCCGCCTTGAATTTTAGCTGTGCTTCATTTGTATCATTATCTGCCTAACTTCTGAATGCATTTATAGAAGAAATGATTGGTTACTATCTAATATTAGATTTGCTTGAATATAAGTAATCCCCATTGCTTTTGTTTTATCCATGGTTATAAGTTGTTTGGCTTTGATCAATATTCAGATTATGTCCTAAACTTCTGATGTTTAATAATGGTCTGGGACATTATGTCCACTTTTTCTGATACTAAAAACTAGGATTTAGAAATATCTGCACATGCTTTTTGAAGTCAAAATGCAAAGTTGATCGAGTCTGGAACTCTTTTTTTAGGATATTGTAGCTAATCTTGAGAGTAATTTACCTCCCTGCCCAAGCCATTGAATCTGTTATTCTTGCGGATTCAGTTTTTCGGTATGGCCAGAGCTAAATATTACTTCTATGAAGATATTACCTCCATTAAAACTTGGAAGTATACTGTACTAATAATCTAGGCATTTTCTAAACTTAGCTCATTTTATTTGGGTCTATGCAGAGCCGGCTACATGATTTTTGTGATTGAAAGGGCAAAGAAGTGCTTAGATTTTTCGGCCACCCTCTATATTATTCATCTTTTTATATGCCTTATATATGGAGGTTGGCCTTCCTCTGTTACCTGGTGGGTTGTGAATGGTACTGGAGTTGCAGTGATGGCTTTGCTAGGTGAATATTTATGCATTAAATGGGAACAGAGAGAGATTCCCACTCGACACAGATCAAGTAAGAGATCATTCCTATGTATGCTAAAAGTAACTTCTTAATTATAATATGAAATAAATATTTTTTCTTTATTGGTTTATAGCAGTGATGTTCTTGGAGGCATTCCCAGGGAAATAGAAATTATTTATTTACTGTTGGAAAAGAATAAGAAGATCAATTCTCATGCTAATTATCTTATCTAAGAAAATATAGAAATAAAAATTCCAGTTCTTTAGCTAAAGTTAAAACGTAAAACAGAAATGGTTCTAATACTTGGTCAGCCATTGACCTAGGACATTATTCACTGTTTTTTTCCTTCAGTTTATAATTTTTTGTTTCCTTTAATGTCATAATATCGGCTAAATTCGAAAGTATTCCATGCAGATATTTGACTGACAAAGAATCATGCGTGAAGAAATCCCTTGCGACATTAAAATTCATGGTATTTCTTCACTTCTTTGGAAGAGCTGAAGGATATAGTTCTCTAGATATGAAATCTAATCCGCGATGAGAAAGAACTAGCTTAAGTTAAATAATACATGTTCAGTGCTTCTGGATATAACACTGAAGTGCTTCTAAAGATGTCCGAGAGCAGCCATAAAAGCTCGGGATTAGTGGTGCTTAAGTGATATGAAGCTAGAGCACATAAGTTTGCATTCACTTGTGGAAGATCTTAGTTTACAATTTTAGGCCGCTTTGCGAAAGATGATTCACTGCGGCTGATACTGTTTTCTGATTTTATCTTTTTTCGTAATCGAGTAGCTTTTCATTTTTTAATAGAATTGCTTGGTTCAGTGTTTATTAAATTATTACTGACTGGTGAGATGTGATAATCGCAGTGTGGTTGGGATCCAAATGAACCTAGTGTGTTTCCCCCACCATGTTGAGATGTTTAAGTTTGCTATACAGAGTCCATTTGTAGAAAATGGTTTCAAAGAAGAAAAATGACGACCTTTTTGCGAGACTTTTTTTTTTGTATGGATGATTTCATATAAAATATTTTCCATTGTTTGGTTGCTTTTGAAAAGAAAGTCTGCGTTGACGTAAAACCAATTTCACAGACCTCATCGCTGCAAGAGTTTATTAGGCCTTTAAATTTGAAAATTAAGAGGCACAAAAACTTTATTTAACTAATATTTAAATTAGAAGGGACTTAAAATGTTATTATGTCCAGAGCTGTGGGTGTGGCAGTCTTGCATTCCAAAGTGAATCGAGAAGATATAACTTCGGAAAACCACAAGGCATTTAGGATCAGGGATTTTAAATTTTAAGGTTTGGACTTAAAATAGTCATGTTATGTAAAAGAAATTTTAAACAGCATGCGCATCAAAAAAATAACTTTGATATTTCATTGATCTAGTGTTTTCTCACAAAATGAAAACAAGCCAGAAAAAGGTCTTCTCTATGCTAAACCTCTTCCAAGACTACTAAAGGGTCTAAAAGGGTTAGTCAAGCGTTTGCTTCTTGTCCACAACGTCGTCATGGTTGAGGCTTCCATGAAGCTGAGATGTCTCCCACTGCTTCCCCTACTGTGAGATACACTGAACTCGTTCCAAACGACTCTAAGGCGTTCGACTGATGCAATTTCTCCATCACACTTCCCACTGGATTTACCAACACTAGCTGAAAATGACCCCAAAAAAAGATTTAGTGTCAAAACCTCATCCTAACAAAGCAAGTAATGTATGCAGTTCGATAAAAATCGACTGTCGTTTACCTGAAGTGATCTTTTCTCCAGAATCTTTCTTAGTTCACATAACAGGTCGATGCCACTTGTATCTATTGCTGTGACAGCTGATAAAATTGCATCACGGTTAGCCAAATACAGTAGGGAATTCTTTTGGTAGAAAAATATAGCAGCTTTAGCTTAAAGGAAAAAATATATAACTTACCAGTCATGTCAATAATTACACATTTCAAACAGCTTTCATGGTTTTCATTAATCCATTCTTCCTCCTCTCGGATCCATCTTAACATCCTATAACAAACAGATTCCTTCAGTCAGTCAACCATTTGCTAGACTGATACAACATTTCTGCCTGATAATCTTTTGTATGGTTTATTTGCCTATCAATGGTAAGATTCAAAGGAGGCATTTATGGGGTTACCTTTCTTGTAGATAAGTTGAATTTGCAAAGTAGATCGGAGATTCGATGGCCAGTATGAGAAAGGAAGGGACCCTTGAAGCTTCTTTGTATCTGTGGAGGTTTTGGTATATCTGTGTTCTTGGAATATTCCCCAATACCACAGTGTTTGGCCTGGTGACATGCAAGAGAATCTTGAATACAGAAACTCCAACCTGCGATTTCGGGCACCAATGGGAAAATTTTTGTTACTTGATATTCTATGTCGATGGTTTCAACAAATACAATACTAGGAGAAGATGAAACGAGAGCAGAGTCGCTTGGAAAAGTTCAAAATGCTTACTGCAATGCCAAGTCCCAGAGGAACAGAGATGAAAAGAACCCCAAAGAAGGAAGAAATACAAGCCAAGAAATCGAGTTTATCGACTTTCCACAACTTGTATGCCCCCTGGTAATCAATAAGCCCTATCACTGCTGTTATTATGATGGCTGCTAAGATGACATTAGGGGTGTAATAAAATAGTGGCATCAGGAACAGCAGAGTCACAAGCACAGCTGCAGCTAGTACTATGTTAGAGACTGCTGTTTGAGCTCCAGCATTGTAATTTACCGCAGATCGAGAAAATGATCCTGAAAAATACATGTCAAAAAGAATAATGTTAGATGCTATAATAGTATAAGTGTTTGTATTGTATGTATTATGTGAAAGAGTCAACACCTGTTGTAACATAACATGAAGTGCAAGAACCAGCCATGTTCATGAGACCGATGGCCATCATTTCTTTGTTTCCATCAACTTGGTAGTTCTTTAGAGAAGCAAATGTCCTTCCCACTGCAATCCCTTCCTGCAAAACATTATATATCATCTGGATATTAGAGAGAAAAAATCAAACAGAAAATACATATCAAGAACATGATGGCAGTCCCATGCAAATCTCCACAATCATTTATAGGTAAGGTAGGCCATCCAGAAAATGGTTTGGAATAGGATGTTTATGTAGTCCAATAATGTTTCGTAACAACAAAGGTTTTAGTAATCGAATAAAGATATCGATGACAGTGCTGGTTAAGGAAAGCTTACAGTGAGGGACAGCATTCCAGTGACAATTCCAGTCTTGATAGCTAAAGCCAGATGTTGGCCATTGAAGTATAGCATGTTCAATGAAGGTGGATTTAGACCCTTTTGCAAGTGGCCAATCTGTGAAATATAAAGGGAAAGACCACTTAGATTTGGAGAACTTTTTCAAAAGATCTTTTACATAAAAGTAGAGTAGAAGAATCATTTCATACATATGAGATTCCATGAGCTTTTGATTTAATGCAGAAGACTAAGATCGTTGAGAGAATCACGGACGTTAATGGGGCAGCTGCTGATACCCAGAAAAGCTTCGGGTTCCTCATGCTCTGTATCGAAATTTTTAAACATCAAAATTTATAAAGAACTAAGCTAGAATCTGGACAAACTTTTTGGTGGTAAATTAGAGATACTTACAATATGTCTTGCTGTCAACATAAAGAACAGGAAGCCAAATCCCATTACAATAGTTTGCCAGGACCACTGCAGATGAATTTAAAGCAATATTACCAATTGGAACATTTTGTTACTTTTCAAAAGTAGAATATGTCTCTTTCTACATGAAACCATGCGTAATATGATTCAGATTTCAGTGGTTTAGATTAGTTTATCGGATTAAATCAAAGGGGTAGATTTTCATTCATCAAAATCATCCCAAGTAATGATTACGGAAGCATTTGTAAACTGCCCCTTTCCGACAAATAATCTCTGGATTCTTGGCCAAAAAGCAAGAAGAGCACTTCCAAGATGGTGCTAATTACTAGCTTAGTTGACATTCTTCCACAGTGACTAACACCTAGTTATTATTTAGAAGAAGAAGAAAATGAATAAAGGGATGTTTACATTTCTTTCCCTAGGTGAACTCACTTACCTCATTTTTGTGCTCAAATACAGAGGTCAAAACAGGTATCAATTGCATCTTGTTTGTGAAATGAACTATTCCAAGCAACCCCTTTAGCTGTTGTAATGACACAATGACTGCTGCACCTGCCATGAATCCGAGAAGTGTTGCCTTCGATAGGAAATCAATAATAAAGCCTAACCTGTAAATCAAAACCAGAATCAATTAAAATCCTAATAGATAAAAGAAGTAGCTTTTGTGCCTATAGTCCAATATGTTCAAGAATTCTTCTGATTCTCTGAAAATGATGATTAAGGTTCAGGAACACCCATGTTTAACAGATACTAAGACAGAATCAATATGCATATCACACTTTGTTCCACAGTCAGGGAATCATAAGCTTGTTAATATCAATTAAACCTCTAGGAAAATAATAGGAAAAAAGAACCTCTTCTTAACCATCAAACTTTACCTTAAGAGACCCAAAGATGCGTGGAACACACCAGCAAAGAAGGTTGCAGTGAAGGCCAATTGAAGGTAGAGAATTGGCTCATTAGTAGGGGAGACACTTCCACTGAGCATTGTGCCCATCACTAAGGAAGCAATGGACACTGGACCGACAGCAAGATGCCTAGAACTCCCTAGGACCGAATAAATCAAAGGTGGAACGAAGCTTGAATCTGCATGAATTGATAGAAATTCATATCAATTAAGAGTTATTAATTTGCATTTATCCATCATTGCATTCAACTTGGAGATAGAGTATTTTTGGTTCTGATACTAACATAAACCAACGATAGGTGGCAAATTTGCAAGCTTTGCGTAACTGATTCCCTGCAGTCCATCAAAACAAAATAGATTACCAGAAAAGAATAATGAGTTTTTTTAAAGAAAGAATTTTTATTTTATCCGAAACATAATTTACTTCCCAATCATGCAGAGATCACTTCCATACTAAATTCACATGAGGATTGATTCATTATTGGGGGGGAAAGTGAAAAGTGAAAACCATCTTTAGATAAGTTCTAATAAAGCATAATATTTTAATTTAAACTACACTTATTTTATCATTCAAAAAGTAAACAAAAACCAAAAATCTCACATACGATGCTATTTGTTGTTTACCGCTGAAATGATCTTAGAGAAACTGGAATATATTCAGAAACATGTTTAGCACTGAAATGATCTTTACATAAGAAGCTATTTGTTGTTTAGTGTGTTGGTTGATGAAATTACCTGTGGGATTGCAAGGCTAGCAATGGTGAGACCAGAGATAATATCAGACCGAAACAGGCTGAAATTGTACTCAAGACCCCACTGGCATATCGGGAACAAAGACTTAACTCCCAGGACCAGCTTGTTACACCACGTTTGGTTCTTGAATCCGTAGAGAGGATCATCGGGGAAAAATATATCGGAAAGCCTGTGTTTGAGCTTCTGGAAAGTGGTTTTTTTGGGGGGCAAGCAAACACTGTGTATCTCCATCGTTGCCGACTCTGGTGCTGGCATTGGTATCTCTGTAGAAACCTTAACAGTTGTTACAGTTGTATTTCCAGTTTGGCTAAAGAAATCTTCAACCCTGTTGGAGTTTAAACCCATTTCCCTTCCCCCTTTTGCTTCAGCAAAAACTGAAACTTGAATTTAAGAGCTTTTATTTTTATTTTTTGGTGGAAGAAGGATGAGCATTGGCTCTGAATTTATAGACAAGTGAAACCTGGAAGGGGTATCTTTCATATGAGAAATTATTAAATGGTCCCGGATCAACACGTCATTTATTATCCTTATTCATTAAAAATAAGCCATATAATTTTCTTTCATGTCATTATTTTACTTATAATTAATTTTTATGTAACCACCTATTCTCCATTTACATGGTTTAAAAAAGTAAAAATTTATCATTGAAAAAAAATAACATGAAAATAAATAAATTATATGATTGATTTTTAGTGGAAGGACTATGGATGACGTAATGGTCCAAAACCATGCAATAATTTTTCTTTTCGGAGGGTAGTTATGGTGCAGTTTGTTTGTATTTGATTGACTAGGGTAGTTTAGTCTTTTTCCTACTTACCTTATGGAGTTTCAAATGAAAATGAAACAGACCGCATTAAATTTAAGAATTTATGTATTTATTAAAATTACAATAATAAGGGTAATTGGGATATTTTATTAGGATAATTGGATATTAATGTGGGAAAATTATTCTATGAAGTAACGGTAGAAACTTGTTTTTTTTTCATGAAGTGTCTAATTTTTAGATTGTAGAGGTTATAGTTTAGGAAGAGGATTTTAGTGTTTGTTTTTATATTGTAAGGTTTGAAAATAAATTTTATGGTTTAAAATTTAAGAGTTAAAATATAAGACTCTTAAAAATGATATATAATAATTTTAGAAGTCAGCTTGTAAAAAAATCACCAAATTTGCATCAAATAAATACTCAATTAATATTATTGTTGAACGGTAGTTTTTTTTCTTCTTAGGCCCCACTAACTAAGCACCTTTTGGATTTGTATCTCTCCGTGATTTGTTTAGGGGTTGAGATTGGATATTGAACAAGATAAAATATTGTAAGAAATGGAAAGTATATATAAATTTAATGTAAATTATATCACGTATTCAAAATTATTTTGGAAATACATATTATGTTATATCTTTCCTTATTGGAAAGAAGTTATATATAGTAACAATAGGTCAAACTCATCTAGTGGTCCCAGTAAAAAATGTTATTCATCATTTGAGATATAAGTTTAATCCTATCTATTTGCAAGGTGTGTGGTACATTTAAAAGTTAAAAAAGATATAAATAGATACTATTTTGATACTACTTTGTAATCATGTTAAGACTATTCAATATATATAGTAACAAAACGTGGTAACATTTCTTTTGGATAATGTTTTCCAATTTTGATATTAAGTGATTTGGATTATTCCAAAATTAACCGAGTAATTTAATTTTTATTAATTTAGCTTTTATTATTTACGTATTTTATTTATTTGATTATGATTTAGAAAAAGACTACTGAGTTTAACGTTCAATATTACACATTCTATTAATTATTGTTTGAGTTATATTTTGACATGCATTATGCGTAAAAAAAATTACACAGTCCTTTATATCTAAAATATATAATCTAAAATATAATCCTTAATCCTAAAATTTTAAATCTTAAACGGTGAACCCTTAACTCTAATTTTTAAACATCAAACACCTAAATCTTAAACATTAAATTAAATCCTTAAACTTTATATTTGATAGATTTTTTTAATTGAAAATTTTGATAGATTTGTATAAACCTTATTCTACACAAATTTATGTATCAAATTTCTCATATTATTTTAATAATTTTTAGAGCATAAAAAACTATTTTTGGAGTATTTGTTTGCAAAATTATTAATTTTGTTGAATAAGTTCGAAGAGACGACATTCGAAAAAACATTTTTTTTCTCTAAATTAACATGGTATGATCTAGTGTATTAAACTCAAGAGCCTTGCTAAAAGAAATTTAAAGAAAGACGTGTAGCTTTCGAACTGCCTCTGCCAAAGGGAATATTTGAAATCTGTCTATTGCAACTACTTTTGACATTAATTCATTCCGAAAGGTTAGGTTACTCTAAAAAAAACAAATTGCATTTGCATGCCCATCAATTATAATCCGTTCATTCTCTATTTCTCTTTTTTTTTTAAGAATCTCTCTAATAAACCACATAATTAGTTTAAGTGGTAAGTAATTTAGTATCGTTTAAATAGATTTCGTGTTTGAAACATATACATGCATAAAATTTTCATTAAGATAATCACCTACTAAACCCATGTATGAGACATAGGTCAATCCAGATTAGTAGAAAAAATTTCTAAGAATAAGAAGGGCAAAAAATTTCACTCTAATAAAGCTAAAGTTACCCATTCAAAGTAAATTTTATGTACAATATATTATTTTTACTTTACAAAATAAATCTATACGGTACGGTGCATTAAATATAAATTTTACATATTTATATATGTGTATAATTTAATAACACTTTTCGGTATAGATAGGGGGTTGATTATTTAGAATTTTGCAATTTGGAAAGGTGAACCTACCACCCAAATGCAGCAGCTTAAACTCAAAGCTATCCTTTTGGGAGGGTCATAAGGAAGCTTTTTTAGAAGCTTAAAGACTAAAGACATCTCAACGGTTAAAATTTAAGAATTCGGTTTAAATGAAAAGACCCCGAAACAATGGGAGATTATGAAGTTGGAGTGTTACATCACAATTATCAGTATTGTAATTTTTGGCTTCTTGGTTGAAATTATGTAACATGGTCCATTCAAATGAATTAATTAGGATTAATGTACCATCTTAAGTTAATATAATAATTTTGGACCAAAGAAGAAAATAGGACGTTTTCTTTTTGAACATTTTATACCTAATGGGAGAAGAACGAAAATTTTACTTATAATAGGTCTTGAACTAACAACCTAAGGAAAGGGGAGGGTGTTTGAGAGTTCTAACCATCTGCTATAGGGATTGTTGACAACACATTTTTTAAATATAAAGATAGTATAATAAACATGAATGTGACATATTTAAATATAATTATCACAACTAAATATGTTTATTATTATGTTTACACTTGAATTTTTTATATATTTGTGATTAATATAAAAAGATATAAAATATTATAATTATTGAATGGAATCGAGGTTAACAATGATTTATGTAGGGGAATAGAATATCTAACATTCCTAATTTAAGCTTCCTTTCAAACATGAGAAGAGGGCAATAAATCGAGACCGTCTGATCAGTGTTAGTTTTGCACCGTTGTTTACCTTCTTCCTTTTTCCCTTTTTTATCTCTATTCTTTTTCTTACTCTACTTTTGATTAAACATTTATTCTATTCAAAGTTAATCTTTTGACCTTTGTTTCTGGGCGTGGTGTTTGAAAAGAGATGATTATTTGTGGGTTTTTTTCCTGTAAATTTCAATTAATTCAAGCACGCATTGGCTAATGACTCTCCATGTCTGTCTTATACACTTGTTATTCAATATCTTATTTTTAATCAGAATTAAGAAAATAATAATCATTTAATTATAATAATTGTCTAAAGCAAGGCACGAGGAGTGATGTTTTTGAAAATAATGTCACCCAAACAGTAGCAGAATTAAAGAAGCGTCCAAGAACCTAACTCTAAAATAAAACCCAGACAATTAAATGAGTATATCCTGGTGAGTGGATTACCTTTTTGCAGCGGTATGGTTTTGACTTTATATATAATGGAGCACTGCAGGAAACATCGCAGAAAAACCAAACCAATCTGCACGTTTCCATTAAAACAAAAACAGAAGACATCGGTTAATTGGTTGGTTCCAGTTTGACTTTTGGTCGACCTTAATTGAAAATCAAATCAAGACAATAAGAAATAGTTTTCGAAACAGAGATTTATAAATAAGCACTTACATATATATGAATACGTGAATGTTCTGTTTTTCTTCTCTGGGTTAGTTGCACATGTGTCGGATTACCTGTTATAATTTTTCTGCAAATCAGTTTTGGGAGGAAAACGTTGTACACGACATAATGACATCGCTTTGGTAATGTGTAAAAACAAGAAAGATGGGAGAAAATGTTTTGTATCAATGTCAAAGAAAAAGAAAGAAAGGAAAATAGCCATTTTCACCTTGATTTTAATCTCAAATTGGGAAAAGGTAGGAGGCAGAAAAGGAAAGATGAGCTAAGTATTGTGTATGTAATTTTCTACCATTAGATAAAAAGAAAATTATTTTATTCTCTCGATTGTTTTTTATCATCCTACCAATCACAACGGTAAAAATATTTGTTGTGGATAATTTTAATTCTGTTAAAAAGTAATCTATATATTAAACTTACCAATCAAAAGTCTAAAACCAAGCTGAGCCTCACGTAGTGAGACGCAGAGCTGATGATCATAATCGAGTCAAATTGGCTCCATATATCACGGTGGCGAAAGGCGAAAACAATTGTCAAAAGCAGTCAATAAATAATAATTATACGTTCAATAAAAGGTCAAAGGTGACCGAAGGTATTTTGCCTTTGTATGATGAAACCAATTTGCAAGATTGAAAACGGGATATAGTTGCTTACATAAATAGATAAATAGAGATTCACCATTCATATATATGTAAAAGGAAATTATTACATAAATCATTCATTAATAATTTTATGTTATTTTATTTAAATATTATAGGCCCTGTTTGGCAATTAGCGGATAGCTGATAGCGGATAGCTGATTGCATTAGCTGATTTGACTAGCGGATTGTATTAGTTGATTGTATAAAAGTGTTTGGTAAAATTAACTGATAGCTGATAGTTGTTTGATTATTTAAACAAGCAAAATGACATATAAGGACATGATTATATTCAATACTTGTTTGAATAATTTATCACTTATGAATATTTTGTATCTAATAAATATTAATTAGATTTGTAAAAATTATTTTTAATATAAATTTTCTAAACATATTTGAAAGATTTATATATTAATTTATTATTTATATAATTATTAAAAAAATTATATGCACATATAAATATGTGATAATAAAAAATAGAACTAACTTACAAATATCATCATATAAATTAGTAGTAACAACAAATAAGTCGAATATTTAATATGTTATTATTTATATTAAAAAAATGTTTTATTTAATTTAAGTTATTTGGAGAGTTTTGATAATTGTTAAGGGTAAAAGAGTCATTACAACTATAATATCAAACCTCTAATCTCAAAAAGCTCATATTAAGAGCTTTTTCAAAATTAGCATTTTCACCCCAATCCGCTATTTACCAAACATTAATATTAGTGGATTTAACTAGTCAAACCTCTAATTTTTGCCCAAACCGCTATTTACCAAACAGGGCCATAGTCTTGTTTGGCAATTAGCGGATAACTGATAGCGGATTACATTAGCTGATAGCTGATTGCATTAACTGATTTGACTAGCGGATTGTATTAACAGATTGTATAAAAGTGTTTGGTAAAATTAACTGATAGTTGTCAGTTGTTTGATTTTTTAAATAAGCAAAATGACATATAAGGACATGATTATATTCGATACTTATTTGAATAGTTTATTAGTTATCAATATTTTGTATCTATTAATATTAATTAGATTATGAAAAATAATTTTTAATATAACATTATTAAGCATGTTTGAAGGATCTATATATTAATTTATTATTTATATAATTATTTTTAATACAATTTAATTAATTATTAAATTTCAATACATATATAAATGTGTAAGAATAAAAAAGAAAAAAGAAAAAGGATTAGTTTACAAATGTCACAATGTAAATTTGTGAGGTTGAATAATTAAAATAAAAATGGTTAAATTTAGGTTATTTGGAGATTTTTAGTAATTGTTAAGGTCAAAACGGTCTTTATAACTCATATTTTAAACCTCTAATTTCAAAAAGCTTCTATTAGCAGCTTTTTCGAAATTTGACGTTTCACTCTAATACGCTATTTCAATCCGCTCTTTATCAAACATCCAAATTAGCGGATTTAACCGATCAAACCTCTAATTTAACTCAAACCTCTAATTTTGGCCCAAACTTCTCTTTACCAAACAATGCCATATAAAAAGTATCAAAAGTGTCATTATAATAATATTGTTTATTATTTAGATGAAATGACATTCCAATAATTTTTTCAACTGATTCTAGTGTTGTGAATTAAAAATATTAAATTGGGAGTGTTGTTTCTATATTGGGCTTTTGCAAAATTCGATCTGGATTAACATGTCAAATGGGTTAAATACCGATAATTAAACAAAAATAATATTTTTTCTAATTAAATTAACACCTAGTTAATTGGTGACAAAAAACTTAATAAAATTATATGAAGTGTGAAAAGGCAAAAAGTATCCTTATAATAAAAAATATTGAACTTAAGATATTTAGATAAATGAAAATTTTGATACCTTGAAGGATTGATTGAGATTGAAGATTGTTGCAAATTGAATGAATTTATTGTTAAATGTGTTAATATAATCTTAGAAGATGTTGATTTTATATTTGAAAATATAATTTAAGATATCATATGATATTTATAATAATAAATCTAATATATTAGAAATAAATATTGTTATCTTATATGCATGTAATTGGCAAAAAAATCTTATACGCATGTAATTAATTTAATTAGAATGAAATCAAATCAAATGATAAACAAAATCAACAGAAAATGAGAATTACTAATTAGTTTAATGACTAAATATGCTCATATTATTTTAATTAAAATTAAATTATCAGAGAATAGTATTACAAATAAAAATAAATTGGCAACCAATTAAAATTCCAAAGCAAATGTATAGACAATTTCAGTACATAACACAACGATTTTAAGGCTTTTATTGTGTCAAAAGAATATAGGGTGTGGATTCTTTTGTGTGTATAAAATTACGGAATTCAACATTATTTATTAAAAATATTATTTAAATTTTTTGAATTTAATGGGCCCATCAATGAATTAGTCAATGTGGTCTTAGACAAAGATGTCCATTATCAACGGACAAATTATGTTAAATATTTACTTATTTACTACATAAGAAATAAAATTATAATTATTTAAAAGTTTTTTTAAATAAATAAATTTTATTAACTCTGACTATAGATGACGTAATTAACATTTTTATTTAATAATTTTTCCTAAAAGTGATTAATTTTCTCTCTCTAAATTATGAAAAGATGGTTCCAATTACTTCCCATATGTTGTGAACAGAAATTAATGGATTGTCAATTGTCAAAACAGTCTTGCGATAACCTTTATGCTTTCTTTGTTGGATTGGACTCACAAAATTAGAGAACCTTTCCGGCAAAATAAAATAAAATATATAGAGAAACTTTCTTCTGTGAAAAAATAAATAAAAATAAATGGAATATAGCACTTTGCTTCTTTTAAGTAAAATAAAAAAATAAACAAATATAACATTTTTCTTCTTTGGATAAAAAAAATGAAAGACAGAGCACCTTTCTTTTGACCAATTAAGCCAGTTTCAACAGAGGCCTACCATTAGCAAAGATATTAATACTTTTTCATTGCATGTCCTTAATTTGTTATATTTATCGTTACAAATATTGTATTAACTTCAGAGTGCAATCTTTAAAACAAATGGGAATGTATCTAAAGCTTTGACAACTTATCAGACAAATTTTGAAATTTTAATTTTTATAAGAGCATTCCGGTATGCAAAACATACTTGATACGTATCGTTGGATGCTTAAGTTGGCTATATACAAATATTGAGATTTAATTTGTTGGATGTTACATTTAAAATATTATATTAATATTTACATTTTTACAATTAATTTTAATTACAAATTATTATGAATTAAATATTAATTGTGTTTGAGTTGATTTGAAACAATAAATTGTTTAATTCGAGTTAAATCTATGGGTTCAAATAGAAAATCTGACCTTTGGATAAATTTAAAGATAACAAAATTATTTCAATAAAGAGGGGGAAAAGTATGTTCAATCTTCTTACATTATATAAATTGGTCATATTTTTGTTTATTTTAATTATAGTGGAGGGAACCATATGGTTGAAATTTTGAAATGTCCCAAGTTCACGATCAATAGCGGGCCACGTGATATTGGAAGGCTAGTTTTTATGGGATTTTTCTTATGGTATTTTTCAATAATCATATGAAAATAAAATTTTCTGCCCTTATTAATCTATTAACATTAAAAAAATAAAATTTAAGATTAGAGTTTAGAATTAAGGTTTAAGAAAGTGGAGCCAAGATTAAGGACGGAAGTAAGTGGAGGGTGGGAGGGGTAATTTGCCCCTAACATTGATGGTTTAACTACATTTTAGATCATTGGTAGTTTTAAAATTATTTCAATTAAGTCATTGCCCCTCCCGAAATTGTATGGTATAATTTATTTTTAGGATCTTATTAATTTTAAAAATAATTAATTTAGGCATGACCCCAATTTTCTTGATTTAATTATTTTTTAAGATCTTTTAATTTTGAAATTAGTGAATCAAAATCCCAACTCTTTTAATTTTTATGGTGTAATCACTTTTTAAGATCTTGATCGTTCCAATGTTAAACAACTTACCCTCCTCGCGATTTAATCATGGCTTCATCTTTAGATAAGATGTATT
Organism: Hibiscus tridactylites; assembly: GCA_958450335.1. NCBI lineage: Eukaryota > Viridiplantae > Streptophyta > Magnoliopsida > Malvales > Malvaceae > Hibiscus > Hibiscus tridactylites. The sequence goes on from OY288280.1 coordinate 86,182,852, forward strand.
TTATAGGATTTATGATTTAAAATTTATAATTAAAGTTTAAAATTCAAAATTTTAATATTATAACATAGAAAGAGACGCCAAAAAAATCAAAACAATTTATTCACCGTATGTCTTTTACTTTATCATCGTATGTTTTGCTTCAGTGAGAAAATATTATTATATATAAAGCACCTAAGAAAAAAAAAAGTTAGAACTAGTGTTGATTGAAACGGTAGCAGTAGAAATATCTGAGGCCAAGAATCGCTCAGTCAAAAGTTTACGCCCTTATTGAACGATCAGCGATTCGTTTCCTCAAAATATAATATTTTGACATGAGCCACTAATATTTGATGGCAAAAGATTTTTCTTTTATCGTATATATTATTTCCGTGTTTTATTTATGTTTAAGTTTTTATGTTCAGCACTCGTATAATATATATTTTTGGATATAGAGAAAAAGATAATGCATGATTTTTTTAAAAATAAATAAATATAGTTGTGTGCAGAATACATTTTTCTTGATACGACGCTTACATCCGAATTCGAAATAATCAAAATAGAGACGACAACAGGATATGACCTTCGCCTATATGCGGCGAGAAGGAGAAGGCTTTTGATGGGCACCTATAAATGGATTGTAAAAGGCAGTGCATTTTGTTAAGCAATATATATGTTCCCACCATGGATGAACCAAAATTAAGCACAATATCTTTCACTACCACCATCTCTTTTCTTTCAATCATTTCAGACAAAAGCCACCCACGAGAATATTCTGTGGCAATGTTGGCAGGATTTGATAGGGTGGAAATGTGGTTCCAATTTCTGGGAATATCTCACTCGTATTTTATTGCAATTCGATCGACGCCAGTTTCTAGGGTCATTATTCCAACACCTCAAATGCTACAATTACATTTCTGCTGCAGAGAAATTCCTTCTTATTCTTTTTAAAATAAAATATTTTAAGGACTTTTAGATGAGCACTTGAAAATGGTATGCTTGCTTTTGCATAGAACATGGCCCTTTTGATAGACCGGAGAAAAAGAAAAATTGGAAGAGTTAGGTTTGTGCTAACTCTTAGTTTACGTTATTCAACAATAAAATAGATGTGAATAAGAACCATAAAACGAGCACGAATAATAAAAAATAGCTGTGAATATATAAATATTTATCTGACACGTATATACTTAACTTCATATCCCATGTTCATATATATACTTGAATGGTGTGACTAGATGAGAAGGCAGCACCTGTATGTAAGAGGGATTGAACTTTTTTTTTTGGAGGCAAACATAATTTTATTATTATTTTATTAAATTACAATCTCATAAATTTTGAAGGGAATAACCATAAATTATCCACCCGCGGCTCCGCCACTGGTGTCGACTTTTTAAGGAATTTACCAAGTGGCAATCTGCCCTTTGTTTCAAATTGAGCCGGTAATAGACTAATAGGTTTAAAGTATAACAGCCTAATGGTATTTTTTTTTAACACGAGCCTAATGGTAGATAAATTACACATTAAATAATATATAACGAATCCTCGTAAGCAGAGACGAATTTATGTTGTATTTAGTGGTATCAATTGACTCCACTTGAGTTCTAAAAAATATTTGTAAAAATAAAAAAGTTTGAAGGTAGAGAGTAAAATTAAATATATTTTAATCACTTGACCCTACTTAATTCGTTTAACTTTAATTTTTTTAACTCACTTAATATGAAGTCTAGATCCGCTACTGCTCGCTCTGGTGTTCAGCACAAATAATGTACTTTATTATTATTAATCGTTTGAGTGAATTCCATGATAAAACAAATGCCCGTCAATCCCAGCGGCCACCTGTGCATGAAACCAAGGCATCATCATGCTGTTAGAAGACCGATTGTCTTGTTGATTATATGGATTGCTTTTAAAGGTGACGGAAAAGTGAAAACGTACGTGGCTTAATTAGCGTCTCTGGGTGGGAATGGGAATGGAGAATCGTTTTTCAAAAATCCGACAGACAAGCACACACAAATACTAGCCCCATACACTTGCTGCTGCTCGATGCCCAGGGAATTTCAGAAACATCATTTCACATTTCCACTCATTAATCATCCGACTCGAAACACTCGGTTTAATTAATCATAATTATTTGTCACATGCAAATTAAACTCGGAAATGATGTAAAATAATGAAATAAAACTAAACCTTAAATCATAAACGTCGGGATAGAGGAGTCTGTGGGGAATGCATAACACTCCAACGTCTAAAATGTTAAGTCAAAATAAGCGTATGGATTTTGTTATCATTGGACATTAGGTAGTGGTTGACTAGGGGTCCCGATTAGTACTCCCGACTCTATTTTCTGATGTTGATGGGAAGATCGTAGAGGACATGTGATGTGAGTGGACGAGTTTATTCTTTGGTATATTCCGTTCCATTCATGTTTGCAAAACCCACTTTTACAATGTAGTTTCCGAGCCATTATCATACCCTAATTGACTTGTTTTCTTCTACTTTTAGCCTCCAATTGATCCACCTCCATTTCCAAGTCAACTAAGGCGACCTATATGTAAATGATCTCCATGTTTTTATTGTCATTGGTGGTGATGACGGTGGGCACAGTCAAATCTTTGATTTTGATTTATATATATCTAGGTATTAATTTTTTTATGTATACGTTCCATACGAATATATATATATATATTTGAAATTTTATTTATTAATATTGTTAGATCTAGATTTTAAACTGAAAAACTTTATAAAAACTGAAATTTTGTTTCTAAATATTTATTAGCTTCCCGTTCAAGGGGGAATACTTCTTTATTTGTTTTTGAGGCAACAATACACTTGGCAAAGAATGTCTACAACTACAAACATTAACATAATAACTTCATCATTGTTTACTTTGGTTGAAGACTAACTTTAAAATGTAAAAGCCATGGAGATTTGGAACAATTCTTGCAGAAAATTGCATGCCCTGTTGCTTCGTTTTTACATTTTGAAATGATGAGGTTTAATTATACAACCCTAAAACATTATAACAAGTTAGTTTGCAGTAACTTTTTCTTCCGAACAAGATTCTTTGCAAGTGGTTTCTACTTCTACAAAAGCTCCGTGCTTGTTTGGGTCGGCAGAATTTTCAGACGAGGCCACGCTAAAGGAGAATGGTTATAAAGGAGTTAGGGTTTATGAGATTTTAATATTTTTTGAACAGTTCCTAGGGGAAGAGGTTGGGCCTAAGGTGAGTTTAGTTCACAAAATGTAAGATTAACTTTGAGAATAAGATTCTCGAAATGCAACATTAACTGAGATATTAGTGAGAATGTTAGATTATCTTGTTTGGTTTATTTGGTAGGAATGTAATATTACATTGTTTGATTGAGGAAATATACGATTATTTGGACGTAATTTTTACTATAGTGCCCATGTGATATTTTTTTAAGGAGTTGAACTTTTAATATTAATTAACAAATATTTGCTTAAAAATCCATACAATTATACTTAGCATATTACTAATATAATTAGTGTAAACAATATAAAATATATATTTTTATTAATATTAAAATTCTTATAACTAAATTCAAATAAATAAATATTTAATGAGTAACAACGTTTAAAAATTAAACTAATATAAAATAATTTTTAAATAAATATACTCCTCAAATATTAAAGCACGATTGAAATAATAAAATGAAAAATAAATTTGCATAAAGTCAAGAAAAATGATAAATATGAAATAATGATCGTATTAAGAAACACTAAGTTACGAGGATTTCTACGAAAATTGAACATAAAACCAATAAACTCAAATGTTCTCATTGTAATATGTTATGTGTTTATTTTATTTTATTTTCTTACTAAAAATTTATAAAAAATTAAAGAATATTTAAACATTTTATCGAAAATTTCCATAGCTATAATTTTTTCCTTTTATTTAAATATTAAAATACTTTTTAGATATGTGTAAAGCATTTAAATATTAAACTAACATGAAATAAAATTATTTAATAAATTTACGCCATTTAAATATGCTACAAATATCCAAATTAAGAAACTCATTACTTTAAGGACAATTTTGTCCAAAGTTGCAGGAATTGACAAATACCTAAGGGAATGGTGGGAATTAAATTCTTGGATTGTTGAAAAAAGTGCTACTGCTGGTAATAATCTTTCCTGGGTTAGTGAAATTAAGGACAAACCAAACATGATAATAAGATCCCAGAAAAATGTTATTACTCCTGGTAATAATCTTTTCCGTGAACCAAAACTACCCTAAGGGTGCGTTTGGTTCACTGAATGTAAAATTACCTTTGGGAATAAGATTCCTAGAATGTAACATTATCTGATATATTATTGAGAATTTTACATTACCTTGTTTGATTTATTTGGTATGAATGTAAGATTGATGTGTTTGGTTTGAGGTATATAAAATTATCTAGAAGTGAAATTCACTAAATTAGTCATGTGTTATATTTAGGATTTTTTTAGTGCTTTGAATTTAACATTTACGGTTATAATTTAAGGTTTAGAGTTTATGATCAGACATATAAATTTAAAATTTTAGAGTTTTCCACTGTCCATGCATAAAAATGTTAACTCTATATAAACATGGGTAATTATTTTAAGTACAAGCGTCTTAGTTTTAGGGTTTAAGGATTTTATATAGGGTTTAGCGTTTATAGTTCAATTGTATGAGTTTTGAGTTTAGGGAGTGTAGTTATAATTTAAAGTTTATGGTTAAAATTAAAAATTTATAGGTTAAAACTAAAATCTCTAACCATATTATTTAAAAAAATAAATTTTAATAAACTTTTCGTTTCTATCATGTGATATTTTCCCTTATAAACATATACATAAAAAAGATATTTTTAGCCCAACAACGGTTAATGAAAAGATCCGAAGGCCTATCTATACTACCCTACAAAAAGTTCAAAATATAAAAAGAATTGAAACCCAAAAATTAAGTTGACCCATCAATGATCCAACATGTTAATGACCCAACAGCTTTTCTTATCCTCAAGAATCTCCACCGTCTATTTGAACACATCAGAACAACGGACACCGTCAATCCATATATTACTCTGATATAGTATATACCGTAGATTAACCACGGCAGTGACTGAGTGGCACTTCTGTAAATATATCCCTCAACTCCAAAGCATTTCTTCGCTTTGTCTTTCTCTTATTCATATTTTGTTGACATCACATTTAACGCACACAAAGAAGAGCTCTCTATTTCTCTCTATCAAGAGCGCGATCTCGATCTAGAGCTTCTTCTTGTTTAATCTTTATTTGCAAAAATGGTGAGTTCAATTTCTTGATCTGTTTGATTCCGCATTAGATCTGGTTCGAAGCCCGCCTGATTTGAACCTATTTCTCAATTTCCTGGGAAGATTTTTGAATTATGTTTAGTTCGAGTTTTACTAGCTTTGCAACGTCGCCATCTTTTTTTCTGTTATAATTTCAGTACTATGCAGCAGACCTGGAGAGTTAGGGATTTGAATAGTAAAGATCTGCCGCGTGATTTTTCTTTTTTCGCTTTTCCTTTATGAATGTTCGGATATGGATCCGGCGATTTAGAATTGTCCTCATATTGAATGAGTTTGATTTAAGATATTTTGCTTGACTTCGGCTAATTGTGTTTTTTTCCTTTCCCTTTTCTTTTGGTTTGGTGTTTAACAGCCGCTCAGACTTGAAATTAAGGTACGCGTTATTCATTTATTTCATTTCGAGTTCCGTGCTATGTGTTGGTTAAATCTTCTTGTTATTTTGGTATGGGAGTGTTGTAATTTGTATGGTAACATTCTTTATTATGATGTTTGGATCAGAGGAAACTTGCTCAAAGATCAGAGAGAGTAAAATCCGTAGATCTCCATCCTACTGAACCATGGTAATTTCAACCCTTAATTCACTTTCCTATTTATTTGAATTTTATCTTTTCAAGCTTGAAGACGACTTATGATATATTGTAATTGTCATTGAAGGATTCTAGCAAGCTTGTATTCTGGAACTGTGTGTATCTGGAACTACCAGTCACAGGTATGCAAGTTTTATATTTTGTAAATAGCTGTCAAAACTAGAAGTTTTGCTGTGTTCCATGTTAGTTAAGTGGTAGAGCTGCAAAATAGGTGAATAGGTGGACATATTTAATGGTCACAATTAATACCTGAAGTTTAGTTGAATAACTATTCTATGTGTTTTTTCTTGTCTTTGCTTGTTTTTCAATATTATATTTTTTAGTAGGAAATAAACAATTTTGTAAAGATCATCACAGAGGTTGATTTTATGTTACTTTTGAAGCATTGTTCCCACCTTCTGTCATATTACACTTCCTTGGGTGTTGTGGGGTGCATGGATTAAAAAAAATCCCAGATCGGACAACTGGTTCAATTGGGAACTGGAGGCTTGGTCCAGTATGGGGCATGGAACCAGAGATTGGTTGAACCAGTTATAAACCTGTTCAATCTGTAAATTTCTCAAGACTTGAGAGCATCTTATGAGTACGGTCCCTATTGAATCCTCCTATGGAGTATTTGAACTTTGAGCTGCTTTAATGAAACATATAACTTTTACAAATTTTTTAACCATTAATTTTGAATCCATTTTTTTACTAATATTCTAAATTTAATTGAACTGTATTCCATGAGTTGCTCCTTAACCCAAAACCTTTACCCTGTATAGCTCCCACATAGTTCTATTTTTTGACCAATCTATCATTCTTAGTTTGCCCTTTGAGTGCTATATTATTTGCAAAGCTATGAGCATAAACTTCGCTTATCTGATAATGAACATAGG